>OY755087.1:16080886-18480886 GCA_963576655.1 Gastrophysa polygoni
AAATCTTTGATATGCCATTCTCCACCAGGAGATCCATCGACATTATCCAAAGAATAAACTAAGCGAGATATCCGCTTTCTCACTGTACATAACACATACTTGGGGGCTAACTTGGCACTAAATTTAACTGAAGCATCTGAAAGAATTTTGTTTCTTCTCCAGACTTTATCGCCTTCATTAAACACATGATCTCTCTTTCTAAGATTGTAAGTAGATGCATTCCTCTGGTAAGCCTTATGTAATCTCTCCTGAACTGTCTTATAGACATCACAAAGACCACTGATATTCTGAACATAACTATCCCTGCTGTCAGGTAAAAGTTCAATATCTTGGGTGCTAGGAAGATTGCCATAATATTCACCAGAAAGAGGTACATTACGACCGAATGTCAAAAATGCAGGACTATACAGGGTGACTTCGTGTATAGATGTATTAATAGCTTGCTGAATCCTAAATAATTCTTTATCCCAGTCTTTATGATCTATTACATAACTCCTAATTGCTTGACCTATTGTCTTATTCGTTCTTTCTACAAAATTACATTGCGCCGAGTAACGAGGGGTGTACCATATTTTTTGTACCTTGTAGGTATCAGCTAACTTTTTAAACAGTTTACCAGCGAATTGCTGACCATTATCACAAACTATAAATTGTGGTACCCCGAATACTAAAAATACTTGGTTTTCCATGAATTTGATAACACTCGGTGCTTTCGCATCACGCATAGGACACAATAATGTATATTTTGTAAAGAAATCTGAGACTACCAATAAGTAAGTAAAGCCTTTAGAAGATCTAGGGAAAGGTCCCATAATGTCTACTGCAATAGTCTGAAAAGGGAATTTGACTGTACGCTCAGCTCCCATAAGTCCCATACGAGGAGTGTTTGATAACTTTTGTGACTGACAAACCTTGCATGATTTAACATATCTTAGAATATCACATCTCATTTTGGGCCAGTAGTAGTGTTGTTGTACTCTAGATAGTGTTTTGAAAAAACCAAAGTGACTACATACAGAAGGATCATGTGAATCTTTTATGACTGCAATTCTTTGAGAATTAGGAACTATGACTTTCCATTCGATAATATTAGACTTGATAGGTATTTTAGAAGGGACATACTTGAAAATTTGGTCATCCTCAACCTTGAAATGTGCATATGCATCAGGGTCTCGAAGGATCTTATTGCGTAGAGAGAAGTACCACTTGTCTGTGTCAACAGGCTTGACATCAATCAAATTTATTTCTGGACTATTTTCACCAGGAGGTATCCTTGAAAGAAAATCAGGTACTACATTATGAATGCCTTTTAAATGACGTAGCTGAAAAGTATGCTGCCGTAACTTGACGGACCATCTAGCTAATCTTCCTGAAGGATCTTTAAGGTTATTTAGCCAAAGGAGGCTATGGTGATCAGTGATTACATTGAAAACAGTGCCTTCTATATATGGACGAAATTTGTCAATTAAAAATATGAGACTAAGTAATTCTCTCTCTGTCACGCTATAATTTCGTTCTGCTCTAGATAACGTCCTTGAAGCATATGCTATGACTCTTTCAACACCCTGAATTTCTTGGGTCAACACCCCACCTATGCCTACATCACTTGCATCGCACTGGATGGTAAAAGGCTGAGCAAAATCAGGAGGACACAGAATAGGTGCTGACACAAGAGCATTCTTGATATCAATAAAAGATGCCTCAGCTTCAGAAGTCCATTCAATGGGTTGTTTTTTCCCTTTACCCTTCAACAAAGCACTAATAGGGGCAATTAAAGTAGAAAAATTCTCAATAAATCTCCTATACCAGGAACATAAACCCATGAAACGCTTAATTTCTGTGCTGGTAGTAGGACGTGCATAATTGACCATAACCGAGACCTTCTCTGGGTCGGTTCTAATACCTTCTCTATCAATGACAAAGCCTAAGTATCGAAGAGATGTCTTAAAAAATTCACACTTCTTTAAGTTGATGGTTAAATTCGCATCTTGCAAAATACTCTTCACTTCATATAAAAGTTTCATATGTTCTTCAAATGTAGAAGAGATAATAATGATGTCATCCAGATAAGTGAATAAATTCGGTTCAAACTTAGGACCGAACAACGCATCACATAACCTTTGTTGTGTCTGTGCACTGTTACATAAACCAAAAGGCATAACGTTAAAATGGTATAAACCTCGACCAGGTACACTGAAAGCTGTTTTCTCCTTAGAAGATGGTGTTAATGGCACTTGCCAAAATGCTTTTCTTAAATCAATGCTAGAAATGTATCTTGCATTTCGTAATAAAGTAAGTATTCTATCAATACGTGGAAGTGGGTAGCTATCATGTTTGGTGAGTTCATTTAGCCTACGCCCATCGAAACAAAATCTATATTCACCAGAGGATTTTTTGACAAGTAACACCGGACTATTCCAAGGGCTATGTGATGGTTCGACGACACCTAATTTAATCATATCATCTAATTCTTCATTTAAGATCTTCAACATGTATGGAGACATTAAATATTGCCTCTGTTTAAACGGTTTCGAATCACCAGTATCTATTTCAAGAGTAATTTTGTCAGTACGACCTAAACGAACATCACTACTAATTTCACCAAAAGAGTTGATAAGACTTTTCATTTGTTCTCTTTGCTCTGCTGTAAGCTCATCATCAACAGTCAATTCTGAGATACTATACAATTCTGGAGAATTGGCAACAATGTCGACAGTTTCATCTGAAACTCGACATTTAATGTCCCAACTAAAATCATGAAAATCTATGGTCACACCAAACTTACTACAGAAATCACTGCCTAGTATAAAAGATTGTGACAGGGAAGGTACAACAAGTGCAGGAATGATCTGAAATTTTCCACTAATATTTATAGGTAAATCGACAACTCCTTCAACATTTTGATGGGCACCATCTGCAGTAAAAACATGGTTCAGGTGTGGGCCTCTGATTATTAAATCAAGATTTTTTATTGTCGTTAAACCTCCCTGACCTATGACTGACATATTGGCACCACTGTCCAAAAGTGCAATGACATCATTATCAAAAAGTTTGATTTTAACATAAGGCCTGTTATCGTTCCCATTTTTGATTAAAAGAGGAGCTACAAAGTTTTGAAAATCTTCCTCCTTTATTTCATCTGACTCTATAATATTATTGGCTCCTGAAATATTTGGAGAAGATTGAGAGCCTTCATCAAAATTCTCCTTTACAAGTTTCCCTGTTTACACTTGTCGCAATCTTTTAACATGACATCTGGTGTACCACATTTAAAACAGAATTGTTTCTTAATACCAGATCTGCAAACACGAAATGCGTGGTTTGCTAAACCACATTTCCAACAAATAACTGGAGATTTATTTGCATTCTGAGAACCACCAGAAGCAGAAGGAGAAGAAGTGTTATTTGAAGTACTAGGGGCATTTCTTGATTTATTTTTCTGGTTTCTATTTCCAAAATTTTTGTTTCGATTGAAGGGCAATCTTTCTGACTGATCTTTGGCAACAAAAGCAATTTCAGGATCATTTACCATGGATACTGATCTGTTATTAAGATTGGAATTTGAAATAGAGCCTAGTGAATCTGCTTCCTCTAATTTCTTGCATAACGTTCCAAGCATTGAAACGGAATCAATATCACTGAGAGCTAGTCTACGTCGATAATCAGATTTTAATCCCAACTTAATATACTTTACTTTGGTTACCTCAGCTGCTCCATGACTGAGTCTATTGAACAGAGCCTCCATACAGGCAATGTAAATGACAACTGGCTCAGAATTATTCTGTTTCCTATTTTTAATTTGCTGCCAAATCTCATCATCAAAATCTGCTACCAAAAAATCTTTCTTAAGTTTCAAAACCAATGAATCCCAATCATTGACTTGAGTTTTGATATAACGAAACCAAAAAGTGGCTTTTCCAGTGAACAGGTCACTAGCTGATTCAAATAGTTCCGTTTTGGAAATATGCCTAGAATGTGCAAGTTCATCAATTCGTTCTATGAATGACAAAAGATCTTTGGGGTCTCCATCAAATTGTACTCCTAACTTGTAAACAGGGGTAGACTTCATGAAAGGTGAGAAAGAATGATTTTGTGCCATACTAATTCCAGGGTTTACTGTAGAATTCATCAGTGGCATGTTATTCTGTACAGGCTCTGGTTCTACAACTTTCTCATGCAAGTCCGCATCTAATAATAAAGCAGTAGCATACGATTCATTTTTAAAAGACAACTTTGCTGCATAATCTGCATCTGCATTATTCAAAGGAATTCTTTGGATTCTCAGAGTAACATGACTCAATCTAGACAAAGCTCTTTTAAATGTAGAGTCTGAAGATGGACCTTCAAAATCACTAATCAAAGTTGTTATCGATGCTAATGTGTTTTCAATCTCTACTTTATCAACTGCAAAATTAAATGACGGATCCACTAGGTTAAGAACATCTTGACCCTGTTGTAACTCTTTAGCAAACAAACGTCCCAAAGTCTTTCTTTTGTCATCCATATTCCTGTCTGAAATAACACCTCTAATCCTCAACTCATAGTTGATTTCTCCAATTAGCAAATGTTTAACTTTGAGTGACTCCATGTTGACTTATGCTTCACAAAAAGAACAAATGAAATATAAAAAAAATGTGCAATCACAAAAATTATGTCAAGCAGAAAACACTAATCTCTGCAAAATATTTCACAAAAGAGAAATCTGTCAAAAGTTGGAAATTTTTCAAACTTGGCAACGTTGCAAATTTATCTAAAAAATGAAAAAATCCCAAATTGCAACTATTTAACTCCCAAATATGCAATTATTACAGACAAAAACAATTGTCACCTGCAGTGCTCTCAAACACAATAATAGACAGCCACAAACCAAATCAGAAAAAAAACTTTCACTATTTTTCTGGGAGAACCTTTTGCTGGTAATCATGTACCTATACCTATACTGCTCATCCGTTCTGTTATAGGACTCATGCTACACCTTATTCACCCAAGTGTCCACCCAACAATCTAAGAGAAATTTATTAAAGATATACTAATTTTTGAAAAAACTTGAATTTTGAAATTTTAGAATTTCGAAATTTCGGGCCCCACGTTGGGCGCCAATTATGTAACCTCCCTTTTTTCTCAACCTCCAAATAATTACTACAAAAAATAAGAAAATGAGTTACATGTATGCGGACGGCAGCTTTTCATCAGAGAACAGATAAGTGAGTTCGAGATAGAGCTATATATGCACAAATTCAAGTTTTTAAGGGGCGCCACTCAATTTAAAGAAAATATTTCAGTTTGGATAATTGAGAAAACCAAATACTTATCATGATGGTAAAATTCTGAAAATAAAGATGTATTATTTTCTTAGATTGTGGATGGCAGACAATTAGATAAATAAAATGCAGAACTCCTTTAAAACCTATTTATTTCCTGTGCAAACAGACAAGGCACATTTGGACCTGTGTAGAGGCTGGTAAAAAAATTTTGTGACCATGAGTGTGATGGAATTTGAGTATGACAAACAAATCACTCAAATCAGGTCAGCATAAATTATCAAGACATGAGTTCATGATTTGAATGTAAAAGAATCAGATATGGACCAATATCTACCAATAATAAATGGGGAATAATCTCAAAAAAACCAAAGAAGTCAAGTGCAAAACCTACAGCTGTCGCATAGCGCTATGAGAGGGCCTTACAGGGGGTTTTACGTTCAATGTATGGAATAATTGATAAGTTACTGAGTTCCCTAACAAAAACCTGACCCAACAGCCTCTTCAGAGATCTAGATCACCCCGATCACAGTCTGTTCCACAGGATGGGCAGCATAGGTCACTGCCAACAGCACCAACATAAAGGGGGGTCCTCCACAAATCTGCTGGGCGGAACTCTGAGGTCTCTCTCCCTGGTATTCCTCCTGGCGCTACCACGAAGTGGAGCACAGCAGATTGTTTTCTGGCACACTCCAATTGAACCCAGAGGTCTCCGCAGTCTCCTCTAGTCTAGATCCGTGGCGCAGGTAGTACTAAAGTACCAGGGCATCCTGACCAGAAGAAAGTGGGATCCTCGATGGACGCAACAACAGCATATAAGAGGAAGAATGCTAGATTCTCAGCATTATCCTACAACCCTGTTATGGAAATAAGGTTCATTTAACCTCAAGTCACAACACGTGGAATATAGAAAAACCTTCCAGAAAAAGATGTGTTTTCATCCAAAAAAACCACTGACTCACCTTCTCAGAAGGGCTAAAACCGGCGTCATCGAAGTAGCAAACACGAGGTAGGGCTCCAGGTGACAATAGGGCAGTTCCCGCGTGGTGACATCAAATTGGCTCAAATCACAACGTTGAAGAAACGTCAGTGGCTCATAGGACTTACTCAAACAAATCCCCTATAAGGGCAATCGATATAAATCGATTGTCAGCCTTCTTGTTGAACCAGAAAAATCTTCAAGTGCCTCTCGTCATGGCCACCGAGAAAAAGCCACGATAGACGAGAGCGGAAATCCCTCCCAAACCTCCGTTTTTCCTTAAAAATCCCTAGGAAATATTACTAAATCCATCTTGCCAACACAAAACGTAGAAGGTCACACACAGGAAGCATTATTTTAGACATGGGTTAAAGGTTAAACCTATGGCTGTTTGAAAACCCTGTGCCGACTGCAGCCATACGAGTTCGCTAGCGGCAGTAACGTAGCAGACAAGACAGGTGACTCGTGAAGTATGTCAACCTGACACTCCTGACAGTGACGTTCTGGACGAAAATATAACCTGTTAAATGAACCTATCTCCATTAACCAAAATCCCAACAAAATAATAAACAGATTCTTCAAAAGGGACCCGTTCTATCAGAACAGTCAACCTAATGATTCCTGAAATAGCCAAGCACATCCATTCATCATAGTCGGAGAACACCACAGGTAAGTCATTGTCTTTTTCTTATAAACTACATGAAAACTAATTGACTTTCAAATTCCAGACCAGAAGAACTTCCTCAAATCGTTGGCATTGACTCTCTTCAACATCAGAACCTGTTTATTTGGGTCAGAAAGAGAAGCCTCAGCTTGGATCATCACATCCTACAGGTGTACTGCGTATCAGAGAGGATGTTGAGAAAATTGATGATAAGTTTCCAATATAAAAGGTGTGTGATATGAATCAATAGCCATTAAATGTCTGAGCTAAACCGGGTATGGGTATTATTTAGCTGACTGAGTGTCCTCTGTGAATATGTACAAAATTGATGAATTATTTACTTGAATATTTCTTAGGCTTGTATAAAAATCATAACCAAAACTGTATTCAGAAAATTTAAACGCTACAACCTTACTATCAACGAAGATCTACTCGAAGATGATGATTTCGATAGTAATACTATAAACATATTCAATAGTAAATCAGTTAAAAACCGAAAATACTATATCATCGTCATTCCTTATGATCCGGAAATAGTAATAGAAAGATTATTCCATGTACTGTACAAAAACAGAAACCATTTAGACTTATCAAAAACATACTTCGTCGAAAATAACTTAGAATTACCTATTCTAGAAATGTTTTGCTTCATTTTCCACGATAAAGACATCAAAATTAAAATCTGTCAAAATATCATAAGACACCCAGATCCCGATCAAATTCCAATAATTCTAGATCAATACCATACAGGCAAAAACAATCTCCATCGCGGAATTAACGAAACCGTTAGACGAATCAAAGAAAAATATACTTGGCAAGGAATAACTAAAGACGTTGAGAATTTTATAAAAAATTGTGACATCTGTCAAAAGACAAAGATATGCCGCAAAAATTTAAGTACCCCATTCGTTATTACAGAAACCCCAAAATCACCTTTCGAAAGAGTCAATATCGATCTTTTCGAAGTACCAACCAAAAACTACGCTTTGACCATTAGAGACGAATTAACTAAATTCACGCAAGCATATGCTCTAGAGGACAAATCGGCTAAATCAGTAGTCAATACCCTTCTGTTGTATTTTCAACATTATGGTACGCCACTGAGAATTCATTGTGACTACGGACGAGAATTCGATAATAGGCTATTGAAAGACCTCTGTCTTTTATACGATATCAAATTAACATTTTCCAGTGTCAATCACCCACAATCCAATGGCTCACTTGAAAGATTCCATGCGACACTAATCGAAATGATTAGAGTCAATTTGGCTGAAAATCCGAACGAACATCCCTTCAATATACTTCCCTACGCTGTCATGTGCTATAATACAAATAGAAATAAAACACACGGTTTTACTCCATACGAATTAGTATTTGGACACACAGCTTCTAGAATGCCCGATACACTCTACAACGAAAAACAATTGATTTCAAAATACGTTCGCGACCTGAATAACAGAATTTCTCACTATTACAATATCGCCCGTGAAAAGACTCAACAAGCGAAGGAAAAAGCTAAAATTCGATATGACAAAAGAGTAAATGAAAACTTACACGATTATAAAGTAGGAGATAAGGTATATGTTAGAGAATCCCAGATAAAAGATAAACTCCAAAATAAATTTAATGGCCCATTCGAAATACTTGAAGTATTCCAAAATTCAGCAATACTTGTAAATTGGAAAACTAGACAAAAAACTAAAGTAAATTTCGACAGACTCAAACCGTATTTTGACATCTAGATTTCTTTACAGGTTCTTCCTGCTATTCTCAGCAGCTGAATCTCAACACTCACTCAAGCCCATAAACAACACAATTGGAATATACTATCACGAAGAATGCACAGTGAAATTGTCTAATGACAAATGGACGTTGATTGTTTATAAAGATCTCGAACCAATCAAGAGTGCTTTAGACAAAAATGACAAAATCCTTGAATCAATGCTCAGTTTATTCGACACTCCCAATCCTCGTATGATATCCTTCAAAGCCCAAATCAAAACCCATACAAGTCTTCTCTCTCAAATCTCTAGTTCACTAGGCCTGAAGTATCGTGAAATATTTGCAGATACAAAACAAAGCTTTTATAGAACAAAAAGAGGAATTTTCAATGGCGCAGGCTCCTTTTGGAAGGCCATCACTGGAAACCTAGATGCTTCCGATGGAGAATATTTTAATGACTGTATTGATAAAATAGTGAAAGATGAGTATCAAATTGAAAATTTGATGAAAAATCAGATATCCGTTACTACTTCTGTTATAAAAAGTTTCAATAACACAATCCAAAAATTGCAAATAGATGAAGCCACATTCAATGACAATATAAAAAACATAGAAGAATCAATCTACGATATTTCTAATGACATATCGTATATTGAAGCCCAATTAGAAACTTTAGAACTTTGCGAATCACTAATGGAAAGCTACATGTTCCTTGAAGCAACATTAGATGATATTTTGAATGCAATCACGTTTTCTCGATTAAGAATAATTCACACTTCGATAATTACACCGAATGATTTGGTCAACTCTCTTCAAGACATTTCCCAATCATTGTCAAGAAATAATCTACCAATACCAATCTATCTATCAACAATAGCTCAATACTTGGAAATTATGGAACTCAAAGCATATCAATCCGATACTAAACTCGTTTTCTTACTAAAAATCCCATTAGTCGAACCAGAAACCTATACCTTATTCCGTCTATTCCCAATTCCAATATTGGATAATAGAACAGGTTTTCATCATATTTTACTCACAAATCAAAAATACATCGCGAAAGATGACGATTCAATGTTGTACGCATCATTCAAAAATTTGAACAGATGCAAAGACTTAGATAGTCGAATACGGATCTGTTCCGATGTTCTGCCATACCCGATCGACAGCAATGCTATCTGCGAAGCTCAACTCCTTCGACAACAATTCGGAATGCCGAAGACATGCCAATCCTCCGTCATATTCGCAAGAGACTACAACGTTCAAGAAATTGCTTTCAATACGTGGTTGATCGCTCTATCAGACCCATTGCCAATAACAATCAAGTGCTCCAACAGAGACACTATCACTAAAATAGCCAATACCAATTCGATCCTCACCTTGCAGCCAGAATGCAATGCATTCATAGGAAGTACGAGAGTACATTCGAAATACTTGGTGAATTCATACAAGAATGTAACCTATAAACATCAACCAGTCATCATACCATACGAATGCTGCAAACATCTACCAGAGAAACATAAAATTCCAGATCTGAAGCCACTAAAACTCAGTAAACTAGATACTGAAGATTTGAGTATTGCCCAGCACAAATTGAGTCAGTATTCCGATGATTTAGACAAGCTGATAAATCAACCCTACGTGACCAAACACATTTCTTGGTTCACGTATTTAACGATTGCTCTGATCATTCTTCTAGTCGTACTATACATCTACTGTAAGTGCAGACGCAGAAGACCAGTCATGATGAGCATCGGGGGTTCTGATAGTCCACCTCCAGCTCCACCGAGAACGTCGAGAATATCTCAGAGATCAGCCCTCAGCAGATTCATTCCTAGAAGACGCCCAAGTGTCAACATCCGAGAGAGAGACGATGAAGAACACGAGTTAACATCCACATCAAGGGACCTCGAGCTGACATCATCCACCCCGAAGGACCTTGGATAAAAGTTGCCGCAATCAGCACCAACTTTTTATTATGATGGGGAGTTGTTATATGCTAAAATAACGCCAACACATCTTATCAGTAGTTTTATATTACTGCGATAACAATTCCTCAGAATATGATCCTGACCTTGTAATCAGCATACGCAGAAACTGATTGTAATATCTGCTGATGCTGACATCAACCATTATTTTCTATAAATTCACGAAGAATTATATTTTGAGTTAGTCTTGAAATAAAGCTCATTCTGAACACCAAATATGTCGGTTTAATAAAATAAATATTTTTTAAAAAGTTACTTTTCAATCTGAAGAGATAACACCAATATCGGGTGTCCCAGTATACCTGTTCCAATGGATTATCTCAACCATTTCGAATTCGTTCAAGGAACAAAAAACAAATAAGAAAAACAAAAAAAAGTCACGTCTTGTTAGACCAGAAGTGACTCTGACTTTTTTATTTCAAATAGCACCCTGTACTTTTTTATCACACTTACACTTTTACATCTGATTTGATGGAGAGAATGACAATTGAAATTTCAAATTGAAAGAATTTTTGCCGTAGGCTGCGATATTTTGTGTGACTTGATTGTGACTTGATTGTGACTTCGATATAATAATTGATAAATCATCATAAACTGGAATTCACAAATCCACAAACAAATTTTGTAATTTTTCTCAATAATATAACTTCAGTAGAAATCCAGCAATTTGTCCATCAGATCGGAATGGAGTGACGATAATAGAAATTGGAGATTAAAGTCGCCCATTGTGTGGAAAAAAATTAGGAGTCCTTGGTAACCTTACTCATGGAAGAATCCAAATATAGCCACGACAAAGTTAGACTGATTATTTTTTTTTAAGAATTTTATAGTCCAGGTAATAGGTCTCGGTTAGTATATAAGGATTGTTGACGAACTGACTCGATCTTTATCTGAACTGGTAGGTTCCTAAACAGCGTCACTGGGTAAGGATGCGATCAGAAGTCGAATATCTTATTCAAAATTGCGACATGCAGAGCCAATATTTTTCTTTCTTTCTACACTTCCTTTTACCCTCTTATGGGCGTCGGATTTGGGCTGAATGTCTGGTGTGTCGTTGATCCATTGTTTCCATGATTTCCTATTTTCTCTCAGTATCTTCATCTCCTGCTTCCTCTGTTATTTATCGCATCCATTTCTTCCGTAGTCTACCCTTCTCTTTCTTTTTTATGTTTCTTGCTTCATGTATCTTCTTTGGTATTCTGCTTGAATCGATTCTCATCATGTGTCTATACCAATTCAATTTTCTCTTCGTTATTCTCTTGGTTATTGATTCCTGCTATGACGAGCCAATATTAAAGGAGAAATTACCTGGACAGCCATGTTGAACGTTGATGATACTAATAAAGTTCTGATAAACCAAGGGTTCTGCTAGTATAAGAGCTATTCAACAATCTACACTGCTTGACCTAACACCAGCCCTGCACGAATGGTTACTCCGTAGGTGGAAAAAGATAGACATACGACCCTGTGTGTGGGTAATCCACTTTGGAAGAAAGAATATAATATCGACCATAACACTACATCACGTGTGATGTGCTAATTCGAGGTTATGTCTAGATGATAAACGGGCGATGTATATACGTAAGGTGTACCCCCGAGTAATTGTAGATATGGATGCTCATATGGGACGTCACACTCACAAATTTTCCGAAATTAATGTGTGAATGTGGGCAGCTTTTGGATTCTGGCTCGACCATTGGTCGGCATATGGTCACGACTGTTCTACTCTTATTTCTTTCTGTTTTTTTTTTTTTCATGATTGAAGCGAATCGAATTAGAGGTTACGGACGCGATATATTTACACGTTTTCATTTCACGCACCAGTAATTAAAACCTGTTGCTCTCTGTTGTTATATAGGGAGTCCCTTTATATCAATATTTCATGGAAAAATAATGATATTTCCGAAAACAAAAATTTTACGATACTGTTTTTTTTTTTTCAAATTGAAATTATTTTCGAATTTCCTGTTCAATTTGATAGATAAATCGCTATTTACATACAAGGTGAAAATCAGCACTTGAATCTAAGTATAATGACTGTACTGGGTAGCTATAAAATGAGAGCCTGATTATTGGCATGTCGTGAATCGTAAGAGTCAGTTTTGAGTTATGGCGAAGTTGCACAATTTGTTGTCGAATAGAATGCCTCATTCACTTTTTTCTTTTCATGGCGTTTTTCCAAGAATTCCACGTCATGGATGATGATTCATTATGCCCAACGTCCTTCCTGTTTTGTGTCGTATTTTATCATAGATGAAGAAAAGTGAATTTTTATGGATTTTTGCACATCAAAAAGTTTTCGAAGTCGCCAAATATCAAATGAAAAATCCACATCCATATTTGGAGAAAAAATTAGTTGATGATGATTAAGGTAAGACGAAATGTCATATTACGAATATGAAAACTCAATCTTGTAGGAAAAGAGAAGTTAGTCGTTTATTGTGATAAATTTCTTCAAAAAACGTCAAAAAACAATAAATTTATGAATTGAGGGTTTTTCCGGTTATATACCCGAATATATTCGGAGTTTCAAATATTTTGTAGAGGCATTCCTTTCATCAACAACTTTCGCCACCAATAGAAGAAAGTGTGGAATATTTTTAATGAGTTTCTGTCTATTACTGTTCCCTAAAATGATACAATACCTGGTGCGAGCATCTGAAAAATAGTAGTAGGTACAGTGAAAGCAGGTTCCAAAATAAGACTATTAGTTATATGAATTCTCATGGAGAAGAAAACCTCAATCTATGATTTGTTTCTGTTAAGAAAATAACAAGTTCATTATAGACTGGAAAATGAACTGCGGGTAATGTCATAAAAATCAGTAATAAGATCACATGTCCGAACGAATCGAAATCAATATGAAGGAATAGTGAAGAATAACGAGATGTATACTGCACCCAGAAAGGCACAACACGCCTCCTGGAGGCAGGAAAAGGAACTAGAAAGTCACGGTTTCCGGTGGTGGCGAGTAAATGGAAAGCCGCACGGATTAAGTAAGTCCTGGCACGACATTCAGCCATCACATGAATGTTGTATTTCTTTCTAATAAATCTGGACGCTCCGGCTATTTCTAGAATCGATCTTGTATTGCATAATCTATATCACGATTCACCTAAGAATTCAAATATGTCTTGAAGATATAATACTATAGAGAGTAGCAAAGCAATAATTGTAAGGAACATAGAGTATAGCAAAAATTGTAAGGATATGTTTCACGCGAGGTGATGGATATAGGATGGTCAAAAACTCTTCAATAGTTAACCTGTTAAGGCCGCACCGCTTCAAAAAATCCGTGAATCTAAATCCGCGTTTACTCAGAGCTTCCAGAGTTTTGTCTATTCGTCCAAAAAAACCTATTTTCCGGACTTGTTACGTAGATTACTATTTTATCTTGTGGCGTTGTGGATTTGTATCTCTTGAAATTTCTAGATATTTCAAGTCGAAGTTGACATTCATTCCTGATTCTCATATCTCATATCCGACATAATTTCCGCCGGTATAGCATTTTCATCATTTTATTTTTTTCATGAATAAATTGAATTTATAAAGATATTTTGCTCCCATTAAGCACAATTAACTACTAGGTTATGGAATCTTTCGATTTGACAACTTTTGTGCTGTTATTCTGTTCACAAGAATGAAATCTGCAGGAAAAATCATGACAGTATAATACCTACATTTTGAAAAAAAAAATAAAAAGTTAGATACGTGAAGTCCTGTAGCTGGAATTTATCGATTCCGAACGGAAATTCCTTACTATAGTGCTCCGATATCCATGCCATATATGTTGTGAAGCTGATGAGCGACTTGCATGCATCATCAGGTACCCGCGTGAACCATCGAAAGGGAAACGGCATGAATCGAACAAAAATCTGTGCCGAGACATGTTCGACCGAAAAAAGTAAGGAAACTGTAATATCGGCCTTTATAGCGACTGAATGTGTTATTACTATAATTATACCTCTGGGGCACTATGGCTTGATGGGTGTTTGTCCGCCGCGATACTCCGATGTTTTTCTTTTCTATCGAACTTGGGCATTCACAAATCTCCGAATGTTGAATGCGATTCATCCGACTGACTGCTTGATGGAAGGGCACAGTGGCAGCGATAAAACTTGCATGATTCTTCCACAAACACGATAATATGCATAAATATGCATCTTATAATATGAATAGGTCAATATATACCGACAAAATATAAACATCGTATATACATATTTCAACTTCAACTTAAGAAAATATCGCCATAACCAATATGATTATCAATCCAAGAACAAAATACTTCATAAATCACCACTCACAAATAACTTACTTATCTGTTCACTATATATGGAATGTATAAATATAATTAGGTACAATTTTCCGCAACAATTCCACGAAAAACTTGTAATCTTCATTATTTTTGTCAATCATATTGAAGGCTTACAGTTTTCCAAAGTTGTCCTGATATCGCTGACTGAAGTTGTCATCAGACTCCAAACTAATGTACGTGTTTTTGATATCGGACAGTTTTTCCTTAATTGATGATGACAACTATTTCAAGCAATTTTGTAAAAAAGATTGAACATCCGGAATACCAGAATAACGTCACAAAACTTCAAGATACCTGGATATGTTGCATTTCATAAAATATTCTCTAAAAAAAACATGCAGGGTTGGTTCAATTCATGAATTGAGAAAAGATCGGAAGAAAATCCACCAATTTTCTATACATCAAATCTTTAACCATTTTTCTCTCCCAGAAATCGAAGCTATATACAGGGTGTCCTTAAAAGGTCTTTACAAAAAGCTACCACATATTCTTCAGACCAAAACAATTCGATACAAGCAAACTTACCTCAGTAAAAAGTTGCTTAGTTTGGGCGCTAGACGGATCTGAAGTTGAAATTTTCAAATCGATTTTGCTTCATAACTTTTGAACGGCTCATGAGATTTTTTTCAAATTTGGTACGTTGGCATAGACTCATCGGGCAATGAAACTCATATCATAATCATAATGAATATCATTCCATGGGCGTAGAACTTGATTTTTTCAGTAAATAAACATCTAAAACTCCTACGCCAATGGAAAAAAATTAGTTTCAATATGAAATCTAAATTATTCAACTCATTCACTACAAAAAAGGTACTCTTGACAAAAGTCGATTCCTCTCATGGTTTCGACAAAATTTTAATTTTAGTGATTTAGAGCATAATTAATAATAAAACGATTAACAGATATTTCATAAAAATTGTTCAAAATGTTCACCATTTTCACGTATACAAAGATTTATACGACGCAAAAAGTTGAGATGTACTTTTTGCATAGGTTATTTCTATTGAAAATAAGTAGCACTGGTTTTTTTTTCTGAAGACTATTATTATCTGCTCGAAAACAGTGATATTCACATTCTT
Source organism: Gastrophysa polygoni (assembly GCA_963576655.1). Lineage (NCBI taxonomy): Eukaryota > Metazoa > Arthropoda > Insecta > Coleoptera > Chrysomelidae > Gastrophysa > Gastrophysa polygoni. The sequence continues at coordinate 16,096,898 of OY755087.1, forward strand.
GGTTTCCATAGTTTCATCTGTGTTGATTTGTCGAGTTTTATTGACGTTGATTGTTGATATCGGACTTTTCTGATTTATCATGGCCGTACAATACACCAATGAAGAATACACCGATATGTTATTGGTATTCGGATATTGTCAAGGAAATGGTCGAGAGAGTGTGAGGGTGTATTCGGCAAGGTTTCCAAATCGTCGCGTACCAAGCCACCCAACCTTTGCTGCAGTTGAGAGAAGTCTTCGGGAGACCGGTCATTTTGCTCCTAGAACTGGTGATTATGGAAGACAGCGTTATGTAAGGATTCCCGAAGTCGAAGTAGAAATTCTAGACCGTATTGAAGAAAATCCAGAATTGAGTACTAGACGGATAAGTAATGAACTAGAAGTTTCTAGGAATGCCGTTCATGAAGTACTAAGAGAACAATTATTATACCCATACCACAAGACGCCAGTTCAAGATTTATTAATCCATGATTCACAAAGTCGTCTGATGTTTTGTAGGTTCATTAATTTGCAAAGAGAAATGAATCTGAACTTTGGAAAGAATATTTTGTTCACTGATGAAGCCTGTTTCACGAGAAGAGGAATAACTAATTTTCATAATGAACACGTTTATGCAATTGAAAATCCTCATTCCATTAAAATAAACCATTTTCAACACGAATTCAAAATCAACGTTTGGACTGGAATAATAGGAAATTTTATAATTGGTCCTGTCATACTTCCACAAAGATTAACAGGAGACATGTATTTACAACATCTACGAAATACGTTGCCAAATTTGTTGGAAGATTTACCACTCCAACATCGGATAGATATGTGGTTTATGCACGATGGAGCTCCACCACATTTTTCGGTGGATGTTAGGAATTTTTTAAAACAACAGTACCCAGACAGATGGATAGGTAGAGGTAATGATGCACCCGTGAATTGGCCACCACGTTCTCCAGACTTAACACCGATGGATTATTTTGTATGGGGTTATCTCAAGTCTACGGTTTACAAGACCCCTGTGAATACTGTAGAACAATTATGGCAACGTATCCAACAGGCGACGAATAATCTTACAGGCGATGAAGAAGTTATGCAAAGAGTACATTTCAACTTTTTGCGTCGTATAAATCTTTGTATACGTGAAAATGGTGAACATTTTGAACAATTTTTATGAAATATCTGTTAATCGTTTTATTATTAATTATGCTCTAAATCACTAAAATTAAAATTTTGTCGAAACCATGAGAGGAATCGACTTTTGTCAAGAGTACCTTTTTTGTAGTGAATGAGTTGAATAATTTAGATTTCATATTGAAACTAATTTTTTTCCATTGGCGTAGGAGTTTTAGATGTTTATTTACTGAAAAAATCAAGTTCTACGCCCATGGAATGATATTCATTATGATTATGATATGAGTTTCATTGCCCGATGAGTCTATGCCAACGTACCAGATTTGAAAAAAATCTCATGAGCCGTTCAAAAGTTATGAAGCAAAATCGATTTGAAAATTTCAACTTCAGAGCCGTCTAGCGCCCAAACTAAGCAACTTTTTACTGAGGTAAGTTTGCTTGTATCGAATTGTTTTGGTCTGAAGAATATGTGGTAGCTTTTTGTAAAGACCTTTTAAGGACACCCTGTAGAAGTAGAAAATTACTTTTTGCATGAATTGCATAATATAGGAAAACTAAATTGATCACACAAACGGAATAGTCCATCCGAATATCACATCACTCATTCAAAATGTCGGATATTTCGATTCACTAACGGAGGAGAGTTCAAGAGTTGTTTAAGGAACAGAACGAAATATTATTCAAAATAATGATGATGTGTGCATAAAAACACATCAATGATGAATTAGGCAATCTGTCTGATGGTTTTCAAGGTTGAGTATGGAGGCACAAGACCCTACGAGAGCCTTCTGACGAAAACCAGTTTTGCTTTATGAACGTTTAGTGGCATTTTTTGTCTTTTTTCGATTCGTATCCTTGTAAAAAATTGTAAATTTTCAGAATGCTTCAGTGATAGGCAGTATTTCATATGTACGATTTCTAGTTCCTTCAGAAATCATAAGAAATCATCAAAACAGTGGGTCATTTTCTGATTCTGATTCTTTTCTGATTTCTGACTATTGACCAATCTCAAGTGTCTCTACTAATACTGCTTGACTTCAGTAATGCATTTGATCTCATGAACTACGAGTTATTGATTGCAAAGCTTCAATATTCTATGGATTGGGATCAACTAACTACGCTAGAATCGTTTCATAATTACTTGAGTCAGGGACCAAGGCAGTATATACTTGGTCCCATTCTTTTTTGTATATTCATAGCAGACTTGCCTAATAATTCATCTAAAAACTGGAAAATTCACATTTATGCGGACGACACACAACTTTATACATCATCTTTTCCAGAAAACATCGATCAGGTAGTGTGCCAAGCAAATCATAACCTGCGTGCATTCAGGCTGAATCATTCTGAAACGGTCGCATTTGTAATTGGAACAGAAATAAATTCATCACGAGCATTGGATTCCGAAAATGTAGACATATAGATCCAATTCACTGAAATTGGCAGACATTCGTTAATAACTTCATATCTCTTCATATATCCTTCACTGAGCCAATAGCAAATTAAAGCTTATATTGAAGCTCTTTTTACTGATGCCATTGTTAGATTTTTGAAATCGGTATCTACGGCACTGTCTTTATAGATTCAGATTCACTCGGAGATAGATTTATGTCGATTTAGATTGAAAAGTTCGATCTGTATGGACGGCCACAAAACCATCAAACCACAAATTATATAGACCCCAATGAAAGGCCGCGATATATTTTGATACGATTTTTAATTGGAAACAATGTAATAAATCCATCATGTGTCAAAACATTGTTTCGACCGATCAGCAGATACCGAAAGGTGGTGGGTGATTCACTCTAGATCGTGATATGATTTGAGAACTGGGGTACCTTTGGACTCCTACAAGAAATCAATTTCCCAATACATGGTGAATCTGATATCATGCACAAAGGTGAAATGAATCAAATATCAAGTTATATATATGAAAGTGAGATATGAATACGTGTAGGTTCATAATTCGAGAGAAAAATATATAAATATCATAACATGTATTTGTGAAGATAGTTAATCGAGAAATCAACGTCGGGAGTAAAGGTAAAAGGCATTTCGATATTTAACAATATCACGACTGATCGCAATTTGTCATCCAGATACCGTAGGAATAAGTCAAAGCACAAAAAGTTCTAACATTTTAATTTTTGTCCACATCCACATTTTTCTTGTCTCCACATCGTGGAACCATTCATTCAGTCCAATTAATAATGCCCACTACCGAATTCTATTTTCTCGATTAACTATATTCACAACTATATCTATGTATATATATGTATGTATATGTATGTATCATGATGTATCGTTGAATGAAGAATGAAATGGACTGTAAGATGAACCAGAACAAACATAGCGGTGCAATTCGAAAAACAAAAGTAAGGGGTGGTTTCTCGGATGTTGTTTGCTAGGGGGTGGATTTTGCTATGCTGCAAGAACGAGCTTATTTTCTCCTACGACATGTATTTTTCACAATTTTTTTTTCTGCAAATAACTGGAATATCTGCTGGCCTAAAAGCTCTTGGACAACAGGTATATCTAAGTCCTATATGAAGTCCTATATGCAAGCCTATGAAATGCGCTCTGCTGAGTTTTACCTCTATACTGTGGTTTTACTATCTTGTCGGTTTCCTGTTGCTTTCTACTACACCAAATGAATGCTCTGGAATAGGCCGGTAGACTATTTCAATATTCATATATTTTTTTATCATCTGCCAAGGCTCAACCCAAGCGTGTTCATAGGTTATAATTCGTTGGTTTCAAATATTTTTGAAAACGACATATACATACCTATTGGAAATGGTGGTTGGTACTTTGAATAGTAGATTTTGACGTTTCAACTGAATTTTCTATAGTATAATAGAAAATGAATACGAATACTACAACATCCCGAATGTAAAAAAGTATGAAGAATCCAGGAATCAGTAGGCATATTAATTGGCTAGTAGGTTATGAGTACCTTTCGAAAAACCTAGGTATATTATATCCAAATATCGAATGATACGGTTTCATCAATCAATTCCATCTCAGTTTTCAGATAATAAACGTAAAATAGATGTAGTTTCCTTCACCGATTGTACTTTAGACATAATATCGTGACTGGCTTTGTTATTTTCGTGCATTTCTCGTCGAGCGAGTGTACATCGCGTGCAGAGTTTCCGACTTTGACCATTTTTCTTGACTCAGTGTGTCAGGTTTCTAAGAATCATGGGGTTCTGTGAGAAAGTCCGATCTTTTATTCCCATCATGTAAACATACCTAACTTCATGGACTCGTATTTTATACGCCTAGCTGCTGCTTCATGTGATGCACTATTATTTCGATTTTTTGCTCTCTATGGTCTATGGTTTCTGTAATTGTCTGGTCTTCCCTTTTTTTCGCGATTCCATCGGTTTTATATTTTCCGTGTGGAAACGATAACAACCTGTATACGTGCAATGCCATCCGATGGCGTGTATGCGAGAAAGAATATGACACGCCTTCATGAAATTATAATGACTGATGCTGTTGTCATCACAACTCAAGGCTGGATATTGTAAAGGCAACCTATGCATGATAAACATTTACGGTCATGCATAAACGCTCCACTAAATGAATTCACCTCTAATAATTATCTATATGCAAAAATATCAGTTGAATCAATAAACAATATGAAAAACTTCAGAAAAAAGGGATTGAGTTTAGCTGGAGACAGAAAATAATTAATAGAACTCAAATAACCTCCAGGAATATATATAATATCAGTAAGACTCCACCCTTCAGGAATTTCTGAGTAAAGCAAAGTTTACGGAATTGAATTCATTCAGTAACAGATGTCATGTTTCCGAATACTTCTGGTGAAACCGTGAGGGCTTCATCATATATCAAAGTTATTCCGACAATTCACAATTGCGAATCTTCAGGGTATTGAAAAAATTGTATTCACAGTATACCATGTGTTTGTGGAAAATATTACACCGGTGAAACTAGCAGGCGTCTGCAGTGAGGATGAAATAGCATGAGAACAATATAAACAAAATCAAAATTAGCTGAACATATCCTCACTGAAAATGGAGTGATATCGAGATCATAGGAAAAGAAAACAAAAAACGAAAAATCAAAGAGTCTGCTTGCATTCCTCTGAACGGAGACAATATTGCTTCCTGTTCAGTTGATATATAGATGGAACTTGGCGTCCACTTCTCAAAACTGGATATGAAAATAGTGAATATCAATCAATAAAAAACTCTCCGTTTACCAAATTGTCACTTTTTAGTTTCAAAAATCGAAAACATTGAAAAAATTTTGCGGAAGATAAAGTGTTCTTATTGTGTTGAAAACGGGAGCAGATTCGTTCTCGAAACGTCCACTGAGATAAGTAGAAGTTTCATTTCTATTATATATATTTGTATTTCCAAAATATTCCAAAAACAAGGTGTCATACTGACGAATCGAGAATTTCTCTTTTAGGTATCTAAACGTTCAATTTCAAGCGCAGTGACATTTTGAATTTTTAATAACTTCTAATCAATTTTTTAGAAACGAAGAGAGAAAATCCCACAGAGAAGCTGAAAATGAATAATAATTCATGACTATTTGCGATTCAGGAATCAAGAGAAAATCCATTTCAAACTAAAATACCTGAAATGAAATAGAAAACGTACACGTACGTAAAGTATATTCGTATATAATCATTCTGGTTTGTACTCATTATTCTCTTCACATGTCAGAATATGATGTTTTTCGGTATTATTCGGTATTACTCTGATAAACGCAGTGAATTGAAATCATACAAAAAGGCGGATGCTGGTTTGGAAACTCATGGTACTAGTTACAACTCTTGCCGTCAGATGAGAATGTCAACAACTTATCCAAATATGACATTGTCATTCGCATAGAGCTAGGGTCATCTTTCTCGCAGAGGAGATTGGCAAGCTGATAACACGTCTGTGGAGTAAACAACTGAATTGGTTGTATTCCATGTATAATTTCTATTTTGCAAAGCGCTTTTCACTATCATCATCATTGTTTCCTACAAGTGAATAATCAAATTATCCACCCATCACGCCAAAGAAATTCGAAAGAGGCATCAAGTCAGTTTGTCATGGTTTATGAAGATCAAATGGGATTATTGAAGCTTGCCCTTCTTTTATGTTGTCTATTCCCTGATAAATCAAATATTATAATACTAAGGTAACTGAAAATAGAAGAGGGGTATTACTATTAATGTTCTCTCATTATGATATGACGAAAGTTTCATGTCACTAAAAACACTGGAGGTTTGTGCATACGCATCAAAGAGAGATTCACTACCAAGTTCACAGGTTATTCAGAACACAGTTACCAAAATGAATCGTTATTTCCGAATGGAAAGCTATATGCAATATGCAGAGAGCAGAAACTAATGAGTTATTTCATCAATATAAGATGCATTCATGCTTTCCAGTATTTTGGACATTCGCTAACTGAATAAAAGTCACAAATAAATATAAAACACGATGAATCCAGTTTGATAAAAACTCAAATTCAGTTCAATGAGGTACTGATGAAGTAAATGGTTTTGTTCCCACTGAACAATTCAAAAAATGAATTCGCAATAAATACAACTCTCACTTCAAATTCAATCATTCCAATCAAACTCTTTTATTTGACAAAAAATCATTCGAACAAACCAAATGAGATGAAATCACTCGTCATTCGGAATCGTGCTAATACCTTTGATAAATAAATTACCATTTTTGTACAACTATCGAAAAAACTTGACCTCTCTCCATCTCTATTGATGCGTAAATATTTTCTTATATATTTAAGACTTTTATAACGGCCAAAATAATTAACAAGATAAACATAAGGATTGATGATTCATCACAAAACAATTTCATTCATTGGTATAATAATTGATAGTGAAGTTTGAACAATTAGTTCTCATAACATAAATTCTCGAAGATGTTCCATGTTGCTGCTGATCAGAAACGTTAGATATTTCTTGGAGAGTTGATGCCACAATTTCATCAGATATTCCAATTTGTTTGGAGGAACATGGATAATTCAATATTTTGTTAGAAATCTCAATTTTGTTATACAATCTATTGTCTTCATATGCTTCTGCTACGGAGGCAGATTTCCATTCACAGTTGTACACAAAATGTTTTGTATTGCACCTAATACAAAAATAACTATTTTCATCGACTGTATAATATGCGGCAACTGCAAACGAACCTGTGGATTCCTTTGACCTCTCGTCATTTATCACGAACAAAGCTTCGCCGCGGTGCATAATGGCGATATCAATAACAATGAAATTACAATTCTCCAACCCCTCGAGCAGCGGAAAAACAGATTCCCATTTCTTATCAGAAAATCCATAAAACAATAGGTGTCTCGTAATTAATTTCCCTAAGTGTTTAATTATAATGGGAATATAATGTGGCGTGAGAAACGGCGATTATTCAGTAATAATTCAATAGTTCTAATGCAATTCATCGATAGAAAAAAAAAGTATGAATTAGTGCCGTTAAAAAATTATGTGCCATTGGAGGAATGTGCTATTAGGATCCATAATTCATGTGATGCCAGAGCTTAATCAATTTCAGGCACACACGATCAAAAGGGTTGATGAATTACATTCAGGTGTAGAATATAAATTATGAATTTATGGCTTAAGAATGGGAAACATCAGAAAATTTTGGAAAAGAAGAGTGAGAGATGAATATGGAACAGGAATTGAAGAACACGCAGTGGCCAAATGAAATATTCCCATCAGGATGTACTAACAAATTGCGAATGTTTTTTTGAGAAATGCTGAAATGTCTGAATTTCAATTTCACTCATGTGTATGTATCTTATATGAATTGAGCCACGCAATTTAAATTTATCATAGGTAACAAGAATCAAGTGATATATCAATATTAACGTCCCCTCGTCCTCCAGAAGGAACAATCTCATTTTTGAAAATAAATAAATGAATAAATACTATACTCTCTTTCTGTGGAACCGTCTCTGGATGTCAATATTTCGCCTGTCAGCTCTGTAAACTTTGAATTATTCAATGAAATATTCATCGAGAACATGCCATTGATGTCTTTTCTACGGATAAAAGGGCCAAACATTGTTTTAAAGAAATGTTCTATACCTTAATTATTATTGATATCAAAGATCAATACTAAATTTCGACTTCAAACTAGTAATTTTATTGAGTTCCGACTTCATCAATCTCGGAATTTGATAAAACTCCTTCAGTTATATTCCGAATCTTTAACTACCTTTAATACCTACATCATCGTTTTCATCAGGGGACTGAAAGATTCCGAAAAATTCAATATTAAATCCGTATCCATATATTTAAAAACTTGTTGATGGCAGCTCAGATCCGAAACATCGATTTGGTAGTGTCATTCTATAGGTCATGGAAAGTGCCAACGGTAATGTTGAATATTTTTTTTCTTTTTGTCCTGACGAATTTCGTGAAGAATATGAAAATGAAAATTTAGTTTTTCACATTTCTCTACAATATCATCTGAAATATAGTATAGAATTTTTGACTTTCCTGCCGGAATTCTTCGGTCTATATATTGATTACGCAAGATTGCTTTCATTCGAACTTTGTTACCTCTAACGATTTCCATTTCCATTTTATCGGATTTGTATAACATCCTATGAACGATGATTCCATTAGGGAAGTATAAATTCGCAAAAGTCGAAATGAAATCTTATGAAACTCCTTTCTCAAACATGGCCAATCAGTCGTGACGTCTCTAACTAATATATCGGTCGGCACCTTTTGGTGGTACCGCGCCAATTAAGATTCAATCCACCATTCCACCATTACGTTGAGGCTTGAGTCGTCCGTTGAATATCTTTTACATGTAAATTTGTATCATTCGATCAAGACGGGGCTTATTTCTTATGTAAATCGTTTGGCGAGACCATTGGGTGCTCGGGGCAAGAAGTGAGAACGAAGCCCGTCCCAAAGCCAGTCGACCCACCCATGAAACAATTACACTGATGCATTTGTTGGGAAAACGCTAGGTATCATTCCTCTGATATACAGGGTGAGTCAAAAATGTTTCACGCAGTCTTTGTACAATCCTCAAAATTGTTCTCGAATTTGGAACGCGTCGAGCGGGAAACACCTCTGCATAACGTCGTACGGCAGCATTCGCATTTCCGAAGCACTCGCCAAGCATTAAAAGCATATCAGTTTGTTCACAGAACGAATAACCTGCCATTGCTTTAAATCTCAGTTGAAAATCGCAGTAATGATATAACCAAGCAGAAAAACCACACGAGGAAATCAATTACAACAATGTTGATGACATGAACGTCAAAATTAAGAACAGAATTGTATTAATCTGCTGACATCGTGTGACTAAAAAAACTCAAGTATCTCGAAAACGGTTCAATTTCTTGTATTTGGATATGAGTACCTTTTTCATGTAATTTTTTTCGCTCCATCGAATGTTTCCATTCTTTCACCAAAACGAAAACAAGGAAAGAAGATGTCCCAAAAAGATCATGACTCACCTTCTAAAAACACCCTTCATAACAATATGAGAAATGTAGAAGTGTAATGAAAAAATGTATTTCAACAATATACATTTAGGCAGAAAGTTTCAATCTGGTGGCTTTCACCGTTTAGAAGTTATGCGGAGAAATTATTTCAATTTTATCAAGTTCGGAAGGATATATCTCCATTAATATGCATTTTGGGCCATAAGTTTATTGATCAAACTATACTTATTTTTCAATGAACTATCACCCCCAGAAAGCTCGGTACACATTTTTGACTCACCATGTATACTGAGTGTGCCATTTAAGTTACGGGTTATTGGGTTGATTGCTGACGTTACATGTGTCTTTTCGTATTCTTCAAAATAATCGTATATTAATTTACCTATATTAGATGATAGCAAATTTTGCAGAATGTGGAGATAGTGCCACAACTAGAGGGTGGTGCAGATTTGCTCCACGAAAAATATTCAAAAATCATATTCCTATTTGTTCGTCGACCAAAACTATACTAACGACGATAACTATACTGTATTATTTATATTTCGTATAACTGTTTCATCAAACATTGCATTTTCCTAATTTAATTTTCATTCCATGAATTACAAGATTTATTCGTTATGTTCATAAAATTAAATCATAGATATATAACTCCAAAAGTATTAGATGATTCGAAATGGAAATAGAAATCATTATATATTAATATATATCTTGGGCTTTTCTCTCGTCGTTTCTAAAGATAGAAGGAGGGTGTTGGATTTCTTCTTGGGGTTATAAGCATCAGGAAAGACTTCACTAGGCAGAGAATTATGTCATGAATCACATTTGTGAATTCGAACAATTTGAATATACAGACTTGATAATAGTGGCGTTATCTTCGACAATTGAGTACATTTTACAATAATTTTTTTCATACACAGTGTTCACGAACAGAGTGCTACCTGTAATCAATGATACTCTCAAAGAGACCTTTTCTATCTATGTGAGAAACTATCTACAACTATTCTCCCTCTATATACCGGTCTTTGAGTGAATAAAAGGTACCTCTATACGAAGCCGCTTATAGCTTTCGAACGGTTAGAAATATTTTGGATCGTGGATCTCTCCAAAACATTTCAGTTGACCTCTAGAATGATTATTTCCATAAATCGAAGTTTTTTCATTTCCCATTCTTCGACTTTCGTGAAATATTCAATGTATTGTTTTTCCTTAATCGAACATCCTGTTTATTTTAACAACGATCGATGTCATAGGTAATGACCTCTCATCTGATGTCACTTTTAGTAATCCTACGAGAGATAGAAAAGTTACAGCGTTTTGACATCAGATGTGTTCAGTTGTTCTAGAGATAACGATTTTCTTCCATGGACGCAATTATCGAAATGCATTTAAACAAACTATACTACAGAGGTGGGATGATTCCGTTGAATCATGATATAACAGAAATGAGGACATCCAATAAATCTTTGCAGTTAAAAATCAGTTGAACGAACCAATCTCAACTAGGAATAAATCATACCCATGACTAGATTGATGCTTGTGCAGACAGATCTATATCATTTCAATTCTTCGCTATATTTTTTTCAGTGGACCAGAATACAGAATTATCTCAAAAGATTAACTCATTCTCCTAATAAGATCATTATTATGTCAATAAACTTGAATAATTTATAGGTTTTGAATTATTGACCCGCGAGCCATGTGCACTACCTAGGTAATCTTGTTATCCGAAAATGTGAGATAATTGAGGATGAGGAATTAACATTTGAACACACATCAACAAGAATATTGGAGGCCCTTCTTTTTACAATTAAATTTCATACACCTCCAAACGGATTTCACAAAACGTCAATTGAATTACGTATTAGACACCAATTTCTCAGAAAGTATCGAAATTAACTTACAGAAAAAAAGAGTTGATTATCGGAAAGCGTCAATAATTGTAACCACCACTCGAAATTCACGACAATCAATTGTATTTCAGGAAATATCGAATGTATTTCGATTGTCATTTACAGACAGACTCTTAGGTATGTACATATCAGCTGAAGTAACTTCTTGATCAACAATAAAAATAATATTATTCCAATGAATACTATTTAATAAAAAATTTAATATCATTTTCTCGTAGGTTTTTCTGTGAAGGCCAGACTACGTAGAATATCTTCCATAGCTCTATTGCAGTTTCAGTGAATAGATGGATGTGCTGCACGTGTACAATCCCCTCCAACGATAGTGTTCTTTGTATCATCATCCTCTCATACCCAACCACAAAGAACCATTGATATTGAACTTTGAGATCTGGATTTCCAATTTCTGACATTCTCTTGGCATTCTCTAAAATGCAAACTATTTCTGGATAAATTTTTGTCGTCTGAAACTACGGCGCACCCAGGTAGGGGGCAGGGGGCTGCTGTCTCTTCCCCCTGCCCCCCCCCCTGCCCCGGCTCGATAATATTCAGAAAACAATTGGTTTCTACTATTGTAAAATGAGATCACCTTCTGGTAGAAAATAAGCCCATAGAATGAATAGAGATCGACCACCTTTGTCCCAATGGAGTGCAGTATCACCGACTAGGCGAGTAGCTTTATCACACCACATTTGCGAAAGAATCGACGTAAAAATTTCAATTTGGATTTTGTACCTACTATAATAAGTGATAATATGTTCTGTTTTATATAGTATGTTCGTTGATAAATATCACGTGTTGATTTAGCCATGCTCCGAAATGCAATCCTGGCTGCGCCCTTGGTCAAAAATTCAATTTTCTATTATAAAATCCAAATTATAGTTTCTGAAATAGAATTATCTATTCCGAAATACATGTGATGCTTTTTGAAGTTACTGAAATTGAACTGATACTTTCTAAAATTCAGCTTACTGTTCTTAAATATAATTCTTACTTTTCGAAATACAAAGTGTATGTTTATATCTATCTTTGGAATTTTTTAATGTGTTACCTAAGGAGTTTCAGTCTCCAGACATGAGTATAAGTACTTTTGGAGTGAAAATCAAGAACATTCTTTCAAAAAATGCCTCTTACACGTTTGAAGAATATTTTGATTATTTCGACCCTTTAAATAATTTGTTGCCTGTCTAATAACAGATATTCTATTCTATTCTATTCTATTCTATTCTATTCTATTCTATTCTATTCTATTCTATTCTATTCTATTCTATTCTATTCTATTCTATTCTATTCTATTCTATTCTATTCTATTCTATTCTATTCTATTCTATTCTATTCTATTCTATTCTATTCTATTCTATTCTATTCTATTCTATTCTATTCTATTCCATTCCATTCCATTCCATTCCATTCCATTCTATTCTATTCTATTCTATTCTATTCTATTCTATTCTATTCTATTCTATTCTATTCTATTCTATTCTATTCTATTCTATTCTATTCTATTCTATTCTATTCTATTCTATTCTATTCTATTCTATTCTATTCTATTCTATTCTATTCTATTCTATTCTATTCTATTCTATTCTATTCTATTCTATTCTATTCTATTCTATTCTATTCTATTCTATTCTATTCTATTCTATTCTATTCTATTCTATTCTATTCTATTCTATTCTATTCTATTCTATTCTATTCTATTCTATTCTATTCTATTCTATTCTATTATATTCTTTCATCTAATAGGAAGGTTTGGTCGGAGTGCTTGTAGGAGTTTTGGATATGAGTGTCCCTGGTGCAACAAAATCTCATTATTGTGTCCTTGTTCTTCACTACTGTCTTGAAGAATTGAAATAAGTAACCTCCCTGATGTGAACGTCATTCTCCCAAGAAACTGGCGTCGAAACGGCGTCTCATAAGACTTCTCTCATGATTTACTATTCTTCAATGCTTTCGGCCCTATACAATTATCCATACATCGGAATAAACCGAAATCGTACTCCGATATAATTTCCCCCATCAATTACCCGCTTTTCGCATCCAGACCATTAAAATAATTCTTTCCCGATTCGGCGCCAAACTCAAAGGAGCCCTGACGGCCCGAAGAGGAAATGATAGGGCTGGCACCCGAAAATCGGCCCGCGGCCCGAACGGGCCATTTCGTCTCTCTCGTAGAGTACAAAGAGCATCGGAAGGAGCATCTTTCGCCCAGCTCGCTCCTTGATTACTGACAATGATAATAGTATCAATAATGAAAATAATAACTTATTCGTTTGAAATTCACAATGATGCATCACCATTGAATATAAAGAAGCGTGCATGATATATGAACAGGGTTTCCCCGTATATTTTTGTCCCCCATCTGCAGGGGTTATATCGAAAATTATCAAAATACAGTGATGAAATTTTCATAATGAGCTGAATTTCAATTGAAAAAAAATCAAAATTATTTTCACATTCAACATCTCATATCTAAAGAGAGCTATTTTGTTCTAATTCCAGAAATATATACATGTTTTATCTCATCCATCGGTTTTCGAAATAGAAGCATCAGTTATTTTATAAAATGACCATGACGAAAGTTTCGCTAGGAGGCATTAGTGCCAAACTCGATCAAATGCTTTGGTGATTTCTTGTTTGACACCTGCCACTTATGTGTCACGTATGCGAGCAGATCTCCTGTTGGCCTTTGGTGACGAAAGCCATATTGCTTGTAGTGACAGGGGTTACTTTTTTTTTATCTATGGACAACACGAAAGGGAAACCTATGATGTTCGAGGAACATCGTGTTAGCCAGCGGTGGAATTTTGGGAGAGTAGGAATGTGTTGGAATTTTTCTTGAAAGTTTGGAGGTTGTGAGCATCAGGAAAGACTTCACTAGGCAAAGAATTCCATAACTTTGCCGTTCTACTAAGGAATGATGCTTGGTATATCGATGTTCGACAGGTCTCGAGCCTGACAGTGTAGGAGTGACCAGCTTGAGCTCGTCTGGTTTGTCTACTAGGAATCGCGCGTGGTGGCATAATAGATGATATCTCCGTTGAGCACCGACCATGAGAGTACCTATAAAAAAGGCATAGATCGCCGACCTTTCTACGATGATCTAGAGAGGTCAATGATTTGGTGAGTGTTGTATCATCGACTAGGCGAATAGCTCTCTTCTGAATTGAATCTAAGAGCTTTAGCGTATGTTTGGGGGGTGAGCTCCAAACATGTGAACAGTACTCCAGGACAGGTCGAATTTGTGCTTTGTAGATCATAAGCAGCTGCTGGGATGTGAAGTATCTCTTCGCACGGAATAGAAAACCAAGTTTTTGTGAAGCAGTTTTCGCAATGGACCTCACATGATCGTCCCATGAGAGAGCACTGTTGGTGGTAAAAAAGTTATAACGAAAAAATGAATTACCATACTCGGATGTATTTCACGACTTCATCGAAAGAATATCAAAATTCGAATTTGGATGTGACAGAACAATTCGAAAAAGAAACGATGAGAGGAGTGAATTTTCTCGTCTTGTCTCAATAAAACGCCTCCATGTAGTTGTGATTGCTATAGTACTCTATTCTTACGATACAGGTCCTGAGTTTTTTTTGATTCGATTATGATCAAACGCGATATACGGCAAATTAGAAAATTAACGATGAAAACTATAGTTCGATTCAATAAAACTAAGAAATAGTTCCAACTCTTCGATTATTTCTTGAATTCTTTGCACAAACAGAAGCTATTGTGATTTTTGTATCGTTTGATAATACGAAAGTAAAACCTATAATGTTCAAGGAAGAGATTTGACTTTTTCCAGAGATTTTGGAGGTCGTATATGAGCATCCGGAAACACTTCACCAGGCAAAGAATTCCACGACTTTGCTTTCCTGTTGTTGAATGATGCTTGGTAGTTATGAGGAGTTGACCGGTCTGAGCTCGTTTGACTTGTCTACCTGGAATCACTCGTGGTGACTTGATATACGAGATACCCCTTGAGCACCAACCATGGAAATATCTATGAAAACGAGAGAGAATGCCTATCTTTCGACGATTCTCTAAAGAGGTGAATGAATTCGCCAGTATAGTATTGCCGACTAGGTGAATAGCTCTCTTCTGAATAGAATCTATGACTGCAGCATACGTTTTGGATCATCTGAATCGATTTGTACTGACCTGACATCATCCTATTATGCATTGTGTGATCCTTCCTGGTGAAAATGATACAAGTTTGAGTTTTTATTGCATCGAACTCTACTAGCATTTCAGATTTCCATAAATTATTTATTGTTAATCTATAGTATTCAACACGGAATCGTCATCAACCCCTATAAGTCCATTTAAGTTTTATTTCAGTAATCGAGTAGTGATATATTCTAAGTATATTCGTGAAAGAGAATGAACTAACACTCTTTGCATAGTCAACTAATACTATACGCGAAATACATGTTATTATTGATCAGCAGATGGAACAGCGTGTTGATGTTGAGTGCATCTTGCTCATCATGCTGGTCCTTCCTTTTGTTTTTTACTCATTAGGGACTCTTCTTTCGACTGTTTTCCGAAAGAGTAGAACGCACCAGACGGATAATTACGAGTGTTGGGGAGCCGGCGACGTAGTCTACGAAAACTACGTGTGTTATTAAACATTTTTTTAAGCCGGAAACGGTGGTCAGAAGGGCCGGCACTTTTATTCGAATCCGAAAGCATTGTTTCAGGGTGCCATCAGACAGCTCTCATTCAAGACTCCTCGAAGATATGTCAAATTGGCAGGCAGGTGTTTATTTATGATGCCACATTGCGACTTTCCGTGATGTGGGTATATTATCGTTTGGGGTGGAAGTTTCTGATCTTGGATATCAGATAAAGTCCTCCCACGTTGGCCCAATTTTATTGAATCCTCATTCGTATAAGATACGTAAAATGTACCTATGATTTCTTCGTAAAGAAGGAGTAGAAGGTATCTCATTTTTTTGTTGGAAAAACTGCATTCAAGTGCTACTCATAAAACATAATAGTTTATCTCAACTTGAATGATTTTAGCGTGTAAAACAATTGTTTTGATGATTAACGAAAATTCCTTCGAATATGAAATGAATTCATGAGATTCATGAATAGAAACACACCAAAGCCTTCTCAACTCAACATTGTATTTTCGAAAATCACACATTCATAATGTCTCTCTTGATTGGAGGCGTTAGGCTACTAACAATGTATATAACAATGTGTGAAATGACTAATAAAACTTGAATGATTTTAGCGTGTAAAACAATTGTTTTGATGATTAACGAAAATTCCTTCGAATATGAAATGAATTCATGAGATTCATGAATAGAAACACACCAAAGCCTTCTCAACTCAACATTGTATTTTCGAAAATCACACATTCATAATGTCTCTCTTGATTGGAGGCGTTAGGCTACTAACAATGTAACAATGTGTGAAATGACTAATAAAACTTGAATGATTTTAGCGTGTAAAACAATTGTTTTGATGATTAACGAAAATTCCTTCGAATATGAAATGAATTCATGAGATTCATGAATAGAAACACACCAAAGCCTTCTCAACTCAACATTGTATTTTCGAAAATCACACATTCATAATGTCTCTCTTGATTGGAGGCGTTAGGCTACTAACAATGTAACAATGTGTGAAATGACTAATAAAAGAGAGAGCAGTCAGGTAAGTCGTCAGTTTTACTAGCTCAAGTTGATTATTGGTATGCCTAACCCCTTATCATTTGGAAGGGTTCGGTATTTGTAAAGTGATAACAAATTACGTAAGTACCTAATTCAACGGTTCTAGCTAATACATATTTTGGTATTCTATACAAGTACGAAAATTATTTGGACAGCTCACTTCTCTGCTTTGATTTGAAATGGTAGCTATAGCGAATCAATAGTGATTAGGCATTGTTTCATGAGGTTTTCCTTTCTTTTTGGCTCTGTAGGTGTGACTCGAGGTGCAATAGTCAGTTGTCAGAAGATTATTCACGTAATAGAGCATTTCTGAATGCGAGTATTGACTGAAATCGAATTTTTTTTCATAAATCGATTCATAGTTTCTGCAGGTTAAAATTCAATCCTCGATAAACGGAGGCCAAACAATGTGCAACAAGCGGTTAAAGAGTTTTTCATACCCTAACGATAAGTAAACTCTACCATTTTTCAGTGGCATTATTATTTTATAAACTAAGTTCAAATTGCTATACTTATACTCGATAACACGATAAAACATGTTATTTTCCACATATTTGCGACCTTTTATTATACACTCACTCTTTTTCCTTTTTTTTTTTCTTTCGACGTCCGAGAGTATTCAGTAAGTTTGGACAGTCAATAAATTTTCTTAATATATTTCTTCCACGCCCACCTTTGATTAAAATCGATCAACCGTGCCGTGTGCCTTCATAGTACGTTCTGTACTTCAATATTCGTATGGTCGGATGGGGAGATTTCGTATCATATTTATGAGAAGTGCCCGCTCAAGATTTATTAGATACGTGTCAAACTGTGTCTAATTTATACGTAAAAAAATGAATAATTTCGTGGTTTAGTACGGTTTCACATTATAATTATATGTAATTTGAATTTTTCTGTAACGTGCCCCCATACAGCTCTTTTTGGATTTCGGAATCTCGTTAAAAATTTGGTAGCCCAGATGTCTGATAAGAGACGAAATTTGGATACGTTATTTCATTCCCAGTTTTATATTATTCATCTAAGATTCAAATGTGGAATGCTATTCGTCGTAAGGAGTCATGATGATAGTTATTCAGAACTGATTTAAAAAATATATACATGAAATTCATATCATTCATTCGTTTTCGAAATGTAAGCGTTCAAATATTTTGAGAAATGTACATTAATGTGCACTAAAACATACTTGAGCCATACACAAAAGGCAATCGGAATGACAGGTCCTGGCGCCATTCATCAAACATAGTATTATATATATTATATTTATTATATATATCATATATATTATATATATATATTATATTATATTATATATATATATATATATTATATATATATATTATATTATATATATATATAATATACAGGGTGTCACGAAAATATAACGACGAACTTCAAGAGGTGATTTAGGGGATTTCAAAACAAGCCATAATTAAATCACTGTTCAATTATCAGTTTTGCTCCATTAACAAATAAAATATGGTCTGCAATAATTGTTTGAAAGTTTTCCGAATGAGAATTTATCTGCCATTTTAAATGCAAATTTTCAAATTGATAGGCTACTAAAATAATATTATAACTGCAAATGATCACAAATACTGATTCTCCGAATGTTTATGATAAGGAAATGTTTTTTCAGCTCATGGTCAAATAAATGAAAAACCGAGTGAAATAACGTATAGTTTAAATATTTTTGGCTCTACGGTCCGAACGGTTCATTTGCGGACATATGTTTATTTAAACAAAACTGCTTGTTTTGAACTCCCTTAAAGTTTCTCGGTATCTTTTCGGGACACCCTGTAGGTACATATGATGCACAATGGATGAAACTCATTTATAATGAGATCTCAATGATGAAATTGAAATGTATGGTCAAGAAAGAAGTATTCTAGACAGATGATGTCCTAAAATTAGTATACTATACAAAGTTTCAATTCAGTTATATTGCCTACTACATCTGATAATTTTCCACACTCTTTCTGTGTTTCATAATTATAATGCACACCGACAAACCGTCTTTTCGACAATAGATAATTAAAGACGCACCAGTCGAGAGTAACAATTAAAAATTACCCTAAAACATATTTTAGTGAATTATATACCTTCGGGGTTAAGCGGTAGCTTACGTTCGGATAACCAACAATTAAAAAGCCGAGGTTTGACGTTTTCACTAATCGTTAGTTCACTGTACGTACCACCAGAGGGCATGGGAGTACTTTTTGAGAAGGCGTGATTGCCAAATCAACAAAAATATAATTTTTCCCAAGTTAATCATCATGACCTGTTGATTATTTATCATGTTTTCAAATTGAGAAATTCTTGCTGTATGATGATAATTCATTTTCCGCCTTTACTATGGTAGTTGTTCCAAGCCATCTATATGCTCAAGAGATTTGATTTCCATTCGGTATGTCATTCATCAATTTTCATTCAGTTCCAGTGTTTCGCAAATGCTTCCTATATCTGAGAGAAATGTGCATGCACTAGAAGAGTGAAAAAGTATATAAAGACCTCTAATCAATGATTCTCGAAATAACTTTTAGTCGAAAAAATCAGTAGGAATTTTATTCTCAACAGTGTTGGGAATTAGATTTTGGGTCTCAAATTTTCATATACATCACTGATTCATTGACCAAGTAGACGAAATAAGAATAAGAAAAGATAAATGAGATGAAAAATGTGAGTCCTTCCATCATAGCTTTCAATAATTGATAGTTTACTTACCTCGAAACCTAATTTCGGTTAACCTATGTAACCTCAATATCCTCATTAGTAGTAGTAGTAGTAGAAGACATTGAGGCAAAGGTGAACTGATCACAATGATCCAGTGCAGGTCCGACGGATCTCCAAATCTGAATCCTATATCCAATCCTATCCAATGGCAATATTCGAAAATTATATATTCGCTGCAGATTGGCGGTAGCAAATCGTCCAAAAACTTCTATTCAATACAGGAACAATCACACATTGATTCCATATTCATTCGTATTTGTGATTATTTTCGGTTGTTCAGGAAATATGTTTCTTTAATTTGTAAATTAGTAAATGGAAACTGTTTTATCAAATACCATATCTCGTGGAATTGACCCTGCAAATAGTTATAAAGCCAAAGACACACAAAAGGAGGAGAAAGGAAGCTCAGAATTCAATTTTTATTTTCTCATCTCGACTCTCTCACATTTCCGAGTGTTATGAACCGATAGACTATAATACTTCTTGGATTTTTCGTTTATTCATCAATTAGTATGAAATGAATATGATTGAAGTGGAATTCTCTCGAATATTCCTCAATGAACTTGGCATAGATTGTTGAATTCAATTATTGATGATCATAATGATTCAGTATTTCATTATATTCTGAGAAGTATGAAATATATCCTCAATCTCTTACCTCATCAGATTTATGATATGAAATTGGTATCACCCTGTATTCATAATGAAAACTGAGAATTGTTCAATGGAACCACCTGCAATAGATGATGTTGTTGGATGAATTAAGGCTGTTGGTGATGACCAATGCCTTTTCATGTCATGAGTAGTAGCGAATATAAATCATGTATATAATATATCAAGGTACAGAAGCCATTTTTCTACTCAGTAATATGATGATGTGAGTAATATGATATGATGGGAATCAAATCCAATTGTTTCCATAGTATTCATTAACATAAGTAACGAACATTGATTTCTACGGTTGTAAATATAGATGTTGAAGGGGATAGTTCTGAATTAGTTGACAAATAGAAACTACATTTTGGTAGATATCTAGATATATCGAGAAACCATTTTCTGTGAGGTGAAGAGAAAAGCTTATCGAACAACTACCGTCAGATTCTGAGTCCTGGAAATTCATACCAACTGTATGATACGAGTGGTACCGACTTCATGAATTTGTAGACAGTCTTGTGAGCAGTATGTTATAACTATTAAATCACTATGTAAGCTACATTTAATCACATGTAAATCATCATGTGTTTCCATGAAATCACAATGTTATTTTGTAATCTTTGGGACAGGTTCACTATAAGTGGTTCTCCAGAGTGTGATGTTTGATTTCGTGTTTGATACTTATCGACTATCAACTATAGTGATTATAGTGACACGAATTGATTCTGGAAAAGTTGATCGTTTTCGGCCGAATCAAAAGTAAATACGATCGTGAAGTGAATGCGGAGGATTGGGTAGCTGCAATTGGCGACGAAGTAAGTTTGACAGTTGACAGAAAAAGAGACTCTTCAAGAACGCTATCGGATCTCTGAAAAGTTAGTTCTCATGTCAGTAGTGTCAAATGTTTTAGGTAGCATTCCATTTGCGGGAGTATGTTCAATGTTATTTTTAAGCAAATAAAATGTATCTAAAACCCCCATGCATGCAATGTAACTTCTTTGAGAATCATTGAAATTACGTACAAAAATATTGTTATTTATTTTCGAATGTTCATCGACTACATTTGTAACAATTTGAGAAGTTGTGGGGAAATTCGCGAGAAAATGATTCTGTTCCTGATAAAATCCTTGAGCAAGCTGAAGAAGCATCACTCCAATTATTGCCTGTCAAGTTCAGGGAACAATATGAAAAAGAATTTTCCGAATTTGATGAATAGACAGAAAAACAGAGGCTAATACTCAGGCAGGCCATGTCTGCATATGAAATATAAATGAATTGAATGAATTGTCAATATCTTTTATTGAAAAGAATAATTGGCAAGATAAATAATATATCATAATTCGAAAGGAAAAAATCCATTAGACGAATTAATACATGGTTATAGATGAAGAGATAATTTGTTGACGAAAAATAAGACCAATCTGAATTATCATGACTACATTTCTTGCTGATAAGTACATAATCTTCAATGTAAGAAAAAATGTGGAAAGGGACTAAAAATTATTTCAAACAATCCTTGAATAATATGATAAATTAGTGACAGTTTTTTTGTTGAAAATAATGTTTATGATATTATGAAATATGTTTTGATATGCCAACATTTTCGTAATCAGTGATTCACAAATATAATCTAAAAGTCTAAAAGCCAACGGTAACAATTTCCCAACAAAATTTCGTATCAAGTTCTTCCTTCAATAATATTAACCATATACATGGTGTTTTAATTTCATTTCGCAACCATTCAAAGAATTTCGAGGGTATAAACAACCATTATCTGCATATGTGATTATTTCCGCACTACAGAGATATGGCAAGTTACTTCATGAATGATATGCTTACAAACATATATGTGTTACATGCAAAATGTGAAGTGAACAATTTTACACATAAGTTATGAAAAAATTGGCCGTAGCTTTGTATTCGTTCCATATAACCCAATCTACAACCGATAACAGAATGAGGTACAAGGGTTTTCCATTAATACGACTCTCAAATATAGTTCATTATTCAGTATGGACACCTTTATTTATATATGTATAGCTTATTATTGTGCATGGAATCTATCTGAAGGTTCATATGGAATGATTTTTTATATACATATCACAAATATCCAAGGTTTAGGGAGACATTCATGTTGAATCACCTCATTTGTTCATATCAACTCGATACATGCATTTAACGTTCCAATTTATATCACATTTGTAGCCATATGTGACCGAAATTAAACGTATATTAGGTGAGTAGATTTTTTCGTAATGAATAGTTGAAGATTGATAAAATTTGGCATAAGTAGATATATTTCTCAATACTATACTTGATATTCGCTTTCTTTTGACCTTCTATAGTCGTACAACTTTTCTACACAGAAAATTATGTATATGTGAAAACCATAATCAATTGTCCTAGTCTTCTTCTCACTTTCAATACCAGATCTGTCAATCGTTAAGGGCAGGCCAGAAAACCAAACAAACTCAAGCTATGCATATTAAATGGTGAGCAAACCTCTCGGCAAACCAATAGCGAAAAATTTCTCGTCATTACTATTTGATATTTTTCAAAAACAGTCTCAATGGTCATTTACTTTTATTAACCCAGAAAATTTGATCCTACAAATCAAGATCACTTGCAACTTGCAACCATTCCATACACTCTCGGTGAACAGATCACATTTTCACAATGTCGTGAAGCCAAACAAACTGGCAACACTGCCGCCACTCTTTGTTTTGTTTTTGGCGCCATCTTGCTGCGGGCACAATCGGTAACCGACAATTATAGTCTCCGGACTCGTAGATATATTACTCCTTATACTTCTACATTCGGAATAACTCGAGAGGAATTCACCTCTCCGTATATCATTAAAACGAGATTAGACAATACACACTACACCCAGTCATTTTCACGTAACTCCGCACATATAACCTCAAATATATAGTGACTTCGAAGAACCCTTGTTGGCGGGAAACCATCGAGATTCGGGCGCGAAACGTTTGTCACTTGTTTTGACATCATTATCGGATGTGGACAATTGGTTGCTGTTGTCGTCGCAGAAGTTTCGATTGAACTAAGAGTAGACTGGTTTACATGCTCCCAAAGCGTAATTTGTGACGAAATGAGGGGAAAATTATAAAATTACATTGCTCGGCTGAAACTACACTATTTACTGCCGGCTGTGTGCGAACAATCCTGCTCGTTCTATAACCGCCATAGCGGTTGGCTTTCCACTTTTCAATGCACGATACTTGCTTTATTGTAGTTTTTCAATCAGTTGTACATAAACAACATTAATATATTCACAGAAATATAGATTATTTTATGATTTGGTTGATTATTTCCTGTGAAGAAAAAACTTGCATGTGAGAGTCAAGGTTCCATTGCATGATTCATTAGGTCAGATTTATGTTTCGTCAGAGACACTACAGAGGTCTCTAGCGACTGATTCAGTATGAATAATTCTATAATTGAATAAGCTAACACGTGAAATGAAAATTAGAGATTTGAGGCACTATATTCCTCTATAAAAGTGAGTAGTTACAGGCACCTTCACTTGGTGATTCATCAAAGAATGCTTAGGTTCCTTCAGTTGATTGTCCCAGTGAATGAAGTGAAAAAATGGTTATGAAGAGTAATTAAAAAATATTTATAATTACTGAGCGATACACGCCCATGGCGGCAAATATTGACCTCAATATAGAATCATATATCGCGCTTTGATTTCTTCAAAATGCAGTTGGCAACAATGGGGTAACGTTGAGCGAATACGTGTTATACGTATTTCAGAAAGAGATATGTGGTTCGCTTTTCAGCAGCGAGGATTTTTTTCACTTTTAAAAAATTGCTAGAAAAAAAAATTGTAGGCACTCACTCTAATGATGCCATCACACTTTCACACCATTTTTCCTGCAATTTTGAGTGAATCCCCATGAATACTGCTCAGCGTTGAGGAACAATGTAAGAAAGCTAGAGAAGACACCCAGTTCTTCAGGAATCATTGCTATTCTCAAAACCCAACACCTGTGGCATGAAACAAGCAAAGACTCATGTATAGCACACCTCCCAAGTATACCTACTTACGATGAACTGTCAACAGTAGCTAGCATCGTCGAAAGTTATGAAAATCAAGCTGTGCAGGCAATTTTAACAGGAATCCCAATAAAAATTTCTGTGACTCGGTCGATAGTTATTGCATAAACATCATCTTTAGTACCTATTGTATTCCATAATTAAAGTTATACATCTACGATTCCGTGTAATCCGTCCTGAAAAATTCAAAATACGTCGTCCCTTTTACCCTACACAGGCAACGTCATCAATAATGCACCAAAGCGAAACTATTTCACCGCCATTTTATGTATTGATGTGCACGCTATCGCCCTATGCACGGGTCACGGGTCGCATTTTTCATCGCTCGGAAACAAGAGAGGTCTTGTTCTATTCAATTAGATCCGTATTCAATGTATAATAAAACGTTAATGTGTAATGACAGGGATGATAGTAATCAAAAGATTTGGGAAAATCCCTTCCAGTCAGAGGTCGATTCGTGAGCAATGTAGGCTGTTTGGTGAAAAATTTGTATATGGGACAACCGTGGACCCTTCAATTAGAAACTTATATTCTACCAATGATTATTTGGTATGTACATACGGTTTCTATTGAATATCGTTTCACTTCTGTCACATGTATAGACCAAAATCAGAAAATCATCAGGTTCTCGTCTTGATCTTCACAGGGATCGAGGAAATTCGAAACCGATCGAATATGAAAAAAACAACATTGGCCTCCATGAGACGAATATGCCAAATGCATGTCGTGAAGGTGATGACTGTGATGTCTGGATGAAAACATAACATAAACATAACACGATATCACACCTCTTGGTGGCAACCCAACTATAATTATTATAGTAGGTGAATATTTATTGAGGTTTTGTAAAAGATTCGTAACGTTTTCAATGGAAATTCGTGTTAAATTCTGTTATTTGGAAGACTATTCGAAAATTATGTGGATTCAGTTCAATCAATGTGATCTAGTAGGAGGTTTGAAGGCAGGTTGGTTTTGATTACACCCGATGAGTGATAGGATAAGAAGCAATAGAAATGATACTACCGTGTAGAATTTTGTTGGACTTTTCAAATGTCAACCTATCTTACGTTTTTCAGACTGGATATTTGAGCAAACGCCCATTCACATCGTGTTTATTCAAATAAATGACATAACCAACTAAGCTCTAATGGTTGGCATAATATTCAGCCAAATATACTATACAACAAAATATACTGTAAAATATCTCACCCATTACATTCTACACACATGAACCTCCAGTAGATCATTATATCCTATTGTTTATTTCTCAGTCTTTTTGACACAACTTCCCTGTCAACCGAGCTATACTGCTCTGTTGATACCAACCCAAGACACGATATATTGTATAAACTTGTCTAATTATTCCTATATAATATTCAATTGAATGAATGGTAATGGAAAGCACTATACACCAAACTAGTGATATCCAATTTCGCAGTATTCCAACATATCTCCATTCGAGTTGCTTTTGGGTTGTTGGTACACAGCCGTAGTTCTGAATTAACTTTTTTCGTGCTGTTGGGATAATTTGGCTCAATTACGCTATTATAATAATCGAGAATGAGAAGAAGGGATCTAGATAATAACCTATGCCGAAAGATGGTAGGTTAGGTGTTTTGTTTCAGTGGGGACTAACGTTATCATCGATATCGATACCTAGATAGATATTAGAAACCAGATTGCGAAATGGATTCACAAACTTTATCTTAATTAACAATCGACTTTCCTAACTAGGTTATGTTCAATGAGTTCTGACAATTTTTTGATCAAATAATATTTCATTTTGAACATAGTTCATAGTTTATGTACAGAAATATTTTGAGATAAATTCATTGCGTACATTATGATGTTAGTAAAACGAGATGTTGACACTGAAATAAGCAGATTCATGGTGTTGATAATGATCACTAACTGATGTCGAAAAGTTTCGAATAATAGGAGTGTGTTATGTTAATGATCGAATGAATAAAAGAGGTTTCGCAGTCAGAAGAAACAGTGAAAATATTTTATTTCTCGACATTAAAAGTTCATCAATATTGATAGTGTATATTTACACTGTTTGGTGTGGAATTCTCACTTGACATGCGGAGTGAGCCACAACACCGCAAAAAATATATGTGTGGAGTCGTTATATCACCCAGTATGCTTACGTGAAAAAAAACACACACTTCAAGCTGTCGAATCGAATATGTTCAAGAACTATTAATCATTATAAACGTAGCAGGAATGATATAATCCATGATGAATACATACAATCTGAAGAAACTCGTAGGTTTAGGCATCGTAACGAATCAACTCCATCAAGTGGAAACTCCAATTGTGGCCGGAAACAAAATAATATATTTTTCAAAAGCTATGCGTTGATTGTGAACTGAGATAGTATAGGCATATAGTCGCTTGGGAGCTCGCATAGAAGTTTCGTGGCTTGGATGCTCTCATAAAAGTTTGGCTAGTAAATCAGGTCACCATCCAAACTTACAAGGTCAACCTCCAAATAACTTTCAAGAAAAATTCCAACACCTTCCTTTCCTCCCGAAATTCCACCGCTGGATGACTCGATGTTCCTCGAACATTATAGTTTTTCCTTTCGTGTTGTCAACAGATAAAAAAACATTATCTACTTTCGCAGTATTTTGAAAAAAGGAAAACGGCATCTTTTTGATATTTTGCGGCGGTCAATTTTTATTGCTTCAAGTTAGTAATACCTTATTACATTAATTTCGTGAATTATGCATATAAGTAGGTATACATTTGGAGGTGATGAGGTTGATTTTTCAATACAACCCTAGGGATAATATCGGAAACTGAATAAGTAAACTAATATATAGTATATTGTGTCACAAGGGCAGAAAATCAGCTGGCAGCTAAGAGCTGCTAAAGCGTTTCCTGAATGTATGACATGAACGCAAAAAACTGGAAATATAACATTTTTTTCAGTTTTGTTTTCATGATTCCTAACTTTGATTCACACTTAAGTTATGTTAATCGTCAAAAGACGACGACGCAAGTGATAATCAAAACTAAAAACTCGTTTTCTCGCCTACCCTATCTGGAAATGAATCATATCAAAATATGAGCGAAAGTAATCTTTATCGTCACTCAACTCATGCTAAACTCATAATTACACGATTTTGTAGTTTTTCACTAGCTTTGGACATCAATGTGAGGAGGTCCACAAGGAAAGCTTCTTCATGAAAACCTGGCTTTCTGCTAGGCTTTCTGTTTCTTGCAGAGAGGCACCTCACACCAGAGCTGTTATATTTACTGTTCACATGTTTGGAGTGCAGCTCCTGAACTGAGCTAAATCTCACATTTTCTTCAGGAGGGCGCTATTCTTAACTTTACATTGTCAGATACGCGACTCATACAAACAGGGTTCTATAGAAATGGGAGACTTTCTTTTCTGTGTAGCCCTGATGTTCTGATAGTTTCGCCTCTGCCAGTGGATGTATGGTGAAAATGTCAATTATTCTGACATCTCAAGAATAAATATTCTTGAGGCAGTTTCAAGAACCGTGTTCGAAAAAAGGCCGTTGAAAAACCGCATTGCTGCGTTGCACCATCGTATGGAAATGGTGTCTCTAGGCGGTATAATATTTCAGAAGGCGAAACTCCATTCATTGTGATTCAGGGTACAGAAACAAAAATCATTACTTGGGGCTACTTACAGGCGGACAACCCACACATTTACATACAGACAGGTCGTGTATACAAAAACGACGGAACGTAAAGCCTATTTATGAACACCTTTGCAAAATTCTAATTGAATTAAAAATATATAAATTCTAGGTTCACCTGAAATGTCTCAAGTATGTTACAAATATCACACTATTTCACACAACGTAAACCTACATGAACATTTTGAGTTTCATTGCTTGAACCTGTGAAGGATAAAATTTAAATAAATGTAAATGAATTTTAAATAGAATTAAAACCATATTCATCCCATAAAACAATATGATGGATATATATTCAATATCTCAATATATTGTAAAATAGTATATTGGATTCATTTCCGACATATATTATTCCATTTCAATAAATTGAATATCTTTTCAATATTTTGGTTCTCTTTTCGGAATATTGGATTTCTTTTCAGTATATTGAATATCTTTTCAGTAATTTGGATAAACTCACATATAACTTCTATATGTCCTATATGTATATCCGCATCTCTCAGCTACAGGAACGATAGTATTTAGTGATATAATGTATGCCACTTAAGAGCGGGGATTCACTGCCTACTTCTGAAACTCTGTCTAGATGGCGATGCGATGCCCGATCGTAATAAAATATGATTATTTTCCTAAGGCTGGTGCCTTATTGCAGTTTCCTCCTTTTTGGTCAGTTCTGGCATGTTCTCAATAGGTGTCGGTATACTAGCGTCGCATCGAAGTAGAAGTTTTATATTATTTGGTTGCTGTTACTGTCCGCGCAAGATAATTATATGTATGTTGTTTTTATAGGTCTGGAGTCTCGATCCAGACAATGTGAGTATTTATTTATGTCGCGGGTCGCGCAGCGTGGTAGAACCGAGCCGACTACTTTGACGATATTTATCTTTCTCAGAGATAAATCTTGATGGCTTTGGCAGAACGCGGGTATTTTGCACTGAATTTTCATCTATAAGAATATGAGGGGTATTCCCGATCTCTCGTATTCCACCTCGTATGTTTATGAATTTGACGTTTCGTATACAATCCAGACAGGTGATTGGTTGACATACTTACGAAACGTCAATTTCGTAAGTATAAGAAGAAAAATACGAAGATCAGGAATCCCTAATATCGAAATAAAAATACAAGCTCTCATTTAGTTTCATTAAATCTTGCAAGTTGAATTTGACCCACTTCTAATCGTCCGAATGATTAGGAATTTGGCAAGTGGACATAATTTTTACGACAAGGCATTATGAAATGAAAAAGATTGCGGACGAGTTTTGTGGTTATCGTCAGATTTTACTCAAAATCGATGTCTGGTGGTCTTTGGAGTCGGAAATTAGAAGTTTTTGTCAAAAATAGAAAATTCAACATGGCGGCTCCAAAATGGCGGAACACTGATTCTATTAAAGATTTGTATTCTGAGATTTTCGGGGTCATATCGATATTATGATTATATGTCAAAATCCCGAAATTCAAAATGGCGGCCCCGAAATGACCATTTTTTTTTTCATAATGATCCCAGTCTATTCGGTATCTGGAGTATTCGGAGGAGATTATAATTTTTTGTCAAAATTAAGAATTCAACATCACTGCTCCAAAATATCGGAACAGTTTTGTGATTATGGCATATTTATATACGAGAGGAAAGATTTAGAAACCATTCTCCATTCATGGTCAGTTTACCATGATAATACCAAGGGCATGCAGAAAATTGATGAAGATATTTTATGAGATATTTCGGAAGAAAAATAAAATTTGTTCAAATTTGATTGTAGTGGGCCACATGACTCAAATTTATCAGACACAAATGATGATCAACCTAACAATGACAATTTTATCTTGGTTTATATCGATATAACATTTGAAAAGAATCGACTTTTTCGATCTTATTCGTGCCCGAGTTTGACGCACCTTTTTTCATACCCCGTATAATAATAATTCCATATGCGCCAAACCTAATAAGATGACTATGTTTCGAGAAGCACTCGAGGAAGCAGCTGTGAAAATTGCAACATTCTGACAGTATTGATTCTTAGGTCAAAAACAGTGAAAGATAGCTATAGGAAATGCTACAGCAAATATGCTCAGAATCTTCTTCAGAATCCGAAAATCTAATAATATATAGGGTGTTCCATTCGAAATATTAAGGCTCCCATTTGCGTAGCCAAAATTTAACTTTATTAATTTTAACTTTCATCTTTTTGCCGCTGAATAACCCATCATCAATCATTTTATTTTCTTCTGCCCTTTAGGTAGTTTTTGCCAGTGCTGATAAGGGATAGTATTAGTCAATCTATCACAGTAGATAAAAATTGTTTCACCACACGTTACATCCCTTTAATGGTACCATATGCGCCCCATTCAGACTTCCATCGATTTCCACCTAATTTTCACGACCATTCATGGTATTACCCACCGATTTACTCATACATATCGCCAAGTAGTCGGAATGGAATATTATTATTCAAGCGGGTTCACTATCTCCGCACAGTAGCATGTATAATATAAGAAATATTCCGAAGGCTTATAATTATATATTTGAAATTACGATGTTTAAGAGAGGAAATAAAAACAGCGGAGCCGTAAGAGAGCGTAGGATATTCATGAAAGCAATGACAAATGAATTATTGACCGGGCGATAGAGATTCCTATCGCGACTAATAAATTTCGTAATAGATTTATTAAGTTTATATTTCAATAAATAAGTCATTCACATGTGTAGATTCGTGGGGTGATAACGTACCACTGGGAGGCGGGGTAGCGTCTGGCGAGACCAAGAAAGAAAAACGGTGCGTTGAAATGCTTGTGTTTCTCAAATTCTCGG
This sequence comes from Gastrophysa polygoni, assembly GCA_963576655.1. Classification (NCBI taxonomy): domain Eukaryota; kingdom Metazoa; phylum Arthropoda; class Insecta; order Coleoptera; family Chrysomelidae; genus Gastrophysa; species Gastrophysa polygoni. Next base: position 16,128,052 of record OY755087.1, read on the forward strand.
AAAATAATCATCCGAACGAGGATTGAATAGAATGAAGTTGGAAAGTCTATCGCAAGAGTAATGAATTGTTGCAAGTCGTCGTCACATTCAGAGCATACATGCGTACTAAATACTGTGTCGAATGGATTTTGTCTCCTAATATTGTCTGTAGGACAACTTTTTGATTTTCTTCAAATACATTACTTTCGAGAAATTCAACTTACTTTCTCCCAATATTTCACCGCTAGCCAACACAAAATTTCTCGAACATTTTAGGTTTTCTACTATTGTTCAGGATAAATCAAGAAACTGTCTTTAATTTCACTGTTGATCAACGCTTTCTTCAATAACTATTCGATGCCGTGTTCAAGAAAATCTGAACTAAATCTATTTCTGATCTAATCGAGCCGTATTTTGCAAAGTAGAAACTATAGTATCGTCTAATTTATCTTATTCAATTTCGTACCAAAACCCGAATTTATGAATACCGTATCTCGATTTTGAGGTCTTTATACAGTTAACTCTCACGGTAGCGTCGAAGGGCCAATATTTTTTTTGTGTTAAATTCCTATTTGAAAGTCAGAATTTAGGATATTACCAAGTTGTAACTTGGAAATCAGTATACGTGGCCCTTCTACGTTTCCGTAGATTCTTAACGTCATGAATCATGGATTGAACATTTACAGAATGAATCTATGTCCTTGCTGAAGAAATGATTATTAATTGATTATTACAAGGAAAAGAATATACGCTGAGGGAATTTTCTATTTGTAGTTCAAAATAAATGCATCACTCAAACAAAATATCTGCATGACATAGGCGCCCAATCCGTTGATTTTTTGTAACAGATAGATCCATACTGGTGAGATGCCTCTAATTGTAGTATCTGAATAGAGTTGTAAGTTTATATGAATAGATTATATTGTTCGGGATACTGACTCATCTGATTTGAATATGTTGAATGACTTATCAAAAGGAGATTATTTGCAATTGTTAGTTTTTTTTTAATTTTTCATCAATAGTTCATCCATAGCTCCAATAGTAGTATGTATTGGGTGTGAAGCACTTTTCATATTCACTATGACAAGTGTTCTTCATACATATTTCCATTTTCACTTCGATAATAGCAGAGACAAAGAAATTTGTGAAATAATGTTTTTTCTCAGTAAATTACACTTTTCAATGACAAAATTTTTAAAATTTTTGGGCGGTAAGGCCTTTTCCTATTTTTCTCGAAAAAATATATGAAGTTAGGTTGGTATGAGGTTAGGTAGACGATTTTTGAGCTCTATAGATATCGGATGAGCTCGATGTTGATTGACTTTTGAAGATCACCTATAGTAGTGCATTCTGTCTTTATTTGTACAGCAGCATTTTTGTCCTTTTTGGAAACGGTTGGACTCGGTCAGAAACTTGAGATGAATCTTTGCGATATGCTCGACAGAATATTTATCCTCATCCGAAAAAAAATATATATATCGAATGTAAGTGATTACTCTGACCAATATATAGAGATCACTCGAAATAGTTCGTCGATTGTCTCGAAAGTTACGGCGGAAAGTATGCAAAAAATTCCAGAGCCACCTCATTTGACGCCGCGGTACCACCGCGTGATACTCGAAAAAAATCGAAGCACAAACGGCCGGACGCGAATCATGCAACGCAAATTTTCCACGGACCGGTCCGACCCGGCCGTTCCGCTGACGGTCGTAGTGTGCCTCAGGGCCCGCTAACATGGCCGTTGCGCCGTGCGTGCAACTTGCCTGTGCCCAGGGCATGGGTGGTACCGTCCCAGTCGGTGCTGCTGCTGGCTCCTGCTGGTACCCTTCTACCGGCATATGTCGCGTCCTTGCATTCGTCGTGGTCGACGGTGCCGTTTGGGTGGCATGGCATTCATCGACATTTCTATCGGGCCAGATTTTCTTTGTTCGTTCGTTAACTTTATTTTCGGGATGCAAAAGGCAAAGCCCAAAACAGCATCCATTGAATATGTGTTCACGTCAGATATTTTCAACCTAATAATTAACTCACAGACTCAAATATCCTACTGAGAATAGAATAGAAAATAAAATAGAAATCACCAACGTATGTTATATATTTTATGTATATGGTTAATTTCAGAATTGAAAATTCGAAGAACAGATGATAAGGATTTGAATCTATCATGAAGTGGTTTGATTATTACTTCTTCAGTACTCATTTGATGATTTGATACACACTTGTCACAAAAATTTTATCTTATTTTTCAGTGAGAACAACTGAAAATGGTGATTAACTATCGTTTTTGATTTCTGAAGTGAATATAATCGTGGTTTCGATATTATTTACTGTCATTTTAATTATTGTTACTCATCTCCATCTCAGTCACAGTAGCAACCCTCGGATGAGCCTTCGAAAGGCTGGTGCAATTTATGAAAACGTTCGTTTACACTTCATAAAAGTGGAATCCAAACTACTATTGCTTGTTTCAGCTTGTTATATTTAGAACTTTTTGATATACATTATACAGAGTATAATTGAACCCCTCATCAACAGCTAGGCCTAGATCACTCTAAAGGACGACTCAACTCAAAAGTTATAAGTCATCATTGCTTTGAGAATAGTAATTGGTATACTGATCAGCTCACTTGCGCCGAAATGGAATTCATCTCGCTATTGATTTATTGAATAAATGATTTTATACTCATATATTCATGGAGTAGTAATTATAGGTACTCCGCGGATGTGGAGTTCGAGGAGATTCTGAGAAATATTTATGTTCGTGATGTAGATCGAATATCAAAATCATGAGGAATTATGCATGTATGCAACACTATTGATTCTGCCGAGTCAGATGAATAGCAAATTCAAAAACTCAATTGGTTTCATATCCTTATAGGGTATCAGTATCAGGTAGGTATATTATTTGATATACTTAGTTCAATAATATGCAGCATCATTGATTCCTTATATAAATATAAGTAGTACTTAGAAGATTAGTACTCATGATGATGAGTTGACTTATCGATGAGTTATGTGATATGGAATTCATTTTGGTATTTATATACAGCATAAATTGATTTTTGACGGTCAACAAAATCGAGAACGTATGATTCCAGAAAGCTGCTATGCATAGGCACTCAAATGAATAAGAATCTATCAACTTCAAACGGATGACAAGTGATTATAGTGTGATATGAACCTATAACTGGGATAACAGTCACCAGTCTTATACAGATTTTCAATAAATTGTGCATGAATACTTGATATGGATATTGTAATATCCTATGGAAACATATTGGCACACCCTGGTGTACATTTCTTGTATCAAAAATATGCATCAACATGAACAAGTAAAGAATAACAATATTATTCACTACAACTTCCCTGCTCCTTTCCTGCAAGAAAAACTAATTAACTTGGGAATAATAGTTATAATATTGCCCATCGTTGCCACATCAGCAACTCATTCGGAAGGTGAATATCATCATTAACATAGCATTATTATATTCTTCTAAGATCTCAAAAATGACTCAACGATTTGAATATTATTCTTTGTTCTGTTCGCTTCAGTACAGGGGTGGTTTAGGAAAAAATGAGAAATAACTAAACGAACAGGAGAAAAATTGAAATCATGGAAATTGGTGATTCTTTATAGGAATTGCCATACAAAACTTCGGAAACAGCTTTTCTATTTTATTCTGATTTGCTAAAGTCCACTTCGAATTACTTTTTCTAGACAGCGTTCGGGGACAGTGTTGACAAATAAATAATGAATTATGAATGAATAATTTCACAAAGAACTCCATATTGTGAATGTTGATTATTTCGTATACAGTCCAGAGATGATGGATGAACCAGAAATTTGTTCGAAATTATATACCAGATTATCTACTCATATTAAAATCTTTTGCCCTGTCAGTTCGTTTCGTGAAAAATGGAGAATGATCCGATGACCGATTTGAATAATTTTTTCTCAGAGAAACAGCCGAGAAATCGAAGAAATGGAAATTGGTGATTTTGTGTAGGAATTTCCACATCGGTTCACTCTCAACGAATGGCGTTTGTGGCGGGTATATCGTTGGCAGCAGCCCCATGTATATAACTGTTATTCATTTGGTGCGATTGTGTGAAAAATAATTTTCTTCTTAAAAAAAAAGATAGTGGATTTTATAGTCCTGTATCAGTTTCAAGCTTTTCTCTATTTTGTTAGTCTTATTGTGTAAATTGTGTATTATTACTCTAAAGCTTCTTCTATATCCTCAGTATAAAAGGTTTTCTATACTGTTTTGCCCTGTTCAGTTATATGAAAAATTTATATTGACCGTGTAAAATGAATGAATGAATGAATTAATCAAACAAAAAAACTGCAATTTCAATTCTATCATATCCTATATCTGGAGAAATCATTAAAATCGTGCAGAAGGTTTCATTGATGATTTTTATCATTATTTCAGAGAAAGTTATACAGGTTGGAAAGCAAAATCCCCTGAGATGATGAAGTTATCGATAAAATATTATAGGTATTATTTCATATTTTCACAACAGCTATCGACTCGACTACTTCTATTCTATATGCAAACTATACACTCATTATGCTAAATTAGTATAGGGAAAAGTTAAATGACTAATTCATTCCGCTCGATAAAGCAGCCTCATTACACTCTACTCTTCAAACGATTATCACGAAAATTCAGTAGAGAAATACGATGTGTTGAAAGGAAGATAACGGAAAATTGCCGTATATAATATGATAGCTACATATAAGGGCATTTTTCAATGAAATGCCTTCGTAACACGTAACTCAACACTTCTTTAATTGATTCAGCCAAAAGAGTATGAAGATGGGAACATTATAACGATGATTATGATGATTAATTGTCCATATCAAGAAGAATTTTATTATACAGGGTAAGTGTTTTTTCATATTCAACAACTGTTGTTTTCGGAAGAGAATCAGAACACCTATCCGTTTAATGGAATGCATCTTCTATATTGATTTGTGCTAATTCAGAATTAACTGCTCCAAACAAACTGTCAGTTCAGTGACATTTGCTATGACATTTGCATTTCACAATATGGTTGTGCTCAATTTACATTAATATTGTGAAAAAAACCTCTAATATCTATGATGCTATGATATAAAAATCTCACATATTAGATCTATAAGAAATTGTGAGTTCATGCGATTAGATGCACCATTTAATTTCTCTATCAGTTATTTCATTACAATAATTTGTGCCAATATCACTTTTTTGTTCAATTAAGTCAGCAATGATCAGTCCTTGATAGGTTGATTCATCAATTTCTCTATACTCTCTAAACACACCATTATTATTTTGGTATTTCTTCTGACTTTTTAATAGATGATGGATTTCAATATCTTGAAACTTACCAGCATTTAGGTACCTATAGGTAATGTTATATAAGAGTAAGGCAACATTGCTTTCTCAGGAAATTGGTCAAATTGGCGGCTTGAAGAAGAAAGATCTTAAAGCTGGATTTTTAAACTTGACGTTGGAGTTGCTGTTGCCTGACGTTTGATTGTGTACAATGGTGACATCGAGGTGAAAACAATCAACAATGAAATGATTAAATTCATCATTTAATAAATCATTATATTCGCAAAGAAATATCATCTGGAACAGACCTAAATTCATGGAGTGCATTTTATTGTGATGATTAAAAACAAAAATAACATATCCTCTAGCATTTACACGTCCCCTCTAACCATACAAATGATGATATAGAGGCCACGTACCTATCACCGATCTCATTGGTTGATGATTGAACGGCAACGGCAACAGAAAGAGTTAAAACATGGTTATTCGTGAAAGTCAACCAACTTTTCCCCAACTGCCAACTTCAACGTCAAACGAATTCATGAATGACAATCAACATTTTATATATTTCAACTTTGAACGGCAAACGGCAACCTCAACAGCAACTTCAACGTCAAGTTTAAAAATCCATCTTAACTTTTTGAACCAGAAAATATCGAGATGTCGCATTGTTTCAGATAAAGGTATAACACAGCATGTTGTGTGTCAGTTACTCCGTTGTGATTTGATTCTTTTTAACAGCTATTAGCCGTACTAATCTATGTTCGGAAGGAATCTATGTTGTTTTTCACAAACATGTTTTCAAGGTACTCTCCTTCAAGTTGAACACTCTAATTAACTTATTTGATGAACTGAAACCTACTTGTTTATTCCACTCATTTATCTTGAAAATATATCTTGGGTATTTACGTAAAACGTATTACGTAATCCATAGCCCTGGCAATACAGTTTGTTTGGAAACAACATCTATAGTATTGCAATCTCAACAACGATGGCAAAAGCAGATTCTCCCACAGCACCAATCCCGCGTGTTGTTGAAGATGAATTTATTATGAATTCATGATGAAAACAAATTGGAATTCTCGAATGACACAGCAATGGAAACTCACCTAGGAAATAACGTGTTTCGATCACCAGGTTTAAAATGTCTTTTACACACCTCATAAACGTCTCACCATTATAACAAATCACCACAACAGGAAAAAAGTCAAGTTTCTCATTGATAAAGTTCCAATACGAAGCCGAACACTAGTTGAATAATACCAATAAATCTAAACGTAAATAATGGCCGATATCGAACAAAGCATTATTCGCCGTCGACTGTCAATGTGTCAATCCCAAATTGCGGTATCGCCACGTTAACCACAAATCAAAAATGCACGAGCTCCCAAGAAATTAACATTGCATTGCATTGCAATCACAGAATAATGTAGAATATATCTCAATTGATTACAACAGATTCAGAATCATATCATAACACAAATCAATGTATTGAACTACATGAAGTCATGATGGAATGAAGATATGGACTATTTATCACTCTTTGATGATGCGATATGGTGATGCGACATCAGAATGTTCGTTTTGTTATCCTATAGGGATACGTACGGAGGTACGTAACGTATCAAATGCGAAATAAACACCTAAAATATCACGAAAAGCCTAAATACGCGCGTATTTCGGCAACTTTGCCTTGAAGTACTTTCGGCAGATGCCACCTTTAGTAGATCTAGCGAGTGAAAATGAGCGACTCCATTCCACCTACCAATGGTTTGAATTCCTGGAGAAAATCTCGAAAAATTCTGTGGAGTCGCTTATCATCTTTACTCTCCAGCTCTTCTGGAGATGGCAACTTAGTTTCCGAAATACGTTTTCAAGCATTTTTGATTGATAATGTGGTAGTTTGGGTGCTAATCGTATATTTGATCATTAAACCGCAGTCTCCGAATCGGCATTTCTGAGTAATGTATGAACAGAATGACGGAAAAATTACCCACAACGCGTTCTGTGTAAACCATGGACGTACTAGCAAAGATCACCTTTACGTCATGGTGTATAGGTGGTCTGTTCTTGTCTCGGTTCTTGTGTTCTTTCCATAGGTATATTCGCCAACGACTTTTACATTCATTTTTCCCTATCGAGAAATATTAATTATACCTTCCTACCATTGAAGCAATGGTGCAAACGAGAAGGCAAGCCGAATATAGTCAATTTTCGACGGCAGAAATTGTAATTCTCAATATGTAATCCAGAGGAAAAAATATAAAAAAAAAGAATATAATGAACGCATGAACGCTAAGTTCTATTTAGATTTGTGATGGATGATCGTGTGATTCGGTAGGATCCTCACATTTTTCACCTTATCATTCTGATAGGAATGATATCATTTCATTATGGTCTCAAATGGAACAAACACTGCGGCTTCCAAAACGATCATTCCGTTCAATATCACCGACGGTTATCGGTTATCCTACAGCAATTATTTCTTTCATGAGTCAATATCACCTAACTTGCGTCACCTGACGGTACACGATTCAGGCATATGATGGAATTGATGATTATAGCGCCATCTACTGGTTACTTAGAACACTAGATGTTAGTAGGATACTATAGTAAATATCGGTACGATATTTTTCTGATAGATGGCTTTGTGCGGAGATATTTCTATTCTGTGCAAGGTTGGTAAAGTTTGTTTTTCGGTAGAATTTGGTCTAACCTATAAAGTTTGTTTATTTTTATTTTGATTTTGTCTTGAAAAAAGTGCCACAAATGTTTTCAACGAGTACTCAGTGCAAATATTGGATGTTTGGTAATGAAGAAGAACTTGGAAAACTCAGAGATCGTGCCAACCAGAAGCATATTCAAAATTATGGCAGACAGGTCAATGTAAATATCATGCCCAGAACCCTCCATTATATACACATTATTCAGAACGAAACTTGCTTATGATGTTTGTACTTTGTTCTAGGATGCAACAAAATTCGAATTTTTCCTTACTTCCGAAGAAGAAAAGATAATGGTCAAGAGATATGAACTTCACCTCCGTGATTTTTGTAAAAGGTTTCAACCACCCATGCCTAGATATGTTATTGGCACTTCTTTTCACTACTTCAAACGATTTTACATCAATAATTCAGTCATGAACTATCATCCAAAAGAAATAATGTAAGTTTCAAACAATCTCATTTCACCTGATGTTACAATATATTCCCTCAGGGTCACATGCATTTATCTAGCATGTAAAGTGGAAGAATTCAATGTATCTATACAGCAGTTCGTGGCAAACATAAAAGGAGACAGAGAAAAAGCAACCGATATCATTCTAAATAATGAATTATTGCTCATGGAACAGCTTAGCTTCCACTTGTCAATACATAATCCATTTCGCCCTGTAGAAGGTTTATTGATAGATATAAAGGTAAGTCTTGTTGCCAAATTTCATGACTAGATGAATGTAAAGAATTTTATGATGATATTGAAGACTCTTATAGGTCTCGCAAGTAGGACATCAAAGTTCTGTTTGCTACTACTTGTATCATCTCATCTCATTCAGTCATTCCATAGTCAACTATAAGCCATAATATCATGCAAGAGAGAGTGCAGAATTTATTGAAATAGTTGAAAAATATCAAATCAAGAATTCTTGAGTTAATATCTACTATTACTATCAAATTCATTGAAAACTTTGAAATTTGAAACTTTGGAACACTGTGTATCGAAAATTGAGGTACAAAATTGAAAAATATGGCATAGAAGTCATATCGTTTTTGCCTATTTTTTTACTCAAGGAATGAAGGTTGAAGGATTGACCTCCTTTACTGTATAGTATCCACTATTGCATCCACCCTATTTGTATAGTATGAGCAGTTGTGAATGATGAGTATTCAATGATTTTCAGACTAGAGGTTCTCTTCAAGACCCAGAAAGACTGAGGTCAGGCATTGAACATTTCCTAGAAAGATCCCTCCTCACTGATGTCATCTTATTATATTCTCCTAGTCAAGTAGCATTAGCAGCAGTACTCCATGCAGCTTCTAAGTTGCAAGAAAATTTAGATTCCTATGTAACTGATATTTTGTTTGGAGAAGACGGCAGGGGTAAGCTGGAGGATTTAATTGAAGCAGTAAGAGGTAAGAAAACTAATTTTTTCTCACTCTTTTCCATCTCAATTCGTTGGTCATTTGTACCAGAACATCTTATATATAATCCTGTCTTCTCTCTGTTCATCACGAAAGAGCAGGTCATTCATATTTGTTTCATTGTTATAGCCATTAGATCCATGGTCAAAATGGTAGACTCTGTTCCAGATAGAAATCAACAGAAGATTTTAGATAAAAAATTGGAAAAATGCAGAAATCCTGAAAATAATCCAGACAGTGAAATGTGAGTATTGCTTGTACCTCATGATAGAAAAACATTGATGCACCAAAGTTTACTGTATTTTTGAATTACCAAAATGTGCTTTCTCAATTGTTTTTCAATCATTAACTCTAAATCATCGAAGACAAATTTCGATATTCTCCTGCTATATTTGACATTCATGTTTTTTGTAGATACAAGAAAAGAATGCAAGATATGTTAGATGAAGATGATGATCAATACCAAGCAATCTCCTTGCAAAATTCGTCAATGGACAATTCTGCATTGAATATGTCCATCACATCTCCATAAATACAGATAATAAAACTACCATCCTCTTAGAATATCCCAAACATTGTTTGAGTGGGATGTGAAATAATGAGAAAATGTTATTTTTATAACTGGGCCAAAGAATCTTATGAATTATGTAGAGATTGAAGCCTAACTGTTTTGAATATTGGAAACATGCAAATCAATCTCATGCAGGTGATGTGGATAGTTGACTTGAATCAAGTGAAGCGACTGCAGGAAAGTCGTTCCAATATAAAACACCTCTATATAATTTTTCATTCCATCGTCTTTGTGAATTTTTCCTTGAAGGAGGCGAAATGCATTTTGATCAACTCATAAGGCAAATATAGAATTCAATTTTTTCTTCTTTTCTGATATAAGTATCTCCTATTTATTGTATTTATAAACGTTCATTGTATTAACAAGAATATGCATTTGTTATCTCAAAATAAACTGATGAAATTCTCTGAAATTGTCTGTCTTCTATTTTTTTAGTGCTTGAAATGTTGCACTATTCGAATATTTCGCACCAATGGGATCGGTATCATACTGGATAATGAACAGAATAGTGGTGATAATCAGAGGATAATGTATCATCAACACTTATGAAATATTATGAAGTCCTGGAACGGCTTGATTACAGCCGAACAGAACCTCTTATTCAGCTTTTCGACACTGAAGTCAAAGGGGTATTCTGAACTTCATGATGATGTTTTAGGTTCATGACATAATTTACAAAGCTATAAAGTTAACATATAGAAATTCTCCTGTATTTCATTCCATCATCGGCTGGGGTTCATCGTAAAGAAAGATACCAGTTTTGACGATGATATCTCCAAAATTCAGATGCTTGTTGTAGATACGAGGTTTCAAAAATCTGCTAAAAATTAAATTTAAAATTTCTCGATCAATTATTTCATTTACAATAATCACACGTTCCTAATAAAAAATAATAAAAATTATTTATTAACGCTATACATTACGAATCCATGAAAATAATTATCACTGAAGCTGAGAATTTTCAAAATGCCTGCCAAAATTCTGCAGTTGCAGCATAGGCGAAACCTCAGATGGCTGATGATGATGACTTTGTGGATGCGGGTAGTCGACGTAATTCCTCACAAAAGATCTCTGAGGGGGCACGGGGGCTGACATTTGCGGGGGCGCAGGAGGTAGAGGCATCATGTTGGGCATCATAGAAGAAGCTGAGGAAAGGCCTGGCTGCCCTGGGTAATTGAAAAACCTGAAAAAGAGGAAGTGAATATTCACAGTCGCTAGAATTGAAACAGTAATGCCTAATATTCCTCAATGGATAGAAAGAACATTAGCGTTTTTGGAAGTGTTGATGAATATACATTGTCCCTTTCAACGGTGAACATGTGATAACAATATTAATAATCATATTTTTCTCATTTTCTATTTAAACGTCAGTTGGGGTACTAAGTGAACAGTACTGAACAGTAATCAAAAGTTATTCACGAAACAATTGTAAAACTGAAAGAAAAAATGTAAGAATGGAAAACATCAAGTGCAACTGTAAATTTTAAGATTAGAGTAGGAAAACTCAAAGTCATCTCCACAATATTTAATGCTGTGGTTGGATTAATTGTAAATGGTGAAAATGGTGAGACATGTTTCGGACATATATATGTCCATCTTCAGTCTTAACAATCGGCGTAAATCTACATCTACGCCGATTGTTAAGACTGAAGATGGACATATATATGTCCGAAACATGTCTCACCATTTTCACCATTTACAATTAATCCAACCACAGCATTAAATATTGTGGAGATGACTTTGAGTTTTCCTACTCTAATCTACTAACTCCACTTCGAGAATGGACTACTTCCTTCAATGTAAATTTTAAGTGATTATTCGGTAAGTATGGAATGAAATTAATATGCAATGATCTGTAAACAGCTAAAATTTCAGGATATAAAAATACCTTTAAATGCACAAATATTTCTCATTTAAGAATTTGTAATTATGTGACTTCACAAAAGCTCTTTTGGAGAAAAAAATTGAAAAATTGAATCAGTCCCTTACCATAGCCTATCACCCAAGAATATTGGTCGTGGTGTCAGAATTCCCATTGAATTATAATATTGTTGTGCTAGAACTTCAATGTCATTGGTATATTTCCTTTTCCATTTCGTTCTCCTATTTTGAAACCATATCTTTATCTGAAAAATGACGAGAATTAAAATATCTTCAAAATTGATAAAAAATATCGATAAGTAGCTATTTGTTGTCGAAAGCTCAATAGTGTTTTATGGATTTAGTTCTATATGCATATACAGTGTGCCTCAGATAAGGTTGCATAGTGGATAAGATGGATAAGATAAGAAAAGGTGGGAGATACAAATTCGGTTGGATGGAAAAAAAAGTTGCTCATTCAGATGGCCATTCTTTAAAACCAAAATTATTTAAAGTTTTTTATTAATATAGTGAAAAGTGAAATTTTCAAAAATTTATCTTTTTTAAAAATATAGAAGAACTGAAAATAGATGTGAGATATGTCTACTTGTTTTGAAGAAGTATAATTTTGGGAATTCTCAAAAACTGTTGGAATGACTCTCGGAATGCGCCACTTTTCTGCCTCTCCCACCGATTCCGAGATTCTCCATGCTATACATCCTTATCTTGGGCACACTGTAATAGCATTTGGAGTTTTCAGAGCTATACTTCATGAAATTTATGAAACTTGTCACTTCATGAAGGTAGATTCAAGAGTTGGAGATGAAATACTCAGTTTTCTTATCAGTATTCTTAAATGATATATTCTCCATGCTGTATATAGAACCTTCAACTTGTTAAATACTGTCTGTAAGTTCATTTTTCAGCTTTTCGTGAGATTTTCTCTCCTCGTTTCTAAAAAATAGAGTAGAAGTTATCAAAAATTATTTCAATATATTTGTAGTAAGGACAGATTTTGTGATCTGCCCCAAAATGTCACTGCGCTTGAAATTAAACCTTCAGATACCTAAAAGAGAAATTCTCTATTGGTCAGTGACACCTTGTTTTGAAAAATTTGGAAATACAAATATATTTAATAAGGATAAAACCTCTACTTATCTTGGTGGACATTTTGGGAACGAATCTGCTCCCGTTCTCAACACAATTAGATTCGTTCCCGAAACGCCCACCAAGATAAGTATATAGAGGTTTTATTCTTATTAAATATATTTGTATTACCAAATTTTTCGAAAACAAGGTGTCAATGACCAATAGAGAATTTCTCTTTTAGGTATCTAAAGGTTTAATTTCAAGCGCAGTGATATCTTGGGGCAGATCACAAAATCTGTCCTTGTTACAAATATATTGGAATAATTTTTAATAACTTCTACTCTACTTTTTCAGAAACGAGGAGAGAAAATCCTATGAAAAGCTGAAAAAAGAACCTTCAACTGTTTGGATTGAGGAGTAATTCAGAATGAGATACTTCAATGATTGCGACCTCACCTGAGTTTCAGTGAGTTTCAAAGTCTTTGAAAGCTGACATCTTTTGGCCACTGACAAATACTTGTTCCTTTCGAACTCTCCCTCCAGAGACTTTATTTGGGCTGCTGTAAATGCGGTCCTGGGTCGCTTTTTCCTTTCATCTTCTGATTTACTATCTGAATAGGTATAATCTATGAACAAGTAGAATGAATATGAGGAAAGTGACTTTTGTTATAATTTGTTTTAAAATCTATACATCAATAGGGGTGGGGTGATTTGGAAGCGAAGAAAAATATATCAAATTAAAAATGATGGCAAAATTGAGGACGCTGCACGGAGAAAAGTACCTTTGAAAAAATTACAGTGCGCCGCACTTACATATTAGAACTTTACTCGCTCAGCTCAATATTGCTAGCAACGAATCGCCTTACATCCCTTGTAATTTTCATGAAGCTGTATCCTAATAAGCTGGAAGGAACAGTAGGAGAAAACTCTATTGGGCATCCAAATGTAATGATTTTCCCACGATTCTTGAGAATACATGCAAATTCTCCCCAAGTGTTTTCCTTCATATTCTGAACTGGTAACCCATTTCGTTTCGTTTAATCTCCACCCACGTTGAGAGGAGTATTGTTAATTCCTATAGTTTGTATGTATGCAACCGACTCGAAATACCATGCAAAATGTATAAATTAATTGTTGATAGTGTTGCCTAACAATACCACACGAATCGAATTCTAATGCAGTTGCAAAGAAAGTTGCAGTTTCATTCGGAGTTAGTTTGGTTTTGCCTCGCAAATTTTGATTTCGCTTCGTTGCAGATTTATGGTTGCAGAAATTGCATCACATTCCTACTGAAACAATGTTATATTTTCACTCTTAGAAGACATTTTCTGTTTGAAATATGCAGTTTTAGAAATCAAAGCTTGAATATTTCCATCAACTATACCAGTATTGACGTGAAAAGATATATTTTCATTCAAAAGAAAACATAAAATCACCAAGAATTGGATCATCGACAAAATACGCTCATAAAATATAAACTATAAATTGAATTATTACTAATGTTGTCTTTTCGGAACGGAATCAAAAAATACTAAATTGATTCGATTTGGTTTTGTAATTTTCAGTCATCTAGTTTCAAGGAATAACGATTGAGGATCGGATACAGTCTGAATAAAACTCGAAGGTGGCTTTACTGATTTGTATAAGAAGTAACATAGGAAAAAAGAGTAACAAAACCCAACAGAATAGCAGAAAAATCGAAAAAATCGATGTATGTGATTTGAATGGGAATTTGCGACTTTGAAAACAGCTCTCTATTCTGTGCTGACCACGGTGAAAGACCATTTCGTATAACTTTCAATAGATGGCCAGGGTTCCCAACTGGTCTGATACACAAAAATTAATCTAATGGAATGAAAATGGATCCACGGCGTTAATCTGAAAGAAAATCGAAAATGTTTGTTTTTTTTTTCGTTATATTCACCCCAATACAGGAAAAACCGGAATGAACAGCCGAAAAATCGATGTATGTAATTTTGTATTGGAATTGCCACTTCGGAAACAGCTCTCTATTTAAAAAAATCACTGGTTGCTGAAAAACACTTCGGATTACTTCCAATAGATGGCGTTCGTGGCCATGGATGCCAACTCGCCTGATATATAAGAATCAATGATTTTGTTTCATAATACATTTCCGTATCGTTCATCCGATTGCGATGCAACTTGGTCAATTTATTGCTTGCACTTGCGCGAAAGTTATAGGCATAAACAATATAGCTATTTCAAATTTCAAACTATATCTTCAAAATCATTCCTTAAGTCAGACTGGACGATTAGAAACCAAATAGACAACATCATTAGAAGTTTCGATAGAATTTTCAGAAAATGACAGAATTCCCACTCACACCATCTTTCAACTGTACATTTCATTGAATTATTTCTGGAGAGGTTTTCTTCTCGAACGCTTAGAAGCGTGCGAGTGACATTAATTTCAGTAATAAACGACATTTGTGAATTTCGGTGCACTAAATTCAATAGATTTATGTTGGTTCTTGTATTTACAGCGCTTTAATTGGATTGTGACATTTTCCGAATATTTTGTCAACAAGAAAAATACTGTTTTTTGTATAAAATGGATCGCCACAAATTAGCTTCTAGCTTTGATCTTATTTTTGGAACTACGTGGTTCAACACAGATTCAACCCGATTGACTATTTTACAGCACACCTATATTTCTTAATGAAGCTCACATTTTTCTTAATCAAGAGTAATAGCTTTTATAAACAATATAATTTCCCTTGAGAAGGTGAAAGGTCAGTTATTTCACTGTGTGCTATAATAGGCATAATGAAAATTCATATTATTAATATGGAATTATTGGTTATTATTAATACGGAATTCAAAAAACCCTATAATCCTGAAAAAGTGAATACCCATACATTACAAAGATTTCTCATGGATATCCGGTGGATCTCCATGCAAAAATTGCAATGCCTGAATTTAACGAATGAATTGGCCGTTTCAGTATTCAACAGAACACAACTACCCTTCTGTTTTTCTCTTCCTAGACAAACCAGAACACAATACACCTTCATAATTAGTTAAAAAAATTGTAATACCTAGTTACTTGATATCCACTGAAGAATAACGTAAAAAATAACGGGACTGTAATAACAACAACAAGTAAACGATCTTGTCATTTGCTCTTTTAAGATTCGGGAGTCTATATGAGATATCGATTTAAAAAGAGGAACATTACAAACGAATTTCAAAAAAATATAAATATTCCTGATGGTCAATGAAGAATGTTTTGAGAATACACCACTGCAAAAGACTCGATATCTATATCTGAATACTGAAGGAGTTGATGTCCACTTTCTCTAGGTAGGTTTATAATTGGAAGCGTCACCATCTTGGATCTTCATTGAGCGGGATTTTATGGATTGAAGTTACTGAAGGTATACAAATTTTTTCATTGGTATTATCAGAAGTCGCAGAAACATCATGTACAAAATGTGCGATTTAAATACTTGGACTTGGATAAAAGAGATTCTTATTTTCAGTTATATGTTATAGACGATATGGTTCTATTATTTATGATTGGGAATAGAAATGCTCACATCATTATCGATTTTATTGTGAATCGTCTCTTGTATAAACAGATCTATATATACTTAGTTGTGTTTTCATCAATAGATCTCAGATGAATTAAAGATTTCATTCAATCGAACGACGACCAATATACAAATGATTATTGATGTAATGATATGAAGATGATATTGAAGATGTCCAGATTTCAGTTATAACCAGTTAAACCATGTTGTTTAATTGAGGGGCTCTTTTCAAGAGAATCTCGAACACCTTGCAGTATTTACACGTAAAAGTGGTTGGTTTAAAATTGGTAATACCAAGTCGATTATATTTGTATATTGGACAGTTTCTGTCTCCAGAAAATTATTGATATTGAGTTGTTGTAGTCAGGCCCAATAATCATTTAAGGTCTGATCACCCCAGTTGGAGAGCATCGAGAACATCTTTTTCATTAAATTCCTGTTGATGAACTATTTCATTTTGTGGGAAATCATTGTTGATATGAAAACGAAGGCACTCAATGTCGCTTCCAATGGAATAAGAAAATATCTCCATTCAATCAGTCGTCCAACGCAGGAACTCTAATCTCAATAAATCAGGTGGTGATTGGCTACCGGATATTGTTTATTAAAGACGAGAGACTCGAGAGAGAAGTGAGGTCTCCATAATCACCGAATGCAACACCAAACAGTTGTTTTTAATTTGCCGTGGCGAAATTTATGTCCTCATGGTATCAACTCGTCGGGAAGTGCAGACACGTTAAAAGAGAGACTAATTTGCGCTGGCAGCGACGAAATTAGATTTTAAACGGCTAACGATCCAGAAAGCGTTGAAAAATGATGCAAAAAACAAACGCCAACTAACGCCGCTATCTAGCAGCGATATATTACCTATTCAAGTGACAGTTGAAGTTAACCTTAACTAAGAGATTATTCGAGGGGAGAACTTGGGTCGTTTGACTTCAGCATTTCACAAGAAAGTCTAGTGAATATGTCGTGGTATTTTTTTCGAATGAAATACCTCACTATGATTTCACTTTTTCAGAATTGTATTTTTGATATTGATACAAATCCTTCCGAATATAAATCAATTATTCAAAATTTCATTCGACTTCAAAACATCAACGATTCCTAGTAATGACATTGCAGTTTGATGTGAGCTGCAAACTCATTGGCTCTAAACATGAACTATGACATTTTTCAGCTTTTGATGGGATTTTCTCTCCTCGTTTAAAAAATAGAGTAGAAGTTATTAAAAATTATTGCAATATATTTGTAGTAAGGACAGATTTAGGATCTGTCCCAAAATATCACTGCGCTTGAAATTAAACCTTTAGATACCTAAAAGAGAAATTCTCTATTGGTCAGTGACACCTTGTTTTTGTTTTTTTTTGTCACTGACCAATAGAGAATTTCTCTTTTAGGTATCTAAAGGTTTAATTTCAAGCGCAGTGGCATTTTGGGACAGATCCTAAATCTGTCCTTACTACAAATATATTGCAATAATTCTTAATAACTTCTACTCTATTTTTTAGAAACGAGGAGAGAAAATCCCATCAAAAGCTGAAAAATGAATGTACCACCTCCTCGAAGAACTTACAGACTGTATGAACTATGACGTTTTTTGGTTCAATATATCAATAGTCTATGTGAAACATTGTTTATATTGGATATAAGAAGTAGTAAGGTAGAGTAAGGTAGAGTACAAACTGCAGTTTCGAAGGAACTGGGACTTTCGGAAAAAAGCCGGCGATTGAATCATAAGAATATTTGTATAATGATTCATAAGTACCACACGGTGTGAGGAAATTTTCATACGAAACGAAATACGTTGAATACTGTCTGCAAGTTTTTCGAGGAGGTGGTGACATTAATTTTTCAGCTTTTTATGCGATTTTCTCTCCTCGTTCCTGAGAAATAAAGTAGAAGTAATTGAAAATTATTTCAATATATTTGGAGCAAGGATAGATTTGTGATCTGACCCAAAATGCCACTGCCCTTGAAATTAAACCTCAAGATACCTAAAAGAGAAATTCTCTATTTGTCGGTGACACCTTGTTTTTTGAATAATTTGAAAATATAAATATAATCAATAAGAATAAAAACTTTCACTTACCTCAGTGGACAAATAGAATAGAATTCCTCTTTTAGGCATCTAAAGGTTTAATTTCAAGCGCAGTGACATTATAAGGCAGTTCACAAATCTGTCCTTACTACAAATATTTTGAAATAATTAACTTCTACTCTATTTTTTAGGAACGAGGAGAAAAAATCCCACAGAAATCTGAAAAATGAAATACGTTGGTTAGGTAGGTTAACAGACTGAGAGTGATATGAATATTGGCAGTTTCTAACTATGAGATGTCATTCGTTAGCAAAACAGACAAGTGATAAACTCAAAGAGATTATTCGAATTATATAGGTACATCATTTTCGAAAACAACAAATTGATGAAATCAATCAACTTAGGATGTATATGAGAGCCCATGCCTGCAGAAGACTGAACCTCACAACATCATAGTACGATGCAACCGGTAAGTAAGGATGTGCGTTGGAGAATTTTGTGCAAATTTGAAAACCACATCCCTGAGAGCACACTTCAATGCTATTCATGAAGACTATGAAAATTTCATTAGCAAAAAACACATGAAAATAACTGGAATTTCAAACTTCACACCGTTTTTAATTCAGGGTATGTCAAAGGCAATTGCTGTTGGTGCCATCTGCCATCAACAAATCACAAGAAGACAGAAGACATAAGCTAGCAGGAGTGTAACAGGAGTAATGAACCATAGATATTTGGATATCCTGGTGAACTCAAGACACCCGATATAGTGATCATGGCTATCAATGAAATTGAGAAAACATCGCATGCATTTTGTTGGATGCCGTTGACTCACTTGGTCCGGGGCTGACCAGATATAGGTCTACGCACATTTCATAACACGGTATTATGCCAGCCATATTTTCCGGAGATACAATAGTGCGTGTAATGCAAACTTCCAGAGTTATAGAAGCCAAAGATCAAGTAAGTTTTCAATATTTTATAGACCTACTTCTACTTTCGATTTCACTAAAAAAAGATTCAATTCATGATTATCAAATTTAATACAAGACATATTCTCTTTCATATATCTCACCTTTGATATCAAAAAAACAGTGAGGGATACGAAATCTGTTGAGGATTTGGGAGCCAATCAATGTGCCATTGAAAAGCTGATGATGATTGAACATTTCGTTCAAGTTAAGTTAATTTACATTTTTGTCATTCACTAATCAGGAATCTATACATAATTACCTGTACACCTCTTGTGAAACCGATGTTGCTTTTTGTACAAATTATGTTAGTTGATATACCTAATAATAGTAGAGAGTCAGGTTGACCGAAAATGAGTCTTATGGCCTTCCTACTCCTGTGTACCAGTACCACATTTTATTTTTATATTTTTCGGTTTAAAACCGTCGTAAATGTTATCGAATGCAATACATCCCGTCGACTAATTGCCGCTACACGACACTCCTGTCTAAACAGAGATTAATATATTAGCTCATTCATTAATTCTGACTTGCCACGACTCTCGGATGCTGTTTTTCCCCTGTTGAAATACTACGCTACGGAATTGAGATAACGAAAATGAGAAGTGGAAAATATTAATGACATTGTGACTGATGTTGTATGGCACACATGATTATCATAAACAGTACGCTTAGATGAGACACATTAGTCAGCCTTGAAAGGATATTAGTGACATGATGATGTAGTGACTATTTTTTTCGTATGATTTTCAAGCAATCGGCGGAACGTCCAATCAAATCTTATTATCTTGTATAATTTCGAATATACGTATTGTTATACACCAAGATATGATATTATCTATATTATCAACTAGATGCACCCTTGTCGAATCGACTTGAAACGAACATATGGAAAAGAGAGAGCTATCGATTCATCTGGATGTGCAACGAGGAAAAGTACAATTTTGCCAACAGTCAGCTGATCACTGCTGCTGGCCTCTCTCTCGCGCTCTCGTTTGCTGTTTTCATTGGTTCGATTCCTTCGCCTTTCTCTAGGCACGAAAACTCACCTATGAAATGATATATTTTGATCTTTTTTAAATTCTAATGATACAACCATAGGCTGAATGCACCATTTCGAACAAAGTTTCAAAATCCTTCCTTGACTTGATGGGCTGAAACGGCTGAAAAAGTGAAACTGAGCCTCTTTTTTTAACACAATTATAGATCAATAAACTTTTCGGTAAACAATACATTTGAATGAATAATCTGACACTATCAAACACTAGATTCGAATGAAAACAACTGAAAATGTTGTATTTCTCAATACAATCTGACAATGACAGGGCCAGTTCAAACTGGCAATTATGAAAGAAATGTCATAATGTCCGTTCAGCGCTTTCGTACGAGACCGATTAATCACAAAAAATTAAAATCGACTGAAAACATCATTTATCAGATTCACCAATAACCATTACCTTATTTCTTATCGACATGAACTGTGGATATAAACTACGAAAAAAAAATTGTTTGTCATGATTTTTTGATGGTGAAACGCCAATCATTTTTCACGAAATCAATAGAATATGATGAATAGTGTGGAAATTGACATATTTCGTACAAAGTAGTAGATATTTAGCAAGAGCCGTGTGGCGTGCGTAAATGTAACGAGTGGATGAAATACACTCTCCAAGTTATGTAGACTACTTTTCCTATAGCCATGAATATTTCAATCATTATTATTTCCAGCTTCACCCACTGTCTATTGTCATTCATTGAAATTTCACGAAATACGCCTACTCTGAATCGAAAGTTATTCAAAGTTTCGCAAATTGCTAACAGCTACCACGCAACCTAAAATACACCAGTCAGGAATAAGAGAGCCCGAGAGCATCAGGGTATCAGAGACAATAATATCCTTGTCCATTTCATGAATATATGAAAGTGTACGCCTATGGATTGTTATAAGTTCGGCAGACTTCAGATATTTCAGCTATTATATATTTGCATGGTAACCTGCTTCACTCAACTGAGTCAACGTTTCCTGAGAGAATTTTTTATGAATTCGAAATTCATAATGTAATGGATTTATGGTATCCACAAGGATCAAAATCAGGAAAGAGAGAAGGTCACGGTAACGTAACTAGGCGCATCTCAAAGAAGGAAGGAAGACAGTGATGAGGATTCAATATTATTTTCCGAAAGGATAGAATGCAAAATCAATCTGAAATATAAGTAGGTACCATGATGATACCAGCAGTAATATTTCTAGGTGAATAATCATTACACTCACCAGTCACTGCAAGCGTGCGTTCTTCAAATATTTCCACACTAGCGCTTTTTTCGTTCGCTCTCCTGTTGCCACAGTGAAATGGGCTACTTGTTAAATAATAAGATGACGTTGAAAGCACTTTTTTCGTGGGTGGTCGTAGGAAAAAGTATATACCTACTGAAATTATTCGATGGATTGACATTAACCTTCATTAAATTCATATACCAAAGGAGCAGCATTTTGTGCATACAACTATGAAGAAAGCAAGCAGGAATTACGCCTACGACAATTTTCACAGTAGATATTCCAATCTGTCTCTGATACTGATCTTAGTTGCTATTCAGCACTAATGTTTTCCTACATCAGTTGTTCCATCCCTTGTTTTTAGCGGTGCATATCGCACCTCTAAGAATACCAGTAGACAAATTGGGAAATTCTCGGAATACCATCGGCATTGGCCTGCTGGCAAGACAGATCTAACGCGGCCATACATCAGCGCCTAATTGGCAGGAAGCGTAGCGAGAGACAAAGCGACACTAAACGTTGTCTAATTACTGCTGAACGTTAGACTCTTCCTCTGTTAGTCTATTTAAATATATTTACGTGATTTTTTACTTATTTTTGCTTGACAAGGTCTTGGCAATGTTATGAAAGTGACAATTGAGGAATCTTGTAAGATTTTTTTCAAAACTTAATGATCTTCCAACACTTCCAACACAACGAGAATTCAACGGACATGAAATGGTGTGTTTTTTGCTCATGTGCTGAGCCTGATGAATTTCCTCGTCAATTCCACTCTCTGTGTCGAAAAAATCAACTATATAAAGTTTGTTATTTCTCTGGCCTCAAACAATAAGATATGAACAAATAAACAAAAATCATGAGTCTTACCTATATATGTTCTGAAAGGAGTTCATTTGGGAAATTTTACGACAGTGATTATATTCGTGTTTCATATTCCAGAAATGATGAGTTGTGTTACGTTACGAAAGTTCAAAGGAAAAATGGGAGTGTCAACGAAGTATGGATCCTTGAGGAAGTCTATGATACATATTTATTCTGCGGCTCGATTTTATTAATTGATTAACTGATTATGAAAAATTGGCAGAGCTGAAAACTGAGACCAAAAATATAAAATGGTACATTAAATCAGTGGTGAAAATAAAATAGCTCATCATCAGTATAGGTACAATGAAACAGTACAATAAATAAGTAGGTGCCGCAATGATTTGAGTGAAGAATATTGTCAGCATAGATTGAACATAATTTTGAACACAAATATTCCAAAGAAATCGTGCCTTTGTACAGGGTGCCGAAATGCGAGCCTCATCACTGAGATCTAATGAACCATGGGGAAGTCGATTGAACTTATGGCAATATACTCGATTTGTTGCCGAACAAAATGGCTTTTCGGGAACAAATCTGCTCCAGTCTTCAACACTTTTGTAAAGGATCAGAGCCTTTTGGGGTGTCCGAAGGTAACAAAAAATGTAATATCCCAGTTCCGTTAATGAGAGAAATGGTTTCTGGAAGACGAAGCGTTGTATATCAAATTCGAAAAAGCTCTTTTGTAGGGAAGGCAATAGGGCCACAATGGAGTGCTATTCATTTTGATGTATTTATGAAACCGATGCTGTAGGTGATGCCTGAAAGCCTATGAATCCTGTGAAGAGCGTTTCTGGATAATTCTTGACGTTTCATCTCAATTGACAGATGCAATGAAATCAGAAGTCTATACATCGGACAGATATAGCGTTGATTGTGAAAAGTAAGTTGTCATGTTGTGCCCTTATCCAATTTCGCCATGATTCAACCGACCCAGCGCATCTCTAACAGTCAATGATGATGCTCAAATTTTAACCACATTCTACAACATCTATTGATACCTCATTATCAACAATCATCGACTCACCTTCTTCGAAACTTTTGTTATAGAAATCGTCGGTCGTAGGCACAACATTATCGTTCAGCCTTCTCAATTCGTCAGGGGCAAGTTCGAACTGTCGCTCCTCACTACCACTGAAATTCGAACCTACAGCTCCAAACTGCTGACAAAACTTTGGACTAACCTGCCCGTCGACACCAGAACCTGTATCAGCAAGTCTCTCACTGGCTTTCGTCGTTTTGTCAGAGTTTTCAGGCGAGAACAAAAGAGCATCTATGGAAAATTTCACTTGATTTTGGCCGCACTTTTTCGACATTTCACTGGAGTTTTCTTCAGCGATTTCATCACTACTCGCATTATCTATTTCATTCATGATGACTAGTGACAATATTTTCCGTGATTAAGGATAGCCGTGGGCCAATTTTCAGGACTGAAATATTCGTTCAGCCGACTCAAGTGTGTGGCTGAAGTCTACTTAGCGCTGAGCGGGTTCCGGGCCAATAGGAATACGGTGGGCGTTGCTTGTAGTGATTTGTGTGGCAGCCTCGTAATTAAGATAGATGTGGCCATAAGCACATGTTCAATCTAAACATATCTCGGATTAGCTTATTTTAATAAGCAGCTCTTTGTGACAATGGAGTGTGTGAAAATGGATATATCGGCGTTCAAAAGTAATGAATAGTTTTTCGTTGGCCTTGCCAAATGGGATTATCCCAAAGACTTTTGCTCCTTCTTTTCCTTGGGAAAATGTTGTGGCGAAGAAATCTCAGAAGTGATAATATGGATATGACACTCCACAATAATCTCTATTTGTGAAGCAGAAAGAATGAGGCAGGAAATAAGTACTGAGAGGTCATTATTGTCTTGGATCTCGATCTTTATCGAATACACGAGATGGAATGGCTTCCTATCATCATGACTCAATTATAATTCTTATATCTTTTCCACCAATAAAAATATACCATAATTATTGTACTATACCTATACTTGATCGAGTTCTTGTATTTTTTTGCTGAAGATGGGTGCGAATAGTACCTAATGATATAGAACTGATGTGCGAGTAGAGTTTGTAAACAGAAAAAAAAATATGGTGCCGAATTGTGTTTCTTATGAATGCGAGAGTATGCATGGTTCTAGAAGAAGGAAAATCTACACTCTTATATGGGAGTTACGAGTACCATTGGTCCATGGAATATAATCAATTTTGAGATATTTTTATGTTTCTTCTTCCTCAACTTTTTCTTATGTGTACAGCTTATCCCCACATGCTTGCCAAAGTTCAGTGACTTCGTGATCCTGTTGCATTTCGACATTCTTGCCAGATCATCATTCAAAGTATTGACCTTTCTATGGCCTCATTGGATGATATAGGGGCTCTAGAGTAGAAGGAGGTAATATATTTAGTGTATTATTATCCGCAAAGCTAAGATATGGACATCAAGAGTTCACATCCAACAGATCGGTGATGTGGAGCAAAAACAAAGTTTGTACCGAGACAAATTTTTGTGGAACATCAGCATTGATAGACATTGCATAAGAGACTCCATCCATCTACCACCACATAAATAGAGTTTATCTAATACGAGGATACTCGATGAACGACGGAGTTTTGTCCCCAAGTTTTGCAAATAGGCATTGGTGCCAAACTTGGTCAAATGTTTTGGGCATGTCCAATAAAGACATCCAATATAACAGCCAGATACTGCCATCTGTCTCGATTGATACTACTACATATGTGTAACCTACGCCAGCAGGTCTCCTGATGATTTCTGGTGACAAAATCCATATTGCTGGTCGTTCACGAGTGTGGAGCTCTCTGGATATCGGATAGCTCGATTTTGATTGCTTTTCTTATTATTTTAGAGAGCACAGATCGTAGTGCAATCAGTCTATAGTTAGTTGTTTTCTCATGGGTTTTCTTACATTTTTTTGCAATAGTGCTGTATTGATCTTCCACAGTTAGGACAATATACACCAAGTTTGTATGAGAAGGCGGAATTCTTGCCCTAAAGCTTTTTTGGCATTGAGACAAAGCAGAATATGTCTAATTGTACTTTGGAATTGTTCGACCATCTATGACAACAGCATATAGCACACTGTTTTGTTATGGAGTAAGCAGCTCATATTACCATTGCACTGGTTATGATTCCGAAAAAGATGAATAATGAAAGACGGGTCACAAGATTCTATGCAATTCTCAAAATTATTATCAATTTAGAATATAATTTTAAAAAATCGAATTATTCGGTTTCATATAACGAATAAATTGACACTTTTCACATCATCTTTTCATAGGATAGGACTCTCATATCATATCTCAATGTTATACGGCCCTGTTATGTATGGAATACGTATTTTTTATTTCTACTAATGTAGATTTCTCTCATTTTCCAATATATATTAATGTTTTAGGAATTGATCAAGTCCGTTATACTCATGAGATTCCAATACCATATAGAAACTTCAGTTGCACTGTCTCTCGTTGACTGCAGGATCTAATCAACGACAGAAAATTGAATAACAATAGATTGAATTTTTCAAAAAAGATATTCTGATTTTACCTCCACACAAAAACTTGTTTTCAAAATCATTTTTGTACAGTGAAAAGAATAGTCAGCATAATTGATTCGATTAACATAGATCCACGGTGTCAGTTATTTTGAGTATGCCATGGTGCCAGATCTCATTGTTGTTTTCTATCATTATCCGAGCGTCCATGATATTTTCTGATTCACAAGATAATTGACAAACTTCAATTCAATGCGATTTCATGTTTGATTTATATTCATTTTCATAGGAAATTATTGAATAGGGTTGGTATGGACTATAACCGCACTTACTAGTTTTCGCTAATCTCAAATATGAACATCAAGGATTGAACACCCTGTATATGTTCAAGTGGCGCCAACTTGACTCCTACACCGTGTGAAAAAGATTTGCCGTCGAAAACATCTGCAACCGATGGCAATGGGCATAGCCTCCTACGAAAGTAATCGTGCGTGACCTTTAGGAGCGACGCATCTTTTGCTGAATGCCAACCGGCTGTCAAGAAATATTTTAATTGATGATTGATTACGAAAAAAATATTCGCTAAATAGTGCCGTCACCATAATTGGGTGTTGAGTTGAGAATGAACGTGTCTCTGTTTTTGAAATATTAATTCAAAGCGCCTAAAATAATTATTCTATAATTTGAATTATGTGGATATTGGATGCGTATGTCTCTTCGTATGTCAAAAATTCACAATAGTGGAATGGAATGAAATACCATAAAATAAGATTTCCTCAGAACCTAACATACAATCCTAATCTTATCCGTACTCTTATATTCATAAAAAACACTTGAACTTTTGCAAAAACTATAGAATATGAAGAAAAATAAGAAATGAATCTTTCACTTTTGAATAGTAATTTTCCTAACAAGTGCGGAAAGTGATACTTTCCCGCACGCGAGTTAGGAACAATATTTTTTCTACAAGCGTACATACTTTCTGTTTACTTTCTGTTATAAAAATAACCATCATTTGCTTCTTTAGATATCACGAAGGATCTGGAGGAAAGATTATTGGAATCCCTGATATTAACAATTATCAGGTTTTCTTGGTCGTCTTTGGTGAGTTTCGTTAGCTCGTCAGTAAATATTGTTTGACAACACAATTTTACAAATCCACATTTACAATTGGGAAATATATTTATTCCGCAAATTGAAATATCGAAATTTATAGCTAGATATATTGTCTACTATTGATTTTACACTAGCATTCATTTTCTAATTATCAAGTTAAGATTTGAAAACGCAAATATAATACCCTTCTTATCAATTATCTCACTAATTTGCTGATGATAATTTCCCAACGTATTTGCTCTCCGATTGAACCTTATTCCTCTCTTCTTGAGACCCCAAAATGGACAGCGTCGAATCTGGTCCCAGATCCTAATATGATCTCATATTCATATGTTTTGCTCAGTTCTAATAGGTTTGATCATTTACCTCTGCAAATAGGCAAATTCGGCATCTGAACCCATGATATGCATAAATCAAAACTTTACAGCATTTTGTCCCGTACCCACTAAGGGTGGGTAGGTACCTACAGATAGGAGACCTGTCCATATGTCCCTCTTGATAGAAATATCAATAAATCAGTGGGATGAAAGGAAATGGTGCCAAATAGTCTAAGAATCTGCAGAATTCCGAAGAAATTGCTGGAATTTCATATATGCTGGTGATCAAAAGAGCATCCTATGGCGCTCTCTGTTTCCGGAATTTCCATATAACCAGATCTGACGAATGGGATAATGCACCGATACAGCATTTTCCTTATCATGACACTCAGAAGAAATAAAAATGAATCATCTGTTGGAAATATGTATATGAATTCATAATGTTCCGTTTTGCTCTTAGACTATATAGAGTCTATAGGCGGGCTCACAATCAATAACTGGTCTGACAAAATTTAACCAGCAATGGAGTATTGTTATCATTATTTTTATTTTATGACAACTGTCGATAGTGAAATTTTTTGTATTGAAGCAGAAAGATACTATCGATACAAAATATGTGTCCAGATCGATGTTATGTTTCGCCTCAGATCGAACAGAACTTGTTGAATTGGATTTCCAAAACTCTCCATCGATAATTTCAAGACAGCTATCCCCATCGAAGAGCCCCACACGCAGGAGGAAAAAAAAGGAATTTTTACAATCTGGTCGTAGTGACTGATTATGATATAAGAGATTAGGATCGTCTGAGGAGACTTCAAGGAGAAATTTGCACAATTTGCCACTTACATAGGTATCCACACCTAATTGTATTCTTACTATGGCTAACTGATCTTCACCGATAATTCCAAGATGCACAAATTGTTGCAATCTTAGGAAGCAGAGCTCAATTTTTGCCAGAATTTTATTACGACAGACGACGCAAAATCTTGTATTTCTAATTTTGTTGACTAACAAAATGATGAGAAGCGAACAACCTCGTTTTATTCATTTTTTTCTCAAAGAATCGTTGCTTGGTGCGTTATATGCTCTGGGCCTCTTTTTAGAAGATTCCAGGGACAATATAGTCACTCAATATAGTTGACACTGACTAGAAATAAGATGATACTCATAGGTTTTATAAACATTTCTGCCACTTCACACACTAGTTATGTTATATACTATTACGACATAGCGTGGGCCTATGTTGGTTCAGGATTTTTGCGTTTCAGGGGCAAAGTTGCTTCGATGTCGATTTCTTCTTTGTGCTTTCTGGCATGGCAATGTACAAAACAAAGCTCCCATTTTGGAAGATCTTCGTTGAGAATTTTAATACGATCAGAAATCTCAATGATGGTTTGCAAAATACATAAATATTGAAATGACAACTCCAATCAGCCCTTGGAAAATATTGTTTTCAATGATTCTATTCGCACTAACTATTTGAAACGAAATACCTGAATACTATTATGTATACTATCATCCGCAGAGCTATGAACTGGGATGGGAGTCATATCCAACAAATCATTGATGTGGAGCAAAAACAAAGTTGGTGCCAAGACAGAGCTTTGTGGAACACCAGCATTGATCGTCATTGTATCAGACGAGACACCGTTTATTCAAAGTGGAAACAGTCGAGATCCGAGGAAGAATCATTTAATTCTTAAGATACAATATTTAAAGAATCATCGAGGACGTAGTAAGAAAATACTGAATAGTTTTCGAATTATCTTATTAAAAGTATTCAAACTTTTAAACACAACTAAAAAAATATATGTGCGATCCACCATAGCAAAACGAAAATCATCAACAAATCAATTTTAATTCACAGAATTTTCAGATGAGCTATATAATTCAGAATTTGATTACAATTGAAATTGTAGCAATAGTCATGATATGAAAAGTGGAATATGATATAAACAATATACTGTCAATAGTTTTGCCATGAAAATCGATAAAATCAACAACACTTCGATTGTACCGAATTCCCATGCGCAATACTTCCTATGCTCAAATTTACGTTCTCTTCTATACCGACATCGGTGGCTTCAAGCTCACTAGATTTGGCCATGGCAATGTCATCAACTGAGTCTAAGACTCTGAGTGTACTGGTGGCGCCGACACCGGACAATTTCAACAGCTCAAGGGCAATTTTCTCGAAAATCAGCCCGGTTCCCTGAACAAAAAAAATGGGGGTCAGAATTTAGATTCTATGTATCTGTTCTTGCTACATCAATTTTGCTCATGAAATCAAGTGGCTGTCGTAACAATTGTCGAATATATTCAGTAAAATAGTGTCAAAATAGTTCATTATGTAATATGAATATAGTTCACAAAATATAATTCACAAAAAACAATTCAGAATATTCAGAAATACACACCTGATCAGTCTTGGCAGAACTCTCTAAGTAAAAAGCACCTATACTTCTAGAATATTCTAATGCTTCCTCTCTGGAAACCTGAAATATCGAAAAAAAAAAAACATTTGAAAACAGTAAAAGCAGTTCTCGCAATGGCTTTCGCATGATCGTCCCATCAAAGAGCGCTGATGGTGGTGATGAATATTGATCCTTCTGATATCCTATCTGATATTTCTAATTGCCCATGAAATTTCAGATTTTTCAAATTACCTTTCTTTGGTCATTGAGATCAGTCTTATTACCGACAACGCATAATACCACAGCTTCTTCAACATTTCGCTTCACCTCTTGCACCCACATCTTCATTCCTTCAAAAGAAATTGGGGAAGTTATGTCGAATACTAACAGAGCCGCGTTGGCATTCCTGTAGAACATTGGGGCCATTGCCTTGAAACGTTCTTGACCTGCTGTATCCCATATCTACAAAAAATTATTATAGAATAGAATATAATAGAATATATTTCTGATAACGTTACAATTTCTTGTGTAGTTCATTACATGCCACTGAAACCTTCCGGTTTGTGGGTGGCAAAAATTAATACATTCTTCAGTCATGAATATGATCAATATGACTTCAACAAAAGATAAGGGGCGAAAAAAGTTCGTGGAGAATACATTCAGATTATTGAGTCAATTATTTCATAGGATTTTTTCAACCACATTTCAACTTTCATAGAAAAGATTTGTTGTGTGAATTGGCTCTTGTATACTTGTGATCGAAATCTGTTGAGATGTGTTCATTTTTGAAGTACTCTCACCATACAAGAACATATAATTCTTCAATTTTCATTATCATAATATCATGTCATGAATTGAATATTTCGCATGGCGACCACTGAGTGGATCAAGATATAAAATTCCGAATAAGAGATTCGGAGTTCTCAGTTTTAAGTTTATGCGACTTGTGATATCCCAGTATGATATCGAGAATAATAACAGATATACTACGACTTTCAGAAGAAAAGTTCCCAACAGGAGTTATGAATACTACGAAATATTAAAAAAATAGTGCGTAATTCGGTAACTGCGTTGCTATTAGTCGAAGAAGACGAGCCATTCTGTGTATAATTCATGAATCTCGAAGTTCAAGATGGAATTATTGGGACTACTGCTTGGCATTACTCCCTAAATCCATACATGTTTGATACATTTTTGTTTTCCATTATGCTATCTCCTAGATAGAACATCAGCTAGAAAAATTTCCAAATGGGAGAGAAGTTGATGATCGCTGAAACAGATCTACCCAACTGTCTTTCGATTCAGAGATATCGGAGAATTGATTTTGCTCCAAACTTCATAGTCTTTATAACTCAGTTATGATTCATACCAGCATATTGGTGAAAATTTGTTATCGACAGTTTCGAAACCCGGCGAATTTGATGGAGATAATACATTTTTTCATTCGGTACCATTCCAGATTGTGAAACTTTAAGAAATAGCCATAGTGAGAAACGAAATAGTGCTGACCCGAGGATTCTTTTAATTTTGGTATCACATCTACTTCTGGTTTTATAGGAAATAATTTTTATATTTCGATAGCTAGTAATATATTTGTTATGGTATCTCAGAATGACTTGTGATGTCAACTTCTCTCGGAGTGCAAAATACGTAATGTGGAAATCGTGGTGATTACAAACTGGGTATCATATATTGAAACCATTTGTATTTTTTTGAGATTGGAAGATGTATGATACCTATGGAAGAAATCCTACCTGCAATGTGACGAAATCTTCATCGATCTTGATCTTACAGCTGGAAAAAGAAGCCCCAACTGTTGGTACCATTTGGTGATTGAAAGTTTTCTCCACATATCTTGTTACAGTGGACGTTTTGCCCACTCCTGAGATGGAAAATGGTTGTTATTTATAGTCAAACGGGGATCGAAACGAACAACTGAATATACAGATCAATGCAAAATACAATACACAATCAGTTGGTGAGGAATAAATGTGGGCATCACCTTCGACAAAAAATTAACCAAATGGACCTACAAAAAAAGAGGAATACCCAAATGTTGGATTCTGGATTTTTTCCAATAATCATTGATGAAACGACTATCATTTTCGTGGATTTCAGGTGTAATTAATAAAATGCTGACTAGTGGACTGTGCGTTGGAGTTTCTTTCGTATGAATGAGATGGCAATCGGGCAGAGTCGTTTCATTTAGCGCAGAAAATTTTTATGCGGTGCGCTAGGGCATTCTAGTAGTTCGAGTAGAAAAAATTTTACTTACAACCGTTCCATTCCTGAAAATGACTACCGTTTCAACCAAAAAAGCTACTTTTTCAACCAAAAAAAGGGTGTTGAATGAGAATTCACAAAAACTTACAAAAATGTTCAAAAAGAGAAGGCCGTTGGGAAATCTAGTAGGTACCTAAACTCCTGAAGGATTCAAAAACGTAATAGAATGCATAGCATGATGCAAATATAGACCCAACTTCCGATTCCCAACCACTAGAATACGTTGTAGACTTCTACGTACTTGATTATGTTGAATTGAAATACCTTACTAAGGTTTCCCAAGATCGAACCTAGATGACGTCTCATCTGCTCATCTCAATGGTTATCTTGGAATTTCTGGAGAATACGATTTGAATTCGACTTCAACACGAATGCAAAAATTGATTCGTTAGCTCAGTAATTATCTTCATTTTTCAGCTTTTGATGGAATTTTCTCTCCTCGTTTCTAAAAAATAGAGTAGAAGTTATTAAAAATTATTGCAATATATTTGTAGTAAGGACAGATTTAGGATCTGTCCCAAAATGTCACTGCGCTTGAAATTAAACCTTTAGATACCTGAAAGAGAAATTCTCTATTGGTCAGTGACACCTTGTTTTTGAAAAAATTTGGAAATACAAATATATTTGATGATAATAAAACCTCTACTTATCTTGGTGGACGTTTCGGGAACGAATCTGCTCCCGTTCTCAACACAATTGAAATATTTTTCTTCTTGAACACTGTCTTGAACACTGTTTTCACTCGAAACTTGTCACCAACACGTTTAATTTTTTCAGATATTCTGAAACAGTGTTCAAGACAGAAAATACAATGAGATCGATTTTGACTCATACAAAACCGAGAAATGAAGAACAGTCATCAAAAAATTGTATATACAGTATACCATGTCTTTGTGGAAAATATTATACCGGTGAAACCAGCAGGCCTCTATCAGTAAGGATGAAAGAGCATAAGAACAATATAAAAAGAATATATACTGACAAGTCAAAATTAGCTGAGCATATCCTTACTGAGAATGGACAACATATGGCCGATTGGAGTAATATTAAGATCATAGGAAAAGAAGACAACAACCAGAAACGGAAAATCAAAGAGTCTGCTTGCATTCTCCTGAACGGAGACAATAATATTGCTTCTTGTTCAGTTGATATAGATAGAACTTGGCATCCACTTCTGAAACTTGAATATGAAAATGGAAAATTCGATATCAATTAATGAAAACACCTTGTAACCAGAATTCCTCCGTCTGCCAAATTGTCACTTTTCAGTGTCAAAATCGGAAACATCGAAAAAAGTTTACGAAGAAAAATATTTCAATTGTGTTGAGAACGGGAGCAGATTCGTTCCCGAAACGTCCACCAAGATAAGTAGAGGTTTTATTATTATTAAATATATTTGTATTTCCAAATTTTTTCAAAAACAAGGTGTCACTGACCAATAGAGAATTTCTCTTTTAGGTATCTAAAGGTTTAATTTCAAGCGCAGTGACATTTTGGGACAGATCCTAAATCTGTCCTTACTACAAATATATTGCAATAATTTTTAATAACTTCTACTCTATTTTTTAGAAACGAGGAGAGAAAATCCCATCAAAAGCTGAAAAATGAATGTACCACCTCCTCGAAGAACTTACAGACAGTATTCAGTAATTATCTCTCAGATTTCCGTCATCATGAGTAAAAGCGGATTTGACTTTACAGGATCAACGATCGTATCGCCATCTGTACTAAAGCGGTGCGGCCTTAGTATATAAGTTTGTTTGACAGGTGTACATGTTATTGAAAGAAACAATTGAAGAGTTGATTCACCATAGTTCGGCTAATCTGTGGCATAGCATACAAGGTTTGTAAAATGAAAATATATCAGTGATCATCCTTTAACAACGAAATGGTAATTTCTGAGGAAAAGTAGTCTGAGAGTTGTCTAATGGATCTCCACTAAAGTAAATGATGCGCAATTTTCGAGGCAATTTTGCTGAAACTTTTGCAATATATTTGGTTGAAATAACGAACTCTTTTTTTACTTGTATGCGAAACAACTTCATCTAAACATTCGAAGAGGTATACCGAGAAGTAGCTCATCGTGAAGACAATTTGGGAATCATTTTAAGAATATTCATTGGTTGGTTTTTCTTATAAAAAATAATCCTAATAATTGTGTAATATCTCCTGCAGAAGATTACTATGTAAATCCAGCATTCATTACTTTCTTGGATGTATTTGTATTTGTATCACGATTTTTTTTTGGAGTCAAGAGTTCTCAGAGGGCTTTCATTTTTTATTTTGCACTTGTGGAACCTCCAAAAACCAGAAATGTACCTTACTTCGAAAATTACTGGATATTAGAACAAGATCATTCGTTAACAAATTTTGATTATGTCACTGGTTCTTAGGTGCATCTAGTTTGTATATTCATATATGGTCCAATTTCATGAAATCCATAGTTGCGACTTCACATTTCGTTTATAAAAGAAAGGCAAGAATTATAAACGGAATTGGGAAATTCAGTCAACTTATTGAGGAAACGTGTATGAACCATCATTTATTTATTTGCATTCATTAATAATCATAATAATAATAATGATGATGTTTATTCAAGTTTTCATTGCATAAATTAAATAAGAGTCATAAACAAAAATTGAGAATTCCACAAACGCTGAGACAAGAACCAAAGCTGTAAGTGGGGTTCCTTGTTTTCTAATTCTACAATTTTGCACTTATACCATGCGATCCACTAAAAACCGAATATGGCATTGAACAAGTGTGGAAATCTCTGATTTTGGAAATAATCCAGGAACAAGGGTGAAAATATCCAATCGTCCTCCCATTCCTCACACAAGACACTTTCCATATCTCTATTATATATTCAAGGATCCTGACTCGTTTGATTGTTCACCAAACACATGGAAATGATTGTTGGAGCTCTTCAGAATCAGAATCTACAAGATGATGAACAAGTTTTATAATGTTCAAAGGAAAATAGCCGTCGTATTCCAGAAAACTATTGGCTCTGCAAAAAAATTTATGGAAATATGCCATTCGAATGAATGATGTACTTGTTTGAATAAGGCGTTAGAAGATAGCAAAAGTATTATGGATGGATGGCCGATTCGCTATGATGTTTTGAATTGAATTTTCTCACTTTCTCCTGGATTATCCCGAAGAATATAAATTCAATTTTTGAGGTGAAATTCGGTTTCCTGAGGTCAAAATAAGTAAATACCAATGGAAGTTTTTGAAAAAAATACGTAATTGCATGTGTGCAAAATTACCAAAAAATTTACTACTATTTCAACCGACTTCGAAACTGGAGATGTTTTTGAGGTAAGAGTGAACACCTTAAAAAACCCTGAATGCAGAGTAGGATCCTATTGCATTTGAAATATTTAATTACCTATATTGCTTTGTACCTTCTAGTAGAAGCGGCAACGTCCATAAGAATATTTTCCTTCACCTGTGAATCACCCTGTAGTATATCTAAGTACATATCAAATTATGATCCCTATTATAATGATTGTCATGATAATTATTATTCCAGCTAATACCTACCTAACCGAGAACCTAACCTAAAATTTTCTAACCATGGATATCCATGGACCGATATGTTATTGTTATCAATAGGTAGGTTATACATAACATATCTATGATAATGATGATGACAGAAAAGGTAATGGTTGTGCAGATACCTAACCTACCTTGATAACCTAATAGCACTACTTTTCCCACAATATGTTTCATTATGACATAAGTTCATGCTACACTAAAAATTCACATCACTACTCGATTTTGCATTAATTTTCATGATAAAACTGATTTCTTGTTTATCAGCACTTTTCTTCTGGGGGTATACCTATTTTATAATTCCTCTGATTGTATTTATGAATCATATCAATGGACAAATAAATTGATTAATCTTCATTTGCAATCATTTGATGATGTGAAATGTTATCATAATTTCTTTGTTCCACTGTTTACGATTTACGGATCACGGAGGCAATACGATTTATCGCCATCTAACGAAAATATGTGTAAACAGTCGAAGAAAGGATGAACGAAAAGTGAAGCAATCGTTGTACAAGATATATCAGCTTAGCTCTACGAATAACAGTAGCGTAATGAGTCGTTGTTCAACAATAATCTCAAAGGTGGCAGCACAACACTAATCTAACAATTTCAATTCGTTCAGGAACTAGATCATGGTTTTAAATAATTCGATGTGATTTTTTCCAAAATTAGACTATTTACTGAACTACTCACCCCACTAACTTTAATTTGTTCGACCTGTACACTGTCCATACCAGATACAATTGGCTTTTTTTTCTTGTTCAGGATCGCTTGGAAGATACTTCAGTAGCTCTTTTTACAACACGGATGGAAATCCTATGATGTTCGGGGAACATCGTGTTAGCCAGCGGTGGAAGGTTGGGAGAGAAGTAAAGTAGGAACATTGAGAAATTAACCTATTTTCGGATTTGTGCTGATTTGTGTTGTAGCTAATGGTCCAAACAAGATATCTTATGGAAATCCAGTGGATGTCCAAAAGAACGCTGAAATTTTTTCTGTTTTAACATTTCATTGTTATCTATTTGACAATTTGATGTCGATGGTGTCTGCCCGCCTGTGAAAAAGCAAGTATGGCACCCACGTGCCTTGCGGCCTCAGCACCTGCTCCTAAGAAACCGTCTTAACGACGTCGTCATAACGGAGCCAGCAGTCATAGCCGCCGTGGAAGGCGTCGGTTATGTAGTGGTGGATGCATCTTTACCAATGTGGTACACAGCCGCGACCAACTTGTAACGCCTCCCTCTTGTAGTTCTCGAATACGACGATATTAAAGAGAAATCAATCTCAAGGTCGACAGGAAATATCAGCGCCTTGACGACTTTAGTGCAACCAGCTTGCTTGAACTTGAAGCACTTGAGATGTAGGATGAGGGTGACAGGCAGTTTTTCCAGCGTAACCTGTTGCCAGGCCTCGACCACCTGGTTTTTCTTAGAAGACGTCAGTCCCTCTAGCTGGGTTTTATTCCCCAGCATCCCCAATGCCTCCCAAACTGTTTCCACTTGTTCGATGTTTAGTGACAGAGTGAAGAAAGGCTGCATATTTTCCGTGGAATCGTCGCCGGAGCAGGCGATTTTCGATCTCAGAAGGCCGCCAAAAGTTTCGCTAATCGGCGTTCTCTTTGAAGTCTGATCGTCTGAAGTCTGATTTGGGTGACTTTGAGATTCGGTTGAGATTTTTCCATATTTTTCACTACCTCCATCAGCTCGAGCATCTCATCGTCGATGCCTTTGAGCAGAAACCCTAGAAACTCTTCGGCATCCTCTTGCCTACCTTCCACCAGGTTGTTCTGAATATATTTGGGATTTTTCTTATCGGATAAAACGATAACGATTCCTGAGACCCCTCAAAAAGAGTGTGATCCAAGAACCGCCTCTGAAAACATGGTCATTGTTATTCCGAAGGAGTGTATCCAGAGTGCCGTTTTCCGCACCACTTCTTCCGCTCGTTGATTGGGCGTCTCGGGAAACAATTACCAATCAACCTATGCCACGGGCCGCTAGATCCTGATGATCCTTACCGTACCGAAAAGCGACGGAGAAATCCAGGATATTGGGTATTTTTCGGCGGTGCAAAAAGGACGATTTTCCCGTTCGGAGAAAGTTCTTATAGACAAGTTCCCCATTTCAGGAGAGTTTTCCTGATATTCTCCGTTTCGCAGTTTTGTTCCATTGAATTATGGAAATGTGTTCGCCGATCCCTTTTTGCTTCCAATCGGATCATATAAATTTAATGGACCAGGAATGCTCGGGAGATTTTTATACCTGCACACATTTTTCATCGATGGAACAAAAATATTCTTCCGAAAATCATTTTATCATTAGTTTATTATTACTTTACTTAACTTAACTTAATATACGTGGAGATACCAAATAGTGATTCCATATCATCCACATGCTACTCATTAAATTTTTAGATCATTCAAATTTGAAATGTATATCCAAAATATTTCATATTACAAGATTTCCCAACAGAAATAAACATTCCTGTCTGTCGCCCCAACCCAAAAAAAACACAATAAATACAATGGAATGCTGAATTCATAATTCGTAGGGTTTCATTCGATCTCTTTAATGGTTTAAGTTTTATTTATTCAGAGTGTCTCATGATTCCACGAGAAATTTTGAAGTTTTATGAGTGATTTTATATCAATAAGGTCAATAGTTTTGAAATTATGAACACGGGATATTATTGTTTCGCCCACTTTTGCACCAGTTCTAAACTCGTGAAACGCTGCGCTTTCTTGAGACACTCTATATATAACTATACATCAATATTCTCAGAACTATGAGTATTTGTTTACATCTATACATCAATGTTTTGTTTATTTATGTATATGTCTACTCATCTATTGTGCAAATATCGTGTGATGAATGTGATTCGAAAAATTCTGGAAAATTTCCCACCAAATCATAGGGTACACACCATAGACTTATTATCCTTTATTATCCTATCCTTTACTATCCTATTATCCTTTACTATCCTATTATTATCCTTAATAAGTCTATGGTACACACTGTACACTTGAAGGTATTCACGTCGGTACCATTTTTCATTCATCATATATTTCTCAGCCTTATTCGTCAGCCCTGAATTGAGCAACAGTGAAGTGAAATTGTCCAGCTAAATGTCATTATTTATGAAAATAAAACATCGCATTATCCAAAAGTGGACGCTTATAGATAGAAATATATAATGACTTTATTTCAAAGGGTAAGTTCCACAGATTCGTTTCGAAAGAGGTAAGAAGCAAATATTTTGCTGACATTCTGACATAATTGTTGATGAAGAAAATCAATGGATTACCTAATTGGCAAAGCTTATGCTATTGATTTATCATTATTATTATCAGTATCATTCATTAATTGCCATTGATTATGAGTTGATTTTAGAATTTTAGTTACTTTCTTGATTTATCGCTCGATTAATTCTGATTATCTTTACTACAGACAGGGGGAGGCAACCAGGGCGAAAGCCCCAGGGCCTCCACAAACGGGGGGCCCCCACAATAGAGACTTCGGGAAAAAATCTTTCGAATTTCAACTAGTGAACACTAGTGATCATCTTTTCCTTTGATATTTTTTGCTCTTTTACCGAGCAGCAGAGGCATTGGTGAAAGTGTATCAGGATGATTTAGAGTCTATTTAGTCTTGGTAATGAGTTGGTAATGGTTCAATTTGTGTCTTTTATTGACTCATACAAAAAGGAAAAGGACTACGGAACAGATCAATCGCTGGAACTAAATTCTCGAAAATAACAATCTCAGAGCTACATTCCCAAACCTCGAAATTGCATTTAGAGTGTATTTGGTTTTGAAGGTATCGAATTGCACTGGAGAGCGCTCATTTTCAAAAATGAAAATTATAAAAAATAGGCTTCGAACCACGATGTGGGACAAAACCGTCTATCGAAGCTTCCTCTCCTGAGCATTGAAGGCGATTTACTCCGAGAACTGGATTTCAACGAGAATCATCAACAATTTTTCGGCGAAGCTCAAAGCTCGGAAGGTTCCGTTCGTTAACCCTAGAATTCGATTTGAGAAAACTCTTGTTTCCGTTTATATTTGTATGTGCTTGTTCAATACTATGGGCATCTACTTAATCTACAATCTCTACAATATCTACATCTACAATAAATTATTTATTGAAAAACTCGATTATTCAATTTATTTGGAAAATAATTTGGGGCGAGGGGGGTCACCACTCCGTTGTTGCCCCGAGGCCTCTAGACCTCCAAATCCGGCCATGACTTCAGATGAACGATATATCTAAAAAACTGCATTTGAATGAGCTTTCATTTTAGGAGATGGTGCATAACATTCCAATCAATAGCCTGAGAAAGATGAAAATCTACGAAATTATCCACTCATATCCACACTATGATGTTTTTCTCTATACGTAAGAATGGTTCAATCTTTGTTGCTACGATAAATAATTCTTCTGAACCTGATTGTTTCACTCTTGACAACCAGAAGTTTCACATGACTGCCTCATCGATGAAAATGTTTGCACATTGAGATGAAAAATGACATCACGTCTCTATTTCATTCTTATTCCAGCTCCCTAATGCCTTCAAGGAAATTTCCTGAGATCGTAACATTCCAATGTCCAATCAGCTATCAGGAAACGATGAACATCTTCCAGACGATCTCTCTTCAGAAAATGGGTGGTTTTCCCGGAGGATAAGTGCCGAGGCGAGCTGCTCTCCCATTTCTACATATATTTCCTCGAGAATGAATCGTATGTATTACAAGTCCATATCGCTCTCGATGTAATTCCCTAAAAGGTTTTGTCTAAAGTGGAGTTAGCGCTTAACTTAACAACTGATTCGATATCATGTTTAAATGCATGAGGTACACTCCGCGAAAGAAAGCCTACAAAAGCTGAGAACGACGAATGAGAAATATGCGAATGAAAATAAAATTTGTCTTGTCATCAGTCAATTATGATCGTTATTTGTTATGAGATGGGTTGACATTACCAATTTAATATGTCATTCATAAGACGGCGAACTTCTTTAATATTCGTTGCACTGTTGCCAAATGATTTGAAGGAGATTTTCTTTATTTTAAAAGAAATTGATGTTGTCTACAAATACAAAATGTAAATTATCAAATATTATAGTCTCATATCATCAGTGTTTGTACCATACATTGATAATTATTATTGAGTAGTCACTGTATTCCTATACTTGACGAGTCCGTAATGGGAACAACTCGTTCAACCAACACTTTCAATATGCCTTTTTCTAGAACTAACTATGGAGGAAACACATTTATTGCTCGTTCGACCAATTTAGCAAACCACTACAGCGAATGTCTCGACTTTTCTGATACCCGTGATAGTTTTGTACGCCAAATGAAAGACCTAGTCATATGATCATATTATATGCCTAGTCTATATTCGTTCAGGAATGCTTGTGATTGTAAATTAAATATGGACTTATCTGAGTTCTGTTTACTACTAACATTTATATATATATATATATATATATATATATATGTATATATATATATAATATAATAATAAGAATTCTCCCACTGTAAATACTCCCTGTAGACTTTAGTGCTGCGAAATGGGTTACTCTCATGTTTCATTCTGTATGGCCGATGCTTGAGGTCATAACAGGATTCCTTCTTTCCCAAAAAGAAACTGATGTTTTATCCATTTCAATCTATACAAAAAAATATAGATGATGAATCCTACTTGAGTGAAACATTCGGGAAGTTAAATACCTCTCTCTTCGGATTTCCGGGAGAGAATGAAGTTCAAGGAACTTCACCATCGAAGTATATGAATTTAAAAATATAACTTCGTAACATCCAAGATAATAATGAAGATGATGTCCATCATTATCATCTACAGACTGAGAAACCGAATACACTGGCATTAACTGAGACGCAGGCCACTTCATCCACCAAGAACTCCATGCTCTTTCAGGTTCAGAGGAGATATGTCTCTATTCCAGGAACGACCTCCCATAGATGCCTTCGAGAGGAGAAAATAGAACAGAAAGAATTCGATTTGATGTGGTTCAAGCTTGATGAATACCACTAGCAAGCTCAGACCACAAACTTATCCCCACAATCTATCTGCGAACCAGTCTAATACCTACACGACATGAGAGGATGGCCTTCGCATGTAGCTTCGCAGGAGAATGTGATGAGAATGGAAACTTGTTCTAGAATCGTCACAGCATACCGTTGTTGAGGCAGAAGCTCATGCTAGGAAATAGAGCAGAATATTTCGATACTAGAAACGATAGACGTGTCCAGAGAGGCATATAACACCAAAATGGGATGAAAGCTCATCGAGTGCCCTAATGATTCTCATTCCATTTGGAAGAAATATCTCTCCCAGCTCATTTCCTCTCTTAATCAAAGAGGATTGCACATTATCTCCAACACCACAAGAAAAAGCCAACACTTTCGCCAGTATGTTTTGCAGCAAATACCATTTGAGATTCATAAGGACTTATATCGCTACCATATACACATCGCGCACAATTAGGCACATTCTGTACATCTTCCATACTATGAAGTTGTGGGGCCAAACAGAATTCTGCCGATGATGCTCAAGAAATGTACCCCATAACACCAGTTTTTTCTAGGTTGCTCTTTCATACGAACTTGGTGTGTAACCTTCTAACTGCTGGTAAAGTCGAACCGATTGAAAAAAAAGACAAAAAACACTCACTGATATCTATAGACCGAGCGTATGTGATTTCTAAAGTAATCTTCCTAAAGCTCATCTGATATCTAGAGAGATCAAAAATCCTGAACGAATGGCAATATGGCTGTCGTTACCAGAGACCAACAGCAGGTCTGCTGTTGGTCTGCTGTTGATATTTGAACGAGTTTGGCACTAAGGCAAAACTTCGAAATTCAAGCACGAAGCCGTAGGAAATACTTATTTTCAGTGTTTCTTGCATTCATTGTATTCAGTTCATTTCGCATAATTTATTGCGATGTCGATTATTGTTTTGACAGATTAAAATACATCATACCCATGGACTTTCGAAACCTATAAGTATTTATCGTGGTAACGGTTAGTACAGGCATTGTCCTTCTAAAAAAAAATAGTTGGCTGGGACGTATAAGAGTCCCAGCCAGCTAGTTTTTTTTATTTAGAAGGACAATGGTACAGGACTTGTGAATTCATATCTGAGCAGTTGATAGGTATTGCCTACTTATCCATTTCATAGATTGTAAAGTAATTAGAGAAAGTGGAAGGTGACATATCTTGCACGAGTAGATATATGTAATATGGAAATCTAACGAGTGCATGAAATACACTTTTCAACGAGTTTTGTTCACTTTTTTCATACGACCACGAATATTTGAATCACCCACTTATTTCCATTGTCATTCATTGAAATTTCTCGAAATACGCCTACTCTAATTCGAAAGTCATTCGAAGTTTCGCTCATCGCCGACTGCTACCACGCAACCTAAAATACAGCAGTCATCAGGATCGAGAGAACCCGAGCGGATACTCTTTTGAAAGTTTGAGAGACAATACTTTTGTCTCTATTATGAAAATGAATATATGCGTTTATGAATTGTTATAAATTCGGCAACCTTCTAATATTTCAGCTATCATCATTGATGACGAACTTCCTTGTTTGTCATTGTCAGAATGGTAATGTTTTCTGGGTATGATTTTTCTCAATTCGAAATGAATAATTTAGTGGATCCATAATATCCACAGGGATCGAAATCAGTAAAGGGTGGAGGTCATTGTAACATAACCAGACGCATCTCGAAGAAGGAAGGCAGTGGATTCAATTATTTTTCGAAAGATTAAGATGAAAAATCAATCTGAAATGTAGGTACCATGTGTGATGATACCAGCAGGGAAATTCCCAGGTAATATATCATTACATTCATCAATTACTGCAAGCGTAAGTTTTCAAGATATTTCCACATCAGTGCGGTTTACTATCGACATTCCTGTTGCTTTAGTAAAATGGGCTATTTTCTGGATAATAAAAAAATGTTCAAAGTGCTGTTTTCATAGGTGCTCATAGGAAAAAGTGTTTTATTTATGTCCTTATTCATGTCCCACTTCACTGCTTGTTTTCCATAAACAGGCAACAAAAGTCGATCCGAAGAAATCAGGCCCAAGACTATTATGAAAAATTTCGGATATATGAGATGAAACTTCTATCCCCGAATGTACTCTCTCTGTTCTGAACTCAGCCAAGCAATAAATTATGAGTTTCTCGACCAAAATTACAAAGATTGGAAGCAATCTAAAAGTTTTCAGCCAATCAGTAGGGACCATTACCCCCTTCCTCGACGGATATCACCCTCGATTCTCGATTGTTTTACTGGTGTTTTATTCGCCGGACTGCGATGGCGCCACAGTCGATGGCGAAAGTGGTTTTTTCATCTGTTTTGATCTGTTGGGGAGCGGACAACGGTTGCTTGATTAATTTCGGTTGATTGGGCTCGATTGTCGGATGTTTTTTTCTCTCCGAAATCGGTCGATGGACTAGAAAAGTGTGGGTTGGGTATTCAAAATTTTGTCAGGCGATTACAGTTCTCCTTATGAATATTACTGAAATGAACATTTCATTGCTATATAGTAGCACGGGCTACTATGTCCGTGAACGGAGTAGGTTAACGTGGTCAAAGTTCTTCTTGTTTGTCTTTTGATAATGGCCATTGCTCGTTATATACTATAATATACTATAATATAGGTATACATAATATATTCCATCTTCAGAGATAAAATTTAAAAAAAAATGAGATACGAAAGTTTGAAAATGTAATAACTATTCTGACCTCTCTCGGAAAAGGCATGATATAATATGTTATTGACTATCGATGTCAATACAATACTCCTTGATGGTTTCATAAATTCTTCGAGCAATATGTGATGCATTTTTCTTAAGAAATTTTTGCATTGAATGAAAAAACTTATTATTCTGCCTAAACATACGAGAAATCAGATTTGAAGTTGATACATACAGGGCATTTACATGAAATTGCAGGAAATCATTCAGTCGGT
This sequence comes from Gastrophysa polygoni, assembly GCA_963576655.1. Lineage (NCBI taxonomy): Eukaryota > Metazoa > Arthropoda > Insecta > Coleoptera > Chrysomelidae > Gastrophysa > Gastrophysa polygoni. Next base: position 16,172,926 of record OY755087.1, read on the forward strand.
GGAAATGAAGAAAGCATCACGATGAGATGAAAATGAAATATTCAGCAAATTTTATAATATTGGAAAGACTCGAAGAATGAGGACCATAACCTTCACGTTCATTGGTAGAATCGCTCGGCCAGGGTGGAAATTTTCCTGCGGTTGGCAATATTGGTAGAATCGGTCAGTGACGATTCAAGATTACAGGGTGACTTACCTAAGAATGAAAAGATTTTTTTCACTAGGTTGTCCTCAAGAAATGAAGTGTGAACCAAGGAAATCAAAAAACGAAGAACTTAAAATTTATGCAATGCACGCCCATGATGAGAACATCGACCTTACGGCGACTGCCGATACGTGATGTAGATCTATACCTTCGTATATTTGTGTATGGATAATTCATAACCAATTTGAATCGAAACGAATAGATCCATATCCAATCAAAATGGTCGAGAAGGATAACCTCGGTTTTCGAACTTTTCTAACGTATTCGCCAAAGAAAACAGTCCTGGACATTGAAACACACTCGTTCTAGAAGCTAGCAGACACAACTGTTTTCAATCGTGGCAGGTATAGATATTCGTTTGCCTAACTCTTTCCTCCTAAAAAAGTGAGTAGGTATTAGACGAGGGTACTAAAAGGATATTGAGGAAAGTAATTGTTCCATTAGCTTTCCAAGGTGAGTTTGTTCTTGTTTCGTACGTATCTTCCATAAATCAAATTTTGCAAGCACTTTCTCTGGTGCCATACTGATATATCATTTTCTCTTAGGTCAATAACGCTGTAAGCAGAGCATGCAGTGATCTTACGTACATTGGTGTCTTTCTGGAGGTTTCACTATACAGATAATTATCGGAAATTATGAAAGATGGCTCTGAAATTGTACGTGCACTTTCTCTAATGGCCAGACTCATACACCATTTTTTCGCATTGTTATGTTGAGTTTCGCAGGTGAATCCGCTGCATATGGGTTGTCCCCACTCAAAAAGCCACCATTCATACTTGATAATGAAAATAGTAAATTATGCTTTGTTGATCAATATATAAATATTACAGATTACACAAAAAACGCACGAAAAATCAGAAGAGAAATAAAAAAGATTGATGGAAACGTTCGATATAGAGTTCAGTTTGCGTCATTTTACAGCTATAGATAAATGTCATGAGTATAATATCCGGTCCTCATCATTATATATATTCAATTATATGATGTGGTCACACTGAGCGAATTTGGTCACCAGGGGAACCAGGGGAACCAGGGTGCTGGGACACCATGCCGGTGTACCGGTACGTATAGCATCTCTACTCATAGGTCAACCACTCTATGGATCCCCTATAAAATTGATAATCATTAGGTACAAAACCTTGAAAGCATGAACACTCCGACAGTCACTAGAGGGATTGTGCGTGTCTGTATGACGGCATGAATGAACCAATTCATCCCCTCCACACAGTCAATCAACGTCAATAGATGTCACCAAGGAGGAGTTGCTCGTGTTGAAAATTGCTGAAATATGTTTGAAAATTGTGATGAAACGAAAAAATTGTTGAATAAAATCACACTATACTGCATGGCAGTAGCATTGGAAATTTACTCTTTACGGTGGTAAGCAAAGTTCTGGCAGTTTTTGAAGTTTATAATGGTAGAACCATTCGCCTTAGAACTTTTCAAATATTATTCAGTTTGGAAAAAATGGCAAATTTCTGAGGTAACTTTGCGCATTCCATCATGAGATAATCTAGACGAAATCTCATTGTTCCGAAGTTTCGTTGATGACCTACATATAATTTGAAATGATCGTCTGAGATCTTAGAATCTGTTGAGTGATAACCAAGTTAGAAGGGAGACATCTATGATGAATGCACATTGAATATTGTATGATTCAGTCTCTTTCTATAGTTCAATAAGCATATTTTCACTCTGAAACGAACATTCGTATACCTATCTTATCAGGGATAAACCTTTTATATTGAATTATTGTCAATCACCTCCTAAACATTCGATGAATCTAGTCATTACGTTGCACCATTTCAAAATCAGATAACTGATAATACAACAATCTCAAATCGATTTTATCACCATCAATCATAATCACCTAATCCTCCCAATGAATGAACTAAATCTACAATGTTGGAAAATAAAACGGAGAGATACTCATCAAATTTTATTTATTTATCGACTTATCGCTTTCTTATAGGAACTTCAAATATTTACAATGATGAAACATAAAAAATAATGAGGTAGAACTTACAAAGTAAAAGATTCATGTTAACATTATTACAATGAACCACAATAATTTATCGTAATTTATTTACATATATTACAAAATTCTACAAGTTGCAGTTTTATTGTAATACGCCCACAATAACGTAGGTATCTTATTATTATCATTTTGTGTGGTGGAATTTCCAAACTGATAACATTGTGTTGTGCAGACTGCACGTACGAAAATTGTGACAGAAATATGTACAGTTAAATTCGAGTACAATGAAAGTTTTGGGCGGATTCGATATTGAGGGTATCCCATAAATAATGGTACGCAATATTGTGATTTTGGCACTCAAGCAGCTCAGTTCGATAATAACATAGAAAAACAAAAAATAATTTCCCAATTCTTTTGTGCTATAGGTTTTTCGGACCGAGGAATCATTCGAATTGATAATACTAATTTTTAATGTATATTGTAGAGGGCGCTTTCTGCGGCAATCTGGATAAATAAAACAAATGTTCTTATGTTACGAACAGCTCTTCATGCTCTAGTGTATTTTTGTTATTATTGAAAAAAATATGAATTATCTCATAGTTTTCACGCAATTAAGGTTGCCTTGTGAATGTCGCTCTGAGTAGTTGAAGTATAGTTGGTTTTTTACCAGATATTCGAAAATCAAATTTCCACCCGAAGATCCTGTATTTCGGTTATTATCAACTTTTGAACTCGGCTATGTAGCCAAAGTGTAGTCAAATCGCCATATTTTCATCCAAGGAATTAGCAGTTTTTTTGTGTACAATTAACTATGGGACACTATGTATTATGTCGCCTGATATAACTTGATCTATACGCTTCAAATATTGAATTTTCATTGTGACATTGTGAAAATTAGATCACTGATAATTTCTCATCACTTTCAATTTGAATTTCTCATAATAATAAACGATTCAATGACCAGTCTTGAACGTTCATTCTGAGTGTATTTGCTCATTTTGATAAACTCCACGATTTCTGTTCATAGAAATAATATTGGCACAACAGAGAGAAGTATCGAAAATTCACCAACAAACTCATACGCATCAGTCTAGTGTGAAGTATGCAGAAATTATTTTGAAAAAGGCCAAAGAAACAAGAATACTGAGTTCAATTCCACCGTTCTACATGCTTCACAAGAAATTGTTCAATGTCTGTCGAGAAGGAATACCGTTGAATTCGGAAATATTCAAGAATACCTCATGCGAATGGTAACCAAAAAATGGCTATTAGTGTTTCATTTCGTGACTTGGTGTTATTCCATGACTAATGTAACATTATCTTGGGCGTATTGTCTCAAATTTTTTGAAACTACCTATCAAGTTTTCATTTCGACGAATTGAGCGGAATAAAAATCCCTTCCTAAACAACGTATGGTCTGTACAGAGATTCGCTTTCCTGGATTTTCCTAACCTCCTGGGTGGTTTCCACGGAAACTTGACTCTCCGCGCTCTCTGGACTGGGAATGGAGGAACTGGATTTGAAGGCGGTGGGTGTAGAATTCAAGGTGGAAGATGGCGTTTTCTGGTCCGATTCCTTCGAGGATTTTGCCTCCTGGTGCGCCTTTTTGCTCCGCTTCCATTTCATCCGCCGGTTTTGAAACCAAATTTTCACCTGAAAATGAGAAAAAGGTCGATTCTTCCTTCTTAATTACATACATTCATTATAATTGGCGAAAAATTCTAGGGATCAGATCGAAATTCTATTTTTTTCTCTAATAGGAACTGATGAAGGAGCATTCAACATAATTGCAGGGAAATTCGATCCCCACTATTTTTTTCGACGAACGAAATTTATCGAATTTGTTCGTGATATACAACGGAGTTCATTCAGATCTGACTGAATTATTGTAGTCCAGAAGTTAGAGTAGAGTCAAGTGCTATAATGCTTTTTCTAGTAAAAATATGCAAAGCTGATCGCTTCATGAATAACATTGTTCACGAACACATAGTCGTCTATTATTTTCAACCAGACTTCATTCCTAAAGACTAGGAACTCACTGGAACCGATCCAGTGCACATAGTGAATAGTTGAATGGTGAGTACGCATATGTTGAATGACAATTATTGTGAATTGTTATTAAATAATGACTGTCATGCTATGGTGCAACGGTGATGGCTCCTTGATTTTCATTAGAAAAAAAATGCTCCCATATAGTAGGGACAGTAGGTTCAAATTTCAGTTTCACAGATCAGTAATTATTGAAATATATTGGTAGTGATGGAAAATATTCAATACACACATTGGTTGTGAAGAATGTTATCACCACAGGACGTTATATTCCTTTAGCCAATTCATTACTATCTAAGAATAGCAATTTGGAAACATTTCCAGATAACTCAAAAAGAAGAGGGAAAGAACGTTCCACGCATTTCTCACTCTGAAGAAAAACCAAGAAATCTTCTCCTTCAACATTGAATTCAAATTTAGTAACATCATGTATGAGTATTCACAAAAAAGTTCCTTCCATAATTCAGAGATTGTATGCGCACAGACAAATTATATTTTTATTCTCACTGGAATAAATAGTGGACTGTGAATCACATATTCAACAACGTTCATCCTTCACTCCTGATATTACATGATACGCGGTGTCCGTAACAAAAAAACGATCTCTCATATTCAATTTCCGCAACGACCTCGTTCGCTTCTAAGAGTTATGGCGGAGTTGAGAACAACTTCAAACAAACAGACAGTGGTCGTATTTCAGGATCAGCCTGACTAACTGCCCTGAAAATGGCATCGATTTATCAAAATCCCGTCACATCCATACCGAACCAAAGTCATGATCTTCCTTTGAAACAATCTCTCAAAGATGCTCATCAACTGAAAAAGTGAATGGTTTTTTTGTAACAGTGTTATATTCGACAGCCTGTAAACTATTTTTATTTCGTTATATCCATTGATCGCTCTGAGTACGTAGCACACATCTTCATTTGATTTCTGCATTTGAAGACGGCCTAAAAATTGAAAAATTCGGTATGCTTACGTTAGGGAGTGAATATATTCAAAGTTTGCTAGTATATCTTATACAATGATATGAATTCGCTAGTTACATATTTTGGATATATAAGTGAATAGACACGCTGCTGATTAAACATGGTGTCGCGAAATATGAGGTTAAGATTTTACTTATACCTATCTGTACGTCAAAGAAATCTATATAAATCTTGTGATCTGAATCTTGATCTGATACGCTTCATTAGATGAAAAAGTAATGGAAATATTGATCAGCACAAAAACAAAACATTAAATTTGACATTTCGATGATTTATGATACGTCTGGATTTTTCCCAAGATTATTTTGTATGCTACCTATAATAACTAAGTATGTAAGAGAATAATGAAAAGAATGTTTTGGTGAATATATAAATAGGTATTAGTATCAAAATTTCCAAAGTGCCATTCCAGTGAATTATTACCTCAACTGGATGAACGGTGCTCATGATGTGTCTTGTGAAATGTGAATTGTCATCTTTTTGTTTTACATGAATTATCTGAGATATTGCAAAGTGAGCAAACACATTTTCCAATAAAACACAGACAATAAAACGAACATATAAATTCAGATACATACTTGAGTTTCTGTCAACATCAAATTCGTTGCTACTTCGAATCTCTTTGGCCTAGACAGGTACTTGTTTTGTCGGAATTGCTTCTCCAGTTCCAACAGTTGCTGGGAGGTGAATGCCGTTCTCGGTCGTCTGGTTTTGCCTAGGAGCGCATGACCTGGACCACAACCTGAAACAACGAATTCTCGAAATACACTTCTATCTTTGAAAGCAGCAGTCAAGAAGAAAAATGTGATGAATTTTATTTATCTATGAAATAGAAAGACGTAAAGTTGACAGATGGAGAAACCCGATACACAAATTAAAATATGTAAACTTATATATATAGGAATGATAACACCAGGAGAGTGATTCCTCCAGCCGGAGCAATAGATGTGGCGTTGTCAAATTGGAAACCTCGTTCACCTTCTGGAGAGGTCCATAAATTCGTGATGACTATATAGACAGACAACTAGCTCTCTTCGGTGATATGGAAGTCTTTTCCCATGAAACAGGAAATCATGTTTTTGTGAAGCACTTCTCGCAATGGATCTCAGGTGGTCGTTCCATGATAGATCGCTGTTGGTAATTTTACCGAGCATACCTCATTAGATAAGGCTGTAGAAGAGGAAGCAATATGAAGAAATGTGTTCTCATCCGCAAAGCGGGACTGGACATGAGGTCTCATCCAACAGATCGTTGTTGTGTGGCAAAAGCAAAGTTGGTGTCAAAACAGATCCTAATGCAACACCAGCACTGAGAGTCATTTCATCAGATGAGACTCAATCTACCGCAACAACACTATAGAGTAATCTGTCTGTGAGGAAACTCGATAGTACCTATAATCCGCAAATATTGAATATTTCCATCTATGCTCTAACAATGTTTTGAGTCCACTTCAGTCAATTTTTAGTGCCATATTTCCAAGCACGCCACTGGTTCTATGTTCTTTATCCCGCGTATTTGTTTTGGAAATTTCATCCCCTGCGATGACGATGCTGTGATGCCGGTGTGTTTGGGTTGCAGATCATTCTTTCTATTGGATTATGACTCGTAAAGCGTTCTTTGTGTTGGCGGTCCTTTTTCATGTTGTTTTCTATCCTGTCATGTCGACACTTACAGAACAATGCAAATCAAACAATCGCTTCAAAATAAATAAGTACCAACACTTGTTTTTCATTTGATTAGCCTTCAACGAGTGGTGCATGACTGATGTCTGCTTCAAGAAATCCCATATATATTTTTCTCAGAGTTTCTCGAATTTCATCTATATTCATGATTTTCAAGCAATATATTCAGCTTCCCTAAGACTTTTTCACGTTTGACAATAATATAATCATATTCTTCTCCTAATGGAGTCTTTCTTGATGCTTATATGTATATAAAAAGATAAAAAAAAACTTCATGAAGATGTAAGCTGAACCATGAATATGAGTGGAATAACAATCAGAACTGGGATTATTTTCATTCCTTCAGCTTCATGAATACATTCAAGATATCATGATAATTCTTCAATGATAATTGATACATCGATTGATAGAAGGGAAAGGCCTGAAACTAGAGCCCTAGGGTGCACCAAATAATTTTTCCGGCAAAACCATAACAGTATCAATCGATCGCAATACAACTAATAAGCTAGTGCAACCAGCGGAAAATCAGTCTCCCTTCACCCCTCAAGGCTGTTAGTCTTATCGGGGGTGAAATTAGGGTGTCGTTAAACGTATTAGGATATTAAATTATCATGACAATGGTACAATCAGGGGTCCACGGTGATAAATACACGGCAAACATACGGCCTTTTTGGCCACAGCACTGAACGAAAAAGGTACGTAAATACAATGAAAAAATATTTGAAACAAAGAAACGTGATCATTAAATCTCAACCAAAGTAGAGTTTCATCAATACAAAGTATGTTCGTTCATGACCTTGTGGCTGCAATCACTAATTGATGAACGTTCATTGGTATCACGAAAACCAATACCTTGCTATGAACAATGCATTCACTACTTTAATGAACACTATAATATCATTTCAATGAAATGAAAGATAGCTATGATAATATGCATCCATTGCGGTGATGAAATATTATTATTGTTTGAATAAATGCAATTACCGTTTCAAAGCACATTCAATCTCTATTTCAATGCGTAAGTATACGTTGATATTATGGAATTCTTACATTGTATCAATGAATTATTCCATCGATTTGATAAATATTTCTACACCATTCCGATGAATATGTTCGTTATTCCGATACCTATTAGTACGTTGTTTGAATGAACGTGTTCACTGGTTCCATAAATATTTCTTCCATGGTTCAATGAAATAATTACGTGGATTCGAAATGGAACGTACATTGTGTTGATTTATTTAAGGAATAACATCTCCCTAATTAAAAATAGTTAATTTTTCAAGTATTCTCTGAACATTATCTGGAATGATATATACAGGTTGATACATATTTTAGAGACATTATAATTATCTTAATGGAACACAGTGTATATATAATATTATAGTTGGTTTTGACCTTCATCATTAAGAATAAATCCATAATCACACTGATAGGGTTCGAAAAGAATATAGGTACAAATACTGAGAATATAATATAGCAAAGTAAGAAACACTTCCGAATGCCGAATGAGTGTAATGATGAAGAGGAAAAGTTGTTATAACTATTATAATTCCGAAATAACAATCATAGATTGAGTGAAGACAGATTGAATTATTTTCTCGTGATCGTAAGATATAAATATTCATCAAATCGTGTAATATTCTGATATAATGAAACAATCACTGATCGAATTTGAAATAATTTCCATGAGTTGTTCGATACAAGAAACTAATTTGATTTTGCAATTATAGTTCACTCTGTATATCCTCAACTTTAGAAAATACTCCTCCGAAAATAGGAAGTATGTGTCCTATATATGTATTTTCTGAATAGTTTTGATGAGGGAATTATAATCATACAGAAGATGATCATAATAAGAACAATGAATGGTCAAAGTTAGCCACAACTGAATTGATTGAATGTACATCTAGTATTGCCTATAATAATGAGGGAAATAATTCGAATTGTTCTCCATATTGAAACGATTTATTAAAAGACTCATTCTACATAGGAATGTCATAGAAATAAACCTAAACATGAAAGCGAATGATCATGTTAAATTAAATAGGTACATTCATAATTGTAGCTTGACAGTTCTCTTCATTTTCCTTCAGCGCTTCAGATAATATATGTACCTTTGGGAAAGAAAGGCTTCCTTTCATTTTATAGAAATGATGTTCAATGAAGGACCAAAACATCTCTGATTCAGCAAGAAAAGCAAGATTGAACAAATATATAATTTTGAAACATATATCTACTGCTCTAACTATATGGAAGAAGGTATATCTAATATTATCAAAATCAAAACACATATTTCGGTGGGAGCTGTCATGTCCTCACCTACACATATAATGAATGGCTGGATAGCACTTTTCTTCGACTTCGAAAATCTTAGGTGCTCCTCGACCTCCTGGTTACTCTTCCCAAAGTAAAGAAATGATTCCTGCGAGTCTTTTATGGTATATTTTATTATGTTGCTCTTTCCACCTATATCTTTTCTGATAGCCTTGTTGGTTGGTTGATTGCAAATGAAGCACATCATGTTCACTTGATATGATCAAGTAACACGGTTTCTCACTTTGTTTCTCCGTCTCTATACTCTAGATTTTTATTGCGATATATAGAAAGAGATTCAATCTGAAAACTAACATCTCAATATTATCATGCCTAATGATAAAAACATAATAACATACCTTCTGTAATGTGAAACAACAGTTGAATTCAAAATCAATGCTACACTTTCGGCACAGTTGAGCGACCTTTCGTTTGTGTTTCTGCACTAGAAATGACCTGAGCGGGGTGTGATGACTTCATCCTAAAAAAACTTTCCTAGCGAATTTTCTCCAGGCCAATAGGAATACTTCTTTTTGATGTAAGAGTTCATCAATATATTGCATGATACGAGCATTACAATGAACCGTTCATCAATCTATGTACGCGGATACATTGAAACAATAAACGCATTTCGTTAGGATCATGTACTGGGTGATAAGTTGAAAACGATAAGATACATTGTTTCTATGACATCATAAATGAATGTACGTCTACATCAAAACAATGAACGTATTTCTCCGAAACAATGTACCGATTATTCACTTAGGTACATGATGAGCATTATTCTTATGAACCGTTCATCAATGTATGTACGTACATTGAAACAACGTTCGCAATCCATTATAATGATGTACTGGATAATTTGTGGAAAGCAATTCGATACATGGTGTATATGTCATTCATAAACTGTTCATCGATATATGTACGTGTAGATCAAACCAATGACCGCATTTCTTCAATACAATGCACCGAATAATTATCCACTATCGCTTACATGTATTCAATATTCACTTCTATGATTTGATCTGAACCTTACATTATTTCGACAATGAATGCGTGCATTGTAATGACAAATTAATTTGCTTGAAACAACGTACTTGCTCTCCCATATGTCATGCACAAATTCATTATCCTCATGAAATGAATTATAAACCGATGTATTTATACAATATATTGTAAAACCTTGGTTATCACTAGGATGAATACAGTTACTTTTTTGAAACAATTGAACATCAAAGTAATGTTATACATTCATCAGTCGAAAATAGTGATGTTATTGGAAAAATTCATAAATACAATGCTGAAATCATTGAATTCATTAATGAAATGTATCGAAGGGATGGAAATATTCATTGAGTTACTGAATATTTTCGTCAGTACTTGATGAACGCAATTACATTATGATCATGAATGGGATACTCGAGTAATGATCGTTTGTTTGTTCATATCATGAAGATTACTTTCTTTCGATGTAAAGAATTATGATGAATGGTGTTCATTGTTTTCACACACGATAATTTTTTCAGTGAGGGTTTTATATGCACAATATGCTAACAAAATCGAAGAGATCATGAATAATTCGATGGAATTGCTGATAATGGAAGAGGTCGCAGATGGAGAGCAAGTGTATTTATATTAATTTGGAATTCGGAGTGGTTGAACTGTTTTCTTTATTAGTCATCATTGGTGCTTTATGTAACAATTTAATCATGAGAGAGAATACGATCAATCAAAAAGATGACGGTAATATTGGAAATTCATTGTATTCATTACTGCCACCGATACGAGTATTTTCTTGTATGATCAGATTATAATACCAGATAGGTGTTATTTCAGGAGTGGAATATTTGGAAGAATTCCAGCCTCCATCAGAAACAGAACTGCAATTATACAGGGTACATACAATTAAAGCCTATAGTATACAAATATGTGAAGCCATATTCCATGCGCCAGTTCAGTTTGCGATCTTTGGTCTGTGATGGTTTAAGCAGGTGATATTAGGCAAGATTGATAAATGGTTGCCAAATTATAATAATTGTGGCGTAGAGGGCTGGATAGAAATAACCTGGTGTTGGGGGTTTTTCGGGCATGTAACGGGTGACACAGTCTCATGCTTTATGCTATTTTCTCCTATTATATTTCTGAAATTTGGTACATAAAGTATGCTCACTAGAGGGCACTTTTGACCGACCCAGAATTTATTCCACTTTCTGTTTCTTAGGAAATGACTTCAACTTTGATGATTGATTTGATCAATGATTCAACAAATGATGATGGAGCACCCTGGATATTATTGAATTTTTGAAAACTTGAAACATGCCAGGACAGAGTATATAGGTGGACAAGTATTGTAGCGGATATTTCCACAAGCAATTAGTTTTTATGTACTCCCATCGAAGGGGGGACAAACATCGTACAATTATAGAAATGGAGTTGTTTCTGTTTATGGGCCTACTTATATTTGGAAGGTCGTGTTCTGGCATCAACTAACCGGATTATGCGAGGGAAGTAGTCAGTTCAGATAGAAGTTCGATTGAGCTAAAACGACACCACTTTGGATTAGTTTGATTTGATGCATAATGTTGGATGTTTCAACAATGCTCTTTCTAGTGCTTTAAAGCATGTTATATTACATTCCATAATTTGAGCTAGGTATATACAATAGATATGTCACTAGATCGAATTATGTTCGTTCCAATGTTTTTTTGGCTCAAAAGTATGACATGTTGGAAAGTTTTCTCATTCGTTTGATATGCGACTCGTATTTTTACGTATTTCCTTGAGAAATAGTGAATAGGATTTTTTGAGTTGTCTCACTGTCTCTCCAGTTTTAAGGGTGTTTTCAGTCAGTTATCTCTTTTTTCAAGGTATCCTAGTATTGCATTATCAAATATGCCCCAGTTGGTATTGCACAACCAAATTTCAATATTCCATCAAATATGACTGCTTTTCTAAGTTTAACTTTGTATTGCACCACACGGTTTTATTCAATATCCACCAAACAAATCAATCAATTTGTGATGATATCTTTCATTTAAGATTGAATTTTTCAGTCCGAGTCACAATCAGATATTTCAGTTAATATATCGATGCCAAGGAAAAGAAATAGTTTATCTTTGGACTTGTATTTAGGATGATTGTATTTTTATTCGAAAGAGATAGCGTTTTTTTCTGTAGTTATTTCCATCAATTCGACATCCAATGGATTACACAAAAAAAAGAACAGGACATTATCGACTCAATACTCGATGCAGTAAGGTTATTTACAAAATTGAGAAATTAAAATATGATGATAAAAATATCGACAGTTCAGACAGAATGACAAAATCTGTTTGAGAAATGAAAATGTTAATTACAATTATAATACTAAAACTTAATTTCATCAGGATCATGTTTTTCCTGATCTCCTAGTATTGTTACTAACCATAGCGATTATCTAGAAAAACAGGAAAATCAATGCGATTCCAAAGTGGTTTCAATTACCAGTTTATGAGGGTAAACAGTGAAATTCACTGCCAAATACTCCTATAGTTCCATTTGTTTTCAGATACATTATCCGTTATCTCAATTCAAATCCATCAGTGTGGTCTGCCTCGGTTCTGCAGAAGCTGTAAATAGACGAGACCTGATTTCCCATTCAAATGTAATCTCTTTAACTGCATCCTCCGGCCGAGCTCGAATCCGGGACGAAACAGCAGGACATTATCGGCGTAAATGGCGTCAATTAAAGTAATTTATCGTGGCGCAGAGTAGCCGTCAACATAGGCAAATTGTGGGGGCAGGACCCGCCACCTCCGATGCGGTTTACTCGGATTTTCTACGCTTAATTTATGCCCCTCGATTGCCACATGTGTGTATTAGCGTCGGCGATACGTCACGCGTCACGACGTTCACAGAGGCGCCGCGAGAGGACGTCGCACTACGATCGCAGAAATGTGGCACCATCGAATTCAAGGAATTCGAATGCAAAGAATCAAGATGTCACATTTGACGATGTGAAGAACAATGGTGGAGCTACTCTGCCCAAATGCCATCTAACTCATTCATTTATCAATTGGACAGCTGATATTTTATTTAATATAGCGGAAAATCACTCGTATGTGGACCGTTGGTGGCGATACAAAAATCCCAAAAAGATCAGTAACATTGATGATTGTACAATCAATTGTATAAATACATTGCTTCAGTAGTTATGTTAGTTATTTCTTAACCACTGATGAAACAGTAAGCTTTCGACAACATATATTTGAAAGAATTAACTTGATGACACCCCAGAGTCGAAAAACAGATTCTCAATTCGAAAGTATCACTTCGTAGGTCATGAAAAAAGTACCAATTGAACTGTGAAATTTTATTTTCCAATGACCATCCATGAAAACAGCATTCCCAGTATTTTTTGTGCTATTTAGAAAGTAGCCAAGTTCCCTATGACAACTGGTAAGTCAAAAGTGAAACGCACTAGTGTGGAAATATCGAGAAACACGCCAGCTTGCAGTATTTGATGGATATAATGTTATTTTACCTGGAAAGTATACTGCTGTTATCATCACATATGGTAGGTACTTATCAGATTGATTTTGCATCCTTGCATGTTTCGAAAATTAATTGGATCCACTGCCTTCCTTTCTTCTTCGAGATGCGTCCTCCCTTTCCTGATTTCTATCCCTGCGTGGATATTATGAATCCACTACATTATACCGAGAGTTGGAGAAATATCGATTCATTATCTATCATTTATGATAATGACAATGAAAATAGATTCATTGTTTGATTCATATTCTTGCTCCTGGTGTTTTCGTAGGCTACTTGGTCCTACTGAATGTAGAAGAACTTCGGAAAGGCACGTATGTATTCGAAGCGGTTAATCAGATTATCCGCTCTTTCGGTGGAAACAATTAGCTAACTGCCTTACCGATACAAATCGAGCGTCAGCATCCAGGATATATAGCCCCGTATCCGGAAAATCGTCTCTCAAGTCCGATTGAGCGTTCTAATGCGAGCAATTTATAGTCGTGGGGCGCCCCATATCGCCATATATCAGAAAGCAATCGCTGGAATCTCGCAGGAGGGCTTTAAAACATTTCGATGATCGTTCAGGTCTGATTTACAGCCATTTCGCGTTCGTCTGCCATTATACCCGATTCTTTTTATCGATGTTGTGGAAAGAAATGCGATTAACTACGCCGTATGGTTGTTATGCCTCTATAGGTGTTACTTCGTCCTACGAATTTCACATGAAATATCTAACGAGTTTTATAATTTTTCATTCAGTTTTATTATTATACTACATGGAACATCAATTAAGCTACATAACACAACATGTTGAGTGTCTTAGTTCTCAGTACTGGATCTAACATTTCTGGCCTATAGGTTGATTTGACCACTACCTCCTATGCTACTGTTAGGCTAAAAACCTAGTTACAGTTACTCCTGAGATTCAACACCGCGTTGATGAACCGGTTCTTGGTTCCACTTTCTGCTATGAGACTGGGCATGAGATGATATCGATTCTTCTGTTTCAATTTGTACTCACATCTCACATCAAACCATTTGCAATGGTCATTACAAGGCTTACAACTACCATTCATCCACAAAGACCTGGTAGGTAACTATTTTACCATTCTAGCACATCATCTTGATGATGTATTGTTGCATGAACGAAAATGCACATGCCTGAAGATGTGATCAAAGCTCATCGAGTTCCCAAATGGTGCACTTTGGTTTTGGACCTTTGCGAAGGCAATTGAACAAACTTTCACTAGTTCACTTCCTGTCCTTACCAAGGATGATAGCACATTGGCTACATAACGAGAAAGAGCAGAAACATTTTTCCCAAATTTTTCAAGCACATTCCACTTTGTATCCACAAGGCCAATAATCAAAATTATATGCCTTAAATCGTCTTTCGTATGGTTTGCCTCCCCAACTATGTCGTTTTCTATTGAGTTACCTCGGAGATAGATCACTATATGTAGTGGTAGATGGAGTCTCATCTGATACAATGACTATCAATTCTGGTGTTCCACAATGATCTGTCATGGCACCAGCTTTGTTTCTGCTCCACAATTAACGATCTGTTGCATGTGACCTCCTGCCTACTCCATGGCATTGCGGACGATATTACACTTTATACCACCTCTAGAGCCTCTAATCTTGATAGTTGAGAGTATTTCAAAAAATAAAATTGAACAACCTATACTTTCTTATACATACTACTGAAGTAATACCAAAAGTAATACCATTTGATGCCACCGTTGTTGAAAAGCATAATGACATTCGTGGAGGAATAGTATGCGTATCATCAGAGTGCTTCCGCAAATTCTCTCTAATTCCCTCAGGAATCGTCTGCTCGCAGGAAACCCGAGTTTGTCTTCGTAATTTTCGAAATCCTGAAGCATCAGGGCCGCTCATTGTTAGCTGTAATCCGATTTAGCCTCATCAAGAGTGCGCTGTTTTCGGCAATGCCGCTTAGATGAGCTGCAATTTGCATTCAATTATCACATATAATGCGCTCTAAACGGCGCGATGTGTGCACTGATGTGAAATCGTTCCGTTTACAGTATGAACCAATTTGAATTCGTGATTTCAGCAGATGAGAAACACGATTTATTTCCAGTAGCGTTGAAGGTACCCTTTACACATCCTTCAACATTGTCATAGGATCTTACGGTAACTCAAATAAATATACTAATGAAGATGTATTATAAAAAAATGGAGAAATTAAATTGATTTGAATTTATTTTTAGTAGTATAATTGCTTGTTGTTTGTATTCAGATTCACCACTATTTCGTTTCCTATATCTGATATCTCCCATCCTAAAGCTTCGAGATCTAGAATGGAATGGTAGAATGATAAGAACATATTATCGCCATCAGATTTCCGGGGTTTCTAAACCGTCGATTCAAAATTGTATTCATTATAATGATTGAGTAATGAAAAACAATTGTTCGGAGGAACTTTCAGTTATGTTTCATGCAGCTATCTCTGATTGTTCCATTTGAAGCTGTAGGGAATAGTAATAGTGAAATAAGAGAACGTCCATTGACAAGAAGTGTCCATTATATGTCCTGTCATGTCAACATGAGTGAATCAATTATTTTACATTCAAATTGCAATCTATCAGTTATATCTATAATGTTTCACTTGTTATGCCATTGATTTATTCTTTCGACGCCTTCTGAATTCCTAAATACATTGCTCCTTTGAATGAATGAAAACATTCCTAAAAGTGCATCTCATAATTGTCAATATTATATCAAAAAATACAACACCCTCCACTCTCAACCAAACAAAACGTTCATCCCCGTTAATTAGCTCATATGCAGCCCTAAATGAAGCGACAGTAAGTCGCAAACATCAACAATAATTCAAATCTCCCCTTTCAATTTCACCGCCTGTCCCATTAAAATTCAATGGTTTGTTGATACTGGCCCCGGACGGGATCACCCTGTATTTATATAAGTTATATTAGCAGGTGGCCATCTGTCGCTATGGTGCACATTGTGACAAATGACAATGGATCTATCGCTGTGGGTGCGCTGTTTATTTTCGACTTGAGCTAATTTATGTATTATCATCGCTGAATTGCCATTTGCCTTTCCCTCATTTCAGTCTACTTGATGCATATACCAGCTATAAACTCAATCGATTGTGAAATGAATGAAATCAATCGATTGGAACATGAAGAAGAAGAACAACACATTCATCTAGGATGCTTCCCATTGGATGATATTCTTGTAGTCTTCATGTCCGAGATAATCGTCGTAAAATGATTTACCTATTCAAAGCGATGCACAAAATCGTGCGCGTGAAATTTTGGAATGCTCTTCTCGTTCAGCTCAATCACCGCAATCAGTGAATCGCCTTGTATACCTAGCATGAATCTAAAACTAGTAGTAAGTAAAATGGCTATGATAATAATATAAATATGGTGAGCCCACTCTTCAATAGTATTCTCATACTATTCCTTGATTTCGATAAATTGAATTTGACATCGATAAGTGGAGTTCTTATGATGAAAAATGTATGTTACCAGCACAATGAAATTTCCAAGTTTGTAGAATTATGATATGAGATTGAGTGAAGTGGTCATATTGGTGGTGGTGGTGGTGGTGGTGATCATATTCGTAAGGTGAATAGACAAATTGAAGAGCAGACTGTGAACATTTGAAAATTTGATGGATAGAAGCTTGATGTAGGTATTTGGAACTATCTTGTAAAAATAGTTCACCTCAATCAAATCACCTAGAACTTTTGATTGATCAGTAAGTTTTGCTATCAACTTACGAATATCGTATTTATTTCTTTGAATTGATCGAATGATACGGACGGTGTCGTATTCACTTATTAGCTCTTGCTCAAGATAATTGTCATGAGTGGGACCTCCAGTTGCCTGCCGCGCAACGTTGCAATTCTTTCACCATGGCTCGTCATTATAGAAGGCTGTGGTGTTACTGAATACCTATACATCTACGTGTTCATAGAGAATACTTGTTTGCATTGTTTATTTAAAGGCAACAACTTCACTTGGTTACCATAAATCGAGCCAAACCTAGAGGTATCACCTGTTGCCTGTTCAAAACTCACTAAAACACGTTTCGAATTTTTCATACTTTCTCAGATATAATTATGCTTCAACATCAGCTGCAGCAATGGGAATTTCGTCAGGCACATTTTCAAACATACTTTCAATGCTGCTTCCCAATATGTATTGCAATGATGGTGATGAGAAATATGATATGACTTGCTGAATATATCATGGTTTACCTGTCCAGTATCATTGTTATTGTATTTCCCTTTTCCACCAAAAATATACTTGTTACTATGTGGTGTTGATCTGATCATACATATAGAGACTATCTGAATTCAACAAAGCACCATCAGGAGTATTTCAGATTCGGATCAGTTACCAAAATCCCACAAAAATCAGATTCTATATTACAACAATAATCCATTCTCGTTATCAATCCACGACTAATCCTAATGAAATTTCATTATTGTCGTTATGAGTTGCGATTCCAAAATTCAATTAACCAGACGAATGGCTAAGCCTCCTGATGATAATATCACCATTTCTAAATTATTATCTTCATCCAAGACATATGGCCGCTCGAATAATCGAAATAATTTGGAAAATTGCATATCGCTTTCGATTATGAGGTGACAATAGATATTTTATTCCGTTTATCGGCACTTTGCCAACATAATAAATTGTTAATTATCGTCAAATTCATGCCATTGATATAATTAATATTTGCCTATAGCAAACAACGGAACGTTAATGAAAGGATGGGTCAAAATAGAACTTGTGTATTCTACTCAAAGTCGTTCACCCAAAAATAAATCTCGTCACTTGTCACATGGTGTATAACTATTGCTATGAACACAATTACAAAAAATCATATAATACACAATCACTGATGTTGTCATATCTCCGAGATAGGACTTCTTGAGATGTGCCTGTCTTCCAAGAGATTATTTCTCACTTGTTATCACTTCAATTGACAGCTTTTATATATTCTATGCAACCCTATATGATTCCCTCTGCCATATCGTTCTAGAATCTAGATCGATTCTGCTTTCGACAACTTATAGCAACATGGCATTCATGTTCAAAATGGTAGCAGAATAGTGAAATAGGCGGCAACCTCAAAACTCTAGTAAATACTTCTTTTATTCCTGGTATAGAAATCTAAATTTCAAAACTTTGAAGATTGAATTTTGTTTTTGGAAATAAAAAAAATAAACGTTTGAAAGAAGAAGCAGTTTAGTGGTGGCATTTTCCTTCTTAGCAGGGAGACTATTCCTATTACTCCAAAATTACACAATAGAACAAGTCCTAGAGCTATGACCAAGCAAAAGTTTTTGAAATTGGCACACTGTGAGAGATGCGGTATGGTGCATCAGGGAAATGACCATTTCTGTGACCATATGAAGGGTAGTTCCACCATTTTCCTTACATAGTATATACAACATATATATAGTATATACAACATTCCCTAAATATTCATGATATAATGGTATTTATGGTATTAATGCTTTAAAATAGTATTCCAATTGCAGTTTGTAAATAGTTTATCCTTTTTCACGTCGGTTAGGAAATGCACAATATCATCTTTGTAATAACATGCGCATGACTTGAGACAATTATTTACTTCATCTCCTACTCAAATAAGGAAGGAAATCACTCAAATGGCAGTTATTGAAAAATGTTTGAAATAATGAAGCGCTAACTCAGCACCGCCTGTACAAGTGGAAGAGATGTCTAGAGATTGGGGGTGGGAGTAACAGAGCGCCCCAACCTAATGTAGTGCTGATCATGTTAGAATGTGTTTACAAGACCAATTTACAATCGTCCTGCTCGCCTCCTGCGACTCTTCGTCAGTCGTCCGTCTATTTGTCTTGCGAATAAGTTGACGCACCCCCTTTCTATCTCTTTCTCTCTGTCTATCTCTCTGTCTATCTCTCTCTCTATCTACTTTCTATGTATATCTTATTCCAATGAAGCAAGTGGCCAATAAAAGCCAGGTGAGTTAAATGATGTTTTGTAACACCTCCTTTAAAAATTCACTTTTCCTATCCAATTTCAAGGTTTTTGAGTTGCTATGTTGGTGCACGTGCTCTTTGAAGTACGGCGAGCACGAGCCTCGATGAGTGCCAGAAACTTCCATATGAGTATGAAATGAACATTCCATGCGAGTTTCACACTATACTTTTTCTACGACTAAATAGAATAGCAAAACGATTTCACGACATAAATTATTTGAACTTCACATTTCATTGCTATTGTCATGTCATATTGAGTGAGTATAGGTTCCATAATAGACAAGTGTGAACAGGATCTTTTCGGGATCTGGTTCAGTCGAGTGACAAACTTTTCTGGTTAACATCAAACTAATGATTCGGACGCGAAAAATAACTGCGAATGCTTACTTTCATGAATCGGAAAATCTTATGGATTTGAGTATACACTATTTTTTTTCAGATCGGGAAAATAATACGATATTACAAATATGTTTTATGAGGAGATTTTCATTTCCAGATTCTTATCGTAGGTATTCAGCAAATGTAATTCAATATTTGGCGTGGCAGTAGCCATGCAGGAGAGTAGTTGTTTTCTGTTGAATATGCTTCAAGTCATGAATGTCGATAAAAGGATCGTCACAAAAAAAGGAATAAATGTCTAGTTGCCACCACACCATAAATGAATGAAAACGTTGAAAGATATCATAAGATGACACTTCAGGATGATCATGTACAGTGGTAGACGAGTGTTTTGATTCTGGTTTCCTTATTGTCATGGTGATACAATTGGTGTCTCGCCATCAAAAATGCAAAGGATGAGTTGCAGTTTGTTTCTAGTTAGGATTGGCAAGTCTGGTTGTCCCTCGAAAAGTGGCACGCTCTAATTTAAACATTCTAGTGACATTGCGGTGTTCAATTAGGAGCCTGCAGGCTCTATACTTTTGATTTTTTTTCGGTGTCTGTTGCCTTAGTCATCCCTTGCCAATGTTTTTTCTCCTCCAAAAAAAGGAGAGGTATCGAATGGCATATATCGCCCTGTAAACTCATCGCATCTCTAATTCAAATCGCGTGTGCTTCGCTTAAAACAAAGCCAAATTTCGGCGGGTCCAAATCGAGTTAGCGTTTATACGGGGAGAGAGGGACAGGAGAGGCAACTCGACAAAACATTCGACAACACATCCGGAGCTCTCGGAAAGGGATCTCCCAAATCAAGTTAGCTAATTGCAGAGGGAGAAACGTTGGGGGATAAGGGGAGGCGAAAACGGGCCTCCAAATTGCTTGATGGATATGCCTTTAATTCAGCTACGCGGGGCGAGTAATGTTTTTGGAATGGCGGACGTTTTCCGGGATGTTTTATTTTCGGAGTTTCGCTTTGTTGATCGGCTATACATTATTCGGCTAGGGCTAATAAAATTCCAGTTCTGTAATCATTACAAGCTTCGGAAACAAAAAAAATTGTTTTTTTTTCAAAAAATTCGAAAAATTTGCTTTTTTGTGAGACTATTTCTTTATTTTACGGAAGTGTGAAAAAAGATATCTGCTTTTTTCATAGATGTTGTAGGTGACTTGATATTTTATGAGACAACACCGCGAACGGATCCCAATAAACATCCGAACGTAACAAATCTCATTATCTGTAGCCGCTATAGTAATTGTAGACCTAGCCAGAAACATTCGGCAGCTTTGCGAACAAAACTGAAAGCAGCGGGAGATGGCAGTATCGACGGCATTAACTAAGAGACAATTTAACAATTTCCATCAGGCAAAGGTGGATGTGGCTATTGCTCCTTCAGAAAATAGATTGCACAATTATCTTTCGACAATTCCAAAAAAAAAATATTGTATGCAACAGGTGAGTAAAATATTTATTACACGAACGATAAAACTGGTGCAACCACTCTGCCTATTTGCTCATCTAATTTCTTCAACCAAAACTCTAACGTACAGCTAACTTGATAACAGCATTTCATTCGTTATAGGGGAAAATCACTCATGTGTTAGTTGTTAGAAGACAACAACATCAGTATCATTGATAATCACACAACCAGTGTTATAAAAACGTTGAAACAAATGTTAACAGTCAATGAAACTCATGAGTCGTTTCCTCTTGTTATACTCAATAATGTGAATGGCCAAGGCACATCATATACAAATGCAAAAACATGTTTTCAAGCTCCAATCGCGAGAATTGAATACGAGAAGTTTTTTCTTTTTGAAATATGGAGAAATTTTTTCATGAAATAGTGACTGATTTTTCTTACATCATATCCAATCAAAATGGCATTGAGATATCATTCGTGATATTCACTTCAAGAAATAGGTTTAAATATCTTGTTTCGTTTCCTCTAGTCAAATTAAACTGAATTGGTGTCGATTTTAAATCTTTGTATTGACTAGAGCTCTAGGGTTTGCGATTCGAGATTCTGGGGGTACCTACCCCGCTAAGGAAACAGAAGTAGAAGAACTCAATCCTTAGATACTGTCTGTAAGTTTTTCGAGGAGGTGGTACATTCATTTTTCAGCTTCTTGTGGGATTTTCTCTCCTCGTTTCTAAAAAAGTAAAGTATAGAAGTTATTAAAAATTTTTCAATATATTTGTAGTAAGGACAGATTTTGTGATCCGCCCCAAAATACCAAAAGGTTTGACCTTTAGGTATCTGAAGGTTTAATTTCAATCGCAGTGAAATTTTGGTGCGGATCACAAAATCCGTCCTTACTACAAATGATTTTTAATAACTTCTACTTTATTTTTTTAGAAACGAGCAGAGGAAATCCCACAAAAAGCTGAGAAATCAATCTTTAGAGCTATATATAGCCAATACAAAGTTTTGAAATTGACGCAGTAAATATATATTTCACCATCAGAACGAAGTAATACATTTTTCCATTCGAACAATGCTCATCCTGCACACGGAATGAATTTGGAATGATCGATATCAAACTTGACACTGATCGAAAATGAATGAAGTATTCAAACACGTTTTCAGTGATTGTTTTCATCCAGTATAATGTATTCCTCATGATTTATTCCTTTCAATCCAACGAGTAGTTCATTCATACCGAAAAATCAGTATACATAATTCACATTCTGATGAAACATAGCATTATTACATTGTTATTCAGGTATTTCTCGGTTCTTGCCAATGAGTTTTTTATGCATTTTTGAATATGCATTCAGATGCATGCTTCAGCAGATTGAGTGACTGATTGATTGATTGATCGGTTGAAATTGATTGATATAAGGACATGCACGGTTGGCTTCCTTGAAAGATACTGTTGCATGCGTGTTCTTTGAGCTTTGATTTGGACGAGATTTGCATCACCCCATTTTTGATCTGCTTCAAATTGTCGTTTATTGACCGGGTGTGTTGCAAGTGGAGGCACTGATTTACCACTGCTGATACTGATATATCAGATAAGTTCGACGTAATGAGGGAGGTGTCAACATGGAGAGAATAGAGCCCTGCGAGGTAATACTGCGTTGGAGGCAATTTAAGGATAGTTAAGAAATAAATCTTCTGCTCATACTCATATAGTCAACTGATTCATGAATATCAAGTGCAACGGCTCTAAATTCTCCGTATTTCTCTTAGATAGATTTCAGATATAAGTTATATAGGCTCGTGCTATATATATTTATATATATATATATATATATATATATATATATATATATATATCAGTCATTTTGTCATCTTAGATATCTTGACAGAATGATAAAACTGATTTTCCGATAGGAGTATACGATTTGCTAGAGTCGAGATTATATATCATTTCAGGAAATTATTGATATTTGAAAGTGCTACTGCGAAGAAAAATAATTCCACGGCTAATTATCAACCGAAACTAACCCATCTTTAGACTGTCCAAGAGGATTTTCTTTATCTTTCATATATTCATTCACTCTTGCATTGATGATATGGAAGAAACTCTAATAGGTAGATCGAAAGAATTTTTATCAGTTGAATGTTTCTATAATAAAATGGGAAACAGTGAATTAAAGAATACTATGATATCTGTTCCGTTGTGTATTTCTCATACTATTTTTAGATAGTATATCAAAAATCGGTTTTAGTGGTTTTGTGGCATCCCTCTCGAATGATTTAATTAATATCTGAGATTAGGAAAAAAATACCATGGGAACGAGCACTTATAACATCAGTGTATTATTAATCAATGATATAGTGAAATATAATATTCACAAATCATTGGGAATGAATAATTGAATTCAAATTCCTTCCCATTGTCGATCTATCAGATCCTATATGTTTTAGATGAGTTCGATCAGTGATGATGATAATGAAGGTATAAAAAGCATCCTGTGTGAGAAATAGAATGTCGATTGGCGATGATCTCTAACCCAAAACGGAAGAATGAAGGTGAATTTTCACAATTTTCCTGTGTTATATTTCGAATAATGCAGGTTTCCACACTGATGTTCCATTGGGAAAGTCAGAGGTAGTAATCGTACGAACCAAAAAAATATTTTTGAAAAAATCAATCTGTCTGCCTGAACCTCGTGATCCCCTAGCCGGGACACTACACCTACTGTATAAAACCCATCTATAAAAAAAATCATACCAGAGAAGTATCTATCAAAAACCATCTTCAAAAGGCACTAGCTTCCTTGGGAGCCGAATTTTTACTTGCGTTTATATGAAGTTTCCTTATGTTTTGCCATAAAATGATTCCCACAAATACCTGCTCATAGTTTCCGGGCAATCGTTCATTAATGCCTATATACCTGAAATCCCCGGATTTTCTCACTGCATAATATGGTAAGGAGAAACAAAATGGTACCAGACTCAATCGACCAATTTCATTCCGGTATGATATTCAACTTTTCATGATGTCACGAAATTATATACAATATTCAGCATATTTTACAACGTCTGGAATAACCTCGACAGAAAAGTTTTGTTCATACATCGTCAGTAACATTTTCAGTCGTGTTCAGGAAAAATAAGTTGATTGAATATGACTACAAGCTTTCAGAATGAAGATTTCGCTTGTAAATTTATTTACAACATGCCATCTCAAACTCGAATTGTCATCGATTGGAAACTAGAAGAGTAACTTGTCAAATTCACTGTTCACCAATTGAAATCGATCTGAGAGTATTCATTGACCTGATTTGGAAAGAGTTCTTCAACCAGAATAATTCATTCACCTCTTCCGATCATTGTTCAGGAAGATCTATAGCTGGCTGATGACCTTAGTGGGACACCCGGTATATTTTATTGTGTTTCTCTTTATCGTCGTTATCATTTTCAGTCATCCCAACTCCCGGATTCTCATTTTGTTCAACTCAATATGCAACAAAAATTAAATTTATTTTTCTGTTACCCAATTCGATTTACTCAGTGTTTGTTCGGATATTAGATAAAAATAATAATACCATGTCTTCGATTCATATTTTTTATTATCCGATATTACTCAATCCGTCTACAAGGATTAAACTGCACTTAAACTGAGATTAAAGTGCACAGATGAAAAATATTTTCGATACATGAAACATATTTTAGAGCCTCGATTCTTACAAATATACCAGGTGATGTGCCAATTTTATATTGTATATTGTGTTCCAAGATCTCATGTCTCTACAGAGAGTCGAGACAAGGTGACAACCATAGAATGGTTTCTTTAGATATACAGGGTGTTGAATAATCAGGTTGAAAAACTTCGTGGGATGATTCTTCAAGAGATTTCAGGATGAAAAGATCATATAAATGATTGGTTTTCGAGATACATAGTTTTTTTCACGTTGATATTTTTATCAATACTCAGTTGAAATTAAGTAGATATTCATTCAACAATGCACACGAAACAACATTATTCATTACTCAATTTTTCCACAGGGTCCCCTTTTTTTGGGCAATAGGAATAGTCGTTCCTGGCATAATCATATACTCGGCATTGTTTGTGTGATTTGCCTTCCTGGTGAAGATAAATACAAGCTTGAGATACGGCAATTGTGGTACATACACTGTATATCCTTGCATACTTGTTGCACACTCTCCAAAAACTACTGAACAATTTTCGTCGCATATAATTCCGATAGTATAGTGTGGTCACTTTCGAATTTCAATTCAAGATTCAGTTCAATTCGAGAAGATTCAAGATGAGATAACACTAGTGCATCGCATAGCAGTCTTTTTGATTTTTTGTTCAAATTTTTCATTGTTTTATCTTTGACAGGTAGTTGCAAGTTATCGAGGAAAACATTGGTGCTGTCGACGTGACGTTTTCTCATTACTGCTCTTCTGAAAAGCTTAATTAATGACTCAACAGAGGATTAACTGTCAGGCAGATTTTTTTGTGAAATGGATATCAAAGTTTCAAGGTCTTCATGGATTTATTGACAAGCTGTAACGACAGATTCTTCATCAAATTGTTCATACAATTGAGTATCGTAGCTATGAAGAGTGACTCAAACAAACCGAGAACTGTGATGTGTGAAGCAATAACAGAAGAGGCCCAAGAATGGAGCCTTGTGGTACGCCGTTCCGTGTAGCCAGGAGGTTTGAATTTCTGTAACCTCACTACTTTATCAGATAGTCCGAAATATGATGAGAGACTCAAGAGTAAGACATGATCAATTCTAAAGCAGGCACTGTGAACCTTGGAATCAAAGCATGAGTGTCATCCACCAAGCCAGAGGTAGAAATGATATCATATGAATCGAAATGATCTATAAAAAATATCTAACCTGTCAAATCCGGCAGCCTGGGATAGAACATTCCCGTTCTGGCGAACCACTCGAGCTGCATCTGGTGCAAGTGGTTCTGGTTGTGGTGTCCCACCGGCAGATGCACCTTCTGCACCATCCCCGCGTCCAGCGAATGGAAGGCCGAACCTTGGCTCTGATGGTGCCCCTGGTACCCGTAGAAGCCTCCTCCGTTCGGGTAGATGTGGTTGAGCAGCCCCGGCCGGGGCACGAAGGTGGCGCTGGGCACGTCTTCGCTGCCCGGCGAGATGGGGGGACTCCTGGATCGCGTGGAGCTCGGGGAGATGCTCCTCGAGGTGGCAGGGGACGGAGGCTCGTTCCGTGACAGCAGCGAGTCTATGCAGAAGCTCGGTTTGCCCTCCTGGTGGATCTTGGTGTCCATGTTGAGCGGCTTGCTCTGGTACTCTTGGCGCAGCGCCAGGCTGCGGTGGTCTTCCGCGTAGTGGGCCATGCTTTCGCCACTTGTCACTCGCGAACTAACACCGACGCATCAAGAAGTGTCAATTAGGTGCGCGAAGAGTGTGTGCCGGGGCGAGCGAACGATTCGAAATGTATTATACTGATAATACGGAGCATTACAGCGACATTAAAAGTGTACATTACGGCACGGCGGCTGTGCGCGTCGCGCGAGCCGTGGGATTGGTCGGGGAAGTGGCGGCCACGCCTACTACCCTAATGTTAGAAGTTAGTTGCGTGGCAACGCTTGGGGTACTTTCGATAGGATTCCAGGCTTTTTGATTGTCAGGTTAGAGTGTTGATTGCGAGCGGCAAGAGCTTCTTTTTTGGCGATTTGTTTGGATTGAGTCGGCGATATGGATCGGGATTTTGGCGGCGTTCAGCCGAGAAGCCATGTACAGGGCCTACGCAAATATGTCAATTCATTAGTTCATTCGTTGTCGAAACAGGGGAACAATATATATATATACACATGGAAAACTTAATGATTGTAATCTTATCATTGGCATAATTTTCATTGTTTCTTCAGGTATATGATCACGGCTCATGTCGTATCGATATTACGACTTATGTGTTACAACAGTTACAAATAGTCAGG
Organism: Gastrophysa polygoni; assembly: GCA_963576655.1. Taxonomy (NCBI): domain Eukaryota; kingdom Metazoa; phylum Arthropoda; class Insecta; order Coleoptera; family Chrysomelidae; genus Gastrophysa; species Gastrophysa polygoni. The sequence goes on from OY755087.1 coordinate 16,200,451, forward strand.
AATTTGCCGCAAACCGTTCCACACTTCATAATTATTCGGAAAATGGTAGAAATAAGCAACATCTTTGACCCAAGTAAGAGTACGTCTGTTTTCTGGAGACACGTAAGATCCAGAAATTTATATACCTGAGTATTATTTTGTTTCTTTTTCTTGACATCATGCAGTTTTAATACGTGTCTAGTAATAACATGCATTCATTCGGAAAGTGATATGATGCTTTGTACAAATGCTTTGTACAAATGGTATGATGATACCTACCATAATCGTGGTAGATAGAAGGAATTCCAATAATTTGCAGATGGAAAAATTTTGAAATATCAGTTTGTCGAAATTCTGGAAATGTTGAGTACAGATTTTTTATTTCCATACTGGGGCATCCGTGAGTGGTGAAACATAAAATTTTGAAGATAGTGTCAACGGGTCACCAAACAAACAGAATGCTGAAATGACCAAAACAACTGAAAGATAATTCGAAAACCATTTTGGTCGCTTCCATTTCCTTGCAACTGTTGATTGAATCTGATCTTGACCAATATATAAGTATTCTTTGTAGCGCATCCACCATATTATGGACTGGCAATAAATCGTGAAGGAGTGGTTATTGTTGATATTTTACTCGTCCCCTATGAGGGATACATTTCGATACATGGATATACGTTTTGTTCAGATCAAATCGTCACCGCTTAATTTAACAGCAATGACATTTTAGTAATTGAATTTCTTGAGAGATATATCCCGACCCGCTCCACAGATTTCAGTATCATCACTTTGAATTCAAAATTCGTAATTCTGTGGTTTGATCTTTCATTGAGAAGCAACCCATCATTATTACTTCTGATTCAACGGTAATACAAAACTAATTGTCAAATCATCGATTATTCTATCAATATTTTTATCGCTTTAGGGGTTTCTCTGTAAAGCACTTGCTGAAAGTTGTTGGATTCAAATCAAAATATACCTTACCCTCTTTGAATCTGATGAGTAGGCATGATGTTTTATTGAAGAAGAGACGTTTCACGTTTTCGGAGTCGATAAAATCGATCTCAAAATTCTAGGAAAAAGTTCCATTAGCATCCTTATACATCAAGTTCTTTCGAAATTAGAAAAAACGAACGGTGGTCCTTTTTCCGTATCTATTATAATTTGCTCATTGTTGAAGCCTAGATGAAGTTGAGAGTTAGTAATTTTCAACGACTTTTTTTCGCTATTTTTCCCATTTTCTCCCAAGCCCTGAAAAAAGTTCCAGTGAGCTCATAAAACTTTCCTCAAAAAATGTGTCAATGAATAGAATAGTATTCGATGGGGAAGAAACACAAAATGAAGAAACATTATATAAGTCCGCGATTGTTCTTTTTTGAGCCCAAAGTCCTCATTAGTGAAATAAAAATGACAAAACCCAATTCCCATTATTTTCTATGTCATATTCAGATGCAAAAACCGGTCAAGCCCAAAGTGTCGAATATTCCTGATTTTTATTTCAATTTCGGGTTACCAGCTCAAACATAAATATTTCCTCATAGAAACAAATATATACATTGAGGACCAAAAGTTGAATTCTGCTTGGTCTTCTCTGGCATCAGGCGTCGTAAGTCAGCTCTGTATTGGGTCGACTTTTTTTTTTAGTGAGAAAAATATTATAGGAGTGAAAACACTGGTCAAGCCCAAAACTTATGGTATGGTATTTTCAGGACCATTTTTCACTAATTTTTCCTACATAATCATCACTTTGATAATATTTAATAAGTTCTATGGATCTTGTGTGTACTCACGAGAGTTATTATAAGAAAACGCCTATATGGGTGTTATCTACCCCATCCTTAGGGATATTTGGCTTAACTATTGATCGGTTCGTTTTTTCTTCTTTTCACAATATGAAAAAAATTCATCTATATTTACTGATATTTCTATGTAGGTTGAGCTTTCTTCAACCGATAATTTGAAAAGTTTGTGGTTCATCATCATCCACATCCTTTTAATGAGTAAATAATTCATTATACTAGATTATCTTACTGTGGTCAACCAATTCCTGACACAGTTAAGTCTATATATTCAACGAACCAAAGAAAGTATGATAAAAGGAATAAAATTGGAGATTCACTCTTAATTCTATTACAGCCCAGTGGCGTATGCATCAATATCTATCAAAATTATAGATACTTCATTGAATGTAACTACTGTACAGACTTGTATATTTTTTATGATACACTGATGCACGAATCAGTTGTCATTATGAAATCATGTGAAATTTATTGCAATCATGAATGAAGCTTCATATTTTGACGTCTGTAGAGCTACAAGCTACAACTATTATTTTCAATCTTAACTATCAGAATTTCCTTTGACAGGGTTTCGAAACACCGAAGCTGTCAAGCCAATCACAATTGAAGCACAGTTGGTGTTTTTGATATTTCTAGATTTTTTGGGATTATCTCTTATCGTTTCTGGAGAATAATATAAAAATTATAATATAATCATGTCGATATATTTGTAGTATGATCAGATTTATGATATGTCCCAAAATTACTCCGCGCTTGCTGGTATTCAACCATCTGATACCTGAAAGAGAAATTCTCTATTTTTCAGTGACATATTTTGAAAGAATTCGAAATAATAATATATTCAATGAATATCAAAATTTCTACTTTTCTTATTGCTGTGGACGTTTCGGAAGCAAATCTCCTGCCGTTTTCAGCACAAGGAAATATAATTTCTCTCTGTAATATTTTTACTATGATAGTCCTTGACATTAAACAGTAACAACTTGTCACGTGGAAAAATAAGTGAATTACAGGCTGATCAGTAAATCTACACTCTTTTACATTTCACCATATGAATATTCACTCAACTGACTATGGTAAAGCAAATCTCTTGTGACATACTGTAATCATCATAATAATTTGATACAGTTTAGGGAAAAACTTCTTGAAAAACCACGATGGTACGACGCTGGAAGCTCGTTAAAGCGAAATTTACCAGTTTAATTGTATGTCAATACTCCCGATGACTGTCAGAGTATTTTGTTATTCAAATACGTTTAAAATCAAATCAATTAACTCGGCGTATTTGCTTTGTGCCCAAGAAGCACCTAATAGATGGATCGCGCTGTTTTTCTTCTGCCAGAGATCGTGCCCAAGTGGACGTCAGCGGACCTCAGATACGAGAGCTTGTTTTTTCGAGGAGAGCAAAAGGCCCTGTATACACCCATCGTGTTGAAAAGTTAGTGTCAGCCAAGTGAGCTACCGGTAGTAGGCAGTTTGAATAATTTCCTGAGACAGGTTATTTGTTATTTTTATTCTAGCATATGTGGGAATGAATGATGTCAACCTTATATAGAGATAGATATTTGATTCTATTCTATTCTGGAAAAAGTTAGAATGTTCAAAAAATGCATGAAAAAGTCATTGTGAAAACTTGTGATGGCATAACCAACAATTGTTGGTGGAATCAATTCACTATACATATAAACTTTATAGCACAAATACAATTCAAACAAATACAAACAATTCAGATATGAGAAAGGAGTTCATCGAAAGGAGAACATCGAAATCAAATAGTATGGAATATCAGAAGGAAATATATGAGGTTGATTTCTTCAAAAAGCTGAATATTCATTCGAATTATTCATTTCAAATGATCTTCATTGGGTTAGCAACCATAGTAGCCAGTTTCTTCTGCGTATATTATGATAACATGACTTGACTGACTCTAATCCAAGTGTGTCGATTTGAACCAGAAATTTCAATTCAGGCTTGGATCATTTTGGTACATAGAATAAAGAGAATTTTCCCTATCCTTTTCCTTGGGGTACTCCGAAATTTATATTATTTCTGTTAGGTCTTTACGATACGCTCAAGTGACTATACGATTTGAACCAATCTAGAGCAGTATTTCTGATACTATATAGCACGCAAGCTTCCGCAGCAACATTTTAGGGTTGACACAATCAAATGCATTCAACTACAATATAAATAGATCTCGAAGAAGTTACTCTTGGAAATAAAAGTTGAAAAGTTTGTGTGCATGAAAGTGTATATACAAGCATATTTTTCATTCGGTCATCATTTGAAAGACGAATTGAGTGGGCCGGTTACAAATATCGGATAGAATAACGAATTTAGTACTAGCGTCATCCAGTTCTCTTATTGGTATACTAATCAGGTATACTAAAATTATTGCTACTTCCGATCGATTGTTCCATTTCGAAACTGATTTTTTCAAATCACATATTTCTGATAATTCCTCTTTATAACTTTCAACATCAAGTGACAGGTATATTTTTGCGAGTGAATCAATCATTTTCAATGATACATAATTATTTCCCATGCATGGTCTGAATACACAGTTATCAGTAATATTCGCCGAACGAAAATATTTGACTAGATAGAAATAATCAGTATATTGAAACGTAAGTATTATTTAAACGCACTTTATCAATCATCGACAGGTGCAGAGGGCCAGAAGGATAGTCGGAAAAAAGGTCCCATCTGATAGTATGCATCATAACTGAGCCACTGTGTGTGCACAGTAGCATATGATGTGTTGTTGACAGTAAGTGATATCCATCTGTCACATTAAAATTATTTTAACCTGCTAATTGAGGGATACTCGAGATTTTGTATGTGACAAAAATGAATTTGTTTGCGTACACGACGAGCATTGATGGTTACGAATTTCACAGGGTCATTTTTAAATTCGATATGAGAATGCCCTGCCAGTTGATTTTCTTCATTAAATGGAAATTCAGAAAATTCTAGAAAATATTCAAGTGTTATCACCGGTTCTGCTTTGAGATTGATCATTGTAGCATCACGCAGGACCTTGCTGCGAGCACATATCTGTCTACAAATATACCTTCCTATTGGAGAAGGTATTTTTTGATCTTCAATTATTGTTGAAAACATTAAAATGCTTCTGTCGCTTGGTTCACTACAACATATTTTCTATATGTTCCGAATTGTTTTTTATTTGGATCTTGTCAATCCCAATTCATTAATATACTATAGATGATCAGAAAATTCCCAAAAGATTGATATTTAATTTTCTCTGATTACACGACATCCCAAATCAATCGATCAATAGCGGCTAATCGGGATAATCCTCAAATCATTATGAACATCTCAAATCCTGATAAGGGCTAAAAATATTTCTTATCGCACTTTAAAATCGTGTAATTATTTCTAATTACTACATAAATACTTGATGTCGTACGACTTCGATATCGAATATACAATCAGCTGTAAAATGAAAGTGGTTTTTCAATAAAGCAATACCTCATTATTTGATATGCTTATCAGTGGATAAGTATATCATATGACCATAGATTTAGATACACCTCATTGTTCAATTTTTGTGTACAGACAATAATAGAAAACAGTCTCCCAACTGATATTTTGATCTTTATCATATTTCCGATTTTGTCGCAAGTTTATCATCATCCAGACTTCATCTATGGACGATGGTATAGGGTAATTCTTCGCCATTAGATACGTATAAACTTGGGACAATAATTCAGTGGAAAATTACTTGAATATGCATGGATATTGATCACAAAATCATAAGCCAAGATCATAGAGTCATTGTCTGAGGTTTTTTCATCTTTTCAATAAACACGTCATAAGTTTTCTCCTTCTCTCGAAAAGATTGTCAATAAATACAAGCAATGTTGGCAGATGATAAATATATTTTGGTGATAGCCTATACTCCAGATGGAAGTGATGGAAGTGGCAATCATTCAAAGTTTGAAAGAGACGTTAATGAGTCCGAAACTAGGGATCACTAGGGATCAGGGACTCACGGTACATGCCTCTTCCTTCTTTGTTCTCCTTTTCCTTCCTTACAGCTACATTTATGAAGTTTAGACATATGACATATATTCAAAAATTTTCCGGAAATGATATCAGCTTCCGATTTTCAAATAGAAAACCCTGTATATTATCATTACATTTTTGAAAACTACATGAAACACTATTGTGAATCCAGTGATATGCATTAGGTGAATCCAGTGATACCCATTAGGTGATGTCTTATTATCTTTCCGAACACACATTTTATTCTTTCAACTACAGTCATGAAACCCCTAAAATGATCGACATTTCGATTTTGCAATAAACTATCGTGGTTAGAAAAAGTTGCCAGAAAATTAATTCAAAACGCTTTTTACCCAAAACTTCATTTTTCAAATGGTACAATGTTACTTTGACGTCCTTTTGGAAGTACCATCGATAGAAAATCCATCTATACCTCTGAATTTTCCAAATGATATCCAGGGTGTTCCATCTGAAAATCAGTAGCTGACGAGATTTCCGAAAAAAAAACAGCAGTGAAAAATTCTGGACAAGTTAAAAAGTGCTCTGCAGTGAGCTAGCTATGAAAACAAAGGAGAAAAGAGCGTGAACCATGAGTCTCTTTCTCCCGGTACATTAGTTAACTGGTCGTTTTGAGCCAGATAAAAAAAATAAATTCGGGAAATTCCATTTGAGAAACGTAAGTATGTTTGGTATGTCACGGAAAAATGGACCACCCTATATAGTCGATGATATCAGAAGGAAGTTCATACGACTTTGAAAAATTTTTTCATTTGTTTTTTTTTCATTCCTATGAGTTACAATGGGAAACCTTGTCACGTGAAATAACTCCTATATTACGAATAATCAAATCAGAATGAATTTAATTTATTCATTCACGGAATCATCCAATACAGCACTGTACATGTTAATAAAATTTGAAATTTTGCAGTCATCTAATTATACTACAAGGTTAATTCCTATAAATATACAGGGTGCTCCGGTGATCATGTTACAAACTTCTAGGGTAGATAAAACATACGAAAATAAGAAAAAAAGTTCATGTGAATATGGGTCCGGAAACGCTTCTTCAGGGAGCTAGGGCCCTTCGAAGATGACCTTCAAAAACTACTTTTCGTTTGATAGCTTCGGTACTACTGCAGCTATCGCAACCAATTTTGGGACATGAAATCTAGTTCGTAGGTTCATCAATTTGAGCCTTCCGGATTTTGTCACCTTTAACCAGGGGCATACAGACCAGGGAGGTATTTGGGCAAATTTGACCCTATTCCTCTTAGGCTTCAATTTCTTACCATTTTGATATCTGATTATGATTCTCCGATACCTTTTACATAAAAAAGGTATTCTTGTAAAAATCGCTATCTGTCACCTACACAATTATACATTGGGATATAAAAGATCCAAATGAAATCGATCACAAATGAATGTCAAATTCGCAGCAGTCTTTCTACTGCTGATGAAAAAGACACGCACAATACACAAAATAAGTATAGTATCGAAAACATATACAGAGTGTACCGTCACACATGGGAACGTGCGGTCTTAGAATTACGTGTGTGATTCACTTCCACATTGCTATGGTGCTTTTTATATGACAAACAATGCGACTCAAAAAATGGTCGTAAGAAAACAGTATTCATGCACTTTACAAACTTCATATTCACAAACCAAATATTATCGAGGACGTTCGAAATGTTTCAGTATCAGTATCCAGGGGAAGTTCGAACAATAAGTTCCATTAGTTTCGCAGGAGAGAGAGAGAGAGAGAGAGAGCAGCTAATCTAATGGCCCTTGAGGGACATCGCAGTTTTAATCTGGGACTAATTTGGCTCGCAACGCCGCTGTGGCCCAAATGCTCTGTTGCTCTGTTGGGGAGTCATTTCTCTATCCTGTATTCATTTCAGTATACATCGTCCACCCGACCGTAGCGATTTGATGTATACGAGGTCGAAAATAAAAATTTTCAAGAAAGAAACAAATGACATTAACGAACGAAAAGTGATAATTATGTTGGTGTCTCGAGAAATTGGCACCAAATTATCTCAACTATAGCTTCAAAAGTTATATGATGAAAAAAATTTGTGAAATTTCACTCAATAGTGTCTGTGCAAACCCGATCGAGTTAATTATGCACTCCCACTGCAAGGAGTGAAATTAAACTCGGTGACTTAGAATTGGTAATCAGAACCACAGTATAGAGAATGTTAAACTGTGTCAGAACTGTACTTTCCGTCATTTTTAAAAGGGACTGCGATGCAGATTGTGCGCGTCTGTCTGACTGTGATTGCGATGACATAGATAAACTAGTTTATCTCCTCATCTTCCGTTCAGCCCAATAGTTGACAGTAACACAAAAAATGGGCGACAGGTAGAGTTACAACTCACCAAGAAGGAGTTGTCCAAGTTGTTTCCACGAGTGATATCACTCAAATTTGGTTCGAATATTTCCATAAACGGAAAAAAATAATGAATACACTCAATCTTCTACTCCGAAGATTCACTATAAACAAATATGTAATGACTCGGAGGTTTTTTATATGGAGGCAGTGTAATATTTGGAGGATATTTGATCTCTTATTCACTCATACAGTATATAGTTATATATATTTATTATATATATATACATATGATTTGTTAAATTTCCAATAAATTTCTCTCCACTTTCCAAATTACAAATTATGAGTTACCAATGAGGAAAACTACCTTTTTGAAATTCTTGTCTTTATTTCTCTATATCCAACATATATCGGGGATCGAAAAAACGGATATCCAATACATACATTATTAGAAACTATTTCGATTTCGATTCCGCACTTTTTGAGGTACCTAGTTTTTTCCTTGCGATCTGTAAATGTACTGCCCAAATATAGCAGCATTTGGTGATTTTTTTGTACTGGCGACGGTTACTTTTTTTCAACATTCATCATGAGAACTAATCCATTCACACCCACAGATAGTTGGCTAAGTCACTAACGTAAAAACAGATGAATCACAAATAGATGAAAACAGAGTATGTGAGAAAATGATCGGAACAGATACTTCAGAAACCACTACTTACATATAACAGTCAACTTGTGATGTAATACACTGTAATCAAAGTAGGTCTGGAACAAATAAATATTAGACTTGAACATATGAGCTCATTTTGCTTATTGCTTTCGAACTATTTTTATTTCCTTCCGAAACACCCTGTATCAGTATATAAATATATGTTTACTCTAACAATGGCGCACCCAGATGATATTTGGGATTCGAGCCTCCTCACAAGATAATACGTAATGATATTGCTATTTTTCCAATTTTTCTGGAACTTTCGAAAGTTTCACCTGATGTTTTGACTTGTACTCTCAAGGACATATATATGACTCATGGAACATAGAAAAGGAAAACTAAAAAATATGTGGAGCCCCCCAAAAAAAATTTGTGTGTACGTTAGAGATACCTAATATGTACTTATAGCGTTGACGTAGAGAACCTTTTACGTGGCAGTTTCCCCGGAAAAGCCCGGAGAGGCAATAAAAATGATTTCACTGCCTACTAATTAAGCTTAAATGAACAATCAGCACTTTTACGACGCCATCTTGCTCGAGTTACTTCCAGATTAATGACTTTGCTGTGCAAACTTTTCCGTTGTTTTATCCTATTTCCATGCAGAATCCACCTAAATGAACATAATTGCCTAGGCAAAACTGTCGTGACGTGAACAATATGACATGAATTATTAATGGAAAATCATATATCCTTATAGCTTTCAAGTTTTGTGTTGATACACTATCTTATTTTGTATCATTTGAAAATATTTCATCTTCATTTCTTTTCATGTCTGGTGTCAGTTTCTTGGGAGAATTATTTGTTCAATTCGAGATGAATGCAACATTGTCACTATACATTGCTGCACAGGGTACTTCTCTTAAAATTGTACCTCCATTGACTCTTAGCTTGATATGACGAAAAAGTAAATAAATCGGTCAACTTTGATCGTCAATATTTTAATCATCATTTTCAATTCGAAAATGAAAATTGTTGGTATCATTAGAATCAGATGAAATCTCTATCGATTGTCAAGAAATATACATAGTGTTCCTTCGAGAGAACAAAAATTAATGTTCATATCTGAAAAATATACCAAATAATCTTCAAAACAAAAATTCGAGTTATTTCATCCCACTATTATATCTTATTATATTATATTAGTGAATTAGTGTTCCTATTCTTTTTCTTCGCTTACTCTACTATGAAAAAATCACAAATGAAAATTCATCAATTGGATCCACTTTTATTTATGGAAAATTCGTGGTCTACTAGCAGAAATTCATATTAATTAATGACTCAGTGTTTTCTACCATTTCTGAAAATCGAATGGGAAGAGGAAGAAATAAAAAACACAATGCGATAATAAAATACAGGGTGTTCCATGTTCGAAATGGCAAGAATGAGGGAGTTGAAACGATTTTTTGGCACGTAAATGTTGGGAGGTGTATACAATCGCATCTTTTTTGAAAAATTCAAATTGAATATCAAGTTACTTGAAAAGAGGATATATCAGCACTTTATATAAGGGTGTTTTCAGGATCCACGATGCACAGAGGTGGAGTTATAGGGTAACTTTTTTAGCAGATTTAAATTTCGCGTGAAATATCGTGTGAAATGTAGAAATGAGTTTTTGGTGTTGTGTGAAGGAATTTGTGGTTTTTCAAGATCCTCTCGGCAATGTCAAAATTACGTGATGAAACAATGTAAAACAAGTTGAAGATCAATATTTATGTGAGATTTGAACTTTTTATGGGTCAATTGTGATTTTTATTGAGGATCTGGTTTCCGGTGGAAGAAGGTTGCCGTTGCAAGAAAATCTCCACCAACTGATATCAACTTCCATGACGTACTTTTTTAGGGATTCGGAAAATTGAACATTCTTGAAAATCTCAGAATTCGAAAAAAAGTTAATATACTATGTCGATAGAGAGATATGATATGAGATAATCATGAGATCAGGAGCGTACTAGAAATTACTTCAAAAAGGTATAGATGCTGAAAAGTTTATAATTTAGAAATCAATAAGTTCCTACTTAGACTCACATTGGTAGAGAATTCATCACAATGGAAGGGCTGGAATAATCCTTGTTTTGCTATGATATAAATTCAAAACTGCAACTTCAGGAATGTACTTGTTCATTCGTTACTTATCTGAAAAGCAGAATTTCGAATTCATGCAATTCAAGCAATTGTGATTTTTAAAATTAGCCCAGTTCATTTTCAATGCCTTAACGAATGTTGCTGAAGCGCAACGACCGTAAATTGAGTTACAAATATGTAATTATTAGTATTTATATACTGTGGAAGATATTTTGAGGAGTTACATAAAGACAAGAAGTAATTTAGTGAGGGCCTTGAAGCTCGTAGAAGACGATCATAATCAACAGCGCTATAAACGCAGGGATGAAAACGAACTCTCGTCCTCTCTCATCGGCCATTTCCTCCCCTCCTCTCTGTCCTCCCCCCACACTTTTAATTAACAGAGCTAAATCGTTTAATGCGTCCCCAGACATTACTTTAATCTGGCGCTAATTATAACATCCCTCGCGCCGGCTCCCACCCCCTTTCAGCCGCCCACGACCCGACGGGAGCGGATGTGGCACGGTCGACAGTCTGATGTTCTCGACTTTCTCTTGTTTCTCTCATTCTCCATTTTGTTCTCTTACTCATAAATCTTTTTTCAAATTTCAAATCTAAACATATATGGAAACATTTTTTCAAGAGAGAGAAACGGACTCGAATCGCTAAAGATCTATATTTATTCTTCTATGCTGATTCAGCTCATATTTTCTTTCATACCAAAACCCGCGTAGGAATCAGCGCGTTGATAGATTGAAGCTTCGCATTTCCAAAACGTCACATTTTGAAATATATTGTGAAATATATGATGTAAATAAAGACTGGCGTCCCAACTCCCTATACCCAACCACTAGAAAAAGTAGACTTTCGCCCACTTGATCAAGGCTTCCCAACATTCCTTACATTTTTCCAGTTCTGCCACCCTAAATTCAGTCGAATAATAATAGTGCCCTCTTCAGGAAAACTAGTGACTTCTACATTACACGAGTGAAGCGATTTGGGATGATTTTTCAACATTGAATTGAATACGAATGCATGTAGTAGTTTCATTTTGTGTGGCATAACAAAAGATGATTGAATTTGATTTGGCTGTTGAAACCGCTGGAAAATTGCGCCGAAATAAATACGCCCTAGACGAATTTTCTCAACTCAATGTCAAGTGAATTGATAGATAGGTTTTTTTCAGGCGTGATGAAAATCCAGTCTTGTCTCAAATATTTTCAGGCTGGAGAGTTTATTTCCACAGGACCAATTCGGAAAATTGTCCTTGACAGGACTAATCCAGATAATCTGAACCTTGACAGGAGGAAAACATTACACAGAGGCTTATATTTACAACCAACAGCATCTATTCAACATATTTTGCTGCTTCCCTTTGATATATATTGACGTGAAACTTCACGAAAACTCCTTCGCACATGATAGAACTTCGAAATGAAAAATAAGGATGCCTGAAAAGCGTTGTACGTCTCTTTACAAGACTTGTGAATTTTCACGCATCGCTCATGACGTCGGCCTGAAATTTGGTTGTACGCCTTGTGAATATCCCTTCTCAGACTTGTTTCGTAAACTACTATTACAGGTTTGTAACTAAGTTGGATCCTTCAACAAAAAAAATCTGCATCTACTCGATTAGAAAATATACGAGATGAATCGAAAAAAACAAAGATATATACTTATATATCACTGATATTCGTTCGTAGACGTAATTGACATGATTGAATACAGAGTGAGTACAGTTCTCAAAAGTAGGTTTTTCGTCGGTAATCATGCCATTGCACTCCTTATAGTAATTTTATCACAGAATTGAATCTAGATATCGGACGAGTTCGTTGTTGACTGTTTTTTTCCGCCACTTCATAAATCAGTCAATACTTGTTAGGAAGGGTTTTCTTGTCCTGTTTTTGGAATCGGTTGGACTCTAGCCACCTTCCAGCTAGAATACAACGATGTGCTGTATTGTCTTTATTCATCAAAAATTCAAACTCCGTCTTCGAAATACACCTGCAACAGAATGGTAATGATTGCTATTGTACAGATCCTTCATGTCAAGAATCTAGCTATATGTATATCGCATATCAACGCGAATAATAGTTTTACGTTTCCCTCGGGAGAAGAGGGAATAGAACAAGAGCGGTTTCAGACTGATTACCGGTTGCCACAGCGCTAATTGCCGCCATAACGCCAAAGCGTCGATCTGAATTCAAACTACTAATTAATTCACGAAGGAATCACATCTACAACACCCGCGGAGTGGATGAAACCTTCTCCCACTATAGGAGTTGTCAGGGTAGCGGTTCATAGATATTGCCTCATTTTCATTTGTTCTGCCAAAATAAAAAGGCCTTATACATTTGTAGATGGTGCAGCTACTCTGTCCATTTGCCTATCTAATTTCTTCAACCAAAACTTTAACGTACAGCTAACTTGATAACAGCATTTTATTCGTTATAGCGGAAAATCTCTGATACCTTGGTTGTTAGATGGCGAGACAAAAATGACAACAAAATTACTGATATTTGCACAATCTGTATTATAAAAACATTGATTCAGAAGTAAGTAATTTCGGTAAAGTCATAATGACACATATCAAGATGTATCAAAGTAAGAACCATTAGTTTGTCTTAGGTAGAATATTGTTTTTTATTTCAAGCCATTCTAACATTATTCCAATCAGTCATATATGTTGTCCATTTTCAGGAATCTTCAGAATTGTAACTCGGAATTTAGTAATATTCTGTATTTATCCTGATCTATTATTATATTTAGTGATATTAGATCTAGAAATTCTACTTCCAGGACCCTGATGTGAAAAAAATCTATGTTTGGAAATCGATATGATAATAGGTAATTGAGGTAACTTCATCCTTCATTCAATCTCCATCTTGGTACATTCGCAGTCAAAAATATCTGAAATCAGGGACACATTATAATACTTCATAATGTGTGGTGTATTCGATCAATAGAATTTAATATAATCTTATTCGAAACCACTTTCCTACGGCTACATAATGATAAGTACGTTATATGATTTCAATTTATTTACTCGCCTGGCCAACTTCAAACTCATCATATATGTAGCGAAAGTGACTTACAACTAATATTCTAGATGAAGTAAGTGTATAACTTACACGGATTGTACATTCCGTACTCGTTGGGCAATTATGGCATAATTTGGCAAACCTCCCCGAAAAATAATAATCCTTTGAGGTGATTTTTTTTTTAAATCAAAGAAAAATTTTTCTTCAGTACGGTCATTTAATTTCGAAAATTCTATAAATATTCAAATAAACGATGGATCAGTTAGTCTACGCGTAGAATATGATGAGTAAAAATTGAATTATGCTGAGAATAACTGATCATTATTGACCGAGATATTGACATATTTCAAATATATTATTAAATATATCAGGATCAATCGTAGTCGTTTCCAACTGCTCAATGTTTACAGATTTATCTTATCAACGCCATTTCTGCTGCTACAGCAACGTAAAATATCCTAATATCCCAATATTATATATCTATACAAATCCTGGAAAGTCACAAATACCAGAAAGAATAAGCAAATGACTTCCACTAAATCAAACGTAATCAGCTCGACAAAAATAATGTGTAGCATCAAGATGGCAGACCTTATGCCACTTCAGATCACGTGACAGTGCCTCCCTTCCTATAATACCTCAAAGCTTCTCAGCACGATGACTAGATATGCAACCAACAATACATTGTGCGAGTTCAACGGAATGTCGCTGCAGATTTCGCAGTGACCGGCATAAAAATTAATGAATAATTTCACGTTAGGTGACAGTTTGTATATTTAGGTCATGTTATCAGATTTGTAATAGTGGTTCTATATGAATGTTTTATGATTATCCAGAATTTGTGGAAAATTGGGAAGTTGATAAATGACTATTATGTGATTTTTGTAGTTATCTATCTATTTATTTGTCTTTTATTATCACGTTCCATACCGAAATTTGGTGTCAGTTCGTCAACTGGATAATGGAAAATATCATGACAGCTTGCAGCTAGTAAATCGTTGTTTGAATAAACTGCCCAACCAATTAGGAAGCGAAATACAAAAGCGAAAACACAGCATAAAGGTATCCAACAGCCAATCAGCAGCCGGAATACGATATCAAAATCATAGTGTTTTCAATGAACGTTTTAATAATCAGATAATCTGACACACCCTGTTATCCAGAGGAATAGAGTTGATGCCGAATTTTCGAGTTTTCGTCGTGGTTGAAGCTGCGCACTGGGACATCCTGTATGTATCATTTCTCATAATTGCCTCCCAGAATTGTTTCATTAGAGACGTCGTTAAAACTAACGACCCTCCTGTCGAGTCTCTCGTCGTCGGGAGAGGTGAGGGAGGGCTCATACTTATCGGCCCTACTCTGTGCTCTCAGTCCCTCTTGAGAACATTATATTCTCTAACGGGCCCGAGCGCCTCTTCTTCAGCATCAGGATTTCTGGTACTGGAATACTGGTGCCTACTCCTTAGAGAATTTTTTTAATCTTATTACTACTTGCGGGACACAATCGTATAAATTTATATCATTTATAAATAAATGTAAATTGCAAAATATATATTGATAACCTACAATAAAAGCACGTATTTATTACTATATTAATTTACAGTGATGTTACAAAAACTCTCAGTCTAAATGTTTCGCACATTGAAACACACACCTTTTAAATCAATCAAAAGATCAACGTATCAACAAGTTAGATGAAATGGCTCCACTAAGCCTTTTGTCTCCTTTTCAGCTAATTCCACTGGACCCAGTCTTTGCTTGTCTAACAAGATTATATCAGAATATTCACAATGTCTTGCTTTTTGGATCGTTATATTTTCAGTAATCTTCAGACTCACACACCATGGCAGAATGCCAAGAGGCAAGTCTTGAAAGTCTCTATTAAAAGAAGGGATGAATGACAATTGTTTTGAGAGGGATTTTTGTTGTTTTTGCGGTGATTTTGCCGTTGAAATCGAAGTGAACTTCAATTTAGAGAAATACGAAATGAATGAAAACAATTCTCAATATCATCTCGTTCTTCTGAATTGTTTCAAACACAGGTTATTTCTTTGAGCTCTGATGGCTGACCAGATGAAGAACTTGTGGGACTTGTATAGATCCGTATGGGGACGGATCAAGAATTTCCCCATGGTAAATCCTGCCTGTCGTAAGAGGTGACTAAATGGATACCCATAGGTGGAAGATGATGATTCCCATCATCGCCCGGTGCGACAACACTACATCGACAGAGGTGCTATCAAATGGGTAACTCCAATGTTTCAGTATTTGGTCGATGCTTCCGGTCATATCCCCATGCCCTATCTCCTTCTTCCCAACCCAAACCGCCCATTTCAGCTTAAGAAAAATCTAGATGATGAATTCTCCTAGAGTGAAATACCTCTCCATTCGGATTTTCGGGCGAGAGGTGCTCGAGGGGGTTCATCATCGGAACCATCTGAATTTGAAAATAGACCTTTGTAACATCCGAGGTCTGAACAAAAACATGAACGATGTTCATTACCATCTACATGCTAAGATATACTGGCTTTAACTGAGACGCAAGTCAACTCATCAACTGATTCGACCTATATGCTCTGCCCTGGATATGAGCTCCATACCCGTTTCAGATTCAGAGGAGGTTTATGTCTCTTTTCCAGAAAAGATCTCTCATGCCATCGTGAGGAGGAACTGGAACCAAAAGAATTCGATCTAATCTGGCTCAAGATCGATAACCACAAACAGACAAAGTTCATCTGCTGCCTTCATCTATCACCAAACGAACCAACTCCTGGTGACCTCTTCGAATTCCTTTCTCTGAAACTCGATTTCATCCAACAGAATCACCCAGCAGCTGAAATCATCATCACCTATGGTCTTGAGCAACTGATAAACGAACCCACTCGGATCCCTGATATCATCATGCCAATACGCTCGACCTCTTCCTCACTAACAATCCGGAACCGTATGAAGTGAAAGTCCCCTAGGTAACTCAGACCACACACTCTTCTCCACGATATGTCCTTACATCACTCCGTGAACCAGTCCAACACCCCCACGCACTGTTTGGCATTACAATTCAGCCGATTGGGATGGCCTTCGCATGTTTTTTCTCAGTTTCCTTGGAGGAGAATGTGTTTTGAATCGGGAGATCCTACGCAATGTGCTGAAGAGATTTCGGAAATCATCATGCTGGGAATCGATAACCGTATGCCAGAAATTGTCTTCCAGCAACGCACAATCAGACACATTCTGCTTAGCCTCAACGTCAAGAAGGCTATGGGGCTTGACGGAATACCGCCTATTGTTCTCAAGAAATGTGCCCCAGAACTAACACCAGTTCTTTGCAGGTTGTTCACCCTTTCGTACAAACTCGGCGTATATCCTTCTAACTGGAAGAAAACTAGGGTCCAACCAATTCCAAAGAAGGGCAAGAAAACCCTCCCTAACAACTATAGACCGATTGCACTACTATCTGTGATCTCTGGAAAAAGCAATCAACATCGAGCTCTTCCGATATCTAGAGAGCTCAAGAATCGTGAACGACCAGCAATATGGCTTTCGTCACGAGAGGTCAACAGGAGACCTGCTTGCCTTTGTGACACATAAGTGGCAGGTATCAATCGAGAAACATGGGGAGTCTCTGGCTGTAGCCTTGGATATTTCCAAAGCATTTACTATCGAGTTTTCTTGCAGATAGATCACTATGCGTGGTGGTAGACGGGGTCTCGTCTGATACAATGACGATCAATGCTGGTGTTCCACAAGGCTCTGTCTTAGCACCAACTTTGTTCTTGCTCCACATCAATGATTTGTTGAATGTGACCTCCAGCCCAGTTCATAGCTTTGTGGATGATAGTACATTTCATTCCGCCTTTTCCTCTAGAGCCCCTATATCATCCAACGAGGCCAGAGGTGCAAGACGAAGACAGGTCGATGCTTTAAATGAGGATCTGACAAGAATTCTGAAATAGGGATCAGAAAATCTAGTACAGTTCAATGCAACTAAAACTCAAGCTTGTATGTTCACCAAGAAGGCTGATCACAGAATGCCCAATTTGATGATGCCGGGTACCACTGTTCCTATGAGGTCCTCAATATGCATGCTGGGTGCAAAAACTGCTTCACAAAAACTTGGCTTTCTTTTCCGTGCGAAGAGATACTCCACATCCCAGCAACTGCTTATGATCTACAAAGCACAAATTCGACTTGTCTTGGAGTACTGTTCACATGTTTGGAGCTCAGCCCCCAAACATACGCTAAAGTTCTTAGCCTCAATTCAGAAGAGAGCTATTCGCCTAGTCGATGATACAACACTCACCAAATCATTGACCTCTCTAGATCATCGTAGAAACGTCGGCGATCCTGCCTTTTTAATAGATACTTTCACGGTCGGTGCTCAACGGAAATATCATATATTATGCCACCACATGCGATTCCTACTGGACAAACCAGACGAGCCCAGGCTGGTCACCCCTACACTGTCAGGCTCGAGACCTGTCGAACATTGCCATACCAAGCATCGTTCATCAATAGAACGGCAAAGTTGTGGAATTCTTTGCCTAGTGAAGTCTTTCCTGATGCTTACAACCTCCAAACTTTCAAGAAAAATTCCAACACTTTCCTTCTTTCCCGAAATTCCACCGCTGGCTAATTCGATATTCCTCGAACATTATAGGTTTCCCCTTCGTGTTGTCCACAGATAAAGAAAATAAATAAATGAGATTAGTATGTAGCAGATAAGTTGAAGAAGATGAGCTGAATCTTGGTCATCTCAGCCAGGGGTTCTTACTTTTAGAAAACCTCGTGGGTGTCATTTGATGACTCGTTAACCGAACTGAAACCGCACTTTGAAAGCACAAAAGTCGGATGTAACCATCGAGACTTGAGACTATTGGCGATAACATTTGGAAGATCATTGATAAATATGTTGAATAATATTGGTCCCATGTGAGATCCCTGGGGAACACCTGAAGAAACTTCAATAGGATCTGATACTGAACTCCATATTTGACATATGTAATTGAATTCAATTCCCAGAGATTCAAGCTTTGCTAGTCATATAAACTGTGGTAAAATCTATGAATGTGTGGAAAGTGGAGAGTCTGTGTACATGGAGACAACATTCTGTAGAGATCTCCCTCTACAGAATCCCTGTTGTTCTCTTATTATACTATTTTCGAGATCCCATGATAGCTTTTTATAGATCAAACAGTCCAAAATTTTTGGAAATTTTGATTGATTACAAATACTTCTGTAGTTATTAACATTATCACGTGACTCACTCTTATGGATTGATTTCATGAAACTGTGTTCGCAGGAGTTGGGAAAAGTTCTTTCAGTATTAGAGATGAATTGAACAAGAAGTGAAATGGTTTTGCTAGTGTGTGAATGCAATTTTTAAACAAATGCAAAATTTCATGAGGGCCAGTTAACAGTTAACATGGTAGAGAAAGTACTTAGTCTATAATTTCTTCAATGTCTACAGAGGGATTTGATTAGCCATTGTATCCTTATGAACTGTTGAAAAAAATTCTGAAAAGAGATCAACTATTTCATCGCAATTTTCACTAGAGTTGTTGTTAAAAACAGTACGAGATGTGATATTGTATGACTTTTTTCTTATCATTGATGAACCTCC
This sequence comes from Gastrophysa polygoni, assembly GCA_963576655.1. Lineage (NCBI taxonomy): Eukaryota > Metazoa > Arthropoda > Insecta > Coleoptera > Chrysomelidae > Gastrophysa > Gastrophysa polygoni. Next base: position 16,220,028 of record OY755087.1, read on the forward strand.
AGGAATGAGGAGGGTTGGCAGTAATATTGTTTTCACGATAAATTACGATCACGTAAGATTTTACATTGACCCCTGAGATATTGAAACCGCTGATATGCTTCCATATTATGCCTCTTATACTCCCTATGAACTGATTTCTGTTCAAATATCATTTGTTTCAAATCTTCGTTAAATAATGTTGGCAAGGTGAGAGTCAAGAGCTTTTCGAGGGGAACAAATATTTGAATAGCTTCAATTATTTCGAATCATTCATTGAAACGAATAATTTCAAATCAGAGGAATATTATTCGAAATGTACCTATAGTTATCTGAAATAAAGGTCAGAAGTAAACAGGAAGGGTTACTTGACCCCTCTTCTATCCGAGTATAATTGTTTTTTGGTTTGTGTGTTTCAAAAGTTGTTACTTACTCTTTTCCAAATTTGAAATCAACTCATTCTCAAATAAATCAGTTACTATAGAAAAACAATTTCAAAATTTCAAACTTTGTCGCCCGGTATTATAAGAGTCATATATCTTTGCTCAAGGAATACATGGTTAAAACAGATTAACCTCCTTTTCACGGACACCCGTATGTCGAAAAAATATTGATTTCATGTCATTCTGATCTTGTGATGAAGATTCAATATTGCGATTCAGTTACAGAAATAGACTTCTAGCTTCAGCATCTAGCTAGCCTCTTGCATCAGCAATGATTAGATATGGGAAATTTTTCGATCTTACACACTTTCAATTGGGAAATTCGTTCTTGGAAAAATTTAATTCGAAGAGTCCCATCATACCCATCGTAATGCAAGTTACTCCAAAAATTATTGTGGTAATAATTAAATGAAAATATATTGGTGAGGATAATTACACAGACACAGATCCATCATCATCCGGTAAAATCCATGACAGCCAGTCAGCATATCATCCTTATTATGGGTGTATGAAATCATTTTGCAGAACTACAACTAATTCTGAATAGATACCTACATATAATTAATCGTATCAACATCATGCATTATTCCTATTTTTGTAGAGTTCCGTCGCAGTGTTTACAGAAAAGTGGAAATAACCGACAATAACCCAACTGATAGAACTAAAACATTTCCTGTAAAGATTATGATGCTCATATAAATCGCGGAAAAAGTCTGTGGGTTTACAGTTAGTGTCGAGAGGCAATCAGCATTATGTGTTACACTGCTTTTTTACTCATTTTTGTTAGTCTGTGCTTGTGTCCAAGTGGTGAGTCACTCTTGAATTATTTAAATTGAAATTACCATTGACGAACATGTGAATCAATGATGTAGAGGATTCTTCACCTATATATGAGAATGGTTCGGCTTCAAGTGAATCGGAAATTCAAATCGAAAAATCACATTCAGGCATCATCAATCACATAAAAAAATTTATTTCAAAATGGAATATGCTGGAGCCTAAGAATATTATTTTGACGTAGTCTGCTAATGAAGGGTTATCTCAAAATGCTGAGAATACAGGTACTAGATTTTCAGAGCATTACGGTGTTCCTCTGAACAGGTAAAGAGGCATGCGCATAGGTTTTAATTTTACTTTTTTCCTCGAAAGTCAAACTACCCACGAAAACATATGAGGATTCAAAAAAGTTGTATTAATAAAAGTGGCTTCAACCCAATGAATATAAATGATTCGAAAAAATCTACTGAGTGCTGCACGCCCCTGAAAGTAATTCATCAACTGTGATCTGTCCAAAAGTTACTATGAGATAGCAACAGATGACCTAGTTTTTGTTTTTGCTTCCTAATCTTTTTGAAGCACAATGCATGATTTTTTGCTGAAAAATCAGTTGAAAATAATGCTCTCTTGCAGACTTTGGTTATAGCTGAGGAACTTCTGATAATTGAATTTCATCATGCTAATATTATTATTAACCTTTCTACGGTTATGGGAAGTGACCTTAGGAGAGCATTATATTTCTACAGTTGTTTACGTCAGTTGTGTAGCTCAAGTTGAAATGTATATTGATGAACCCCACAAGTTACATTCGTTCATTTGGCGATACTCTTTCCGACATATAATCGAGTGAATTAAAATAATCATTCACTCCGGATCCTAGATTTGACTTAAGTAAGTATCATTATAATTGTTTCTTTCTGTCACGATTTGAATGCCTACTATGCATTTGCACAATTTGACTTCATGAACATCATATGAAATAAAAACATTCATAATTACAGATTCCTCAGAGTGCTTATCAGTCATATATATCAGTGTTGAGTTTTGAATCCCAATTTTCACATATTTTTCACCATGAAAGTTATGAAAACCATAATATTTCCATTTTTGAACATGTACAGAACCTAATTTGAACGAATAAGATTAGTGTAAAGTTGAACCTAGGGATTTCTTAAAACACTCTCAAGTTCCTAATTTCCGTGCATCAACTTTTTTATATGGAAATCAAATTTCATCTCCTTAAATTCCTGGTTAAGTCAGGTCTAAGTTAAGTCGTGCATGTTATCAAACATATATGATTAGAAATTTTCATCTAGAATATCTGGGATTTTCTCTCCTCGTTTTCAAAATTAAAAAAAAAAAACAGCAATCACTGTACAGATTCTTGTTGCTGATGGCCTTGTTTTTTTTTTCAGATGCATCTGTGTGCCAACCTTACTCAACATTCAAAGTAGACTGTAACACTTGCCAGTGTAGCGCAAGTGGACGAGAATATTCTTGCACTGAATACATCTGTTCTCCGAAGGTAATAAGTATTGAAATTCGAGTATTACTTTTTATACGGGCTGTTCCTCCTGAAGTGAACAGTAGGAATATTGAGTCATCTATTCTAATTCTATCATGAGTTCTCTCAATGAGACCGATACTTTTGAATATATTTTCTAACATAATATCTATACATGATGTTCCAGTAATATTGTGAATAAATCCAAGGGTAGATTCCTTGCTAACAAAAAAAATCCTTGTCAAAAACTTCTCTCCTAAGTTTTTGAGATATAGGGTAACAAAATTCAACAATTTTTTGAATAACTTCTCTTTCGATTTTCTTGGCTTTTGTTGACTCTGTTTGCAACGGTTAAAATAATGATGGATGAATTATGATGATAATTATTAATATAATAATGAACAAAATAATTCATTGGACGGGCAAGAAACAAAGCAAGAAACTTACGAGAAAAGTGCATGTATAAAAAAGTAGTATTTTGAATTGCTTTTATGTACTATCAGGTGACTCGCTCTCTATAGGAAGCCTATGGATTTACTAGTTTTGTTTCCATTGAAAACGTTGACACCCTGTATCACAAAGGTGTCTTTGGAAAAGTTTTCTTTCTATAGTCATGAAATACCTTGTGTAATGATAATAGTGTAATGATAGAAGAAATTCCAAATAACTTGAAAGTCGAATTCAAAAATAAAAGTGACCAACATACATTCTTCATACGACCATCAATGAAAATAGCATATAGCGGATTCTTTTTGTTACAAAGAGAGTAAATACAAACTAAAAACCCAAAATACCACATCAATATCTAGTAAAGCCTAAATTTGTATTTCGGCAACTAAGTTGCCATCTTTTAGTAGACCTGAGAAGTAAAGATGTGATGAGCGGCTCCATAGTATATTTCCAGATATTCTCCAGGAATTAAACCACCAGTGTGTCAAATCCTGGCGGGAAAAGTCGTGGAAGCATTCTTTGCATAAATTGCTTCTTTCATATATTGATTTGTCTGATGCATTTCGCGCGGCAACCCCGTGTATTCCAGCTTGTTCTTCAAATGGATACGTTGTTCAGCTGTTCGGAAGTCTCATGATATTACTCGGATTGATCTTCCGCTCGCACATTCTCTAATATCAAACTAATACACCATTTTTTTCGCCTTCCTAGGTAAATCATCCATTTTCAACCACTCTGCTCAATATGTTTTTTTTTCACAGATTGATTACAACGAGAAATATGACATGAAGATAACAAAAGAAGGCTACCATTTGTTGGTTCCGAAAACTGACTCCAAATATACCTTGGACGACGTGTACCAAATGGAAAAACAGAGATATCCAAGAGTTCCAAATGGCTATCCCTATATAAATGACGAAATTCCACCCTCAAAGGAAGATAGTAGCAGAGAATTCGAAGACGTCGATGATATGAATGAAGAGACTGAAGATATCAATAATGAGGTTGATAAATGGGAGGATAAATTGATACGTGAGCAAAAATAGATCAGAATAGATTCTAGAAAAACTGAATACATCTTGTTTTCAGGGAGAAAAGAGGACATCAGGAAATGAAGTATACCCAGTTGGGATGACTTAATCTGAGGTCACGTTTTTTGTTACTTAATAAGTCTGGTACCAACCTACTACATATAGTGCGATATGAAGAATATTTGTATGCGGTCCTATAATAATTGCATAGGTACTATATGATACATTCGCGTTTTTGATAAATTTTGTATGGATTTTTTTCTTGAAATAAACATTTCAAAACCAATGACTTTTATCATCATATCCTGTCTCTTTGAGATAACCGATAATGAAATGGAGGATGTGGTGTCGAATGGAAGTCCATCAACAATCGATGTAATGATATTAGTAAGCATATCAGACTCTTAATAACTGATTTTCGACTACGTTTCATTTCAATGAGCAAAATCTATTGAATTCCCTGTATCTCTGTTGACTGTGAGGACCAACAAATCGTGTGTTCCATCTACGACTATTATAATATAGTCCTAAAATATCCTATATTCAGTTGAAATACAAAGATTTCAGTAGATTTAGATTTTAGAAGTAATATAAGGTTCTGTCTATAGTGTGTTCGAGGAGGTAGTGTATTCATTTCTTCTAGATTTTCTGGGATTTTCTCTCCTCGTTTCCAAAAATAGAAACAGAAGTTATATGATCTGTAAAAATCCTAATGACCATCTGTCCTCACTAGGAATATATGGAAATAATTATTATCATTTTGAGAAACGAGGGGAGAGAGTCCCAGAAAATCAAGAACGAATAATATTAGGTTATTCACGGAAAGCTTACACGTTCCTCGGAAAGTATTAGGAATAGAATTTTGAAATTTTTGATCCATGGATAATAAACAATAGCGGATTAGACGAAAATATTTCTATACTTTCGGTCATAGCGGAAGTGGACGTCAACTACGTTATTTCATATAGCGTGATTTCAATGTTTCATCATTTTTGGATTCCTCATTCCGTTTTAACTGAAGTTTGTTGAATCAGCGTTCTAAATAAAAAAGAAAAAACTAGTAGGCTGAAACTCTTTCCCGATAGGAGAAATAAAATAAAAATCTTCAATTCATGAGTTCATAGTAGCCTAAAGTTCATAGTAGCCTAGGTTATCCAAAATAAAAATTTCTCGTTTAGTAGCAGCGTGACCGAGCAAAATGGGTACATCTCATATCATTCATGTGGAATTAGCAAGCAGTGTTGATCGATGTAACGTACAGAGGATGGAGAAAATTCCATTACCGAACTGATTAACATTCAATCAATAATAACTGTTTCAATTCTGCTAAAGAAAGCGTTTCTGATAATAAAAGTAAGATTCAAATATTGTCACACTCATTAGCTTCGCCCACAAGCCATGAGGAGGCAAATAATAATTCTATGCTATTGTCGCCACCTCATATAAAGAAAGAGACAGTTGTTGCCACTGTCTTGTATGAAGCCAATGTACTGACTAGTCTATAGATGGTTCTGGCGTGCTGAGGAATTCTGTAACATGCAGGTTTCGCGCCTTTTTCGTTTAGTTTATTAGGTTTAGTTATTCACGCTTTCACTCGGAATGTCAGATAGCTGACAGTGGTGGATAGCTGGTTTCATTTTTGATTTTGTAGTGAATTTCGAGTTGAAGACGTCACTGACTTCCAGAGTTTCCAAGATCATTTCGAGATCGGCAGAGTTTGCGCCATCTCGTGTCGATTGTCGACCTTCTTGGTAAGGTATTGAATTTCGACATTATCAAGTCGGAAGGAGTCTACAACTCTTTAGTTGGATATCGATTATGTTATGGTGGCTCGTACCGTTGATTGATATATTGATAATATATCAATCAACGCTTGTACTTATAGTGTAAATAGTCTGGTGTTCTAACTCCCTATCCGCAGTCACTAGAAAAAGTTGTTCAGTTCTGCTTGGTTCTGCCTACTTGAACATGTAATGTTCAACAATACCTTACTGAGGGTACCCAAGATCGACACTAGATGGCATAACCTCTGCTTGCAATCTCTGGAAAACACAATTTGAATTTGAAATTTGAGTCGAATACAAAAATTGAACCTTTAGCTATGCTAGTTAGCAATGTCATTATTAGTAAAAAAGTAGTTTGACTTCCAGGATCGACGATCGTATTGCCATCTTTACTCAACCGGTGCGTTCTGCTTGAAAATTGAATGAGGTGACATCTGACGCCGAGAGCTTCAACTAGCTTCAATAAGCATACAGCATACTTCTGTGCCATGCAAGTTTCTCGCCTTCATGTAATCTTTATTCGCTGGTACAACCCACGCTTTGTAGAGGATTCGACCATAGATACAAGACTTTTCTCAATCTATGATCCATACAGTATGCAAATCTCTGTCGGTATATTATGTATAATCTGTGGATCCATGGTACGTCATTACTCAAGGGTCATATCTACCCTGGGTACGACCATAGAAAAAGGTTTGTATATCATTTCCATGGGTACGACTGAAACAACCTCATCTGTGACTGAACCAATGTAACAGCCCAACCGAAATAAGAAAAAGTAGGAAGGTATTATAATATTACCTATATAGAGAAATAAAAACATCTAGAAATTCAAGATTCTCCTTCCTACGCTATTGAACAAAACAAACTTGAACATTTTCGAATATACTAGAATATATCTCGATCGAGAGCAAGAAATGTAAAAAATGTCCGTCTGTAGGTCTAGCCTTGATGGCAAAACTAGGTAGGTATATTCATTCAGCCAAAATAAGGAGACAATATAATCATGTTATCTTTTATATTTTTTGATGCATTCGAATATACGTTCAATGAGAATATATGCCCCTATTCAGGATTTTTCCCTCGAAAACATACTAATCAAAAATGATCGTGCTGAACCAGAGTGTTCATACATTGACGCTGAACCATTCCAGTATCGTGATGGAATTCAAACACCCTTCTACCACAGATTACCTATTACCACAATATTAGCAGTTTTCATGAACTCTCTCTCTCTCTCTCTCTTTTGGAGTCAAGATAAGTATCTATTCGAGTTATTCAAATTATTTTCTTGTGCAGAATATGTTCGTCAGATTCCGGTCCGTTCCTCCCGACTCACCCCGTGTATTATATCTAAACTAAATATAACATATCTCAAATAGGTGTAAAAGTCATGGGATGTTAAAATTTTCAAATATAAATATTTGGATTTGAACAATATGTCAAAAATATTTTGACAGATTTTGTCAATAAGATTTCCAAAGTTAGTTGTTACCTGTCGCAAGTCGCAAGTTTGCGAACTTCCAATGAATATTCAAATATGCCATGATCGACTACTCGAAATAAAATTTCAATCACAACATTTTGTATGCTCCTAGATTTTGATCCTTTTTTTCTAGATCCATCCGCAGTAGGTATTCATTATATTTCTGAATATGAAGTCAAATAATCAAAATATTTCTACAAAACGCCTTACTCTACCTATATCTTTTTGGTGTAAAAGTAGTGATCACGTTGTGGTGGATCTCATCTAGCGGGAAACAATAACATAATCTACAGCTTCCTATGATAAAATGGGTGTACCCAATAAAGTAATAAAGAGAAATAATTTTCCTCAACAAAAACATACAATTGCACTAACATGTGTTTTGTAATGCAGCTGCAGCTGTTCACTCCAATCTCTTATTGCTTGCTCATTCCCTGATCCCTTACAAAGCATTGATCTCATAGCTAGTGGCGTAGCTACCGGAGTGCTGGACGGGGCAGTGTCCTGGGCCCCCCAAGCTCTTAACTTACAAACTATAAATTGAACTAGTGAAAATTTCTCCCACATTCGGAATATAAATAAACCAGATTTCAGGAACGCGACTCCAATATAGGCAACTTATTTGAAAAAATGCTGTGGACTTGGGGAAAACTAGTGTCGAAGATCTTTGTTTGAAACTTGAGGGTATGGTTTCACACTCGCGCCGCCGAACAGCGTGTTTCAACGGCACGCGCTTGACGCAAGGCGGAGGCGGACCTCATCAGGCTTCAACAGCGTGACCATTTTAAAAAGCTACTAGTGAATCTACAAGCGCGAAAGATCTTACGCGTTAGGCGCGCGCGTCTAGACGGCGTCGCTCGACGGTGCGACGTGTGAAACCAGCAGTGGCGGATTTGCCATAAGGCCCAGTAGGCCCGGGCCTAGGGCGGCCAGATACGGAGGGCGGCAATCGTGCCAAAAAAACTCAGTGATGATAACAAGAAATAACTCAAATGCAAAGTATCTCAAAATATTTTAGAGGCTCGCGTACCGTACGTATGATTATAATCTTCCTAAATCACTATTTTTGAGTATTAAAGTATAAATACTTTCGTACATCAAAAGTCTATCAACGACTCGTTGGTCAGCTCGTGCAGACGCATGCAAAAGTTTACGCGAATCCTGGAATGAAATCCATAAAGCGCTAGTCACCATCGAAAATGACACACAACAGAAGAGAACCGTTATATGCGAAGCAAGAGGTATTCGTTTGAAACTGGAACGTTTTGAAACGGCTCTCATGGCTGTTTTTTGGGGATGTTTACTAGATCGCATTAACGCCACAAGTAAAAAACTTCAGAGTGTGGAAATTGACATTACTATTGTTATAGAACTGTACGAGGCTTTAATACATTTTGTTGGCGAAACAAGAGAGAATTTCGATGAATTCGAAAAAAAAAGCGAATAAACTGTCCTTCGTACAGGAATATGAAAAAGATTTTCGACGCAATCGAAAGCGTAAGCTGCTTCCTGGCGAGACTAATACAGGTGAAGAGATGCAACAAAGTGGCCGTGAAAATTTTAGAATACATACTTTTTTGGTAGTAATTGATACATTGTCAGAAGAACTGAAAAGACGCCGGGATGCTTATAAATTACTCTACAATAAATTCCACTTTATTACCAACCTGAAGAATCTAAGCATCTCAGAAGTCGAAGATAAGGCCAAAGCATTGCAAATGATTTATTCTACTGACTTAGAAGACAATTTTACAGAAGAATGTCTTCATTTTCGTTCCCACTGCAGCATAAAAAATGAGGAGCAAAAGAGTGCAGTCAGTTTGTTGAAATGGTTACGAACCGAAGGTCTTCAAACCATTTATCCAAACGTGGATATTGGTCTTCGTATGTGTGTGTGTACACCCGCCAGTAACTGTACAGGAGAAAGATCGTTTTCTTGTTTGCGCAGAGTTAAAAACTATTTACGCACTACAATGACGGAGCAGAGGCTAAACGATCTTGCTTTGCTTAACATAGAAGCTGATTTTTTAAGGAAATTGGATTGCGAAGATTTAATTAATAATTTTGCTGCGCTTAAGTGCAGACGACGAGTTTTGTAACACATTGTAAAACCTTTATTTTATTAAAAAGGAAACCTAAAACCATTTTAAATGTTTTATTCAAATTTCCAATCATCCCTGGCCTCGGAAAATATCATAAACTAGCTTTATAAGCTAGCTTTTAGTTAACAATTTTCTGAATCAAATAAAAGTGGCAATAAAGTAAATTCATGAATTATGTATCTAGTCTCTAATGATCGGTGCTGAGAAAAGGGCGGCACATGGCCTGGGGCCTAGAGCGGCTAGGACTGCAAATCCGCCACTGGAAACCAGCCTTATATTTTGGTGGTATATTAAACTGGAGTCGACTGTGTATTACGACCATGGACGTATAAACAGAAAGTACAGAAAGTACAGAAAGTACGACAAATCTGGGAGTGTACGTCGACTTCGGACGACGACGAATACGGAACAAACGATATTAAATAGTTCAGTTGGGGCCCTAGTTTATTTTTTCCCAGTGCCTGGGATTACCTACGCCACTGCTCATAAGTTTAAAGGTTACTCATATAATAGGTAGATCGCCCACAACAGATTCAGTGGATTCATATTAACGATATGAACAATATCAATGAACGATATTAAATAGGTACCTTTCATTTTCAGTAATCATCAGAACTATTGCCCTAATAATCATTACTTAACTACATTGGTGTGGTTGTGGTTGCTTGAGGTACCTAGTTGCGGCATGAATTTTCAAATCGACTAAAATAGGTACCTATACACATGAAAGCGCGTGAACAGATTAATGCTAGGTAGGAACTGAACTTAGAACAATGGAACTGTGCCAAAATATGCATGTTAGTCATTTATTCTTTTTATAATATCATTGTATTATGTATTTTAGATGGCATAAAATACAGTGTATTTTCCAAGAAGCACATACTTAGCAGAAATCAGTCGATGGCGCTCTGCCTATGGTAAATCGATTATCTTAAAAAATATATACCTATATATAGAATGAGTTCCTCGGGTTTGTCCACAGCGTACAGTCTAAAACTGGTATACCTATCATTGATGTAATAAACTAGCTGGTGGAGTTACTCCTATCCTTCTCCCGTGTTCAAATTTCTTGATATTGGCCAACCTTGATAAACATGACATGGCGTGGGCGAAACTGTAAAAACTGTAAAATCTGCCAGCCGAGTTCTCAACCAAATTTGCAGAGACACGTTTTTGAATTTGTCAGTGTCGCCAACAAATGTTGGTATATTCTATGAGGTTATGTGTGATGAGCATTTCACTTTTTACTGTTTTGTTAGTTTTTTTTCTTAAAAAACGGAGATTTACAAGGTTTATGGAAAGGAGTTTTATTCTATTTTGTTGCGAATCAGAATGAAATACAAAAGCTAGATAACATTTTTACCTCCATATGTAAACCTGATGGTGAATTTATAAACTCAACTAAACTAAGAATTAAATTAACAACGAAGAATTAAGAAAGATGAGTACATGTAAATAGCATTAGCGTTTTATAAAGTTTCATCTGTCATTTAAATTAAGAATTAAAAATTAAGAAGATGGCCATCTTTCATCTAACAACTAAGAATTACCAATTAAGAAAATGAACGCAGGCGCACTACTTATTTTTTATGACAGTTGACAAACAAACCAAGGCAAATGAAAAACCGCGCCAGAATATAAAAATAGGTTGAGTTCACTCATGTCTCCTGGTTGTGTTATTGTGTATTTTCCACAATTTTTCTCCTTTGGAATTGCAGAACTTGAAGTGAATATAGAATGGAAACACTATCTTTCTGATCTGAACCACAGAATATGGTTATTCTGTGTCTGAACGTCAATCACAATGTCAAGTACAAAACCACTGGGTTCTTAATTCTTAACTCTTAAGTTGTTGTTTATAAACACCTTCTCACTTCTTAATTTTTAAGCCTTAATTGTTAATTCATAATTCTTAGTTTAGTTGAGTTTATAAATCCACCATGAGAGGGATTCATGTTTCTACTGTGCAAGGCGGATTGATCTGGTGTAAAAATAAATGTAATGATCGTTTCAGACTTCAGAGTGATATATTTGTATTTTGAGAGGTGAGTATCAAGTTAATACTTCTTATATATAATCTTGTATTGAATCAGGTATATGTAGTTATGATTATCAATGCTGATTCATACTTCGTGTATTTTCAGGATTATTTGCATACCCTAGGATTCTGTGATTGAAATAAAAGATAGAGGAGTACTCAAAAGACTTTATTCATTAATAATTGCTGCATCAGCAGTAATCACAATAAGTTGCAAATTACAAATGAGAATTAATCAGTCCAGTTGAGACTCAATCAATAAAGTTGCTCATTTGATGCATATTTCAATTCAACTTGAGTCAGATCACAATCACTCTGAGAATCTTATCTACTGATATTATACAGGTACATCAAAGTAACAGCTATGCTTGAATTATCTTGAACTGTTATTGTTTTTTTAATACATTTATGATATCAATCAAGTGAGACTTCTTGGAGTAGGTAATAGTAGAGTAGGTATCAGATATATTCATAACAGGATGATGTCTTGCTATCATTGAAAGAAAGTCCATGTTTACTCAAAGTGGAGTGGAAAAGTGAAGCTAGTTTATTACATCAATTACCTATCTAACACTCAATGCAAAGACCAAAATAGCAAAGGATAGATATGTTATGTATCTATTCGTATATTTTTATTTGGTTTGCATCCGTTTGCAACTTCGTCCACTCAGAGGGATGCGCTTGCAGCGCCCCTCGCGGAACAGCCAACAAGTTCAACTTCATCAAAAATCAAAAATGGCGATTTCGTTTCAGTTGTGTTCACTACACCTTCAGCTACTGGATAGAGTGTTCCCAGATGAGATCCCGTAGTGCGAGTATAAAGTGAAGTTTTGAGTAGAGATATACAACATTTGTAGAAATGAGTGTAATATATCCAGAGATGGTCGATTTACAAGATGATTTTAAGATGGGCGAGGACAATGCATCCCATCTCCAAGATGACGTCGCCCAACATGAAGCGTGCGCACCAGGCACGGCCGATTCGTCTGCGAAAATGATCGAAGAACTTCCAACAAAGAAGAGAAAAACGAGGCGCGGGAAATCCAAACGCAGGCACCCTTATTTGAAAAATCCCAGAAAGTCGAATAAACTGGTGAAACCAGAGGCACCGCATAATGATAATCAGTTTTTGCTAGAAGACCATGGCTTCAATGAAGAACTGGATAAAAATCTCAATAGAACCCGTGATTCCAGCTTCAGCGTGGATTCTGAGGGCGATTTCTACTCGTCTCCAGATGATGAGGAACAGTTTTTAATCAAAGATTTCGATGATCAATATGAGAGTTTACAGGCTGAACGTCTACAAGCGCTATCAAAAACAGAGCTCATAGAGGAGTACCTTATGCTTGAAAACAAACTAGAACAAGTGACAAAGAGGCTCCAAAAGCAAGAAGAGGATGATTGTGAAGATCCTGAATTGAAGCAAGAGCTGGAGAGACTAACCATTGAGAATGAACGTCTGCGAAGGGAGAATGAGATGTTGCGTGCCAAGTGTACTTCTGATTCGGAGGACTCTGAGACTGATTCCAGTGACTCTTGTAGTGGTAATTCCAATAGCACAAGTAGTTCGTGTTCAAGTCGGTCAAGAAGTCCCTTGCCTCAGAAGAGGAATGAACATGTCAAACTGGACACAGAAATTCCGTAAAAGTACCAGACTTTATATATTTATTTTTATATTTTTTGCACCCTGTATATATTAAGCGATCACATTGTTCACCAGTCCAGAAAAAATTTGGAATTGATCCTACCTTAATAAGATGTAAAGTGGCACTTTTAACTATCAACTATTATAACAGTTTTCAGTTTGGATGCTTGTAATCCTAGAAATTGAATAATATATATCCATAGCCAACAAAACGTATCATATTCTATGCATTGACATATTTGAATCTCCTAAGTTCTAGCTTGTTAGGGATGCTCTGATAGTTTCAGTATGTACACATTATTTTTCCTGCCCCCAATATCAAAACTGAGATACTTCTGTTCCACAAGCTTAAAATTAATTCAGTTCTATAATTTTTTACTACTTTGTAGATATGTAGAATAAAATATTCTGTAAGAAAAATTCAATGAAATTGTATGATAGTTATTTCATCATGGATAGAATACTACTCTACTGGTGGTCCAATATCATTGGTACAATTTTTTGTCAAAATCAATACCAACTCTAAATTTCTTTTAATATTGGAAATTTGGACTTCATGGAATTAATTGAAATAATTTTTCGAGTGGGAATATGGAAATCTTAAATGTATTTGTAAAGTAAATGAGAATTCTTGAAGAAAATTTCCCACACCTGAAGATTTTATTTCAAAAATAACTTTAAATCTATATTTAATATGTATGGGTATTCAATACCAACAGTTCTTCTATAAATAATGTTTTATTACAGATTCTATTCTATGTTTTGTTTTGATGTTTTGGGAAACAATAATATTCAATGTAAATAAATATTCAAAGAAAATGTTTTAATAGTTTTCTTTTAACATAACACTGTAATTTAGATCTAGTCAATTTTGTGAGGTTTAAGACCAATATACAGAGGGTGGCGTGAAATCAGAAAATCACGTAGAGTACCTAGTATCATAATATCAAGTTCGGAAAGGTGTGTTGAAAACACCTTTTCATTTAAAGATGAATTTTGTAGCTTCAAAATAGTCCACAAAACTGGATTTCCAAGACAGATGCCTGAGAAAATATTTCAATTATGATTATAGATACCTACTTGATATACAATCTCTCTCAACCATTGCATAACAGTTATTGCTTTTTGAGGAAATTGAATCATAAAGAAATCCATGTAGGTATTCGAAAAATTTGAGTCAAAATTATCATTTCATTATGAAACTATTCAAGAAAATTATATTGTCATGGAGGATAGGCATACATGGTTGCCAATTGATGGTAAGTCCAACATATCTGTTTTGCTATTGAATTTAGAACAAGAAGTACAAAAATATAAGCATCACGTCTCACGAGTTTTCCGAAATGACTCCTCTATTTTGTATATTTAACAGAGGGCGTTTAAGTTCTAGTACGAATTTCAGATTGAATTGGTCATATCTTTCAGAACACTCAGTCTGAGACCTATATAACCTCATACAGGGTATAAAGATATATAGTTTATATTATTAGTGGAAAAAATTGTGAAGAAGCATTTTGAGTTTCAGCTATCACTTCACCATTCAACTGTTTATTTTATCAACAATAAATAGGAGTACTTTTTTATTTGAGGTTCAAGCTACAGAAATTTATTTTTTTAGACCTTCTTCATACAGGATGTCTCCGTAAAGAGCGCCTATAGGAAAAAATATCGGAACTTGTCATCTTATTTTTTTAGGTTCCATCTGAATCCGAGAAGAGATTTCCCACAATTTCCTGGAAACCATGTACAGAAGCACACTACCAATATCATCAGGAATAGTATAGGTCTAGCACAGCAGTATGGGAAAAACTACTATGGATATTTTTTTCTGGAGTCCAACTTGACCGTTTTGATTTTTTTTTTTCAATAAAAATTGCCATGTCGGACGTAGTGACTTTCGCTATCTGGCAAAAACTTTTTCAAATAAATCAGTTGAATACTTGAAGTGGTTTGATTATTTTTCGATCAATGACTTTGGCACTATTTCGTCAGTCAATAGCGTGATAAAGCCATAAGAATGAGACAATTTTTTTTTGTTCCTGAAATTTCGTGAATATCAAAAATGGCAGAAACTAAAAAAACAATAGAATGTTTGAATCCGTGGCATCTGTAGAATAAGAAGTGAAACAACTTTACTGCTTGAACATTTTAGAAATTCAAACAAGTCAATTTCAATCAACTATTCAATAAAAAACTCAACTTTTGACAGGTAAAGTAAGTCTCGTCTGAGTAGGCCATTTATGAACAAAGGTTTTCCCATATAATGTCAACTTTCTGAAGGACACAGAATTCAATCATTCTGTACTCACTGTATTCAGATTTTTTGATAGTCAAAAGTTCAGGAAACATTTTTAGGAATGTTTATCTGAATATCTGATCTCAGAATTGAACCTATGAGATTCAAAAGTAAGAATATTTACATTCTTACTTACCAAAAAATTGATAAAAACAATGAGAAGTTGAGTGGAAATTCTGAAAAATACATAAAATGTATATTTTTTCACTGACAAGAGACATTCATAAAATGAACATATATCATATCGTTTAATATAAAATGAAAAACATAAAAAAATAAATTAAAACATAATTGTTTGAAAAGTATTGTATTATTTTCATATTTATAAAAACTCCTATGAGGTCTGCTTTTCGGCAAAATTTTTAAATTTTTCTGAAAGTAGCCATTCTGTAGGAGAATACAGTCGTCTAACTTTATGATTGTTTTGCAAAGAAACAAACATCCTGTCTTGCGCCTTCACTTCGTTCACTGAAAATTACCAAGAGATGTCAAATTGTTGAACTTTTTATTATAACCTACCATGAAAACTTCTATTTGCATTCGATTTCATCCAGTTTCTTGCCAATGGTCTAACGAGACGTTGGGGTAGAGATATCTTAAAATGGGTGTTTTCTGAAAGAACACAGTTTATTAGGAATCCATTTCAATAGGGAAACTAATCCAAACAATGAAAAATCAGTCAATCCACAGTTGACTATACAGTTTACTATAAGGGAGGAACGCACCAAACTCTAGAAGCATATTATACAAACAAAATCAATTTGAAAATCTAAATTGTGTTATCAAATGTTTTTACAGGATTTTTAAAATTCAATTATCAATATCTAAATAACTCTTTGGACGATTTTTATGAGATTTCCAAAGTTTGTTGTTCACCAGATGAGACAACTAGAAATACTCATGACATTCCTCAGCTAACAAGATCATTGATTATATCATAATGAAATAAGTTGAGATGACAAATCAGGAAAATTACGAAATATTTCCTACTAGAATATTGTGACTACAGTCGTAGTTTAGGCAGATCACTGAAATTTTATTCCTATCTATATTAAATTTTACAGATACATACTACAAATTTATGTAGTAACACCACCTATTACGTAATAATCACGTCGTGATCTCTCGAGATATTTCAAGTACGTACATGTATATAACTAGTGGCAATATGAAATATTATTTCAACTCCAGTTTGCCAAATGAAATTATTATGGAATATGATTCATTTGGTTTTCATGGTCACCTCATGATCGCGACTGTTGGGTAAATAAAAGTTTTTGTTTATGAGCTCATCAGCTAGACTTAGAGCACTTGGATTGTAAATTCAAATTATCGTGAATAGTTCGATTCACTGAAGTGATTCATCTAGAAGAATTGTTACCCTTATCAAAGCTAGTATCTCCATTTTTCTTCTTGGATACCTCTGCGTCTGTTGGTAATACTTCCACGCATGGTAAATATCTTCTGGGCGGACTCTTTGTATCTTTAGTTGACTTTCTCATACTGATTTCCAAAGATTCTGATGTTCTACTGATCTGGTTGACTGGTACTTGAAACGGAAATGTAATTTAGTTGAGTCATAGAATAGTAAATCATGAATTTATATCCTATACAGGGTAACTCACGGTCGATGGTACGTTAGACGTTTATGGACAACGCAACGCAGGATTTTTCTGAAAATTTCGCATCTTACATTTTATCACATGTTCTATCGATCTGAAATATTTTCGAAATTGCGACGTTGCCGTTTCTATCAAAAAGTCCTAGCAACTTCATCTTTCTAAATGGAACACCCCGTATATTAACAAATTTTTAGAATTGCCTTTTTATTACAATACTCTTTTGTTAATAAATCCCTATACCTATCTCTATAGGTTTTCAAGATAAAAAATAATTTGTGTTAAATATGATCCAAAACATATCCCTAATTGAACTTATGTAAATCAGGGCTCTCGAATCGAAAAGAGTTGATATTTTAGTGGTGGTTTGGACAGGCTTGATGTATTCAATTTACACCGAGAAGTCGCCTCCATATCATACAGTGCGTGCTGAAATTATGATTATATCCGTTGTTCATACAAGTGGTCAAAAGTTCATTTTTTCAAATGGTACCCACTGTTTTTTACTCAATAAATTGAAAGACGAAAAAAAATGATACAAGATGACATAGCATGTCCCTATACCTATATCATCAAGTTTTCTTAATAAAGCCGCTTTTTGTGAAAAATATAATTTTATGAAAAAGGTAATTTTAGATAGCCATGAAAATAACTCATGGCAGTTCGGTGACATCAATGAGTAATTCAGTAATTGTTATTGACAGTGTTTCAAAAAATCTCCCAGAATGAACGCGAATATCGATTATTCAAACGAAGTTCTAATGAAGTTATTCATTATACACGGACAATGTGATCAAATCATTGCCAGAACTTGCAGAAAATTCAACCAAATCCAGAAAAATCCTGCGTTGCGTTGTCCATAAACGTCTAACGTACCATCGACCGTGAGTTACCCTGTACATATCAGGTAGTTTCAAAGGGTATATAGGTAAGGTTCAGCCATATTCCTCTCTTGTCACGACTAATTTTTTTTAGTGTTCAAGTACGTACATGTATATAACTAGTGGCAATATGAAATATCATTTCAAATCCAGTTTGCCAAATGAAATCATTGTGGAATATGATTCATTTGGTTTTCATGGTCACCTCATGATCGCGACTGTTGGGTAAATAAAAGTTTTTGTTTATGAGCTTATCAGCTAGACTTAGAGCACTTGGATTTTAAATTCAAATTATCGTGAATAGTTACAAGAATAACAATATATCGTTTATACCATGAAGATGTTTTGAAAACGATTCACTGAAGTGATTCATCTAGAAGAATTGTTACCTTTATCAAAGCTAGTATCTCCATTTTTCTTCTTGGATACCTCTGCGTCTGTTGGTAATACTTCCACGCATGGTAAATATCTTCTGGGCGGACTCTTTGTATCTCTAGTTGACTTTCTCATACTGATTTCCAAAGATTCCGATGTTCTACTGAGCTTGTTGACTGGTACTTGAAACGGAAATGTAATTTAGTTGAGTCATAGAATGGTGAATCATGAATTTATATCCTATATATATCAGGTAAATTTGAAGGGTATATAGGTAAGGTTCAGCCATATTTCTTTCTTGTCACGGCTAATTTTTTTTAGTGTTGAATGCCATCCCATTCTGAAAATCATTGCACATTGAACCATAAATCTCAATTTTCTTGGTATTGAATTTGGACTTTTCAATATCGATTTATAAGCTTATTTTATCGCAGTCAGAATTATTTTTGATAACTTTCATTTCAACCAGATTTAATATCATTTTTCTGAATTCAAATATAACCTTGTATTTGTGTTATATCCGTGTTGTGGCCCCGCAAGCGTGCAGCCAAGTCAACTACAATTGTACAAGCTGCATCAAATTCGATGCGTGTCGTTGTGATCTCGTAAGATTCGATAAATACAGGTCGATAATTTTTTTTACCTAATGACAGCACGGAAGGAAAACCTATGATGTTCATCGAGCATCGTGTCAGCCAGCGGTGGAATGTTAGGATGGAACAAACGTAATGGAATCATTATTGGAAAGTTTAGAGCTCAAAAACATCAGGAAATACTTCACTAGGCAAATAATTCGACAGATTTGCCATTCTATTGATAAATGATGTGTGGTAGAGGGAAATTCGGCAGGTTTTAAGCCTGATAATGTGGGGAAGCCCAAGCCTGAGTTCGTCTCGTTTGTTTCAACCAGATTATTATATTTTTGAATTTTATTCCAAAAAGAGTTCCATCATGTGCACTCATGATAATAATATATAATAATAATAATAATAATAAACGTCTTTATTGTCAATAGAAAAAAAAAACATTACAATTCAATGAAACTGATGGCGAAGTCTAGCTTAAAGCTATTCCACTTAACCACCAGTGGGCAATTGCCCAAGAGAAGGAAAAATTATACATAAAGAAAAAAAGAAAAAAAAAACAATAACACGACAGTAGAGTCACATGAAATATTTTGGTGATGTTGGAAATGTTGGCTGGATCCACAATATTGGTGTTTATAGAAAGAATACGATTTTTGTAGAAATGAACGAGTGCACCTAGTATAATAAATATTACAATATGGAATAAGTTGAGAATACCACTTTCTAAATAAATAAAGGAAGTTTACAAAGCTGGCCGAGACATTTTTTGCTGTGTTTCAAATAGTTGATATTTTAATTTATACTTAAATTTATTGATATTGAATATTTTGAATTCATCAGGTAAATGATTGTACATCTGAATAGCATTAAATACAAATGACTTTTGGAACATTGCAGTTCTGTGCTGGGGCATGGTCAGGGTGGAACTATTCCTGACATTTTTTGAGTGTATTTTGGATCTAGGAATGAATTTACGTACGAGTGCAGGTGAGTTAGGATCATTGAGAAGTTTGTGTGTGAAAGTACCTAGATGGAGTTGCCTCCTGTTTTCCATGTTGAGCCAGTTACATTCTTGAATTTTTTGAGAAATATGATCATATTTTCTGATTCCATAAATTAGTCTACAACAGCTGTTTTGCACTTTCTGAATCTTGTCCTTATCTACCCTTGTTAAACAAGGTCCATAGATGAAATCACAATAGTTGAAGTGACTCAGAACTAATGACTCGCATAATGTTCGTTTCATTTTAACGCTGAGAAAATGGCGAGCACTATAAATGAGTTTCAAGGATGCAAATGCTTTACTTATAATACTCCTGACGTGAAGAGAGAAGCGCATCTCAACATCTAACACTAAGCCAAGATTCCTGGCTGAATCGCACATTTCTAATGGTGAATTGTCAATATGGATTGTCATATTGTCCCTTAATAAGTTTCTATTATTTTTATTGCCAAAAAACAGTATCTTCGATTTTTCAGAAATTGAGTTTCAAGTTGTGCTGATCAGAGGAAGTCTTGATATTGTTCAATTCATTATTCATGATGTCCTCGACATTTACCCAATCCTCAGTACTAAAGCTGAGATACATTTGTGTATCATCTGCAAATGCTTGTACCTTACAGTGTTCTATATTATTCAAAATATCAGCAGTGTATATGATAAAAAGCAAGGGGCCTAATATGGACCCTTGCGGAACACCTGAAAGTATATCCAGTTTGGATGAATATAATCCATTTACTGATATTACTTGAGAACGCCTCAGAAAGTAATGCCATATCAGAAACACCGATGAATCATCAAAGCCATAAAATCTCAATTTTGCGCAAAGCAACTCATGATTAATGGTATCGAATGCCTTAGAAAAATCAAGTAGTACCAAAGCACTAGATAAACCTTCATCATAAGCAGTTAATAAATCAGCGGTTACAGTCGCCAGAGATGTTTCAGTATTTCTACCTGGTCTAAAACCGCACTGGCAATCAGGAAGTAAGTCTTTTGCAGTGAAATGTTCATATATTTGTGAATACAAATTTTTTTCGAAAATTTTGGATAAAGTAGGAAGTAAACTAATGATTCTGAGATCTGGAAGATCTTTGGGATGACTTTTTTTAGGGATAGGTATACCAACAGAACTTTTCCATAAAACTGGAAAGTATGATTTTTCAATGCAACAATTTATTATGTGTGTTATATATTTGTCTATGAATGGGCTGCAATATTTTAACATTTCAGCATTTATATTATCTACTCCAAAGGCATTCGTTTTAATACTATGTAAAGCTTTATTGGCTTCTTCAACAGTTATTAATCTGAATGAAAATTGCAAAGGAGGGTTATGAACTGACCTAATATAAAAATCAATTTTCTCATCACATTTATCAGTTACATTCTGCAGGTAGGTGGAAAAATAGTTGTTCATGGTATCGGGATTCGATAGGTTATCAGGAATTATGTTTTTAGAGCTCGAACAGACACCCAAGTGTTTCAGTGTTTTCCAAGAAGCTTTAGAATTTTTCATTTGAAGAACATGATTGAGATGGGCTTTTTTCTCACTTCTAGTTACCGCGAGAGTATAATTTCTCAATTCTTTATATCTTTTAAAATCGCATTCTCTTTTGGTTTTTTTGAACTTTTGTAAAGCTTTGTCTCTCTCTTTTTTCAAGATTATTAGATTATCCGTCAGCCAGGGTGCTGGTGATTTTGTTACGTTTTTTTGAACAAATGGAGCATTATTATTGAATGCAAGGAGAATGAACTCATTGAATATATCAATTTTTTTATCGAGATCATTTTCTACAATGATATTGTCCCAGGGAAGCTCCCGAAGGTCATTTAATAGGTTACTGATATTGAAGTGCCGAAAACATCTATAAGTAATGAGTTTGGGTACGTTTTGGAGGATAGGCATCTCCACTTCTAAAAATGTTAAGTCATGATCTGATATTCCATGTACAGGCAATGTATCAGATTTTTTTTACTATATCAGTGGTTGAAACGAAGATGAGATCAAGTAACGTACTCGTTGTGCTAGTGGTTCTCGTTGCAACATTCAAAATTTGTGAAAAACCAAAAGATTCGAAGCAGTGCATTAACGGATTATCCAAATTAAAAAAGTTTACATTGAAATCTCCTAAGAGCGTCATCCAATCAACAGTCACATCTCATCTTATACTTTTGCATATGTACTAGTTTCTTCAATGAGTCTCTATAGGAGTGGTTGTTCAAAATCAAAAACAAAATCCTATAAGCAATATTTTTTAATCTGAAGGGTGGCAGATTAATAATAGCACCAGGGCTCATGCCATTACCCAACACTGCATAGTGTAGGTTAGGAAAAGTATCAATGATGAATTGGCAATTATTTTGAAATACTTCTTCAGATAGGTCTGCAAATAATTTTTACGAAAATCTCAAATACTGTCTGTAAGTTATTCTAGGATCATTTCAATATATTTGTAGTGAGGAGAGATTTGTTATCTGCAAAATGTCAGTATGCTCGAAATTAAACCTTCAGATACCTAATAGAGAATTTATCTTTTTGTCAGTGACACCTTGTTTTTTAAAAAATTTGGAAATACAGAAATATTTCCAATGAAAACAAAACCTCTACTTATTTTAGATGACGTTTCAGGAATGAATCTGCTCCCAATTTCAGATCTGTCCTTACTAGAAATATACTGAAATATTTATAATAACTTCTATTTTATTCATTTTCATCAGAAAAATCTATTTTATATGTGTTGTTGATTATTCTTATTTTTGGTATAATTCATGACCCTATGTATTTATTCGTTGATATGTTGTCATGACCGATTTTGAGGGAGAATAAATAAGTCAATTTTTGATGTCACACGATTGTGTATTTCTGACTACAATTCAGTTAATATTTATATAATAACTGAAGACGTAACATTGGTCCTTCGAGCAAACTAAGCCAGTTCTATAGAAGATACAGAACACTACAAATTTTCCGATGGAGCAAGAAAAAGTGACGAAAAGGAAGACAGCAGGTATGAAGAATTTGGACACCAGTTATAGCTGGCCGCCTGGTTTTGGCATGACAAGAGAGGCCAATGTCAGTGCCATGATTTCGAATCAACTTGGCAGATCTGTAGAAGAAATAGGACTAATGCCGACTCAACAATCCAAGAAGAATGATTCCTCGAGGTATGATAACGACAAATCATCAGACGAGCCTAGCCGAAGTAACCATTTCTCGTCAGTGAAGTCAAAGTCTAAACTTTCTACAAAGAGATCCAGTCAATCCAAAGCTAGTACAATCTTACGACATAAAAGAAACGAATTAGAGAAAGAAAAACTGATGCAAGCTATAGAAATCAAGAAGATGGAAAATGAACTGAAGTTATTAGATCTAGAAAATGAAGTCCGCGATGCAGAAGATGAAGAAGAAGAGAGTAAATCTGGTTTCAGGATTGTAGACGATGAAGACAGAAGTGAAATCAATAAACGCACTGCTGCTTGGGTGGAGGAAATTCCAGTAGAATTAGAAGCTACTGAAATAATAACAAATGAAAATAAGTCTGAGATGAAGATTCTTTGCCAAACTATTGCTGATGCTATAAAAACCGTGGGTTCAAGTTCAAGACAAGACAAATTCGTATCCAGACAGATTATTGAAAAGGATTTTCCACAATTTGATGGTAACCCGGAAGACTGGCCGACTTTCATAGCCCAGGTACAACGTATTTCTTCTTTGTGCGAGTTTTCTCCAGATGAGATGATGATCAAACTCCAACGATGTCTACGGGGTGAGGCGAAATATGCTGTGATGGGAATGATGCTATGTCCGAAAAACGTTCAACTGGTATTGAAAACGCTGGAAATGAGGTTTGGTCGAACAGAACTGATTATTGAGGGTCTCATTGAAAAGGTAAAGTCTTTTCCTATTATTAAAGAACAGAACATGGAAACATTGATTCACTTCTCAAGTAACGTTCGATGTTTAGTTGCTACAATAAAATCATTGAATAGTAAAAGTCATCTTCAGAATCCTCAACTATTGAAGGAACTAGTTCATAAGTTGCCAGAATCTCTGAAACTTAGGTGGGGTGAGCAAATAGTGAGTAAGACCGGAGAAATGAATTTAGAATGTTTTTCTGATATGATTATGTATTTTGCTACTGCAGCAAGCTACGTTAGTACGCCAAAAGGCATGAAAATTGACAAACCTAAAAGTTATGCTACTGCAACGAGAAAGAATGAAATTTCGTATGTTACATCTGATCCAATTAATCCTCCAGGACAAAAACACTGCACGTATTGTCAAGACAAAGGCCATCACGTGAATAGCTGCTCTAAATTGAAAGAAGATGATGTTGATACAAGATGGGATACAGCGACGAAGAGAAAATTATGTTTTTCCTGTTTGAAGAATAATCATCAGTCTATGAGATGTAGGACGCGAAAAATATGTGGAGTTGATGGATGTCAGTGACGTCACCATGGGTACTTACATAAAGAGACAGACAAAAGGATGACTATGATGATGACTTCTGAACTACCTCAGGCCTCACCTTCTCAGACTCCCTCTTCATCTCAAGTTTTATATAGCTCCCAAATTCAGCCTTCTGTCTTATCAATAGGACATAGAAAAGGAAATATACTTTTACGTACAATTAAAGTTAGATTACAAGGTGAGAATTGCATGGTTGAAACCGTTGCCTTATGTGACGAATCATCAACAGTTTCATTAATTGACAGCTCAATCTTGGATAGACTTGGACTACAAGGAGAGAAAGAGAGTTTATGTATACAGTGGACAAATAATTTCACTATGACTCATGAAAATTCTGAATGTTTGAACATAGGGATATCAGGAGCATTCAACAATGCAAAAGTATATGTTTTGAAAGGTGTTAGATCTATTGAAAATCTGTCTCTACCAGAACAAATCATTAGACGAAAAGACTGGGAAACACATGGACACCTGAAAGGACTACCTTTTTGTGAAATTGATGAGCAACCGATGTTCCTTTTAGGACAAGACAATATTGGACTAACTGTTGCGAGAAAATTAATTCAGGGACCTGAGAACACTCCGATTGCCACTAGAACTAGTTTAGGATGGATTCTTCATGGAATGGATAATGGTAGTCAGCTGAAATACAACCATTCTTTCCATATTTGTTGCAAAGAAACTTCTGATGATTATCTACATACTTTGGTGAAGCAGTCGTTCACAACCGAATCTTTTGGGATATCAACAATTTCACAATCTAAATATTGTATTTCAGATGAAAGAACAATAGGAATAATGGAACAAACTGCAAAACGAGATGGTGATAGGTTCGAGATTGGATTGTTCTGGAAGGAAGATAACATAGTACTTCCTGAAAGTAAGAAAGTAGCATTGAATCGACTTCTGTGTGTAGAAAGACAGATAGGAAGAGATGAAATTCTGAAAAAGAGATATTGTGAAAAAATTCAGAGCTATGTAGATAGAGGATATGCCAAAAAATTGACGAGGGAAGAGGCTTGTAAAGAAAATGATAGATGTTGGTATCTACCTCATTTCGGGGTGATCAACTCAAACAAACCTTCTAAACTCCGATTGGTATTCGACGCAGCTGCGAAGTCTCATGGGGTAAGTTTAAATGATCATTTGCTGGCTGGGCCTGATCTTCTCCAGAATCTGGTAGGCATATTGTTGAAATTCAGACAAAGAAAAATTGCATTTTGTGCTGATGTGAGAGAGATGTTCCACCAGGTGAGAATAAGGCCTGAAGATCGAGACTCGCAACGATTTTTGTGGAGAGATTGTGATGCAAAACAGACGATAGAGGTGTACCATATGCTAGTAATGACATTTGGAGCTACGTGTTCACCTACAGGTGCTCAATACATCAAAAATCTCAATGCTTCCAGAGAAACGAACGACAAAAGAGTTTTAGATGCCATCACCAGGAAACATTACGTTGACCATTACCTCGACTGCTGTGATTCTGAAGAAGACGCAGTAGAACTGATATCTGAAGTTAGCCGCATACAGAAACTTGGTGGATTTGAACTAGATGGTTGGCTTTCAAATTCTAAAGTAGTAATGGAAAATCTTTCAACGAACGAACATTCGATGAAAGACTTTAACCTGAGTGGAAATTCTACGCTTCGAATTTTGGGACTTACATGGGACTCAAAGATGGATTATCTTCGTTTCAAATTGAAAATATTGGATGAAATAGCTACATTTAAGAGGAAAAGACCAACAAAAAGATATGTTTTGAAAACTGTCATGTCTATCTTCGACCCCCTAGGACTCGTAGTAAATTTGACAATAAGAGGTCGGATTTTGATTCAAGACATATGGCGTTCTGGTATAGGTTGGGATGGCTCCATCGATGAAGAACTGCACAGAATCTGGATTTTGTGGCTTACAGATTTAGACAAGCTGAAGTTTATTGAGATACCGAGATGCTATTCCATGAACCTGCCACAAGCTCAAAGAAAAGAACTTCATGTCTTTTGCGATGCAAGCAAAAAAGCATTTGCGACCGCTGCTTACCTGAGGGTGATAACTGAAGGTACAGTAGACACAAACTTAGTTATAGCCAAAGCGAAAGTTGCGCCAACGAAAGAATTATCTATTCCAAGGCTCGAATTACAAGCTGCCTTGCTAGGTAGCAGACTAGCTAATATGTTGAAAGACATTTTAGAATTCAAAATTGACGAAATTCACATGTGGACTGACTCAACGACTGTATTACACTGGATTGATGGGGATCGAAATAAGTTGAAGCAATTCGAATCGTGCAGAGTTGGTGAAATTCATGAGTTGACAGATAAGACCGAATGGAAATGGATTCCTTCTGAGTATAACGCAGCTGATAATGCAACACGAACCTATGGAAGTGATAAGACATTGGATTTTGAAAAATGGATTTTGAGTCCTGACTTCCTAAAGGCACGAGACAGAAGAGCATGGCCATCTAAATCTATCGACGAAATCAAAACAAGGAGCGATTATGAGTATATGAATTTTTCAGCAGTAACTGTGAGAAAAGATGATCCAATGCCAAATATTGAAAGATTTTCAAAGTGGATACGGCTTAAAAGAAGTACTGCGTGGATTTTGAGGTTTAGAGATATTCTACTTTCGAAGTTGAAGTCCTTGGACGTACAATTTCCCGTTTATCTGACCATAAAAGAACTGGAAGAGGTTGAGAAAATATGGATCAAGAAGTGTCAAAACGAATCATTCCAGAAAGAAATTGAATGTTTGGAAAATGATAGAAAATTAGATTCGAATAGCCACCTCCTAAAACTGTCTCCTTTACTGAATTCAGATGGAATTTTAGTTCTGAATGGACGTACTCATCTAGCCCCTGATATGAATGTTGCTACAAAACAACCCATCATTCTTCCACCGAAAACAAGATATACCAGACTACTGTTGGAATATTACCATGAAAAATTTGCTCATCAAGGAATAGAAACCGTACTGAACGAAGTTAGGCAAAAATTTTGGATTATCAATGGTAGATCTGAGGTGAAAGCGGTATTTTCAAAATGTCTGAGATGCAGACATGCAAAGTCGAAGCCTCAAATACCAATTATGGGACAACTTCCTGTTTTCAGACTGACTCCAAATGTAAGACCATTCACATATACAGGGATAGATTATTTTGGGCCGCTGACTGTCTCTGTAGGACGTAGACGCGAGAAAAGATGGGGAGTGGTATTTACGTGTCTCACCATAAGGGCTATCCATCTCGAAGTGGCTCATTCATTAAACACAGACTCAACAATCATGGCAGTTCGGTGTATGAGTTCAAGAAGAGGACAACCAAAAGAGATTTATTCTGACCAAGGGACTAATTTCAGAGGAGTATCTGAGGAGTTGAGAAAAGCCATGAATGAACTTGATGATATTCGAATAGCGAACACCATGACTGTCAAAGGAATAGATTAGAAAAGAATTCCACCAGGAAGTCCACATATGGGTGGCGCCTGGGAAAGGCTAGTAAGAAGTGTCAAAGTCACTTTTTATTCTATTCTCCGCGGCCAAATACTCAAAGTAGAATTGCTCAACACTCTATTTGCAGAATCCGAGTTCATTATAAATTCTAGACCCCTAACAAAAGTTTCAGTAGATCCAAATGACTTTGATCCATTGACTCCAAACCATCTTCTGCTGGGCTCTCCAATGGAACAAACTAACTTTGGAGATATTTCTCAGAGCCTTCGTAGCGACTGGAAGAGATCGCAACTATATGTTAATTGGTTTTGAAAACGCTGGACCAAAGAATATCTACCGACCCTGACTAAACGTTCGAAATGGACGAGGGATGGAAAACCCATTAAAAAAGATGATATCGTCATCATCGTGGAAGAAAATGCCCCTAGAAGATCCTGGAAATTGGGTAAGGTCGAGTCAGTTTTTCCGGGTCCAGATGGGCGAGTCCGAGTTGCAGAAGTCAAGACATCTATTGGGATCTATCGACGCCCTGTTACAAAGTTATGTTTGATTGAAGAACGTGAAAGAATTTAATAGATTCCTTCACGGCGGGGGGCAATGTTGTTGATTATTCTTATTTTTGGTATAATTTATGACCCTATGTATTTATTCGTTGATATGTTGTCATGACCGATTTTGAGGGAGAATAAATAAGTCAATTTTTGATGTCACACGATTGTGTATTTCTGACTACAATTCAGTTAATATTTATATAATAACTGAAGACGTAACAATATGAGCTATATGATCTTCAATAAATTGAGTCTCCAATTAAAATATGAACCTAATGTTGGCATTCTCAAAGTCAATCTAAAGCGATTTTTACTTGAAAAAACATATTATACTATTGATGAGTACTTCTGTTGAAAAATGTTGTCAGTGACTTTTCCTATGTTAATGTATTGTTTGCATTCCAATTGTAGAATTAAAATTATCATTATTATTATTATTATCTTTTAGAAACGAGACGAGAAAATCTCCCTTGAAAAATGATACTTCTGAATTATTCAGAATATCTCAAATGCCAAGGTATCCCCTTAAAGTAACAAAGAATTACTCAACTTTGCAACAATTTGACTGACCATGTATTTCTTACTGTTTACAAGAACCCAATGATGCAATTCAAATTTGGACCAGAATATACAGCAGTGTCATTAACATTGACGCACGTAATGTTCCAAACCATTAGAAATATTTTCAATTTTTTTTTTGCTAAAATTTAACTGACTTAGTATCTCATACTGTTTGCTAGATCCCAATGGTGAGAAATGAATTTGTTGCATCCTGTATATAGTCATATACCATATGACTCAAGGCCTATTTTATTGACCATGACATTTATATTTCTGAATATAAATTGCCTGCAAGAAAAGATGTGATGGAAGGTTATAAGATTTTGGACTTGCACTTGAATTTGTTCCATGTTAACACATCTCTGTACCTGTCTCCAATGAACTGTTATTACCTGTATCCAAGTCTCTACCATTGCTTGTAGAATTCATCATACCAGTTTCAGAAACAATTTGTTTTAGCTTTCTAACTTTGTTGGTCCAATTTTTATTGCTGAAATTGCTAACAACTGAGCCTTCCGAATATCTCTTGGTAGGAATTTGTCTAATCCTAGTGGAAGTCTGTGACCTATTCACCTGATGAAATTGTGCTTTTCTAGGAGCTGGAAGGACTGGAGTTTTGATACCATAATGCTCTGTGGTGACCAAGTCACCAGGATTTATCACTTCATAAGTTTCCTCTAATGAATCTTCTGACCTTTGCATGCAATTACCATACCTCAAATGAAAAAAAAATATCATAATATATACTGAAGTGATGATAATCGATATCAACCCACCTAGATGGTTGGAACTGTGCAGGAGTTTTCCCAGTATCAGCAAAATTTTCATCTAGAGATCCTCTGGATACTTTTATTGCCTCAAAAAATTCTGAATGGCAGGTGGTTGTTTCTATATCAGTGAATTTGTGATTCAATGTTTTACAAAGATCAATAAGTTCACTGATGTTATCATGACCGGTTTCTATATCTGAAAATGCAAATACATCCAATGTTTTACCAGTGTTTAAATGAAATACTAACTAACCTGAACATTTCCTGATCAGACTCAGAAGAATTTTCCAAGGAATTTTATTTTCAGTGAATGTATCACACTGAATACCTATTTCTTGTTTTTTTTTCGGTGGTGAGCTGTAAGTTGTTCCAAAAGAGGCGCGAATACGTTCGATGTACTCTTTTTCATCATCAGAATCAGAATAGACTGGTTCTTCTTCGAAAAATAGCATACTTGCTGTGATCCTTCGTTTTTTCTGTGAAGCTGAGCAACTTGGAAGATTTTCAGCATGATTATCAAACTTTTGTGAACCAATAGTTTTCGACATTTTAGAACTATATTTATTAACTAATCTAACTATACCTCATATAAAATGATAAAATATGTAATGATATTTTTAAATAATAATTTTATGCAAAAAACAATTACATCGCGCAAGACTTTATCGAAAATATTATTGGCTGAAAGCTGGGTGGCTGGATGATCTACCAATGACAAAGAGTTAAACCACAGATTAATTGGATTAATCTGTGGTTAAGCCACCGTAGAAAAGTGTTAAACCAGAGAGGTATATCCTTCTTCTGTGGTTGAGCAAAGAGTAAACAGTTGTTCTATGCCAATGACGGCTAAATGACAATAATCTAGTACGGAGTACGCAAGTAACGAGTAAGCGTACTAGATACAGGTTGTTCTCTCTGCAAGATATCTAGCCGTCATTGACCAGACCGGAGTGAAGTAGAAAAGTATATATATATATATATATATATATATATATATATATATGGCAATGTGAAGTAGCGCCAATGCTGGTACCCAAAATTACGTGGATATATGAAGTCCAGTGTCGTCTCACGTAGGGTACATTTTCATTTGTCAATATAATTAATAGCAGCAACATCAAACAGTGTTCAATTTCACTGTTGGCTTCATTCCCACAGATATATAATATAATATATAATAGATACCTGGATATTGTTTTTGATTGGCTGCGACCACGTTATTTTTATTAACCGTGGCTGCCGAAAAAATCTACCCGTGTCACTTTAACCGAGTCACCACAGAAGTATATATATATATATATATACTTCCTACAGATGTCGCCGTGCGTGATCTCTCCTCGATCGATAAGAAATGTAATTTGGACTGGACTTTGACCTTTACAAATTTTCAGTCACTAGCTGTCATCGTGGTGAGTTCTTTTCGTGGAAATTCTCGCAGTAACAAAGGCATGCTGATCGTAAAGTGCTGCGAAAAAGTTGTAAATTCCATTGATTGACGAAGGGAGGACGTGTTTTTCACACAACAGTACCTCCAAAAACTCAAGATTCCACCAAAAAACCTCATCCAACCCAGAGGGTGGCTGCCTAAGGTAAAGATAGTTCTTATCAGATTTTTTTCAAAGAATCGTTGGACATCTATAATGCGTATAATTCCTACGGTGTACATGTTTTCTACTATTTCAAAATATTTTGTGATTATCTCTATTCTGTTGATTAGATATCATGGCCAGTCATATGATCTTTAGTTGCTGATTCACATCCAAGAACAGTGGCGGAATCTGTTTAAATACCATTGCACAAATATTTGATAGGTATATTATATTTTCTCTGGTAGAAGTCCATAATTGCTCAGAGTGGAGTGGATTGAAGGGTAGATGAAAGCTCCAAATTTTTTGCACAAAATTTATAATAAATCTCAGAATGAGATTGAAAGGATGGGCATGTTTCGTATTTATTAAAATTCATCTTCTGCCTGAATGAAAATTAGGGAGAAAACATTTTCAAAACAAAATTCATTAATAAATGGGTTCTTGAAGAAGAAGGGCATCATGCCCTCAGGAAAACACCTAACAGGCTATTAGAAATGCCTTGTGCCCTTGAGATCATGTTACAACAGGCAGAATATCAAAATTAGTGTAGCCAAAAGAGAAAAACATGTGATGAACTCACATGCTGAAGTTAAGACAAAAGCAAATATAAACTAGGAATAGTTGACCAGACAAAAATGACTATGTGGTCTGTTTTCCTATCAACTAATCCTCTATTATCTATGCCCTATATCTAACCTCAATCTGTGCTTGATTATAAGAATTTTGTGGAGATTTTTGAGCTTTCTTTTACTCCCCATAATTTATCATTTCCATGTAATGGATCCCTACTTGATACTTGATGATATTGATAAATCTGTGCATAAGTTTGTTTCATATGATTGAAACAATCTCTATTAGTTCTTAATGAATAAGTGAAATAACATTTCTTAAATTTCATTGATTTTTGTATTTCAAATAGATATTCCAAAATGAATTTTTCTCATCTCTTTGGAATTTGACACCTAGTAGTCTCAAGGTTTATGGATTGAATTATAACATATTTTCATCATCAAAATTGGTTGTTGTTTGACTCAAACAAAAGGTATTCCATTCATTAAGGTACCTAATCCCACAGACATAACTCTTCATTTGTCTTGATACTCACATATATTGCTGTTTCTGTATCCACACCTGTAATATTTTTAGAGGTGAAGCTTCCGATCAAATCAATATTCAACATGAGGTTATATGAATCCATGAGATATCTATAGATTGTAGGTTTCAGTTATAAAGTTCATTGTAAATTCGATATGTTTAGAATTTGATAAAAAAATTTCAAAACTATTAGATAAATTCATGTAATTCAATTACTTCATTATATTGCTGTGAAGAAATATCTGGTGCTCATCATATTTCTCAAACTTCAATATTATATGTTAATGAGACAAATTTTGTTGATACATGATCTGTAAAAAAAGCGAAAAATGTGCTTATTCAAATAGAATTTTTTTCAATCATTCAACTCATGTAATTATTTTCCAATGCATTGGGAAGTTGAATAATCCATTTCAATTTTCAATTGTTTCAGTTCACTCATTGCATGTTGAATAGTTCACGAAAAAACAGTAGAAAATGACAAAAAATCAAGTTGCCCCAGAAAAAGTCTCAACAGAGATTAAAAATTTTGTGGAAAAAGCAAAAAAAAAACAACTGAAACAAAGTGTGAAAGTGCATTCAAAAACTCTCAAACCTAGTGTAAGTGGTTCTAGAACAGTTTTCTCTGCATCAAGTGAAGAACAGAATACAAGAATCAATACAAAACCCAGAGACTTCTTTGTGAAATCAACTGCAGACTTAGAAAACTCAATGAACGCCACAGAAAAATCTCAGATAATGAAGCAAGAGTCAAAAAAATATTCAGAAGAACAAAAAAAAAACTTTGACAAAAAAAAATACAGACTGCAAAAATATAGCAAGAAATACAAATTGCAACAGTGGGAAGAAAGAAGAAAGCATGCTGTTCTACATGAGTATTATAGACAAGTGAGAGATGACCAATCTGTGGATGTGTCCAGAATCTATGAGGACCCTCGAAATCAAGACTCAGAGGATGACAATATGGAGCATAATCAAAATCAAACAATAGCTGATATTACTGAAACAAATAGAAAACCAAAGCCTAATAGAAGTCCTGATAAAAAGAAAGCTAAACCATTCAAAAAGGCTCAACTGGAGTTTCAAAGAATCAAAGAAGAGGAATTGAGGAAAAAAAAAGATATTCTCAAGAACAAAGCTGAAAAACAAGAGTCAATGAAGAAATACAAGAAACAAAAAGTAGAGAAATACAAGAAATTATCACGAAGAACCAAAAAAGGACAGCCTATCATGAAGGATAGAATTGAAATGTTACTTGAAAAAATTGAGAGCAGTATGAAGTGAATTTGGTAGCTAACTTCATGATCTTCAGTTGAGTTGAAATATGTGCTAATGATTTATTTGGATCTTATGCTCATTTCAATAGATTTTGTATAATGCACAAATTGGTATAAGAAAGAATTTGTTTCTATTGTAATATCATTATTGATTGAATAAAGTAGGGATTAAAAATGTATATTATTTTCAAATTCTTATAAATTTGAAAGGTAGAATTGGTAGTACTCATTTTTATCATTTGGTGGGAAGAAGCACTCTTATCAATATCATCAGGAGTATAGAAAGTGGGTGAATTTCACAAAATATAGGATCTGTGTGACCTGATGTTACACTCTGATTTCATTGAATTCACCAACATATTCCAGTATTATAAATATTATGATATGTATTATAAGTTTTATAAGACGATGTTTTGGAGCTTGGCTTTCTTGGATTATTACTACCAGAGTCAGGAGTGCCCCAAGAAAATGAGTTCAACAATATGTCTTATTCTATTCTGCATTTATTTCTACTGAAAATGATGCATTAGTGCTGATTTCGGCGCTGAAAGGAATATTAATGAATCTGGTTTTTCCAAATGTGATATCGAACAATTAGTGTAAGAACAGAAAATAGTTGGCATTTATCTGATGTGTGGCAGAGAATATTGAAATGGAAAATTATTTGGAATACGATAAACACCATCTCTGATAATAACCAAATTGGATATGTCTTGATTATTGTTTGAGAGTCGAGCTAAGTTCTTTTTTTTTTATCTGTGGACAACACGAAAGGGAAACCTATGATGTTCGAGGAACATCGTGTTAGCCAGCGGTGGAATTTTGGGAAAGAAGGAAGGTGTTGGAATTTTTCTTGAATGTTTGGAGGTTGTAAGCATCAGGAAAGACTTCACTAGGCAAAGAATTCCACAACTTTGTCGTTCTATTGATGAATGATGCTTAGTATAGCGATGTTCGACAGGTCTCGAGCCTGACAGTGTAGGGGTGACCAGCTTGAGCTCGTTTGGTATGTCTACTAGGAATCTGTGATCAAAAAGAATAATAATACAATTTCATTTGTTCGAGATGAATGAACACAGTTCATAATGGTTCAGGACATAGCAACACAATATTTTGGCATCCTTAATGTTGATTCCTGAAGATTTCAATACTTTCGAGAGCTATTTCTGGATTCAACTAGAGATAAATTTTATAATTTCTCATCTCTCAACTAAAATCTATTGTTTAATTTGAATCATGAGGAATTATAATAATGGATTTATTTTATAAATCTCTAAATTATCAATCCTTCTGCATTTTCGATTATATAAGTAGAAATATCTCATTTCAAGCCAAATAAATATTCTAGATTAAGAAAGTCATTTTAATACTAGGGCTGGATGTTCTTCAAACCATTACTTCTTTGCTACTATTGGTCGCCGCAATCAAAAAATTTTTGGCGATTATTTTTTCTTTCGCAGCTGAAGATAGGGTTTGCTGTACCGGACGGGAATTATTTTTTTCCACATTAAATATTGTTGAAAACTGTTCGATCAAGTAACTACCTCCAACCAACATTATTAATGATAAAAACATTGTCACATCCTAGCACAATCTGGAAAAAGATGTTTGATAACGTATTGAAAGTTCAAAGCTGATATTGAAAATCAAATTCTGATAACTATCTACTTGCTTCCTATTTTGCCATTTGTTCAATCTTTCTCATGTAAGCACTAATGGGTAGAGATAATTTCCGTTCAGATAACCCCTAAGTGTGGTGGGGATATCATTTATTTGAGCACAAACCGTTTTTATTTTCGTTCTCTAACAATATAGTGGAGGCACTGCTTAGTGTTGTGGTGATAGCTTGTCTAGCATTCGTCTCCAACTTCTTTGCACCTCGTGTCTGAGCGACTGGTGCTTCTACTAAGAAACAAAAGGATTTTTCATGTTTTCATGTGTACTGGAAAACATTTTCACCCTACAAATTCAGGTACATCATTTCATCACAAAAATCTATAAGTTTCTTCTATTAAATATCACTGAAATAAATAACATATTCGATAATATTATAATGTACCATAACGAACCATAGCTTTTGATATATCTTTACGCCACTAAGTATAATTGGGTGCCTGAACTTCTCTAATGCCCACAAGTATAGAATTCTTATTTGTAATTTGAATAAAAATATCTTAAGATTTCTGCATATCCATTGGGGAGTGATAACTGTCAATAAAATATCAAAATGTGTTGCTCTACGATAACATGATCAAGAGATTCATGAATCATTCATCCATTTAATTGATAAAAAAAATTATATATATTTCAATAACGAACCGTTTTAAGACATATATTTGTGAATACAATAATTTTCATTATAATTGAATTATATCATCTGCAAAATTCCACAAAATTCTTAAATTGAAAACGTTCTTGCATTTTGACTATATTTCTTCTAGCAAATTCAATCATTGCTACTGCCAAAATAAGGATCTACTTCAATATGCTTGGATATGGGTAACGGGCAGAAACCAAACGCCCTCTTCTAATTTTGTTTTGTACAATCGTCGATGAAAAAAAAAATTATTGCGTCTGAATATGGGAGCATTTTTTTCTCGACCGACAACATTGCATTTTTCGACGCGATGAAGTGATTCTCAACTAAGAGTAAACGAGGTATAATTGCTAGCTTTTTATCAACCCATCTGAACATACAAGTCAACAAACCCTAGAATATTGTATAATGTAGAAACGTCCTTTATATGACATGCATGTTTTCGCATATATTTCTCGTGAACCTACAACTTCTGTTGGTGTTTAGTTCTTCTATCTCGGATAGCAGAGCAGCTAGGTATTTTGCTTTGTTACATTATTGAATCAACCTGTATATGTAAGATATTATGTATATATTATGTAAGATATTAACTCGAGGTTGGCCGCTTGTATGGTCATTGACAATTGAATATGCCCCCGCACACATTTCGAATAGAAAATCTCAAAATCTGTTCATTATTCAATCTTGTGCCTGATCCAAAGACCCAATATCTTTGGATCAGGAGGATTTTGATCACTAGCCGAACATAATTTTTTTTCTCGAACCTAATTTATCATAACTTCTTGTTCATTCCTCACTATTAATTAATTTATTATTACTTGTAAAAAAATATTGATTTGTTAGCCTTATGTCATTTTGTCATAGCAGACTAGTTATTTAACTGGAATTTCGTTTACTTTATTTTACTTTTTCTTGGAAAAACTCGTGGATAAACTAATAATTTACTCAATAACTAGTTTGTCATGATGATTCTAGAGGTCCATAGAAATGTCTTCACTTACCATTTGGAAGCTATGCTTTCCTTCACTCAAAGACCGGTAGAAGGAAAACAGTTAAAGATATTCCCTCACTGTGTGTCGTTGTACTCAGCCTGAGAAGATCTCTTTGAAAATATCAAATACAGGATGTCCCATTTGAAAAATATATGTTTGGTGTAGCATTATGTTTATGAACACCCTGTGTGAACGAAAATAATTTCAGAACATACCTACGAGGTGTTTCATACTAATACTAAAAACTGAATTTTGATTTCTCATCTCAATGAGTAATCTGGAAGACCGTCGCACTATTTGTACACCCTGTATTATGTGGCTGTGCTGTTGTTTCCCTCCTGTGATAGATTAGAAATGACTTATTGCAATTTGATATTCTAAAATGTTCATGGTGCACTGTTAGGCTCATTGAAACACTAATAATAACTAATCTCAAACCTTTGTGATTTTCCGGAACACGGAATTCTGCAAGATTGGCTAGGATGAATTCGGTTGACAGTAAACATTATCAACTATTTTTCCGTCTGTATATATGTAATTTTCATCTTCGAAAAATTTTGAGATGCTTTGAAATGGAATGAATGGTATGTCCACAGATTACCTATCTAGTCTAGATTGGGTGATCTGTAGTATGTCGGATATAATTTATGAAATGTATTCAGAATTCTGCTTGGAAACCAAAAATATCAAGGAAATGGGAATGAGGCACAGAAGATGTTTTCAAGATAGAGATGTTATATTCTCCTGGATGTTTTGCAACACATCCTTGACCTGATTTGAGCTGTTCATCTTTGAGTTTGTGCTGGAAAATACCATCTTTTCTCGGATGTACAACGAAATGATTCCTCTTGAATTCTAAATTGGGAAATTCATAATTTCATTGTCATCCATATTATTTGTAGCACGTTGAAAATCTAATGGAACAGTTACATTTTCCTAGTCCAATCATTTATCTAAATTTCATCATTTGCAAAATTACGATTCTGAGAAACCTCTCCTTATACACAGTATATATACAGTATATAAATCGAGTGTATGTAGTGTGTCAATCCCGTATGAGGTTTGTCCATTTTTTTGTTTTTCAGGGTCGTGACTTGGACGAAGGTAGCCCAGACACAAGCAGCCTCCTACTCCCCTACGATTGGAAAATCTTCTTGGACTCAGAGCCACCTTGGCTGTGCTAGCGGCGGCCATCTAGGGGAGTTTAAAACATAAATACAGTTAATAAATAATCCTGTGTGATTCTGAGCACAGGCTGCCTCGTAAGTTCATTCATTTATTAGCTTCAGAACTACACATTCAGGAGTATACATATATAGCATGGGTATCTCTCGGTTATCTTAAGAAATACAAAGCTGGTTAAACTAGAAAAAAGTTGTGCAATTTTGTTCTGCTCAATAATTCGGAAAGAAATTCTATCTATGAGATAAATTTTTCAAATATCGTGGATAAACGGAATTTCATGATTTTAGTTAATTAATAATTGTTTAACTAAAAAACTAATCAAGCCATTTTCAACTGAAATATTGTCAATATTGTAAGATTCATTCTACTATTCGAAGAAACGAAAAACCGACAGTCGTAAGAAAAAATAAGGTTGACTGTGTGTTGTTTGCTTCCTTGAATGCTAGAATGGAGAATGGATCTTATCTTATTTTTGTGAAATCCTTGGCGGAAATTGGATTGATAGCTGACCTAATATTGTGTTAGTAGAGTTATCCCATATGAAATAAAAAACTGGGGGCCGAATTTTTTTTATGAATTAAAGACAATTATTCGACAATTATTGATCTTGGTTTCTTCTGTTTTCTATCAAATGGTTCTGCTAACTTTATAGAGGTATCAAACCTATATGTATTTTTGAGAATCTGTGGAAATTTAATTGGTTGTTGGACTAAAAAATATTATTTTTTTACCATAATTTTCCAAAGTCAATATTTGATGAAAAAATACCTAATGTTCTGATCTGAAGTAAATAGTTATTAACAAATATTCTTTTATGGTACAGAATAAAAATAATTATAAATAATAGTATATCATTCAACAAACACATAATGCTGGCTATTACCAAAAACGATGGAGTTTACAAATCAAATCAAAAGATGTAACATCTGAGTTGGTAATACCCATTATGTTTGTAATACCCATTATGTTATAACTTGATTGAAACAGATTCCTGAACATCAATATAATGGGATATTATAGAATAAATAATTTGCAACTTGAATTGACAGTTTGATTTATTATTCTGGCTTTGAGATAGGTAGATTCTCTACTTTAATTTTTTTTCAGCTTGCTTACTTCACCGATATCTTGCTCTAATTTAACAAATCCATCTCTATAATCACAAGATCTTGAACAGAAAAAAGTAGGAAAAAATGAAGTTTCTTGCTGCTGAAGAACGTATCCATGTTCTTAACGACAATTCTTCAGTGTGGTCTGTCATCCGTGACGTAATTGGCACTAACAACCAAGAGGACGCTTTCTATGTATGTGACGTCGGAGACATCGTGAGAAAGCATAAGATCTGGAGCGCCAAGTTACCAAGAGTCAAACCACACTATGGTATGTAATCCTTGAATTTTGTAAAAGTTCCATTGAACTGAAAAAATTATAGGAAATTTCTTGTTGATCATGATCATTGTGATATCTATATTTGCTAAGAGGTCAATGCTCAGAAATTTTCAGTTGCAGATGGGAACAATTATTTTCCAAATATACAGGCTGAATTACATAAGAATGCAGAATGTCTTAGACTGCCACGGTTTACCATTGAAGAAGGTGACTGCAAAATTACAAAGCAATCCGAATAAATTTGATATTTTATCACATATCCTCTCTAATACATCTGATGTCATTGAGAGTATGATTACTGTTCTCTTGATGCGAATTAAAAGCCACGATCGACTTTTAGAACTGGTTGTTCAACCAGAGATCTGTGTTTCATTATGATTTCAAGACGCCAGTTGTCAAAGTGGAATTTCGATGTACATACTGTGAAGAGCATTGTGATACGTCGTTTAGAGCAGTGCGTTAAATGCGATGGTGTGACTTTCGAACATTTTCTTCAACTTATCCACTATTGTGCTCTGCAATAATGAAATCATGTTTGTTTCTGAAGTGACTGAAACCAATCAACTTGCTCCCAGTGCCAAGTCTGGTGAACGGAAAGGTGATGTGATTCGGTTGTACACAAAATGATAGAAATATGTGATTTTTCCACATTCTCAAGTGAATCACCATGTATTTTCAGATCTTGAGGAAGAGAAGAATTAGGAATATTTTTATTCATCATTGTTGGATATAACACACATATCAATAGACGATTCAAACCAAACACAAAATTTATTAATATGTCTCACTGCCTATTATTTATCGTTCGAGTAAGTGCGGCTAGGAGCTAGAGAGCTCAAGAATCGTGAACGACCGGCAATATGGCTTTCGTCACCAGAGGTCAACAGAAGATCTGCTTGTCTATGTGACACTAAAGTGGCAGGTGTCAATAGAGAAACATGGGGAGTCTCTGGCTGTAGCCTTGGATATCTCCAAAGCATTTGACCGAGTTTGGCACCAAGGCCTCCTAGCGAAACTTCCGTCATATGGTTTGCCGCCCCAACTGTGTCTTTTACTATCGGGTTTTCTTGCAGATAGATCATTCTACGTGGTGGTAGACGGGCCTCGTCTGATACAATGACGATCAATGCTGGTGTTCCACAAGGCTCTGTCATGGCACCAACTTTGTTCTTGCTCCACATCAATGATTTGTTGAATGACCTCCAGCCCAGTTCATAGCTTTGCGGATGATAGTACACTTCATTCCGCCTTTTCCTCTAGAGCCCCTATATCATCCAACAAGGTCAGAGGTGCAAGGCGAAGACAGGTTGATGCTTGTATGTTCACCAAGAAGGCTGATCACACAATGCCCAATTTGATGATGTCAGCGATCTATGCCTTTTTCATAGGTACTTTCACGGTCGGTGCTCAACAGAAATACATATCATCTAATATGCCACCACGCTAGATTCCTAGTAGACAAACCAGACGAGCTCAAGCTGGTCATCCCTACACTGTCAGACCTGTCGAACATCGCTATACCAAGCATCATTCATCAATATAACGACAAAGTTGTGGAATTCTTTGCCTAGTGAAGTCTTTCCTGATGCTTACAACCTCCAAACTTTCAAGAAAAATTCCAACACTTTCCTTCTCTCCCAAAATTCCACCGCTGGCTAACACGATTTTCCTCGAACATTATAGGTTTCCCTTTCGTGTTGTCCATAAAAATGTTAGTCCATTAAGTTCATAGTCCATCAAGTTACCTTTGAAAGTTTCCAGCTCCATAACAACGCCGCGTCGTTCTTTTGTCTAACAGTGATGATCTTGACAACACATGTCAAAAATACATTTAGTGTAAATAAGTTTCGCAAAAATGGCACGTTCAACTAATACTGAGCGTATTGAAATTTTAATGATCATAGGATTCGGTGATAGAAGACGAAGTTGTGACCAAGTAGTGAATATTTTTAATGAATTGCATCCAAATCGGGAACCAATTTCTAAATCAACCGTTTCAAAAACATTGCAGCGTTTTCATGAAACTGGAGATGTCAAAGATCGACCAAAAAGTGGAAGACCAGTAAGCGTTACAAATGAAGAAAATGCTTTGAATGTCAAGTTAGATGTGGTGGAAAATCCAAAAAATTCGGCACAACAGAGGGCTTTGAATCATAACATGAGTCGATAATAAATGTATTTTTTAATGAATGTCCAGGATATTTAAAATTTTATGAAAACAATAGTTAAGACAGGAGGAAAAGAGGAGAAAACAAGTTTTAATAAACGACAAATTTTTCTTTGAAATTCTATTTGATAAGGTGCTCAAAGTGTTTACCATTTACCTCCTAACAGTAATGAACTCGCTGAACAAAATTTTGTAGTGAATCTAAAATCATGTGAGGAGGAATGGTAGAAATTTCATGCCTTATTCTTTCTTGCAACTCTTCGATATTTGGCGGCCTATTTTTAGACTACATTTTTTATGTGACCTCATAGAAAAAAGTCAAGTGGGGTCATATCGGGAGACCTAGCTGGCCATTCAATTGCTCCCCTGCGTCCAATCCATTTATTAGGAAAAGTTTCATCTAGATATGCGCGTACCATACGTCCAAAATGTGGAGGAGTCCCATCTTGTTGAAACCATATTTGTTCTGCCGGCAAATTGGGATTGTTATTATTCGGGAATAATCGTCTAAGCTCTGGAATAATATGCTGTTGTAAAAGTGATAAATATCGTTCAGAGTTCAAATTTCCGTTTATAAAATAGGGTCCTATGACGCGTCCACCAATAATGCCACACCAGACATTTACTTTTTGTGGCCGTTGAGTGTGAACTTCCTCCATCCAATGTGGATTTTGGTATGACCAATACCTACAGTTGTGTCGATTTACGTGCCCGTTTAAACAAAATGTAGATTCATTTTTCAGCTTTTAATGGGATTTTCTCTCCTCGTTTCTAAAAAATAGAGTAGAAGTTATTAAAAATTATTGCAATATATTTGTAGTAAGGACAGATTTAGGATCTGTCCCAAAATGTCACTGCGCTTGAAATTAAACCTCTAGATACCTAAAAGAGAAATTCTCTATTGGTCAGTGACACCTTGTTTTTGAAAAAAATTGGAAATACAAATATATTTAATAAGAATAAAACCTCTACTTATCTTGGTGTAGATTCGTCAGAAAACAATATTTGGTTGACAAAGTTGTCATTTTCGCTTAATTTATCCATAATAACTTCACAGAACTCGATTCTACGATCAAAATCGTCTTCACTCAATTCTTGTACCAAATGAATTTTATATGGATGGAATTTTTGCAGTTTGCAAATTTTTTGAATGGAATATCGACTCATGTTATGATTCAAAGCCCTCTGTTGTGCCGAATTTATTGGATTTTCCACCACATCTAACATGACATTCAAAGCATTTTCTTCATTTGTAACGCTTACTGGTCTTCCACTTTTTGGTCGATCTTTGACATCTCCAGTTTCATGAAAACGCTGCAATGTTTTTGAAACGGTTGATTTAGAAATTGGTTCCCGATTTGGATGCAATTCATTAAAAATATTCACTACTTGGTCACAACTTCGTCTTCTATCACCGATTCCTATGATCATTAAAATTTCAATACGCTCAGTATTAGTTGAACGTGCCATTTTTGCGCGAAACTTATTTACACTAAATGTATTTTTGACATGTGTTGTCAAGATCATCACTGTTAGACAAAAGAACGACGCGGCGTTGTTATGGAGCTGGAAACTTTCAAAGGTAACTTGATGGACTATGAACTTAATGGACTAACATTTTTATATAATTTATCATAAGTTATTTTCAAAATTCGATATCTCGAAATCGGTTGAATTTAGGAAATGATGCGCTTTATCAATTTTGTTCAGAATTTCGAGCATAATTGAAATGTGGAATAATATACAGGGTGTCCCATTAGAGAAAAAGTAACTTTGTTTCGTCCTGACTTTTTGACTCATCCTGTATACTTAATTTTTCATTAGCTTAATGGATTTTGAAAAACCCTACAACTTTTGTATCCTAACATTTTTCGCTAGCTATCTTACTTTAGGAAATAATCGACCGTTTCCATACATATCAGCGACCCTGTATGCTACAGCCAATGAATTCTAAAAATAACCTCATAATTTGAAGAAACAAAAGAAGTCGGTAATTTTTATAGGTGTTATCAAAGTTGTCATGAAAATCAAGAAGACCAGATACACGAGCTTCTAGATTGTTTCTCCATTTCCGGTTGCTCCGTTTCAAGGACACCAATGAGACTGTTTCAATTACAGCTGTGAAATGCAACGACGGTCTGATCGTCTTGGAAATACTTAGCGCTTTGGGAGCCTCATTTGATTGCGCTTCCAAAGGGGAGATCAACAAGGTCCTCTCTCTCGGAGTGCAGCCCGAACGTATAATTTTCGCCAATCCCGCCAAACCGGCTAGCCACATCAGACACGCCGAGACTGTCGGAGTACGCACCATGACATTTGACAACGAAACCGAGCTGTACAAGGTCAAGAAACTATTTCCTGATGCCAAGTGAGTATTCCTGTTTCACCAACATGGTTCTTTAAATTTGTGGACTGTGTGATGATCAAATACTAGAATGATATACCCTAGTTTTAAAACCAATAACCCTGACTCAATTCGAATTGACTCAATTCGAATTTGGTGTTTTCCAAATGGCTGCTGAAATTCCATTCTCAAATTTTGAACACTACTCATAGTGTCTAGATTGAATTCGATTTTCTACAAAATTCTCAAGGGACATTCACAAATCGATATTCCATTACAGATAAAATTGTGATCACGTCATTTATAGAAAATAAATGCTAAAGTTCAGACACCTCCCATGCTAAACTCATCAACTGTGGTTATACTTTCACTTCATCTCGGAGGGTTTTTGCAGCATTCATGTCTAATGATAATCTGGACAGTTCAGGAATAACGGCGAAATTACTTGGAGGTAGGTTATATACTGGACAAACTTATACACGCTCTTTATTTCTAATTTATGTCAAGCTTATATTGTTGGTGCGTAACAATTGTTTCATTGT
Source organism: Gastrophysa polygoni (assembly GCA_963576655.1). Classification (NCBI taxonomy): domain Eukaryota; kingdom Metazoa; phylum Arthropoda; class Insecta; order Coleoptera; family Chrysomelidae; genus Gastrophysa; species Gastrophysa polygoni. Next base: position 16,264,734 of record OY755087.1, read on the forward strand.
TCAGTTGATGCATCATCCTAGTTTGACGTACTTGGTCATTTTCATCTTACACCGATTCCAAATTGGCGAAAAGTACGTCCTCATTTTCTTTAAAATGGTGTTTCTTCACAACGGCTTAACTCTGTAATGATTTATCCTATTCAATCTTCGCAAAAGTTAGGGAATTTATTAGGGATCTATTTATCTCGATTGAACGCACCTATGCGAATCGATGTGAAAACTCAACCTACTAGTCTGACGTCAACATCGAGATAGAAGGGATATACTACGGCCCGGTGAGATAGAGTAGGCTGTGAATGACCGCGTGGGACTCGTAGAATATCTGGGCTGACGTTTTCAATTCTCGCTCGCTTCCAGGCTGGTGATCCGCATCCGCTGCGACGCTGCCGACTCCCAGTGCCAGCTGGGCAACAAGTTTGGCTGCGACGCCGACGGCGAAGCTCCGCACCTGCTGCGCGTCGCGCATTCGCTCGACCTCGACGTCGTCGGCGTCAGCTTCCACGTGGGGTCGGGGTGCGGCGAGTCGGCAGCCTTCCGCCGGGCCATCGCCGCTTCCAGGGACGTCTTCGACTACGCCGAAACGCTCGGCTTCCGGTTCGAGACGCTCGACATCGGGGGCGGGTATCCCGGCGGCAGGGGAACTTCCATCGACGAGGTAATGTTAACAATAATGAGAACATTTATTAATCCTAAGATCATCATAATCCTCCGAGATCCCAATCCTTTTATCATCAATGCTTTTCAATTTTGTTCTTTAATATATTGTGAGGAAAGCAAAATGAACCGGTCAGGACTGATGTACCATAAAAGACATCAGTGCCTAGCAATTGCTGACGACAGACATTGCGATAGTGACAAGGATCAAAAATGAGTTAAGGAAAGTGGTGATACGACTAAAACAGTGTGCCGAGACAATGGGGCTGATTGTGAATGAAATGAAGACGAAATATATGTAATGGGCTAGGTTTGAAGGATTTGAAATTGAAATAAAGACTGAAATAGGAAAAATTTACAGTTTCCAAGAAGTAGAATCGTTCACGTACCTAGGCGCAGAATTCACTAGGAAACCAAATATGTATAAAAAAAAATAATTCTGAAGGGACATAAATGTATTTGTAAGCTGAAGAATGTTCTTGATAGTAAAATATTATCAAGAAGAGCGAAGATAAGAATATACAAATCGGTTCTGAGACCTATAGTAATGTTTGGTAGTGAAACTTGGACAATGGATAAAGGAGAACAAAGACTGCTAGCTATCTGATAGAGAAAATGTCTACACAGAAAATATAAAGGAGAGAAAAAGGCGTACGAATTAAGAACTATAAGAATTATTCGACCAACCTGACACAATAGGATATATTTATTTTTTCTTCAGCAGTTATTTATTATTCACTGTATAAAATCAAAATGAAAAATTGCTTTCTGTCATCATTTGGAGTTATTCGATTCATCTTCAGTACTTATTATTCAAAAATATTGTCAAGAACCGTAGTTATATGTTTCCCTTGAATAATAATCGATCATCAATAATTGAGGCACTCCTGTGCAAAACTAGCTCTACCCATGTTTTCCATTTTTTGTCTTTTTTCTTGATTTCGCATCGTTAGCTCAATTTATATCGACTACTAGAGTGATCCTGTCTATATTCCAAGTCAAAATTATATTTGAAAAATACATTTTGAAGCAAAACCGGCCAGGTTCAAGTCGCTCAACTTTTTTCTTTTTCGATTCATTATATGAATGTGTGTTATATTCTAATAAATAGATCTTTATGATTTATATGATTTCGTAAACTGTGTAACAAATTGGCCGTGCCGTTGATGAAAAAATAAACATGACTGTCGTTCGGCAGATCGCCGAGATCATCAACGAAGCTCTGGAAGACTTCTTCCCCGATCCGTCGGTGAACGTGATCGCCGAGCCGGGCCGTTTCTACGTCAGCTCCGCGTACACGCTGGCCTGCAACATCCACTCGATGCGGTCCGTCGAACGCACCGACCCGGCTACCGGCCAGAGCCAGACGCACCGCATGTACTACATCAACGACGGCGTCTACGGCAGCTTCAACTGCATCCTCTACGATCACCAGGTGGTCGTGCCGCAGCCGCTCAAAGAGGTTAGTTCTATTTATTCATCAAGTTATTGTAAAATAACAAATACTATGTGTTAGCATGATCGAAAAAGTTCAAAACTAAGTCCATCATCATGTAAACTGATATTCATGAATATTTATGAAAATATCCAATATCAATAATATCTACACATGCATCATATTGTATAAGCATGATATATGCAATTATAATCGATTCATGCATCGATAATCATATGCATTAGAAATCAATTAGTGGTATCCATTTTTCATATGACCTGTGATTTGATCATTGATTGATAAATAAATTATCTCCACTACTTCTGAATGATACATATAAAAGTGAAATTTATCATCTAATGTCCTATATAAATGAAGAAGGAAATTATTAGTGCAAAAATATACGGGTGCATAGCGAGCAGTTGCTATATTTTTGTTTGAATTTGAGTGCCGTACGTTCTTTCCAAATTTCAGATTCTAAACTCCTCTTATCTATCATGTGTCTATCTACATAGATACACATCTAATATAACGTTTGACTTACAATATGATTTAAAGTGAGTTATAGTCACGACATTCTTTTACAGTACAAATGTCAGTGCACACCATTTGTTGCAGTCTATTCTTATCTCCACGGTGCCATAATATAATATCTACGAATATTCTATAACAGTGTCGGTATAAGATATTTTGCCGCCTGGTGCTATGACGCGCACTTCAGATGCCCTTCAGACTCAGATGATGCTTTCCTATAGGTTTTAGGTGTTTCTTAATTTTGAAAACAAAGCCAAAATTATTTTGATGAAGATTTATCGAAGAAAGTGACACAGATACAAAAAATATTCAATAAAAATAAAATAAACTTGAAATTTTAGTTTTTTTTGCTTACATCGAAGCAAATTCATCTCTGACACTATTTTGGTGCATATCTCGAGATGAGCCTCATATCGAGACATGATTATTAGACAAAATTGACAAAGAATTAACTTTGTCGAAGTGTTCATTGGACCTTTCGCTCATTTTAATTGTTTTTATAACTATTATTTCACTACAAAAGTCCGTTTCGAAGTTATTTCCTTTTTTTTATAAATAAGCGGCATACATACAAAATATGTTCTCAGTGATTTTCGAATGAATTGTCCAATCTCTGCGAACTATTTTCCACTTAGTAATTACTTCAAATAGTTAGGACTTGTTCAGCTGGGTAGCAGAGTTGTAGATTGACAGCCGGAGCTGGTGATGAACTCAATCAATCAAAGTTCCTGCTAGTTTAATTCAGAGTTATCGTAATGTTACTATCAATATCAACAACGACGAAACATATGTTATAAATTTTATAAATTTTATGAATTTTTGTTGGCAATATTATGTTATATTGCCAACAAATATTCAATCGTCATTGAAGCCCAATCATTATTCAATTCAATTGAAAAGTTCATTTTTGTGAGATGTTCTCCAAATCTATACACTGAAGGATGAGAAATTAATCAATATGAGCTGTAAATTTCCATTTTAAAATCAACACGTTAGCTCTACGCTACATGCATCTTGCATACCGTCCCCAGAACTTTGCCGCTCGGTGTTATAGCACCCGAAAGACCTCTGGTTAAACCGATCCTGTTCCATGAGTGCCATTTTTCAGTACCCTGGAACTAAATACCATTCGAGCAGCATCTGGGGACCGACGTGCGACGGCCTCGACCAAGTCGTCGAGCACGTCATGTTGCCGGACATGAAGGTCGGCGATTGGTTGATTTTCGAGGACATGGGCGCCTACACGCTACCCGTGGCCAGCGCGTTCAACGGCTTCCCGATCCCGAAAGTGCACATCGTCATGGACGAAAGCATCGCGTAAGTCGAAAATTCATTACCATAGGTTTGTTCCAACCCTTCGAAAAAACGATCAAATTACAGTCACGCCTGAGCTGAAAATGAAATTTGTTCCAACCGAGAGGCAAGTAATGGTAAAGCTCAATTCATAAACTCACGAGATACATCAGCGGAGTTTGAAGATTAAGCTCAATCAGACATTCCTCTTCGCGTTTCAACTAAACTCATGATCGTCTTTGATACTGTTTTAGGACGGTAATTTCTATACATGCTCAAATTTAGTAACTGTTTGGATTTCCTCCCTCATTCAGCAAACTTTTCTATTTTGGAGTTTAATTTACATCTATTCCATGTAATGGCATTGGTTTGTTATTGTTTTTTTATTTTAAAGTTGAATTCTTTGTATTTTCAACATTTTTATCAATTCTCTCCATTGCCATTCCATTGTATTAAAAATAATCAATCCACCGTCAATGACATTTCAAAAGTTAGGTTATGTGAAACTGTCTATAAACATATCCAACATTTGCATACTTTTGTACAGACCCGAACAGTGGCGGATTTGCCATAAGGCCCGGGCTTGAGGTGGCCAGATATTAGGGGCGACTAATCGTAACAAAAAATTCAGTCATCATTACAAAAAATAACTCAAAGTACCTATTTATGTATTCTAAACGTTCGCGCACATTATAACGGGCCGCATTGCACCGCATCGTATGACAATAATCTTCGTAAATTACTGTCGGACATCTATATGAATATCATACATATTATAAACCAAAGACCACAGCCTCGTCTACTTGTCAGTATGTTCACCATGATCTCGAAATCTTACAATTTCTTTTTGTATTGAACCTCCAGTTCAATTTTGAAAGTTTCATTTTAACAAACATCGATTATGACCGATCTTTTTTATAAAAGAAGAATGAAAGGCCTAACATTACATTGGTTATATTCGATATATTCAGTATGTATGTATGTTAAGATTTGCTAGAAATTTGATTCTGTTTTCTTTCTCTATCTCGCATTTCAATGACATCCTGATAAATGGAAGATGAAATATATTATGAGAAAGCCTATGATAACCTCCTATTTGAACTATATAATTATGTTGTACTATAAGATATCAATTATATCAGTTTTATATAATGCGATAACAACACGTGAAACAAATGTGCACACACACGCATTTGTAATCATAATGAAGTGGAAAGAACTTCTAGCATGATTTGAAAATGATGACTGTATGTACAAAGTATGTACAGGATATCAAAGGGGTTGACCCCTTTATACTTATTAGTTTATACTGAAAAACAAAAAGTAAATTTATGGAAGTTAAATGCCCCGTTGAAGACTTCACAGGAGTGTTATATAAGTTGGTGCAATGTTGGTTTTTCAAAAAATTAGTTCTACCACTGATCAACCCAACCATAGTTAATCTATGGTTCAGCGTCGAACTTAAAGTCAATAAATATCATATTATGATATAGAGCAGTACAGACGTTCCTATTTTGGATAACCATTAGCTTGAATCAAAATTATCTTATTCAGATTTTTTTTTTCAATTTAATAACCTATTTGACGTTTATATTAGCTGTTCAAAGCTTTCAGACAAACTCGAAATATGTTGTAATTTATTTAAAAATCTGCAGGCACCATTTCAAGGAAACTTCCAGCCAAGCACTCTTGTGAAAAAATAAGTACCAGGTACATGTGTTATATTTTGCAGGACTCTAGTGGAAAGCATGCTTCATCTGACTGAGAGCCACTTTGAAATGCTGTCTATGCCACGTAACATCAATGATCACGAGATGAATAACGCCACAAACTATGATCAACTTCCTACTTTTCCAATTACCATCGAAGTGCCGTGCAAGAACGGCACCACTGTCAATCATATTTTGGATTTTGTCGACGTCTTGGCTATGGAATAATTGTAACGATTCGGATTCTGATAGTTTTTTTTTTTGAGTTACTGTCAGTTTCAATACGATCAAGGACCACCAAAAGTTGTTATCTGATTCATCTGGTTGCTTGGTTGCATTGAAACTTGTAGTATTTGGAACACGATAATTTTTTGGGGTATAATTAGATTCATGAAAGAATGTACTGCAAAAGTAAACGTAAAAATTTCAATTTTATCATGAAATCCACTCATTTCCTTTATTAATGATGTTGAAATACAAAGTGAAAGAATATCCATATTTTCAAGTGTGTTCAATATGACTGGATTCTGGAAATATATTGTCAAGCATCTGATTAGTATATTCTCTCATGTATCTTGCAGTTTTCCACTACAATTTCATAATATTTCAGCATTCCATTGTCATTTCATAAAATTATTGTTTTTGAATATCCTGAATATTATGCTATAAAGAATAATCTTCAGGAAAATATGTAATTTCCTTGAAAAAGATTCAACTCTTCTATCATATTTCCACAATTCCACATAGGGATGTATTTGTTAAATTCATGTAATATCTAGGTTTGTGTCGACTTTCATACTCACTCCCAGGAAATAATTTCCATTTCTTGGTCGTTTTTGATCAAAGTCGACACTCATCTTCTGGTGTGTAAGCAAGGGGGCAGCTCAAAGCTTTTCGAAAAATGGTAAATGTCGAAAGCACATTGTGATGTATTCTTTCTATTTATCATATTTATTGAGAATACATCGGACTGTGTATATCAAAGCTTTCTAGATTTAGTGCTTGCTGTGCGAAAAATAAAATCAAATTGAAAAAGAATTTAATCTTTCTTTCAAAACTTTTGTATATATATACAAATCTTTTTTTTGTCTCTCTCACCATTGTCGTCTCGTAAACTAGTAGAGATACAGGGTTGGTCAAGTTCAAGAAAAGTTTCTGGTTTCGATGCTGAAATTTATGACGAAATTCAATGAAAATATATCAAAGTTTAACACCCTATAAATTGAATGACTGGATAACCACAAAATTATAACAGGAAATTGAATTTCTCAACCCAGCAACATGTTGACGACCTTTCAATTCCCACGGTATGCAGGAAAAAAAATTATAAGAATCAATTTGTATGCCCTATCTATACATAAATTGGATGGATATCTTTCAGAAAACATTGTGACTGAAGGGAGATAATCAAACAAACCACGTGAAACAAAGATTGCCCTTTTGGAATAGAGCTGTCAGTATATTGAATTAACCTCATTTACTCATTCTGATTTGATAACAAATAATTGAAATCTGTGTAACCATAAAAGACAAAATAAGAATTCAAGGTCACGTTAATCACTTGAAATTATTTTCAAAGGCACCTTCCTGCTAGTTTAATGAATATAAATATGATGAATAAAACCTAACAAAAAAAATCACATCAATTCATGAAAATATCCAAAATAAAGGTCAAGGAAGATTTGTCATCAAAACATATTTCAAAAGATAATTGATAACCAATTCATGTTTCAAAAATAGACTCATGTAGAAATGATGTTCTTCAACAAATACATTGTTGAAGAACATACAAGTTTGTTCTAACTGAAAAAAACAATAAATGAATAAAAAAAGCCACATAATTTTACAAAATGAAACCGTCAATTTCAATTTTCTGTTCATGAACCAACACTGAATTTTTACATTTATATTATATATTATATTTATTGAATCTAGATTCGTCAGGTAAACTCAAAATTTGTTGCTTTATTCATTATGTCAAAAATGAATAAAAATAATGAATGAAATGAATGAAAATATCAATTTTGAATCTCAATGAAGTTAATACAATCCATTCTCATGAATCACGACAATTAAATTTATTGATAACAAATACTTATAAATCAAATATTGACAAACAATCCATTGGAAATCATTTTATACAATGCACTGACCAATGAATTGAAGAATATAACTGAAGCGGGAAGATTCAAAATTTGCCTCAAAAAAATATTTTTTCAGAACATAGAGAAAATCATTAGAATTTAAAAATGAAATGAATTCTATGTCTTCATTGACTATTTACCAATTAAATTAATCGCTGTTCTTTTTCATCATGGATTTTAATCTCATGTTATATTTTATATATCATATTTCATATATCCCAGTTATCATGTCATGCTCCAGTTATGAGATGAACTAACTTGTACATGCTCCAGTCTCTCTTTCACGGCCACGAAGAACGGATATATAATATGAGGATGAAAAATTATAATTTACTGAGATGAAGACAATTTATTTCGGAATATTTCAGAGATAATTGGAAAATCAACAGATAGGAAGTTTACATTCTGGAATTCTTGTAGCGTTATAAATATAGTAAGTCTGTTATTTTTCCGAGCACGATTTTGACAGAAAAAACGGCAACGATACCCACTAATAGGACCTAGCCAATTTAGCCAGATGCCTATTGACGTAAGTCAGCTGGGCTTGGCTCTCCAAGGTAGTCAAATGCTTAATGATGGGCTGCATCTGCGCTGTATGATTCTCGTAGTTCGAATTGGCACTCTTCCTCTTTTCCCCGTACACCACTTTGCCATCGAAGTCGTCGTGGGGCACCAGAATATCTGGCCCCACCTGCTGGATGGTCACATTCAAGTGTTCCTCAATGTCGGCTAGATACTGAGGTTCAAAACATAGTCAATATCGAATAGCAAACAATACGTTTTTCGAGAAGTTTGATACGAATGTAATAGTATATTACATAACGAGCGTAGAAAGTGAAACGTTTATCCGTGCCGCATAGCGGTGAGTACGGAAACATAACGAGTGCAAGAAATGTTCTTTTCAACTAGTTATGTACACTTTGTTTCCTACGACCATAAATATTTGATGTCGTCGATAATTTTTGGAAAACAAAGTTCATATGAATGTAAACAACGTCTTCATATGATATCAGCTTCCTAGATAAGGGGATGGGCAAAGTTACGTGGGAAAACTAATTTGCAGTTGTCAGTTTGAAATTTGACTATTTTGACTAAATACAGCAAATTAGTTCGGTCGTAAAAAGAATATTGTGTGCAACATGGCAAAATATATCTGTTGCTTTCAGCATTGTGGCAGCTCTTCACCTCGTCGAGATTTGAACTTCATGCCTCGTGCAACATTTGTACACTTTCTCCACTAGTCAAATTGTTACTTTGGAATATTTCTTATAGATGTTGTCGCGGAAATGACCTAAAGAAAAAAGTATTTTTCTTTAAACCAATGAATGATTGGTGATATAAATTCAAGGTAGGTGTTTCAATATATAGATCTAGAAGCCACCTTATAAAAATAACAGGAAATGGGAACTCACTTGTGGTTCATTGTACCATATGCAGCAACCTTTTACATCAGTCAAATTGGTATTCCAACAATTTCTTCCTCTTGATTTGCACCACTCTCCGTGATACCATACCTGAAACGATTCTTTGAATATAACTCTGAATACCAAACAGTTCCAGACGGTAATTTTGAATTCATCGACCTCAGGAACCCGAATTCCAAAACTAAAAGAGGTGGAATATTTTAATTCGATTTTTCGAGATTTTCCAGAAAAGAATGTGGAAATTCACCTTTTTTTCTTGGGTCCATTTTAGGTAGACATGAATACTTCTCAAACAGAATAATTTTTACATCTTCATTATGCATTCAAGAGTCGAATGGAAGGAAATACATCCGAAGAAGTTAGATTCATCTTCTTCCATATGGAAAAAGGTGAATCAACTTTTCTCCAAGATGCTAAAGAACGTCGATTCAAATTCTTCGAGAAAATGGAGGAAACTTCCTCATTGTTCACATGTTTGTACATTATCAAATCTCTGAGGAAAGTCAAGTTGTTACCTTCTCAGGGACAGTGCTGACTAAGCTAATAGCTAAACCCATACGATCTGCTCTACCAACACGACCAATCCTATGCACGTAATTCGATTTTTCATCAGGTAAGGTAACGTTGATCACTGCAAAAAAGTTGTAAAACTGCATAATTCTACACTGAATCATTGAATTTATTCCATTGTAGATAGTGGAAAAATTCGCTTAGTAACAATCCAATGGTTGGGATATGTAATACTTTACCCAAAAGAATGATGTAGGGAACACTGGTGCAGCTACTTTATATATTTGCCTATTCAATTTCTTCAACCAAAACTCTAACGAACAGCCAACTTGATAACAGCTTTTTATTTTATATAACGGAAAATCATTCAAATGTTAATTGTTAGATGGCGGCAAAAAAATGACATCAAAATCAGTATTATCGATAATTGCACCATCAGTGTTCTAAAAACGTTGATTCAGAAGTAGTAATTTCGGTTACTTTACAATTACAATCTAAAAACATCAACTATGTGTACAGAAATCTGCGAAAATGTCGTCATCTTCTGGGGAGTTCCATAACTATTATGCCATTATAGCGGAAATGCCGTCATCGTTTTTGGCGAAACAAAACACTATCAACAGAGATTATACATGGGGTGTATAATCTCTGCTATCAATGACTGCACTAGTCTTCTCTACATTGTTTCCAGAAGATAGATAGATATTAACTACTTACTGAATGGCAGTCCTGTGATGTCCAAACCTCTAGCAGCTACGTCAGTGCATATCAGGAATTTCACATGACTTTTCTTAAATGATTCCAAATTGGTTTTTCTCTCTTGTGGTTTTCTATCTCCATGCAAACAGACACACGAATAGTGGTTTCTGTCGATTTGCTTCATGTATTTTTCCAAACTATCGCAATCTACTTTGGTACGGCAGAATATAATAGCGCGGTCCATTTTATGAACATCAATGGCTCGTATACAATATTCCCCTATGAAATGAAATAATTTATTTTAAGTTAGATCTCAAATGAAGGTATTTAAAGTCATTCTTGTCAAATAATAACACATTTGTTTCATAACGTTTTGACAAGAATGGCATTTTTAATATTACTTCCTTTGTCTATCGAAGTTTGAAAATTGTCTGAGGTAAGCATGTTATTCACAATGGGAGAGTGAAATATATATTTTTCGTTTTTGCTCAACACTATATAAACTCAATATTTGTTAGATATTTTTCTCAACAACTTTAACGCATGATGATCACAAATAAGTCACAATAATATTCAAAATTTGCCATCTGCAATAACATTTTTCTTTCTAGATCAAAGCCGATATTGTTGAATTTGTAATGTTAGACTTGAAAATTTGTAAAATATTTCTGCACCCTGATAATTTACTCAGATACTGAAAATATATTGTTGTATATGTATATATATTATGTATAACAATATTATTGTTGTTATACAGGGTGGGGCATCGTATACCACACGGTCTTTATGTGGAGAACCATACAATATTTCAGAATTCTTTTCAACTGGCTGGATAGAGAATTTATTCATGTACAATTTTGAATCATTTTGAGATATACAGGGTGTTCCATTAAAAATTATATCGGAGTCATAATTTTTTGAATGGAACACCCTTTATTTTTTGTCTTTTTCGGATTCCGAAATTCTTGCAGTAATCGTTCAAATACCTTGCTTTTTGGATGAGTGAGGTCTGGATATTTCTGACCTTATACTCTTGACGCTAGAAGGCAATTTTCATGACACTCGCCAATTAACAGAAGCATATTGATTCTCTCTTCCATAGGATAAGTCTTCATTTTGATGAATTCGCCAGTGAAACCTCTCTAAATTGCATTCTTAAACGAAACGCTTTCGAACTGTCAGTTGACAATTAACAATCAAATTTCGCATGACACCAGAGTCCTAGCCGCCTTAGATAGATTCGAAGAAAGTAATAATAGGTAAAAAGTTAACTGATGTCTGCTATTATGAATAAAATCGCCAATTTCTAGAAATGTATTGGTTTTAGGTATAGGGAACCATGATACAGGTCGAAAGGAAATCAAAGTCTACATCAGAATATGTAACTAACTACAGGGTGTGCCATTTGAAACAACAAAGTTTTTCAACTTCATAAATTGTAAGTTTCCAACCATAATTTTATCACCCTGTATGAATTTTGACATTGAAATATGAATGAAGGTATATTTCTAATCTTTCTCCAAACAATCGAAGCTATTACGAAGGTTCAAAATTACTCACAGAGCCAAGAAAAATTATCTTCATGTACCATACAATTCACCAATTCTTCAAATATTTCGAAAACGAAAAATGATAGGTGAAGGGAACATTGAAGAAACTCACCTCCATTTTTGTGATGCGGAATCCGAAGAAGACAAAAAATATAGGGTGTTCCATTTAAAAAAATATAACTTCGATATGTATCTTTTTTATGGAACACCCTGTTTATCTCAAGATAATTTAAAATTGTACATGAATAAATTCTCTATCCAGCCAGTTGAAAAGAATTCTGAAATATTGTATGGTTCTCCACATAATGACCGTGTCGTATACGATGCCCCACCCTGTATACTGTTGTTTATAGAAGAGAATAATGCCTTTAGAAAAACTTTTTCGACTACAAGAGTCAAGAAATCTAAGTACTATTTCATAAAGTGTCGTACGGTATGCTAAATATTCGATATTATGGTTCAGAGGACAGGTACCCGCTGAAACTAAAAGGAATTATATGCGAACGAAATCTGAATATCTCGAAGACAAAGTCACAAAGTGAGCATTCAAGTATGGACATATATTTATTCCCCCACCTTTCAATAGTTTTACAGCTTCACTGAGAGTCTCAGGACTGTTATGACCTGGTCTGACATCATCTTGAGCATGCACTCCGTCAGTCATAATATGTCTCCTCAAATTGTGCCATGTCTTATCGTTCTGGGGATCCACTTTCACCACCACATGGTGGACTGTTTCAGGAACAGCATCTTCACCTTTGAGATCTACCCATGTAGGAAAATGCATCAATTTTTCCTGAGAGAGATAATGATCGAAGAAAAAAAATGAATATACAGCACTTCAATCAATACGTCTAGACCGAATCACACTTACTGCTAGTTTTTTCACTTCGAACGCATGTAAAGTGGCACTGCAAACGATCATTTGTAATCTTCGACCATCGGCTGTTACTTTGGGCATTTCTCTGTGGAGTCTTTCAATTAAATCTGTGTAACCTTGCTTCAGCAATCCATCTGCCTCATCCAAAATGAAAAATCTGCATTGTGCTAGAGAAATATAACCTGAAAATAAAACAGACCAATGAACATATGAAATTTAAATATTATATGTCAAAAAACTCCCATATTCAGAGACGGCTTCGGAAAAAGTTCACTGTTTCCGTTAGGTCGCTGCTTTCGAGTGGAACGGTCAATTCACTATTTATCATAAATAAGATAGATATCTAAAAAATCATTTGAAAACGAAGTAACTAACCTTTTCGCAGTGCATCTCAAAATTCTACAAAATTCTAAATAACTAAACTAGTTTATTTTATCACGGTGACCAAGAGCCTATTTCACCATTGGCAAATTCATTTTGATTTCTTTTTTTTTTGTTTCATTTTCAAATGGTTTTATTCCAGGACATTATTCAGGAATATGTGTAGTATTTAGAACACACTGTATACTGACCTCCCTGTATCAGATCCTCTAATCTTCCAGGTGTCCCAACAACAATATCAGCACCAGTGTTTTGCAAATATGAAATCTGTTCCTTAACGTTCACTCCCCCTATCACCAGGAGCTCACGAATGGTGGGGTCTCCTAGATGTTTCTTGAACAATTTTATCTGATTGCTAGTTTGTTCTGCTAGTTCTCTGGATGGCTGTAAACCAAATTAAACAGATATCATGCTATCGAATTCACCGACATGAATTCCTCTTAAAAATGGCTGAATTGTACCAGATTCAAAAATGGATATTTCCAAAGTCATACCACTTTCGGTTATACCGGAATTCGCCATCAACTTTTTTATTTCAAATGTAACAACCAGAATATTGTTATATATTGTTTATAAATTCATCTGACCTAAGAATTGAATTAACAACCAAAATGGAGGAAGATCAATACATGTCAATAGCATAAGCTTTATATAAAGTTTCATCTGTCATTCAAATTAGGAATTAAAAATCAAGATGACCATCTTTCATCTGAGAACTAACAATGCACTCGCACTGCATATTTTTTATGACAGTTGACAAACAAATCAAAAACCGAGCCAGAATATAAAAAAAATGTTTTGTTCACTTGTGTGTCCTGGTTGTGTTAGTATGTATTTTCCACAATTTTTCATTTTTGAAACTTCAGAACTTGAAGTAAATAAATGAACATGAAATGGAAGAGGTCCTCAAAATGATCAGTGCCATGTTACTAGTGACAACAACCACATTTCTAGTAACAGGTATTATTAAAAACACAGACCTATGAACACAAAGAAGCAATACTATTTTTTTATAAAAATATAAGATATAACAAATGAATGAATGATAATGATCAATTCTTCATGTATACCAGGATGGGCCCAGACATATTCAATTATGTTCTGTCTCTCTAGGTTCATAATTCTTAACTTTTAGTTGTAGTTTATGAACACCTCCTCACTTTTCAATTCATAATTCTTAGTTTAGTCCAGTTCATAAATTCACCATTAGAAATCCTAAAATCTCAAAAAAATATAGCCTTATTATCAACACTGTGCCTTTTGCCTGTTTCCGACTGGTGGCAAGCAATTCTTAGGTAGACGGAAGCACAGGACTGACACTTTTGAAATTCACATTGAAAATTGATTTTGATCATGATCATGATGAGTTCCATCAGGCTTCTCCATTCCTATTCTCATTTTCTTCTTAGATAGCTTGATTTGTTTGAAAAATTTTGATGTAGCCTTATTTTCAACACTGCACTTTTTACCCATTTTTGACTGGTGGTGAGTGCTTCTGGGTTAGACGGGAGGACAGGAATGATGAATTATACTTTTGAAATCCACGCTACCAATTGATTTATCGCATAGAGAGTATTCAAAATTTGATGACCAATCATACAATTTTGAAATTTGAAAAAGTTTTTTCTTTCAAAGGTGACCCCCTGTATTCATTGGATGTTTGGATGCAGAAATTCTGCATTGCTATAACTCTCCCAATATCTATTTCTAACGGTTTTCCGGTTTGCACATAATGGGTAATACCCACTCAGATATTACAGCATTTGCATTCAGCACATTCTGCAAATACCATCTTCGTTAATTAAATCCATCATAATGTACTCGTTGATTATATATTATTACAATTGTAATTCTTTACCTCAATTATGATAGCTTGTGGGGCATTATTGATGATCTTTGCAGCTGAAGTAGTTCCACTGCTTGCATTGGTATTTTGTATAAGTTGTTCAGGAGTAGCTGAATTAATAGGTAGATAATCCTTTGGTAGACTGTATTTGAACAGTTTGTCACCAAAATTAAATGCCATTTCTGCATTCTGAAAATCATATGAATCATAAAAATGCTCAACAGGTCAGTTTTTTTTTTCATTCACATACGCACTTACTCATACACTTGATCGATAGATCCACTTACTTTCAACACAACAGCAGGAAATAACCCGTTTCTGATTGTATTTTGATCAGCTCGAAATGCTACACCAAGGTTAACCCCATTTTTCAAAAAAGTAATGTCCCCGCTGTCACAATCTAGCAGACAAGTTATTACATCACTTTTTCCAAATGGTTCCCCATAGTTGTCAAACTGTCTGTTGTTGGATTTTTTTCCAGTTCCACCAAAACCATAACCAAACCTGTGAAACATGAATTTCAGTATAAACCTTCCATCATAGACGGTTAATTATTCCAAAGTATACATTGTATCCCAACTATGATCCCAACAATGAAAATATCAAAAGTGAGGTTGATAGTGAGACTTATGACACTACTGATAATATGATATATATTGTAACGTATAGTGAAAAAGCACTTACATTCTTTCGAAAGAATGTGAAAATTAGTCATGTTATGGGGTCTCATCTGTGGTTATGGGGAAGATTATATTGGATCTACTGCAAAAATATACATTCTGGTTGATTGAATAATTATCGAGTCCCCTTTGTACGGAAACCTAGAGGGGCCAAGAATTGTTTGTTTATCTGTTCATTACCAAAATACGAAATTTATCTAAAAATTTTGAGTATGGAGAAACTTTATAATATCCCGATTGAGAAGAAGGGTGTGGGGAAAGTAAGTAATTATTTCAATTTTATCAGTAGAGAAGATTTAGGTTCAGAAAAGATAGATATATCCACCAACTGTTTGCCATAGAAACTGAATATTTTAATAAAAGAAAGGACATCTAATCTGAAGGGTGTGCCATCAGGGACTGATACATTTTCCCATTTGGCCTATAGGTATTGAGACTCTACACCATCAATAAGTGACTTACCCTTTTTTAAATAGTATACAGGATGCATTTCAGTATGTATTTAATTCAGACACACTGATAACTATTATAAGTTCTACAGCTTTTATTTGAGAATATTCGTTACAACTCTACATGGAAAAATTCATTAAAGTCATCTTAGGTACACTTGTATTCAATGGTATCAGAACAAGATTGATTTCTAGAAACTTTGGGTTGATGGTCAAAATTTCAAGAAATGAGTTTTGAGTTATTCTTGTAAATCAAATAATTCTTGAATCCTCCTCTCTTCCATATTCAGCTGCATTGCTCTCTCATGGGAGGTCCATTGCAAGGACTGCTAAACAAAAAGATGACTTCCTGTTCCATGCAAAGAGGTACTTCACACCCCAGCAGCTGCTCATGATGTTTAAAATGCAAGTTTGACCTGTTCTGGAGTACTGTTCACATGTTTGGAGTTCAGCCCTCCAACATATGCTAATGCTCATAGATTCTATTCAGAGCTATTCATCTAGTAGTCATACAACACTCATGAATTGTTGACCTCTCTAGAACATTGGAGAAATGTGGGCAATCTTTCTCTCATTAATAGATATTTCTATGGTTGGTGCCTACTAGAAATCTTGTCTATCATGCCTAGATGAGCTCAAGCTGGTATCACTGTTATAAGCAATTTTTAATGGATTTTTTATTCTCACTTACCTGTCTGTGCCAAGGTCCAGATTTGCCTGTAATGAAGACCAACCAACCCTACATAAACCCTCATCTGTGACAGTGGCTTCAAACCCCCATTTTCCAGTCCTTACACCTTGAGTACATCTCACACCATGCCATTCTTTCTGCTCTCTAGATTGCACCCGAAGACCATCTGGTGCTACTGCCAGAGCATTACCTCTATCCAGAGCAGACATAGTCCATGGAGGAGCTAGAAATAAAAAGCACAGTAACAAAAAAAACTGGAAGTAACTTCAGCATTTTATGAGGAGCACATATCTGATAATTCTAAATGGCTTACACATTGCTTCAGCTGCTGATTTGGCAGCTTTGCCAGACTGAATGTCTTTCAGAGTTTCCCACACAATTTGTATAACTGGAAGACAGAATGCAGCTGTTTTACCGCTGCCTGTTTCAGCAGCCATCAGAACATCCCCACCTCCTAAGACTAAGGGTATACCTTCTGCTTGAATATCAGTTGGAAGACTAGATTGAGAGAATTTTATAAAAAGACGGAGTGTTTTTGATTAAGTAATACGTACGTCCATTCTAGCTCATCCAATGCCTTCGCTAATTCTGGGAGCACACCAAATTCTTGAAAAATAATAATGATCTCAAGAAGTGTTTCTTGTTAGCAATTTATATACTATTACCTTCGAAAGCAGTCATTAGATCTGAAATATACGGCACAATAAACAACCCAAAGAACAATAAATCACAGTTGAATATTTTTGTATTCAACTCTTTAAGAAGTCTGTTTATATTTTTAATTTTCTGACTTTCTAACTTGTAAGGTTAGGAATTAGATCGAGATCATTCCTCTCAACAGAGTGGTTACAGATTACAGGATATACCTTCGATCATTGAGTGGGTTTGTTGTTCGGAGGGATATACTATTGTTGTTCTAGTTCTCTAATGACCAGTGGCGGGAATTTATTATTTCATTGACTGTCGTTGACGATTTTACAGAAATAATCTTTTCCTGAGAATCCAAATCTGGGAATCTCCGCAATTTTGGGAATAGTGCGATTTTTAACTTTCCTGTGGACATCTAATTTTTTATCGCAAACATTTCAAAGATGTCATTATGATAACTTTCAAGAGTTTTGAGATATGTTCATTCCTACAAAAAGATCACAGTATTTTAATAAAAATATTTCTTGATCAAATATTGTTTGAAAAATGGAATTGAAGCGGCTGGAAGAATTGTACAAACTAATATTTTACTGGGACATTCCCTGTGATCTAGGTAGACCGTACACTGGATGTTTTTGATCATAAAATTCAGATGGAATCAAGTCGTGAAATTCGTTACGCAGCTATATCAATATGTATATATGAACGGTATGAAGATTATGAAGTATTCCTATCGCACCTCTAGAAAAACAATGACGCAAGTGCAAAAAAAAAGTAAAAAAAATAAGAAAATAACTATTTTTAGGCAAAATGCCTCAAATAACGGACAAATTAATTTATCAATTTTCTTTTCCTAAAAATTTCCGGAAATTCCATTGTTTCCATTCACAACAATTACAATAACGATGTACACTACATCGTTGTTACGGATACTTCTACTTACAGAAGTTTACTTCTCTACGGTGATTTTAGCAACCAATATTGTCAGCTATATTCAATATTCACTTCAGTTTTCATTTATGTCATTCATGACTGTGGAAATGAGTGCTTTTTTGTTGCAAAAACAAAATATTTAATAAAACGAGAAAGTCACTGTCACTTGCAAATTCCTAGTGAGTTTTCCAAATTCTTGAAAAATGGCAGAAAAGTGAGTTTTGAATAATCCCATAAAATTGCGAATTTGGTACACATTTGGAAATACCTTGTGTCAAAATGAAAGAATAATAATTACCTATCTCTTCCTTTCAGTACTGATAATAATAATTGGTTTGGGTCTTGGCTAAATGCTGCAAAGAACAAGGTTGGTTGCACCAATAACACCTTTAAATATATTGTTTTTCAACTGGAGTTCTATTTTAGAGTACAGAGGTATTCGAATTTGTGAAAAAGGACTTGGAAGAATTTGGCTCTGCAGTGAAGAATGAAGCAACAAGTGTGGTATCTTCCACAGGTTCAGTTATTGAAAAAACACTTAGTGTAAGTTTCTGAAGTTAATGTCAACCTATTCTGTATGTCATTTACTGTTTATAGTTGGACTCTCCAGATTCCACAGCTAGCAGTATGAAAAAAAGCTTCAGTGCATTTCTTGGTAGGTGATATTTATCAAGTGAAAATAGGTATCCATTGATGCAAGTGTGGTTTCAGGTCATGTGAATACTGTTCTGAATCCTAGTCCTGATGATTCTGATACTGAAGTGTTGATGGTGGAAAATTCTGAAACAGTAGCATTAACAGAGTATCAGGTGAAAAATTCAATCATTTTTCTAGTTCACAGTAAATACTCTATATTTTTCAGAAAGCATTATATGAACTTCAGACAGATCCTACTACATTCCTTAGTGATCCTGATCAAACTTTACATAAGCAATTTCAGTGTTGGCTTGAAATAGTTGATGATCAGTTATCAGATGATAGGATAGCTAGACAGGTCAACAGCTCTGAAATTCTTAAAAGACAGTATGCCAAAATGGTGCCTGAAATTGTTGAACATCAGATTTTCTGGAAAAGGTAATTATTCCTATTCAAAATAGTGAAATTTCTTGTGAGAATTTCTTCTTTCAGATATCTTTTTAAAAAAGCCTTGCTAGAAGATGAGTTTGCTAGGAAAGAAGCTATGTCCAAGAGAGAACAGCATGAAAAGTTATTGACTGAGGAAAATCTAAAATGGGAACAGGGTAAGTGGCAGAGCTGGGCATTGTTTCTGAAATAATTTGAGAAATCAAGTAGGATGTAAATTAATCATGAGTTCTGTACATGTCAAAATAATTCTTCCTTGAGGTTTATGTATAAATTTGCGTTTTTTCATTTCTTAATTCATATTATGAACTAGAAGATACTTTCTCTGTTTTGGCAAGTTGAAGGCCTCAGTAATGCATGATTTTGTTTGTTTTAATGAGCTCCAATAATACACAGTTTTTGGCTTGTTTCCCCATCAGCCCCAATGGAATGTAATAGGAAAATATAATAATAAATAAGAATAGTGGGAGCACTGATGCACATTTGTTCAAACCAATCCTCTCTTATCCAGCTGATGTAGGCTCCTTGTGAGATGGCGCCATTATTCTACATCTATTTTACTTTCCATGCTACCCTAAATTAAATCAAATAGTAGTGCCTTCTTCAGGAAAAGTAGTGACTCCTACATCATCTTTGTCCAGGTGAAGAGATTTGGTTTAATTTTCCACCATTGCATTGAATAGGAAGATATTTTCATATGGTTCTTGGCAGTGAACATTGACTGGTCCTCTCAAAGCTACATCATTCTGGTTATCATTTATATTTATCCTCATATCAAAATCAAAACAACTAATCAATTTTTCCTGTGTTTATAATATAAAATATCATTGGATATTTTGGTATCAATTTCGGACTCAGGTCTGGCAGCGTTGTTGATATAAGCTATCCCCATGATTTATCACATAATCAGGAGGATCCCAATACCTAGGCTGAATAATTACTTGACTAGTTCAAATGGGTTTTTGAAAAGTGCTGTAATTTGAATCAGAAAATGAAGCTTGTGAGTTGACTCACAGAACAAATGATTTCAAGATGTTTCCATATGAGGACATCATTATATTTTTTCAGTTGGAAATTAAATAGGTGTATACACCCATTACCATGGACCTATGGACAATTGAATTTTTTTAAAATACCTTCTATGGTTTGAATAGCCTGCCACTAGTAGCAAGTAGCATAGGATTACTCATGAGTAAAATATAACAGAGTATTTCATCACCGATGGTTGAGATACTAGTAAAGTACTTTAGTGCATACCTACTGGTTGATGGTATTAATTTTGAATGACAAAAATCTCCAGTACAAGTGAAGCTTCATATCATAAATAATTTTTTATGCACTGTGACTAGAAAAATTTGATTCTGGTGATATTTCAGAAGATTTTGCTGCTAATATTGAACTAACAGAAGAAGAGCAAGTTGAGCTTCTACAACAGTATGAAAATGAGAAGAAAGTACAGAAATTGAGCAAAAGTCCAAAAGCACTCAATAGTGAGAAAATTCCATTCAGACAAGAATCTCCGAAAAGGGTGGGACGATCTATAAAAACTGAGGAAAATGAAATACCAGATTCTAAACTGAACAAGATTGATTCTGCTTTGAGCTTGACACCTAGTAGTAATAGCAGCCTTGATGGGGACTGGGAAAAAGTTAGTGATATTGAGAAATGAAATATAATACTATTCCTATTCTGATAGAGTAATGTGAAAGTCAGTCTTGAAATATCTTACTTATTGTTTATGTTGTTAATGTAATTTATTTTATATACCTCTTGTACCTATAAATTTCTGATTTTTTTTAATGATGTAGAATAATTATTTATGGAATCGTATTTTATGAAAGTTCTGTTAGGATTAAATAATCCAGAAATATTCTGAACCATCTAATTGTTTCATTTGAAAACCACATTTAATGAGAGGTTTTTCACGAAGAAGGATGTAACCTGAAACTATTGAAAGTATTCAAATTTTGTAAGATCTGATTGTTTTGTTGAAAATTATATAAACTAGAATTTTTCTTTAATATCATCAATTAGAAATGTAAAATTCTCAAGCCAGGGTGTCACAATAATAACGTACGATATTTATTGCCTATTAGTGCCTATTAATGAAGTAGTCTATTCTCAACACCACATTCTGTTTACAGTCAGAATTACTGTTGCACGTGAACATAATCTTAATCTTGTTCAAATAAAACTAGCATTCTTCTAGAGTCTTATGCGAATTTACCAATCACTCTGTAGAGATAAAAATAACTTCATCTCCATCTATGATATGTCGATGAATACTCATCAAAAAAAAACCTGTTAAATCGATCTTCCGATATTGTTGATCGCAAGCAAGATTCAAATCTTTGCAAAGTATTGAAACTACTTATTGATGGAGGAATAGTACAGTCTTGCACCCTCAGTATCAAAAATTTTATCCAGTTTCTTGCAATTCTTCATCATTCATTTGATGTAAGGACAAGGCGCTAGGGGACGGGGCAAGTGCCCCATGGCCAACGCTCCTGACCTCGACGAAATCGAATGCAACCTGGTTTCGATACAAATTTGGAAGGCTCAGATAGGAGAAAAAACACCCCTTATATTATTCCATTCTGGAAATCTGTCGTAACTCGGAATTTTAATATTCCTAGTTGTAACTTGGAATTTGATAATATTCCGAGTTGTAACTCAGAATTAAATAATGCAACTCGGAATTTTAAATATAATATTACGACTTACAACTCAGAACTTAGTGTTGGGTGGTGGGTCTCAGATTAAGAATAACGAAATTTGAGGAGAAAGTCGCCCTGTGTTAAAATTCATGCAATCAGGTTTGGCAGCTAACTTCACATCGATAGGTTGATGTGTTGCCGGACTGTGCTAATTTTCCTCGAATGTAATTGTGGTTTTATCAAATAGATTTTATTTACACTAACACCAACATTTCGAAAGGAAAATATGGTATTATTATAGGAGCCTTGTTGCGAAGTCTGCTTTGATTTTTTCGATATGCAGTTTCTCAATCCCAAGTCTCAACCTTTTATCAAATATTCTTGCTTCATTTTTCGGCATAAGAAATGTTGGGCTGGCAAGTTTGGCTACACCCTTTTCATCGTCATCAAAGAGGAATTCGAAGAATTCTGAATAACAGAAATAGCGCAACTCGATTGAATATAATGATCCTGTCTGCTCTAGTGCAACCCTGGAAGGTTACCGAATTTTTCATGAAAAAGTAAAAAACCGACTTCCATACTTCTAGACACACTCAGAAAATAGAAGAGCAACAATGGAAACTGATAACTTGGATTCTGAAAGTACAGCTACCTCTATAGATGAAACTACTGAAAATTTTTGCGAAAACCCTACTCGAGATACATTAGCTGAAGGTTTGATGGGACTTATCAAACCAACGGTAGACCAGCTGGACGAAAGAGTGCGAGCAACCAGGTTAGCGAAATGTTATGTATTCTATACATCATAAATTTTTATATTACTATTATATATTATATTACTATTATACTATATTAGATATGATGATTGGTTATTTTTTGATTTTAGAATATCTCAACTAGAATTGAAACAGTGCCTCGAGAGTTTGAGTGAAGAATTGAAGAATATATCAGATTCTCAAAAAAACTCTATAGATCTGGATGTTTATGTTAAAAAATTGATTAATGCCAAACAGAGGGTAACCATTGTATCAAATATCCTTCAGAATGCTCAAGTTAGGTTGAATAAAGTGCATTTGTCCATTGATAAGGAAATTCACAAAAAAAAAGTTTTATTGGATACTGAAGAACCAAAACCTACCACTTCAAGCTGAGGAAGCATTCTAATAATGCATTTGAAAACACCAAAGTATTGTTTGGATCAGTTTCAAGAAGTTTATGATCCCAGTGAAGATACTTTTTTATTCATAGATGCCCTAGAAGCTGATATAGATTTTCTATTAGGACTTGACCCAAGAACAGTGGTTGAAATAGGCTCAGGTAGTGGTGTAGTTATAACAGCTTTTTCACAAATATTTTCATCTTCCTGTGCATATTTTGCTACTGATATCAACCCACAATGCTGTCTAGCAACAAAAAGTACCAGTGCATTGAATGGAACTACTGTAGACTGTATCAATATGGATCTACTCAGTAACTTCAAGAAAAACATGTTTGATGTGATTTTGTTCAATCCACCGTATGTTCCGACAGAATCTGAAGAGATTTATGGAAATGGACTGAATCTAGCTTGGGCTGGTGGTTTGCATGGATGTACTATTATAGATAGAGTACTAGAGAATTTAGTAAATTTATTGTCTCATAATGGTGTTTGTTACATGGTACTTTTGAGGGAGAATGATATTGAGAATATTATTGGAATAGTGAAAAACTATGGATTTCATAGTGAAATGGTTGTTGATCGGAAAATACCAGGGGAACATTTGTATGTTTATAAGTTTTTCAGGATGAAATTAAATAATGTGTAACTTTTATAAAATAGAAAATAAAACTATAAATTTGGCGTTATCAAATCAGTTTATCCAGAAATAGAGTTGGTAATTTTGCACTTATCATGCGATGGGTTTTTTTTTTCGATTTTTTTTTGGTACTTCATATTTCGACCTTAGGATACCGAATAAAAACATGCGCAAACTTATATTTTTCGAGATATTTCAGGAAAAAGAATGAAAATTAATCTTTAAGCGGCTCGTTTTGGGTAGGCATGGAGTTTCTTTTCTCACACAGGATACTTTTTATACCTTTCTTGAACATTCATGAAGTCAAAAAGAAGGGAAAACATCCTCGAATTAGTTAAATCAACGTTCTTTAGCATCTTGGAGGAAGGTGGATCCAGCATTTTTCATATGGACGGCGCTGTCAAATGAGAATCTACGTCAGAATCACTAGTTCTATGAGTCAAAATATCACAGATGCACATTTGACAGCGCCGTCCATATGAAAGAAGGATTCATCAAATATGCTAAAGACGATGAATTGAACTTCTCAGAGGATGTTTTTCCTTTGTAGCTTCTAGAATGTATGAGGAAGATATAAAGAATATCTTATGTGAGAAATGAAACTTCGAATGGCTATGGTGCCTACCCAAAACAGGCCGAAACAAGAAGGGTGATTTTCATACTTTTTCATGGAATATCTCGAACAATATAATTTTGCGCACGTTTTCATTGTGAAATTCGGGTTCCTGAGGTCGAAATACGTAAGTACAAAAAAAAATCGAAAAAAACCCATCGCATGATAAGTGCATAGTGCATAAGTGATAAGAGACCAGTGGAAGGCAAGAATTTGATCATTACTGTTAGAAGTACAGGCATGAATGAATATATAAAATGGGACGCACATGATATGTTGAGTGATGATAATGGCGTTGGCGAATATAGAAGCAGACTTATTGTCACCTCCGTCCTCTCATAAAATAGATTTGGGGTGAGCTTCTCTACAATTTGATAGTCTTTGGTTCATGTTACATGTTCACTGAAGGATATATAAACAAAGAATATATATAAACAATTATCCAATATCAAAACACGCAATTATGAAATAAATGTTTACTATTTTGATCTAGTATGCTTAATCATGTATACTAGATTCCTCTCATTTAGCCATCACCGAACAGTTTTAGTGCTACACGTGCTACACTATGTCATCAGTGTACACTATTGTAGGTCTTGGAGTCATAGCGAACAGGCCTAGATCATATGATGCCTAGGCATAGAACAAGGTGGATATAGGATGGTGAAATAACTCTTCAATTGTTTCTTTCCAAAACATGTAGACCTGTCAAACGACCTCACTAAGGCCGCACCACTTGAGTATAGATGGCGATACGATCGTCGATCCGGTGAAGTCAAATCCGCTTTTACTGATAATGACGGATACCTGACAGTGATGGATAGCTAACAGTTCAGTTCTTACATTTATGTTGAATTTCAAATCCACATCGTGTTTCCAGCATTTCCAAGATAACCTTCGAGATCGGCATAGGTGACGCCACCTAGTTTCGATCTTGGGAAGCCTTAGTAAGGTATTGAAATCCGACAAAATCAAGTAGGCGAAGGTCTACAACTTTTTCTAGTGGCTGGGTATAGGGAGTTGAGACACCAGTCTTTATTTACATCATGGCATAGAATAATTATATATATATATATATATACTCGTTGACTATATACTCTCCGGCCTAAACCTAGATCCTAGATACACAGACTACACAGAGATAATTATATATGATTCATGATGTTCATGATCGCATATTGCATCCAGTGACAAATGATGAAAATTGTTAAATAAAAAATATATAAATAAAAAAAATTCTTGGGTTAACTTTGTGGATAGTTTATGGTGAATTGTAATTCGTATTTTCTTTTAATTCTTCAATTTTTAGTACCTGTGAACAAATCTTACAATTTGAATGATATGGCCGATAAACATATTACACATGATGATAAAAACAAGTATTCTATTCTTTTGCCTACATACAATGAAGTAGAAAATCTTCCTATAATAATTTACCTCCTCAATAAGTATTTGGGTGAGAGGTGAGAGTATTGATTGTGGTTTAAACAACAATTGAAAAATACTTCTATAATTTCAGTGGGCATGATTATGAAATAATTGTTATTGATGATGGCAGCCCAGATGGCACCCTGGAAGCTGCTATACAACTGCAAAATATTTATGGCAAAGACAAAATTGTTTTGAGACCTAGGGAAAGAAAATTAGGATTGGGCACTGCTTACATTCATGGTATCCAGCATGCTACTGGTAATTTCATCATCATAATGGATGCTGACTTAAGTCACCATGTATGTTGGTACTTATTTTCATGAGGTCATTGATTTTAAGATTATTTTATTTCCAGCCAAAATTCATTTCAAAATTCATAGAAAAACAACAATCAGAAGATTTCGATGTAGTTTCGGGAACTCGTTATATAGGCTCTGGTGGTGTTTTTGGCTGGGACTTCAAAAGAAAACTTGTTTCCCGTGGTGCCAACTTTCTAACTCAGTTACTTCTGCGACCAGGAGCTTCTGATCTCACAGGGTCTTTCAGGCTGTACAAGAAGGATGTTTTAGATAAGCTCATCAACAGCTGTGTCTCTAAGGGTTATGTTTTCCAGATGGAAATGATAATCAGAGCCAGACAGTTGAATTTCACAGTGGGAGAAGTGCCAATCACATTTGTAGATCGGGTTTACGGAGAATCAAAATTGGGAGGGTCAGAGATTGTACAGTTTATTAGAGCTATGTTGTATTTGTTTGCCACTACATAATGGTAATTGTTGGTAATTCTTTATATTCCTAATTGTAAATGACTATATATTCAAGTATATTTTATTTATAATATATAAAAATAGTAGATTTAGTTATAACATACCAATAAATAGTTTTTTTTCTTTTCTGATTTCTCTTAGACTGTGAGTTACAATCAATGATAATATTTTCTATATCGTCTTGTATCATAACTACCATTCACCCAACTATTAACTGCATCAGCTATAACTCTCATTACATAGGTAATGAAATTTCTTATGCTCTGAAAACCCCTCTTCACAGTGTTCATCAGATCAGAATTTCTCTTTACTATCAAGTGTACTCTCTTGATTAATTCAGTTGCAGCATGAGTAAATGCTTTCCTAATTTCTCTGGTACTGGGCAAACTCCTCCGCTCACTGTCTAGGATTTCGTTCACTGAATTTTCTGTCCATCCTGAGGCCTTAGAAAGTAGAGCCATGATTGATTCTCCTGTGTCTCCATGACTTTCTGATATATATCCTATTGAATAGGAACCATCATCGTTTTGTATACTAGTAATTTGTGAAGATGAGAAGGATAAAACAGGAATCTGTGAAGAAAACGATAAAAACATTCACTCAATCATTTTCAACTCATTTTTTTACTGTCAACAAAAATTATGTAGATGAAAACAAAGATGAGTTTGGCTCCATGGCTCAGGGAACTACATCCCCTTGACTCTTGAAGATAGTATTTTCTGAATAATTTCGGAATTTGATAGGCAGCCAACACAGTGGAAGAAGTTTTTTATTTTTCTTGATCAACTCCTGGATAGTAATTCCAGAAGAAATAGTTTATTAATGGTATGAAAAGTAAATTAAATCAAATATTTTCCTTGGGAAAAAGGTTACACCACTGATTCCTTTTTCATAATCTTATGCAATCCTAATCAATTAATATTTCAAAATAAATCTGGCTATTCCCTGGAAAAAATATATTTCAGTAAAGTTTAGTTAACGTAATAATTACCACTGAAATTATGGATTAATGTGTTAGTTTCAACAAAAATTGAAATGAAAAATCATTGTACACAGTTTAGGTTTATTCAGGAATAAAAGAATCAGTGGAGTACCTGAGAGAAATATTTTACTCACCAGCATTATAATAACTCTGAACATTTTGTTGAAAGTCCACTCTTTCAGTCTGTATGGAGCTATAAGCGTGAATGATTTGCAACTGATCGCATTTCTATAGGTAAATTTCAATGTTGTAAAATTGTCATTAGTAAACAATACTTAAGGATATCTGCCAGATTAACTAGAAAGGGTAGGAAAGAAAAACTTCTGAATTAGAAAGTAATTTTAATCAAATGTAAAAGTTTGATAGTTATCTATACATTAACAGTTTAGAAGTGAGCGTTTAATACCTAGGGCCACATAGTTATTAGATGATAGGTATATGTATGTAAGCTGATGATAGATAGTATCGATAATACATTGAAAAAAATAATACATAGGTACTATAAGGAAAACATAAAACATAATGATAGAGTCAATTTTGGATTTCACAATGTAAGAATGCACGACTCAATTATGTGTTTCAGATTTCCTATCTACAGTTTGAATAGTTCAACTTTCTAGTTGATAGTCGGATAAGAACTCGAGTTCATCCGGACGTTTTGACAATACTATAAATACACAAGGTGGTGAAGTAAAACAAGAAAAAAGTCGGGAATGTTGTAATGGAAATAGAGGAAATTCGAAAGAGAGGAGGAGAAATGAAAGGAAAAAATACAAATAAACTTTTTCCCATTCGTACCCAAAATTGTGCCAGTAACCTGCTATGGTACAGGCTGCTTGATTGAGTGAACACCGACTGTATCTCAGAAACTACAAATGCATAGTGGAATATTGGGGTAAAAATTTGATGATCAAGTGGTTCAAGGGAAGTGAAGAGAAAGTTACTGGAAATTATTTTCATTATCGCCAACTGAAACTTCGATTCTTTTGAAAAAAAAAAGTCATGTTATGTCGAAAACAAGACCTCCGTAATCTGCATGAAATTTCACTCAGTTTTAATATTATGTTATTCGTTGAACGATAATATCGTCTATTCGTGCATCTGAGGTTTTGATAACTTTGTGTTTCTGATAGCAACACTTAGTCAACTGAGCGAAAGACTCGTTTGCAGGATACCCAAGAACTTCCGTGAAATGGGTTCTTTTATCGAAAAACAAAGTCCCGCTATTAAAATATGTGATACTCTGTATGGTACAAACTCAGGGTTATTACTTTTTAGATTCTGACTATTGCAATCTCCTAAATAAGAGCTTCAGAGATAGAAATAGGTGTTTGAATAGAAAGAAAGTTGTCGGTTTCTGAATACATTTTATAATTGTTTCGGAGATATCACAGAAGAACTGAAATTTGCTCCAAAAAAATTGTTCTTTATTACTCAGTTACCATTCATACAATTCTAAGGAAATTTTCATATTTAACGGTTCGGAACCCGAAGAATCTGATGGCGACAATAAATGTGCCTGTCCTATAATATTTTAGATTTTGAAGCCCTAATAGGAGATAGCAATAGTGGGAAAAGAGATAGTGCTAAACCTGTATAAATATCGTTTACATAGTTCACATTATACATAGACAGATTCAAATAATAATATTAAAAAAATAATGAAAATGGCCTACTCAGACGCTAATGCTACCTGTCAAGAGTCGCACTGTCAATAAATATTCGCTTATAGATTGTTCAGTTGGTTATATACGTTTGATTGACTTTATTGGCATCATTTTTGTATTTTCAATTTATATTTATCAAATTTCAATACATTTTTATCCTGAATGCTTGACGATACACCAACTTTGCATTAAACATGAAAGTTTGTAGAAGTATTTTGATTTTCTTAAATAAAAACATATTTTTATTGATATCCAATGAGTAAGAGTCACTATCATGATGAAGCAACTAGAATGAAACAGTTTGTGACAGTTAGAATTTTATAATTATTCCAGAAATATTGTAAATATTAAAAAAATGCCAAAAACTAAAAGTTGTCATACAACGTTCAAATTGGTACTGAATTTATTGTTGGAATAGGAATAGGAACAACTTTTGCCCGTAAACATTTTTGGAATTCAAACAAATAAACCTATTTATAAAAAAAAAGACAACTCGACAGATCGAAATATATCCGATTTGAAAAAACATCTCTCGTGACCCCGTCCGGGTGAGCCGAATTTCTAAATTCTAAATAAATTATTGTTGAAAATTCTTCCTACATGATGCCAACTTTATGAAGGGCAAAAAACTTGAATAATCCAAACAATCCCACCCCACCGGAGTGGCCGTAATAAACTTCGGATGCTTAAAAAACGATGTTCTTGTGAAATTTTGTGATCCTTACCATAGAAATTCAAACCATGACAAATGTTGGTTTAAACTTTTTTTTAACTGATACTTTTGTTTTTTTTGTTGTTTTCGTTGGAGTTGGTCTAACTGGCCTTCTGTTTGGAAGATATCGTTGGATTTGATTATGTCTATCGTTCGGATAGTAACTAGGATGAAGCCCTGGTCGACCGCCGCTGTTGTATAGAGAAATATACCCAGTGTTACCTTTGGTCAGTGCAGAATTTTGGACCCTAACGTAACTTTTGGGAATCGAATGATAAATATTTTTATTCGAATTATTGATTATTGAGGTTGCTGTTGGTGGTTTAGTGGGTTTTCGGTAATATATGACCATCTGTCTTTCGTTTCTACTTCGACTGGTTTTCGTTGAAACTGTGGAGTCACATTCCACTTCAATTCTTTGTAATATCATGATACATAAAAGTATGTAAATCTGAAAATTAAACATAAAAAGATTTCATACCGAATTGGAGATTGGAATTAACTCACCATTATTTACCACTGAAATATATATACCTATACAATAATCGGCAATTTTTCCGTTCACAATGACTTAATGTTGTGTTATACAAATGAAAGGTCTCATACATATACGTGTATTTATATATGTATGAAAATGTTCTATCTAGTTCACTGTTAAATTATACCGTTATGTTTGCAGTGTAATTTGGAAAATGAATTATCATCAAAGATGCAAATCCAGTCCATAAATAAAATATTAGGTACTAGCTACGTAACTGATATAATTTTCATTCAATAATTTCGACTTGATATGAATTGCCAAAAATTATCAAATTCCAGATAATATTCGGTTGACTGAAGGTTCATTTTATTCAAGTTTAGGTTGAAATATGAGTGTTAATTATTTTAGCAAATATCATTTATGTATTCAATTTCGTCTTGAGGATTTCAATCAATGAATGATGACACGGATTCGGACACACACCTATCTGTTCAAATACTATACCTAGTCGTAAATTGTGTCTGTGACTCAGGATTTCTCAAACTTCCAGAGTGATAAGCCATCGGAAACTAAAATAGAGAATTTTTTTCTGGGGCATTCGTAATCGAACGTGGAATTCACATTTTGTAAATCTTAAATACACAAGATTTCCAGGAACTATAGTGTTCATAAAGTGAAATTAATGTCAGTAAAAGTAACTTTTTTGTAGTGAATTGATAGAGGAATGGAACTACGAACGCCAAAATTCTCAAATTTAGCAACACCATCAAGATTTTGTATTGATTTTGAAATTTCATTTCGACCATATAATAGAGAATATGAAATTTCTATAAGGAAAGTTTTATTGTTGCATCTCGAAAAAAAGCAAAAGTCAAAAATTCTATTGAATTCTATGCGAACTTCTGACGTATTACGTGTGTTCCACGTAGAAAACAACATGTATTTATTATTTTTGTATAATTTCTAAATGAATATAATTTACAATCACACTTGTTGTATTTTACGACACCGTTTGAAGAGACGGATAGATTTATGTATTTTGAAACATAAACTAACAAGGGAATCCTGGGAACCCCTTCAATAAGTCAACCCAAAAAATCCATTGGAAATCGGCTAAAGACTTAATTTAAGAATGCATAATAATATGTAGTACCACTTGCCGAATTCAAGGATTTCTTATGAATCAAAATATGTACCTTATGACTATACAGTTTTTAAAAAATTCAATACGAATAAACAATTCATTGTTCAATTGATACAGCAAATATATACTGATTTTATTAGGAAATGAGTTTCCTTCAAAAATAATGCATAATCAATCAAAATGTGGGTATATATAAACTATGCCACGTACAAGCCTCTCAGTTGTGAGTATACTTAATGAAATATATTAGTGTCATTTGGAAGATATTGTTTCTGGAAATGGACGCCGTACTTTGTCAAGTAAGTAACGAAGTGAGGAATTATCCTAGATAAAGATTTTGAAAAGTTGAAATTACTCAAAAAAATAAAATAGAAAATTCTTAAGTTCAGAACTTTAATTAAGGTTAAAAAAATATGTATAAATATGCCATGTTGTGACGAAGATCATGAACTTAAAATCCTATACTGAATCTCGTAGAGAGACCCAAAAAAAACTCGATATAGCGAATATCTAGATTGTTATCATTGTTAATCGCTTATTACTATAAATATTCTCGAAAGTTTTGAATGCTCATAATTTGGAAAATATGGAAGATAGATTTCATCACCTATAATATTCCTATAATACCTATAATATTTTGAGTGCGATCTAATTTTCAATTTAGTATCGAAAAACCATAAGCGTTATTTTCTCATTTTATGATTGAATCATTACGTTTAATGATAAAATCATTCATATTTTTTATACGGAGTTTTCTACTAGGTATTCGTGATGATGAACATATCAGTCTCTGTTCAAAATAGGTACAAAACCTACTTTCGAATGATGAGAATCGAGATTGTCTCCTGATGAAACCTCATTCCATGAAATCACGAAGATTTAGGAATATTTTTGGGATAACATCAAATAGGAGTATAATAATATCAATAAATAAATTCACTATATCTTCAAAATATATGTGAATAAATTTTATATATTTTTCAGATCGTTTTCTTAATGGCAATTTTTGATAATATCGGGGGTGCTCCATTCGTTCTGGAAGAGACCAAAAGTGATTATTCTGACATGCTAATATTTCGATTTGAAGGAGAAAATCTAGAAAATGAAGAAAACAGCAATTCAATCCGACAACTCACGAAGAGGGAGGCCCTACCTCAGACCAATGTGGATAAAAACCGAAGAGGAAGGCTGGATCCTTCATTCCCTTTCAGGAAAAACAGTAGACCAATTTTGCTTCCTTACTCTAATTATGCCAACGATGTAGATGAATTTCCCACAACATTCTGATGAAGACGATCTTGTTATAATTAATATATTATGTGATTATTTCTAGTCTGCCATGTTTTTTATATTGTGATAAATACTAAAAAAGTGACAATAAATTTTGGTGGCTCTGTATTTTTAGTAGAATAAAAACATGTTGGAATATTAATAACTACTTTTGCCTGATAGCTGGTTCGGCGAAATGACGTCAATAAAAATTATTATACACTTCATTCCATTCATTTGTGATGTCATCGAATATTATTTGGAATTCATCACCTTGTATTTCTATATTTTTCAGATAGATATCCATCCATATAGGTTTCGTTATATGGGTCCGTTTTACCATTTCATCAGAGAATATAATGCAATATCAAGCAATGTTTTTTTTATTACAAAACCCGCAAGTATAGGTAGTATTCATAGACTTATTACTATGGTAGTAATCCAAATCCAAGTGTTCTTTGCTATCGTTTAACAGATAAAACATTGACTCCATCAACATTGTGAGTAGTAACTCTCAACATTTAGCATAGTGAAGAATTAGATTTTACAAGAGTTATCTATAGGTACTCATTAATCTTTTGTTATAT
Source organism: Gastrophysa polygoni (assembly GCA_963576655.1). Taxonomy (NCBI): domain Eukaryota; kingdom Metazoa; phylum Arthropoda; class Insecta; order Coleoptera; family Chrysomelidae; genus Gastrophysa; species Gastrophysa polygoni. The sequence goes on from OY755087.1 coordinate 16,298,382, forward strand.
ATCAATATATATTATTACCATGCAGAATATATACAAAATCTCTGAGCACTATGGAACAGAATGAGTCAATTTTTAGGCAACTTAAAATGAAGCAAAAAAATTTTGCCCAGTCTTGTGTAATCGATGCTACTAAATTCATCTTCAGGTTATTGATTGGCTTGTGAAATCTGATAAATATTCACAAGTCATTTTTAGCTCCTTTAGATACTGTTCCATGAATCCTTAGTTAGTGTCGTTCGAGATGAAACAAATTGAATGAATTTTTCAGCTTTTAATGGGATTTTCTCTCCTCGTTTCTAAAAAATAGAGTAGAAGTTATTAAAAATTATTGCAATATATTTGTAGTAAGGACAGATTTAGGATCTGTCCCAAAATGTCACTGCGCTTGAAATTAAACCTTTAGATACATAAAAGAGAAATTCTCTATTGGTCAGTGACACCTTGTTTTTGAAAAAATTTGGAAATACAAATATATTTGATAAGAATAAAACCTCTACTTATCTTGGTGGACGTTTCGGGAATCCCATTAAAAGCTGAAAAATGAATATACCACCTCCTCGAAGAACTTACAGACAGTAAATTGAATGAAGTTGCGTCGCCTATCAAAAATTTTCTTCAGACATAGACTTTACTGATACACATTCGAATTCCAAATTCAAAGCCGCTTTTCAATCAGCGGCAACCGGTAGGTACTTCCATGATGTAAATAAAGACTGGTGTCCCAACTTCCTATACCCAGCTACTAGAAAAAGTTGTAGACCTTACTTGATTCTGTTGAATTTTAATACCTTACTAAGGCTTCCCAAGCTCGAAACTTGATGGCGCCACTTATGCTGATCTCGATGGTTATCTTGTAAACTCTGAAAAACACGATTTGAACTTGGAATTCAGCACGAATGCAAGATTTGAACCATAAGCTATCCATAACTTACAGATATCCGTCATTATTAGTAAAAGCGAATTTCACAGGATCGACGATCGTATTGCCATCTCTACTAGAGCGGTGCAGCCTTAGTGAGGTTGTTTGACAGGTCTACATGTTTTGGAAAGAAACAATTGAAGAGTTGGTTCAACCTCCTATATTCACCTTGGGTACTTCTTATACTTTTAGAAGGACTATGATATGTAGAATGAATCATCAACAAATGCAGCGAAATTTAATGTCTACGAACATCCGTTGGAAATATTTCTGGGGTTCATCTAGAAAATTCAAATATACATTTAGAAATATGTTTATTCGATTTCGAACTGGAAAGTTGATAGCTGATACTATTAACAACAACATGATAATATTTTCGATTACGAGCGGTCAACATTGGAATTCTACACATTTTTATTTACCTAAGATGAATCACATTAGATAACTTTAGAATTATGTGAAACACTTCAACTGTTTTCAATATTTCAAAGGAGTTATATGAAAATGAGTTCTATGAATTTGATAAATGCTTAGCCAAGATGAAGAAATTGTACACTCATACTATGGTAAAAATTGACCATTTTTGATTCTCGAAATTTTCAAAACAAACAAATACCGATGAACAATCATCATGATAATTAGATACGCAGAACTTTTGGTTAGTCAACGTTAGTCATGTATTGACAGGACCAATTCAAACAAACACATTATTGGCGAGTCAAAAAAATGTCAGGAGATTCTTTATATCTCAATTAAGAAATATTGATTTTTCACAGTGGTGGTTATTTCTGTTACCTCGTAAGTGTATATAAGATGCTCGATACAACACCTAGTCAGTTCATATCGAAAATTAGTGTTCACTCCGCCAAATTGGCCCGAATATATCAATCGATAGTTCCAAATAATTATGATGAAAATGGATCAAGTATTATTCTATGTAAGTGAACATAAAATTATTTTCAAGCAAAACTATGATAATTATATTGATTTCGAACAAATGACAAGAGTCAACTGAAATTATGAGCTAACAATCTCGAATCAAAATCTGGTTTTACAATTTTTCATTATTCAAAATATTTTTATAATCTTATCTCCGAAGGAAAATCCGACTATTACACTTTCATTCATTTCAAGAATGCAACTTACGTTACTCATCTTTATGTCAATTAAAAGAAAACATAGTTGATTGCTTTATAGATATTTTATAATTTCAGATAGCTCTATTTTGCTCAACGACTATATATCCGGCACTCAGTGTACCCCTCAGAACGGAACCAAATTTAGAAACGAAAAATGACCCAGAGAATACAATGAAGAACCTTCCATTCCCAGTGGAACTCACTGAAAGGGAAGCATTTTTCAACAATGAAGACTGGAATAACTATACACCTGCTGGTCATCTGAAAACAGCAAAACTCACAAAAAGGGAAGCATTCGACAATGCAGACTTTAGTAGTTCGGAATATTTTGGAGACACATCAAATGATGACGAAAATATTGAGTCTGCTGGTACCAGATACGCATATAATCCATATTTTCGCTTCCGAAGGATATACACATCACATAACAGACCAAGCCATCCTCTATCAAATTATGCAGATGACTATGATAGATTTCCAACGACTTTTTGATCATCAAGCAATAAAATACCACAAGAGTTTATTTATTTTTTTACCGCAATTTTTGTGATAATACGCCATATTTATGAAATTTATCGAATAAATTAGTTACTAGTAAATATCTTCATTCATCAAACCAATGGGTCCTTCTGCTTAAAACTTCTTGGGGCACAACTAGCTGGGATAATCCCAGCCCACTAGTCTTATTTAGAAGTACAATGATTCAAATTACAAGCTTCCACAGGTTACGGGTTACAAGTTCGTTGATAAGCAACAGGACCTCATCTGTAAGAGATACAAAGTTCGAAAAATTTGGAATACCTACTTCCGGATACATCCGAAAAAAAAATATGTTATGCAAAATCGTTTGTGTTTCATTTCATTTGAAGACATATTTTGAAATGAATGCCCCCTCTACATTGATACGTCTGGATTTTTTATTTCATTTTTTGATTTCTTTCATATATGATGGTGTACCACAATAATCGATGAGTGAAAAGTTTTTCATAATATATAAATATAGTCATATTCACCTAAGACATTTTTTTGCCATGATCGTGTCTTTGTCTAACAGATTATTCATAAGTAACTCAGGAGCTGAATTATATTCATGCACCACTATAACAATGATATTCGTGAATGAAGAAAACCCAACTTGATACCATGAAAGAAGATATGGAAAAAGTAAACCGAAAGTATGTCATTCGTGTTCATGATTTCATCAGCTGTTCCCGAAACTTTATGTTGGGTATGTTTTTTCAAATCGGATATATTTCGATCTGTCGAGTTGTCTTTTTTTTATAAATAGGTTCATTTGTTTGAATTTCAAAAATGTTTACGAGCAAAAGTTGTTCCTATTCCTATTCCAACAATAAATTCAGTACCAATTTGAACGTTGTATGACAACTTTTAGTTTTTGGCATTTTTTAATATGTACAATATTTCTGGAATAATTATAAAATTTCAACTGTCACAAACTGTTTCATTGTAGTTACTTCATCATGATACTGACTCTCACCCATTGAATATCAATAAAAATATGTTTTTATTTAAGAAAATCAAATTTTCATGTTTAATGCAGAGTTGATGTATCATCGTCAAGCATTCAGGATGAAAATGTATTCAAATTTGATACATATAAATTGAAAATAGAAGAATGATGCCAAGAAAGTCAATCAAACGTATCTAACCAACTGAACAATCTATAAGCGAATATTTATTGACAGTGCGACTCTTGACAGGTAGCATAGGCGTCTGAGTAGGCCATTTTTTTTATTTTCACTTAAAGTAAAACTTAACCACTTGGATTTCAAAATAAATTATTGATACATTATTTCCCATACGATATCAACTTCTTACCCCCGGTATACCTATCGATTTTTCAAAACCGGACGTGGTTCTATCTCAAAACTATCTTCAAAGATGTGTATTTCTATTCGATTATATAGCAATCTGTCTATGTATAATGTGAACTATGTAAACGATATTTATACAGACTTAGCACTATTTCTTTTCCCACTATTGCTATCTCCTATTAGGGCTTCAAAATCTGAAATATTATAGGACAGAAACATTTATTGTCGCCATCAGATTCTTCGGGTTTCGAACAGTTAAATATGAATATTTCCTTAGGATTGTATAAATGGTAACTGAGTTATAAAGAACAATTTTTTTGGAGCAAATTTCAGTTCTGTGATATTTGCGAAACAATCATAAAATGTATGCTACCTTCATCAGTCTCAGCAAGCTTCATGTGAATTGTGACTTCCCAGAGAGTTGGATCTCCAGCCTGGACTTCAGTATAATATCGGAGATTGACTCTTCTTCTTCGTTGCATAGAAAACATATAGGTTCATCCATAGCCGACTCTGAAGAACAAACCTGGGACTACAAAAGGTTCATCTGTGCGAATGCCCATCCGATTCAGATGTTTTCCCATGCGAAAGTGACCGGATATTAGTCCTGTCTTATGTGACCTCTGCTCAAATTCAGAAAGTATTCAACGGCGCGCTTCAGCTATCATGCCCTGGAACATAATTCTATACCACTATCCCTGGGTGATGAATACTCAAAAACTTGAGATAAAATTTTTTAATACATCAATTTGTATCTCCAATGTCTATTCAGATATCCACCATACGACATTTTTAGATAAACAGTAATTAATATATTTCATCAGTATGACTATTGCGTACAAATCATTTTACATCCAACGTACTTAAGCATAACATAATACAAAAATAGTTTCAAGGTAAATGATTCAATGAAACTACCAAACAGACTCAATTAAGTATTATGGTTACAGTTGCTGAAATTCCAATAAGTAAAAAAAAACGTGAGATAATTCGTGAACATTTAAATATTGCAACGATACCCACAAATCGAAATCACATGGAATAACATATATTATAATGATAGTTCTAGTTAGAACAGTCGTGATAACCTTGTTTTCAGGAGGAAATTGAAAAATCCAGACTTCTAGTTTCCGATATTAATTCAGATACATTGTTCCCCACCAGAAATATGGACTTAAATTCAAAGAATTCTATATTTTTTATTCATCTGAAATCAACCCTCCCTACGAAATTTCAGTGTTCTTTCAATAGATACTAAACTTGAAGAAACAAAAAATAATACAATTACAAAACTATTGAATCTCAATATCAACACGTTATATTAGAATACTCCGAAAGATGTCAAATTTATCTAAGTATACCAGGAACTTACCAAGTACCAGATGATACGGGACTTTATTTCCGATATCCTGAAATTACACATTTATATTCTCAAGGTATTCATCTATAATTATAATAAAAAAATCAGCTACAATAATTCGATGAATAACAATGAAAAGAAAAAATATCACAAGCATGAAATTTAATAGAATGTCATCAAAATTATCACCATTATAGAAATTAAACTTGAAAGGACACACGAGATAGTAAAATTTCTGTATTCTGCGCTTCTGCATATAGTTGATCAAATTGATACTCCAATATCATATTTGTGATATTATATTCTTTCACAAAATTTCAATCCATTTTCATCATTGAATTGAAATAAAGGTTGAATGAACCAAAACATCAGGAAATTTAATCTATATTTGCCCATAGAATGAAAATTTGAGATTTCAAAAATTAGTTTTCCTCATTGAATTTGCAATTCGATTCTCAAGATATTGAATTAATATGAGTTTATTTGCGGTTGAAGAGGTTATTCCATAGCAACATCAATAGATACTACTGTCTATTATAATCGAGGAGATTGGCAGTATATTAATCTCTATAGATTTTTGGGATTCTATCTTCTCCAGTCTAGAATAAAAGAATAGAAGTTATAATAATTATTTCAAAATATTTGTAATAAGGACACATTTATGATCTGCCCCAGAATGTCACTGCGCTTGAAATTTCAACCTCAGATACTTGAATTCTCTAAAATTCTGACACTAAACAGTGACGAGTTAGTGTCGATAGATGAAGCAGTCAAACTACTGAAAAGATAGAACAATTTCTTATGTGTTGAAAACAGTTGTTTTGTGCAGATTCGTTCCCGAAACTTCCACCACTGAGGCGAGTAGAAATTTTGATATTCGTTTGATATATTGGTTTTCCGAAATTATTGAAAAACAAGGTTTCACTGATGAATAGATAATTTCTTTCTTAGGTATCTGAAGGTCAAATTTCAACCGCAGTGACATTTTGGACAGATCAAAAGACTTTATTACAAATATATTGAAATAATTATTATATCCTATTTTTATTTTTAGAATCGAGAGAAAATTCCAAAAATCTGCAGAAATAATTAACGGAAACACAAAAATACAATTTATTATTAGAAATACAATGGATCAAACTGAGCAAACGTTTGCGATCAAACGTCTATAAATTATATGATAACGATCCCGACAAAAAAATAATCTCCTACAATTCTATTTTTTATTCCATTAATAATTCATACAAAGTGTATCCTGATTTAATATAGCAATATACGGTTCTCGCCACAACTAGATACCAATTCTTGAATGAGTATTTTTTGGGATACAGGACGAGCTCATTTTGATTTCTCTCCTTCCTATTTTCGCGTGCTCGTTCATTTAGAAACATTTTTGAAGATCTTGAAATTCAGTTTCTATAAGATGTAGAGCTTTGGATTACATGGTGAAAAATGTGTATGTGTAGGTTATTAATCTCAATCTGGAAGGAAAACGTAATTTTCAAAACGATTAGGATGATGATTTCCATTTCAAGGACAAACGACAATTACAAACTATTATCGAATAGTGGTGCTCCGACTGACCACCACAGTGAACTAAACATCGAGCTTCGAAAGGTCGCTGCCAGGTGCTATTGCCACACGTTGCCCGCGTTCGCAGGCTGGTTGCTGAGGTTCAGCGCGCCGAATTGCTGCTGCAGAGTTTGGGCGGCGAAAAACGGGTTGGGGGTTTGGTTGAAGCCGTCGCTAACAGGAGCAGCCGAGGGCTGTTGGTAGAATTGGCTAGGGGCGGCTTGCTGCGGGAAAGTGCCCACCATAGGGTTGACGCCAAACTGATTTGGATTTGGAACCGGCACCTGCGCAGATAAACATCATTTATTGGAATAATCGAAATACACTATGTCCCAGATTTGTATCTTGTCACAGATATAGAAGAGAATTGAAAAAAAAAACAAAATAGATACAAAGTCTATTTTTCTCTTTTCATTCACATACTTGGGAGTGAAAACCTTACACCATAGAAATATTTGAAAAAATGTATATATCTATGTACACGTGAAAACACGTGTTTTGTTTGTTTATTATTATTGTCCCAGGAAACATGACTGCTCATAACAGGGCGTCAATCCTCAGATTAAATAAACCTGTATTTAATTTAACTGAAAAGCCATGAAGAAAATAACAACAATGATTATATGTTGTGCAATAATCATATGTTGTGTTATTATTTAAGATGTGATATCCTACTGAAACTAAGATTTTTGTACTCATTTATATTTCATCCTGTGTTCTATATTTCAAGGTAAATTTGGAATGTCTTGCATTTCACTTAGCAGGACTTTAATTTGAATAAAATAATAAACAAAAATTGTTTAAAACTTGACAGCAATAATGTACAAAAGATAGTCATAAGCAGACATGAAATAAAACGCTCACGAAGCGTTTCCGAGCTTTGAAGGGTTTCTTTCTTCTTTGGACGAGAGGAACTCGACAATTAGATTATGTGGAATAACTATGACTACACCTAGTATACTCATTACAATACCGACTGATTTCGATAGCAGATTTATTTATTTTCCATGAAGGAAAATTTACGGAAATAATCATTTCTGTATACATTTCAAATGTTTTTTTTGTCACATTCTAATAATAACAACAGAAACATTTCCGGTTTGGAAGAAAAAAAAAATTATTCATTTCAAGATTTGGATCCTACCTAAAATTATAATAATACATGAATCTGAAATTTTAATAATTGTACCGCATATTGTATGTAGTGAAGCAGTTCAGATCAATTTCCTTTAATTGCTTTCATTGTACTTGCTCGAGAAGATCTATAATTGTAAATTTTCAAGGTCGAATTGATATACCACTGGGGACACCTCACTACCTTTTACAGCTGGAGCAAGTCATAAAATGATAATGAGGGACACAGGGCTTATTTTTAGGCAATGAGATAGTCCATGTGCTTAGACAAATATATTTGAATTCGACCAAGAGTCGTTGCTTATTATTTGAGCACCGTACCTCATTGTTTTATCAGAAATAGTTCAGATCAGTTTTGTGTTACAGCTATAGAAATATAAATGAAAAAGATGGTTAACTGAGATTAAACTTTTTTCATTTCAATTCGAAATATGTAATTTTCAATACTAAATAAGGAACTCACAGTCACTTTGATGACATTCACAATTTAAGAGGAACTGAATTCTAGAAATTATGTCATTCTTATTATTCAAGGTGTGTACAATGATTTGGTACCATTGACATACCTTGTATGTTCACAAGGCTCAAAGTCAAAAAGCAAGGTCACTATATTTTTTCTCCATATTTAGCCGACAATACAACTACAAACAAGGATATAAATCCACCAAAACAATCTTACCTGTGAGGCACCAGTCATACTGAACTGCAACTGTCCTTGTGCTGGAGCTCCAGCAAACTGTGCCTGTTTGCTCCACTGCTGTTGTGGCCAGTGGTTAGGCAGTTGATTTATACCATTCTGTATAGGAAAAGAGGGTTGTGGTTGCTGCTGGAAGTTTCCAAAGGCTTGGAAAGGGGGCTGGACAGGAGGCTATATGAAAATGTTGAAACTTGCTATTTGGATTTTTTCATTCAAGATCAATCTAGATAATTATACATAGTGTACCGCGGATCCTGTTGAAGATAGATTGTATTGATTTTTTGAACAGCAATACAAAAATTATTCATGGAAGATGTATAGAAATTGATTAAAACTAATTGTATGAAGTTCCGTTTTGATCATTGATTTCGTTATATTGTCGATTATTTCAAAGATTAAAATGATCTGAAATATCCAAACTTCATGAACATCGCAAATGCTACTGCTACCGTCAAACTGATGTACCTAATGAATCATTCTTAGGTCATAGGTATTCACTCAGTTGACGCCCATCTCTAATTAGCACATGACAGTGACAGCTCAGCTCACGTATGATTTGTGACATTTCCAGAATTGATAATTATCAATAATTCAGAATTATTTTTATAATTGCAATAATGGCTAAGGAAAAATATTTATTGTTTTTCATTTCACTATTCTTTGATGTCAAATCAACATTTTTGCAAACACAATTTTTCATTGGACATTAACATGCATTTTTCTTCATCGAACTCAGAATCACAACGAATATTGAAATAGCGAAGATATAGAATTGCTTTCACCTTATGTGCTATTTACAAATACTTGACATTATAAATTAAAATTATGATGCATTATATACGTGAGGTATAACTTTTTAATATGATTTTGCGGAATGTCTCTCCTGGCTATCACTGTCGTATGTTTTCAAGATATCAACTAGAAAATAATGACACTGAGAAAAGGAAAAATAGATATTTGATAGCAATAATTTTCAATTAAAAAAAGTGAATTAATTTCAATAGCATTCCTTTGACTCAACAGAATAATTGTGCCTTGGTCTATATCCAGGTTAACTTTTATCTACAGGGCATTAAACACTCAGTGTACTCATGAACTTGAAACACTGATGATGAAAGACTACAACCCTTAAGAGGTCCCGATGAAAATTGGTGTCTAATTTCTCAAGTCTAGTGGTAATAAGCCAACTCACATAAGTAGCTTGTGGAAACTGACTGAAGTTGTTAGTAGGACCATTAGCATATAAAGCTAAGATACCATTTTTGTCCAACTTCACTTTTTCCTTTTCTACAGGGAGGACTTGGTTAAAAAAACTTTCTTCTTCATTTTTGACCAAGTCCAGCTGAGGCTCTGGTTTTTCAGGTTTGGATTCCACAGTTGAGGGGGCTGAGACAAAACCACTGAAGCTGTCATCTCCATTTTGGAATCCTAAAGAATTATATCAACATAAAAGAAATAGTATTACAAAATAGTATGACAAAATGCATTTCTATTTCACAAATGGAGAAGTAGACTGAACGAAAAATATCACACATCTCACTATTCCATGATTATCAGAGTAAATTTTAAATGATGTCACATATCTGAGCAATATTGGACAATTAAAAAAGTGCAGCTCAACTGAAATATAAAGTAGGTGTGTTGTGAGTAACCACTTTAAACATAACTATATCCCCCAGGATTGGAGAACTACCTAGTATGTCCTAAATAAATTCATTAATTGTATGAAATTACAACTAACTGGGGACCAAATGAAGTATACCAGGATAACACACCATTTATATAAACCAACAAAACTAGTGAACTCTAAATTTCAGATCCTACATCTTCAATCTTCTTGAAACGAATTAGTGATCCATCATATGTAGAACAAAATGCCAGTGTGTCTTCTGATCACACATATTGGTGGTAAAAGTTTAATTACTTCCATAACACAAAATGTTGGTATAATTCAGTAGATATGGTAGGACAACAAATCAATATTGGTTCTAGCCCTTTGCACCATTTTACATAGCAACTTAAACAGCTACAGCAAGTTAAACAACAATAACAAATTGAAAAACCACACACTAATTTTGAAATTTGGTGGTACATAAGATTGAATGATAACTGAGAATTCACCAGTAAATCTCTATTTGGTTACATCTTATTGAATAATGTTTTGGAATCATTCATAATCATATGCAATGACTTAAGGACTGAGAATTAATCATAAAATTATTTTGTAAATCTCCAAGGGTTATTTGTAAAAAAATTCTTGCAGTCATATTGTATTTCAAATGACTCCATCGAATTTATCAATTGTTTGCCATATTTGGAAAGCTCAATTCAACAGTGTACTTTTGATTTTTGCACATATATCTAATATCCATATTATGTACTTGAAATGTTATTTTTTGCTCATTTTGGGGTACCAAGTAGAATAAGACAAGTTTCAATGATAGTATTACTTTCTACTTAGCCTAAGAAAATATAGTTGCAGATCTGTATTTAGAACTACATAAACTCTATAAATTAATCTCCTGGTCAACTTTTGAATGGTTCGCAATTTTTTGTAATTTTTTTCCAATAGTACTTCAGGAACTACATTTTGACACCAATTTTGGAATATATTTTCCAAAGTAATGGGAGGTCAAGCCATACGATTTGAAAACTTCTCCACTTGTCTATATGATAACAGAATTTAACACAAATATTTTTGTTGCTTGAATAATTCAACATCAACTAGCTGTCTTACTGATGAATTCACTATTATAATTACTATCTTCATTTATTACTAGTATTACTATAATTTTTTTTTCATTACTGTAACACTAGTCTGCACATATCAATACTTATATGTTTTCTCTCAACCCACCTAGGTGCATACTTGTTAAAAGGTACTAACAAACTTGTCATCACCACATATAAATGTATATCATGTTTATTATGTTTGAAACAATTGAATTGAATATTAACATTCAACTATATTTTCTAGTGGTTTAGATGAATAAAAGAAACAATATGAAATACGTGAAATACTATTTCTAAATACTTTCAAGAATAGATTTTCATTTCACATGTGATCACATTTGTTTGTTTGTATGCTACTTCTTTCGTTCATGTCATGTGTTCCTACCAATACAATTCATTTTACCTATATTAATTTTGAATTTTTTATGTAGATTTGATTTCTGACTGACATTTATTTTGTGCCCATTCTTAATTGTTGTTCTCTATTGTTTTATTCATTTTCATATATTTTTATTTCAATTTTATTTATATTCACAATGAGAATCAGGGTCGATGAGAATTTTGTGTTCTTGGACAATAATGTAGATTTCCTCTCTCTCCCTCTGAACATTGAGGCACACCTAGGCTAAATAAGAACTAATAAAATTAATAGGACTCTGATTCCACTTGGTACCCCAAGAATGAACAAATATAAGAGTTTGATCTCATAATATGAATAATAAAAATTGTATATGCAAAAATGAAAAGTATATCTTCAAATCGAACTTTTGAAGTTCTTTCCAGGTATGGTAAATAATTGAGGAATTTGAATGTATAGGGTATTGTTTTCAGACAGGAACAATTTGTGAATTTCAAGTGCAGCTGAACCTGTATTACCTTTTTTGTTGAAGCTCTAATTGATATGATGATATAGTATGTGTACCAATTTTTAGAAGGATATACAGGGTGGTTGGAAAGTTAAGAGACAATAGAAAATGGACAAGTATATTCAATATGAGAAGAACATCGAAGACTTTCAAAAATGTGAATCGCAACTGTGGATTACCTATACTAAATAGGAATCTGAGAGAAAATCTATAGTTCATCTAAATGTAATAGATACCTGATAATATTCTATGATTTGAATGAACAATAGCTCAAGGATGTACAACCTATGATTAATTTTGATGAAACTTTTCTGTTGGAATAAGGATAATTCCATAGTTGAATTCAGGATTCATTACTCCCATATTAATTACTCACCTAATAGGTCACTATCCCTTTTTTCCTTCTTATTGGCATCTCCAGTACCATTAGTGGATCTAGCAGGTTTTGGACTTGGGTTAGTGGGTTTTGGTAACTGTGGGACCTCCACAGAACCCAAAGATTTCTTCTCAACAGTTGCCTTTTTTTTTCGTTTTTGTTTCTCAATCTCATCATCTATTTCTTTTTCCCAATTTACTTTAGGCATTGCAGGGGGTACCCACTCTCTAGCTATGTATTTTTTGTGCTCATACTTTGCCCTAATGAAAGTTTCTAAGCTAGAATCACTCTGAGGTCTCCTGAAGTTATCAGGTAGGTTAGCTTCATATACTGCTCTTGCCCTGGAATTCCCCATTTGTTGGAGTGAAACTACTTGTTCTGGAGTCCATGAGTCCAGATTGACAGATTTTACTTTTGAAATGTGTACCCCCAAATTTCTGTGTATGCCTGCACAACGAATACAGAGAAAGACACCTATATTCCATGATGCCCATCTTGGACCTATAAGAAACAATACTGTATAAAAATTGACAAAATACTCGATAATATTCGAACAAGTAACGGAGACTAGTATGTTGAAAGATCAACATAGTTGTCTTGAAGAAAGCAACATTTTGATTAGAAGTATTAAAATAAAACCCACCTTTGGAATCACAATCAACGCAATATTTATTATCTTCATCTTTCAATAAACTATTCAACACTGACTGGCATTTATCTTGTAGCTGTTTGGCTTTATCTTTTTCAGGCTTTGAAGTCATTTTTGGGTTTAAAGGCCAATTTCATTTATAAAAACAAAAAAAACTGTAAATGACAACTGGAGCCACAAGGGTGGTTGACAATTACAAACGTCACTACTTACAGAGCGCAGGCGCCAAGTAATTGAAACTTCGGTGTTTGTAGTCTTCAAGCATTATAGATCACAGTCAGGAATCATAGGCTTATGGATACTAAAAGCACAGATTAACTTGAATGGTAGATTTAGGCAGGTTAGGTGAAGTTGTATCATGGGATGGGTGTCAGGTCACTAGAAGACAGACTAGAAGAAGGTTATTGTGATTGTGTTGATGTAAGATTACATCAATGTGATTGTTTTTTATTCTAATATCAACAAGATCCATGGTTTAATTATATTTTACATTTTCCAGAACTTTTAGAAATGAATCCCTTAACGTGAGTATTATTGAAAGATAATGGTATACCACTATGAAAACTTATTATGATTTCAGGAATATGAAAAATGTATTGAAACTGAGTGAGCAGGAATTGAATAACAAAAACAAGACTTCCTGGCATGATCAGTACAAAGAAAGCGCATGGATTTTTGTGGGAGGTTTGCCATATGATTTATCAGAAGGAGACATTATTTGTATTTTCTCACAGTAAGGTTAGTTTCGATCATAAACAAAACCATTTTCAGTGTTATTTTTCAGATATGGTGAAATAGTCAATATTAATCTTATAAGAGAGAAGGACACTGGCAAGTCAAAAGGTTTTTGCTTCCTATGTTATGAAGATCAGAGATCAACTGTGTTGGCAGTAGACAATTTCAATGGTATCAAAATTTTGAATCGTATCATTAGAGTTGATCATGTAGCTGGTTATAAAGTTCCGAAAGAAGGCAAAAAGACAGATGAAGTTACAAAGCACCTATATGCTGAAGGATGTGCTCCTCAGCCAATTCCAGTTAAGACAAAAAGTCCTCCAAGAGATGTGAGGGAAACCATTGGAAATCAGATAGAGGCAGATATAAAGTTACCCCAGAGGCTTCCTATTTATATCAAAGAAGAAAAGCTTGATGAAATGGTGAGAACACACTACTGTCATCGCCCTTCCAAATAACTAATACGTGTTTTATTTAGCCTATGAAGACTGAAGAAAATAATGAAAAATCTGAGAAAGTTGGTGGTTCTAAAAAGAAGAAAACAAAAAAGAAAAAATGTGAGCATAATAGTCCAAATAATGAATCTAGGTCAAAAAGCCATAAAAAAAGTAACAGACATGATAAACATGATCACAAGAAATCAAAAAGAACATGATACATAGGGATTTGGATTGAATAAAATACTGTTGTACATTTTGGACTCACATTTATTCTCTTCTATAGTATGTCCCAGTGTTGTATCCTTATTCGAATAATTGATTGAAAACTTAGATACACCTGCATTAGCTATTTTTGCACTACCTAAACACTCACTATTCTTTGCAAATACAGCATATTGTCCTCTGGTGACAGCACGTACGTCCTTGTGAATTTTGACTGTCAATCCACTATCAGACTTACAAATTTGGCAAGGTAACCAACTATGAGTATGTTGGAATTTGAACATACATTCAAAAATATCTCCACATTCCAGTTCCCTTGGACATTTATAAATCCAATGTGGTTGATGAGTAAAAAAAAGGTATGTGTTCAATATTGGATGGTTGGTACCCTGTGCCTAGAAAAATCATTCAAACAGATTTGTTTTTGATGAGCATTACATGAGTTCCTTACAACATAAATGATATTATTTTGAAGTTCTTTACGGGCAATGAAGTAAGCTATTGGCAACCCAGATAACTTTGTTCTTTGACCCAATGTCCATTGATGAACTCCTTTATGCTGTCCTACTACTTTTCCAGTTTCAATATCAACAAAGTTTCCTGGTTTATCTGAAATGTACTAGAAATCCTTAGGTAGTTTTCGAATGTTTTTGCTTCTTTGGTACCTCTTGAATGAAACTTTGAAAGTTCCTTGAACCTATGAAGCAAATCCCCATGCTCTCTGGTTTGGCAGCTATCTTTCCCAGACCATAATCAAAAGCCATATGCTTCACTTCAGACTTCATCATTCCACCCAAAGGAAACATCGTTTTTCTCAATGGTTCTTGTTTTATCTGGCACAAAAAAAATGTCTGGTCCTTTCTTTGATCTTCAGCCAATAGTAACTTAACATCTGCATGATACAATAATTAGTGTGACCAAAAGCCAGGACTGCAAAATGAAATACCTTCATTAGGTTCATAACGCTCCAAATATGGCCCAAAACTTGTTTTTGCATAATGCCCAGTGGCTATTGCATCTGCATTTAACTTTTCTTGAGCAAATGTATAAAAATGATTGAATTTTATATTTCTATTACACATGATATCTGGATTCGGTGTGAGACCTGACTCATAATCTTTAATCAGCTCTGAAAATACCTCATTCCAATATTCTTTAACAAAGTTTACATGATGCAACTCAATATTTAGCTGTTCACAAACGAATTGAGCATCTCTATAATCATCCTCGCTTGAACAGATTCCTTTTTCGTCTCGTATGTCCCAATTTTGCATAAAAACTCCATGGACATTGAAGCCTACAAGTGAAAAGAAAAATAATAAGTTCCTATCTATTTTTGTCGAACTAAACCTTTCTTTTTCAACAACAGAGCTGCTACGGCACTATCGACTCCACCAGATATTCCAATCACGATTTTTTTAAACATTTGAAATCGTATTCAGAGTTAAGAAGTGGAGACTTTGGCTAGAAAATTGATCAGCAGGCTTCTAGCAACTTCTGTGTTCTGTGCTTCTAGGTTATATTATGTGTATCAAAACCTGAGATGCCTGTGAGCACAGTATATTATCTTAAAGATATATAGATAATATACTCATATCTCCGAACAACAAACCCAATATTCAATGCTGTCTATGAGATCTGTGAGTCAAAATTTCACTGACGGGTCCGTCATGTGTCCTCGATATCCTAAGTTGTGACTCATCTTCCTTTTTAAAGTTATTTGCGATTCTAACAAATTGGCCCTTCGCACAACAGCACAACGCAATAGTGAACAGAAACAGCAGGAAAGAAAGAAGTTGAGAAGAAATGTTCCATTATTTTATTACTAAATTGGCATGACATAAGAGTGAAAAGATTTGGATTGAATTAAGAATTTGTAGGCACTTTACGTGCTAGATGATGTTGACCCAAATGACTCGGTCGCTCTCATTTTCTCCAAAATTAAGAGCCAGACTGATCAAATTCAGATATGGGAGTTCCAGGAGTCAACCAAACATAGCTACCAAATCACAAGGGGGTGCAGCTGTAGCCCAACAAGCCCAATCAACTGAACCAATTTGGGATTTTCAAATTCCACAGAGATACAAGAGAAAACCTTTAGATGACCAGGAAATAGCAGTTATTAACAATGGCGGGCCTTTGTAGCTGTATTGGCAAAGTTGCCAAGAGTATTACTTCATAAATTATTTTAGTAGTGAAAAATAAATAATTAAGTAGGTACCATAAAAATCAATTATTTATTATAGTCCTTAATCTAGTGTAGAAAATATGTCATAAAAGTCAAGTCAAAAAAATACAGTAGATTCTCACCAACCAGGCATCAAACTTTCATGAAAGGAACATGAAAAATAACTTTGAAAATATTCAAAATACATTCACAACTATAACTATTCAATCAGTTTTGACTAGTGAATGAAATTTAGTGAACACTGGAAGATTTTAGAGGCCTGTGAGATTTAATTATTACAGTAGAACACTATTATATTTTTCAATGATGATGTCCATGTCCTGAGCAACAGTGAGCATTTGAGTGACTTTTTACACTAGCAGGAGGAGCCAACCTCTTATTGAATTTGCTTAAAATCTCATAGGGATATGACTCATCCTCATCATCAACAGGGGAAGATTCATCCAATTCATAGCTGCAAAAAGACTGAAATTAGTCTTGATGTTTTTTTTTACTTATTTTTTTTTTTCGATTTATGTGATGGAAGAAATTCATACTTGATGGCTTTGAAAAACCTGGAATACTGGTAGTTATTTTTGAGAACAGTCAACACCACTTTTCTCATGTTATTCTTGAAAGCTATCAATTCTAAAACTTGCATCATGAATTTTCCCAGACCTCTCCTTTGGACAGATGGGTCAAGTTGTAACTCATAACTGAAAAGAACAATGTTAAAAAATTATGAAATGTATATTTTCAGTAACATACCAATAAAGGACTTCTGTGCCTTCATCAACATCAAATCGAAAATGAGAGAAACCAAGTAGAGCACCCTCACTTGATTTTGCTACTAAATACCATGCTGCATCATCCATCAATTCTTCAAGTTTCTTTTCATCACTCCAGCCCCAAGAACACTGCTCATATCTTTAATGAAAAACAAAGCATATAACCTGCAATACCTACCAAATTTCAAGATCACATACTTCAACTGCATGTTCCTTTTGGTCAAATTGAAGGCCCATTGCCTAATATTTTCCTCCAATTTCATACATTTTTTGACAAAAAGTGTAACATCCAAGCCATTTTTACAGAACTTCTTGAATACTGGGAAGGGTTCAAGGGGATCATCTAATTTATTGGCTTCAGCAACTACGGTCATTGCTTGACTAATACGTTGTTGTTCTTCTTTTCTCTGCTGTCGTTTTTCTTTACCTTTTGCTGAACTTGCAGCTGTTTTCCGCTGTAGAATAAATCACCATATTATAAGAATGAAAAAATATGGAACAAATATACTTACACCCATGACTTTATATTTGATTGAATTTGTGCAATTAACACAAATAAAATTGCAGGAATTGTGTAGGTCAGTAGTTTTTGATTCAATACATAAACAAAGAATGAGGAATGAATCCGCGCCATAAAATTCAGAAACCCAAGATACCAGACCTATGTGACATAACCTGCCAAAGCTAGCTACGGCAATTTCCGAACTACTCGATCGGCTAGTCCAGTGGAGGCGTACTTCACCCTTAAACGAAGTGACGGAAAAGGAAAATGTGACTTTTGTATTGATTTACAGCTACTGAAAAAAAGGTGATAAACGTCTCGTTCAAGTTATGATTGGTCACGAGATTGAGTGATTTTCCTGAACATATTACACGGCAATACAAAAGCGTACAGACTACGGAGAATATCCACAGTATACTAATAAGCACGAAATAGTGCCACAGAAGATATTCTTCCTTAGGGTATTCGGTGACTGAATAAACAACTGGAATGACTACATGATCTCTGGTCACAGATTAACCACCTCTGGTATACATCTACCATAGAAACTGTATATATATATATATATATTTCATATGACACCTACCTACCCTACCTACCACCCAAGGATAGTTAAACTATCCTTGGCCTACCCATACATCAGAGATTCTCACACCGAATACACCCTGTATGTCAAGTTGACAACTCTGTCTGTTGTCTGTTGACATCAGTGACATCCGACGTTGAGCATTGCGATTGGTTGACTGCTTGCTCACTGTAGTTTTTTTCATGTATATATCACACCGAAGAAGCAACCAAAACAGTAGTTGATTTGAAAATTTATACATTACTAGTTATTAAATGTGAATAATCATGAGGACCTTGAGTATATCACTTCTGAGTCTAACTTTGACATCTATAGTTATCGCAAATGCCTACTACCAAAAGAAACAGTTTTACCCATCTGTTGTGTATATCACAAAATCAAATCCCAGTATGGCTGTGAGTATCTACATTATTTATTTTGCTGAAGTGTTTGTTAAACTAAATTGTTTCAGGTAATTTATATTCAAGCTTTCATTTGCGTCTGGATTAGTGGCAAAATAATGAGGAGGATTTTCTTTGGACAGCTTCGAACAACAGAGTTTGAGGTAATACATTATCTACTTGAGATTCGAGTCATTAATGCAAAATTCATATCGAGTAGTAAACTCAAATCTGCACTCACACAAGTCTCACTTGAAAATGTAATTCTTTCAAAATATCTCAATTGACTATTTTCATGAGTTAGATTGTTGAAAATGAGATCAATTATAATTCAACAAGGAATAGGTTCTATATAGATTGGTATTTATTGATTCTATAATTATATTATTTATTCTAATATCACAAATCTTGTGAATTCAAATAAGCATTAGTATATATTGTTGTTGATATTCTCAACTGCAGTGAAAACCTTCACAGAATGATGTCCTCCTCAGAGTGAAGACCTCCTCAGAGATTGAGTATACTACAAGTGCCAAGGTTATTCATAAAAGCAATTATGATTGGTAATAAATCTGATGATAGGTACAGCAAGATAGAGTTTGAAGACAAGTGACAATGGAAAAAAGAGTAAATGCAATAATGATAGGCACAAGCTCTCATTCTAACAATCCCACTGGTACAAAAACCAGCAAGCAGCCTTCAACAACCTCACCAACAAAAAGCCAATACACAACAAAAACTATTCAGCAAAAATGAATGAAGTTTATGAAGAACAATATAAAAACATCTACTATTTAAACAACAATGTTTACTTCGACTTGATTATTCATACCAAAAAAGGATCTCACTAAAAAGCAACAAATCCAAACTAATCTTAACTCAGATCACTTGAACACAAAAACAACCACCAACCCACCAGAACCAACACCCATTCCTTGGAAACAATGCCTACATTTCACTCACAGAACTGAAGACTGTGAAATACCTGTCAAATGCAACAGATGTGGAAATAACCATAATGCCAATAGATGCTCATCTAATTCTCCCCATAACCCAATGCTAGTGGAGCAGAAAATCATCAAGTATGGCTATTCAAGTGCTTAAGAAGGGGCACAAAAGCCATAGAAGGAATTCCATATGTCACCATCCATCCATGGATAAACAAATCCAATGAGATCAGCTCAGAAATGGAAAGCAGAACAAAAATTCACATAAATGTCACCATTCACAAACATATTGTCAACACTTTATCTACTGTTGTTAATATTCAGCATGATCAACTTACTTTATAGTTACATCCTCAAAATACATTTATAGAACAACTTTATTGGAACACACAACATAAACTGCCCTATATATGTAAAAAGAAGCAATTCATTATGAACAATGCATGAGGAGGAAGCCTAGTTCAAGCTTACCCTGTCCTGAGGACAATCAAAGATAATGCTCCTAGAATCAACCATAACTTGACTGAAGTAACATACTTAACCATACCAGTCATGAATGACAAACTATATATTTCTAGTGTATATACATCACATATAACTCACATATCATATTCATATATCTATATTCTTTTGCAGTCAGTGACCAGCACTGATACACATGATCTTTCCATTTGGGAACATAAAATTGCATTTTCCCCTGATACATCAAGTCATAAGGCAATTAGTCTATTTTAAGTATTATTTTGCCTAGTAGGCAGTATACACAAAATATCTTGTGTTTGATAGTTAACGGATATTTATTGACTAATAAACGAATGATTATCAACTTATTAACTTGTATTTGGATTTCAAAGCTTACCAAGCATTGAACTATCTTCACATTTGGGTCACAGCCACATGCCATTCAACAGCCAATAAAGGAACAATACCAGTATGTGACACATGGTTAAATAGAGAATTTCAAGACAAATAAGGAGAAATATACAGGGTGACATTTAAAAAAGGTTGGGTCACTTCCGGTCAAACAGGTGGTTGAAATAAAATGCCGTTGCCTTCTGTCGATTCCAATTTTTTATTTCTTTGAACAAAAATATATAATATGAGCTGCTGAATGTCTCCTGTGTCACTCGGTATTATTGTAGGTATTATCTGATTCCACAAAGTTTCACACATTCCTTGCTGTAGTTCATATCATGTAAGAAATATTTTTGATAAGCATCTATGTGATACATGTCTGTTGAATGAATTGAAATCTAGTTAACCTGATGGGCAACTAGATTTCCTTCCATTAGTCTGTTGTTGGTCTGTTGAAAACAATCGAATAAAAAAGCTATTGATATTATTTTCAGCATTTGATGGAAAGATCTTGGTATGCAATTACTGAAACATGCCTGGCGTTTACTGTCTTCAGGGATGATTTCAATCCAAAATTTGTGGCACTATTCACACTCCTGCTTTTTTTGAAGTCTTTCCATTGGCTAGCAGAAGACAGAGTGGATTATGTGAGTTCTTTATCAATAATAGGATTATAATGATTGTAATGATATTCATTAGACATATCAACAATCAAACAAAGAATATGAACATTTTCTCATTTATCATGTGTTTTTCTTTGCTAAAATAGAAATAGATAATATAATAATTATTTCAATATATTTGTAGTAAGGACAGATGAATGATCTGTCCTCAAATAGCACTGCCTCAGAAATTCAACTTTTGAAGACCTAAAAGAAATTTCTACAAATATATTGATATAATTATTATATTTTTTTCTTTAATTGTGAAAACGAGGAGAGGAAATCCCGCGATAGTTGAAAAAATGAACATCCTACCACCTCGATTAACCTACAGACAGTATTTAAAGTGTAGGTAATATCCAAAGTGTGTGTCAAAGATAGATAGATAGATAGATAGATAGATAGATAGATAGATAGACAATGTATCCATATCTTCTAGTTGAACTTATACAGGGTGTTTGGTATGGACACATATCATACATTCTACATACTGTTAGGAGTGGAGCAGATGATCTACAATATTTTCCAGAGATTATTGGATTCGGAAGTAGTGGTCTATTTTCAATATTTTTTGAAATACAGACACAGAGAATTTCTCAAAAGTCCAGTTTCACACGTAGACTGGATAAAATTTGAAATGTTCCTGATTGAAAAATATCAAATATGAACTGATCGATTTACAGGGTGTCCCAGAATAACGTTCGTATACTCCTTCTTAAGGGCGATACAGCCCTTTGGAAGTAGGTCCCCAAATGCAGTTTTCTTATCTTTGTTACCATTGATCCTAGAATCACGAAAATTGGTAGGTGATTTGATATACAGGGTGTCCTTAAAAGGTCTTCACAAAAAGCTACCACATATTCTTCAGACCAAAACAATTCGATACAAGCAAACTTACCTCAGTAAAAAGTTGCTTAGTTTGGGCGCTAGACGGCTCTGAAGTTGAAATTTTCAAATCGATTTTGCTTCATAACTTTTGAACGGCTCATGAGATTTTTTTCAAATTTGGTACGTTGGCATAGACTCATCGGGCAATGAAACTCATATCATAATCATAATGAATATCATTCCATGGGCGTAGAACTTGATTTTTTCAGTAAATAAACATCTAAAACTCCTACGCCAATGGAAAAAAAATAGTTTCAATATGAAATCTAAATTATTCAACTCATTCACTACAAAAAAGGTACTCTTGACAAAAGTCGATTCCTCTCATGGTTTCGACAAAATTTTAATTTTAGTGATTTAGAGCATAATTAATAATAAAACGATTAACAGATATTTCATAAAAATTGTTCAAAATGTTCACCATTTTCACGTATACAAAGATTTATACGACGCAAAAAGTTGAGATGTACTTTTTGCATAGGTTATTTCTATTGAAAATAAGTAGCACTGGTTTATTTTTTCTGAAGACTATTATTATCTGCTTGAAAACAGTGATATTCACATTCTTGGTTTCCATAGTTTCATCTGTGTTGATTTGTCGAGTTTTATTGACGTTGATTGTTGATATCGGACTTTTCTGATTTATCATGGCCGTACAATACACCAATGAAGAATACACCGATATGTTATTGGTATTCGGATATTGTCAAGGAAATGGTCGAGAGAGTGTGAGGGTGTATTCGGCAAGGTTTCCAAATCGTCGCGTACCAAGCCACCCAACCTTTGCTGCAGTTGAGAGACGTCTTCGGGAGACCGGTCATTTTGCTCCTAGAACTGGTGATTATGGAAGACAGCGTTATGTAAGGATTCCCGGAGTCGAAGTAGAAATTTTAGACCGTATTGAAGAAAATCCAGAATTGAGTACTAGACGGATAAGTAATGAACTAGAAGTTTCTAGGAATGCCGTTCATGAAGTACTAAGAGAACAATTATTATACCCATACCACAAGACGCCAGTTCAAGATTTATTAATCCATGATTCACAAAGTCGTCTGATGTTTTGTAGGTTCATTAATTTGCAAAGAGAAATGAATCTGAACTTTGGAAAGAATATTTTGTTCACTGATGAAGCCTGTTTCACGAGAAGAGGAATAACTAATTTTCATAATGAACACGTTTATGCAATTGAAAATCCTCATTCCATCAAAATAAACCATTTTCAACACGAATTCAAAATCAACGTTTGGGCTGGAATAATAGGAAATTTTATAATTGGTCCTGTCATACTTCCACAAAGATTAACAGGAGACATGTATTCACAACATCTACGAAATACGTTGCCAAATTTGTTGGAAGATTTACCACTCCAACATCGGGTAGATATGTGGTTTATGCACGATGGAGCTCCACGACATTTTTCGGTGGATGTTAGGAATTTTTTAAACCAACAGTACCCAGACAGATGGATAGGTAGAGGTAATGATGCACCCGTGAATTGGCCACCACGTTCTCCAGACTTAACACCGATGGATTATTTTGTATGGGGTTATCTCAAGTCTACGGTTTACAAGACCCCTGTGAATACTGTAGAACAATTATGGCAACGTATCCAACAGGCGACGAATAATCTTACAGGCGATGAAGAAGTTATGCAAAGAGTACATTTCAACTTTTTGCGTCGTATAAATCTTTGTATACGTGAAAATGGTGAACATTTTGTACAATTTTTATGAAATATCTGTTAATCGTTTTATTATTAATTATGCTCTAAATCACTAAAATTAAAATTTTGTCGAAACCATGAGAGGAATCGACTTTTGTCAAGAGTACTTTTTTTGTTGTGAATGAGTTGAATAATTTAGATTTCATATTGAAACTATTTTTTTTCCATTGGCGTAGGAGTTTTAGATGTTTATTTACTGAAAAAATCAAGTTCTACGCCCATGGAATGATATTCATTATGATTATGATATGAGTTTCATTGCCCGATGAGTCTATGCCAACGTACCAAATTTGAAAAAAATCTCATGAGCCGTTCAAAAGTTATGAAGCAAAATCGATTTGAAAATTTCAACTTCAGAGCCGTCTAGCGCCCAAACTAAGCAACTTTTTACTGAGGTAAGTTTGCTTGTATCGAATTGTTTTGGTCTGAAGAATATGTGGTAGCTTTTTGTAAAGACCTTTTAAGGACACCCTGTATAATAATAGGAATAATTATATCTAGAACATTTGCTTAACAAAATAAGATTTATAATTTAGTCCATGTGAATGACTTTTCTTGAAAACGGTTCGTTTTGCGGCATTTTAACAAAATTATTTTTTTGGTGTAAAAATGTTTGAGAAATTATATTCTGGTACTAGAAATGAGATAAATTGGGACATTTTTATAGTATCGGTTACGAGTTACGCACTTCCCTGTATATTATATCATGTTTTCCATTCCTCCAAACGATTGGTAAGATCAAATTACGTATAGGTACTGAATTTTGTGAATCTAGGATCAATGGTAACAAGGATAACTGAAGAAAACTGCATTTACTGACCTACCTCCAAAGGGCTGTAGCGCCCTTATGAAGTATTTTCGGACACATGGTACGAGTATATGAACATCATTCTGAGACATGTTAATTGATTTCAATGTAAATACTGTCTGTAGTTTGATCGAGGAGGTAGTGTAGATAAAATTCCAGATAAAAACGACGAGAATGATGATTTCATTTGGCCAAAATTCTTGAATGCTTCTTTCTCAAATGAAAATACTGAGACTAATTCGAATTGAAGCTTTCATTTGTCAACATTATTTGCAAACATTAGCAAAATCAAATTATTAATTTTTGGCTTTTCGAGTCACAGCATTTTTCATACACAAAAAGGTTTGTAATAGGTTGAATTACAAGTAGAGAGGTGGAGTTATAAAATAATCATGATGATTATCAAACTTCAGTATTCACAATCTTTTTAGATGGAGCGGAGTCCAGTCATAAGTTGGTTATTCCATTCCCGGGTGCTGAGCCTACTGCTACTTCTGGGTTCTCTCGACCTTTATTTCATTCAACACGCATATCTGAGCACAGTTTCGAAAGGAGCATCAGTTCAGCTGGTTTTCGGCTTCGAATACGCCATTCTGATCACAGTAGTCATAAATATCGCGATCAAATACGGCCTGCACTCGGTCGACTTGAACAGCGAAACCCCCTGGGACAACAAAGCCGTGTTCCTTCTCTACACCGAGCTAGTGATGGGATTCATCAAAGTGATTTTGTACATGGCCTTCGTAGCCATCATGGTCCGCATCTACACGTTGCCGTTGTTCGCCTTCAGACCGATGTACTACACGATACGCAACTTCAAGAAAGCCTTCAGCGACGTCATTCTGTCCAGAAGGGCGATACACAACATGAACACCCTGTATCCCGACGCCACGGCCGAGGAACTCCAAGCTGCAGACAACGTTTGCATCATTTGCCGCGAAGAGATGACCACGGCCTCGAAGAAGCTGCCCTGCAACCACATCTTCCACACGTCCTGTCTGCGCTCGTGGTTCCAACGCCAACAGACCTGCCCCACGTGTCGGCTGAACATCCTGCGGAACCCGACGAACCTCCAGCCAAACCAGAGACAGCGGCCGCCGAACGCGCCGAACCCCTTCTTCGCCGGCCAGAACCCCTTCCAGGTAAAGATAGGCGCGTCGAAAGAAATCGACCGATGTTTAACATAAAACTGAATAAGGCTTTTTCTGCAATTTCAAGAATTAAAAACTGCATGCATATTAGTGCAGTACTTGACATCTACTACATCTACTATCTAATCCTATGGGGAAATTCAATATGTGCCACTAAAATATTTGTGACACAGAGAAGAATCATACGAAAAATGTTGAGCCAAGACCTCAGGAAAACTTGCAGGCCTACATTTATCGAACTGAATATCATGACTTTCTACAGAATATACATCTACCACTGTTTTTTTTTTTGATAATTTCCAACTAAATTCCTCAAATCATAATTATGATCCTTGAATGATTCTTTTTTAGATACGTTGGGCAAAAAAAAATATTTAGAGTCGATAATCGACGTTCACGAAACATGTATCGATTCTGTCCGTCCCTACTTGCAGGTGTTCCAACAGCCGAACGCGCAAGGCGAGCGCGCGGCGGCGCCGGGGGAGCCGGGCAGGCCGCAGGGCGGCGCCGCCGGAGGGGCGCCGCCTCCGCCGACCGACTCGCCGCCGTTCGCGTTTCCGCCGTTCCCCTTCTTGCCTTTTCTGCCGCCGCCGCCGATGCCGCCGCAGAATTTTGCCGCGCTGTCGCCCGACGAGCTGCGCCGGATGGAGGGGAACGAGAGGGAGAACGTCGAGGCTAGGATACAGTGCTTGAGGAATATTCAGGTGACTGTTTACTTCATGCATTGTGTATGGGGTCTAGACTTATACGGATGAGTTTGGGGAATTATAGCTGAGGAAAAATAATGATCATTAGTGGGATGAAATGTAGTGAAACATTTGCTCTGATTCGGCACTTCAATAGTCTCATTAATGCATGATTTTTCGTGTATTAATTACTCCATTGAGAACGATTTTTAGGTGTTTTTGTTTTTGGTTTTTCAAAGATTAGAATGCCTGCATGTAATGAATATCCGATAATCGACAGTTCAAACATGGCTATGACTCTAGCTACTCGAAATCTATGTTAAACGAAGCAAGAAGAGGAAGAATTATGTCAAACAAAGCAGAGAGAGGAAAAATATCCTAAAAATGATACTCATTAATGCTGCAGAATAAATCGAATATTCAAATATTGAATAAAGGAAAAAAAAACCTAATCAATGATTGAAAAGATATTTTTTAAAATTGAAGTAATATTGAAAAAAATAGCGATACGACTCATAACGTAAGCAGGTACTTGAATAGTTATTGTTTTTTATAGTTGAGAGTAACAATGAAGCAATAATAGTTCATTGAAAGTATTCAAACTATGAGATAGCTAGAAATAATTACAGAATAGATATCTGTATAATCTGCTAATATTGTTTATCAATCGTACAACTGCTCCAGATTTCGAAGGAAATGGCAGAAATGGTGGAATCGTCCGTTCGAATTTCTGACTCGTGCTAGAATATGTTGCCTTCTGTTGCTTACGGTTTATAACGGTTTATACTTTGATATACGTTCCAAGATACAAATATATTTCATATAAGGATAGAAGAATCTGAATTTCGTAGAATTGAAAATTTATTCCAATTATCATACTAACTGCAATAACGTCGATAAGTTGATATTGAAAAATAAATGAATTTTCAATTTTATGTACTCTTTCATTCCTAACTGAAATAAATTTATATCTCTGAAACCAAAAATGTTTCATTATTTTTTTTTCAATAATAATCATCATTTGTTCTCAGCTAAAATTTTCCAAATTCATACATATAATTCATAAGATTCGCCCATAGACTTACCTAGTAGGATTACGACTTGAACTGTTGAAGCTGATTTCGGATCGGCATCTA
The DNA here is from genome assembly GCA_963576655.1 of Gastrophysa polygoni. NCBI lineage: Eukaryota > Metazoa > Arthropoda > Insecta > Coleoptera > Chrysomelidae > Gastrophysa > Gastrophysa polygoni. The sequence continues at coordinate 16,326,338 of OY755087.1, forward strand.
GCGGAAATCGAAGAAAATCACGAGTTTCCGACCCGCGCCGGGAGAACTGTATCAAGGCGTATTCAGTTTGTGAATAATTTTGAAGAAAACCAGTTAGCAATTATCAGATAATATCCAACACCATTGTCGTTAAAAGTAGGTGCCAACTAAGAAAATCAAAACATTTTCTACTTGAAATTTAATTCTTAAGGGTACTCTAACGTCAATCGTAAGTACCATCGATGGCCAATCCATCCATATTATAAAGCTCATTATCAGCATTACGCGCGTATACAAATTTTCAATGGTATCTTCATTATTTCTCATGTTACTTTCAATTATCGTTTCAGACTTCAGACTAATCAGCCTTATGTATGATATTGAATATTCAATCAGCTATGCAAGCGATTAGACGTTTTTTTCGATGATTTGCTCAATGTGATTTCCAAAACACAGTTTTTTGTCGAATATTACCGCTAGATGTCGGTCTCAGGCCGGCTCAACAAGACATTATCAAGCCAATACTATATTATCATTAGATAGCAGACCTGGTGCATTTGACCACTTGACGTCGCCTCCTTTCTCGATATCAACTCAAAGATAAAATATAAATGTCTACTGATTATCATCTTTTGTCACGTTCAGATGCTACTCGACGCAGCAGTGGTGATGATGCAGCAATACAGCACCACCGCCGTCTTATCGACGCAGATGAGTCCACCGTCCGCCCCCTCGACCTCCACGCCGCCGCCGCCCAACACTTTCCAGTCCGGCCCCGGCGGGCGAAACGGCTCCACCTCCTCGGAGTCCCCCAAAGTGGCCAAGGTGGCGCCCACTACTAGCGCCCCAGCCAGTCCGGTCGCCGAAGACGCGGCTGACAAACCGGGCACTTCCGGCGGGCAGGAGTCCGCGGAAGTGAGCCCCGAAGAGGAGATAAGAAGACGAAGACTGCAGAAATTCGAGGGGCAGACCGGCGGGCAGGAATAGAAGAGCCTGATGTTATTTTGTAATTTTCTCGTATTATTATTCACTGGATAACTTCTTTTGCTTTCAAAGCTATAAAGCTCGCGAGTATTTTGAGACGGTAGTGTGGCAGGGCCGTAGCTGGGGTAGGGATTGTGGGTCAGTGGACAGTTGATCTCGTAGTCTTGAAAACACATGCTGAAATTTTTCACTTTATTCTGTGTGTATTTTTTAACGATTAACTATGTTCCTAATTTCATTCAATTTTAATTTGGTACTATCAACGAAATCAATCTTTGAGGTTGTTCAGAAAATCCAGACCAATAGTTATTTTCAAATCAAAGCGAGTTTTTCACGCAGTGTGGATTTTCATGACTGAATATTTTTCATAAATTTGATAATAGCCTTCTTTCTAATGGAAATTGTTGGAACTCATTATTTAGTTATTAAAATCGTGTGAGTTTGCGAATTATTGATTAATAATAAGATTAATAATAATTGAAAATGGCACAAATTAGAGAAGTGACTTTAACGGTACAAGCTGTTACAAATTCGATTCGGAAAAAAGATCCTTGTGAATTTAATAGAATTTGTTACAGCCTGTATTAAAATGAGAATGGAGAAATAAGCTAGCATGAGTCCTTTGACGATCAGATTCACAGGGATATCAACAAAATCATAGCATGGTGTGTGGAGTACGAAGTGTTTACACAATGCTACTAAATTTTTCTCCTTCCAGACGAGGAAAAGTTGTGACTAGACATCTTTATCGGATGTTTCAATTTCTTATTATTGTTTCCACGCCCCTGTGAAGTTAGTCCTTTCAGATCAACTCGCCCAACTAGAAGTGTGCCCGACCCCAGATTTAATTCTAAACACGGTCTTGTGATGTGTTTTTTAAATGTGAGATTTTATTGTGTATAAAATTGATATAATTTATTTACTGTTATTTTGAATTGTTATTGATCACCTTCTACTACACGACTTGATACATTAAGTGATTGAAATACATATAACAATTTCAATTGAACTGATGGTTTGATTTTATTTCTATCCTTGATCACAAATACTGAACTAATTACTGAAATACCATTGAACTACTTCATTATGTTTTCATTAATCTTTGTTGACATTGGCATGTTTCGACTGTATGAATGTGCGCTGTTCGAAATCGTTGAATATTATTGAATATTATTCTGTTATAATAGTAACGTTAGTACTTCCAGTAGTTGAGATGTACTAACTATGGGTTGGATTGAAGTTCATTTAACGCTGAAAATGCGATTTTATCAGATCTCTAATTGTGACTGATCTGTTTTGAATATTTCTACTTTTCATTTTCCATTATATAGTGTCAGTGGCAATGACGTTCGGATTGTTTCTATAGCAACTATTGAAGAAATGCATATTCTTAAAAAGTCATATCCGATTTGTTTTCGAGCTGTTGGAGCCCTAACAAATATAACTAACATACTGTTCGATTCTGTCTGTAGGTTAATCGAGGAGGTAGGTGGTATTGTAATTTTTCTTCAGGTTTCCTCATCGTTTTTTAAAATAATAATTATTTCAATATATTTAAAAGGGGCGAATCAATGATCTGTCCTAAAATGTCAGTGAGTTTGAAATTCAACTTTCAGATAACCGAAAGAGAAATTCCTTGCTGATAGTTAGTGACACTTTGTTAAATGAAAATTTGAAAAATATATAAATGAATATCAGTATATCTGCCTATCTCATGGTCGTTTCGGAAAGGAATCTGTCTTCAAACCAAAACTGGAAAATGTTCTCTTTCTGAAATATTGTGTCTTCTTGACACTCTTCAGTGACAAGTTGACAGACTGAAAATGTGTGTGTTTGTACATTTATAAAAATGGTGAATTCAAGATCGAATATTGGATAATTTCAGATCGGTTATCTAGTGTTAAACTTGTTTGTTTCATTTTTTCCGAACTGCAAAGGCCGTCTGTTGTACCTGTTTTATGAAAAATACCTATTTTTTTCTCAGTGAATAAAATGAATGATAATTTTCTGACAAGTTCTATGTTCGGATAATCCAATTTTCCAGTTGATAGTTGGGTAGACATCAACTTTTTTTGGCGTTGAGATCATTCTCAAGTGGCGAAAAAAAAACAGGAAATAATTTGTAGACTTGTTTCGGCAGGCTATAGAGATAATACCTGGTTGTGATTTCATATGTGACATTGGATATCCAGAATTTATCCAAAGGAGAAAAATAAATCTAGAAGTCTGAAATATCTGATACAAAAATCAAGGATTGAATTTCAAATTCATATCTAATGAGGTATATTAGAGGGAAATAGATGAAACATTGAATGTTTGGACCATTGAAGTAGGTATAACGTTTCCTCACATATCCGAAATTATGTCAATCTGTTCATTTTCTCCATTAGATAACTATAAATAGTTATGAATTAATTGTTGAGGTTACTACAGTACTATATTCTTTGGCTAAAGATTATGAAATTTGCATTGTTGCAACATTATTTTTTGATTTCCCAAATATTAGCAATTCATTATAATGAACTCCTGTCAACTGATTCTTGAGAAATTATTTCGTTCAAGCTAAATTGAATATATAATAAGTTGGTGACCTAAGCACATCCATTGAACGTCCATGAGATATCTTTTGAATAATATGTGGATGTCCAGTGGATATCCAAAATATCCTGAGTGGATATCTAGTGGACATCCATCGATTGCTCGAGCGTGTTGTATGGGTGGTAACCATTTCAGTTTCGATCATTTTGTCAGGTTTGCCAAGCAAGACATGAAATTATCGGGCAAAACACCTCTGTACCGATGAGTAGGTAGATGTAGTCACTTATAGAAGATTGTCATAAATGAATACGACACCTCTGTTTCGCCCTAATCGAATCAATTCCGTTCGTGCCGCGGAGATTCGCCGCCGCGGCCGTTTCGAAAACGAAAATGGGGTGTTGGGGCCCGTGGGGACGGCGACATTCAATATCCGTTCATTATCTGCTAATGCGGCCCCGGGCGAACGAACGCCCGCTAAGTGCCGCGAGATATGACGAATGGAAATTTGTGTGTTTGCTGCCGCGACCGCCTCCTCCCCGGGGACCTCGTTATATTTGATTAGCAGGCGCGTACCCGCACTTAACGTGTTAGAAGTCTGGCCTTAAATATTGCTCGAATGTTCGAACAAAAATATCTGAAATGAATATTTTCATTAATATTACCATAAATAATGATGCTTTTCCAGAGTTTTCCCGTATATTTTTGCACTGGGGTTATTACGAAAGTAATCGAAAAATAATGGATACGAAAATTTATATTCTTTTCCATTCTAACTGGTTCTCACTTTTCGGTGCCGTCCATTTCTACTCTTACCTAAAATTACGTGTATTTGTGGATTGATACTTCGTGGCCCTTTTTTAATATTTTTTCACTACTTCATTATTTCACAATCATTGATGAAAAAATTAAAGAGTAGTATCGACATGTATATATATCGAAAGTATTATTCTGATACGTTACATAGCGTCGAGTGTTGACCGATTATTTCGCAAGTTTGAAATAATTTATAATCTGTTTTACAGTCGTTGAATTCAAAAGTGAATGAGTACAAATATCTAAAAAAATGTATCATGTGGTGAACTCATTGATAAAGCATGATATTATTTCTATTGTTGCAAAAAATATTCGAAAAGAGATCAGAACACAACGAATATGTATTTTATAACTTGTGAAATATGAATTTCAAACACAACAAGTACAGCTGTTCTTTCAATCGAGGAAACTATCGAAATCGTAACGATCATTATCCTTCGACAAACGATAATAATTCGCATACCATTCTCAGTCTTCGAGATTTGAGAATCTAGCGCACGGTGAAAAGATGGTTGAAAGTTTTCCAGAAGGATCCTGCGTTTGCTACTGGATCTGAACAAACAAAGCAATTAATAATAATAATGTGTATATCATGCTGCATGAAAAAACACAGGTGAATATATATTATTGGATTAAATGAAGTGTTTATACTTACAGCATGGACCATAATGTCCTTATTGGACCATGTTGTGCTACATATGGAATTCTCAAAATCTATTTTGAAATATGGTTGCAGTTTTACAATTTTTTCGACGTTGTTTCACAGAATACATTTTGTTTTCATTCTTCGTATATAGTCATTCGATATATTGATATTTTTGCACACCCCTAGCTAACGTTTTTGATATATTTATGCCTTTATTCGTCGTTTTTCATTATCATTTATATGAACCAATTCAAGCAAGCGACGCTTTTTGAGGAAATTGATGTTATTATTCGATATATTTTATATCGATACATATCGATGTTATTTCATAATCTTGTTGTTATTCGGTATTATTCGACAGTACTTTCTACCCCCTATGTAGGAATAATTTCTGGCAAAGTATATGTATAACACCTCAAAATTAAATTTAAGGACCGAATTTGATTTACAATTTAATATCCGAATTTGATTTACAATTCAATTTCAATTGAGTAAGGACGTTTTCTATTTATCATCATGATATTATATCTGGAATATCAGAAATTTAGCAATATACTATGGGAAAACATTCCGAGAAAGGACCAAAGACTTTTTCAGTGAGCTTTCCGCTTATAGTCGAAAACTGATATTGGGGCTAAACTATGGCTTCGACGAATAGTAAGTGTATTTTTTACGTCATGCAGGTATACGCACATGAGAAAATTACCACATCCGGTTTGGACTAAAACCTATGAAAGGTTTCGTCACGGTTCATCAGATATTCACACTGTTCGAAATATGGTTTCACAGTACATTATACTACTAGTACAGGTATATTAACAATGTCCACGGTATTTAATTTCTTGACTAATTATTTCACGAATGAAATAGGTGATCTTTACACTAAGATTCATTTCCGGTGAGAATGATGATGAAATGATCGTGAGCTCTGTGGAGGTACCTAAATGTAATGAAGAATGTCATTCATCTCTATCTCCGATGTGCGAAGAATACTGGTAGCCGACATTGAACAAATTTTAAATCCTCTCTCAACATTCCACCGCCGACTCACACGATGCACCTCGAATATATAGGTTCTCCTTTCGTGTCGTCAAAAGATAAAAATATACAAGAAAAATGCTGCATCGCATGCAAACATTCATCGATAGCAGGGAATAATGTTGAAAAATAGTAGAATGTCTAGGCTTTTCAACATTGTATAACTAGCTGGAAAAAAAAGTATTTTCCTTTGCTAGTCCTACATCATGGTTAGTATCTTAAAGTCTCCACAGATCATGTAACTGTGTTCTTAATATTCTATTTTTTTTTTATATAATCATTGCAGAATCGAGTAGGTATCCTAACAAAATGCAAAATTATTAAAATTATGCACTGCTTCGAGGATTCTTTTTGATAGATCAATGAAAAGACTTCACTCGGCTTATATTTCAAAATCTCTGGATCTCTAAATCATGAATCTCTAACTAGGTTATTGATCTCGCTCTACGAAAAAAGTTGGGGTCACTCTTCAACAGAAAAATCTATATTTCTATTTTCCTCATCGCAATCCTTCAGAATATATTATCCAAATAGGAAGGTGGGTGTGGAACTGGTATTTCAGAACTATGAGGCACTGGACCAATAACTGAACGAAGCTTTGGGTGAGTATTTTTTTGTAAATTTGTTAAAACCTTCCAGATCTACTCATGATGTGGATATTGACTGGTGTCCCAACTCCCTTTATGCACAGCCACTAGAAAAAGTTGTAGACTTTCCCCTACTTGGTTCCCCTACTTACTAAGGCTTGCCAAGATCGAAACTAGATGGCGTCACCTATGCTTATCTCGATGGTCATTTTGGAAACTCTGGAAAATACGATTTGAATGTGAAATTCAACACGAATGAAAGATTTGAACCATCAGCAATCCATAACTGTCAGATATCCATCAATACGAGTTCAAGCGGATACTCACGCGGTGCGGCCTTAGTAAGGTTGTTTTATAGGTCTATATGTTTTGGAAAAAAATAATTGAAGAGTTGTTTCCATACATTGCATCTATATTGCGTTTACGCAGGATTTTATAGAATCTAGAATAGGATATCTGCTATCGGGTTCAATGAGGGCATTCACTCTAAATGGAACCATAAACAAGAGTTTTGCAAGAAACACTGCCCTGATGGATTTGTTTTTAAGTATTTCTCCCGATTTCAGTGAGTGAAAATCTATAAGAATCCGCAATGTAGATTGTAGTTCCATGCAGTTTTTTTGTTTGCATACCTGTGTAATCGATCAGTGGACACAGAAATGTGTAATGATTTTATGAGCAAAACCCTTGCTCTATTGGTTCTTGACAAAGGAGCACAGAGAAAGCTGTTCTTGGTCGTCGCGTACCCTGTATATGAAAGGTCTATAGTACAGTCACAGCATAAAAATTTATAGTAATCTATCGGGAAGTCGACTTGCAAGAGCGCATGCAAATCTGCTGGCTACGCCAACTTGATACCCTATCTGTCGAGTTATCTGAAACTGTGGCGAAGTGAAACATGAGTCCTCGACCGCTAGTCACTACCTCATCCTGCAATTCCTGCAATGGCATTACCGCAATGTGGTTTGGTACCATATCACTCGCTGGAAATGTCAATCTAGTCTTCGGATTATGCTCTATCGCACATCGAGAAAATATCTTTTTCTATACGACTATATACGCCTATATATCAACGAGATATTGTCATGAGTCTTGATCGAAGGTGGGTGGCCATGGATTGGATTAGTGATCATATCAACTGGTTCAAACTGTGAATCAGTGAGACCTCCATTGTAATTTCTATTTGCGTAGCATAAACTAACCTATATTGGAAACAATTCACCTACGCAGATATGATTGTCGTAGAAGTTGGAATCAAATTCAAGTTACCTATATAACTGAAAATATGAAAGTGGGCCAGCTTAATTACCAGGAGTCGAGATTTGAAAAATTGTGATACAGCGATTGATTTACTCGCCTGGAACAGATAACATCATCAAGCCTGTATTGGTAGTCCTCTATCAACTTTCAACAAGGTGACATTTTCCATACAAAATTAAATTCTCTTACATGTATTCCAAAAAAGTTAGTTGTACAGTAAGAGTAGTTGTATCTTGATAACGAAACATATTCGAATATAGATAAGTTATATCCAATCACTGTATTTTTGATTCAGGAAACACACTAGGCAAAGACTTTCATAACTTTGCCGTTCTATCGATGAATTATGGTTGGTAATGAGAAGTTCGGCATGTCTCATAGAGTCTGACAGGGATCACCATGAACTCGGCGTCTAGTTTGTCTTCTTGTGGTGGCGACCTCATTATGAATAGGTACCTGAAATTATATCGTCAAAGTAATAATGAAATTGAAATATGTAACTGAACGGTGCTTGGAAATATGTAAAATATGGAAACATATAAACAGTGAAGTCTTGACCAGGCGTGTCCCACAGGTATACTAATGCCAACAACAACTGATGAATGGATATTAAGTTTGTTGCATTGCAAAATTTTGAAAATCCATTATGGAAAGTTGAAATAATTCGTTTTTAGCCATCAAAATTCACGAAACATTCAATGCAAATTGAGAAAATATAACAAAAATAAAAAAATATATGACTAGTGGTTCGTAAGTTATGGTCCCACAAAGAAATTAGCAAAACACCCTATATCTCGCTTATAAAACCCAATAGATATGGCATATTCAGAACCATCCTAGTGACTTCTATCCACCGACGTTGACGTTTTTCCGTTTCCACAATGGAACACCCTGTATATGTAGTGGAAGGAAATTGACCTGTTCAGCGTTTATAGGTTATCAGGATGCGCCCCTGAGATAAACAGCACTAGTAAAAAGGGATGAAATTGAATGTTCCTATCTTAGGGCCATTATTGGCATCTCTTAACCGGAACCATGGCAACACGACGAGGGAAAATATTATTTTCTCTGTTTTGGCACTGGAATGGCATCTTATGTAGAAGAACACGTGTTCCTAACAAGTTTCTTCAGAAATTATTATAGCTATTTGTGTGATAGTTCCAAATCCCACTCTAGTTAAAGAGAAGAAGGTTACTACAGACTAACGTAGAAACCCATACGTACAGCATAAAAAAATATACATATTCTAATACTGTGAAAAAATATTCATGAATATGTATTTCACTAGGTCAATTAGTGATTCTCTCATTATTCTTTTATTATCTTTTTATTCATTATCATCTTCGATTAACCTATGAATGAAATACACTCATGTATTATTTCGGGTCACTCCTTATATCTCCCATATTTCCTTACCTACATCACCATGATGCTTTTTAATTTACATCGAATCGTTCTTGAAATATTCCAAGAAAATTATATTGGTAATCGTATGACACTGGCATATGAAGTAATAAAACAGTGTCATTTCTTCCCCAAAAGTAAGTGTTTCGTCCGTATAACTTTTTTTCAACAAACTGTATACATATAAAGGAATTGCAAATTCACAGAATTCAATCCTGGAGTTGTTTTGACGGTATGCAGACCCTGTGTTTTTTCAATTCGAGTTGAAATGCCGAGATAATCGCCATTATGGCATTTAAAACTATCACACTGTACATGGGACATCTCTGGTCTATAACTCGAATTTATGAAAAATAATGTATCGCTACTCTGTAATTCGTCAAGATTGATCTAAAACTTATGAAGAGTCCAAATGAAATATGTTTGTAGATGTGATACTTCCGGTTTCACCGGAAATGGCGTCATCTTTGATATCTTCGCTAAAAACATTTTGCATCATTTACAGTTTCGTTCCATAACTCTGATTCGATTTCATATAGTTACAATACTTTACACTTGAAACTGTAAATTTTTGTTTTATTCATAAGGTTTGTAAAAATAAGCGTCCAATCAGAGTTAGATTTAACAGAATCTCATTTTTTTTTTTTGGTTATGCCATTTTCAATTGTTCATTCTATACAATCGTTGAAAAAATTATCTTGAGCTATTATAAAAGTCATCCCTGCAATAACTGTTTTCAGTTTCAAGGAATTAGCGTTTTTATATGGCTATCATATTCGGACTGTTCACAATTGGTTAATAATGATAAAAAGGGATTTTGAAAGGAATGACACCTTTAGCGCTTTTCCGAACAATATCGGAATACACAATAAAATTAAAATAGCAAGGGTGTGGTGTGAAAACGCTTCCCTAATATCATAGAAACTCACGTTACAAGTTTTCGAATAAATCAGAAAAAAGGGGTCATTCTAAAAAGGATATCAGTATGATAGGGAATGAACGAGGAACGAGTGCGTACCTATATGAAATATAAAGAAGTTGGGAATTCACAAATTTCCTGTTTTGGGACAGCTGTGTGAAATGGAGTGTATGTTTGTTCCTATTTTTGCGCTTTTTAGGTTTCCTGCTTTGTAGTTTATTTCCTGTTTTTCTAGTCGACTGAATAGATCGAATTTATAGGGGCAATAAAAATTAAGAGAGGTGTTTATGAAATTCAAATCACCCTCCGAGGTATTGGATGCCTGGATCGTAAATTCGAGTTTTTTCTAACCGTAAACTATAGGGTATTTCAAATGTTACGAAAATAATTCGAGGCCCTTCTTATACTCTAGCTATGAGTGAAGGCTATTATTTCTATGAGGCTATGCAATCAAATAATACCTATATACACATCGTTGGAAATGAAACACAAGCAAATCGAAGTATGAGAAGATTTTATAATTACTGGAAGATGGAGGTTGAGAATAGCTGATGAAGAAATTGGACAATTAAATGGTCTGCAAAATGAGGAAATATACATTGACACTGAATTGTAATATCATAATCATAATAATAATATATAATGAACATAATAATTCATTGAAGAGAATCAAATTTCACATCTCGCTGATGGTAATAGAAGGAAATCCCGGTTGCATATATTGGCATGCAAAAACATTTCAATGATTGTTCATTTTTCCTACTATCATAATATCAAAAAAAACTTCATTTTCAGATTTCCAATTTTACTTTTTTCTGGCGTTGATAATGTACTTGAGAGAAAACTGTCGGAACATTTTCATGGCAACTTTTGATGTTGGCATTATAAATTTTCTGATCCTCCGTTTCGTCTTTGAGCTTTATCAACTCCATATTTTCGAATACTGACCTTCGGGTGAAAGATAATAATAATGATAATCGCATTTATTGATAGAAAGTGGAGAAAAGGAGTACATAAAATATATTCAAATATTATAGAGTGTATCATATCTATAATCAAAAGGCAGAGTTAGCGTTCACCCATGTGCGAAAAGGATGAGTACTTTTTCACTGACACTCCACCGGAACGTCCACGACCCCATTATACGTGTGTCAATATTATTTTAGAGTTGAGGAGAAGAATTCAAGAACTTGATTTTTTTCAGTAGGTCCACAATTCTTTTTCCTTCATTGCTTTTCCACAATGGCTGCTGCATTTTCACTCGGTTTGTTTCTCCCACGTTTCGACACATCCCATCAGCAGCCTTCAGCTGTGATGTGGGCACTCCATAAATATGTGTGCGGAAAAGACAAAGTACAATCAGGCGAGAAGCGAGAGATATTATCGACCGCGAAAAGACGGAGACTTGACATAATGGAGTCGCAGGCACATGGAAAATGTTGAATTGACGTCGACTTTTCCTTTTAGTTTTCTAGTGCCGTCCTCCTCTCTTTGCTTATGCAGAGCCACCGCCGATGCCAAGTGCAGCGGCGTAGGCAACGACTTTAGCGCTCATATATATCAAGAAAAAATCGGTGTTTTTGATATATTCTGATATAAATCAAGTTTAGACACATATGGTGGGACAAGTGAACCACAAACGTCCAGACTTTCAGTATGATACACATTGATTGATCCACATATCATATTAGGTATCATATATCAAATAGTGATCTTTACAGAGGTCCATATCATAACATTTGTATCTTTTCTGCCATTCAATGGTCTCTGTCAATATAGGTGATAAAATTGAACTTTTACGTCCTTCAGATAATTTTTGAGGTTGTCGCCATTTTTTCAAAAGTAAAGATGCCATGATAACATAAATCTGTGGGACACATTGTTATCTGCGTAGATTTTTGTAGATTTATTCGGGAAAATCATGATTACGGTAATTTTATGCAATTTCAAACACTTCAAATCTTAAAAACCTATATGTATTCAGAATAATTGTGAAATTTCATGTTTTTCCAATTTTCCATGATATCGTCATTGATCTGTCTATCGAGATAGACAATTGCATTGTTTTCAGATATTGCCATATTTTTTGTCTTTTCTAGTTTCGCTAAATACCGCAAAATGAAATGTAATAAAATAAAATAAAAAAACCCTGCTAAATAACTTTCTTATTTCAAAAGGCACTTTGTATATTCTTTGATTTTTGAATTCTTCTCAAAATTACGTTAATCATAGTAATAGTAATATCAATAGTAATAGTAGCTTTCTCTACACAACTGAAATTGAGCATCCTAATATGCATATTTTCTAATTATTATCGTCGTAAATGAAAAAAAATCACGTTTACATACAATTTTGTAGCCTACTGCAATTCTTTCAATTTGAAATTTCAGTGACGTTTTCTTTGTCACCTTAAATGTACATCATCAGAAATATAATTCTGAATACACAATTTAAATATATATATATATACAGGGTGTCCTTAAAAGGTCTTTACAAAAAGCTACCACATATTCTTCAGACCAAAACAATTCGATACAAGCAAACTTACCTCAGTAAAAAGTTGCTTAGTTTGGGCGCTAGACGGCTCTGAAGTTGAAATTTTCAAATCGATTTTGCTTCATAACTTTTGAACGGCTCATGAGATTTTTTTCAAATTTGGTACGTTGGCATAGACTCATCGGGCAATGAAACTCATATCATAATCATAATGAATATCATTCCATGGGCGTAGAACTTGATTTTTTCAGTAAATAAACATCTAAAACTCCTACGCCAATGGAAAAAAATTAGTTTCAATATGAAATCTGAATTATTCAACTCATTCACTACAAAAAAGGTACTCTTGACAAAAGTCGATTCCTCTCATGGTTTCGACAAAATTTTAATTTTAGTGATTTAGAGCATAATTAATAATAATAAACGAATAACAGATATTTCATAAAAATTGTTCAAAATGTTCACCATTTTCACGTATACAAAGATTTATACGACGCAAAAAGTTGAAATGTACTCTTTGCATAACTTCTTCATCGCCTGTAAGATTATTCGTCGCCTGTTGGATACGTTGCCATAATTGTTCTACAGTATTCACAGGGGTCTTGTAAACCGTAGACTTGAGATAACCCCATACAAAATAATCCATCGGTGTTAAGTCTGGAGAACGTGGTGGCCAATTCACGGGTGCATCATTACCTCTACCTATCCATCTGTCTGGGTACTGTTGGTTTAAAGAATTCCTAACATCCACCGAAAAATGTGGTGGAGCTCCATCGTGCATAAACCACATATCTACCCGATGTTGGAGTGGTAAATCTTCCAACAAATTTGGCAACGTATTTCGTAGATGTTGTAAATACATGTCTCCTGTTAATCGTTGTGGAAGTATGACAGGACCAATTATAAAATTTCCTATTATTCCAGCCCAAACGTTGATTTTGAATTCGTGTTGAAAATGGTTTATTTTAATGGAATGAGGATTTTCAATTGCATAAACGTGTTCATTATGAAAATTAGTTATTCCTCTTCTCGTGAAACAGGCTTAATCAGTGAACAAAATATTCTTTCCAAAGTTCAGATTCATTTCTCTTTGCAAATTAATGAACCTACAAAACATCAGACGACTTTGTGAATCATGGATTAATGAATCTTGAACTGGCGTCTTGTGGTATGGGTATAATAATTGTTCTCTTAGTACTTCATGAACGGCATTCCTAGAAACTTCTAGTTCATTACTTATCCGTCTAGTACTCAATTCTGGATTTTCTTCAATACGGTCTAAAATTTCTACTTCGACTTCGGGAATCCTTACATAACGCTGTCTTCCATAATCACCAGTTCTAGGAGCAAAATGACCGGTCTCCCGAAGACGTCTCTCAACGGCAGCAAAGGTTGGGTGGCTTGGTACGCGACGATTTGGAAACCTTGCCGAATACACCCTCACACTCTCTCGACCATTTCCTTGACAATATCCGAATACCAATAACATATCGGTGTATTCTTCATTGGTGTATTGTACGGCCATGATAAATCAGAAAAGTCCGATATCAACAATCAACGTCAATAAAACTCGACAAATCAACACAGATGAAACTATGGAAACCAAGAATGTGAATATCACTGTTTTCGAGCAGATAATAATAGTCTTCAGAAAAAAAACCAGTGCTACTTATTTTCAATAGAAATAACCTATGCAAAAAGTACATCTCAACTTTTTGCGTCGTATAAATCTTTGTATACGTGAAAATGGTGAACATTTTGAACAATTTTTATGAAATATCTGTTAATCGTTTTATTATTAATTATGCTCTAAATCACTAAAATTAAAATTTTGTCGAAACCATGAGAGGAATCGACTTTTGTCAAGAGTACCTTTTTTGTAGTGAATGAGTTGAATAATTTAGATTTCATATTGAAACTAATTTTTTTCCATTGGCGTAGGAGTTTTAGATGTTTATTTACTGAAAAAATCAAGTTCTACGCCCATGGAATGATATTCATTATGATTATGATATGAGTTTCATTGCCCGATGAGTCTATGCCAACGTACCAAATTTGAAAAAAATCTCATGAGCCGTTCAAAAGGTATGAAGCAAAATCGATTTGAAAATTTCAACTTCAGAGCCGTCTAGCGCCCAAACTAAGCAACTTTTCACTGAGGTAAGTTTGCTTGTATCGAATTGTTTTGGTCTGAAGAATATGTGGTAGCTTTTTGTAAAGACCTTTTAAGGACACCCTGTATATATATATATATATATATATATACACAAAATACAAGGTCCTGTTTGAAATAAGAAGGTCATGGTCACATCCAGTTGAATCGAAAGTGATTCCCGAATATTATTGAATCCAAATTAACATTCCTCATATGTATATTAGATCTTGAAAATTTTTGTGGGTGTGAAAGCCCAGATTTTGTGAAGCAGTTCCCGCAATCAAGTAGTCCCATGATAGATCGCTGTTGGTAGTGATACCAAGAATGGATATCGGAGCCTTCATAGGAATAGTAGTACCTGACATCATCATAATGGGAGTTTTGTTTTCCGCCTCCCTGGTGGAGATACAAGCTTTTGAGTTTTTGTTTCATCGAACTCTATTATTAGGTCTTTATGTCCCCATTTAGACATTCTTGCCAGATCATCATTTGTATAGTATCAATCTGTATCCGTCTTGCACCTCTTGCATCATCGGGGATTGAATACGGATCTATGCTTTCTCCATCTGAAAGCTATGATTGGGCAGTAGGTCACATCCAACAGATCATTGATGTAAAGCAAAAATTAAATTTGGTACCTACACAGATCCTGGATAGTAATAGTAGTAATGACAGAAGTTTTGCTGAACAGCCTTCGTGACAAACCCGGTCGAATGCTTTGGAGATATTCAATGCTATATCCAAAGACATATTTCTCTATTGACACCTCTACCACAGATATTTCATGACTATAGCTCATTTTGCCGGTCGTTTGCGATTTTTTAGCTCTCTAGATATCGGATGAGCTCGATGTTGATTGGTTTTTCATTACTTTATAGATCACAGGTAGTAGTGCAACCAGTCTACAGTTGTTAGGTAGGGTTTTCTCGCCCTTTTTTAGAATCAGTTGGACTTTAGCTATGTTCTAGTTAGAAGGAGACATACCAAGTTTGTATGAAAGGCTTCATAACCTTACAAAGAGCTGTTTTTGCATATTTTTCAAGAATAATTGGCAGAATTCTGTCTGCCCACATTGCCTTCTTGATGAAATCGAGGCCAAGCAAAATGTGCCTATTTTGCGTTGACGCAACTTACGCA
Source organism: Gastrophysa polygoni (assembly GCA_963576655.1). Taxonomy (NCBI): domain Eukaryota; kingdom Metazoa; phylum Arthropoda; class Insecta; order Coleoptera; family Chrysomelidae; genus Gastrophysa; species Gastrophysa polygoni. The sequence goes on from OY755087.1 coordinate 16,342,294, forward strand.
AACGCACAAGACAATTTCAGGCACATGGCAATCGACGGTAGCGATAGTGGAAAGGTCTTGGCCTCGTGGATCCAATGTAGTATTTTGGCAAAGGTGTTGTCCCTTTCTTGTGGTATGGTAGCCAATGCGCTATCACTTATGCCTTGGCAAAGGTCCAAAACGAATGGCTACCATTTGGACACTCGATGATTACAGACATTTTTCATTCGGTATCAACTTTGCCAAGCGATGTTCAACTTTCCTTCCTCAATAGGCAGAGACACTTGAGTAATGGAGGATCAAATAACAAATTCGAAAGAGAACGATGAATCACATTCGATATTTTCCTTGAGAAATAAGACCAAAATTTTGAATACAAAGTTTTCATCAAGTTTGCGTGAATGATTTTGGATTACCGTAGTATGTATGGTAATTATTGGTATTTATTTTATTTTCATTGAATTTTCGAGTTCGTCTCGGAACTGTTTGAAGCTAAGTTCTTTTCAGAATTTATTGAAAATAGAATATATCTACTGTGGTCCGAATGTGAACACATAGAAGCAGTAATGACTTTCAGTGAATCCACCAAAAACTAAACTTGTATCCTCCACCAAATAATGAATGGAATGAAGCTTTCAAGCATATACCTAAGAGAAATGAAGAAGGAGACTTTGCCTATGCTCTCACTTGGGAGAAACTGAAACTAACTCTGTTACTATCGACCAATTACAATGGGTTGCGATCTAGAAGATCTATTGTGAATGCCCTAATCTGTTTTTGTCATTCGATGACAAAGACAAAGACTTTTGATGATGAAGCTTAGATGATAAAAGCTAGATTTTCATGACGGCCATTTTTCTCACTTCTGCAAGTGTAATTACCACCTGACCTAGGTGGTTTAGCCTTTGGCGGACTAGGATTTTGATCATACTTCAGAGAAAGCCTATGATAAGCTTTAGCTCAGGATTTCTGAGGTTGAGTAGCTCAACAGATCTGTTGTGCGAGTATGTGATGAATTTTCTCCAAGGAGCTTCCAAGGAACTCCAATAGGTGGATTTTTACGTATCCTCCCATGTTTTGATCACAGCCGTTAGATGGCCTTTGCTAATTGCACAGAACGGTTAGGGTCCAAATAATGAATCGAAAATTTCGCGGTTTTCGATGCCACTTCAAAATTCCGCTCGACGTTAATCCTGACGAACTTCGCATGGGCTCCATTTTGGAAGTTGTTTCAAATGGAATGAGGGGTCGAGTGGGACGTCTTTCAATTCACTATACGATTACAAAATTTCAAACAAAAATATCAATCTAAGACATAATGGCGGTTGATAATGATTATTTTTCCTTATCTACGACAGTCCTGTCAAAATGGCAGATGAACGTTATCTTGAAAAAAAATCAAAATGACATGACACTCGACCCCATTCTATTAAAAAAAATATTCCAAAATGGCCCCATTTTGAAAGTTCCATACTTTTACCAGTGTCAAATGTACCCCCTGAAGAACAATCGAAAAAAAACCGAACCGTTAACGTTAATAGTTGACCTAAGGGAAGGTTACTTCATTGACACATGTATATATATATAATATCGTTACAAACCTTCAAATCACCAGGCTTCCAATTTTTCCAATTTCCCTAAGTTTCATTACTATCGCATTTTCTCGCCAATTTTCGACTCCTATCTTTTTCATGTCTTTTTTTCTCATTCTGATCACTTGAGTTATTTCTGGCTGATGGTTGCACAAGGATCTTAATTATTGGTCATGTCCATGTCCATTCCGTCGAGTTGACTTTGATCACAACATATACTTCTCTCAGAATTTTTTTCAGCCTTTATTGCTAATTTATTTTCTTTTGCTTCATTCATCACCCATTCCATACGTTGAAATCTCTCTTACAACAGTTCGATATATAATCTCAGTTTTTGGCACCACTTGAAATTTCTTTCGATTTGAGAATTTTCGCAATGCTCCTGTCGCTTTATCTGATCTTTCTTTTCTTTCTCCAACTTTTTCGGTTTCGTCTCCTCATTTTATCAGAGTCAATCCTAGATAAGTAGTCAAACTGCAGTAGTTTTGGAAATGGCACTCTTCGTCCTCAACTTTTATTTTTATGTATTACTCTTCTGCTTTTCGGTTGTCCAAGTATCTCGTTTTCTGTTCCGAATACTTTGCTTTTTCTTCTAGACTCTTGATTTTTTTCACTGGTTCATTCTTTGTTCTCTCCATCAGTAGTTTGCGTGGGCAACACACTGAATGAATGCTGTCTTATAACGTTCTCAGTTATAGAATATCGAAATAGAAGAAGTGATATAATATATAAAAACCGACAAGGCGCGCAGAATCTCGATGTTTTCCACTACTTTCATGTATTCAAGTTCTGTGGAAATACCAATCCGAAATGTTGGAACATTGTCGGACTGAAAGTGGGCATCGACAGCAGCTATAACCTTTTTGCTGGGGGCCAGTCGATACGCCCGTGAGATGAATAGGGAGCCGTTTGCCGCTTGCAGATATCAAATTACTCCATTATTCTCTGCCTCAGCCAGCCACCCTTACCTGCTGCAGCCTCTCTCTCCCGAATAGCCCGTTTCTCGTCCCTCGCACTTCGATTGTTTCGACGTTATTCGACTGTTCGTTCGTCAGCCCAGAAGACGCGAGGTCGGCGGCTTTCGGTACTCTATCAGAGGATGTCAATCGATAAAACCAATAAAACAAACGTCAGTATATATATATATATATATATATATATATATATATATATATATATATTTATATATATTTGTGAAGCAGGCTCCAAGAACGACTTGACAGTAGTGGTGGACTGAAATTAATTACTGTCTGTAAGTTATTCAAGAGGTGGTACATTCATTTTTCAGCTTTTCATGGGATTTTATCTCCTCGTTTCTAAAAATAGAGTAGAAGTTATTCAAAATTATTTCAATATATTTGTAGTAAGTACAGAATTGTGATCTGCCCCAAAATGTCACTGCGCTTGAAATTGAACTTATAGATACCTGAAAGAGAATTTCTCTATTTGTCAGTGACAACTTGTTTTTTAAAAGAGAACTTCTACTTTATCTCACAGTGGGCGTTTCAGGAACAAATCTGCTCCCGTTTTTTTTTCAATGTTGAGCTGGTTTTTGACACTGAAGAGTGACAATTTGACAGACGGAGGAATTCTGGTTACAAGGTGTAAGAATTCCATTTCAGGGATTCCTGTCACTGAAAATAGAAAGAATATTTATATGAACCCTTAAGACCGAAAAAAGACTCCTAAGGGAAGAACGGCTCATTGATATGATATGAATAAATTATTATTAAATTATTATTGGCACAATTTTTAATGAGTTCAGCTGGGCAGGAATACTTAAAATTATCAACCATCATCGACTATATATAATTCCTTATAAGCGTTTTTTTTACAGAAGGAAATAGTAAGTAATAGTAAGAAATAGTAAGTAAGTTTTATTCTGATTTCATTGATGTATGATTTGTTACAATTTAATTACACGAGAACACACAAATATTCAAGTAAAACTAATATGATTATTATCTCGATTGCATTCAGATCCTTCAAAAGTTTTTGTGTTTTAGTTGCTGATCAGATGACGGTACTTTATTTGTCAAATAAGATGAATATGCAGAGCTTTCAAGTGTAAATGCCTTTCTCAAATCAGGAAAACGAAGATACGATGTTGAAACTTGTTATAACTTCTTAAAAATTCGATAAGAATAGTACGAGAACAGTACAAGAAATGTATATTTAAAAATTCGCATTTTTAATTTGTAATAAAGTTTATAACATTTCTCGTTTTCTTTCATTTGAGTAAGCCATCATTTTCAGTGAAAAGCTGGAGGACTAATCTCGTTCGACAAGTATGTGTACTGTCATCTAATCGTTATAAAACAAAAACAATCAACGAAGATGAGATCAACTAGATTACTTGATATTTGTAATTTCAACAAAAACACAATTTCATAACAAATTATATACAACAATGATATCAAAATAAATCTCATCACTATAACATCAAAAATGAAGTTATGATGGTGAAACGTATAACGAGTGGAATGACAAAAAATACATGAAAAGAAAATAAAAATGATCTAATAATTTTAAGGCAATGAACGCCCATGATGCCAGACATTGACCTCATCACGGGAACTTCGGCGACTGCCAATATGAGTGATGTAAGTATACATATATGTGTGTGTACGGCCAATTAACATCGAATTTGATGTCAATCGTTGTCACTTCCTAACTATGAGTCATGATGTCAGATATGCGCGCACACAAAAATTCTCATACAACTTCACAAATGGAAATCCATATCCAATCAAAATTTTTGTGGTAGGTTAGCCGAACTTTTCTAGTTCATTCACGAGAGTAAATAATCCTATAAACTTCGATACACACACGCGTGATGGTAGCTAATAGCATAAACACAACTATTCGTGCTAATAGGTAGGCATCATTTATCGGCAAACTTTTCATAACGTATGAACATTGCGATGTATTGAAATTTGCATAGAGACACTATCAATTAACAATTGATCACGAAAATAACACTTCCGAATTCACTTTATAACAACGATCTTCGCAACGAACTAGAGGTCATCGTCTATATATATATATATATATATATATATACAATCTAGATATCTGTGAACAACTATATTAATATTATGGCTCTTCCCAGTCCTTTCTTTCGAACAACGTCTACACATTAGAGAACAAGAGTATATTTAACAAGGATAATTAAATAGAGGATATTAAAGAAAGTAATTGACTGTAATATTTCCAGGGTGAACTAGTACTTGATACCGGCTGCTTGGTCAACTTTCCTTTCATTTTAATCGTTAAATGGATCTTGTTGCTTAGATGCAGTTTGGCAATACCAGGAGATCATGCGAAGGAGAGTGCATCAGTTTCAGTGTATCAGTCTCCAAACCCCTTTTCAATGAGGTAATACTTGACATTCGCAGAATTTTGGAGGATGACACTTTCGCTTATAAGAGTAAACTTTTTTGTTTCCAATGTAGATAATGGTATATTTTTCATTGCCTTGTAGGCTTCAGTATTTTTTCCCGAATTCATCAACGATGTAACACCATGCGATGAAAGATATACCATCACAATTGGAAGTCGAATTGGAGTCGAAAAAGTCTATTTGTCCTCAAGCTCCGGCTGATAGCAATCTTGTATTAGGTAGGTACTGATTTTTTTTAGTTAGGTATAGCTTGCGGTGTTTGTTATAAGAGCTGCCTTATGTGCGTGTGCATAGCATATTTCAACTCTGTAACAAAATAAATGTGGGGCTCCTAAACAGAAAATATACCTAACCAGAAGAGTTCTTTACGAGAAAATCTGGAGGCAAACAAAGTATCTATACATATTTACCTAATAATTAGTTTTGTTCTGTAAAAGTTCATCTGTATCTGACAGGAGTATTAATTTATATAGTTGATATTCATGTCTATGCACAAGTTGTTTAATAATATGAATCAGGGTACTTAATCAGACAGCATCACATCTACTATTTAGAAGCCATTATCGATAACAATACAGTCAACGTGTTGCCCCGAAACTCCCACAAAAACATCCTCAATCAATAGATCTCGGTGAGACAATTCTCGCAGCTCTCAATTCAATACCACTCAAGTAAATAGACAAAGACCAACTAGCATCTCCAGCCTGACTCTCTCTTTCTTACGCGCGCACTCAAGCACTCATCCGATAAATATTATAGACAGCATTACGCGAATGAGCGGCCTATTGGCCACAGCTCCTCGTTCCTCCTCAGATACGCGACCCCATTGGACGATCGTTGGGCGGTGGGAGGACCTTCGATCTACCCCTCTCTCACTCACGCGATCTCTTCTTCTCGACTCTAGTCAGTCGCTCACGAACTTCCAAATCAAGTACAAAACACGTCTGCGAGTCCGATAGATTGTTCGGGTGGTTTTGGTTTAAAATTGTGGCTGACGATGACGGAAAGCGGTGTTCTGTGACGGTTTTTCAGTGACCGGTACGATGATGATGTAGTGCAGTGGTGCGCCACAGGATCCGCAGGTACCGGCGGGTACCAAGAAAATGGTGACTTTAATGCCTTGTAACTATCTGAACGCACAAACTTCTAGGTGCACAATGATCGATAAAATGTGCGAGCCAAAGGTTAGGAAACCACGTTTTGTTTTTATTGTTCTGTGCCCAAACAAGTGACTGCCGCATCAGGTGGGCGGTAAATTATGGCGCTTCTCATTCTCTCGTGCATGTTTTGTTCATGCGTCTCCTGTTCACACAATTATTAATAGAATTCACATTCGCCTCAATATACAGATCTATCGTTGCATGGACATGTCATATTTCCTAAACATTACATATACCTACCTTTCATGTTATAAAAACTTTTGATAGCGAGATCAACTGAGTATATGTCCCACCTATCTATGGTTAATCCTGTTTGAACTTGCGAACTTATCCCATCATAACTTGCTTTATTTTTGTTTTGCTTCTTGTCATTCATTCTTTTGCACACCGCCATATTGAAATCAATCTATGGATAGATTCATACCCATTCAGGTCTCTAATCCAAATACCAATAATTAATGCAGGTGTTGAATTTGCTGTCATTTTCTATAGTGGTCAATAAGACATTTCAATCGCGTCGTTTAGCTATGCTAGCTCAAAATCTCGTAGAAATAAATGGGATATTTCAGACTGGGTATCCATCATTGATTGAAATTTGACACCAAGACTTCTTTTATCCTTGTCGCTCTCGATGAATTCATCTGAAAGCAGGCGAACACATGGTGGTCGTTAGTTAAATTTATTACAGGGAAACGCAAAATTGGGTTTTTTATTCATCAGAATTCCACGTTTTTTTTTGTCGCTATGGAAAAAAAATATAGTCCATGAGTTGAAATGGAAATTTTTGATCAGAGTGTATTTGTAGATATTATATTAGATAAGGAGCTATCACGAACATACTCTTCAGGTTCTTGATACTCATTCATGTAGTTAATAAGGTCTCCACACCATGTCAATGATCTTCTGGCTAGAATGGATCAATTATTGTAATGTCTCAAAAGTTCTAGCCTAAATGCCACAGTGGTTTGGATTTCACTTGTATGAACTGTAGATAAAGATAAAAATAACAACGAAATTTCAAGTACCTACCAAGTAACCCGGAGTCAATTGCGTATGCTTGCTTTCATGAAATTTTCATGAAAGATTTCACGAAAACTAGACACCTACCCTATTACCCCATTCCCTTTCATATTTCATTAATTTACAGAAGGTATAGATCCTCGCGCAATAAACGCATATAATATTTTGCTCAATCCCAAAAGTTCACCCAACTCGCACCCATATCGCACAAACACACTTTCCTGCTTGTTGATACCTACCTACTATATTTTCTTCCTCTAAGTACCTACTAGGTATTTGATTCTCTTCTCATTCTCTTTCTATTATCATTATAATATGTATCATTTTTCTCTGTTGATCTACTTTTGGAAAACGAAAGTTGAATCAAAATTTGTAAATTCAAAATTCTTGCCCTGACATTTTGTTTAGCAAATTTGGTCGAATATCTTTCATCGTATAGATTATATTCAATTATATTCGCTTTGTGATTCAGAATATAAAATATATATTGCAATCAGAAGCAGAAATATATATTCAAGGAGATATCAAAGGGCCATAGTTATGTCTTATTCTGATATGATAAGACATAACTGGTTATGACACCATCTGAATGAAGATCAGGAGCCCAAGGCATTGTCTCATATTTTTGGTTTCCTGGCACGATCACTCACATCTCACATTCAAGTGAATTCGATGTCGAAGTTTCCACAGTCTAGGATTGTGACATCGAAGCCTGCGATATGCCACTTGCAGAGTTGTAGCATGCGGAATCGTAACCTGTTTTCTTTCTGCGCCATGGTCTCTTTTTTATCACCTAACAGAGTCCTCGGGCGAATTTCCACAGAAAAATTATGAAGAGTATATCTAATTCCTATCTGAATTTCTATAGAGACAATATGTGCGTGGGTCAGAATTTATCAACTAAAAAGAAGTAGATATACTTAGTGTACATGAAATAATCGTGATGAAATCTCAAATCGCACCACCACAAGCTTATACTTCCAGATGCGATGGAATCTTTTGGTGCAAGAGTAACAAGATCGAACGTTTCGAGACGAGATTTCTATCTCGCAAGAGGGTTAATGACGTATATTAATGTCCTGTCGAAAGAGGACTATTACAAATGCCCACTTCATACATAAGATGAATTTATCTCAACGACTTTGTATAGGGGGCATCGAGGAAATATGATAATATTTACACGATTTGACGTTTCAACACTTTAGTTATAACACTGTGTCCAAGGTGAGCATGATGGGGATGTCGGAAAAATCAAAGGTTAGTTACAGTTTTCGTAAATGGGAAAAAGTTGGGTTTCTAACATCAATCACATGCGGTTGAATAAAATACAAGAGCAATATTTTCGGAATACTTTGAATCAATTTTTTCAGGTTTTCAATTCTTTTTTTTTTCTGATATTTCCTGATGACATTATAAGGTAATGAAATCTCCTGCAATGTTGACAAATACATGGTCGACTCATGTTCAGAACATATAGGTGAAAGGAATAATGCTAATGGATATGATGCTCTAATAACGAATTAATTTGGAGAAGAAAAAATTGCGAGAAATCTATTCCATTTAGGCAAAATATGGGTATATTCTGAGAAATCCGAATTGGGGTGATTTGAGAATTAAAATGGACTAGAACAAACTGATTATCTGGATAGTAGTTGGTAAAAAATCATTAAAACCCCTCCCTACTCTGTGTGTTGAGCATCTGATTGAAATTTATGAAATATTTTTCATATCGAAGTATGATATTTCATTCATTTTTCAGTTTTTGGATGGGATTTTCTCTCCTCGTTTCTAAAAAATAGAGTAGAAGTTATTAAAAATTATTGTCTGTCCCAGATCCTAAATCTGTCCTTACTACAAATATATTGCAATAATTTTTAATAACTTCTACTCTATTTTTTAGAAACGAGGAGAGAAAATCCCATCAAAAACTGAAAAATGAATGTACCACCTCCTCGAAGGACTTACAGACAGTATGATATTTCATCATTTCCAGAACCCTCTCGAAGACACAAGAGTTGTTCATTGGGTACACCATATGTATTAAATTTTTTCATAATTTTGGTAATCCGAGAATTAATTTTTCCTGCATGCTGCATCATCCTATAATCTAACGACTCAATTTCTCTCTTTTTTGTAGGTCAAGCGGTCAAGGGCAGACGGTGATTCTTCCGAAAAAGAGAGGTAAGGAAGAAGAATAAAATACGTCAAAAAATTGCAAACTACGTATAAAAATTGTAAACCTTCAAGCCTCATTTCCAAAGATATTACCTCGGATATTATACATTCGTAGATACAGTAGAAAAAAACTACTACTTACTTAACAACAGGAAAGTAGTTGAAAACGCCCGTGTCAAATATTATGATGAAAAAATACTAATTTCCTTAGTTGACTTAACAAAATTAGGATGTTCCGTCTATAACTTCTTTATAGTGAATTCGATAAAAATCAAAATCAAATTATCCTAAACGTAATATTAAAATAATTAAGAATTTAAGATGCAACCTTTGAAAGATATATAAATGAAGACCATAATTATTATATTCCAGAAAAGTCACACTGCGCAAAAAACATGAAACATAAATAAATGCATAACATCAATAGATGCCCCCTTTCTTACTATACTCAATTCAGTTCAGTCAGTTCCAAAACTATTCGTTATATAGCTCTGAAGATTATATTTTGTCATTCCACTTGCATAAGAGGTGTATTTCATCGGGTAAATTTGGGTTGTTCAATCAGAAACTGTTGGCAACCATTTTTAGTTTAACCGTTTCTTTAGTCAAATTGCAAAAGGAAACAGTTCAGAATTTGAACAAAACAATTTAACCTGATATCAATAGAAACATCGAGTGTAATTCGGCATGTCAATTTAATGAATAACATAACGTAGAGAATTGTCGCCAGACTGTTGATTGCGTCACTGTATGTAAGTATTAGTAGGCACACAGGTGACAATTTGACTAATTTTGGCATTTGTGGGTATAAATGAAAAAAATAGTTTCGGCAGAATTGAGGGGCAAGCAGTTTGGTAGTGTTCATCAGGGTATCTCCAAAATTTCAAATGGCAACCCCTAGAGCTATAATGCCGATCAAAAGTTTGGGAATTGAATTTTCTAGGATTTCGAATTCAAATTTCGCTTTCTGTGTTCTCGTTATATACCTACCTAATATCCAGATTTCCCCATCAATATGCTGACCTACAGCCACATTTCAAATTCCAAAACATGTCTATCAAAAATGCATTACCTACCTATAGCACCTGAAGAGCCGCAACTATTCAACCACGATGCTCTTTCGGCAACCGCAATCACTAGACATCTACATCATTTCGAAGAATCGCCAAAGTAGATGGGAGCCCAGCTATACTGCTCACTTATTATCTATTGTGGCATTTCAGTACTGGTATTTGCTTCCACACAAAAGATTATGGGCTCTTGTTTTCTACATCATTGGGCATCCGAAATGATCACTGGAGATTACTACCAAATCTGATTGGCCCGTCTCCTAGATTAGGTATATAAACAAGATTCTCTACCTGAGGACACATGATGGTAACTGTGGAGCATGTGGTTGCATTGCTCTCGCTTCAGCAAACGAATTATTTGCCTGGAATTAATACTACATGGTGGTCTATAATAAAAGATCGAAACACGTTGATAACACATATTTGAATCCACTGTCCTGTCTTCATGTAGTATACATTAACAATGCTGGAGTATTGATACACAAATCACAAGAGTATATTCTCAAGTCTTCACAGTGTATTGTCAAGCCCTAAAACAATCAGAATATTAAATACTGTCGGCAAGTCATTCGAGGAGGTGGTACATTCATTTTCCAGCTTTTTTGAGGGATTTTAGGACAGAAAATCCCACATAAAATCTGTAAAATTAATCAGGATATTGTTCCTCCTTATATCATCCGTACCTACCTAATATTGTATGCACAGGGTGGTCCAGAGGTCCCTCCCGATATCTCTGTGGCTGAGCAAATTAAGAAATAAACAATACCTTTCAACATAAAATTTTTCAGAAAATCGATAGTAAGCGGAGTTACCCCACGCGGAATTCTCGATTTTATACTTTCTTTTTTTTCATCTGATATAATTAATTTGTCTCGTAATTTGTGATAACCTGGAATAATGTTTAGGAAGTGAGGAGTTGATATAGCAATGAATATGTTCATAATATATTAATTGATTCGATATTTCCGACTGTGATTCAACAATCTATTGAATGAAAATGGATAAAAAAATAATCAAAATCAACGGCTTTCGCCAAAATCTACTCTTGAATAATCAATTATATATTTCCACCCTAAGTCTGGGTATATAAGTATATAGAGAAACGCCCTATACACTCCAACGATTGCTCTTTCTAAATACCATTTCTAGCGAAAACTTGTCAGGCACGTCATGCTGAAAACCACATGTTTGCTCTTACATTAAAAAGGCCCTCAACACATTGTCCCGTCGGAACAGGGGATGGCAGCCCCTATAGTTATTTGCCTTGCACTGAGTGTTGAACGGTTCTAATTATATTTTCCATTTCACCAAAACGCATGATTAGTCAGCCACATTATACAAAAAATCTGGTATTGATGAGCTGAGTGGGGAGACTGATAGCTCGATGTTAAGGTTTCCCGCGCGTATTCCCTACCACCTTCACGTGTTTGTGCAAGTCTCATTCAGAATTATTTTATTTCTATTTCCATATATTTTTGGTATATTTTATACACCGCGCATATGGTCGAAGCAATTCCCTATAGTTTCTGAAATTTGCAACCTTTTGGCGTTCATGAAAGCAAACTTCCACCATGCGCATGTGCGCAAAGAAATGCTTGGAGATAATAGATAGATTCAAATGGCCGCTTCTGGGAGATAGACATAGACGTCTCACCGCAACAATTTTCATATTTTTCGTCACGTGTGCGATAACCCGCAATTTTCAAAGTCATTTCTTTCGCGAGTGCATACAACACTTATTCGCCATTCAACCTCTGAAAGAGGAGAGAGAAGAAATCACCGAAGCTTATTAGATGGGTGGAATTTCTTTCTCGAAAATTATTCACCATAATCCTTCGTTCGAACTAGCATTTTTAATATTGTCATTCTAACCGCTTCACTCAATGAAGATCCTTGGGGTACTCTAATAACATCAATTTCTTTCTTCGAAATCCACAGTTTCGTTTATTTGGAATATCGTCCTATATACTCCTTCAAAATCACCTATCCAACCAAATATACCATAGTAATGGCATTCAATTTTCGATTGATCGATGGTGAATTGCACTTTATAGAAAAACGCCAAGTTGGCTGTGAACCACATTCAACATTCGATACCTGGTAGGCTTTGAAATTCACATAGCACTAAATAGTTAGCCGATATTATTTCAATTATCTCCACATCTGATCACTCCCTGCAGAAGCTCAATTAATGCACATAGTTCACATCTAGTGCATCAGACATGAGAGATTTTGGAAACCAATGTGTATCAATGATAAAAACATGGTTCCCATAATATATAGACTGATTTCTTTTCAGTCTTCTCAATATTTGTGTGTGTGTCTTCTTGTTTCTCAGTGGTGAGCTCGAAATGATTGTTCATTTTCACGTTATAGGTATATATTCATATGTGGCTCTGCGTTGGCAAGATTTCATTATTCGCTTCCTCTCCTTTTATCCTTCCGGTTGTCGGATAGGTTGAGATTATACTCTTCCTTGTATTATTTCATTCATTTTTTTTAAGGTCAAAGTCCTGCTTGGTCTCCACTCTTTTAGTGTTTTTACAACTTCTCTTCCAAGTTTCCATTTTTTCTTTGTCTATCTTTTTTTTATCTTCCGGCGTCACCCCTTCTTTTTGTCAAACTGTCTTTGTTTAATTCCATCTTTAATGATTACTATTCATTTTGATCATTTTCCATTGTGCTATACCCTTGATTATATTCACTAAGCTATGCTATAGCACATATTTATTTAAATACTGTCAGTAAGTTTTTCGAAAAATTAGGTAGAAGTTATTGAAAATTATTTCAATATATTTGAAGTGAGGAAAGATTTGTGATCTGCCCCAAAATGTCACTGCGCTTGAAATTGAACCTTCAGATACCTAAAAAAGAATTTCTCTATTTATCAGTGACAACTTGTTTTTCAAAAAAAATTGGAAATACGAATACATTTATAATAAAAATAAAACTTCTACTTATCTCAGTGGACGTTTCGGCAACGAATCTGCTCCCGTTCTCAACACAATTAGAACAATTTTCTTCGCAAAATTTTTCAATGTTCAATTGGTTTTGACACTGAAAAGTGACAATTTGGAAGACGGAGGAATTCTGGTTACAAGGTGTTTTTTATTAATTGATATCGAATTTTCCATTTTCATATACATATTGTGCTTACTACAAATATATTGAAATGATTTTTAATAACTTCTACTTCATTTTTTAGAAACGAGGAGAGAAAATCCTACAAAAAACAATTTTATTTATCTGAATTCGCAATGAGCATTGAATTTTTATTAATCCCTCATTATTGTTCATGGTAGTTTCGCTGAAATGTGTATTTGATTATTTGTAAAGGAATCACATATATGAAAATTTAAATATGGTCAATTCCAAAACTTCACGAACACATTCTTCAATGTTTATTGTTCATCTCAGACTCTCAGCTTGGAATGTTTTTTTTTTAATATTTGTGCATGGTATATATAAAACAGATGTTGAGTTTTGTTAGTTTCATTTCGTTGTTCATTTTCACTGATTTTTTTCCACCAAGCATTTGGAATCTATGAAATGATTTTATTGATCTAGTACGTCATATATCATTTCGAAACGCCTTTTTATAAATACTCGGTGGACAAATGTGTGAAAAATTAGACAAATATTACTATTTTTCCAGTGTCCACTTGAGGATAAATTACATGAACGTCCCGAGATATAATCTCAATTGCGACCAATTGTGACCTTTCCATAAAAAAAAATATTTCACCTTCCTTGTTGTGATTTTCATTGGGATAATTTCCTACACTACACGGAAATCAAAAAAATAGTGACATTCATACCTTGTAAGGGGCCAATATGCTATTAGCAAAACGTGAACTGGATCATCCATATAACGGAAGAGTTTTGTCTGTCAAGAAATGACATTCAACTGACAAAGGTCAAAGGTATATGATGTACCCCCAAAATTCGACGTGATACGAATCTACTGGCGAGCTAAATTCCAGTATAAAATGACCGACTTCTCGAACGAAAAGACGCCACTGTCTTCCACCCCAGAAAATACCGAGTGCCCCGATCAGGACGTACAGGAGGCTGCATCTCGTTGTCCGTCGATCGAGGACGAGGAATCTGTGATGATGATCCTGATGATGGCTGTAATGATTTCGGTTCTGCTGCCATTGCTGATGATAACGGCACCCGTTCTCTTGATGGACAGTCCCATGATGATTCTGTTTCTGGTTCTGGTATTCCTGGGACCAGCGATACTTCTTTCTTCTTCGGATGTGAGAGGAGAAGTCAAGGATTTTTTCAACTTGAGTTCCAATACTGGTGAAATCTGATACTCTGAGGTGAATACCTATATTATCTTCGTGAGTACATGAATTTGTAAAACATTTCTGAATCATAAAATTCATCAAATTCGGTCATTTTATTCATTGAACCGGAATTTTTTCTTTCGGTACTTACGTATTTTGACCTCAGGAACCGGAATTTCACAATAAAAACGTGCGCAAACTTATATTTTTCGAGGTATTCCAGGAAAAATTATGAAAATTAACCTCCTTTCTTCGGCTCGTTTTGGGTAGGCATGGAGTTTCTTTTCTCACACATCAGGATATTTTTTATATCTTCCTTGAACATTCAAGAAGTCAAAAAGAAGGGAAAACATCCTCGAATTAGTTGAATCAACGTTCTTTAGCATTTTGGAGGAAAGTGGATCCAGCATTTTTCATATGGACGGCGCTGTCAAATGAGAATCTACGTCAGAATCGCTAGTTCTGTCAGTCAAAATATCACAGATGCACATTTGTCAGCGCCGTCCATATGAAAGAAGGATTCATCAAAGATGCTGAAGACGATGAATTAAACTTCTTAGAGAATGCTTCTCCTTCTTTTTAGCTTCTAGAATGTATAAGGAAGATAAAAAGAGTATTTCATGTTAGAAATGAATCTTCGAATGGCTATGGTGCCTACCCAAAACAGGCCGAAACAAGAAGGGTAATTCTCACACTTTCACCTGGAATATCTCGAAAAATATAAGTTTGCGCACGTTTTTATTGTGAAATTCGGGTTCCTGAGGTCGAAACACGTGAGTACTAAAAAAAACCATCGCATGATAAGTGCAAAATTACCGAAATTTTTTTAGCTGATAGAAACAACAAAATCTTGAAAAGAAGGCTTCAGTTAGTTTGTTCGTTGAATTATTCATCGAAATCTACAAACAACCAACGTTGACCCATGCTAAGGTTATATGGTTATGAACAGAATGGTTTGTTTGATTTTTGTTCGAATTCCTTGATCAACACCGCTTGAATAGTATATTACACAACGAGTGTGGAAAGTGACTTATTTCGCACGAGTTGATATTTAGCACGAGCCGCATAGCGACGAGTGCGGAAATATAACGGGTGCTTTCCAACGAGTTATGTACACTATTTTTCCTACGACGATATGTGGATCATTATTATTCCAAGTATCTCCCATGTCCATTTTCATTCATTGAAATTTCACGAAATACGCCTACTCGAATTCGAAAGTTATTCAAAGTTTCGCTCATCGTCGACAGCTATTTCGCAATCCAAGATACAAACATGGGGGTGCAATTTGAAAAACAAAAGTCAAGGGTGGTTTCTCAGGTGTTGTTTGCCAGGGGGTGGATTTTGCTATGCTCCATGAACGAGCTTATGGTCTCCTATATATACGACACGTATTTTTTTCCAATTTTGATTTCTGCAAATAACTGAAATATCTGTTGGCCTATAGAAGTTCTGAGACACTATATATACTCAAAATTATGTATAATAATATGAAACATAAAATCTTTCAGAATCCGAACAATCCGCTACAAAAATGAGTTACATGCTACTTATACTTCTTATTTTAAAAACATGAGCTTTCCAGTTGTGGATTATCAAAATTCACCGTCAAATGACATGGAGAGAAAGAAAAGAAGAAAGAAAGTCATGGAGGAATTATATGTATGCTTCCTATATACGTGCTGCCGTGCGGGTGGGTATATAGGTAGGATGAGTTAGGGTTGTTCTGACAGATCCGCCGACGGTGTCAAATTCACCCTTCTCTCCCTATGCGAAGCCAACATAAATTCTTGACTAATTTGAAACTTCGCTGATTAAATTTAATCACTTGTACGTTTTTACAACAGGAAGGGAATAGGGATGCATAGGTGGGATGGCAAATGTAGAATGCTTCAAGTTCAAATATCAGTCGTGATGAATTGGTATACATGTATATCAAGATTATACCGAGATAAAAGTTTTAGTTAGACCTTAGAACGATAAAGAACAAAACTGCAATCTCGAATGAATGGAGAAAAATATTTTGTTCATGAATTTGTATAGACTAATCAATATATCAATCCAAAAAAAATTGAGACATTCGAAGATGATCCTATTTTGTTCAAATAGTTTGTTGTTATCCAGGTTATATTCCCGCATATTCTTGTTGAATCAACTATAGAAACGCAAAGATCTACGAATAGAGCCATATACATCAATTGTTTCAAACAATTTAAAATGAATTCAAGAATGACTTCATATAGCTTTTCAATTAGATTCCTACATAACTTCAGACACTACCAAAATTTCAAAAATTATCAGCTCACTACCTTCTCGATATGTATATGTATATATACGTACAGAATCTTTTACGAAGAGCTGAGTCTGTAGTTAACAGGGTGAGTAGTGAAACTAAAAATTTGTGAAATTGAAATTTCATTTCAGGTAAAATATAGCGTCAATTTTCTTCAATTTCTTTGCTCATATATCAAAAATGAAACCTATCTTCGTCATATCAAATAATGAAACATCCCCAGTTTTTTTGACGAAGTTCTACAAAAAATCGTTAAATATCTCCAGGGTCTTCACCAGTAAAGATGTAGGCAACTACAACTTCGTTTGTAGGCACTTATTGAGACTATTTCTAGAACCTTTATTCACTATGAAAAGTGAGGAAATTCGAAAATACATAAATTAACGTGATTTTAATCCCCGAAACAAAGACACGAATCAACAAATCTGTGCTTATTGTTGACTTATCTGATGACACAACGCTACAGGGCGACTTCCACTAGCACAAGTTTTGACGAGAGTTATGACTCATATAAGATGCTGATTCCACTAATGATAAATTTTAATCCATCACTGAATGACTGAAATGAATCCGAATCGTTTTTATCCACAAATTATTCATTGGGTCCTAATACAGTTTTTTCGATTTTTTCGCACGATATAGGTATATATTTGCGAACCCACTTAATTTCACATAAAGGAATAATGAATGGGCGAGATTGAGAATTATTATCAACTGGCATGCAGGTATAGCATGAAATAATTTTTTCTCACCAGTCACCTAGAAGGGTTAAAAAGAACCTTATTTCCGTAATTATTATGGTTACGGGTAGTGAAAAATCGTGATAAAACATTCAAGAGTTCTTTTTAAAAATATCTGACTTGCCCCTACATAGTATAATATGTGTTTGATATATTCCTTATCCCTCATGTCATACCCATATTGAAATCATAAAAGTATTCCGAATTCTACCTCTTTATATCAAACCCTTTACCTAACCCTTCAATATTTACTAATAACAATCAAATACGTTTATACCTTGAAATGTGTTCATTTATCTGAGAATTGCGGAAAAGGGCGAATTCCGGAAAAGGGTTGAATGCGGAATCAGGTAAGGAGAAGATTTCTCACGAAACCAAAATCGAAGATTAATTCTGTTAACTTTGCTAAAAGCATAGAGGCCCTAAGTTGTGTGTTCGAAAATCACATTACCTCGTCGATATCCTTGAAACAATATTTATTATGGGCTTTTCCTGAAATTTCTGCTCCGCTTAAGATAACAGAGAGATTGGAGTGAGTGACAGCGCATCGAATTTGTTGAAAAATGCATTTCAGTGAGTGAAGTGTCACTCACGATCCTAAAAAAACAAATGATGGGATTAAAATACCAGATTAAAACATATGCACCTGCTCGGCACCAAAGTGTCACAAAAATAAACGATCCAATAAAAATAAACCGGATCTCGGATATAATTATTACCAATTCATAATGAGAGGGTCCCAGTCCCGCATCATATACAATCCTGTTCAATAATCCTAATATGAGGAACAAAGAAATTCTTTCAAAACGAAGAGAAATTAAATAAAATACCCTCAATACTCCACTTTAATTATAATCCATCAATTATCCATAGTAGTCCGACATAAATATAATAGTATAGTTCTATCATCTATAACCATTGTCAGGTGAATGGAGGAAAAAAATCATAATCAATAAATAAACCAGGTGTCAACGAGGGTATCAAATTCAAACTCAGATGCAGGGGTACTGAATATGAAAATTGGCAAAGTTTTCAATATTTCATATACTTTCACCGGCAACGTGCCCAACGTAGGAATTTCAAACGGGACAGCCTGTACCTATATTTTCACTTTTTTGGATTCTCCGACGATTCTCGAGTACGATCACATATAGTTACAAAAAACTGGTAAATTAGGTATGTCAATAATGTTTTTGTTTTCGTTGATTCTCACACCCCAAAAATAGCCCTCAACGTTTATAACAATATCTAACCGATTATGAAATGAAATACAGGATATCCTGTTCGAAAAAAAAAAATCAAATATACTTTGCTACCGGTTTTTTGGTTTTTGAGCATCTTGTATCTTTCGGAATCTGTAAATTTGGAAAAAAGTTTCAGACTAGTAAAAACTGATATGAAACGAGGAATATATCAAGATATATTTCTTTTCGCGTATAGATTGATATGAATCATCACCATAATCATTAAATCTTTTATATCTTGTCTAATGAGACTCACTTCCTGGTAGATTTGTTCTCGGTTGTTCTAAAGGTGATCCAATCTAATTCTAATAGATTCCTCAAGTCAAGTCATACGATAACCGACACACGGACACGCTGAGGAAATAATTGAAATACGATCGTATAAATATAAATCGTGTAATCCAAGAGACTTGCGTGTAATTTAGTCGTATCAAGTTTCATTGTTGATTTTTCGTATATCCTTTACAATGATACAAATAAACAAAGAGTATCATTCGATCGTCTCTCGAGTGTTAATAACAAACTGGATTCTCTCAATGGATGACGTACAGTGCTTGCTATTGGACGAAACAATAATATTTGAAATAATCCGAGAGTGTTACCTAATAATTTTGTTGTGAACTCTACTGTGAATGACAACACGAAACGTATCTAGAACGGTAATATATCAATATGGTCTGCAATTCATGGCGCAGAACAGAGTAATTTTTTGGCTGAAAATTAAAGTACAGTTTTTGAAATAGAAAAATTAGAAAGATTGGAAGCTCATCGAATAACTTACAGACAGTATGCAAAATGAAAATGTTGGATAGTCAATAACAATTTTATTACACTGCAAATGAGGTAAACTGTTGTTTAATTATTATTAAAATTATACTAAAAATCATACTTTGAGCTTTTCAGAAGGTTTGAACTATCTTTGGCGAGTTTTTGGTCTTTGCTAAGACACCAGACCAATCATTACCATTGTGATGGACAGTTCACACAAACGGTACCATGAATTAGTGAAGGAAGCTTTCATTCTGAACAAAGGAAGTCCAAATCGGACATGGGTTTCATAGCTTTCAAAGTAATATATTTATTATTCTCCTGATGTACCAACCAAATATATCTTCAATCCATAATGGGTGTTCGTTAATCACTTTTTTCTCCAGATTTCCTCAGTTTATGTCAAGTTATTACATTGATTCGATCTGACAAACTATAATAAATAACTGACCGATTTTTAGCAACATGGAGAAATCGGATATGACGTAATGGCTCTCTCCGCAGCAAAAACACTCGAAGTTCGGATGTGTGTTCACGTTTTGGCTCGACCTCGGAAAATGCTGAATGGCCACTATGGTCACTTTTATATTTTATCGACTGCTCGACTGGCAGCTGTAAAAGCGATATTTACAAAGTAGGCTTGTTGAGTCTACTGTTCTGGTTGCCCAGCAGCTGGCTTTGTTCCTGCAAGACCATTGGAATATTGGCGAGTTATTTTTGTTTTTCGAGTGGTTCGAATGGCTATTGATTACAGAGTATAACAAGAGGTATGAGACAATTGAAGCGATTAGCAACATTTAGAAACATTGTGTTGCGGAAGTTAAAGGCGAGGGTTTACTGAGTTACTAGGAATCAGTGAGTCATCAGGAATCGGGACTTCTCATTCCAAACTGCTGCGGGAGTTAAAATTGGAACGTATCTTGAGTCATCGAGAGTAGGTAGACTTATTCCATAATCTTCCAGATCTGACAGGTATTGTACTGTTGAAGGTAGGACGTAGGACACTTTCAAAAAAATACCGACTCCATCACATGAAACTTTACTCTAAATGAAAGCGAAAGTTTTATCGCGTACTTATTAGATTAGGTACACCCGTTTTATCTTGGGTTCTCGAACCACATAAGATTAAATTTTTTTCAAATCATATGACGTGGATTATGAGGTAAAAATCTAGTTTATATATGGTATGCTATGGCATACATCATATATAGTTTACGGATATTGATTGCATTCAAAATGCATACAATACATAAAATAACAAGTTTCAGTACGGACAAAAAATGCAATACCTTTAACCGGGATTCACGTCAAGATACTATGGGTGTCAGGAAATTATTTTTTTGTACTTTGACGTTATATCAGAAACCGTTTGAGATGCAAAACTCAGCTTTTGCAAATCAATATTAGCCACATTTCGGGCCCCAATTAATTTTTGCAGCAGATTTTAGGGTTGCGAGAAAATTTTTGTCCCTAATTTCTATGAGATTTTGTGACTATGTTTTTTATCATAAAGTAGCATTTTCTTCTGAAACTCTAACTTGTACCTTTTTGAAAGGAATCATTGCGGTTCAACAAGATGAAATTAAATTGAAAAAATTAATGAAGGCTCATAAAGTATAGCCGTAGAAGCCGCTGGTTTAGTATTGCACACTGACGTATTCTAGGAACAATGTTTTTTAATACTTAGTAGTTTCTGTGGTTTCAGTGCAGTGCAAAAAAATTGTCAATCAATTTCTTTCGAAATTGGTTTATCTTATCAAGTTCGACCGTCAGCCTTTTCAATTGAAAAATTTTCAATTTTCATTTTCCGCGGCCAAATTACAAATGAAAATATCACATACAAAGAAGTTGGGGCTGAAAATACCCTCGACCGGCCATGTTTGAATGCCCCTGAATGTTTTTTTACTTTTACTCACATTTCCAAATTCATCATGCATTATTTCATCCCAAACCGTTTCAGACGAATTATTAAAAAAGCTTATCTTCAGGAACGACTATATGATAGGCTGTTAGCTGTCTTGGGAGCTGTAAAAATGCTAGCGGTTCACTCAATTTTCCAAACACTCTATAATATCATTGATCACCCTATAATGTAAAACAAAAACCCAAAACACCACCTCAATATGTAGAAAAGCCTGATGAAACCTATTTCGGCAACTAAGTTGCCATCTTCACTAGAGCTGAGCAGTAAAAATTATTACTGACTCCACAGTGATTTTTTCGATATACATATTGTCCAGAAATTACCATCGAAAGTCCACATTAATCACGTTAACGTTCATATTTCAATAGATCGCGTAGCCCTTTCCCCGTTTTATTAGGCTCGTTTCGTTATCGCCGATGCTATAATCGATTCCATCATCACACATTTCGTCTTCCCAACAAAAGTCCCGTGACGCCTGAAAAATCTAATAAGTATCATCCCCTGGTTGTTGTAGTCCTTTTGTTGTCGTGTGGGGGCATCAAAAGGGTGCGACTCAAGGGGAAGTATCTGATGTAGATAATGATGTTGTAGAGTGAATAGAGAGCAGCTTGTTAAATTCATTACGTTCATAAACTGTGAATAACGTGATTGAATATGGTCTAATGTACTGTATACCAGGTGATGACCCATTCGTTTCCTTTATGAAGGAATTAAGATGCTGACAATGCTTATGTCTATGAACGAACTTGGTCCATAATGATGGAAAAATGAAACGGTGGCTGTATCATCCGGATTTGTTGTTGTCCTCTTCTTAGAAATCAATTACTGAAAATATACATCCCCCATCTCAATGAAAATTCGAAGATTCCTTCAAAGTGTAGTTATAGACGTCCACTCAGTGTATGAAAATATATTTTGAATGTCCAAATTTTCACTTGGTATTATATCAACCATCAATATAATTGTTCAATTGTTCATGCATTTCGAGTGGTTGTGAAAGCAGACGATTTTTTATTTTACCGATAAACAACCATCACCTAGGAAGATTTGTCATTCTGAACTATTCTTATGCCAAATTTCACATCATTATTCTATAGAGGGATCCTCAATTCAGGCACCTCACATATTTCTCTGAGATATTCCGAACCGTAAAGAACCGTAGAGATAGTTACCAAGAATTCGTCATTCCAAGAGTAATTGATGAATTGATGTATATTCACATATCTATAGTTTCAAAAAATTCCATTTATTATTTCTCAGTTTCAGTATAGTGGAAATTGTGAGAATTGGACATTCCTTCTCGATATCGAATGAACATAAAAACAATAAACATCGTCGGCGAGACTATCAGTATCAATTTCTTCTTCAGGTTCAGCGTTGAACCTCTCTTTGGAAACTTGTAGAAACGTTAAATGAATCATTTTTGTACTCAACTAATTTATTAACATAAAAAAATGCTCATCTACCTGAATCAGATTGATGTACTCGTTGACGACTCCCCAACTCACAGATTTGGCTGATATCTAATGTCGAAATCGAGTGTCGAAAAATGAAAATCCCATGGAACGAAAGTTGTAGAGCCAAATTTTTCCGAATTGATATTTTCAATTGTGATTATTTCGATATCTGTTGAGTTTCGATTTAGTATTAGGACATGGTACATCAAACATACTTAGAATTCGATAATAGAAAAATAGGTGTTTCCATTTGAAGTAAATGAAGTTGACAGTCGTAACATCTATTAGCGCTAACCTGTAAACACATTAATGTATGTATTATAATGAAGATATGAGAATGATATATTATGTGCATACCACAAATTTTCCTTTTACCCTTCAAATGCTAACCAAAATACACATGAAGTTGTCTGAATGAAAGTGGCAAATTACAACTCTATAACGTAAGATCTTTGTTGATTTTCAGCAAAAAATAGGAACGTTTCTTCTTCATATTGAAGGTGATGAGGCCATTTGACACAAAATTCAATATTCTCTAATTCCTGTATCGTTCATATTTCCACTAGAAAGTACGCCGTTACAATCGAATCAAATTCTTCTTCATATAACGCCTCACGTAGAATATTGGCATCATCAGATTTTTCATTTAGGGTAGGAATAAAACGATGCAGATCTGCTGCTGGAGAGCAGTGTATGAGATGATCCCACTCGGCCATTGTGGACCCCTCTTGCTTCTGGATATTTCTGAATCCATTCTCATAATTTCGGAATATACTGATGAGATGCTTCCATGAGAAGTGTGAATATAATTGGCGCACGTTTCTGACATTTTGTGATTGTTGAAGATAGGGTTGAATGTATTTGAAATGGAACGCCTGATGGGTCTATCCAACTTTTCCAGAATATATGGGGTGTTCCATAAGAAAAAAGTTGCTGTATTTTTTAATGCCAGTCTGGGTAATCAATATGATGCTGCTATAGATTTTCCTTAACATATATCATGAAGAAACATTTGATTATCTCAGTATTTCTCACCACGAAATACTCAGAGTATTAAAGCGAGTATAAAAACAAAATCGAAAATTTTTCAAATCCTCCTGTATCTCTGAACCGATTGAACATACAAAATTCCAACTGTGCCATTTCAAGGTTGTTGAAATCACTTCAACTCCTATCACTTAGTTGGAGATAGCTCTCGAAAAAGTCCGATTTCATGCATCCTGTATGTATCCGACAATTTAAAAGACATCGAACAAATTTTCTCATGAGTACTTCAGGTCGAATTAGTTCCGATGATAAATGTCAAAATTTCAACGACACAACAGGAGTAAGAAAAATATGAATGCATTGTTCATTCTGGATTTGTAAGATATATATTTTTTTACGTGCTGTTCGATACAGATAGTGCAGGAGTGTTGAGGACATAAAAAGAACAAAATAACGCCAGCTATAAAGCAAATAGACCCCTATCACTCCTAAGAACAATAATCTTATCAAATGGGGAACACCCATTGAGCTGAGACAAAAATAAGGAAGATCTGAAAGATATGCAGGTCCATTATATTTCAGATTCGTTGAACATAAAAATGAACCTGTATAGGCGACATGTCATTATAAATGAAGGCTATAAAGTGTGATCTTTAATAAGAACTGCGGTCTTGGAGAGACTGGTAGTGTGAACAAAAGTATAAACATTGAATTTAACCGCATGAATGATGGATATAACGTAGTCAAACGAGTTTTGTTTATTTTATATCCTTCTTGGATCACAAATATCAAGTGGTCAGAAATGAAAATGTAACACCTCGTAGTTTTTAATTGAAAGTTTGAATAGTTTTTCTTCTGGCTTTGTAAACTGAAGAAACATAACCTATATTCGCATTTGACCTTGTTCTGAGATAGAATTATCAAAAAAAACATTTCCCAACGGGTTCAGGTGAACTTTATAGGTTGTCGCGGAAGAAGTCTAGAGACGAAAGGGAGAGGAAGTCGTAAAACACGGCCAGAATAGCTAGATACATAGACGTAGGTACAGTGTATGATATAACAAAATATTCAGTCAGTAATAATAAAGATAATATATTCTGAATATAATATAAAACAGAAACAATATTTCATAGATTTCACAGATGGTTTCAAATGAATATAAGATACCAAATCTAAAGATGATAACTAATCCATATAACGGTACTGTTTTGAAATATATGACTTCAATCCATTCGAATTTGAATGAGAATCCAATAGATTAGTTTTTTCTTAGCGATGATCTTGTAGTGTATCAAGTCATCTGGAGAAGCATCAGTATTGAATGGGTTTTATGAAAAGGAAGAAAACTGGTCTTCAAACTCATTTTCGAGTTTGAGGCCCTGCTGGTCATGGGTCACAATTTTTTTCTGCTGGTGAAACTAATTTAGGACATACTACATACAAGAATATTCATGAAAATTCCCTATATTCCTAAGTGAATTTGACTTTTCTATGATTTACTCTGAATTCTGAAAATCCTCACCGCTTGACGACAGCTGACCGTTCTTATCGTAGATCCATCAAGTGGCCTGTATTTGAATGAAGTTAAAATGCTGTTTATACCAACGATGTTTATAATGTCCAGTGCATTTCTCCATCTAAGGATTCAAGTCATCGCTAATAGCTACCCAATCAAATGATGATTGAACAATAGCCACGTGCCATTATTGAAATGTGAACCTT
This sequence comes from Gastrophysa polygoni, assembly GCA_963576655.1. Classification (NCBI taxonomy): domain Eukaryota; kingdom Metazoa; phylum Arthropoda; class Insecta; order Coleoptera; family Chrysomelidae; genus Gastrophysa; species Gastrophysa polygoni. Next base: position 16,368,123 of record OY755087.1, read on the forward strand.
TTCGGCTGAACACCCAGTGCAGCATCCGACAAATTTTTCTGTTGTGTCAGGTCGAGAAACGGCATTCTTTCATGAGCATTCAGTGTTTCTCGAATTTTGACACAACCATTAGTTAAGGTAAAGTACGGATGAGTCGAGGTATAAACAGCCTCAGTTGAGAGATTAAAAAATGATAGCATTACCAAAACTTCGGATACGAGATATATGTAGTTGTCCGCTTGTCTTGCTCGTGCGAGAAAAAAACTTGACAAATCCCCGACCAACACGTTACCGAAATTTGTTGATGACTCGCTTATGATTTGATTGTCGAGATTGTTAATTTTTACAACCAAATCGTGGAAATACCGATCTCAATCTGAGTGGGTATCAGTTTCGGAATGAACTACTAAAACTACCGTGTACATAAAATTTACATGAATAGTATATTACCTATGACACAAGTTTCATTTAACGCTGTTTTGGGCACAAGTTTCTTATCGAGTATTAGGAGCGAAGCGAGGATAGAACGAGTTTAACAATATGCCTCATAAAACGTTTATCATTCTCCTATTTTTCCTATTGTGCATCAATTTTCACAAAAAATGGTGAATTGGCGATGCTTGCCAACACTGACGAAATCAGCGAAACTTCAAAATGGCTGTACCAGTGACAGCCTGTCAATGAATCGATTGTTTTTAGGAAATAATCAGCACAATTTTTCTTCTCATCATTTGATAAAACGGAAAAACAACCCATAACGTTCGTGGAACATAGTATGAACAAGCGGTTGAATAGATTGGGAGGGGAGTATAGTGTAATTTTTCGTAATTTTTTCATGGAGGTCGTGAGCATCAGGAAACACTCTGCAGAGTTACACACAACTTTGGATGATATATTGATTAATGATGCTGCTGATCGGAGTTTAACCTCGATCCTGATTTATGTAAAAGATCACCAAGAGCTCCATTTTATACAGTGTGGAACAGTAAAATAGAATACATTCGATAACGAATAAATGAGAGCGTTTTGGGAAAAACGCTTGGACACGTCGATTTGTATTTTTTGATGCGCATTTTTTTCAAAAAAATAATAATTATATAGGGTGTGTCATGTGACAGTGGCCGATACCAAATTCCTTATTTCAAATAGAACCCCCTGTATATTATTAGTTTTTCTTTAGAAAATTCCAGGCATATTTCATGTACAATGTCCCATACCTATCTTCAACTGTTTTGGAAATATTAAGTATTCTCAAATGTATTACAGAAATCAACATCTGACGCCATTAGACTTTTTTTTGTGGGGATATGTCAAAAGTATTGTATACCAAACTGAACCACTCAACTCAGATGACTTAAAAAGACGGAGCACGCTTGCGATTAGATCAGTCAGGCCTGAGATGTTGAGTAACATTAGAAGACATTTCTTTACCAGGTTAGCATGTTGCCAAGACGTTCGCCGCGAACATTTTGAACATCTCTTCCATTGAAATTAATATTTTTTTGTTTTTTTTTTTACATTATTGAAATAAAATAATTTTTTTCGATGTTAATTTTTGTAATACATCTGAAAACACTCAATATTTCCTAAACAGTTGAAGATAGGTATGGGATATTGTAGATGAATTATGTCTAGAATTTTCTGAAGAATCCAAAAAACTAATAATATACAGGGGGTTGTATTTAAAATAAGAAAGTTGGTCACATGACACATGACACAGCCTATATAATTATTTTTTTTTTGAAAAAAATGCGCATCTGGAAATACAAATCGATATGTCCAAGCGTTTTTCCCAACACGCTCTCATTTATTCGTTATCGAATTTATTCCATTTGGCTGTTCCACACTGTATGTGTGACCTGAACTCCAAACATATGAACACTCCACTCCACCACAGGTCAAATTTGCACTTTCAATCAGGAGCTGCTGGGTGTGAACAGAAAGCCAAGTTTTTATGAAGCAGATCGATTCGATACGATCGGTATACCTCCCATATTATCTGTTTGCAATTGTATGTCAAATACTGAAACCTTCATTGCTAATGATCACTATATGGGTATCACATTCAAAATCCCACCAATTTTGAATAACTATACAGGGTGTCCATATATAAAAAGTATGATTGAATTGCAAGAGAACCCCTCTTGTGGATATTCTATTGTATCGGCAAGTAATTGGTAGCATTATTCAGTCTCTAGCCGATTCAATTTTCAGTTGCATCGAAGGGGTATTCATTCGACATATGAAAAGAAAACATGAAAGCATGACGATGAATATATTTTCATGATATGAGTGAGCGAGAGAAAGAGCGTTTCAATTTCTAGAAAACATCTTTGCAATTGAACCCGATAGAATTCACCGTTTTAAGAAAAATCTATCCCTTCTCTTCAATAAAATTTATATATATATATGTATATATATATATATATATATATATTATATATATATATTATATATATATAATAGCTTCAAACAAAACTCCAACGTACAGCTAACTTGATAACATCATGAATGAAAACAAAATCAGTATTATTGATAATTGCACAATCAGCGTTATAAAAATGTTGATTCAGAAGTTGTAATTTAGGTTCTCAATTTTAGATCAAACTACATAATTACAATCTCAAAACATCAACTATTTGTACAGAAATCTGTAAAAATGTCACCATCTTCTGGGGAGTTCCATAACTATTAGGCCATTATATAGCGGAAAATGGCGTAAGCGTTTTTGACGAAACAAAACACGATCAGTGACTGCACCAGTGTTTTTTACATCGTTAGCTGTGGAAAAGCCCTATCCATATGCTTGAAAAGTCTCATTCGATGACATAATAAATTTTATAAACTTCATAACTATGACTTCCCATCATCTTTTTGCTTCGACATTATGTAAATGATTACAACAATAATTTGCCGGCGTCAACATATCCGTTTTTTTCCCACACTGGAAAAATGTCACAACAACAAATCGTTTAGCACAGTGAACTAAAAATCTTGGAGCATTACGTAACATTCCGCTCACGACTAGCGCCAAGCAAGAAACCTAATATGCAAGAAAAATGCATCGTTCGAATTCCACTTATGTTTACTGGACAATTTTCGTTATTATCGCTGCTTTTATCTTCCTGAGATAGCGTTTCGCTGTCGCAAGTGAATTTCATTTGGAGATATTTAGATATATGAACAATAATTTAGGCACACAATGCGATAAAAGGTTAAGTTCAGATGCTCTGGAATATCAAACCAATTCTAGCTTCAACTCACATTTGCTAAAAATAATCAGTACATTGTTTCAACCGGTTTCAACTGTTCTCAACCTCATTCACATATTTATTTCTTGACTGAATCCTGATACAATTCCAAAGTGATGGATATATTATCCTGAAAAATTATAGGATTATATGCTAATATACTTATATATACTACTATATTTCGGTATTTTACTTTCTTTGACTTTTTATTCTGACAAAATCTTATCTCCAAAATCAATAATTCAACTATTCTCCGTTGACTGAGAAACATCATATATAAAGGATGTTCAAAAATGAATAATCATATGAATAATACATAAATAGCAAATCATAACAAGAAAATCAGCAACATCCTCCCCACCGTGAAAATATATACTAGGGACTATTTCCACTTTCCACATTCAATTTGCATATTTTGGAGACGATAGACTTCAGACGATGTTCTGACTTCAACCACTCTAACGATATTATCTTATCCGGGAAATGTGGACTCAACTCGACCAAGAGGCCAGGTTTTTCTTGGCAAATTTGAATCTACTACAACAACTATATCTCCTACTTGAAGCGATTTGGTGTCTTCAAGCCATTTTGATCTCGTTGATAGAGTCGGTAGATATTCCTTCACCCATCTTTTCCAGAATATTTCCGCTAACTTTTGAGATTTCTTCCAATATTTTCGCAGGTCTTGATTTTCAAAATTTTCAGGAAATGGTGTTTCTGTGCAAGATCCTATCAGAAGATGGTTTGGCGTTAGGCATGAGGGGTCAGCAGGGTCAACAGAAACATGGGTTAATGGCCTGCTGTTAACAACATTCTCGGCCTCTGCAAACAGAGTATATAAAACTTCGTCTTTAGGAGCCTCTTCTGTTAGAATAACCTGTAGAATTTTCTTGACAGAACCAATTAGACGTTCCCAACAACCGCCCATATTTGGACTAAGAGGTGCTAGGAAGTGCCACTCTATATTCATCTCTGTCATTTCTTTCTTGATGTTTTCTCCTTCAACTTCTTTGTAAAATTTCTTCATCTCCTCATTCGCTCCTTTGAAATTTGTACCATTATCTGAGAATAAGTGTTGGACGGGTCCTCGTCTTGAAACAAATCTTCGTATTGCCATAATAGTTCCATCAGATGTGAGTGAATGAGCTATTTCTAGGTGTATCGCTCGAACAGTCATGCAAGTGAACAGTACACCCCATCGCTTTTCTCGATGTCTTCCTACGGTTACATAGAGTGGTCCAAAATAATCTATTCCGGTGAACGTGAATGGTTTAACCCCAGGTGTTAGTCTTATTTCAGGTAGCTCTCCCATTCTTGGAATCTCAGGTCTTGCTTTTTTAATTTTACAGTACTGACAATTTCTGAAAATATTTCTAACTGCACTCCTTCCTTTTATCACCCAGTATTTCAGCTTCAGTTCATTTAGGACCATTTCTATTCCTTGGTGATGAAATTTTTCATGATAATTTTGCAAAAGCAGTTTCACTACCTTATGTTTAGGATCTAAAATAATTGGACTTTTTGTAGAGTCATCCAAACAATTTGCCAAATTTATTCTGCCGCTCAGTCTGATAATATCATTTTTATCCAAATGAGGTGATAGTCTGTAAATTTTGCTACTTTTTTCTACTGTCTTTTTTATCTTCAATTCTCTTATTTCATTGCCGAATGATTCCTCTTGACTCTTCTTCAAACATCTTATTTCCGCATCTACGATTTCCTTTACCGATAGTTCTTTTGATACATTTTCTGGTATTCGTCGCAGTCTATTTATGAGTGTTTTGCAAAACCTAAGTAGCCATGCTGTGCTTCTGACAAATTTTCGCCATTTCGAAAATCTGTCTATATCAGGTATGTATTCAAATTTTTCGGCAGCTAGGCTAATTTTATTGACAATAAATTTCTTTTCACAGTCATCATCTGGTATGAATTTTTCCAAATTAGTATCAGTTGGCCAACAATTTTCAGGTTCCTTCAAAAAACCTGGTCCGTTGAACCAACGAGTCTTGAAGTGATCAATATCAAAATTTCCGAACCTTGTTGCCTCATCAGCTACATTCATTTTGGTGGGAACATACCTCCATCGATCGATAGCTGTTGCTTCTTGAATTTCTCCAACTCTGTGAGAAACAAACTGCTGATAACTTTTTCCATCTCCTCTAATCCAACTCAAAACAGTTTTTGAATCCGTCCATAGATAGTAGCCATTTATGTGAAAATTTATTTCTCTGAGTATCACATTCAATAAGCGACTACCCATGACAGCAGCTTGTAACTCTAATCTAGGTAAATAAAGGTAGATAAAGGTTTCAGTGGACTGACTCGAGCTTTGGCAGACACGAGAGCAACTTCAATGTTATGTTCTCCCACAATTCTTACGTATGCTACAGCTGCAAAAGCTTCTTCACTTGCTTCGCAGAATACATGAATTTCAGAGTATTCAATAACATTACCTAAGGAATAGCATCTTTGTATGTGGAAAGCAGGAATAATTTTGAGATAGTTTATCCATATCTTCCAATCCTTGAATATGGTTTCAGAAATTGGTTCATCCCATGATATTCCGCATCTCCAGATGTTCTGTAAGATAATATGTCCTCTTATCGTCAGGTATGTTAAAAATCCCAATGGGTCAAATACTGACATTGTCAATTGAAGAACTTCTCTTTTGGTTGGTATTTTCGTTCCGTTCATAACCGATTCTGAAACTCTGTGGAATGCAAGTTTGAATGTGAATTCATCACTTTTGGTATCCCACCATATGCCTAAAACTCTATCAATTGTAGATTTGTTCAAATCTTTGACTGTATCTGACTTGCCAAATCTCTCTCTAACCAAAGATGAATTTTAGATATCCATTGACATTGAACATTGAAACCGCCTTCTTGGTTCAATTTGATTATTTTCTCAACTTTGTCAACTGCTCCAATTTCAGTTGTACATGAATCCAAATAATCGTCAACATAAAAGTTCCTTTCGACGTCTTCAGCCAAATCGAGAGAAGATGATCGCCTGGCATTAATATTTTTAACAAATTGTGCTGCACAAGGAGAACATGAAGATCGAAACATCATTACCTGCATTTCGTAAATGTTTGCTGATTTTCTTGTTATGATTTGCTATTTATGTATTATTCATATGATTATTCATTTTTGAACATCCTTTATATATGATGTTTCTCAGTCAACGGAGAATAGTTGAATTATTGATTTTTGAGATAAGATTTTGTCAGAATAAAAAGTCAAAGAAAGTAAAATACCGAAATTAATATTGGAAATACAAAAAAATGTATTTCACATAGTTACTAAACCCTTAGTATACCAATATGCTCCCAGGGGGTAGTAGAGTTGAAGCCCCAATAACATTTTCCTAAATGGCACATTAGGATTGAGGGTCACATTATAGTTATACATAGTTCATCGGAATGTAAATCATGAGTTGAAGAATTTTCATCATGGGTTTTTCCTAGTCTGTTTAGGTACTAGAAGAGTATCATCAGAACGCAAGGTGCTTCGACGATTCTTTTCTCGACACATACGACTTGAAAAATGATGATTTCATCTTTTGGTAACCTGGATTAGATATCTCTCGAGTTTTTCGATATTTTTTTGTTTTGTGATAGTACTCTATTTTCAATCGACAAGAAATTTCTCACCATTTTTTAAAAGAGATTTGAGATTTGGGATTGGAACAACTGAATGAGGGCGACTGCAAGTAAAATTGGCATATACAGAATGTATTCATCGAATCTATGTGAATAATATTCAGAAGCAGAATAGTAAGTAGTTTTTCTACGACAACCTCGATGTATGTTCATTTTATAACCGTAACTTCAATCTACGGAATTGCATTTTTGTCGGTGCAATGAATTTGTCAGTCTAGAAATGAATGAGAGAGAATGGCGAGGTTTTTGGAGTTTCTAGTGAAATTTCGGAGATTGAGAAAAATGATTTGTATCACAAAATATACTTTACGTACATGAAAATATAATGTTTATTACAAAAAGTATGATGCAATAATGGTATATAACACTAGTGGGGAAAGTGACATGTTTCTGTTGTCGTCCAAAAATAGCATATCATGTTTGGGGTTCATTTTTCACTATATCTTTTCTCTCTTTGAGAAATTTGTTGGTGAAATCTTTTTCCGTGTTCGTCTGAAACTGCACCTGATTGTCCTGATTTGTCATGGAAATGGGAGTGAACAAAATGTAGTTTTTCTACGATAACCTCGATAAATGTTGAGCACATTTTGTACAGAATTTCAAGGCAAGTTGCTAAGCAACAAATGCGAAATGGAATATTGCGTGTTAGGTCTAGGTTCACTCTAAGATCACGACGACTACGGCTTGTCAAATTATGACGTCCAGCAACAAATTGATGAAATGTCAGCAGATCGTTTCTGTCAAAGTTTTAGTAGGTAATGAGTAATTTCATAGTTGTTTTCTATAAATACATAGGCTTCTATTTCTGTGTACCGATTAGAAATAGCAATGAAGAAAATATTTACATATTTCTCCAATTTATATTTTAATTCTGCTAGAAAGCCCATTAGCGGCAAATTCGGAGTAATGAAATATCATCAGTTTATTTCTTTTGAAGTTTATGCAATGCATGTATTGAACGTGAACGATATATTGTCATAGAAAAAGTGTAGTATGCTATCAATGAAATAGGCTGGGAAATAATACCATTGCCCAAACTTCAATACGAAAAGTTTGATCTCGCATAATCTGATGGTCAAAACTTTGAAAAAAGGAAAACATAAAATGCGGCCGATATTTCAGGTGGAAAGAGGAATATCGCTCTGGCGAACAATTAAAAAGTCGGAACCCAATCTTGATCAATTCCTCATGGTCGTTTTGTCACATGAAGTGCCGGACCTCCTAGTCGCAGTGTGCACTGCCCGGCACAGCCCACCTATGTTCCTCTGTTTTATCGACGACCACAGCGACTAGATCTTTCTTTTTCCTCTTTTTACTTCACACACAGGCGCGACAGTGGCATACGCACATTGGTGAGTTTCATTCTTTCGGATTGTCTTTACTTTCATCAATAAATAGCTCAGTAAAAGAAACTGATATAAAATCGAATGTGGCCATAATGAATGGTGAAACCTTGCACATATTATACCCCTAGGTATTGGTGAGGTTCACTGATAAAGCCGCCAATATGTCGCATGCCCTAAATTTCATCACTTACCAAGTTGAGCATAATAAATTGAGACCAAGGGAATAAGTTACTACTATGTCTGATCTGCTTATCGGTGGAATCTGATTCGGTATGTTTGCGGTAATCATTTAGGCATACCATTGGAAAGATTTTGTCTTTCTGGGAAGTTGAGTTCTAGGTGTTTACACCATGTTGGCCATCTGACTATTTTGGCTACGTTCAAATGTTTTATCATGAAAATTTGAGACTGAGTCGAGCATGTGTAAAAAATATTTAGTAGTACCTATTACATTTCTCAAAATACACCCAGATGGTGCGAAGCACACTTCAATATTTCAGCATCGTGATTTGTGGTGTTATTTCACTGTTTCAGTTGTTCATATACTGACAACATATTAGTATATTTTGACTCCAAAAACACATACAAGTTGTTTACACATTGCATATGATCAGAAGCAATTATTTACAAGATTTCTCTCAAGTTTTCTGCTATGGCTATCAAACGAAAACTGCTGCTGTGAAGGAACATTCAAATGGATGTTTTTCTGTTTCACATTTCGTATTCAATGGTAGCAATATCGAGTGATAACCTGATCTATAAACAAAAAAAATAAGCTCAACGATATGGACGTTTTCAAAGTTGAGATATTTATGCAAACGTTATTTCACCAATAATTTTTAATGAATTGGAGCTTAGAATCTAATATTATTTGAAAATCAATATACAGGGTGGCTCAATGAAAACGAAACAAGGTATGCATTTCACTGAGAGATCGAGGAACTGACATTGAAATAAATGATTCTTTATGTTATGTTGGATAGGACAGGATTTTTAAAAAAAAAAACATAAGGCACTTCTTAGATGAACATTGTTCTAACTACAAAAGGAGAAATAGTGATGAAAAGGAAAAAAAGGGTTACTTTCCATCACTATATAGCCGATTATTTTTATGAACGTGTTTTCTCGAGAACTACTGCATTGAATTTCAAAAACAGCGTTGGTAAGAGATTTCGATTACCTTCAAAATGATGTATCACTTGACCCCTTCCTTATCCCATTTGAGATTCAAGGGTCAGAGCTCGCCCCTCCGAGTGAAAAAGTTGAAAACATGCGGGCAGAATATTTCTCCTTTGACATAAAAATCGACCGGTTCGAGCATTTTTTTTTCTGAGAACGATAACTATGTCAAATCGGCCTTGTTTCGTTTTCATTGGGCCACCCAGTAGATGAAGACCATGTGATATTCTGTTTATTATTATATAATACTCAATGATGGTCAAGTCTCATGAGCATATTATAATTATAGATCGAGAAAAATTTCACTGGATGAGTATAGTTCTGTTATGTTCAAAATGGTTAGGTAAATAATAAGAAATAATAAGAATATGAATCAATATGAAACAATCACAGTATTGTCATTTTTTTCATTGACAAGGATCTTACGTTTCTATCATACTCTCTCGCTAGTATTTGTCCACATTTTGTGAAAAAACCAATCCACTGTGATCAAATCTGGTGACTCTGCTGGTCACTTACAAATGATATCACCAACATTGCTGTGTGATGTATATAATGTAGTTAGTTACCAAGCACTGAAGTTGTCGTTTCGGTACGTCTGTATTTTTAGCGCTCTTTATTGAGTACGCCACTGACACATACGGGCCGGGACACCAAAGAGCCAGTCGAATTAATAGCATTACAACTTTATATCAAGTGAGGCTTATCGGCGAGAAAAAATATGATTTCTCGAAGTTAGTTTGCGACTAACATTCAACAGGGTCGTTTAGATTTTTTGACGACAGAGTTCCATTTGTAATTTGTATGCATGTCACCTATACCATGTAGATAGATAAAATAATCGATTGGGTTCTGGGTAGGTATATTCCTACCTGTATATTTAATAAGAAAGCACGGTAGGTACTTGTTAAAATCTATAGGAGATGGTTAGAGATCACACAGATCACACATTCAATGAAATATATAGATGAATGATTGGAATATATAAGAATAGTTGCGATTACCAAAATATCATAGATAACAACTCTGTATAACTTATATCGGAAACAGACTCGTATACAAACGAAGTGGTTTGCCTGAATATCATTTTATTTCAAAATAGAATATTTCGAGAAATAGGTAGTTTTCTTGAATTTTATGACTTATCTTGGATCTGTTCATAATTTGTTGCCGAATAACACGACTACTCAAATTCAAGTTATTCAAAGTTTCGCTCACCGAGCTCACCGCTCACCCGAGCGGAGACCCTTTACATGGTTTGGGAGGCAATAACCTATATAACGATTTCATGAAAATAAATGTGTGCCCATATTGATGGTTAAAAATTCGGCAATATTCGGATATTTCTGTAATCATCAAAACAGCGTTTTGCTGATACTCCGCCTATTCACCATTGCAGATAGGTACAAGGTTAGGTGAAATATGCTCATCTTATATTTTGTTTTGTGCGATTTTTCATATTTATTGTTTGTTTTTCTCCAAATGATGAATAAAGACGATTTATTATTATTATTATTATTATTATTATTATCTTTGGAAACCAACTTCACTCAACTGGTATCCTGGGTATCTTTTGAGCTTTCACAATATCCACAGGGATCAAAATCAGAAAAAGGAGGAGGTGGTGGTGATATTTCCACACTAGTTCGTTTTACTCTCGACTTTCCTGTTACCATATAGTGCAATGAGCTACTTTCTATATAAAAAAAATAATGTTGAGAGCGCTGTTTCCATAGGTGGCCGTAGGAAAATATTATATTTTTGTTGACATTCAGCGCTTTCGTAGGAATGTGACAATTTTGAATAGTTCTTCAACTTTAACTACAATATACTTCAAAGTAGGCATACGTTTTCCGTATGATAGGCCTAAGTAAAGAAATGCAGTAAAGCGCCGTCTTCTCGAATAATTATTCACGTCCGGTTGGCGGTCGGATCAGCTCGAGCTCGGTTCGAGCCAGTTCTCAAGATGTTCGCAAGCTGGTTGTAAAACCGAAGTGAAAACATTAATTTGAAGTACAACACTTAGATAAACACGGATGCGTGGGAGTTAACACGGTTTTCTGGTATGGAACAAATTGAATGGGACTGACTCATTGAATCTGGCTCGATATATTGCCTCGAGTCAGGGTTAGGCAGAATGACAAAAAAATAAAATAAAAAGGTTGTTTAGCATCCCTATCTTCTGCTACAGCGAAGAAAAAGGGGGAAACACTATCATACATTTGCCAGTGATGATAAATTATTAGCTAGTGAAGTTCACTGGGATTCCTCATTGCCCGAGAGAGATTTATATAAAAATTCACCTATACCTACCTTAGATCGAATGAGAACTTTAGTTTCTTATTTTTGAATTACTAATCATGACATTTATCACTACGGCACCTGACTTCAACTGTTTTGAGGTAAACGGGGGTGAGGATCTCATCAGACCTATTACTTTTCGGTTCTATATACTTCTGCCTTCATATGGTTGACTGTTGTAATATTACACCAGGTGATAGAGTGACAGATGGGTGATTTGCAAAGGACTTTTTGAAATAGCATTATTCAGTACTCTTATAAATCAGTAGTCTGCTTACCATACATCGATTTTTTTCTTTATACAATTGATTACTATAGATAGATAGAATATTACAAAGGTTGAGATATTGGTATATACTGAGTTAACCTAAAATTGATAGCATTCAGTTCAAATGGAAGCGACTAAATGAATTAATGAAACAAACGACAAAAAAAGGAAAAACAAAGAAAGATCCTCAATCCTACCCACGTGACTTTGTTTCAGTATGTAAATGATTATTATCAGCAAATTATCCATCAATAATGAAGTGTTTTAGTCTGAACATATTTATCAGAACCTGTACTAGTATAGTTTCATATCAGGTAGGCCACCATAATTCAAAAGATATATGAGATTGTGTATAGATGTAACATCTTGAAATAGCCGACAGTCCCTTGATACCAGCATAGACTGGACATTCAAAAAGGAAGTGTTCCAAAGACTCTGGCCTGCGAAGATTGCAGATTGTACAATCTTCATCAGTATTGATTGTATAAACTATTTGATTGAATGTAATACGGAAGGACGACTGGCTGCATGATGTTCTTAGTCGAGCAATTATTCTAGTTTTATATATGGGGACACATTCTCTGGGGTAGTTTTGAACATTAACACGGTGAGAAAGGTTTCGGTATATAAGAAAAACAGATTATTGATTCAAACCGTCCAAATCTAAAGATAAAAGTTCGTTCTTGAAAATATGCAGTATATCAGATATTGGTTTATTGAAGCTGTTGGGCAAAAAATTTTCCCAACAATCACCCACTCCAGCAAATGTGAAATTTTCTTTAACCTGTGATATCCACTTGTATTTGGGTCACTATTGAATTTTACTTTTCCAAGTTTCATCCATGTCTGTCATCAAATGTCCCTTGCTGTCAGAAAGTATTCCCGTCCCACATGTGTATTGAATTGGATTACTGGAATAAATTCGTCAAAAATATTCATTTTCCAATGGGGAAAACTTCACATCAACAATGTTGTACTATATATGATTTCGTTGAATTTATTGAGAAATTTTCGTAAATACTTGAGGAGTATATATAATTTTGGTTTTGGTTAAATCTATTCAACATATATCACTTACTTGAAGGTATCGCCTAATGATGGTCTAATGCCGACAATGCAAATCAAAATCAGACATTTTCACGCGGAATTCAAATCGTTTTTGCCGTAGAATAATAACCTCTTGAAATATTGGCTAATATTTTCCGGGCACTCTATGTTTCCACGATACATTCTAAAAATGAGGGGTACGTTTTCCATAGAATTATGCACTAAAATTTAGAAGAGAGAAGATTGAAGCTGTCAGATAAAACTCTTTTCAAATAATGCCATGTCGCTACCGTATCCCTATTCATCTTAGTAAACTGTTCATTTGCTATCTGTCCGATCTCCATTTCTTAGCTCACAATTTATGTGGAACCCTCCTATTTAGAAAATTGCGAAGATCACCGTCAACGATAGTACCAATGCCTACCTCTACTAGATTACTAAATATAGGTAAAAACATGTCTATTTAGAGATCTCAAAGGCAGGTACTTCAAATTATAAATTCAGTTTTGTATAGGCGTTTTTCCTTTTTTTGAGGATCATCTGTCCTCCTGTTCAATATTATCGAATTATTCTGGAAAATAACGATACGGTCTCTGATTGAGAGAATTTTTTCGGGACCATTGACCAAAACGAAACTGAAAAGAATTATAGCGATCAAAATTTCATTTCATCCAAGGTGGGTATAGGATGGTGAACCAACTCTTCAATTGTTTCTTTCCAAAACATGCAGACCTGTCATACAACCTTACTAAGGCCGCACCGCTCGAGAAGATAAGAGTATTATAATACTGTATCTGAATAATATATATAATAAGCTATATAGATAGCTAATGTTTCAAATCTTGCATTCGTGTTGAATATCAAATTCAAATCGAATTATTTTCCAGAGTTATCAAGATATCCATCGAGATCAGCAGAGGTAACGCCATCTAGTTTCGATCTTGAAAAGCCGTATTGAGGTATTATAATGAAGTAGGCAAAAGTCTACAACTTTTCCTACTGGATGAGTATAAGGAGTTGGGACACCGGTTTATATTTCATTTTCTCTACACATAAATACATTGTACAGGAATCGTCACAATTTACACCCTCTTAATCTAATTCGATGAAGAACGAAAACATGTTAAACTTTCCGGTAGTGACTGGTCCTCCAAAGAAGTACTTTCCATCCAGAAAACAGGATTTTCAAGACGGGTAGGTATGTAGACGAGAAGAATTGTTACCGTGTAAGAACATTTACCTATATTTTGTATGCCATTATGGCAATTCACTTTCACCATTCGGTTCCGTAAGAACAATAAATGAAATATCCATTTAGTATTGAAAATTCTTAATACACTTCAGCTGCAGAAATCGTTCAGCAAATCCACATCTCCCAGTATGATGTCATTTCGTGAATATACAAACTACTCTGAAAAAGTAAACAGCAAATAATGATTCCACCCAGATTTCCGACGATCCTTCACCTTCCTGTATTCTTCAGCCATACGGGAGCATTAGGAGGCATTAGTATTATGATAGTCAATGGGGGCCTGACGGTGCCTCATTGTGTCTCTGACAAAGGCACAGCATCAGGTCCTCGTGATGCGGCGGATAATTGTCCTTTTTCCGAACGGACGACGTCATTACGGGACTCGAGAACGACCCAGGGCTCGTCCTAAGCCTATAGACACGTGTATTCGTGTGGAACCTTGATGTTTTACATCATGAAATGTACATGACGTACATGTTACTGACATCAGAACAAGATGAAATGTCGTTTTCGAAACACGAAATAAACTCGATAAGTATGTAGCGAAACGTCGTCGCTACTATAGTTTTTATATTTACACTCTACAGTAGAGGTCGTTTGTTTGTTTTTGTCTTTTTTGTTATTTATTCCTTTTAAAGTCCTACTTCCAGTACGACGGCCAACCAGGGAAAATTAAATGTCTTTCTTGATGTACCACACGCCAGTATCTAGGTTTCGCCCAGTATATGAATTTGCCTACCGAAACGTATCTTTTTGTCGCTTCTCGATCCGCGATGCGATCCGCTCTTGTGCCGTATGGGTTTTCTTTCGCCGTCCGAAAAGCTTGCTGTGTTCTTCGAGAACCAGGAATAAGTCTTTTACTATCCAGACTTCAAAACGAGAAGTTGTCGCAAACTGATTCAAACAGTGATTCCAAACTAAATGAGGAGTGCTCTTGGTTATATAGGCGGATACTTTTCTTTGAAAAGATATACCTTTGTGCCTGCAATTGTCTGCGCATTTTTTTTATCATTGCCTATTATATATACGAAGATTTGCTATTTTTGAGCGTTGCTGTCAGCCATGAGTTTGGCAAGTAAATCATACTAACGTATATTTATTACAACTGATCGGTTCATGACCTCGTCAGGGCATTTTTGGGCTCTGGCTTACCTAACCTTATTGGATATTGATTTGTGAATTGTCTTTTAGATTTTGGAAGTCAAAATAAGAACGAGCTCCATGAGTCGCTTTGTGAGCCGTGCTGGGAACTAATTATTGAATTAAATCAACTATCGAGAGCAATCGTTGGTGTATTTCTGCCTCCTGAGACCACCCCGCCCTGAACCATCCCCTGAATTTGAAGAGTCTCGTTACAAGTGTATAAGTTTGCTAATATTTCGAATACGCGTAGAGGTAATGATTCCAATTATTCGGATGGGTCGCTACAATACTCACAAACTGCAATGTGACGGATATATAAATCTCCAGCACAGAACATTATCAGTATAGGAGTGTCCAGGAAACTGTGTTGAACATTTGAAAAAATAATATCCAAATGTCTGTTTATATAATGTGCCCAAGATGAAGTTGATGCACAGCTTGGAAATCTCGGTGACAGAACAGAGCCGTTGAAAATTTTCAAAATTATACTTATGGCTTTTCATTTGTATCGAAAAAAAACTTATGGAAAATCTATTTTATTAGATCATTATTAGGTATGATACTCATAGAATAATTATACATACAAGTTGTTTTTTCTTCAATTAACAAAAACCCATTTTTCAATCGAAAACTTTGTCCTGAAAACGACTAATCTATTTTTTGCAATAGATCTACACTCAATTTTCAAACAGTGATGTACTCTGATACAGTGATGTCTTTTTCTACTTTCTTGTGATTTTCCCCGGATTTTATTTAATCGTTCAGCTTGGTATTTTTCTCCTATACAAAATTGAAGACTTGGTCATGATGCGAACGGTGCTATTCTTATCACTACCACCTAACAATTCGAAAGTGGTATAGGTGCGATTGGAAATTGATTGAATTAGATGAAAGTTGCCTATTTTTGGACCCAATAAAATGTTTTTTCTACGAATTGAAACTCACAAACCGTTTAAGAGTGTAGGAAAAATACTCACGACGTTACTTCATTGTTCAAATACGGCCTTGCATTTCTTATATCAAATTTTGGTATACATATATATATACAGTTGAATTCAGGAAGAGAATATAGGTAGCAATAAAAATATGTTCATTATCATAAAGATTCTCATTTGAAAAGGCCTCTTTGAATGAAGAAATCGAAGCAAACCAGATATAAAATAGAGGAAAGAGGTTTGCAAACACATTTTTGTGTGAGCAATGGGAATGGAATGAGAATGGAATGGGGCCGAAAGAGAGTTTGACAACCCAGCATTCTTGATGAGTTATGGCCGTTTCGCCTTGACAAATTGATTGCGACTGGAACCACAGTGGAAAGGAAGAAATATCATAAACTCAGCAATGTACTATATCCACGAAATAAATTACGACAAAAATTTCATGTTGAATTTGGAAACTATGATTTGATTGAATTGAACCATTTGATTTCTAATTTTATTCATAGCCGAAATAGTAGTGGGAGCAATCAGATTTCATTCTAGGTTTTCTTTCGAATTGTTTGAAAAAAATCAGGGATTATTCATCAGAGAATAGGTATAGATATTGAGTATTGAGTCACCTGAAGGAGAAATGACGAAGATGAATTGTCTGATTTGAATGAAATGATATTACCTCGAAATTTCCAACATAAATTTTCGAATTCAATATTGACAATTTGACATTTTTCATGTGAACACGAAGTTGGAAATTATATTTATTATATAATTATTTACAAATGAGCAATTTGGTTATTTTGAACTCGCTCATTTCGAGTAATGTACCTCCACCATTTTGGGTTCCGTATTAAACCTTCGCCATTACTTTAATTCATGTCAAATGTAATATATCAAATTCCTTCCTAAAGTAAGTGAGTATCAATTTCGAGAAGAAAGAACGAGGGAAAGTTTTCGAACTCAATAAAAAGGTCATGCGCCAGTCGAAATAAATGGAAAAAAATAAATATCAAAATTCAACGGTATGAATAAATATTTTCCAGGATTCATCACGACCAAGATGATGGACAATATATTCAATATGCTCACACCAGGAAGTTTCTGATAGTCAAAAATAGTTTTAATAATACATATAGCATGAATGTGCTATTATGATTCAGTTTGATTATCATCATTCACCTATGCGTAATAGTCGAATGTGTCTTATTTCTGAAGACAGAAATGAAAGATACGGTCAAACAAGATCTCTGCGAACTCCAAATGAAATAATTTGATTATTTGATGCCAGTTCGAACCTTCGCCATTTTTTGGCTTTAATAGAAAACAACTTATATGTATTCCTTCGCTATAATTAGGAGTGATTTCAAACGTGTTTTGCGAATTCTTTTCTTCAAGCGAAACAAGGCAAAACAGGTATTTCTCATCATACGTACGGGCGTTGATTGATATATCAACGGTAAAGGGTAGAATACAGGGCTTAATTCCTTACGATATCTCTAGATTCTAGAACATACTTTCAATAAACATCTGTCCTTGAACTAGAGGGTGTCGAAAATGTTGAGGAATGTCTTACTTTTTGCACAGTTGATCACGACATCAACCAATGATAAGTAATTGATATTTCCTCAAATAACGACCGTCATTTCGAACTTAACCATGGACACCAGCGCTTGGCAGTAACAATTTCTAGATATATAATTTGCAGCTGTCAGATTGAAATTCGAATATTTTCAAGTAACAAATCAAGTTAATTCAATGGTAGAAAAAATATTGTGTGCAACACGTGCAAAATGTATTGGTTGCACGACGATCTGCTTAATTGCTTGGTTAGTGCACCACTTACACAAATAACTATTAAGCACCCCTTTGAAGGGTCATATATTGACAGAAAAGAGGTGAACTTGGAAATTTTGATCGTCGATTAAAATATGGATATTATATTATATATTATATAAATTACATCGAGACTGATGACCAAATTCACAGCGCACATACTATACATATAGCATCATACATACGCTTTTTTAGCATGGTTTAGAAGTGTAAGTTTTGCAAATTCATGTTCTATATATACCACTGGTGCTGCCAATATTGACATTTTTCTTCCTTGGTGAAGGAAAACGGGAAACCCAAAACATCATGCTTCATGCAGAAGCTAGTGTTCATGTTTATAAATCTATTCCATCTTGAAGGAGAAGCTAAATTACTCTATTACAATTACAGAGATCCCATCATAATTAAAATCTGCGGAAGGTCTTAGTGGACAAGGCACAGAACTTCCAATTCCCCAACTAATCATACGGAATAGTGCTCTATATATAACATCCGTGTTATATTTTCGTTTCACATCTCGTAGGAAAAATATAGCGTTCCCATATAACTTTTGAGAAATGCGGAAAGTGTGTTTTCCGCACTCGACTACACCTAAGAGTGGAAAATAATTATTATTATACATAAAAAGGCCATGCAAATATTACATTTCAACAACGATAATAAACCTAATCAAACTTCGTAACAGCGTTCTGACAGGGTGACAGGTGGCCAGAAAGATACTCATGAAAAGCAACAAGGAACTATCCGCGCTGAAATTGATGGCGCACAAATAGAAAATACCATAAAACAAATACTAAATCTGTCATTCGAGCGAGAAAATAATAATTACTCTTGTTTATATAGCTCGGCGTTTTTTTCGAGCCAGCAAACTGTCTCAACGAAATATATTATGACGAGAACGTTTTCGACAAGCCCTCCAAGAACATGTGCGAACCAAATGGCCCTTCTCTCCTTCTCTATCTCTCTGACTGCTCGCTAGTCTCTCTCCCTTTATCTCTCTCAGCATGTCTGTCTGTCGGTACGTCTTTTTGTTTGGCCTCTTTGTCCCGTCATCAACGACTTGCACTCTTCAACTTGACACTTGTTCCCTGAGCTAGTTTCTTTCATGTTGAATTTAGTGCGGCAGTTGATGTGTTGTTTAGAATAATATTCGCCTATTTTAGGATTCCGTACTATTGACATTTCCTACCAAAATGGACCAACAAAACAAAATCTACTCACGCCTTAATTTAGGAATTTAAGAATATTTGAAATCAATGTTATTATTTCATTGTGGTATGTATGTGGTAGATACTATGTCTATATATAGTTTTAAATAATAATAGGGACTTTATAATGACATTACTTTTATGTACTTTACCTCAGGAAAGAATACAAACTGATAATGAATTCTTTTGAATCAACTATGTGGTCATGAAATGTCAGTTTGATCTTCGTGCAATATCTTCGAACGGCTCAAGAATTTGCTCTTCTGAATGAATCGAAATATGAGTAAGGCTTGCAAGAACTGCAAGAAGGCCTTGGGTTTTCTTTTAAATTCGACATCTTTATCAAAATGACGTTCCTTATATTTTGGTTTCTTGAATGTTCTATAGTAGGTATCTCATTTTTTTTTCTTTGAGCTTTGCAAATCTGGAACTCATCTATCCAGAAAGCGTGAGCTTGTCTCATGTCGGTCAGTTTATTATCATCCATATTTAGATTCTTCAGAGGAGTAAATATCATGGAGCTGTTCGTAGATATGGTGCAAATGTCACACTGTCAGTTCATAGCCACATACTCGATTCAAAATCATTCACTGCCACGTTCAATGATCCAATAAAATATTTAATCAAAAATCCATTTCTTCTTTGCGGAGCAGTAGCTTTGCGCTAAAGAATTATTCATAACATTGGATTCACATAAAAATTCTCGGTTTGTATAGTTTGCACAACAAGAGTGGATATGATATCCATATCGCAGAAAGACGAAGTTTAAGCACGACGCCCGATAATTGGAATTAGAGCCTCCATAGATTGTGAGGGAATTAGACAATGAACATGCAAGTTTTGAGTATACAAGAAGAAATTATGGGAGCGGCAGATTTGCCGTTCCGGGTTTGCGACTGAACAACGCCTTTCTGTCAAGGTAAAAATCAATACATGTAAAACAATAAAAGAATGAAAAATACAAAATTATATCTTCAAAAAGTAGGAGAGTGCTGGATATTAGTACAAAAATATACTCTATATATGATAATCAATGTGGCCTTCGACCAGGAAGGAATACTGTAACATCTATACTCATGAGTTGCTTTGTGCAAAATTGAGTCAGTTTATACGGCTTTGATGGCTCATCAGTTTTATCTGGAATTACTTTCTGAGACAATCTCAGACAATATTGGTTGGATAGAGTGTACTCATCCAAACTTGATATACTCTCAGGTGTAACCCTCAGTTTATTTGATTTTCCATTATGCTTTGTTTTTCTTCCATGGTAATGGAAAACGCTTATTATTATTTTTATTATTCAGTAAGTAATCATATTCCTACATCCTATTGCATACACTCTCCACTTACAATGTAATATTACATGCATTGCCAAATGTTTGAAATTATTACCTTCTTTTGATACGTTTCTGGAAGAGTAATAATTTAAAACTGGTTTTCTAGAAAAAATGTGATAATATATATATATAATATAGGTGGTAAACTAGGTGGTATGGGCTAGTATACGTGGTTTGCATAATAAGTCTAGAAAATTCATCTTTACAGGACGTTTAGAAAAATTTCAGGCCGACCCAGTAGGCGTGACCTGGAAGCGCACAATGATGAAATAAGCGTTTCCGGATGTTTCCGTAAACTTTTTTGGATGATCACAATATAGAAATCACTCAAGAAATCAGCAGTCTACATTGGAAGATATTGTTGATTGACAAATATCAGCCTTTGTCATGTTTACCCCTGTCCGGCTAAGATTTTCTGAACTAGTCTTGTCAAGGAAAATTTTCCGAACTAATCCTATGAAAAGGAACTTTCCAGCCTGTAATTAGGCCAAGAAATTGAATTGTTAAGATGGGTGCCTGAAAGAATGATTATTTTTATTGTATTGCTATGATCCACATGTCTTAACACTGTTGGAATCTCAGAAACTGCAAAAGATTTTTCTTGTTCTAGCACTTCCATTTCAAGAAATAATCGGATTTGCGTAGAACATAATCAATCTGCTTCTAATCTTATTCAATAAGCAACTTTCCTCCCATTTAACCAACCTCCTATCATTTGCCTTTTCTGAGTTACCAATAGTGGTACATCATACAAAATACAGCCTGTATAAGAATAATTTCAACAAAATTCAAATATCAACAAGGTATGATTTTCATTTCTTGCAGATTGATAGCCGAACCAGCATCTAGTCCCCAAAGCGGCCATTCTTCTTCCACGTGTGATTCTCCACCTCCTACTACCGCTTCGACCACCTTGCACACCGGATCTGAACCCCTGTCGAATTCTACATCGACGACAGTGCCCGCCCCCGCGAGTTTTTCGTCGTGGCCCTTATTAGATATCCAAGGTAAAAATTAAACCTCAGATGAAACTTCCAGTATCTATACATTTCATTTCATCAATAAACCTCGTACAGAAAAAGTGGGGACCTCGTATACAGGGTTGGCCTAAAGTATGGAAACAAGTAAATATCTTTCAAACGAAAAGAACGATATTTATGACAATTCGCAGGTAAGTGCAATAGAACAAAATGAATCTGATGTACATTTTTTTGTTAATAATATACTTCCGGTTTAACCGGAAATGCCATCCACTTCTATAATTTCTATATATTTTTACAGATTTTCCAAGAGCTTGTTAAACGAGTACTCTTTTGTTCTCCGAGTGTCAAATTCTAATTGACGGAAATAAATTTTACAATCACAATAACCGATCATCATTGAAATTTGAATACGCTCTTTTTCTCTTGATTGAACCATTCTAAATTGTACAATTTGTGAATTGTACGTTTATTTATTACTATGCATACATACAACATCAATTAGTTTATCTAAATATTTTTTTCTCTAATGGAAAAACTCAAATGAGGTTGATTGAAGTGCTATACTCCTCGTTTTTACTAATTTTTTTACACTTAACTCAGTATGTATGAATTCAAAATAACAAGCTCTTTCAAAATCTGTAAAAGTGTATACGGTGTCCCATTTAAATCAAAGGAGTTGATGGCATTTCCGGTTGAGCCGGAAGTATATTATCAACAAAAAAATGTACAACAGATACATTTTGTTCCATTACACTCACCTGCAATTTTTCATAAAAATCGTTCTTCACGTTCAAAAGGTCTTACTTGGTTCCATACTTTATCCCAACCCTGTATAGGATATTACAAATGTTACAAATTCGATTATATTCATGGGGCACTTGGAAACCGTCAGAGATACCGGGAGGTATAATGGAAATGCCGTTAAGAAACCAGCAAACTTCCGACGATTTTAGTAGATATACAGGATAATACGGAAAACGTAAAATACGTTTCTATTTTTCACCGACTTCATTGGGAGACACAAAAATAATCCAACATTGTCACTGACACTTTATGTGTTTTTATGGGGCGCATTCCAAGATCTCCAATAAGCATATAGTCGATTTGTAATTATCATTCATAATCAATACTAAAACTGCTTTCAACTCAAACTTACTTTTATACCTATGGCACATACAGACATTGAACAGGAATATACTTCAGTGTTCTTCAGAAAGTTGGCATCGGACGAGGCATCGGGAAAAACTTTCATTGATAATTCATTTTGAAATTGAACTGAATCTTTGCTTTGAAAATGGAGAGCATAATGTCCTACGGACGGGGTCACGTGACTCTCGTTACCTTTCTAAAGTTAAATTTCTGAAAAATAATAAATAAAATGAAATGAAAGTTGTTCAATTGGAACTTTTCAATGCTCGCAATTACTCAGTTTTTGTCATATTTTACACAGCGAAAATGTATCTTCGGCAAAACTGGTTTCTTATTTTAGTCGGTCTATCATGCAGACAACTTACTCTCACTCACTAAACATCAATACAAATATGTTTTTTTATTATAAAATGAAAATAGCGTTTCTAATTTTCAGCAATCTTTGGGCATTCTTAATGTATCATCAAGGATTCAGTGAATTAGTTTGATGATTTTTTGATTCATGACATTGATGATTTCAATTCCAGGTGTGAAAAGTGAAATAAGAAGCCCCGGATTAGCAGAACCTGACTGCGTAGCAGCCTCACAAGATTCTGCATCTTTTTACAGCACCCCGATTGACCTAGGAAACCTCTATGATAAAGACTACCACCAAACCTACACTGCAGCACACTCGTATTATAATAGGTTTGTTCGACATATTTTTTTAAAATCAGTAAATTAATCACACAAAGATTTTCTGCTGGAATATAATAACTCCACAATGGAATTAGAAAAACTATATGGATATGAAAATTGAAAGACTTAAATACGTATATTATAATTCTCAACTTTTGTTTTACAGTATGCAACCTGGTTATGGCTCTACTGGTTCGGCAGCTCCATACATAAATTCCGCTTCTTCATTCTACAACGCCCCTTCGTATCCCTATTCGGGTCTGAACTCTTCGCGGGGCCTCAATCCCGCTTGCAAAGTCAGTGCAGGGTATATAGCTTCCTCGTATTCTTCCCCAACATCACCATTCAACACAACTGGGCAGTCGGGTCAATATCCATCGTACGCCGCCTACACAGCCCCAGCCGCCTCATCATTTACTCAAGGATTCTCAGCACAGGTTATCATCATATTATCATTACAGAATATTTCCGAATTATATTAAATGTGTAAGCGTCTGAGATTTTGAAATAAAAATGTGAAATTCGGATTTGGCTCCATCGCACGTATTGTGTAAAGTTCAGGAAATTTGGCCATAGGCTAAGCATAGGCTGAAGCCAGCTAGTGATTCATAATTGATTCTGTAACATAACTACTTTATCTTTTAGGAATATAGCTCATATGGAACGACATACGCCGATTCTCAAGCTTCACAATTCGGATCAAGTTATTACGCTCAAAGTTATTCTCCCTACGTTAGTTCACCAAGTTCGAGTGGTAGCATAGGAGCTGCCTCCTACCAACTGACCACTTCTTCAATATTAGGCAAGTAGAAAAATCCATATTCCTCCGCATTTTCAGTGGAGAATGTCGAGATTGATGTTTACGAGATGATTGAATTAGCGATTCACTTTCTGCCCTCTTTACCAAATGTTCTGCCCTCAAACTTTTCAAAATTGATGTAAAGTTTACTTTATCAATGTTTCAAACATTCAAACTGATTTCATTCAATTATTAATCTTGGAACACCCGTATTTATCGTGATAGCTTTCTGCCCTCTTTACCAAATGTTCTGCACTCAAATTTTTCAAAATTGATGTAAAGTTTACTATTATTACTATTAAAGTTTACAATTATCAATCTTGGAGCACCCGTATTCATCTTGATAGATGGTATATACTGTGATATTAATGTTTGGTTTGGCCAATTAGTGCCTACACCATTTTATGAACATCTCCATCTCAAACACGTCGAAGAAAAAGAAGAATAAGATTAGTACAAAGAACTGTTATGAAGTATAGAAGAGAAGATAAATTAAAAACAACCTCAAAACCTGCTTTAAACGTCAAAAAATAAAAACAAAGAGTTTTTAAACAATAAAATCATTTGTCCTGTATGAGAAATATCGAATATTGAATAATTAGAATGATACTATGTCCTTATAGTGATACTAGCGACTCTGACTGTGAAGAAGGTACCATCGATTGATTTATATTCTGTTTCCTTTACTAAGGAAAGCCTCTATTTACAGACAATTCCGCTAATGGAATTGCTTTAGCAGAAGGCTCAACATCCCCATTGAAGGCAGATGGTGCCAGGCGCTCCAGAGATTCGTCAGGTAGCATAGGCTCTGAGCCTCGGGGTTCAAGAGGTAGGGGCAGGCGGACAAACACTGTTTCTCCTACAACCCCTGAGTCAACCACAGACAGGGTCTTCATCTGGGACCTGGATGAAACGATAATCATATTCCACAGTCTTTTAACTGGCAGCTATGCTACTAAATATCAAAAAGACCCTCAAAACGTTGTACAATTGGGATTTAAGATGGAAGAAATGGTTTTCAACTTGGCTGATACACATTTTTTCTTCAATGATATAGAGGTTTGCATTCTCTAAGAAACGATTCAGAATCATTATTCTAATGCATTCTTCAATATTTCAGGAATGTGATCAGGTGCACATAGATGATGTGTCTTCAGATGACAATGGACAGGATTTGTCAAATTATAATTTTAGTACAGATGGTTTTCAATCATCAACTTCAGGAAGTGGCAATTTGTGTCTGGCAACCGGGGTTAGAGGAGGCGTTGATTGGATGAGAAAACTTGCATTTAGGTATAGGAAGATAAAAGAAACTTATAACAATTATAGAAATAGGTGAGTTTGCTTGTAACATTGTGTAAACAAATATGATATTAACAACTGCTTTTTCAGTGTTGGTGGCTTATTAGGAGCTTCAAAAAGGGAGCAATGGCTTCAACTTAGGGCAGAGATTGAATCAGTGACTGACAATTGGTTGACTTTGGCCAATAAATGTCTGACGCTGATTAATTCCAGAAGCAATTGTGTCAATGTTTTAGTGACTACCACACAACTCATTCCAGCACTTGCAAAAATTTTACTATTTGGGCTTGGAGGAGTATTTCCAATCGATAACATATATTCTGCAACAAAAATAGGTAACAAATTGAAAATATTCTGCTGATGACACAATTTCTGCTGATGAATTTTCATTCATAATTTGATTCTTCGAGGAAGAAATCCTTATTCATGTACGAATTCAGAGAGAAAGAAGAAGAATTATGTTGTCATTACATGTGACATTATCATTTTCAATTCAATCGGAAATGATGCAACTTTCGAAATTCAAATAAAACACCCTTTATTCAATTATTCTCAACTAGTATCAGAACACCTAGTTCAAATTCAATATTGATAATTAACTTGAATTATAAGAGTAACTCAAAACATTTTCATATAGCTGAGGTATCTGTAAATTTAGAGAAATGGTTTCATTTGTCATGTTCACATGTATTGACCTTCAATACTTTATTTTCACAGTTGATTTTGCTTTCCATTTGTTTATGAATCCATTCAATCAACAATTGAAAGGGCCAAATATTCAATTATCTTTTCATTATCTCATCCGTGGAGATCAGACCAGGCTTGCTACATATCAACTATGTTCATTAGAGGGCTCTTAACTACTGAGGTTGTTCTATATGATAACTCACATGATATATACTCACATGATATATACGTAAAAACTTGAGCAAGTTTTCCAGAATATTCCAATATGCCTGTCCATTTACCCATGATGCCACACAGATACCTGAAGACTTGGTTATTTTACAGTTTCAGGAAATGTATAAAATGTCCTGTCTGGTAATTGATGGAAATGATTTAATGCAAGGAGAAACAAGACTAGTTTTTTTAGAGAATTCAATGAGAAAAAATATGGTCTTCAATCTAAACTACAACAGTAATCTTTGAGATATTCTTGTAGGAATTATGTAGTATCAATAAAATAGTTTAAGGAATCACCCCTTGAATTTCAGGCATATGTTTAATGAACCTTGATATACTATTCACTATCAAATTTTCAGTCAAACTGGAAATTGAAATGTCAAATAGACATTTCCTTATTGAATATAGGATATGAGAGGAGTTTGTCTCACCTCATTCCTCTACTGTATAAAATCCAAAGTGAACAATAACTTGAAAGACAAATTGTGTACTTGACCCATTCGACTGAAAAAAATTCCACAATCCTATGATTGAATATTTCTCACCATTGCTCTCTTGGATTCTGTTGCAGGTAAAGAAAGTTGTTTTGAGCGAATTGTAACAAGATTTGGCAGAAAATGTACATATGTAGTGATAGGTGATGGTCAGGATGAAGAAGCTGCTGCCAAATCCTTAAACTTCCCTTTTTGGAGAATAACCAGCCACAGTGAAATTGCAGCCCTCTATAATGCCTTGGATATGGATTTTTTATGATTTGACCCAACACATCCCTTCATGTAAAAAATGTATATTTTATAAAGTTAATTTTAAGAATATATAAAACAATATGCTCGTTTTTGTTTTCTTTATTATTGAACATACATAATTTCCATATAAATTTGTTCGTCTAAAAATATTTCAATTATACAAAGGTAAGTCAGAAAGTTAATAGGCTAATGCAATATTCAGAGAGTGTGAAGACACACTATAAATATTTTCAGTTCATTTAAGGTCTTATCCTGACGGAACTTCAAAAACTAACAGGTGATTAGGAATAAATAATTTTAAAGGCAATAACTGCACTGTTATTTTACTGAAATCTTTGGAATTCATATCCTCTCTTCACGAATTTTTCATCTCAAAATATAGTAAAGGCATAAAATCAAATCAACATTCAAATTCAACTGGATTTTTGTCCTAATGATATGTGATGGAGCAATGCTAGAAACACTCTTTGAAAAATGATCATACAACAAAAACGATAAAATAAGTAATATTTTTTCTCATTGCACATTCATTCTGAGATTTTCAACAACACTGAGAGTTATCTAAAATTCAATCTAGAATTTTAGCAAAATTTGGTGCACTTCATTGTCAACAAACTGGACGAGATTATTATGAGTTGCAACAATGCTTTCAATCCAATAGTCAAAACTTGTGTGTTGATAGTGAATCACATCTCCTGGAGATGGTAGCAACAATTACAAATATCAACATACTTCTCTTTAGGTATATACAGTTCATGAAACAAACTTAAAATAATAATAATACCACAAATAAATAAATAATCTCCTACTGTATGACACTGAACTGAATTATTGGCACCAATCTGGCTCCTAAAAAATAAGAAAAGTCTGTGCATTGAACTTTCTCTGTCTTATATAATGAACAACAAATATAAATAAAACCATCACATGTTTCATAATGAGACCATAAGCACCAACAAATGGGAATTGTCAATACTGGTACTATGCTATTATTCAGTTGAGAATCAAGAGCATAGATAGATAGGAAATATTTGAGCTTACTTCTCATTGGTATAGATGCTAAGTGAGTTCACTCATAAATAATTATGGAGGCAATGAAAGTGGTTAATTGACAGATATTGTTAATCCCACCATGACAGGTATCAGCTGCCTATGAGTTTGAGATTTCTAAATCAAAATTGTGAATGACTATATGTATATTGACTATTCTACTGGAAATTTGATTGGAGTGAAAATAATTATAGGGGGCAAATGGAACATCTTGGAACCATTGCCATGCCTAGTGAAACATCTCATGCCATCACTTTGAAATATAAATATCTTATGGATTTGTGTATGACTTGGACTTGGCTGACCACTGAAAAATGGTATAGTACAAAATTAATATTTCTCTTTAAATATTTATTTGCAATTATATCACAGCAAATTACTAATTGATAAAGTGATTGATTGAAATTCCACTAATCAAAAATCTTCCATGAGGAAAATTATGGAGAGTTTGAAATCAGTAATTTTATACATGATAGTGTTACCTTGTAAGAAGCTTCATATCCACCTTTACTTTTCATCTGATTTTGAAGGGCAGCTAGTTGATCACCAGGTAATTCAACATCCCTACTTCCTATATGACCTGTATGTTGGAAGTTAGTTGGATTACCTATCATTGACCTAAAATAAAACGTTGTTTTGAGCAAGACAGGTAAACATTAAAGTCAATACCACTGCACAATGCCATGTCCTTAAACATATTGATTTCTTTTCCTTATAAGGGGAAAAATTACTAATTTACCTGTCTATCCGAAGTCTTCTTTTCTGGGGCTGTGGGATACAACAGCTGAATAAAGACACTCTCAACTCGCTGATCGCAGCCATTCCTATTTAAATAATAATGATGAGTGGTTACAGAATCTCAACAAGATCTCATAATACCCAAATTAGTACATAGATCATGAGATAATGGATTGATAATACTCTTATCACAGTTTTGTGAAAAATCATCTTTCATATACAGATGCTTGCAACTATATAATAGTTAAAATATAAATCGAAACTTCCTTATATTATTAGAACACAAGCAAACAAACAAAATATTCTCTATATGATACTACTTACTTTTAATTTGATTACAACCCTGTAATTATTGCATTTATACATATATTATTATACTTTTGTGCGATGACGAATAATATTGCAGCAGACTTCTCCTAATTTAGAATAAAGAAACGATGAAACTAAAGATAAAGAAACATTTTTTATAGTCGTCTCACGTACACGATAACATCCGTTCATCCGAAACTACTGTCAATCTTTACGGACCTGCGACATGTCACTCTGTCAGTTCTCTGTTGCCATCTGACAGTGTCAGTTATGTCAATTTGCTTCACAGACTTTGCTGATGATATAGGTGAAACACATGATACTATAAAGTATCATGGGTGAAACATAAGATATAAGCTCTTTCTCATGGTCGCTCTTCAAGCAGTAGACTTTAATATGGAAATATTGAATCTTAGATCATATGAAAAAATACCTATCATGAGATGGTTTACTATCTCGATATATTTCATCGTCATACTACAAGGGTACCTTCAACATATTATTGTTCGTATCATCCTTATTTACATCATTATTTATCATGTATGCAACAAAACAGCTGAAAATGAATTTGAGACAAATGACAGGAATGACAATTGTTGTGTGTTATCTTTCATGGTCATGGTTGTCTCTCAGTTTTTCTTTCATGGCGCAAAATGTATTTAGCAAAATGGCTGAGGAACAGTGGATTTTAAATGAAGATGGATATTTAAATGTTGACACAAACGTAAAAGAAATAGTCTATCATCCATACCTAAACGTTATTCTAATATGTACGCATAGTGGTGAAGTGAAAGTGCTTGATGTGAACTCAGGTGTGATCCTTCAATCGAGTTATCTATCAGGTAGAAAATCCCCTTTTTCCTTATTTTGTGTGCCTCTCATTAAACAGTTGATGAATTTCAGCCCTAAATTTGACTGAAGTCAAGTGCAAATACATTCCTACTTTGGATAGAGTATTATTCACAGATGGACAAGCTTTGGGTGTGAGATCAGATTATAATGGTGTTTTACTACTTGACAGTATTCTTCAAAAAACTACAAACGACAGTAAAGAGGAGGTGAAACTTGAATTGCCACTGTCAGAGGTATTCAACAAGCACATTTTTTTTTCATTTTGTTACAAAATGTGTCATTCTCAGTATATCAAGATTTTAATAGAAAACGGTGTTTTTACCCATACAGATTAAGAGAAAAATAAAGAAATCTGCATTTCAGGCTATAATTCTAAAGGGAAGTCTATCTAGTCATCTGACCTCTGTGGACCATATCATAAATGAACTCACTGATGTAATCTTACGGGCTCAGAAATATCTCAGAAGAGGAATTAAAGCTCAAAAAGTAAGTTGAATTTATTTTGTCAAATTGAGTATTATATCTCCCTTAATTTCAGTGGAACACAGTGTGTTTGAACATTCCCTTAGAGGACCTAAGAGTAGCTGCTGCAGATATAGTATCAATTCTGTTGACTAAAAAAGAACATGTCCCTGAACTGGGTGTTGCCTCAGCAGTTCAAGAGAGGCTGGCAGATTTGCTTGGTGAAAAGGTCAATGCTTCTGATAGAAAATCCATGGCCAGTGAATGGAGGAGAAGGGAGACATATTCACAATGGCCCCATATGGATTACAAGTAAGACATGAAATGTGAATTACCAAATCAATGATGATAATATTGAATGTATACTGTATAGTTGAAACCAAGAAGAAAATAAGTCCCACTTTTAAATTTTCTGAATGTCACAAATCACCTTGTTGTGTTGTAAGTTGTCTGCCTATATTATTATCAAAATTTGTCCATCTAATTTGTGACAGACAATGAAATAGACAACCTGTTCAATAAGGCAATAGTTAATGGATTATCTCATTCAATCAAACTTATTTAAGTGGTGCCATCAGTCATTTTGTAGTATGCAAAAGTGACAGGATGGTATTTAGTGAAATTTTCACAAAAAATCTTAAGGATCATGAAATTCTTCTTGAAATTGACAGATCATTCCATTCAGATAGCTTGTGATACTTATATAGGTTTTCTTTTATAATTACTAAATATTATGATCATTGGGGAATTGTTAAAGTGATTTCAGCAGACTATTGATATAACAGAGCCTTCTTGAGTATCAAAATATGTGAGGGTTAATTTTTCATATATCTTCTAAATATTTACTGCAGATTGAGCTCTGTTCACTCAATCGCTAAACAGTGAGTTAGCTCACTTCCCAGTGCTCTTTATCTGTAAGTCATATATAGCTCTTGTCAAACTTGAACAAGTTATTCAGATTTTTTTGTAGATTTTACTGAACACCTAGGTATTTACAACAACACAAACAATTCTGGTTTTTCATTTGAGGTGAGTTTATGCAGTAAGTAAAATAAGAATTAAAGAAGAGTAAGAAAGTTGAAACCATGGTTCGAAAATTCCCATATTCCATGAGAACATTCATACAGAGAATGAGTGAAAAATGAAAATAAAATGAAAGATAGGTGACTTTCATATTTCCATTATATTTTATTCTCAAAATGATGATGAACTTGTGATAAATTGATATGAGACGTTCATTTCTGTCATTTTCACATCAAGAATATGAAGTATGGTCTAAAGTTTTATGAATATCCTTTTTTTGTGTGTGTCATATGCTATGAACAAGAAAATGCCATAAGTTTTGCGAGATTCCAATGGGGATGTTGAATATGAATTAACTTCTATACAGTGTCGCCAGACAAAAACGAAATAAAGCCCAAAAACATGTCAATATCATTTGGTGTAACATTCATCTTCACATCTCCAGATCCTGCAACTCATTTTTGCTAAATGGATCACCTTATATTTTATTCCAACATCTATTAGATTCCATCATATAGAATTCAAGTATACCAAGTTTGATGGTGTTATCTTCAGAAACTATGGAGACATAGCCTGTTTCTTTTTCATGTACTGCATTATTATTGTTCTTCAAAAGATTTGATTTTCGAAAATAACGTTATGAAATCAAGAACATTCAGCCAGAATTGAGCAAGATCTAAAAACACCAAATACAGAAAAAATGGCGGTTCCATTTCATGACTTGTTTGTTGAATTTCAAAAATGATTTTTCAAGCTATATGAAAAATACAAAGTTTCATTGACCTGTCTAGAATATCATAGAAAGGTGGGCGATATCTCCCTCTTTTGAAGATATTTCCACGTTTGGTGATCAAGACTTAGGGTTTTTTACATCTAAGACATCAATATCATTATTATGATACTCCATCCTTTCCAATTCCCAGTCAATTTCCTCATTCACTATGAACAATACTAAAAGTGTAAAACACTCTTTCCACAGCAGCTGATTTGCTCAACCATTATGTTCCGTTTTATTAGTGATCAAATATACCAGGTTTTTGTAATGTAAGCATTTTCACCGATTTATTACTCGGCTGATTTTCCATGATTTTACTTCATTTATTTTTGTTGACTACATATTTATAATAAATAATTTTGGCATTTTGAAAACTTTAAAATTTCAATTGTTCCTAATTGTTTAATTTTAGACTTGTGCTTATCTGTTTTTTAAAATAGGAAAAAATTGTTTGTGTGTGTATTTATAATATATATAATATATAATAATATAATTAAAAAAACGATGTTTTTGTACCATTTGGAAGAACCAAATTAGCTGATGGCTTCACATGCTTATAACTGGCTACCAGATATCATAAAAAATAGGATTTTCTTGTTGAAAAGTGCGATTACATTTTTGAAGAATTTATGTGTTCAAGTGTTAATTCTCTTATTTACGGATTTTTCTTTCAATTCATGATGTTTTTTTTTTCTTCTATTTATGACTATTCCTATAGAAATTTCATTACTTTGTCTTGATGGAAAATAAAGATTATTATTATTATTTCATTTCATTTCATAGTTGAACTTTTTGATAAAATGAAAGAATCAAAAATCGTGATGAATTTTTCAAAAAATCATGATTTATTCCAGCCCAGGTTCTGTGTGATAAAATGAGTAATATCAATATATACTCACAAGGACTCACTCAGTTCCAGATATGTCCGAAAAATATTATTTATGTATGATTTCATCTCGAAGATATCAATGCATTGCAGATAGAAGTGTTTTTGTTGTCATTTCTTTCAGAATTTTCTGTCACCTAACGATATAGGATCTTGTTGATTTGTTTTTGTTATTCTCTATACCCGATAAATTGTTATCTGTATTGTTTTTTGTGAATTGTGCTACTCTATTGAATGTCCAAATCTAAAATAAGTAAATTCCATACGCTTCAATGTCATTAGGAAATAAAAGATCAACATTCCAGATGGGCGTTGCCGGATCAGATGGCGCAAGCCGGTTTCTACCACCAGCCGAACTCGTCGGGCGACGACCGCGCCATGTGTTTCACGTGCACCGTGTGCCTGGTGTGCTGGGAGCGCACCGACGAGCCGTGCAGCGAGCACGAGCGCCACTCGCCCAGCTGCCCGTTCGTCG
The DNA here is from genome assembly GCA_963576655.1 of Gastrophysa polygoni. Lineage (NCBI taxonomy): Eukaryota > Metazoa > Arthropoda > Insecta > Coleoptera > Chrysomelidae > Gastrophysa > Gastrophysa polygoni. The sequence continues at coordinate 16,401,993 of OY755087.1, forward strand.
TCGGCGAGTACACGCAGAACGTGCCGCTGTCGGTGACGTACGCCACCTGCCCCGCCATCGACGCCACCTACCGCGGTCTCGACATCAAAGTGCTGGGCAACGGCAACGCCGCCCACCTGGTGGCTACTGCGAACGCCGACGGGCTGATATCGGTGTTCGACGTATCGGGAAAGGCGAAGCGGGCGCACTCCTTCTACGTCACGCAGTTCGACGCGTTCATCTTGGACAAGTTTACGCAGGATTTCGGGCAGACCGGCATTTGGTCTGTCACCGAAAATAGTAAGTGTAATAGATAGATAGGTAGATTTCAATGATCATGTTACATAATACGTGTGGTACATTTGTGACAAGTCAAGTCAATGAATCAGTCTGCACTAAATCACAATACATACAGTGAATCTATAAACCACAGTGACGACAACCGGCCAAAATCCGACATGTTTAGGCAAACGTCTGATTCAGTTTTCAGAAAATGATTCATTCGCAAATTTATGGGGTCATTGAGCTCGTAATGCAATGATTTTTGAACAATAACAAGATTCACATACCATAAAAAATATAAATCCCTGACACCCTAATTGTCCTCAGGTATTCAAAATGCTTATGGTTATATTTCACTCAATTTGAAAGTTCTTTGATGTAGTACATACCTCACAAGCCTTTGAAATTATTATATTGCAAAAGTCCAAAAAATCAATGAAAACTAAATAGAAAACATTGGTATATCAAACACAAAATGAAAATATTCGAACTTTTTCTATACATAGCGGATTTCTTGCGACCTAGCGGTATTATTCTCGCGATTTTTGTTGTTTGAGGATTCGTTGTACTATCCTTCTCCAACATACACTGGTTACGTGTTTCCGTATCTTTTCATTTGTATACTAATTGAACTCGAACAATCCGAGAACAGTGCACCCATAAATCAACAATATAAAAGAAGTCATACTATTGTCGCCACTGTGGTTTATAGAGTCACTGTAACAATACACTGTGTCCAAGATAAGGATGCACATCTTTGGGATCTCGCAAACGGAGGGAAATACAAATTCGGTTGAATGAGAAGCAAATTACGCATTCAGAAAGCCATTCCAACAGGCTTTCAAAAATTATAGTTCCTCAGTTATGTTGAAAGAAGTGAATTTTTGAAAAATATATTTTTCATTTTGTACCGGTATTTTTAGACGAGGAAAGAAACTGAAAATACTTCTTCATAGTAATGTGGTGGTATTGATTTTTTTTCCGACATTTCGTATTCGTAAAACCATCATCAACTTCATTTCTTCAAATACAGTCCTGACTATGTTTTCAATGACATTCGATACATGATATGCGTGAAGTACTATAAAATAAGTGCAAAATGGGAAGGATTCTGTTTATAACCCTATAGAAGAACATCAGCATGAATAATACTTGGAAACATATTTTACATTATATTCATTTTTGCAATGTTTGGTTGGAATAGTAATTCAAGGAGACCTTAAATGGAACTTCAATCTGAACATATTTTCCTACTCCCATGCATAGTTGAAATTGGTATGAAATTCCTGGATTGCCAAGATTGCCAAGTTTTTGAAAGAAATTGAATTTCACAGATTGCAAAACAAAATAATAATGATAGTATTCAAAACTATATTTCATGATTATCCTGCTTGGTATTATATCCTACTTAGAAGATAATTTGAAATTGAAAAACTTTCGATTATAATACATCAAAACGAAAAATAGTAATCTTTTGGAAATTGAATACCTTTTTTCAGAAAAATATCCTGTTGAAAAGAAAGTCACGTCACTTTGTATAGTGAGCGATAAATCGAACATGAACAGTTCGAAACCTGTACGTTCGACACTTCTGTGCGGACTGAGCCTCACGTCCCAGACGGAAAAATTTACCAAAATCACGCAGTTGGATCTGATGGACAGCGACAGTGCCAGCGAAACGCGACTCTACTTGGTCGTGTACGATTTCCTGTACAACAAAGAGCAAGACGAGACCGAAAACGAAATGAGCTTCGACGCCCCCATGATGGTGTTCAGCACCGATGACCCCAACGTCATAGCGACGAACGACGAGACGATGTCCAACCTTTTCAATTTGGACACTGCCGAGTTGGAGAGCGAGGAGCTTCCCGGTTACAACCTTATGAAACAGCTGTCGTCTTTTTATAAAAGTTTCATTCCCGGCGAAAGCGACGAGGTATTTTTGCCGCCCACCTTGACCACGAAGAAGTCCCATACGGGGCCCAGGGTGCTCTTGTTCGACGAGATCAACAGCAACAAGACGGATTCATCATCGAGCAGTCACCCGATGACCAATGGACAGCTGACTAGTTTGGATAGTGATCTCAGCATTTCCGACCACATAACTGAAGTAGGTTGAGTTGATTTTACGTTATGGTACAAATCTAAAAATCTTAAATTCAGAGCCACATACACTTTATTTTGATTAGCATATGGAAAAATTGTTGTGAAATGAAGATCGAATTATGAATCAAACTGGAGCAAATGAAATCTAATTTCATTATGCTAATCGTTTTGTTGACTCAATCACATTGAAGTTAGAAAAAGTTTCTTGTTACAAATTTGAAGCAGCTTGCATGCTATTTTGCTGAAGTTTGCTACGAAATTTTCTACGACAAAAAATTGTTTGAAAATTATCCATACACGTAGAAATTGTGTTTTTTCAATTGCTGCACTAATACCACAAAAAAAAGGTCCTATTGATAAGAATGCTACCAAATGAGTCAATGAGTAGAATATGAATACAAATAAAGATGTCATGTGTCCATGAAAATATACTATTTGCATACCTTGAAAATACCATTTGGAAGGGATATTTCAAAATATAACTTCCGAACCAGTTAATTATAGTGAAATAATACAACACTATCAATGTTTTTTTTTCATTCAAAGTTTCCGAAATATATTTTGCAAAAATCGTTTTTTATATTTTTTTTTTCACGAAGTATCATTTTTTTGTTGAGTAATAAGTGTTTTATGAACTATTCGGGATTCAACTTATATTCAGTAATCAGTACAAATCACTAATTCGGACACCCTCTTCTTCAGATTATCGATGTTGTAGTGTATTATCAACAGGCTAAGTCTGCTAATCTTCTGTAAAGAAAATATAGAATTAGAAACGAACCATTTCATGAGGTGAATTGGATAGTCCTATATGATTAATTTCCAGGTGAAAAATAACCAATCCACCAAAAAACTCAACTACTCTCGTGCAGTGCAGTGCGTGAGTTTACCAGACCAGTGCAAGAATTGCCACAGCTTGGATATTACCGATATTCTACCTACACCGGACCAAAAACACGTTTTGCTAGTCTTGAAAAGCCCTGAAATAGCCGAAAGTTATCTCATTTTGTATGCACTGGATTTCTCTGATAAAATGGTGAAAGTAATAGAAGACCCAATAATGACACGGGAACTAGAAGGTCATGAGAAACCTGTAGAAATAAACTTGTTGCCCCCGATCGATAAATTGGGGGTTATGCTAGAACGTAATTGTGATGTGGAAGGGAACATTGTGATGGTCTGTGCTGATGGAATGGTGAGGATTGTCAATCTGGCAACCTTGAAGACAATTTGCTTTGCGAAAATTGAAGATGACGCATTCGTTTCTGTCGCCTATTGTAATAGTAAGTTTTTCAACTGATATTTTTATAAGGAAAACTCGCCGAATATTCTGAATCAAATATGAAATAAGTACGAATTCACAAAGTAATTGGTCAAAAATCAAAATTACATAGCTACATCTTATTGAATCCTTGATTAGTGCTGGAAAAATGGAAGATATACATTATGATAAACTCCTCTCAAGTGTTTATTTTGCAAAAATATCTCTGTGTCCAAATTGAATTGAATTAATATCCTTTCATTGGTATTCACATAAAATAGACGATTATTGAAATATTGATTGTTTCATCTGAGATTGAAAGTATATTTTCAACACTATATATTTCCAACTTATCAAAGTTCATTATTGTATGTACTCATTCAATCAGGCCGAAGGTAATATCACAGCTTGATGTAGAATAAAAATAATAATAAAACAAGTAATTTTGATAGTTCATGGAATGGAATAACCAAATTCACGTGAAAATATATGTAGGAAATGTTACTCTTCTACAATATTCGTTGGACTGAATTCGTTTCAGTTGCTTCCAGAATGATGAATAAATTTTTTGTTTCAAACAGCAGCATTGAAAACTTCGTATGAAGAGGTTATATGACAATTATTTTACAAGAATGGAAATTAAAATTGTGGATATCAAGTTTTATTTAACAATTCATTTTATTCCTTGCTGCTTCTTCAGTCATCAGTTCACATCGTCTCATCTATTGTTCGTGATGTTTGAGGTGTATAAATTGACTAATTTTCACGTATATCGATACTAAGAAAAATCAATGATCTGATATTTATATTGACCATCAGATAATGCTTAGCTACTAATCATCAATAAAATGATGAATTTTTTAAAAGCCAATAGATTTATGTCATTAATTTACAGTTCACTCTCTTATCTGATGAAATTGGCAATTGATAAATCGGCCATAAGTAAGCAAGACGTTTATTACCTTATTGGGTTCGCCAGTATTAGAATTTCTACTGTAATAATTGATAGTGATCAATGATTCATGAAATGATTTCATATAATGTCATATCATTAGTTCAGCACAATAGTCATATAAATAAATAATAATATTATTATAATATATAATATTGAATAATGCCGATTGTCATTGCGTATCTGAATACATGATGACATGACATAGTATCGTAGATTCAAACTGGAATAAAACAAAGTTTGTCAATCCGGACCTTGTATTACAATGTAGCTAGACGGCCACTTGTATATTATCCTAGTTATCATATCATATCTTGCAATTCTAATTTGGCAAATTGTGTGGACTTTCAGTACAGTATTCACAAAAAATAATGAATTCAGATCGACAGTGTGAACTTTTTTCAGGTCTAGATAGATTATGTGCTTCAACAAAAAAAGGTTCTCTACATTTCTACGCCCTAACAAATACGGATAACGAATCCAGCGACGATCACGAAGAAGATGACATGTTTGGAATTCACGTTGACACCTCGAGCAACATGTCCCAACAACTAGATACTCTGGACAACTCGGAACTGGCCAAGTATTTCCAAAAACCCCCAGACATCGTGTCCTTGTCGGATCTGAAAAACTTCCATTCGCTTTGCGAGTTTGAGTTTTTAAAATCGGGCTATTGTGTGGTGGTGCCTCCATGCTGGAGCGAATTCCAGCCCTCTTTGAGGCAACGTAAACAGCCGAACATGAAGAAGGTAATTTATATAGAATTCAGATGTCAGTCACCAACTGATGATACTGTGGAGTTGGTCTTTACAGGATTTCTAAATAAAAGAAGTGCGTTATCTGCAACACAATTCGGTACACAACAAAATGGCAATAATTCAGGAGAACAAATAAAAAAAAAACCCTTCTTGGCACTCATTTCATCTTTGTTCTCAACCGAGATGAATTGGTTGTTTTCATTTTATATTTCACAATGTTGTTTCTATATGTCCATTTGCCCTTCTTTGAAATTATTATGTAACTGGTGATTGAATGAATATTATCAGAATGAGAAAAAAAAATGTGAAGCAAAAAACATGTGGTACCGCATTGTCATCAATATATTAAAAATAGGCTCATGGTAACAAATTTGTAGTTTTGAACAATCGATGTCTATGAAGTCACAATTAACAATGCCCGGTGGAACAATGGTGAAGTATTAAATGTAAATTTCTTCATTTCATATCCTTCTGAAGTCAATTTCATTTCTCGACCGTAACAAGATACTTAACATCCGATTTACTTCACGGCCGCACTAACTTCTCGTGTTACTTACGTTCAAAATATGAAAAAATGTACGGCTCTGTTAAGCATTCTATGTATATTTTTCAGAATAATTTACTCAAAATGGTCTAATAATTTTTTGTTCAGTACTCATACCTGTTTCAGGGAGATGGTGAGCAAACAACAAAAACATGGAGACTTCTCACGGACATAACAACGTGGGACGAGCACATCTTTGAAATAACGCTCCCGAATCCAACCCTCTTAGGCCATGTCGATGTCCATTTTACCCTACAACCGAGCAGTTTTGCTCCGCAGGTAATTATGATGACATTATCTACACCTCGATGATCTGATACGAGATTTATCCATGAGAAATACAGATGTGAAATGATCATTTCTTAACATTCTTCTATTTCATGTAATTGATTGTTCAATTGATTTTCTTTACTTTCCTAAGTAACAAATCCGTAAAAAATTATAATAGTGCAAATGGTTATGGAAAATCAAACTTATGGATTATGAGTATTCAAACAAGAAATGCAATTATTGAAGGGTCTCAAGTAGGAATTTTTTTTTTCCTCTATATTTTCAAACTCATCAAATAATGAGAATATATTCTGCAGAAAAACAATTCTCAGTAATCAAATCAGTTAATATTGATACGACCAAAGTGTTGTTATCAATTAGTTCCTAAGATTAATTATGAATCTTATTTTTTCACGTATATTTTTCAATTCATTTAGTGATGAGCTATGTGAAATTATTCATTATGGAATACTGATTGTTTGCCAATGTTCAACTTGAACGTATTTGCTTTCAAGAAATGTAATTGTATAATGCCATAATTATGTACTGTGTTGACTTCAGTAGAAGCTGAGGTTGATAATTTCAATTCAATTAAGTCAAATCTTAACAAAATGAATCAAGCAAAGAATCTTGAGTTCATGAAATGAAATGATACTTGAAAAAATTTTATGTTTCCATAAATTCACCGTTGGTTCCAGAAAAAAAAAATCAAAATACACTTGATTATTTCTAATTTCATTCGTGAAGATTTAAAATAATCTAGGTAATCTACCCTGAGACTTGATCATGTTGATAATTTAGAAAAAGCATTATGACATACTATCGATGCAAAATGAACCATTATATCATCATTACAGGTAGAAATAACTCTATTGAGACAGAACAAAAGCGGCATTGGACACAAAAAAGATGTCAAATTTTCAGTTGACGAGACCGTAACGATCGAAATGTTACAATGGGTAGACAATCCGGTGGTTTCTCAGGAGTATCTGAGAGCGCAGAACGCTGAAATACTTGCTGGGCCCATTGATCTATCCTCGTACTTGGATTTGACGGAACAAAGTGGAATAGTAACAATGACCAGCCCGAAGTTGTACAAAACAAAGGTGATTTGAAATATACAAATGACAGTGTGACAGTACTAATGGGCTAGTGGACTTGTATTGACATCCGGATATTTGGTTACTACATTTTTACATTTTTATTCAAATGTGATTTTCAATTGAATAATATTAGTATGTGCTATCCGAAAATGATGAATATCAGAACTCATTTTGAACAATAAACCATATTATATAGCTGACAATTCGAAAACTTCCATTAACTGTACCTCATGAACCGAATCAGAAACTGCTCAGAACCGTTTCTAGGATATCACAACTCGTACCCTAGAAACATTTTCGAACAATTTTCCGATTATATCATTCAGTTACAACCATTGAAGTTTCAATCATAACTTTCCAGATGGTCTGGTTTACTGTATTATACTGTAGACTGTATTGAATTCTTTTGTACCGCGGGAACGAATTTTTCATGAGCTTTTCACTGGTGTATCAAAACCGAAGCGTCGCTATTTGAATTTTTTCACTTGGGACGACCTGGGGCTTCGGGGGTTGAGTCATTCTAGTTCCCCCTGGTGTCCTAGAAACGTTACTGACTAATTCGGACAAATGAAGAGTGTTCTGAGATCAAATGGCTTTTATACTTTTTGTTACTTGTAATTGTTGAGTTATGAGCTGTTGATTTCAGTGCCGTTATGAAATATCGTTTTTTCGTATTCACATGTATTTGTGATGAAGAAATTTGTTATCATAATATCTATGATCTTGGTCACGTCTCCATTTCAAGCTTAATTGATTCTAAAGTAATACATTGTTCTCCAAATATTATGATGATAGATTGTAAAAGATTTTTGATACCATAAAATATCAGTTTTACATAATTATTTGGGTAGTATCATCGAACGAATCAATTTCTAGGTTAGAAACCTACTCTTACACGTGAGGGCTGTCAGCTTCAAAGAGGACATCACCTTAAGCAAGGCGAAAAAGTTTGAAAAACCCTCCTCCAACATAACCATCGACAAATTGGGACTTCCGTCGAGGAAAAATGATTTCTACATGGGATGCGATGTTATTCACGAACTCAGCATAACACTGCACACCCTCAAACCGTCTTCAGTACCGAATGATCGCACTCAGCGCGCTCTGATGCTGGAATCGAACATATTTGTGCAGTCTCTCATCCTAACTGCTGTATCGGCTCCTAAGAACGAGGTGAATAATAGATAGATAGTTTATTAATCCTTTGGATGATATATGTCGATACAAAAAAAAGGGACAGAGAATATCAAGGTGATTCACCTGAGAATGCAAATTATTTATTAGCATGGCATCATAGAGATGCCTGCCAAATCTTTGTGTAATACGAGTATATTTATGTCATTTTCTCGAAGTGGAAAGACAAACATAGGCTACTGAGTAGCAAGGCACCTTCCCTTTCAAAACACAGATAAATACACTTCGCGTACCTCCCGGTGTTATCAGCTGCACCATTAGCAGTCTTACAATCGGTATCATGAACGAATTTACTCTGGAAACTTGATACAAGTCATTTACTTCCTTTGATATCTAATGATTATCGTCACTGATTACTCATGTTTCCAAATATTTGGACGTAGTTCGAAAGAAACAACTTCCGAACTTAGAAATGTCAAGCTGATCGTTGTTATACATTGAATTTCGATATATTAGGAATGAATGAATGTTTTCGTGAATACAATAAAAAAGTTACGACATTTTTGATTGGATATGAATTTCCTTCTGTCTCAGAAAAGATGAAAATTGAAGCTAGGTTTACAGAACAATAACCGGAAAACATGTAAAATATGTGATTTAATACGTTCCAGAAAAATAATATCTAAAGAAAATAACTTTTGTTGATGAAGACGATACAAAGATGTATTGTTTTGTTCTCAATCTTTGCACTCATCAATTTTTTCACAACGAAAGGCTACAATGTACGAAAAATCAACGTCGGAAATGTAAAAATTCCTTTATTTAATCGAAGGTTCTAAGTCTCGTGCTGGATATCCTGGATTGGATAGCCGCAACTAGGTTGACCAGGAACAGGAGTAACAATGGAGAGGCTCCGAATCAACAGCTCGAGTTCTTGAGGATCATTGAAGAGAATTTGGCCTCAGTAGCTCAGCAGTGCTTGCTGCTTGGAGGAAGGAGTATAGCACACAAATGTGTTAGGTTGATATCAACTTGTTGCAGGTGAGTCAATAGTTTGATGAGATGGTGTTTCCAATTGCAATGGTCTATACTTTCCCTCCATTATATTTTATATGTTATTTCATCAACTCCTAACTATTATTCATTATCATATATCAGTATTCATATTTGAAATCATTGTGCCGTAATTGTGCTCAATTAATTTTTTTCTCATGAAATTGTTCAGTCTCGAAATAGTATTTTGGTTAATTTTTCAGTATCAGTATTCTGGTTGTTTAACCTCAATTGATAATAATATTTATTACAGGGGAGCAGAAGATATTAGCCCAGATTGCGCCGACCGCTTCTCTTCCTGCATTTTAACCTCATTGTTTTCCATCCTCGACTCGATGAAAGAAATCAATTCCTCGGCTGGTCTCCAATGGCTGTTCTCGCTACTTTTGAAAGTAACTACTAAACCCAAAGAGCCCGCGATAGCCGCCAGATGCATTTCATTGCTCAGGGAAATATCCAGCGATCTACTGAACCACACCAATCCCTACCACTTGTTGCTTAGAGGTAACGCAATTGATTAAAGCGTCATCATTGAATTTAATCGAATCTATAGACTAACTTGAAGTAAACAATTTGGTATTTGGAATTTGGTAAACAAATGAACTAATGAAAAATTGAAAGAAAAAGTTTTCAGCTAGTGGAATACGGTCTCTATTTTTCAAAATTTTCCATTTGATATGTGAAAACTGAGTATGGGATATATAGAAGACAAACAACAGAACAAAAACAACAAAAAAAGTTAACAAATTAGATGTTGAGAGGGAAAGGCATTTATGAAGAAGTCACCAGGGGGTAGAATGTTGAGACATGACTGTAAAAACCACTCTTGATATCCATTTTTTTTTTTTTTTTAGCTTTTGATGGGATTTTCTCTCCTCGTTTCTAAAAAATAGAGTAGAAGTTATTAAAAATTATTGCAATATATTTGTAGTAAGGACAGATTTAGGATCTGTCCCAAAATGTCACTGCGCTTGAAATTAAACCTTTAGATACCTAAAAGAGAAATTCTCTATTGGTCAGTGACACCTTGTTTTTGAAAAAATTTGGAAATACAAATATATTTAATAATAATAAAACCTCTACTTATCTTGGTGGACGTTTCGGGAACGAATCTGCTCCCGTTCTCAACACAATTGAAATATTTTTCTTCGTAAACTTTTTTCGATGTTTCCGATTTTGACACTGAAAAGTGACAATTTGGCAGACGGAGGAATTCTGGTTACAAGGTGTTTTCATTAATTGATATCGAATTTTCCATTTTCATATTCAAGTTTCAGAAGTGGATGCCAAGTTCTATCTATATCAACTGAACAAGAAGCAATATTATTGTCTCCGTTCAGGAGAATGCAAGCAGACTCTTTGATTTTCCGTTTTTGGTTGTTGTCTTCTTTTCCTATGATCTTAATATTACTCCAATCGGCCATATGTTGTCCATTCTCAGTAAGGATATGCTCAGCTAATTTTGACTTGTCAGTATATCTTCTCTTTATATTGTTCTTATGCTCTTTCATCCTTACTGATAGAGGCCTGCTGGTTTCACCGGTATAATATTTTCCACAAACACATGGTATACTGTATATACAATTTTTTGATGACTGTTCTTCATTTCTCGGTTTTGTATGAGTCAAAATCGATCTCATTGTATTTTCTGTCTTGAACACTGTTTTCACTCGAAACTTGTCACCAACACGTTTAATTTTTTCAGATATTCCGGGAATGTATGGGATTACATTTGTTATCAGTGTTGGTTGTCTTTGTGTTTGTTGTATATTCTGTCTGTTCTCAATTTGGTGTATTGTTTTGTCAATGAAATGTTTCGGATAAGTGTTGAGTTGTAGAACATCTTTTATATGGTTCATTTCGGCATTGAAAATTTTGGTGGTTCGATGATATGGATTTGGCTCTATCATGAAGTGATTTGATTATTCCTTTCTTTATACTTGTATGATGATTCGATTGAAAATTGAGGTATCTGTCGGTGTGTGTATTTTTACGATATACACTTGTTATCAAATTTTTATCTGATTTTTTAATGAGGACATCTAAGAATGGTAATTGATTATTACATTCGATTTCTAAAGTGAATTTGATTGTTGGTTCGATATTGTTTATATAATTTAGAAAATTATCTAGTTCCATACGGTTATGTGGCCAAATAATGAAAATATCATCCACATATCTCCACCAAGTCTTTGGTTGTTTACTGAATTTTTTCACAATATTCTCTTCAAAATCTTCCATGAATATATTACTCAGAATAGGAGATAATGGTGAACCCATGGCCAAACCAAAATTTTGTTGATAAAAATCATGATCTAATTGAAAGTAAGTTGTTTTGAGACATAGTTCCAAAAATTCTAAAATGCCTTCTACACTCAGCTTAGTTCTTTCAATGAGTTTTTCATCATCTTCCAGTTTCTTTTTCACTATTTGTAAAGTTTTTTCTATAGGAACATTAGTAAATAAACTCACTACATCGAAACTTACTAAAATATCATCTGTATCGAGATGGATGTTATTTAGTTTCTCCAAGAAATGAGCAGTAGTTCTAATGAAACTTTCACTATTTCCTGATAAAGGTTTTATTATATCTAAAAGAAATCGTGATAAATTTTGACAAGGAGATCCTATCGAACTCACGATTGGTCTTAATGGATTGTTTGGTTTATGTATTTTTGGAAGTCCATAAAAATGTGGGGGTTTGCTATGGTATCTGGATATATGTTTCCTATCTGTTAGTGTGAGTTCATTTTCGTGTTTTTTCATTATGTTTCGTATCTTTCTCTCTATGTTTGCTGTTGGATCTCTATTCAATTTTGTGTAATTGCCTTCATTTATAATTTGTATTATTTTATCATTATATTCATTTTTGTTCATAATGACTGTAGCGTTGCCTTTATCAGCTGGAAGTATTTTGATTGTATCATCATGTTTAAGATTATTAAGTGTGTTTTTCTCTTCTCTTGTGATGTTTGGTGTTATTTCATGTCTTTTCTCAATAATTATTTTATTTCTGATTCTATATTCATTAGAAAATTCATCAGGAAGTCTTTGTGCAGTTTGTTCAATAGCTGTTATCAAATCTAATTTTGGAATATGATTCGGAGTGATTGAAAAATTCATACCTTTTGACAGTATTACTTTTTCAGAATCTGTTAATGTTCTTGAGGATAGGTTTATAACAGTTCTATTCATGAAATTTTGTTGACGATGTTCTAATAATTTTTTTAAATTCCTTTCTTCAATGAGTTTATTAAATTTTCCTATGTGTATCAATTTGTTCTTGTCATTTTCTTTTTTGTATGAGTTGTTCACAGAAATGAATATATGTGTTGAATCATCTTCATGTGAAACGTTGTACAAAGTTTGTTCTAACTGTGAGATATATTTCTTGTTCTTACCTTGTTGTATTTGTGGAAATTTATTCTTTCTCTTACCAATGCCTTACTTGCTTTCAGAACTATCCATTCACATTTCTTACTATAAAATGGTGCTTTCAAACGTAACCCTCTTGGTATTACTCCATTGTCACGACATTTACAAAGAAAAGTTGAACTGTTTTCGGTGTGAGACAGTTTTATGTATAAATTTTCAAGATTCAGGCCTCTATCAACAAGGATGAAAGAGCATAAGAACAATATAAAGAGAAGATATACTGACAAGTCAAAATTAGCTGAGCATATCCTTACTGAGAATGGACAACATATGGCCGATTGGAGTAATATTAAGATCATAGGAAAAGAAGACAACAACCAAAAACGGAAAATCAAAGAGTCTGCTTGCATTCTCCTGAACGGAGACAATAATATTGCTTCTTGTTCAGTTGATATAGATAGAACTTGGCATCCACTTCTGAAACTTGAATATGAAAATGGAAAATTCGATATCAATTAATGAAAACACCTTGTAACCAGAATTCCTCCGTCTGCCAAATTGTCACTTTTCAGTGTCAAAATCGGAAACATCGAAAAAAGTTTACGAAGAAAAATATTTCAATCTGTCCTTACTACAAATATATTGCAATAATTTTTAATAACTTCTACTCTATTTTTTAGAAACGAGGAGAGAAAATCCCATCAAAAGCTAAAAAATGAATGTACCACCTCCTCGAAGAACTTACAGACAGCACTCTTGATATGATTCAAATATCGATTTCTTTCTCCGACGTTTCGCATTCGTAAAACCATCATCAATATTTGTTATCAATATTTTTTTGTTTAACCATTTATTTATTACAAATTGGTTTGAATGAGTTTCAACTTAGTTTCACACATCATAATTTTTTTCCAAAATTATAAATCAAAGATATCAACAATTCCACTTGTTTCGACAAAAGAGAAGTCAGCACAACGATTTCTGATCTTTCATTATCAAATTTGACAAGTATGGTAATACTGAGTGGTGGAGAAAAGTTCGTGCGTTTCTCATCCAGACAATTTTTTGAAAAATGGATTGGTACCTATTCTACAGTCTCTTGGCCAGCGCGATCATCAGATTTGTCACCATTAGATTCTTTCTTGAGATAATTTTCATGATGGAGAAGAATTGAGGGCACGTGTTGTGGAAGCATTCATTAGTTTACCCCAGAAATGCTCAAGAAATGCTGAGAAGAGGATATCTCTGTTAAGAAAATAATGGTTTTCAATTCGAACATTTACACTCGAATTCATGGGTGTATCCAGAATGAAAAAAGCTTTTAGAATTCGTGAAAACCTAATCAGGTCTGCATTTGAAAAAATGAAGTTGATGATGGTTACACAAATACAAAACTTCATACAAAGAAATAAACTTCTCCATTCTGAATCACATCGAAAGTCGCTATGAAGAAGTATTTTCTGATGTTTCATATCTCTTAAAATAATGGTACAAAATATAAAATAGATTTTTGAAAAACTCATTCTTTTATATAACTCGAAAGCTATAAATAATAAAGAAAACATTTTGGCAATTTCTTCTACTGTTCGGCATTCTATAAAATTTTTCAATATTTTTTTATAAAGATACTTCAACAACCTGTATCTCAAATATGAAGCATTTGGGAAACATGTTCATGTGAACTTTTTTGTTCAAAATTCACTGAGGATGGCCCTTCAGTTACACCATGTGTACTAATTATCAGAAGCGATTCGGTAACGTAGTAAATTTCGATAGGTCGCTACGGCTTGTACGGCACCCCGATGGAGCCCGAACTTTTCGACATCGAATCGCCGCCTTACGGGAAGAGCGACCTCGACTCGTCGAACGCATCTTATTGTTCGACGCCATTGCCGCAGATTGCACTCAATTTCGTCTTCCCGCGCACATCTGCCGTCCAATACTCCTTCAATAGGGAGAGCATCAGCCCCAAGGACGTGCTGTCGACATCGACGACGAAGCTAAAGCACAAGAATGTCGCCTCTCAACGCATCATAAACGGTATGTTGTTCAAAAAGTATCATACAGGGTGTTTTCGAAATTGGAGCGATGAATGAAGTGGGTAATAGGAGACGAAAAAACGAAACGATATCAAAGAATAAATACACTTTCATCGGAAAAAATATATTTTGGGAGATAATATATGGAAAAGTTTTCCTATAACTTCTTTACTACTGAATGAGGGTATTTCACCTGTTTGAGTCAATACAAGCCTTCCATTTCGGAGAATCATCCCACGCTTTGAACAGGTCGTAACTGTGAAGTTCAAACGGAAATTTGGTGTCAGTATTTCAGTCGTTATTTGTTTTTCACAATGGCTTGTTGCATATGAGTTGAGAAATCGTTATAACAATTGCGCGGAAAGGTTCAAGACTAGAAAACATTTGTTTGCGCTATGCATGGACTGAGGAATCAAACCAGTGCCTCCCACTTCGATGGCTCGAAAAAAATAGTGCCATTCATTGTTTCATCATCTCATACTCATCTCATTCAAGTTATCGTTCCGATTTCGGAAACACCCTGTAAAGTATTGTCACCACTGTGGTACAGAATAGTACCTACATAAGTTAGGTCAGAAATAAATGAATAGAACATATAAATAATAGATTTTATTTGTTTATCAATATTATTATTCATCATTAGAACAAGTTCTGGTATGAAGAATATCATCTTTGTTACTTTCAATCGGATACCCTGTACTTTCCAAAATTTTTAGATCTCTCTTAGAACGAATAAAATAAAATTTTTATCTCTCGATATTGTAATATCTGTATTTGAGGAAGTTTATTTCATCAATGGGCTAACATTTGCAATGTATTTGTCTCGATCATTCAGAACCATGATTATAAATTTTGTCAATATTTGGTTGTTCATTTTCTAGTAGCATGCAGGTTATGAATTTAGTTATTTTTTCAATTTGTATTGCGACTAATTACTTCATAACTATTGATGGAGTATCCATGTCTCAGAGCTAAAAAAAAACTCGAGAGTACTCTGCCAAAATTCAGACTTTTGCAAAATATTTTCAGTATAAAATCAATCATTATGTTTTATCATACCCTCTTCCAATCTTTATTGTTGTATGAATTTCATGAAGGAAAATCGTGCACTTACGAATATAATCAATCATGGCTATAATACAAGAAACAGAATCAACAGTATTCAACTTGAGAAACACAAACTCAAAATCATGGAACAACATTCTAGTTTCATTAGATCGAATATTCCTAACAAAATTCAATGGAACCTGAAATTTCTTCATGAATTAACTTTCAAAAATAAAACTAAGACGTATATTCATGAATTTTCATTGTAGAAAAAATATTATATATTATATGTATTTGGAAAACTTATCTATTTCACACATACAGGTGAACAAAACCTTTGTGAAGAAGATATCATTCGAAATATGTTCATCAATAATTATTTCCTATAACAAATATGTATCTTACTTGATTGAATAAAAAAATAAAATGAATAAATGTTCCAGGTCTCATCGAAACGCAGCCATTGCACTTCACGTGTCTGTCGGCCAGCGAGGGCACCAAAGTGGAAAGGGCTGACGCCGCCATCTCCTACCTCAACAGCGTGCTGCCGGTGTCGTTCTCGCCCAACATGAACGATTTTTTGGGCAACAAGAAGGAGTACATGCAGCAGCTGATGAACGGCGTGGGGAAGATGATGAAAATGCAGATGAAGAGCAAGCCGGGAAACGGCTCGGGCACCAGTAACGCCAAAGATGCGGACGGCATGAACAAGTGGATCTCGATGTTCAACGAGACCGATCAGATGGTGGTCGACATGGACATGAAACTCGGTGAGATATTCGGCCGGTTTCTCGCGATATTCCAACTTGTTGTATTTCTTTGCTTATCATTATCATTCCAAGAAACATCGACAGGAATATATAAAATATACATGGAGGGTTATTCCTAAGTTGATACTTCTTCTCCAACTGTTAGAAGTCATTAAAATAAACATCTTTGAAAATACTGGAACAGGTATATTCATTCATTGATTAATGCAACTAGGTGGATCAGGAAAATTGACTAGGTACCCACCATGATCATCAGACCTGAGTCCTCGTCATTTCACCAGTTTACCTATGTTTGTACTATTTTCTATTCTTTTCTAGGATTCAACAATATGTTTTCTTCGAGACGATAAAGTATGTCATAATAATTGAATAGATTATATATTGCTCTGGAGGATATTCCTTGAACATAATAATCATGATTTTATCTTGTTTGAAGATGGCATTATTAAATTCAGCTTGACTCTTCCATCCATAGACTCTTTTATTATTTCAATACATTCAGAAAAGAAATGAAATCATTATATACATCATCTAGAATTTTACAAAAATTTGATATTAAAATGTAATAAAATGGAAAAAACCACTAGACAAAAGAAAATATTGTAAGATATAAAACTTTGATGAATATGGTAAATTGTTCATCATTTGTCCAATTTTAGAACATGCCAATAGGAAAATGAATACCAATATAACCTTGCAACCATAATAAATAGGAAAAATAGGAACTATAAATGTTTATTACCATTTTTTTCAGATTCAATTTACGCAAACATCTCCAAGCAACTGGAGACCACTTCCAGTGTTCCAAAGGTCTCCAATCAGCCAGAAGACGTTTTTTCGTCATCGAATTACACTAGTTTGCTGCCGTGGCAGCAGCTTCTGGCGATGCCTCCCAAGCAAGTAATGGTAGTCGAAAGAATGCACTCGGGAGCCAGACGCCACGTGACGTTGGATTTCGGCAGGCCCATACTGCTCACTGATATTTTTATACCGTCCTGCTCGGACCTGGTGACTGTTACAGTTAATATTTGGCTGAAAGGGGAAGATATTGATGACACCAGGTTAGTAGTGGCGCTAGATATCGGCACGAGGAACTTGTTGCTTAGCGATTTGCAGCCACCGCCCTTATGTCAATTCATGAAGGTGAGGAATCGGAATATATGTGTTATCGTAAGTGCATAGTATCTCATTTTCGCAGATCACCGTGGTTGGACGCTATGGAATGTCAACAATGCGCTCCCGTATACCACTCGGATACTTCTATGGTCATATAGTAGTTCTACCGGAAGAAATCCCACCGGAACTAGATCAGCATTCTCTCGATATCTGCTCAGATCCCGAAAAACAATTTGTGATTCTCTCCAAACTGTTCGAGGACATTTCCTGTCGTTACAGCCTAGCTTGTTCGAAACTCAAAGAGCTTTTGGAGCCTCTCCTAGTAGCCGATATGAAGAATGCCATGCATCTAACGACTTATATGAATATTTTCAAAGACAGGAATATAAACTTATGCAATGCAGAGCATAGTAAAGTATTGGGGGCCTACCAGGAAACAATGAAATTTCAGCACCAGTTGAACATCATAAAAAATGTCATAAGCAGAATCGAAGGAAGCATGAGTGATAACGCGCCGCCGCTGAGATCTGAAGTTTCAACTGATAAATTGACTGCAATAGCTGAAAATGTTCTAGAAGTCTTACTTTCGATAGAAGCTACTACAGAAATGCCTAGAGAACTCTGCCAACAATTTTTCCAAGGGCTTTGCATGACGCAACCATCGAGGCTACAGCTTCTAGCCGCCGTTTTCCTTGAGAAACACTGCGGAAAAACAGCCTATTGGGGAGATTTCTTAGCAGACACTCTAGCGGAGAGCTTTTCGACGTCCTGCACCCTGAAATTCCCACAGGATCGACTTTTCATTCTACTATGTTATCTCAGCAGAAAATCGCCTGAGAAAAGTTCGATCATAGATGCTGCACTACGTGTGGTACACAGTACCCTTAAACCGCTAGTGAATGATAGAAAGTCGCTGCTCGCAATTACCATCGACTTACCGCTCCTGTCTTGGCAACTGATGTATCTATCGCTACAACTGTCGTTGTGCAAAATGCAAAGTGGCTGTCAGAATAGATGGAACTGGGTTCTTGGGGAAATGGTGGGTAACAAAAATGTTGATAACTCTAAGAATGCCAACAAGAAGAAAACCTGCAAGAGGATGGCACAACCAGGAAATAATACTTCTACAATAGAGGTAAAAATTTGTTAAATATTTGTTTCCTTGAAAAAGATGTTAATTGTATCACTTAGCCCAGTGGCCAGGGGGGTTTACCTTGCAAGTGGTTATGTACTTCTGGATTTTGGATATGTTATATATATATATATCCAGGCAGTCAACAGGCAGATAACTCTTCACTAGTGCAATCTGCGATCAAAATTACTCATAATTTTTATACAGCACAAAATTTCATACAATTCAGATCTATATTTTTTTTAACTTCTTAGTCACTGAAATACAGAGATTTCAACGTGAGAAAGTTTTTCAATAGTTTTTATTATTCTTATTGTTTATAACAATACTTTTCAAAATTACTTTTTTCTTTCGCTTTCAAATTTCAATTTCAAAAACAAAAAAATGAGTAATGAAAATAATTTCTGCTTTCGTCATAGGACAAAAACAAATTAGGAGTAGTCAAATGGAAACCGGGACTGGGAACGTTTGGTAGGCGGACTGTAATCATTTCATTCATGGATACACATTCCTTGAGAGCTTGCAGTCTCCTGATGACATAAATAAATTGAGCTCATTCGTGGAATAACCATGATTATGTTTTTTTTTGTTTTGAGAATACAGGTACGCATCGTAGAACGGTCGATTCAGGTTACAATATTGTCATCTGATGAAGTACTAAAGAAATTTCCGGTTTTCTATATTATTTAAATGAAATCTAATCAAATTCAAAATTATTGAAATCAGAAAATTCATATATATTTCGTAATCAATGTGCACACATTTATGAAACCAAACCACCAAATACAGACTCTATTTCTGGTATATTTTGAATTGAACATTGAGATTACATTTGTTGTTTCAGAGCTATCCTTCATACTCAAGCGTGGTAATAAATTCAGACTCTCAGTTGCACCAACAAAAGATGAAGAGCTTGATGGTCCAAGACAAGTTGTTCAGGTTGAAGCACTTCAAGAAAGTGCAAGACGAGAACAAAATATCCAAGGAAAAGCGAGAACAGGCCGCAGATAAGTCAAACTTAGTGTTCAGAATGCCTCAGTTCGTCGATAGTGTTCACTGCCTGGCAGTTGCCAAAGGTTTATTACGGCTGATTCTCTCCATGGATCACTCCAGCAGCGCTGACATGTTATTATTGTGTTTCAAGGTGGGGAATTATATTCAATCATTTCAGCTGATACTTGAACTGAAGTATTTTAGGTTATCTCTAAACTTGTAACATTGGGCAAACTTCAACTGGGTCAACTGTTGAAGGAGAGCGAATTATTGGAGCTCATAAGATTTTGTGTTTCTTGCAAGATACCGTGGGCCCCCTTTGCTCTGGCTTGCTTCCTACAAGACGCCATAGAATTGTCGATGGCTAAGTCAGATGAAGTCGAAATGGAAACTGAAACCACTCCATCCGCTAGTTGGTCTCAAAATGGTAATTTTGTCATTTTGTGGCACTTTCTGTAGGTTCAACAAACCCACTAGCACCCTTTTTCTCAATCATCATTATTTGAATGAAATAATCTTTGGGCATGAGATACGAGGGAATCCAAAAATATTGCCTAATTTCAATATTTCTATATTATTAAACAGAGTTATTAACATTTGTACCCCTTATATTTCTTGAAGTATTCAATATCTGTAGCTGGTATATTATATAGGCTGACTGACGAAAAACACTCCAATTCATAGCACCACTATTTATTATCTGATTTTGAAAAGGAAATAACTAAGGAAAACTACTCAAGTACTACAAGGTGGCACCAACATTTTTTTAACTTCAACTCTAACGACAGCGACTCGATTATATCGTACAGATAAATTTCCATTCTTTTCTTCAAAAGGTACAGAAATAAATGGAAAATATAATAAATGGTGATATAACATAAAGGAAAAGAAGAAAAAGGAAATAAATAAAGCTTTTCAACTCTTCAATCCAATTAATTGAAAAAATACATTTGAAAAAAGTGAGTTTTGCGAGTTTCAATTCCAACAGCATTGAAATGTCATAATGATCACTTTGTATATTTTCAGGTAATGTTCAAGGGTCTATGTGGTGAAGTACGATATGAACAATTGATCTCTTGAATAGTTCGAAAATTTCTAAAAGCAAAGATCTCTTTTTTTCGTAGGGGTCTGCAATTGGATGGAATAATTCTGAAAGCAAAATTAAAGGAGAATTCACTCCCAGTTTAATTTACATATAGTTAGTTCCATTTGAGAAAACGTCTCTTCAATCACCCTTCATAACTAAAATTAATTTCCATATAAACCTCACGTGAACTTACAACATCTGTCAATTTTTCATTCTTCAATCTCGAATAAATCAGCCGCTATCTTCTGAGAACACACTGTTGACCCATCCTGTAGTTTTAAAATGAAGAAAAAATGAGCACTTCTCTATTAGTAATCTTTTGATGAATATTTCAAAAGAATATTTGTGGTTGTTTCAAAAAACTAATCATGCCTCCATGTATCAATTTTCATGTTCTCAATCAAATGGCCATCAAGACGATTTTCTACTTTCGAGATGAAATTAAGTTTTTCAGATTTTCTCAGATTTTCATTGAAATACTGATGGCTACATTTGCTTCTGGTATCTTCTATAATATTCGATGCACCAACAGTAATATAGTAATCTTCATATATACTTCCAGTATATAAGTTTTCTTCTCTAATGATATGTTGAAAATTTTATTCTCAAAGGTACATCAAGGTATCTTCAGAGCCGAAAGGTCTAATTATTTTTTTTTGTTTTAGAAATGAACAGTGAGGTCGATAGTATAGTAGAGAACTTCAGTATAGACGAGATATTGGAGCCTGTGATCAAGACAACGAAAACTAGTTCATCGATAATGAGCAACAATAATTTCCCGCCTCTACCTTCTGTCTACGAATCCGAGGATTCCGAATTCGAGGAGTTACTGGAAGATCTCCAGAAAGTACGATGCACTGCAAATAAAGGAACTAAACCAGTACCTACCCTCAATTCCGGACTCTCTTGCGCTGCAGATTCGAGATTAGAACTGGGCGTGCAAGCGGTCTCTGAGATAGCCCTGAAGAAACTCATCCTAAATAACACTCAGATACTACTACAGTCGGTGACTTCCGAGGGTATTCAAAAAGAAAGTAATAACGGTTTGAATCCGTGGCCCACGCCATTAGAAAATTTCAGTCCCGAGTCATCCCAAACCAACCAAATGATGTTAAACTATTGTTTCGCCGTTTTGTTCGAAAACCTCCAAAATCAAGACGTCTCGAAAATCGAACACATTTTACAACTATGGCTGACTTTGAATGCATCTAGCAAGTTCGTAGCTTCTACCATACCGCAGATCACTCTCAATTACGAGTCCGTTCAGAATCTGATATCTACGATGGCTTGGACCCCAGGCTTGTCTCTAACCACTTGGTGTAGCGCCTTGCAAACTCTAACCCTGGTTTGCAACATAAACATCTGCAAGAAAATGGTGTACTTACCAGGCATGGCCAACACTATTGTGAACCATCCGGATTTCGTTCAACTCTTCCTCAGCTTACTGTCTGGGATGGGGCCAGTTTTTAATGGGAAGATTCTAGCGGGACCCTCGTTATGTAAAGCTTTACACGATTTCCTCGTGAGATTGCAAATCAGATGCGACATTGTCAGCCCCGCTAGCAAGTTGGGAAACATCTTGAAAACCTCGCTTCTTAAAGTGATCTATCAGTTAGCTCAGCCTTCAGGGTCCATAGCGTCTAGGTTAGGGCCTCTGGATGCACAGTGCAAACTTTTACAGACGATGCTTTATCTGGATTTCATTAATACGGATTTGAGTATAGCCATGAGCACCCTGGAAAGTACAGGTCAGTTTCATTCATATATTCGATAAACGATCGATTTTGCTTAGGTACTCACTGTTTATTATTCTGTTACAGCTGCGTTGGTTTACAGCTACGTTTTGAACAGAGAAAAGATCAAATGTATAAAAATAGGTGATAAACAGGCTGGGATGACCAACACTTTCAGCGACATTTTTGCCAGTGTTTTAGGTTCCGATTCAAATAAGCAAGATAGACCCGTGTCATATGAGGATTTGTTGATATTAATGTTGAAACTTTTGGGCAAACTGGTTCAAACACCTCTACCCGATCAACAGGTGAGAATTCGTCAAAAACATCCTTTCCAAAAACATAAAGGTTCACGTAAAGTTATATTGTTAATTTTTTCAAATGTTTGTGTTTTCCTTTTTGTAGGAAGCGATGGACACGGAATCATCAGCAACCTCTCAAACAGATGAAAGCAAGGCTGAGCAGATCCTACAAGAAAACGCTCAAATACCCTCAACAGCTCCTTGTTTTGCAGACATAGTTCTTCAGCATCACCCCACCGTTATTAGACTATGTCGCTGTTTGGCGGCATGTAAGTCATCTTCACTTTGTATGCTAGCTAATGTTTCACAAAAGGTAAAATTAATACTGTAATCGAACCAGAATTGTAACAACGGTTTCTGTTTATGTTTTAGGTCCCATTTTCGAATCTAAGCGATCCGAACACAGTTGGAGACGCCATATTCCACCTGTTGGCGTTGCTAGCTAGAAAAGCTTCCACCAAAGAAATGTTACTTCAACCCATTCTGGTGTTTTTGAGGCAAACTCCGCATTTGAGCGAGCCACTATTGTGGTTCATTCTGCAGGTACTTGAAAATGAGGACGCTATCAAGAAATTCTTCAACGCAGGTAAATATGTGTGAATTGCATAATTCTCCATGAAATGAACTATTATAATCATTTCAGATGGCATAAACGTGCTGGGTACGAGCATAGTGAACAGCAGTAATTCTCCATGTACACTATCAAAAAATGGCACAATCTCCACAGTTATGCAACATTTCAGCGGTATTACCACTCTCTCTCCGGACAGTAATTCCTCCATCACTACCACCACCTCGACTTCCAAGAAAATGCTTCTCGCATCATTAGAGAACAAGATGTCCCTGACCAACTTCGCTCCTTTCTGTACAATTTCGTGCGAGTCCAGTACAGCTCAACCTGCCGACGGGCTGATTCAATTCGTTTCTGGAGTAACCCACAGGAGGGCGAGAACACCTATGTGGTCCTATCATTTCTATCCGGAGGAGAACCACACCGAGCTGATGCTGCAGCTGCCGAGCGCCGTGCTCTTGAGAGAAGTACAGCTACAGCCGCATGCCGGCGGATTATCGACGTGCCCATCTTTTGTCGCCTTAGAGGTGAGTCATAATCTGAAATCGTCAGCGTTGTAGTTCTCTAATTCGGCTCAACGCTATATTTTACAGGGCGGGTCAATGTCCAGCCTAATTGGTAGGATTTGAAATCAAAATTTTGGAAAACGCTCGATCACATAGAAGGAAAGGGGTCGCCCCATTTCAAAGGTCTCATCGAGTTCTTCATGATATATATCGAGTTCTATAATTTTGCCTTATTATTCTCATCGATAACGAAATGACATATGAATATACAATTTTCAATATGAATACTGTATATTTGAAATCAGGAGGGAGATCGGTTTTGATGCGAGACCGGTACGCACGCGATTGTGATTCTCTGTGCAAAAATCTCTATTTGTGGTAGTTACACGGACCTTTTCGATTCGAATTTAAAATCCACAAAAGTGCATTCTAACTGTTCAAGTTCCTGTTTGGCAATTATTTTCATAGTTGCGTTTCCTCGCAACTTTTGTTAATTCCATCAATAATTTCATAGCGACTTCAGGAATCCCCAATAACAAAAAGCAGTATTTATCTTTTTTGTGACCCGTTGTGTTTTTGCCCGGGCGAAGGTGTTTCGCATCGTCTGTCCAGCTGAAATATAGCCCAGGAATTATTCTGTTTTTTCGGAACATTGCCAAAGATGCCACACTTCAAATCATCCTCCAGCAACTCAATACTCTAACGCAGAGCACAACTGAAATTCGAAATCTGAAATCTGAAAAAGGAAACGGACATTTTGAAATCGAAAGTTCACAATCTGGAAAACAAAATTCAAGGGACAAACCTCGAGGAGACATACAATGAATTGAAAATGCGTTTCGAACGAGAGAAAAACCTAATTATATTTGGTTTGGAAGAAACGGTTCCGGCGAACGAGGTGGAAACGCTCATAAACAAACTAATCTTGCCTCACACTGTAGCCATCAATCATATCACTCGTCTGGGAAAGCATAGTACTGGTGTCAATCGCCTGGTCAAAGTGGAGCTCTCTAGTGCTGAAGAAGTGGTTAAGGTTTTAAGAAACACTTCCGAAGTTTCCAAAAGCTCGTATCCTCGTATCAGAATCAGGAGTGATAAAACACCAAAACAAATGAAACAATTAGGTGCTCTGTACGATGATATGAATGCCCGAAGAGCCAATGGAGAGACTAATTTGGCTATTAGATATGCGAATAACATCCCAAAAATTGTCACCGTTTCTGACTATCATCAAGGTAATCCAAAACGAACGCGCGAGGAAGAAGAATCATCAAGACAAAATCAATTGAAAGTAAGCAGATCGTTCAACGGGGAAGTGGCCAGCACAGATACTCGCTCCGAACATTCAAAAAACGGAGTGTGGGATCTGGGGCAGATTTGATATTCTGGAACATACAAGGATACAGGAACATCG
Source organism: Gastrophysa polygoni (assembly GCA_963576655.1). Classification (NCBI taxonomy): domain Eukaryota; kingdom Metazoa; phylum Arthropoda; class Insecta; order Coleoptera; family Chrysomelidae; genus Gastrophysa; species Gastrophysa polygoni. The sequence continues at coordinate 16,427,520 of OY755087.1, forward strand.
ATAATTTTTTGCAAGATAATTCCATTCATTTCGATATTTTGTGTGTCTGTGAAACCTGGATGACTAATGCAGGTAACGTAAACCTCTTGGTTTACGTTCTGAGTTCAATTTTGTTTCCTCTCCAGCAATCAGGGAGAAATCGAGAGGACGTGCTAGTGGCGGCATTGCAATCTTATACAGAAAATATTTTTTGGTGAGTCTTCTCGATTCCTCTCCCTGGTGGCTCATTAACTTGTTCAAAAATCATTCTTGTGAATTCATTGTATGTTCGGTATATTACAAGCCATCCTCTGACAATGGAGAAATGCTCGAATTTTTCGCATTTCTCTAAACTGTATTTTTGATTCATATAGCAATCGTAAAATATTTTTACTTGGTGATTTCAATTGCCATGTTGGCGAGGTTAGCTATATTCCTGTCAGAAATCGGAGATATTGATGGTCTAGTACTTCTATATACTCAATACTCACAATATTTTACACTTAGCAAACCTTGTGAAGTCCCTGATGAATATTATGAAGTTAAGATCGTTCATTTTGAACGAATGATTGTTAAAAATTTGGCTACTAGATATACTTAGGAATTTGAATAACTCTGAAATGTTCAATGTACCTACATTATTTACTCAACTTATGTTCATGTTCAAACATACAATCCGAGCCCTTGTGATAAAAATGTAACTTTTTATAACACAATAAACTATCTATCTATCTATCTATCTATCTATTTGAAATCAAGATGGAAATAACAAATATAGGCAGAATGAATCTTGAGGATCTGAAGTAATTGGAAAACTCAATGTAGTGCGATTCTGAAAATTGGCAGGATGGATTGAGAACTTATGAAGAATCCAATAAGAATATTTTTGTAGATGTGACACTTCCGTTATTACCTGAAATCTATGTTATTTTAAATGCAGATCAGATTCTTTTCACAATTTGCATTCGATTATATGTACTATATATCTACTATATTCTTTATCCAAATGATCCATTTTTTAGTTATTCAGTTTGAAAAAAAATCAGATGCTGCCTCTCAATCCACAATTTTCATGAAAATTACCTTCATTTAAGACTGGCTTATGAATATTGAAGGTTCAATGAATCACTTACCATTATCATAGCCACTGAATTATTTACAGGGTGCTCAGAGAAATATGTCTTGAAAAAAAATATGAATTAATTCTTCTTTTAATGGAGTTGCAATGATTCTCTCACTCCGATAAAAAATGTGAAATTTTTAGTAGTGTGGTACACACACACAGCTTCAAACTATTTTCTTCCAGAAATGCTGTTGGAGAAGTCATATTATTGGATATCTCGGCAAAATCCACATAGCTATTAGAATATCCGAAATATATTGCCTGTCAATAAAATGGTGAAACTGCCAATATACACACGAACACAAATACAAACAGGAAATTTCCACAACACTCGATAATGAGATTAAAAAGTATTATGTCAATTATTTTCCACATCATTTCCGTGGTATATGTGTTATTTTTTGCACCTCATAGATAATCGAATAGGATGTCCAAAAAATAATAATAAAGGGATAACATATATTAGGAATGAATGTAAAAAATTCCGTCCCCTAAATATTGAGCATTGATAAGGCACTTCAAATATACAAGGTTCACAAAGGTATATTTTTCCATTGAGGGAAAACGTGATCATCATCTTGTAAAAGAGGTGGGGTAGCAAATAATATTAATTCAACAATGCTCGCCTATGTGACACATAAGTGGCAGGTGTCAATAGAGAAACATAGGGAGTCTCTGGCTGTAGCCTTGGATATCTCCAAAGCATTTGACCGAGTTTGGCACCAAGGCCTCCTAGCGAAACTTCCGTCATATGGTTTGCCGCCCCAACTGTGTCTTTTACTATCGAGTTTTCTTGCAGATAGATCACTCTACGTGGTGGTAGACGGGGTCTCGTCTGATACAATGACGATCAATGCTGGTGTTCCACAAGGCTCTGTCTTGGCACCAACTTTGTTTTTGCTCTACATCAATGATTTGTTGAATGTGACCTCCAGCCCAGTTCATAGCTTTGCGGATGATAGTACACTTCATTCCGCCTTTTCCTCTAGAGCCCCTATATCATCCAATGAGGCCAGAGGTGCAAGGCGAAGACAGGTTGATGCTTTAAATGAGGATCTGACAAGAATTCTGAAATGGGGATCTGAGAATCTAGTACAGTTCAATGCAACTAAAACTCAAGCTTGTATATTCACCAAGAAGGCTGATCACACAATGCCCAATTTGATGATGTCGGGTACCACTGTTCCTATGAGGTCGTCAATATCCATGCTGGGTGTCACCACCAACAGTGCTCTCTCATGGGACGATCATGTGAGGTCCATTGCGAAAACTGCTTCACAAAAACTCGGATTTCTTTTCCGTGCGAAGAGATCCTTCACATCCCAGCAACTGCTTATGATCTACAAAGCACAAATTCGACCTGTCCTGGAGTACTGTTCACATGTTTGGAGCTCAGCCCCCAAACATACGCTGAAGCTCTTAGATTCAATTCAGAAGAGAGCTATTCGCCTAGTCGATGACAAACACTCACCAAATCATTGACCTCTCTAGATCATCGTAGAAAGGTCGGCGATCTTTGCCTTTTTTATAGGTACTTTCACGGTCGGTGCTCAACGGAAATATCATCTATTATGCCACCACGCGCGATTCCTAGTAGACAAACCAGACGAGCTCAAGCTGGTCACCCCTACACTGTCAGGCTCGAGACCTGTCGAACATCGCTATACCAAGCATCATTCATCAATAGAACGGCAAAGTTGTGGAATTCTTTGCCTAGTGAAGTCTTTCCTGATGCTTACAACCTCCAAACATTCAAGAAAAATTCCAACACCTTCCTTCTTTCCCAAAATTCCACCGCTGGCTAACACGATGTTCCTCGAACATCATAGTTTTCCCTTTCGTGTTGTCCAAAGATAAATAAAAAAAAAAAAAATATTTTAGTCGCTCGATGCGCTGCTCGCATAGTTTATCTATGGCGTATATATTATTTTCAAATACACATATTCAATTCATACCACTTATAACTGGATGTAAGCTTTGTCAGACTATGTGTTCCAAGTGTTCATTATCTTGTGAAAGAGATGAGGTAGAAAATAATTATAATTCCACAATGTTTGAAATATTTTGGTCGCTTGGTACGCGTTGTCTATCTATAGCGTATATATTCTTTTCAGAAACAAATATTAATGCTGACTTCTTGAAAATAATTCATACCACCCAGAACAGGATGTAAGCTTCGTCTACGTGTTCAACTTGGGATAATGAGTATATATAAAAAATGTCCTTTACAGGTTTCGGCATACGGACCGTCGCGACTAACTCCAGCCTGTCTTCCTCTACCTACCAGTGGCCTAACTTACATTCGCCTGCAACTCACTGTTCCCCGAGTGGCCAATTGCGTTTTAATAAGACTTTACAAACCTCGAGACGCCAACAGTATAGGGCTACTGCAGATTCGTTTGTTGGGAAGCTATGCCTTCGGGAGTAATTTGGCTCAGAATTCAGAATCGGACGACGAGGCGCATTGCAAGCACAGTCTTGGTTGGCTAAGACTAATGCATCATTGTTTCACACTTGCTACTGATTTGGAGCTGAAGAGACAAATTGTGGACTGCGCTTCAAGGGTGCCTAACCTCTTAACCACGTGTTGTGGCCTGCTCTTGGTACCGTCTTATATTTTACCGGTGTATTTGCCGTGTTTAGAGAAAGTGCTGAGAGAATTGGCGCTATATAGCCCAGATAATGGATTTCACACTATGAGGGTGCTTTTAGAAAGCCGATCAGGGGTTATAGAACCTCTTATGATGTTGGATTCTAACTGGCAAAATAGACTGATCAACGCTTCTGGATATCAATCAGCTTGTGAGTTGCTCTTCCAGATATGCGAACATCAGGTAAGAACCAAAATTTGTGAGTGTGACGAATCTGAAAGTAATACATTTTTAGGACTTGCACACTTCATACCGAGTAAAAATACTCTTAGACTGGTTGGAAATGACAGCGACACAAGCCATAGCAACGGGTAACAACGAGAATTGTAATCCAGCTTACATTTCCAGCATTGCCTCCATTTTGTGGTCTGCAAAACAGTCTCAGGTCCAATACAATCTGCAGTCGTTGGTGACGGTAGAGATCTTTAACGCAATTTACAGCCTCAAAACGCAGATCGAATGTAGCATCAGCTTGAAATACGCAATAGACTCGTTAATGTGTTCCATATGCTACATCAGAACAGAGCTTTACACTCTGTTGCTTCAGAAAGTTGGAGTTTTGGTGCGCAGCTTGTCTACAGACCACCAAGCCTCGATCAGTGATGATAGAAAGGATTCAGAGAGCATGACCGATGACTCTAAACGAAATTCTGAGTGGTATAATCATCTCGTCATTGGGGAGCTATCAGAGTTGAATCTAACAAGGGAACAGTTGCAGACCATAGCGCTTGTGAGTAGATCTCCGACGGCCACTCAGCAGCTTTTGGATTCGGGCTTACCGAAGCTGTTGAATAGCGCTATCTTCGAGTTTTGCAATGCAGAATCAGAATCAGCAGTGCCTATGGGCAAACTAGAAAACGTTACGAGTATTTTGCAGTTCTTCACAGACGTCTGCGATGAAAAAACAATGCGAGATTGGTTGGGCTCTGAGGACGGGTCATCATTTTGGCTCCCTCTCCTTCAGTGGCTGTGTGAAAAACCCTCGACAAAAACTTCCAACCTTCAAACTGAAGCTCATGTCCACTTGGAGGAAGTTTGTGTCAAGTTTCTGGCGAAATGTTGCCTGTGCCACTCCCTTAACCAGGCTAGACTAGCTAAAGTTCTATGCGATGTCATTTACTTGCAGTCAAATGGCATATCTGGCTTCATGAGGAGGCTCATATTACAACTTTTGTTGGAGAATGAGAAAATTCCAGTTAGCATTGAGGCCGACGAAACATTTTATAAGAGCACTAAGCTAGCACAAGCCTATATTCCCACGCATCCAGCATTCAAACAAGCTTACAATAGAGCAATGTTGTACCTCGGCACAAATACCACACTCCTCGAGATACTGGAACAACATATATTTTTCAATGCGTCCTATAAAACGGAGCCCGTTGTTAATAAAAAGGCCAACACTTCCGCAAAGAAAGATATCTTCAAATCATGGTTTGCAGCTGATGAACAAGAGATGAGTATGGCCGCGGGAGTGACTGCAAAAGATAAACGTGCCAAAGATGCCAAGAATCAACTCTATGCTGCCACTCCCCAGAGCAAAAAGAAGAGGTATACTTCAGAATCCACAGGAATGAGTGATATGCTACAAGGAAGGGTTATCAAGTGCGATTCCTATTCCGATCAACCACTGCCACTAACGGTGAATCTAGGACAACTTTTGCGACTGATCGAGTCCAAAGGGTCCACTATCGATTGGCCTTATGTACACCTGAAAATTTTCCACTGCAAAAGTAAGTGACGCATCCTTTTTTCTAACAAATGAGGTTTCTAACAAATGATTTTTTCAAGATAATGAAGATAAATCGAGTAGCGACATGAATTCGTCAGCGTTCCAACAACAACCACCAATCTGTAGTGCCTTACAAGTATTTAGTTCCATGGGAGGCTTGGCTCTGCTTGCTCAACATTTGCCCACTGTATATCCAGAAGCTGTCAGACCTACTCAACAGGAGAAACCTTCAGCAGACCAGTCGGATTCAGAATGGATCAAAGTAGAAGGTGAGATGTCCAGAAAATGCTTGTAACCAATTGCATATTATATCATTTCATTTCAGAATGTGATGATATTTATGAAGACATTATGGAAGAGGCCATAGTAGGGACCAGTTCTCCTTCCAAGTCTTCAGTTCTCATCTCTCATATACCTCCCCATTCTCTAACAGCATTCGGGCTCTTCCTGAGGTTGCCTGGCTATGCAGAGGTCCTGCTCAAAGATATCAAGAGGGCGCTATATCTCCTGAGGCTAATACTTGGCGTAACAGATGATGGAGAAGGTATGAGAAATGAAGCATTTAGGAAGAACATCACTAAAGTCGTGATATTTTAGGCGGCGATATTTTCAACTCCCCTATTTCGGATTCCTTACCAACACTACCTTTTGAAGTATTGAAGAAATTGTATGACGGTACACCGCTCAGCACGGATGACGGGAGGCTGCTTAGGAGAATTAGCATCAATTTTGGAGTTGTGCACCTGTTGCTCGCTTGTCTGAGTATATTTACGAATAATTCTAGTAACAATGGAGATAAAGACCAAAGTACCAAAAATAAGGATGATAGGTCTCAACTCTACTGGGCTAAAGGTAATAAGTGACTTCAACTAATTGTCAAATTCGACACTGATAATTCATCATAATTCTCGATGTACTACACAAACTGCAGGAATCATTGTCCGATAAGATTCATGTCATTGAATGTGTAAATGAAAAGTTCAGAGAGTGTCAACCAATTATGCCATGCACAATATGTATAGTTGATTAAAAATCATTATTCCATTCTAGTTTTCAACAGAGTAATATCTTGTCATTCTTCATTTCATGTAGATTGTTGGCACATTCACTTGTTTATGATGAACTGATATCGACTGAATTTTCAATTTCTGAGGTTTCCAGTTGCCATTAAATCTTTGTTTCCAAAAAATTGAGATGATCTGATGAATAAATCAGGGTACTTTCTATATCTATGTTCAGTTGAATATATGGTGACTGAATCAGTTCCATACAATAGTACAATCAATTATCTTTAGTCTCCTTTTTGATTTTTTCAGGCACAGGCTTTGGTACTGGTTCTACCCAGCAAAGTTGGAATGTCGAACAGGCACTATTAAAGCAGAAGAATGAAGAAGAGCACGTCACAGTTCTACTACAAGTTCTGGCCAGTTACATCAATCCCAACGACGAAGCTGAAGATGAGCTTGGCGGAAATGTCCTACCTCAGCAATTCAACGAGCTTCTAACTCAGAGTGCCCTACTGCCAGCTATCTGTTCTTACTTAAGGAATGATTCAGGTGAACAATGAATGTCACATCTCCACTCAATCAGCAGGAATTTATGTATATTTCGTTTCCAGTCATGGATATGGCTAGACACATTCCTCTTTATAAAGCAGTGCTACAGCTGTTGAGGGCACTAGCGGTTAGCTCACAACTGGTTAGTCTGTTGCTGCCCCAAAAGAACATAGATCGCGATCGCGATCCTTCAGTGAGTTCCTTGTTGAAGAATATGAAGACTTGTGTAGATACATACGCTTCTAAATTAAGGTGAATCTACGAAATGATGGCTTTGATCAAAATCTGATACAAAGAATTTTGTTCTAGATTGAATAATAAATCGAAGACTAAATCCAAGGTGGGTGAGCCGATGGACGATTTAGAACAAGGAGAGGGCCTTGCTACATTGATGCCGGATATTCAAAATACTGCTAACCTAGTTTCCAGGGTAACCAGCGGTCTTGTGGATTCCGACAGTTCTTACGATAGCGATACTGCTGGAGATAAAAGAATCGTGGTTTCGTTGGAGGAACAATATTTGAGGATTATGAAAAATTTGCAATTCTGTAAGAATTTTTGTCTGTTGATATCTTCAAGTTTAGGCTGACTTTATTTTGTGTCTTCTTCAAGTGGACGTAAACATCTGAGTCAACTCAATTATTATAGCCCCTTTAGCTAGGAGAATATCGATTGATGCTCTGAAACATGGTATACTTACAAAACATACTCAATGATCTCATGTATTTTCATACAATAGTTTTCAGAAATATATGAACCATATGATGTACTGCCAGAGTTGAGTAAACACCAAATTATGAAAAACTACATTAATACGACATTTGTTGAAATGACAAACAGTAGACAAAGAAGATCAAAAATTAAATGATTTTTATTGTGCTAAGATTTTTTCCGAATTTTTGTGAGTGCTTTAGTATGTTTCATTGAGATCCACGAAGTCATACCAAAATATTCCATTTGAAGAAAGATGGGATTACTTAGACCTGTCCATTCTATTGACAATGTAAATCACACAAACTTGGAGGTACTGTAATTAAATCTAGTATATATTGCATATTCCCATTGCTATTCGTTGCGCAAATTTTGATTTCAGCAGCACCTGTTGAGAAATAATCGGAGGGAGTAGTGAGGATATATGACAGTTGAGAGTTGGATAGGAAGATGTTTCTTTTTGCATTTTCCCACAAAAATTCACCTTCGAGGTATTCAACTTTCGTTTCGTTGCGTTTTCGCTACTTCACCCTGTACAATTTCAAATGGAATAAACAACAGTGTTTTGAATGAATATTCATTCATTAGAATATGGTTGAATTTCAGAGCTTGCTTCAAACAAGGCATTGAAACCGCGTGACGACTATGACAGCATTCCTCGCGCTTTCTTATTTCAGGGTATTGATAGCTTGACGAAGTTTTACAGTTCTTCGTAGGCATGATGTCACCACAATAAAGATATTCAAATGCACAACTGGTAATGTCAAAAGACAACATACACATCAATTTGATATTATTTCATGCTGACTTATCTGTGATGTTGCCACGTTTAGAAAACGATGTGGCCAGTTGGAATCATGCGGTATTCCATAATGAAGCCATTTTTAGCATGGGGTCAGTGATTGTCAGAATGAATAGGAATTCTCCCATCACGAATAGTGAAGAAGTTTTTTTCCAGCTTTCGTGTGGGATTCTTTCTCCTCGTTCCTAAAAAAAAAAATAGAAGTTATTATAATTATTTCAATTAATTTGCAGGAGAGACAGATTTGCGGAAAATTTATTTGTAGCAATATTTTATTTGCAATTGTTGATCTTTTTCAGATCTGATGATGTTCATCTGAAAAGTTGGTAAAATTATCTACAATTCAACACACGCGTGTTAAATTAGATGGCAGTTTCAATTTGGTCAAGTATAAACATTCGTCTTATATATGTAGCTGACAAATTATTTTTTTACGGAATGATCGAGTGTTTGCCTGCAAGGTCAACTTCGAATTGGCAAAAATATGATATTCGCTTGAAATAACAAGGAAAATCGACACTGCTCTCAGTTGCTGAAATGAAACAACTGGAAATGAAGACAACTTTTTTAAATAAAATTATAGGAAGTTTTTCTAACCGATGCAATTGTATGACAGCGTCTGAGAAAGAATCCTATTTTGAGAGTCAACGACTGAGGATTGGCCTCAGTGAAATATTTTTTTTACTTATATCTGTTTTTTGAACAAATATACGCCACTGTCCTTCGAATGTTTTCAAATGAATGAAATATGATTGAGGTTGAAACTTTATATTTCTTGATCAAACAACGAACTTTTTTATCTTTTCAGCTTCCTATGAGATGATATCTGATTTACCAGACGGTGGAATAAAGTTTGTGGTGTCTCATCACTTTGAGAGTAACGCCAAAACAACTAGCGAGCAATCGCATCCTGCCAGAGTAAAGCGGATAGCGCAAGAGGCTGTGACATTATCGACTAGTTTACCCTTAAGTTATAGTAGTTCTGTTTTTGTAAGATATGACACTTCGCGATTGGACGTCATGAAGGTCCTCATTACAGGTGAGAGAAACTGTACTTTTTACCACAGGAATGCTTTTTCATAGATTTCAGAAGCCTCAGTACATTATATTGATAACAATTATTGTTGCATTCCTATCAAGACAAGATGTAGACTGATAACTCATTGGGAATTCCATATATTTACTATAACTGATGATTTTTGTAAGAGTAACAGCCGTATCTTCATTTTATTGAGACGTCTGAGCAAACTAAGCACCCTGTAGTTTGTACTCTAGTATTGGATACCTATCAGTTTCTAAACATTATTGCAAATGGGGCCATACCTCTGAATTCATTAATAAATCGTCAGTATCTTGAAAATTAACTTGAAGGACGAAATAAATAAACATCGAAACAGAATTCTTTACTTTTCTGAATACATCATATGTATAGATAAAGGGAAGATTATCATCCTCGTGGAACCACAAGGTAAAAAAATGAAGTGAAGACTTCAGAGCCGTATTTTCAAAAATAAAGCTGAAGGTATATCCCAAGGGTGTTGAAATCTCAAACTTGGCGGATTGAAAGTTTGTCAACTGGAATTTTATATTATTAACTGTATATTATTCATTAATTCATTTTAATACTACGAAAACTTGAAGGTAGGAGAATTAAAGAAGATTCAGTAGACTAGTTTGTAACCATTTCACATAAAAGTACGTCTAAGTCAGAACAATGCAGTAGTGAATTCAGGGTTGGGATAAAGTATAGAACCAAGTAAATATATTTTAAATGAAAAGAACGATATTTATAAAATATCTAAATAGTTTTTTGCTCTAATGCAAAAAAACTCAAAGGAGGTTGATTAAAGTGCTATATTCCTCGTTTTTACAAATTTTTTCACACTAAACTCAGTATGTATGTATTCAAAATAACAAGTTCTTTCAGAATATGTAGGGTGCCTCATTTAGATTGAAGAAGTTGATGGCATTTCCGGTTAAACCGGAAGTATATTATCAACAAAAAAATATACATCAGATGCATTTTGTTCCATTGCACTTACCTGCAAATTTCAATGAATTTCGTTCTTTTCTTTCAAAAGATATTTACTTGGTTCCATACTTTATCCCAATCTGTATTCAACATATTAAAAAGTGTTATGATTGAACATTCAACATCCATAAATTATCTTGACATACAGGATGAACAATGAGAAAAAAATGCATTGGTGAAAATTCACGGTGATAAACTTATTAGACAAATACGTATCGAAAACATCTTGGTTGATGGAGGCATACAACAAATGAAAGATTTATTTGCAGACGTCTACGAATTTTCATTTTTAAAGCTTGACGACAATAGTATATTATGATACAAGTTTTATGAGACGTTGTTTGGCCGCAAAAGAACGAGTGCGAAATAACTATAATAACAAGGAATATTGGCGACGCTTGGCAGTGTAGTTATAACCCAGTCAGCGGCTGTTTCTATTTATTGGTTCACGATTTCGATCCTGACATCGCTTTGCCCATAAGTGGTTCGGAGTCCACTATAAAAAACTATCCCGCACAAGATCTCAACGTTGATATAGTGAAAAATGAATATATTAACAAAATTCTATGTCAAAAACTCATGTTTGTAGGGCCTTCGGACACCCCGTACGCGAATGGCTGTTTTGAGTTGGACGTGTTCTTCCCGCCCGACTACCCCTTGTCCCCGATGATGATCAATTTGGAGACGACGGGCCACCACACAGTGAGATTCAACCCTAATCTATACAATGACGGCAAGGTGTGCTTATCTGTTCTAAACACGTGGCATGGCAGGCCCGAGGAGAAATGGAACGCGCAGACGTCCAGCTTCTTGCAAGTGTTGGTCTCTATACAGAGTTTGATCCTCGTTCCCGAACCCTATTTCAATGAACCAGGTGAGTAATCATACAGCAGCGGTTCTCAACCTCTTTTGATTCCAGGACCCCTTTTCAAATATGTTTGGAAAGCGCGGACCGCTGAGATTAAATTCCAATCTTCTCAAATCGACTATCAATATCCACTCATCATAACATTCTCAATTCTCAATTAGTTTCAGGAAATTTCTCAAATAAGCAATTGAATGAAAGTAAGAGCAAAAAAAAAATTGTATTGAAGTAATTTACATGAGAATCATAATAAATTACATGCAATGAAAAGAGTGTAAAATACGCATTTCACTCTGTAATATTACTAATGAAAAGGCTAGTGTTTCTTCTCGGCGACAAGCTCAATGATATCTGGTATGATACTTGAGAGTTGTATCTGTAGCACAGTTCATGTCATTTTCAATAATACCGAAATGGTGTCAATATTACATCTCATTTTCTGGTTGATGTACCAAAACCCTTGCTTTGACATTACGGACAAAACGGAGGTCCGCGGACCACAGGTTGAGGACCGCTGGTATACATATTATATTAATATTCCTATGAAGATATACCAGACACCTAAGATCAAAAAAGTTTCATTATAGTTACATCCATACAGCCAGTACTGGAATCCTTCATTCAGCCGCTACAGGGCGTTGAAATTGATTTTTTTCTTGTATGTTCCTCAATGATTCAACATTCTCGATAGATATCGCTTTGAAAATTTGTAAAGACATTGGAAAAAATAGTCATTGTTATGCATGAAAACATGTCATCATGTTTTGATTACATATTCTGAGTATTTGTTCTAAAAGTTGATTTAGACAGTTAGGTAACTGTCGCCCTCTCGAGTTTGGTAATACTTCCCTTGGTTTAGTAAATAATCGACAATAAATGGAGTAATTTTGACTTGTTGCAAACGAACATTTTAAATGAACGTGCCTAAATTTTCTCAATTATATTGCAAAACAAGATAAATAATACTGAAGGTTCATTTTGAGCTACCTCTGTGTAGGAATCAGGATTCTTACATTTCATCTCAATACGCGACTGGAACTTTACCACTATTTTCTACAATTTGTTACGGCATACACAAGAACCGACAAATGGTTGAGTTGATAATCATCTTCAAAATTTTCAAAAACAAATCATATTCTATACTAGTTCGTAATATCAAGTTAGTGAACGTTTTTTCCAAATCCATACAATGAGTGTGATGCATTGGACTGTGTGAATATACTATAATTAGTTTGAGTTAATGAGTGTGTGGTACTCTTTGACCTCGCTTATACACTGTACGTAGGGCTCTGTTAACTAAGTCATATAATTATGATCCCTTCAATACATCACCTAATAAAAATGTGTATAGTCATCGTGAATACTGTGAATAGACAGTTTCTTCATATTAATAATGTGAATGTTTCTGAGTTTTTATTCATATCAATCGATCAATCCTAGGTTATGAGCGAGCTAGAGGCACCCCAGCCGGTACGATCAGTTCCAGAGACTACAACCTTAACATTTGCCAAGCGACTGTTCGGTGGGCTATGCTGGAACAAATCCTGAACCCCTGCCCCTGCTTCAAGGATGTCGTTCAAACGCACTTCTACATCAAACGGTATGAAATAATGGCACAGGTAGAAAAGTGGATAAGCGAAGTAGAGCTGGAAGTCACGAAAGAAAAGAAGATGAGCAGAACCAGTAAAAAATCGCCAGCCAGCACTTTGGAGACCTTCAAAAAGGTGTATCAGCAGCTGAAGGACGCTCTTTCGAAATTGAAACCTCCTCCGGATCTGGAAGAGGACGAAGAAGAACTGCCTCTGACTCCGACGAACAATATGGAGGTGGCGATTGTGGTGCACCATGCAGACACAGACAAGGATATGGAGAAGATGGTGAACGACATGTGTGAATGAGAGGGATTCAATAGCATTTATTTTTTCATTGTAAATTTTCACTCTTCAGTCCATTTCGTTATATAGAGCAACATTTATAATTTCGCAGTTCAAAACAGGATGAATGATTTTTTTTAAATATGATTATTTCGGACCGAAAAAATTTGAGTGACTGTTGAAGGATTAGTTACCGATGCATACCTTCTATCATTATGGATATTGTTGGCACAGATGTAGAATGATCGGTGAATCAATTCCCATATTTTAAATTGTTTATAAACGAATGTGATTTGAAGTAAAACAAGATACTGTTTTATGCTTATTCTTGACTTGTAGTTCAGATATGACCTTATAAAAATTATTATTCAAATTGGTGTTTCTCAAAATTGAAACAGCATCAAAATATTCTTAATATCCACATTATGAAAAAGCTGTACGTTAGCTAAAAGTACCGCTATCAGGAAATTCAATAACTACTATCAAAGGTGACCTCAATAAACTATAAGTTTATTCTTGATTATCTTCCTCGTTTGTAAAAAATAAATATAGAAGTTATAATAATTATTTCAATATATTTGTAGCAAGGACAGATTTATGATCTGCACCAAAAGTTTAAAATAAATTTATATCCAAAAAAACACAACAATATTTAGAAAAGTCTAAATACATATTACGGCAACTAAGTTGCCATCCTCAGTAGACCTGATAAGTGAAAATGATCGAGCGACTCCTTGGTATCTTTCAAGATATTCTACAGAAATTACCTTCAAGAGAGTGAAATAAATATCTCCAGACCAGAAGTAATAGAGATGTGCGGATTTCGATATTCGGTTGGATCACACTACCATTTCCACTATGAATTTGGAATGTTTCCTCCACTTAGTTATGTACTATCGATTTTCGAATTTGAGAAAAGTTCTTTTAGGATAATGAGTCAATGGTCGCCACTATCTTGTATATAGCCATTGTAATGTAGACCTGTCAAACAACCTTAATGAGGCCACTCGAGGATAGATGGCGATACGGTCGTCGATCCTGAAAAGTTGAATCAGCTTTTTCTGATGAAGGATCTGACCTAAGATGGATAGATTGAAATCAAGTTTTTGAGAGTTTCCAAGATGAACGAGAGTTACCAGCTGAATCTACATTCAGAACACCAGCAACTTCCTTTGCAATTATGACAAGTGCTGCCCAAACAATTATTTTGGGGGCGGTGAGGATAAGACTTTTATGTATAAGACTCTAATACTGATCTGATCTACCAGTGGTATGTAATACATTGAAAAGCTTTCTTACTGAAACCGTCGAAAAAATTGACCAAGCTAATTCTTTACTTAATGCATACTAGTTTCTTTCTTATAGGACACTGCTATTCAATATAACTCCTGGTGAGCTAGGTTTGAGACTGTCAGTTATGCTGTGCATGAATATTATTTTCATGCATCACCTCCTAATCTGATTATGGTAAACTAAAGCATTCAAGGTTAACTTTCACATAGGAACTTAAAATTCTGTAAATATGTCCAAAAATTCTTTGACATTTATTATATAATACTTAATATACATCTGGAATAATTATCTCTTGGGTATTGTGTTTAATCCAAGGAATCACTTTGTGGAAACTCTAGAACGCTTATTCCAGGAAAAATTAACAGCATAACTTTTGGGTTTGAATTTCTTCTCGAAGCTACTTTTCTGAATGAACCAAGTCCAACCATTCTTTTCACAGAAATTTATAGCATCCTCTTTGGTTGAAAATTCCACATCCATATTTGACAGTGGGTCTCCACTAGAAAAAAAAAAGTAGACATCAAGTCAGAAGACAGATTTTACTGAAATTATTTACGTTGAACACCATCCCATCAAAGGATTCTCCCAGCGTTCTCTAGTTTCAAATTCGATTGCCCAGTTGCCAAGATTGTTGGTACCACTCTGCATACAGTTTTTAGAGGGTTCATATATTCTGACTCTTCGTTCTTTCACATGCTCCTCTGGAACTCCAGTAACAGGAGCTATACAGGTCTACAACAATATTTTTCAATAATGTAACATTTTGAGATGTAAGCATATAATTTACAGTTCCTTCCACAGTAATGAAATTTTGTAACTTCCTCCTATGTTCTATCTCGTCGGGGGTCAAGTGGATAACGTCTGTTTTCACTTGAGAATCACTGGCTCTCACGGCAGAAGACGACAGATATTTCAGTGTCATTGGAAATTTTGAGAGATTTCTCAACCTCAACAATGAAACGGACATTTTCAATGTGATTATTTAATCACGGATCACCAGAGACAACCAAAGGTGTACCCAAGGTGGATATAGACGATGTACCCCTCTTCTGTGATACAACTGTGAACTATACATAAACAAACCACATTATGCAACTCCCAACTTGCACCAACTGTATCAACTATTACCACAGAATAAAGGGATCTGTGCACCAACTGTATCAACTATTACCACAGAATAAAGGGATCTGTGATATTGCCAAAGAGTATAATATAATCAAAGAGTACAATTATTCTATGCTACAATAGAATATGCTGTTGTCACAGTATATTATCCCTAGACGTCTAACCTATGTGAAGATGGCAGCCAGGAGTGAGCGGCCAAATTTCCGAATACTTCCGAATGCGCTCGTCAGTGGCGCGCGCTAGTTTCCCCCCTTTTAGGGTAACGTGATGCTTTTAATTCAATTGGAATGTTTCAGACTAGGCACAAGAATCGATTGCAGATTGATTTTGACTCGACTGAAAAATTATTGAGGAAGCTGTCTTCAATCGAAGAAAGATATACATTGATTTGAACCCATTTGTGGTATCGCAATCATGAAATGCACGACATACTTTTATACAGACATTAAAGTAATTGAGGAGGGCAGAACTGATGTTTGAATATATAGTTTGGGGCACAAATATGATACAGCAGCCAGAGGAGGATCCCCTAATAGATCCCACAAAGAATTATACACTCAAAAAAAAACTTTCATCGATTTTCTATATTTGAACCAGAAACTGATCTAACTTCACTAGGTCAGGGAGGTAGCTTTTCAACTGTAGAATCCAGCTGAGAAATAATTGTTTCTTGCTAAATTCCTCAGAAGATTCTACACATGAAAAACATGATTTTTATATATATTTCTTCGATTTTCGATACTTAAACCAAAAACTGAACGAACTCCAATAGGTCAGGGAAGTAGCTTTTCAACTCCAGAATCCAGCTGAGGAAGAATTTTTTCTTGCTAAATCCTCCAGAAGATTCTACACACGAAAAACATGATTTTTATATATATTTCTTCGATTTTCGATACTTAAACCAAAAACTGAACGAACTCCAATAGGTCGAGGAAGTAGCTTTTCAACTCGAATCCAGCTGAGAAAGAATTGTTTCTTGCTAAATCCCCCAGAAGATTCTACACATGAAAAACATGATTTTTATATATATTTCTTCGATTTTCGATACTTAAACCAAAAACTGAACGAACTCCAATAGGTCAGGGAAGTAGCTTTTCAACTCCAGAATCCAGCTGAGGAAGAATTCTTTCTTGCTAAATCCTCCAGAAGATTCTACACACGAAAAACATGATTTTTATATATATTTCTTCGATTTTCGATACTTAAACCAAAAACTGAACGAACTCCAATAGGTCGAGGAAGTAGCTCTCCAACTCCAGAATCCAGCTGAGGAAGAATTGTTTCTTGCTAAATTCCTCAGAAGATTCTACACACGAAAAACATGATTTTTATATATATTTCTTCGATTTTCGATACTTAAACCAAAAACTGAACGAACTCCGAAAGGTCAGGGAAGTAGCTTTTCAACTCCAAAATCCAGCTGAGGAAGAATTGTCTCTTGCTAAATCCCTCAGAAGATTCTACACACGAAAAACATGATTTTTATATATATTTCTTCGATTTTCGATACTTAAACCAAAAACTGAATGAACTCCAATAGGTCAGGGAAGTAGCTTTTCAACTCCAGAATCCAGCTGAGGAAGAATTGTTCAGTTTTTGGTTTAAATATCGAAAATCGAAGAAATATATATAAAAATCATGTTTTTCGTATGTAGAATCTTCTGAGGAATTTAGCAAGAAACAATTATTCCTCAGCTGGATTCTGGAGTTGAAAAGCTACTTCCTCGACCTATTGGAGCTCGTTCAGTTTCTGGTTCAAGTATCGAAAATCGAAGAAATATATATAAAAATCATGTTTTTCGTATGTAGAATCTTCTGGGGGATTTAGCAAGAAACAATACTTCCTCAGCTGGATTCTGGAGTTGAAAAGCTACTTCCCTGACCTATTTGAGTTCGTTCAGTTTCCGGTTTAAGTATCGAAAATCGAAGAAATATATATAAAAATCATGTTTTTCGTGTGTAGAATCTTCTGAGAAATTTAGCAAGAAACAATTCTTCCTCAGATGGATTCTGGAGTTGGAAAGCTACTTCCTCGACCTATTGGAGTCCGTTCAGTTTTTGGTTTGAGTATCGAAAATCGAAAAAATATATATAAAAATCATGTTTTTCGTGTGTAAAATCTTCTGGGGGATTTAGCAAGGAACAATTCTTTCTCAGCTGGATTTTGGAGTTGAAAAGCTACTTCCTTGACCTATTGGAGCTCGTTCAGTTTTTGGTTCAAGTATCGAAAATCGAAGAAATATATATAAAAATCATGTTTTTCGTGTGTAGAATCTTCTGAGAAATTTAGCAAGAAACAATTCTTCCTCAGCTGGATTCTGGAGTTGGAAAGCTACTTCCTCGACCTATTGGAGTCCGTTCAGTTTTTGGTTTGAGTATCGAAAATCGAAAAAATATATATAAAAATCATGTTTTTCGTGTGTAGAATCTTCTGGGGGATTTAGAAAGGAACAATTCTTTCTCAGCTGGATACTGGAGTTGAAATGCTACTTCCCTGACCTGTTGGAGTTCGTTCAGTTTTTGGTTAAGTATCGAAAATCGAAGAAATATATATAAAAATCATGTTTTTCGTGTGTAGAATCTTCTGAGGAATTTAGCCAGAAACAATCATTTCTCAGCTGGATTCTGGAGTTGAAAAGCTACTTCCTTGACCTATTGGAGCTCGTTCAGTTTTTGGTTCAAGTATCGAAAATCGAAGAAATATATATAAAAATCATGTTTTTCGTGTGTAGAATCTTCTGGAGGATTTAGCAAGAAACAATTCTTCCTCAGCTGGATTCTGGAGTTGAAAAGCTACTTCCCTGACCTATTGGAGTTCATTCAGTTTTTGGTTTAAGTATCGAAAATCGAAGAAATATATATAAAAATCATGTTTTTCGTGTGTAGAATCTTCTGAGGAATTTAGCAAGAAACAATTATTTCTCAGCTGGATTCTGGAGTTGAAAAGCTACTCCCTCGACCTATTGGAGCTCGTTCAGTTTTTGGTTCAAGTATCGAAAATCGAAGAAATATATATAAAAATCATGTTTTTCGTGTGTAGAATCTTCTGGGGGATTTAGCAAGGAACAATTCTTCCTCAGCTGGATTCTGGAGTTGAAAAGCTACTCCCTTGACCTGTTGGAGTTCGTTCAGGTTAGGGTTTAAGTATCGAAAATCGAAAAAATATATATGATAATCATGTTTTTCGTGTGTAGAATCTTCTGAGGGATTTAGCAAGAAACAATTCTTTCTCAGCTGGATTCTGGAGTTGAAAAGCTACTTCCTCGACCTATTGGAGTCCGTTCAGTTTTTGGTTTAAGTATCGAAAATCGAAAAAATATATATAAAAATCATGTTTTTCGTGTGTAGAATCTTCTGAGGGATTTAGCAAGGAACAATTCTTTCTCAGCTGGATTTTGGAGTTGAAAAGCTACTTCCTTGACCTATCGGAGCTCGTTCAGTTTTTGGTTCAAGTATCGAAAATCGAAGAAATATATATAAAAATCATGTTTTTCGTGTGTAGAATCTTCTGGGGGATTTAGCAAGAAACAATTCTTCCTCAGCTGGATTCTGGAGTTGAAAAGCTACTTCCCTGACCTATTGGAGTTCGTTCAGTTTTTGGTTTAAATATCGAAAATCGAAGAAATATATATAAAAATCATGTTTTTCGTGTGTAGAATCTTCTGGGGGATTTAGCAAGAAACAATACTTCCTCAGCTGGATTCTGGAGTTGAAAAGCTACTTCCTTGACCTATTGGAGCTCGTTCAGTTTTTGGTTCAAGTATCGAAAATCGAAGAAATATATGTAAAAATCATGTTTTTCGTGTGTAGAATCTTCTGGGGGATTTAGCAAGAAACAATTCTTCCTCAGCTGGATTCTGGAGTTGAAAAGCTACTCCCCTGACCTATTGGAGTTCGTTCAATTTTTGGTTTAAGTATCGAAAATCGAAGAAATATATATAAAAATCATGTTTTTCGTGTGTAGAATCTTCTGAGGAATTTAGCAAGAAACAATTATTCCTCAGCTGGATTCTGGAGTTGAAAAGCTACTTCCTCGACCTATTGGAGCTCGTTCAGTTTTTGGTTCAAGTATCGAAAATCGAAGAAATATATATAAAAATCATGTTTTTCGTGTGTAGAATCTTCTGAGGTATTTAGCAAGAAACAATTCTTCCTCAGCTGGATTCTGGAGTTGAAAAGCTACTTCCCTGACCTATTGGAGTTCGTTCAGTTTTTGGTTTAAGTATCGAAAATCGAAGAATTATATATAAAAATCATGTTTTTTGTGTGTAGAATCTTCTGAGGAATTTAGCAAGAAACAATTATTTCTCAGCTGGATTCTACAGTTGAAAAGCTACCTCCCTGACCTAGTGAAGTTCGATCAGTTTCTGGTTCAAATATAGAAAATCGATGAAAGGTTTTTTTGAGTGTATAATTCTTTGTGGGATCTATTAGGGGATCCTCCTCTGGCTGCTGAATCATATTTGTGCCCCAAACTATATATTCAAACATCAGTTCTGCCCTCCTCAATTACTTTAATGTCTGTATAAAAGTATATGTCGTGCATTTCATGATTGCGATACCACAAATGGGTTCAAATCAATGTATAGCCTTCTTCGATTGAAGACAGCTTCCTCAATATTTTTTCAGTCGAGTCAAAATCAATCTGCAATCGATTCTTGTGCCTAGTCTGAAACATTCCAATTGAATTAAAAGCATCACGTTACCTTAAAAGGGGGGAAACTAGCGCGCGCCACTGACGAGCGCATTCGGAAGTATTCGGAAATTTGGCCGCTCACTCCTGGCTGCCATCTTCACATAGGTAGACGTCTAGGGATAATTGAACGATCAAACGAACTTACCTGTGAAGTTCGATCGTGATTATATGACGGCGCCTCGTCCTTCGAGATCACTAAGGTAGTATCGCTTTTAGCGCGCTAGTTACCACAAGTTTATAGATAATAATAAAAAAAAGAAGAAGAGTACATGGCTATGACCCTTGCTACCTTTACGTTCCTGATATCGTGTCATTTCCGTTTTTTGTGCGGCTAGAAGCCACATGTAATTTTTCATTTCCTAATTTTTTAGCCAAGTAAGAAAAAAGAATATGGGAAAAAGAAAGCGTTCCAGACCCAGATCTGATTCTCACTCGTTAAAGTTGGAAATGAGAATCAGAAAACTCGAGAAAGAACTTGCAAGAACAGAAAGACGCCACTCCAGTGGTGATAGACAACGTTTTTCGAAAGAGAGATCTACTAGAAGAACAAAATGGGAGAGGTCGCATGGGGCACGTAGCCCCTTAGACCAGACTAGAGCAGGCAACTCCAGATCAAGATCCAGACATAGGGAAGCAGTAGGGGCTCACGGAGCAGGTAACTCCGTTCAGACTTCCAGAGCGTGTAGCTCTGTCCAACCTGCTAGGTCACCCAGTTCAGTTGGGCCCTCCAGAACACGTAGTTCTGTCGAGCCCTCCAGAGCAAGTAGCTCTGTCCAACCTGCTAGAGCACCCAGTCCAGTTGAGCTCCCAAGAACATGTAGTTCTGTTGAGCCCTCCAGAGAAAGTAGTCCTGTTGAATCATCCTCAGCATATATCAACTCTCCCAGAGCACGCAGCTCTGTTGAGTCCTCCAGAGCAGATAGCATTGTAGAGTCCCCCAGTCCAGCCCCTGCAAATAGGGCACGTAGCCTTAGTCCCCAGCAGACTAGTCCTGCACCCCAAGACCAGACATCAGAACCCACTATGCTAGAGTTAGATTCTGAGACACTAGGCTTCCTAGGTGAGGATCCTTTAGCAAAACAAACAAAGGGTACCCAACTGCATGAGGCAGTAACCACTAGGTGGAGCCACATACTGACTAAGGGACTAGAGAAAAGTACAAGCTCAGAAATACTGGAGAAATACCCTCCTCCTATTAACTGCCCTACCTTAGGAGTACCAGCACTCAATGAAGAAATAGTACCCCTAATGAATGAGACAATCAAGAAGAGAGAACAAAGAATGACATCAACACAGAAAAACCTCGGAGCTGGGCTAACAGCATTAGGCTCGGCTCTGAATGTAATTCTAAATGAGCCAAGTTCTCCACTAAGAACAGAACTGCTGAAGTTCCTCGGAGATGCAGGGCGACTGTTCTCCAATGCTCATTATATCACCTCTCTAGACAGACGTGCTAACTTGTGCCAGGTTTTATCCAAAGCAGCAAAGGACATAGCCTTCAACAATAACATTGATCAATACCTCCTTGGGAAAGATTTTGGCGAAAAATACAAAAACGCCAAGGTCGTCGAAAAATCTAGCCAGGATTTAAAGCCCAAGACATCACCAATTGCTTCAGAGCTCCTGCAGTACCAGATCCAAGGCCAGTACTGAGGCCTTTAAACCGACAGGGCCCAACTCGATTTGTGAGGGAATCGAGATCAAGAGGGCAACAACCTCATCAGCTACAGAAAAAGAAGGAGGGGAGGAACACCAACAGATACAGAAGAGATTAGAGGTAGGACTGGCGGGCAGGCTTAGATATTTCTATAAAAATTGGGAGAAGATTACCACTAATAAGGTTATCTTGAATTGGGTCAGGGGCTATTCCCTACCATTTCATCAGCAATCTCCTAGGCAGCATGCTGCTGTCAACACAAGACACTTTTCCCTGGTAGCACATGAGTCCGTGCTAGAGAGCATCAATAACCTACTCAAACAGGGTGTTATTTCACAGGTCGAGCCAACAGAGCACCAGTTTCTATCTCCTTTCTTTTTGACTAGCAAACCAAATAAGAAAGCCAGGTTCATTTTGAACCTTAAACTCCTCAACACCTTCCTGAGGCCACTCCATTTCAAAATGGAGGATCATAGGACGGCCGCAAAACTTTTACACAAAGACTACTTCATGACTTCAATTGACTTGAAGGATGCCTACTACACTCTCCCCATACACGAAGATCATAAAAAATATCTTCGATTCCATTTTAATTCAACCTATTATGAATTCACATGTCTACCATTTGGACTGTCATCTGCACCCTATACGTTTACCAAGCTAACCAAGCCTGTTCTGGCTTGGATGCGAAGGAATGGTATAACCTGTGTACTTTACTTAGACGATTTTCTGATAATTCATGAAGACTTCTCAACGTGTAAAATTCAAACACAAATGACTATCAGTCTCTTGGAGTCACTTGGTTTTGTGGTGAACCATGAAAAGAGCATGCTAGTACCTTTCAAAAGCTGTAAGTTCTTGGGCTTCATATTCAACACCAATAACATGACTATAAGCCTACCAGACGAGAAACGTCAGAAGCTGACAGCCATTATTAATGAAATCCTTCAAAAAAGCTCTTGTACCATAAGATTTTATGCCAAATTCATAGGACTCTTGGTCTCTGCTTGTCCAGCCATAAAATTTGGCTGGCTATATACAAAGACCTTTGAAAGAGAAAAAGTACAGGCCCTTCGTAAATCTAGTCACAATTTCAATGCTACCATGATAATTGGAAGAAATCTCAGGGAGGACCTATTATGGTGGAAAGAAAGGGTTCCCTACTCTGTTAATTTTATTAGGCAGGACAAATATTTCATAGAAATTTTCTCAGACTCATCCTTGTCAGGGTGGGGAGCTGTATGTGAGGGAGTGGAGACCCATGGTTGGTGGTCAGAGACAGAGCAGAAACCCCACATCAATTATCTTGAACTGCTTAGTTCATTCCTTGCACTAAAATGTTTTGCCCGTGACTGTCGGTCGGTTAGTATACTTCTAAGGATTGACAACACTACAGCGATAGCCTACATTAATCGTATGGGTAGTGTTCTTTATCCAAAATTATCAAGCTTAGCCAAGGAAATTTGGCAATGGTGCGAGGAGAGGGACGTCTGGATTCAGGCGTCATATGTATCGTCTGCAGACAACTCAGTAGCCGATAGGCAGTCTAGAATTCTTCCCAAAGAGACTGAATACGAACTCAAGTCAGCCAGTTTCAATTTAATATCACACAGGCTGGGAAAACCTGAGATCGATCTATTTGCATCCAGTAATAATGCAAAGTGTGAGAGATATATCTCCTGGTTCCCTGATCCAGGTTCAATAGCGGTAGATGCATTTACCATTGACTGGAAATACATTTTTTTCTATGCCTTTCCTCCATTTTGTCTAATCCTGCGCACCCTGAACAAAATAATATTAGATAAAGCAAAGGGAATCCTCATTGTCCCCAAATGGGAAACTCAACCATGGTTTCCTCTATATAACCAACTTCTAGTCAGGCCTCCACTTATATTGAAAGCTAATGAACATCTTCATATTCCTTTCAGGAACAAAAACCTCCACAAAGAGAACCTTTTCCTGGTGGCAGGTTTATTATCGGGGAAGCATTTTCACGAAAAGGAAATGCTCAAAGCACCATACCAGTGTTGATGGAATCTATATCCTCTTCAACTATAAAACAGTATGAGGTGGTTTATAAAGCATGGTGGAGTTTTTGCCAAGACAACCAAATAAATCTATATGATGCTGGGGAAGCTCAAGTCATCAAATTCCTAGAAGTTCAGTTAGAAAAGAAGAAATTCTGTTATAATTCCTTCAATTCATATCGCTCAGCTCTGGCCTTGATACTACAAGGAAATATCAGTAATAGTCAAAACATAAAGCGATTTCTGAAAGGCATATTCAGACTTAGACCGCCTCAGAGGAAATATAATTTCGTTTGGGAACCTGAAACAGTTCTGTCCTGGTTCAGACAGAGTCCACCAAACGAGGAACTGTCACTAACAAAACTGTCAAGAAAAACAGCTACTTTACTAGCATTGATCGCTGCCCACAGAATCCAGACCCTAGCGATAATTCGTGTACAAAATATAATCATTTCCAGAGAAGAGATCCAAATCTTCATAACAGACCAGTTAAAGTCAACAAGAAATGATAAGGAACAACCCTGCCTACACATCCCTTTTTTCCGAGAGAGGCCAGAAGTGTGTGCAGCATCAGCCCTTATTATGTACATCGAGAGGACAGCGAGTATAAGGGGAGAAGCACAAGAATTTTTATTCCTGAGTTCCCGCAACCCTTATCAGACAGCCACAACCAGCACCATAAGCAGATGGATCAAACAATCCCTCTCGAAAGCTGGAATAAATACAGCAATTTTTTCAGGGTACTCTACCCGACACGCTGCTACATCGGCAGCTAACAGAAACGGCATTACCCTGGATGTTATCAGGAGAACAGCCGGATGGTCCAAGAAATCAGAGATGTTTGCTAAGTTTTACAAACAGCCCCTCAAGGACCCATCAGCCTTTGCAAAAGCAGTTTTTAGTTGAATGTTCAAGTTTTTTTCGTTTCTACAGACAAGATGTATTGTTAACTATTACTATTTTTGTTCAAAGCAGTAATACATAGTTTCAATAGTAAGTTCACCAGAATTACTACAGACCATATAGGTAGGCGAGAGACTGTTATTCCTGGGGAAAACACATATCCTTTGAACAACTACCTTAGTGATCTCGAAGGACGAGGCGCCGTCATATAATTTACCGATTAAACGAACTTACCTGTGAAGTTCAATCGTAATTATATTAGGCGCCTCGTCCAAAGAGATCACACCCACCTCACCCAGAGAAATTGAATAGCCCGCGGGTGTGTTTTCCCCCACTTTAAACTAAATGACACGATATCAGGAACGTAAAGGTAGCAAGGGTCATAGCCATGTACTCTTCTTCTTTTTTTTATTATTATCTATAAACTTGTGGTAACTAGCGCGCTAAAAGCGATACTACCTTAGTGATCTCTTTGGACGAGGCGCCTAATATAATTAAGATTGAACTTCACAGGTAAGTTCGTTTAATCGGTAAATTATATGACATCGCCTTGTCCGAAGATCAATTTTATTCACTATGTAGTTTGCGCTCTTGTAGTGCAAAGGCCACTGATTTTAAAGGTAAAAATAAAAAGAAGAAGAGCATGCTTTCCCTCCATTTCCTTGCTCAACACTTCATTACGCTCGAAGTGCCTGTGCAATATTTTTTGGGCGGGACATTCGATTTTTGGCTGTGGGATGATCTTCGGACAAGGCGATGTCATATAATCACGATCGAACTTCACAGGTAAGTTCGTTTGATCGTTCAATTATATGACATAGCCTTGTCCTTCAGATCAATTTTATTCACTATGTAGATTTTCAAAGTAATGAAAATATTGCAATTATTGTTTTGCGTTAAGCTTGGTTTGGCTGTTTTCTTCCGAGAAATGAACGAAAGAAATATTCATTTTCAATAAAATTTTTATTGTTCAACAGTTCTGCGACATCTACTTTCTAAAGATTGCTTTAGAAAATTTAGTTTCATTGCTCGAGGGTCTGTTATAGAATTTTGCAAAGGATGTTGATCCCTTCCAACCCGCACTTTTCCTAATTACATCCCATGACACGCCTTTACGGTAAGCCATTGATGTAACTGCATGTCTAGAGTGGGCAGAGAATACGTTAGTGTCCACACCTGACAGGGCTAGTGTTTTCTTAACCCATCGACTCAATATTTCTTTAGTTGCCAAAGCATGCGGTTCTTTTGTTGACAAAAAAAGGTATGATTGTGATCCTCTAAGATCTTGGGTTCTACTAATATAATCATGTAGGCAACGTACCAAGCACAATTTTCTATTCTCAAATCGTTCAAATTCCCAAAAAGGTTGGTAAGGATTTTTCCCAGTTGTTTTAATTGGATCTGGGATATGTACAAGCACTCCTGAAGTATTGAATATAATATTTTCTACTCTGATTTTATGGAAAGTCTGGATTCTATGTCCTGTAGCTAAGGCTAACAAGGTTATAAGTTTCCTGGAAAGTTCTAAGAGGCTTAATTTCTCCTCAGACTCTAGTGAAGCGAGATATTGTATTACTATCTCTGGATCCCATGTAACCTCATAACGTGGCTCCGGGGGTCTCATTCTTCTGATGCCTTTCAGGAACCTTCTAACAAGAATGTTGTTACCTATGTCACCTCGCAAAATGAGGCTTAGTGCTGAACGGTGTTGGTTGAATGTCCCATATTTGACAGGTGTTTTGTCCAACTGATCCTGGAAAAAACATAGGACATCTGCTACATTTCCTTCAAATGGGTCTATCTGACGACTTTGGCAGAATAACCACCAAGAGTTTAATGAGGTGTTATATTGTTTCTGTGTTGCTGGAGATAACGATTCTAAGGATGTTCTAACGGTCTCCTCTGGGTAGCCTTGCTTTATGAAGGCCTTCCTGATAACCTCCCTGCAACCAGGGTAAGGGATGCTGACATAGGGTGTCTTGTTCTGTAACTGGAAGACAATAATGCATCATTAGGTTGGAAGACTAACATTTCTGAGATAAGAAGTTTCTTGAAGATTGGGAACCACGGTTGTGTTGGCCAGTTGGGCACAACTACAACACCTATAGCTCGATCATGTATGATCTTATTTAACATTCTCAATATCAGAGCGAATGGTGGAAATGCATAAAAATTTTTTGAATTCCATCGCACAGTAAATGCATCGATTGCTACTGCATCTGGATCTCTTCGCCATGATATGTATTTAGTGCATTTAGCATTTAGCCTGGAAGCAAAAAGATCAATTTCCGGTATTCCAAACTTCGAAATGATTTGTTGAAATGCATAGTTTGCTAATTCCCATTCTGTTTCCGAATCAATAATTCGAGAATTTTCATCAGCTCTATTCTCTCTCGATGGTACATATGAGGCAACTAACCAAAGATCTCTTTCTTCACACCATCCCCAAATTTGTTTAGCTAGACTATTGAGTTCAGGAAATTGTACACTGCCCATCCTATTTATATATGCAATGGCTGTAGTATTGTCAATGTGAATCAATATGTTACAAGCATGGTAATCTTTGCAAAAACATTTTAATGTATAGAAAGCAGCTAGTAACTCCAAATAGTTGATGTGTTTTGTGTTTTCTGTTGTACTCCACCTACCATGTGCATGTTTCCCCTGAAAAACAGAGCCCCAACCCGTTTGTGATGCATCAGAGTACAATTCTATGAAGTATGAATCATCCTGTATATTATTGTATGATTCAAGAATATTATCAATCCACCATTCTAAATCAGGTGTGATGAATTTTGGTACAGCCATTTGTTTATCATAATCCTGACCTTCTGTTCTTAATGCTAAAAATTTTGCTCTTTCTAAAGATTTCATATATACTCTGCCATATTTAACCGTTGGGCATGCAGCCACAAGAGTTCCTACAATTTTTGCAAATTCTCTAATTTTTTTCTGTTTTTTATGTAATAATTTCTTCACCAACTTGAAGGTGTATAATTTTTTCTCAGGTGGCAGCTCAATTGTCATCTTTTGAGAATTGAATAAGAAACCCAAAAATGTACAGATCTGGGTAGGTTTCAAGTTACTTTTCTTGTAATTGATGATAAAACCAAGACTTTCTAACACTTTGACCACAGTAGAAACATGATAATAACATTCCTGTTCAGTACTAGCAGTAATCCAGAAATCGTCCAAATAAGACACACAAGTAACATCTGACTGTCTAAGATAACCCAATATAGGTCTAACTATTTTACTGAAAACATATGGTCCAGTCGAGATGCCAAAAGGTAAACAAGTGAACTGGTAATAAGTTTCACCAACTTTAAATCTAAGATATTTTCTGAATTTTGTATGAATCGGCACTAGAAAATAGGCATCTTTTAAATCAATGGTTGCCATAAATGCATTCTCTTCAATTAACTTCAAAACTGTTCTTGCATCTTCCATCTTAAAGTGTTTAGTATTGATAAACATATTCAAATTCTTGAGATTCAGTATGAATCGCTTTGTACCATTTGGCTTGTTGATTAAAAAATAGGAAGATAAAAATTGGCCAGAACATGGTTTGCATTTCTCAATTGCACCCATGAGGTGAAGTTCTTTCAATGCTTTAAGAACTTCACGACTGGATCTGGAAGTCATTCCTAGAGATTTGTAATTTTTCTGCCTAGGTTTTGTATGAAAAGGGATCTTGTACCCCTCAATAATACTAATGGTAGTCGTAGAAATTGGAATTTGCTTCCAGAATTTAATAAACTTCCTCAGTCTCCCTGCTGTAGTTCTTACCTCTATTTCTTTTTCCTGTAAGCTGTTCTGGCTGGTTGTTGCTGAGGTTGCTGTCGAGGATATTGCCCTTTCTGTTGTCCTGGTGTCCTCAAAAACCTGAACGGGCTTCTGTAGTTTAAATTCTGTGGTGAACGAAACTGTTTTCTGCTGTCTGAATTAGTCTGTTTGATTATGGTTGCTGACCTCTGTAATGAACGGGCATTTTTGATTTTCTCACCCAAGTCATCCCCAAAGAGGGATCTGGAGACTGAAGCTTTGTTGAGGACTTCCTGGATTGATTTGTCTATGTGAGGACGAATTGTTCGTCTTCTAGATAATGGTTGTAATGCAATGGTTCTAGAACCTTGTTTTCAATATGTTCTGAAGTATTTGCAGTATGTAGCAGGTTATTTATTGCAAACCCAGTAGAAGCAAGGCCTGTGCCTAATTGATTTTGTCTGGATATTTGAAATTTTTCCATTTTCAATATTCTCTCTGGTAAAGCCGAGGATAGTTCTAGGTTTAATTCAGGGGCGGCAAGTTCTGGCAAATTAGTGCGTATTGGAGCCTTTTGTAATGCCTCCAATTTTTTGGTATTATTGAAACCTTGGCACAACATATTATGCCATTTATCTTTGAGGGCATCATGTAACTCATAACACAGAGTATTTTCTTTATCAGCTCCAATGAGTTGTAGTATAGAGTTATCCAAATCACCAGGACCTCTGACTGAATTTTCATTAACATTTTAAATTGAGGGAATTTCATCTCCTGGATCTGAAATATTATCTGGGATTACCAATTCTTCATCATTGGAATCAGTCTCTACTGCAACCGGTACTTCAGGGCCCCCTTGGTCATTGAGCTCTCTGGCCTGTGGCATCGTAAGAGACTCATGATCCCCGGCCTGTGGCCTTAGACGGGATTCCTCGAGATTTTTCGTTGACCTTTTATCCCCGGCCAGTGGCCATAGACGGGATTCCTCGTGTTTTCCTCGATGTTCTCTGGAAGAACGTGATCGAGACCTAGGAGTTCTAGTTCCTTCCTGATCTTGACGAGAAGATGCCGCTCTACTAGAAATTGTACTACAAGAGCTACGAGAACTGCTTCTACTCCTGCTGCCATGCAGAAATTCCTGTCAAAGACTTTGAAACTGCTTCTCAAGCCTGCGTAAACGATCCCGGGAACCAGACCGTTCTCTTTCCTTTTTCTTCCCCATTTCGACAGGATAAAATTGATTTCTCGATTTCAATGATTAAAATTTTTTCAGCAAAATAATAAAACGTGTCATAGCCTTTTGCACTGAAAAGCGTAATGAAGTGTTGAGCAAGGAAATGGAGGGAAAGCATGCTCTTCTTCTTTTTATTTTTAAAATCAGTGGCCTTTGCACTACAAGAGCGCAAACTACATAGTGAATAAAATTGATCTGAAGGACAAGGCGATGTCATAAAATATACTGTGCTGTTGTTGTGTAGTATGTTTGACAGTAATTGCTGTCAGACTAATGTTTGATATTTAGGGGTGGAGAACTAACGATAGCGCAATCGATATTTTCGATAATCGAAAACAATCGCTGCTTTTTCCAGCGTACATACTTTTACTTTTTTGTAACTAGATTTCGATATTAAATAAACCAATAGTCTGTGATTTCGATAATGACATCATAACCATTGAATATAGTATATAAATACTCTGTCATAACCATCGTTCATAACTCAGAAATAAAATTATATAAATGAATGATTATTTTATTCTGAACATCGTACATACTTATATATGAATTTCAATATTGTTTCATCAAAAAAGAAACAAGTTAGTTCTTGCACAAAAATCAATGGACATTCAGAAATTCAATGCATATGTACTGAAAATCTATTGAATTCAGAAAAAAAGACTATTTCTTCGGTTCAAAAATGATTACCTGTGCCCGTAGTCTATCGAAAGAACGTAATCCACTATCGACATCATAGAACATTTCATTGTGGATAGGGTGTACTTTAATACCATCAAAGAGTATGAATATACTATACCACGGATTACCTCTAGATCACTCTAGTAAAAATACTCCTCTTCTGTGCTCTAGATATTTTATGATAGACATCAACTGACGACCATATGGCGAATATCGATAGTTTTCCACCTCTAAAGCAAAATACCCATGCCATAGAATAATTTTCTACATTAGGTGGTCGAGATGGTCAAGCGTCATCATAGTAATTGAGGTCGTGGGTGCAATTCCTGGCTGGATTTGGGTTCAATTATGCGCTGTACAATATATATACATCATAAAATTCTACATAGAACTATCCCAAATGCCACAGTGGTTTGGATTCCACTTGTTTAAACTGTAGATCCCCGTCTCCTTCACTCGCACATGCCCTTCGGGGCTTCTGAGGGTTGCTTCGGCAACTAAGGAGATGAGTAACAATAATAATATATACCCTTTGCCCATGTGATGTTGCCGACAAAAACTGGTTTCCGGGATTCTCGAATTTACCCGACAAGCCAGACCAGTGCCGTAATTAGTCCTCTACCTTTTTTAGTAATTAAGATCATGGAGCGAAAAACCACAGAATGGGGGTACGAAACCCTAATCAACGATGTACAAAACACTGGTGTAGTCACTGATGGTGTTTTGTTTCGTCAAAAACGCTAACGCAATTTTCCGCTATAATGGCTCAATAGTTTTGAAATTTCCCAGAAGATGGTGACTTTTTACAGATTTCTGTACAAAAAGTTGACGTTTTGAGATTGTAATTATGTAGTTCGATCTAAAATTGAGAAGTAACCTAAATTACTACTTCTGAATCAACATTTTTATAACACAGATTGTGCAATTATCAATAATACTGATTTTGTTTTCATTTTTGTGTCGCCGCCTAACAACCATTTGAGAGATTTTCCGCTATAACCTTCGATCATTGGGTTTGTTGTTCGGAGGCTATAACGAATAAAATGCTGTTATCAAGTTAGCTGTACGTTAGAGTGCTGGTTGAAGAAATTAGATAAGCAAATAGGCAGAATAGCTCCACCAGTGTTCTGTACATCGTTCCCTCATCTAAGTTCAGTATATTGTCGTCCCCATCCTTAGATGACCTAAGTCCCCACCCCACCCAGTATTTACAAAAGTCATGGCCATGTCATGATCACTTCTGTACCAGCGCGTAAAATGGAAAAAAGCGGCTCACGTAATAACGAATCGATGCGGAATCAAATTCTTCTTCCGACCATCCAATAAATACAGGGTGTCATATTTCAGTTTCTGCCGAAAATCGCATCAAATTAGAAAATATGGATTTACAAGAAAAACCGTTGGAAATAGGTGTGAGGAAATTTACAGCTGATCGATGCAGAATTGTATTCTACATCCGACCACCCAATAAATAGAGGGTGTCACATTTGAAAGATCAAATTTTTTCAATTATGAACATGATGTAAATGGTCAATTTGGATACCATCTTCCAAAATTTTCAAACGAATCAAGATATCTGAGAATCAGTTGAAAATGATCAATCAATCAGTCTGAATATTATTTCCGTGGTCATCATCATGATGGAATAAGACAGGTGTGCGCATTCCTATCCAATGCAATGTTAGAAAATTAAACCAAATCGATGTACCTGGATACTGTAGGAGTCACTAGTTCTCCTGAAGAGGGCACTATTATTCTACTAAATTTTGGGTGGCAGGACTGAAAACAGTGAGAACTGCAGTTCTACTAAGCTTGCAATAAAACAAAATTGAAACATTAGACTTTTGTGTATCAAATTGTTGTATATTTGATGATATCATGATGAAAAGGTTCGAATGAGTGAAATCAAAACATTCGAATGACACTATGGAATTTGAAACGCAATTTTTTGTATGATAATGGTGCCATCTTCAGCAAAACCCGCGACTCCTACATCACTTGGAGGTAAAGAGGATTGGTTTGAACAAAAGCGCATCAGTGCATTCACTATTCTTATTTCATTATGGTCATGATATGATCAAATAATTCCTACTATGAATAACTTGTCAGATATCGTATTGAGATCAGATCAATTACCTATAACGGATTAATACATTAATTACAATGAACAATCAATTTACAAATTAGCGTCCAAAGAGGTCAAACATCCCAAAAATATCATTACTTATTTAATGATGAGCTTTCACCACAGCATTAAAAATTTCAATAGACATCTATACAGCAACCTTAGGTATATTGCATTCACATTCGCCATCTATTCAACTTCAATAATTAAACAACTCAATCATTCCTTATCATTTATGTATTATATTCGACTATTTTCATGAATATTTCACATTTGAACAACTCTGTGGCCTATTATTCAGTCTCATTAAACTCAATCAATAGAGATATTAGACCATTATTCATCAACTCAATCCTTCACACATTTTATCATCTTGTTCATCCTGTCAATTTCTGAAGCAAGAGTATCTACATTTTCTTTCAGTGTGATATTCTTCAGTAGAGTATCTTCTAGAATAGCTTGTAACTTTCTATTTACATCAAGAGACAATTCTAAAGTTATACTTTCATCAGTTACCCTTGAACTGTATAAGGAGGATATTATACCATTAAACTTGGCAAAATCTGCCTTATTTCTGTCCATTTTGGATGACGCTAGTGAACCAGATTGTTCTCTGAGAATGTAGCTCTGAAGGAGCTTAGATTTCTTTTGTATATCAGCAACTAAAGTATTAACATGTTCTTCTAGAAAGTCTATTTTATCAGACTTCTTTGCACTCACTCTTTGAATGTTCACAATGTGTTCAATAAGTGTTTCTTTGTCAATTTGTACATCTGTTTTCACTTGACTGGCAGAATCTACTGTATTCAAGGATGAACCAGGGCTTTCATCACTAGATTTACAAATTTTCTCATTCTCCCTAATCTTTTTACGACAGTTCTGCAACTCTTTATTCAATTCTTTCAAAGACATTTCATATTTCCTCTTCATGAGAATTTCTTCTCCTTTCAAATCTATCACTTGCTGTTCACACTGCTCATAGGCCTTTGTCACATCAGCTAGTTTTTTTGAGAGAACGTCATTTTCTTGTTTGAATCTTTGTCCTTCTTCAGCAAACTTAGCAGATAGTATAGAAATCTTTGCTTCACTTTCTTTAACTTGTCTCTTCAGTACAGTGTTCTCAGAACTGAGCTGCTGAATTTTAGTCTCTCTACAAGTAAATTCAGACTGGAGTCTAACATTTTTATCTGTTAACTGTTGGGTAAACAAAAGCAACTCAGCCTCTCTCTGTCTACATGTCTCCATGTCAGATTCCAATTCCACATTTCGATTTTTCAATAAGCTCATCTGCTCATCAGAAGCCATCAGTTGTTCCTGCTTGTTTTTCAACTGTAACTTCAGCTGTTCTATTTGTGCAGTTCTTGACTGTAAGTCAGCAGAATCTTGCCTCTGCTGGTCAGCACAACCTCTGAGCTCACTTAATTTTTGTTCACTCTCTGATCTGTCTTTTTCCAGTTGTTGTACTTTGAGAGACAGTTCATTGTTTTCTTGAATAATTTCCTTTTGTTTCCTCTGTAATCTCTGGAGTTCATTTTCTAAAGTTATCAGGTGTTCTCTTTTCTCCTTATTTTCATGTTTGAGAAGAATAAGAGTTGCTTGTTGTTCTTGTAACTGCTGGTCAAGAACTTGTGCTCTATTTTCTTCTGAATTATGATATGATTTAATGGATTCCTCAGCATTTTTATTTGTCTGCTCTATGATGTTTATGTTATCACATAATTTTTTGTTTGCTATCTCCAATTTTGATTGTGTATCTTTGTGATTTTCAATTTCAGCTTTCAAAGCATTTTGTGACCACTTCAGCTTTGTTTCCAAAGATGATAAATCTGCTTTCATATGCTCCAACTCTTGTTGGATATTTTTATGTTCATAACACTTCTTATCTAGCATTTGGCATATTCTTGCTTTCTCCGAAATCATAGTTTGTACCTTATGCTGCAGAAATTCATTTTCACGATGAGCTTCTTTATATTTAGTTTCTGCTGAGTCCTTTTGATATCTTTCTTTGAGAACATTGTTTTCAGCAACTGCAAAACGTACTACTATCATTTCTTTCTCTTTTATTGCAGAATCTTTTTCTTTCAAGGCTTGTTCAAGTTTCAATTGGATATTCTTTGCAAGTTTCTCAGATTTCATCAGTTTTTCCTCTAAACACTTCAAAGTTTGGGATTTTTCATTTATCACCTTCTGGTGAAAAGCTAACACATCTGTTAACTTTTCTGTAGCCTCACTTCTTCCATCTTTAGTACACAGAGAGTCAGTATCAGAAGATGACTCTTCATTCACATCACCTTTTTGCGAGGAACTCGTATCTGAACTGGTTTCTAATCCGCTTGAATTCGAAGAAGTTTCTATATTTCCACCAGTATTATTACCTGAAATAGTTGTAGTTTGATTCTCCAAATCAGTCATTTTTGGGAAGTGGTCATCCATCACTAGTGTACCCAAATAGTTTCAACATTACTTTTAGCTTCTTAAATTTCACCAATTGAAATTTTTATGGATTCACAAAGTCTTGACATATTTACACAAATTCACCTAATTTTTATTTTATTCATTATATTTTATTATTAAATTTCAATAGTACACAGTGACACAGAACACAGAATAATGGAACAGTTGTTATAATTATTAAATAACGGAATGCTGCGTTGCGCTATAACAAGCTTTTTGACATCGAGGTGAATGTACACTGCCAGCAACATTTCAGAATGAAAAATAAAATAATGAAAGGTGACCCAGAAGGATTTATAAGGAATGTGGGCCAATTGCCCAACAAAGCAAAAGCCATAAAAGAAAAATATAAGAAATAGGTCTGTTTTGGGTTAGGGCCTTAAGGATTCTGGCATTTTGGAGTGTTTGGTCTGGTTTGTGTTTGGCCGCAAGAAAAGAAAATGGCAAGAGCCACAACATAAGCCACAAGCATGGACAAATAATGGGGATAAGGTTGTGAAATATATTATTATACAAGAGATGGCAGTACAACTATTAAATATAACAAAAACTTTCCAAAAGCTCAGTATCTTTGCTCGAAGTAATTCAGTACCAACAATAGTGAATCCTTTGAAAGAAGAGTGTTTCAAAAATGTAATAATCTACAACTCCACTAGAAATACCAATTTCTTCAATAAATGCAAGTATATAATCCAACAATACACTTTAAAAGATTATATTCGAGTGGTAGTATTTTGGAATTTCAAATTACATTTCATTTGTAGTGCCAGCTCATGATTTATGGAAGGGTATTACGTCTGTCAGTAATGCTGGAAAAAAAAGAGGTCGTGGAAAGAATACATCCAAATCCAAAATAAAAGACTTGAATCGAGGCCAGATTATTGGTATAGGTAAAGCAAACATAGTGTGGCCAGGTCTCTCTGCTCCAATTATTAGAGGAAAAGAGTTGGTCAGACAGGAAAAGTTACCAGAGGATCCAGAAAGGGAAAAAAAATTAATACAGTTGAGAGATCAAATGGGTACTTTCAGACATCAGAAACTAAGCCCAATTGAAAGAGGTTGGTCAGGATCAAAAATGCCTGGAAGAAGTATTGGGCCTCCTGATCCTATAGGTGAAGGTATGTATTTTCAACCATTTCATTCCATGAATATGGATCATTCAGAATTTGTGATTTCAGATAAATTTGAAGGATTTGATACCAAAGTCCTTGAATTGAAAACAGTGTTCAATATGAAAGGTAATTTTGGACGAAAGCGAAGACTATCTGTAATAGTTGTTACAGGAAATGGCAATGGATTAGGAGGTTTTGCATTAGGCAAAGCATTGGAAGCTAAAACTGCACTACGCAAAGCAAAAAATAGATCTGGGCAAAAACTTATGCATGTGAAACTCTTCCAAAATCACACAGTTTGTCATGATTTCTTCACACAATTTGCGACCACTAAAATTTATGTAAGTCAGAAACCTGAAGGCTACGGACTTATTTGTCATAGGGCTATCAAAACTATTTGTGAGGTAGTTGGAATAAAAAACCTGCATGCCAAAATAGAAGGTTCCACCAATGTAAATAATATTACAAAAGCATTTTTCTTGGGCCTTATTCGACAAAAACTACCTGAAGAAATGGCAGAAGAGAAGAAACTACACTTGGTTCAAATCTGCAAAGAAAACAACAATTTTCCCATTGTGATTGCTTCCCCAAAAGAATGTCGTACTGCTGATGACATTTCAAAAGATGAAATTCTAGATTTCAAACAATACTGCTTTGATGGTAGAGTTATTTTGAATAAGAAAAAGCGACCACCATTTTATGCTGGTTATAAATCGTACGAGTTATATTTGCGAAAGCAGGAAAAGATTAGGAATCAGGCGAAAGTTAGGGAGAATTTGATTGCAGAATATGGAGAATTAAGGAGCTTTTTAGCTGATAAATACCCTGAATGTGTACAATTCAAGCCAGATAAGAAAGAAAAGGATGAAACAGAAGATTGTTGATTTTTTTATAATGGTTGATATCGATTGAATATGTATTCAAATAAATCGAAAAAAGATATTGATGTTCTTGATTAATTTTATCTCAGGTCGGCATGGATATAAATGTATTATTATTTGAGAATATCATCAAATACAAAATAAATAGATACTCAAAACCACAATAATATTTAGGAAAGTGCAAATGCGTATTTCGGCTACTAAGTTGCCATCTTCAGTAGAAATTTATTTCAAGATATTATGCACCCTGTTCTGTGATCATCGAGAGTAATTTAAATTACTCTGACAAAGAGTGATATATGACACTAGACCAAAGGCCAAGTAACGAAGAAGAACAAGAAGAAGAGTTTGTGATTCATTACATTGTGTTTGTTTATATTCTATTGTCGCCGTCATGTGAAGCTCGTTTGCCTGTTTTAATCTAAACTATATATAAGAAATTATAAATATAGTACGTAATTGCAACGAAAATGGCTCTAAGTAATATATTGCTTCTCAGTCAGATTGCTGGCTATGTAATCGCATTTATTTTATCACTATGTATCGTCGTTCCTATGGGCTTACATCAAGATGATTTCAAGTATGTAGTCATTCATTTATTATGGCCTTTGTACTGTTAAAGGAATATATTTTCAGGGGACATTGCTTATTATTCTCCACTGGGGAATGGCAAGAAGCTGATGGACAACTCTCAGTACACTGGGCATCACAATGCTATTGCAACTACACTATATTTGTAGGAGTTATGCTTGGGCTTGTTTCAATCATCCAGATTTACAGGTAGGTAGTATTTGTCTCATTACTATTATACTATACAACATTCTATTCTTTCAGATTATCTGTGTTTATGTATAAAGGTACTGACAGTAGCTTTTTATCAGCATTCATAGATGTGCTATCAGGGATACTTTTTTGTGGAATGACAATTATAGCTGCTCTTATGATCACTTTGGGATTTATGGCATGGTGCCAGAATATGACTGAAAGATTTCCATCGTAAGTACAAGAATTTTGGTAATTTTGCACTTATCATGTGATGGGTTTTTTTACAATTTTCCAATCCATTTGAAAACAGACAACATCAGATGGACAGGGGTTAATCTATTACACTGAAGTATGATTCTCATTCCGCGGTTTTGCAATTTTTCTAATGAAGATATACTATTATTATGTAATAGGGAAAGCAAGCTGGCACAATAATCAAAATGTGGTTGTATAATGGTTCGGTATACAGTGACAGATGATTGGAAGGATAAGAATTTCCTGATTCTAGAAAAGAAAAAGAGCTTTTCAACAATTTTTTTGTGAATGTACATATAATGAGATTTGAAATTCAGTGTATTGTCTACAATGACACCAAGATATTTGATTTCTGTTTCTATTTCTATTCTGTGGCCATACATTTCTATATGTATATCCTGAACATTTATTTGATTTTGTTTGTATTTTGAAGTGATAACCATAGCTTTAGTTTTCTGATGGTTTAGCTTTAACTTATTTATATTCAAGAAAACTGATATTTTTTCCAGAATCCTATTTACTTTACCTACAGCAATATCCAATTCTATATCACTTGCTGCGATAAGAGTATCATCAGCAAAAAGTTTAATGAATTCAATATATCATCAATAAAATATATATCATTTGAGTAAAGAATGAATAAAAATGGTCCTATATCGCTGCCTTGTGGAACACCTGTGTTTATACCTTTACTAGATGAAATTTTTTCATTCACCTTAGTCATTTGAGATCAATTAGTAAGATAAAATGTGAACCAATCAATTACATTTCCACCTATACCATAATATCTCATTTTCAGAAGCAAAATATCAATATCAATTGTTTCAAATGCACGTTTGGAGTCGAGGAAAACAGCTACTATATATTTGTTATCATCCATTGTTTGTTTCCACTTCGATAGTGTGAACTGTAGGGCTGTTTCACATGAATGGTTAGCTCGAAATCCTGATTGATGATCCATAATGATATTATTACATTCAAAGTACTCTCTGATTTGGTTATATGCAGCCAACTCAAGAATTTTTTCAATTGATGTTAACGTATTTATAGGACGAAAATTCGTTAATTCTATCGTATCTATTGTATCGTATAAGTGCAAAATTACCAGAATTTCAAGTGAAGTATACTCGAATTTATTTCATATCAAACTTCACTGTTTTAACAGCGAAGTTTACTGATGAAATTACTCACTACTTACTTACTAAATAAATCATAATTGCTACCAATTAACTCCTAATGAGAATTCTTATCTGAATATAGAGTGAAATTCAGGGAGTTCCATTTAAAAACTAACACTGATTCAATCAAGAATGATAAAAAAAATTTAAAAACCTGAACCTATCATCAAATACAAAATGGGCTTGTCCATACTCTGTATGAGGGAAATTTCGATATTGTCATGTCATTTCATTTCAAGTTATCCGATAATATACAGGGTGTTCCATTTGAATAAAAAACTCCACAATTTTTGTATCTAGTTTCAAAATTACAAATTTTAAAAGACCCTGTATAATGCAGAACAAACTTCTCCACATCAAATCAATACACACGACGTTGGTGTGCACCAAAAATTTCGAGTTTCCACGAATCAAGATACTGCAGTAATGAACATAAAATTAGAGCTATTTTGTGAACAAAAAATGTGGAAAATAATTATTAACTCAAAAACCATTAGAAATGGGTATAGTGAAATATGAGGCGAAAAGATTCAGGAAGTAATCACAAATCGAAAAATGCTATAATATACAGGGTGTCCTACATGAAATCACAAAGATGATGCTAATATTCGATATAAGCGAAAACGCTGTATTGCTGAAAATATTTTGAGTCCTTACAAGTGTTTATTGAAGTACCTAAATTTTCAGAATAATCTAATGTCCCGTTTTTTGTATATGTCTAAGGTACACCATCGACCGTGAGACACCCAACATAATATATAAATAAAACAAACACATGTTTTGAAACATTTGTACCGAAGCAGCTCTAGATATTTCTGCTGGAAATACAGTGAGACCTCTTGATAACATCAATAAGACACATTTCTTACAATATGCTGAATTATTTTTCATGGAATTTGTCAGTGCTATGATATGAATTTGTTAACTGTTATGGTGACTGATATTAATCTATCAATTCATATCACATCTACAGGATGAAATATATCTAATACCTGAAACTGGCAACAATAAAATATTTATTTCTCTATAGATGTGAGCTGGCTGCAGGTCAAGACATAGATCATGCTGATAAAATAAATACTGAAAATTTCTACATACAGCTAGGAACAGCACAATTTGGCATTTGGGGATCTTTTGCGATTTGGGTGGGCTTGTCTGTGTGTGCTCTCTTGAAGCTGTGTCGATATCATCAATTGGAGAACATTAGAGTTTCAATGTATCGAGAACGTCAGCGTTTGATCAATGAAAATGCAGATTCTCCTGGAAGCAGTCTAGGACGAGAATCAAACATCAGTCAAGTGACTGCAACTGCAGAGTGATTAGTCCATAGTGTACTGAGGTATCCCTACTTGGTAATTTGCGCTATTATTCATATATCTGTGTTGTTGCATCAAACTATATATCAATATCTGAGCTTAAATTAAGCATGTTTTATCAAGTACAGTTAAAATAGAATTTTAATACCCAAAATAACTTTCTTTTCTTCACAAAACAATATCTGCTCACACACTTCTCATTCTAGTAGGGTCTTTAATGAATTATCATTTTGATGCAGAAATGGAAAATATTAAGGTGGCTTTTATATAATATGATATATGAAGTCGTACTTGACACATTGAACTAACATTGCATTTTATCTCTATCAATCTGACAGATTGATGACTACTCAAGTATCATAGATACACAATGATTAATATATGTGAAGACATGGCATACTTTAAATGTAATTAGTGAATTGTAGTGTATTAGCATGGTATCAGAAAGTGCCTCCAAATTTTCAGAGCAATTTGATTGAATTTATGAGTTTTTCTAAAAAGTGACACTTGCAAGATGTGCAGGCAGTGAAACAAACTACTTTCTCTTTTAAAACACAGATTCAGATTGATAAAAAATATCAATATGCAGTATCTATATATCAAATTTAAGGGAATTATGACCAGGCAATCAGTAACAAGAACGTTCACTCTGGAAATCTGATGATAGTCAATTACTTTCCTTAATATCCTATAATTATACTTATTACTCACGTTTGAATGAAAAAAAAAATTATAACCAGGAAAGCTGGCAACAGCTGTTTACAGTTCATTATTTAAATGTAATTCAGCAGACTACTAATTTTGTCAAAATATCAGTGGTGCGCCACTTATTACACAGAAAGGCAGTATGACAAATTTGAAAAAGATCACTTTCATTTTCTTGCAGATATTTAAATTGAACTTCAACTCCCTGTGTCCGAGTTATGATGCATTTTTTGGAGGTATGTTTGTTGAGAGAAGTCTCCTTATTTCGCAAGTCTCAACGCCTCTCAAAATTAATGTATCAAAAAGTGAACCAGTCCCACCACCAGAGTTAGAAAAAAAAATTTGATTGCGGAATTCAATCCAGAATAGGAAAAGTTCTTTCCGATTTTAGCCACAACATCCATGGAAAAACATTGTCTATGCATGAACATACTAGAGCGTCTTCGAAGACTACGGTTGTACGGTTGGACTAGCTTACAGAAAGATG
The DNA here is from genome assembly GCA_963576655.1 of Gastrophysa polygoni. Taxonomy (NCBI): domain Eukaryota; kingdom Metazoa; phylum Arthropoda; class Insecta; order Coleoptera; family Chrysomelidae; genus Gastrophysa; species Gastrophysa polygoni. The sequence continues at coordinate 16,469,501 of OY755087.1, forward strand.
CAGTTTCCAGTGATTTCCCAAACCTCCATGGTTTTAGGGACTATCCATAGCTCAAACTCGTTTAGAAACAATTATTCATTACTGTAACCTTCCTATTCCCAAAATAATGATATACTAAAGAATGAATGTATCAAATATCAACTGAAATTAATATTACATAAACCACAAGGTTTGGTCACAAGTATTTCTTATTTATTTTGGAAAACACATACTGTTATAACACTGTTAATACTGTTATCATGAGAATGTAATGTCTACTTTATAGTCGGCAATTGATCTCACATGCAATGAAAGTTGCAGGGGAAATAATTATGAACGGTATTTCCTTAGCAAGTCGTTTGTGCAAGTTTCTGAATTACTTTTGACACTAATCATTACAAACAACAAACAATTAATGTAAATGATGAAATGAATTTGAATGTTGAGAATAAAAAGGTGATGGGAGTGCTAGTGCTATCTTAGGAGTGATTATTAGCTGTGCTAAAGTATTACTATTTTATAAATGTATAAACAAGGATACATCTCATGGAGTTCAATCAATTTCATCGTTAGTTAGTTAGTCGACCAGAGTAATTGATTATTTCTGAAATAAACTTCAATATAATATTGTGGATAATTTATCTTTAGGTTAGTTTCTTTATTCATAGGATGGTACCTCGACTCTAACTGAAATAATCCCTAGAATTGCAATTTCAATGCAATAAAAATAGCTCCACTCCCAATTTCTGTAATGCAAGAAGAATTATCGCAACAGCTGATCAATATCCTGCTGTGTGCATGCTCACAATTGAAATTGCAGCGACTTTTGTTGCATGCAATACTAATTGCGGACTGTAAAGTGGACTTGATAGATAATTGCTTGATTTTGCACAATATATTCTTGGATTCACAATCGTTCGAAACTTTGAGTATGATATAGTTTGCGATAACTAGGAAGTATCTATTGTTATCATATGTGTTCGGTTTTCGAATGAATTTTCATATGCCTCTTCATATCATGACCCAATCTGAATCTTTTTTCGCAAACGAGACACTTATACGGCTTATCCCCCGTGTGGATTCTCTGATGTACGACCAATTCGCCTCTACGCCTGAATCGTTTTCGACAGAGTTCGCAAGAGAACGGAAAGTTATTGTTGTGATACAAGTTGTGTACGTAAAGCGAGGACTTTTGCTTGAACGCTTTACCACAAATCTCGCATACGAATGGTCTGTTGTCGGTGTGGGTGTTCAAGTGTTCCTCCAAACTGAACTTCGTTGCGAATTTTTGGTCGCAAATAGCGCACGTGAAGTTTTTGACGCCTCTGTGAAGGTGATCTATGTGTCGCTTGAGGTGGGCAACGGATTTGAACATTTTACCGCATACTTTACAGATGTGTGTATTTTTCTCGAAATGTATCTTCCTGTGCCTAGTGAAGTGATTACCGTCGTTGAATTCTTCCTGGCATATATCACAGCAGAAATATGTACCATCCCTTCTGCCTAGCTTGCATTTTTCAATTGCTTCGCGATTTTGCCTTCTCATGGATGGTTGAACGGTACAGGCTTCATTGGGATGTTTCGATTTGAAGTGTTTTTGCATGTCAAACTTCCTTGTGAACCTTTTCACACATGCAGGACAAGTGAAAGAGGCAACTATGTCGGATTTTTTTCTTCTGTTTTTGGGTTGTTTCAGATTGTGAGATTTTGACGTGTGTTTGTTCAATTCACTTCTGGAATCGAATTGCCTATCGCATATTTTGCACATTTCCATGAATACATCCACTTCTGCATGAAGTTCTATGGTAGCGGAAGATTTATTCAAAAGTCCGTTGTCTTCTAATGATTCCATCAAATATGGTTTGCTAAATGATTCTTGCTTTTCTACACACAGCTTGTGATCGAAGCCTTGACATTTTCTGGAAAATAATCTGCAGTTAGGTGACAATATAAAAATGCGAATAATAATTTTGGATCGCCGCAGCATTTGCCTTTGAATTGTTTGGAAAGGTAATATAATTGCCCTATCTGACATCACTAAACCCTTTAACAATCCGCCCTTTTGCGACCAATAATGATAAAATGAGTGAAGTTGTGTTTGTGTTTGTATAGGTAAAAAGTATCCTGAAGAATAACTCCCTCCAGACGTAGATCAGTGGATTGAAATTATATTCTATAGGAAAGTAATAACAACTTTCATTTAATATTTCGTTTGCTTGAAGTGAAGTGAAAGAAAGAAAGCTTATTCCAATTGGATGAATTCAAGTACCTTTTGCACTCACTTTTTTTACAATCATGATCTACATTGCATTTACAGCCAATTTATTCGTGTATTGTTGTTTTTATGCTTTCAGCACTCTTGATGGTTAAGTATAATAGCTTAAGCTAGATTTCGCCATTAGTAATGAAATTATCCACTATGTTTTTTTCATGGTAATAAAAGACGTTCATTATATTATTATTATTATAATTAACACCCTAAAGCTGCTCTGAAGTTTGCCCTCTATATCTAAGTACCTCACAATACCTGTGGATGAAATGGGTCTTGAGAATATGATATCCTCAACGGGGTAAGTACCAATGTTGTTATTTTTATTGGATTCGTGCGAGTCTGATGTTGAATGAAAGACTGCCTGAACAACAGTTGTAAAAAAACGAAAATTCAATAGAATATTATACATCATGGGTTTCATAAAACGCTGTCTTGGCGAACGAGGAGTGTTTGAAGAGAACGAGTGCAACAATATATTCTCAAAATGGCTACCAGTGTCAACCTTTCAAAACAGATTACTGTAAGAAATTTATGGTGTGCGAATGAAATTAAATTCCATTATTTCCGGATGAATGACTTATTGTTGAGCAAGTAATATCAGTGTATTTTCATAAATTAGTATAATGGTGTGGCTGACAAGTTGAGAAATACAATGTCATATCGAAATTTCGATACGCATTCTGGTGTTTTAATGACTTCATTTTATTCGTGAAATAGAAAAACTTATATGCAATAATTATTTGTCATGAGTCAGAAACTTGTAAATTTAGATATGATACTCATCTTTCGGAGGTAGGAATGATAAAATATGCAAAATAATAAGTAGTAATAATAATATTCATGTGATCCATTCGAAAACATCACATATCCTAGCGAATGAAATGAAAAACCGATATTACATAATTTTGAAATCAGATACATGAAATATCGATGTTCAATACTTTCCCCTAATAACGGCAATACCGCAATGTTGAAAATGAAACAAAAATACATCGTTCACCAAAGCAATCCGTTTTCTGGTTCATTGGAAACGTCTTTAATGATATTTGAAATGAATCAATATCTACCTATTTACTTATATGATGTTTGAAAAGTCATCAGGAAGGTAGTCAATATTAAATTTGAAAAATATATGACAAGAACTGCGGAGACACATATATTCTTCAAATTTCATTCAGAAATTTATTCGGCTGTACACTCTGTAAACATAAAATTCAATCAAGATGTATTCTTTTGAAATTTATTCAAGTACATGTATAAAAGTGAGGATATTTGTTACATAAATCACATAGTAAAAGTGGAAATACCTAAAATGAAAAAAATATGGTAGATTTATTCCATACATAATAGATCAGGTCACCATCAGATGAACACTTTTGCCAAAAAAAAATTAGAGCAGTAAATTATATGGTTATAATGATGAACACCAATAATTATTGTGATTTTTGGGCGACTGACTTCACAAACAGAATCTGGAAGCATACTTGAACTTTTTGTACCTTTTTCGGTCAAACTTCCTTTGCTTTCATATTTAGCTAGTTTCACTTCCGCAAGTCGCACTTACTTGAACGATACATAATGGATTGCTATAGATGAATTTTATTTGTATCGTCGGTTGAATATATGTGTTGTGTTCACCAGAATCAAGAATATCTTATTTTTGGCTTTTTGAACTCAATATAGTGCTTTCTCTGAGTGAGCCGCCTAATAGTTACTTGTGTATCAAGGCCATAAAATTCATCTTTTATGGTTGAATCAGAAAGCTACATTCTAGGCTTAGCAATATATAAATCCTTTATTAGGTCAAAATTTTGGTGAGGCCCGAAAAGAGCATTCGGCCGAGGTAGGCACAGCATTTTTTAGGTGACTGTTTTAGAGTCAATAGTGTATGGAAATTTTGAGAAAGTCAAACATAATAGTTTATTTTTATTCAATTTTGCTGAATATAGGACACATATTCAAGCAAAACAATACAAACAAAACACAAAATTGATAATTATGTTTCAATTTATTATGTGACATTGAAGTATGTGAGGCTGTGAAGTAAATATGTTTGCATTAGAGTGTGGTTGTGAAGTGAAAGCGGCAGTGAAGTAGCTAAATTTAGCTGCTGCTTAAAAGTCAGTTCAACAGAGCAGAAAAGTACAAAAACGTGATACTTCAACATCACTATCAGATCTGTGAAACTTCATCATTTCAGTTGCCTAAAAAATATATGATCTCGAGAAGTATTAGCTATTAAAATTCGATTGGATTCTGGATCCTTTTTTTTAGGGAGAAATAATTCAAATTTACATCAACATAATTGTCACCTCATCAGAAGAAACAACCTTTGTTCTTCAATCAAATTTTGCCTTGCCATAAAGTGTTTCATCTGACTGAATCTTCTAAAACACCATGTTTAAAAAATATTCATTTAATCACTGAGTGAATGATAGCTGGTCTTCAATAATATTTGTAAAAAAGTGTCCTTCTGCTGGTACAAGCTCTGCAAATATTTCAGTCTTCTCAGGTTTTCGTAGTGGTAGCATTATTTCTACCATTTGTGGTACTTCTGTCAATCTTTCTTGGCCAGCCACATGATTAATTTTGTGCTTTTTCAAATACCTCTTTTGTTTGAAACTCATTCCACATAAGTCACAAGAGAATGGTTTATCTTCAGAATGCACCAATCTGTGTCTTTTCAACTCATATTTTATTCTGAAGTGCCTACCACAAATATCACATGGATAGGGCTTCTCTCCTGTATGTTTGGTGATGTGAATCAGCAGCGGAGGCTTAGTACGAAAAGCTTGGTTACAATAAGTACAAGCATAGGGAAAGTAATCACTGTGTGATCTGCTATGAACAAATAGTGATGCTTTTTGTTTGAATGATTTTCCACATAGATCACACACATAAGGTCTTTCATTAGTATGTATTCTTCTGTGCTCTTGAACATTACGCCTTGTTGCAAAATGTCTCCCACACAAGTCACATGAGAAGTTTTTGATGCCTTGATGAGTCTCCCTCAAATGCCTTACTAGACCTTGGGATACACGAAAGCACTTGCCACAAATTTGACATGTATGAGGACGCTCCCCAGTATGGATACGCATGTGCCACATAAATGTATAGGGGGAATGAAGACTTCTGCCACACTCTTTACAATTATAATATATCTTGCCCTCTACAATTACTTTTGCTGAGTCCAATAATTCTTGATCAATCTTTGTTTGTCTTGGCTTGTTCTTTTTCACCCTTTTGTTGCCTTTTGGCTTTTTTGAGCTGCAGTCACCTCTAGGATGCTTATCTTTGATATGATCTGTCAACTCTGGTTCACTTTGAGCAATATCCTGACATAATTCACCTTTGTGAAATGGTTTATTTTCTTCCATGCCATCATCAATTTTTATTTCTTCTTGGATTATTGTCTGTGAATAGGTAGATTCCAGGTTCAGATATTCTGAACAGTTAGGTGATTGCAAGTCAGGTTGCTTTTGAGAAATGACTTTCAGATCTGTTTCCCTAGGTTCAATCCTGAATTCTCCCCTGTGGACAAAACTCAAGTTTTAAACAGTCAGTAAAGAGTGTGGCAAGAACATTCCATAAAATGCCTCAATTGAATTCAAAATAGCCTGACATCAATAATTGAATAAACTGATTAAAACTTAGATACTCACTCATTTTCATGTTCCTGTATGTTTGCATTCACTTCTTGATTGATACTTTCTTGTAAATCTTTTGTGGTAACAAACTGACAGCTTCTTAGTCTTCGGTCAGCTTCTACGCTGGCTACTACTAATTCGTGCCAAGCTAGAACTGTGGACGCACATTGCCAACAGCATTGAAGTGGCAGGTCATCTGTTTCATAGACTTTGATTGGGAGATAGAGATTTATTTTGGTCGCCAAATCGTTACTGATACCATCTTCACTGTATATTCCAATTAGTTTATCATTCTGATTAGCACAAAGTCTGCAAATCACATTCACACTAATCAGTTCTGTTTGGTGGGTCACTTCGTTATCGGAAGACATTTCCATCAAGACATATTCTTTATCATCTTCCATAATCGCAGTATGAGAACAATATATATTAGCCTCCTTTCATAATAATGATCAAAGTTTGATACCTACTATTTTTCGTACGAATAAAAATAATCTGAAATAACACATGAAGGCAGGATGAAGTTGGCTGCCAAAAGCCCTGTCACAAGTCACAACAGAAGATCTCTCTGGGCAAAGGATAATTGTTTAGGGCCGATTTCATAATCAAATTAAATACTCCTTTAAATGTTAAAGGACAATTTAAGTTCGATATCGATTTCATAAAACAAATTTATGGATAAAGGTGCCTTTAAAGGGTACTTTAGTTGAATGCTCAATTTTCCGTATTTACATGCTTAAAGGTCTCTTTTGTCGCAAAAACGATGTACAAAACACTGGTGCAGTCACTGATGGTGTTTTGTTTCGTCAAAAACGCTAACGGCATTTTCCGCTATAATGGCCTAATAGTTATGAAACTTCCCAGAAGATAGTGACATTTTTACAGATTTCTGTACAAATAGTTGACGTTTTGAGATTTTAATTATGTATTTCCATCTAAAATTGAGAAGTAACCTGAATTACTACTTCTGAATCAACATTTCTATAACACAGATTGTGCAGTTATCAATAATACTGATTTTGTTGTCATTTTTGTACCGCCATCTAACAACTAACATATGAGTGATTTTCCGCTATAACGAATAAAATGCTGTTATCAAGTTAGCTGTACGTTAGAGTTCTGGTTGAAGAAATTTGATAGGCAAATAGGCAGAATAGCTCCACCAGTGTTCTGTACATCGTTGTCGCAAAATAAGAAATGTCATTCTACTCATTTTTCATCTTCTGTTTCTAACTTATCCACCTAAACTCACATATGACCATTGTGTTGGCAGTTTTGTGCTGTTGAGTTTATATTGAGTTTGAGATTACATTTTTATTTTATAAACATGAACTATCCAACTTCATCCAGTTCGAGTGATTCTGACGACGACTATGTTTTCGTGAGACGTAGAAAAATTCATAGAGAACGAGTTAGCAACTTGGAGAAATTTGACGACTTGGATTTTTTCGCTAGATTCAGGATTACGAAACCTACTTTTCATTCACTTTTAGAAGCTATTGAGCATTTGATAGGGACACCAACTCACAGGTAGGCGTTTCAATAGTGGCATCATTCATTTCATATATATAATTTTTACAGGGGTTTAAGCATTAAACCAGTGAATCAAGTTCTCCTCACTCTGAGCTTTTATGTACTAGGATGTATGCAGAAGGCAGTTGCTGATTTCAGTGGTGTTTCAACTTCTTCAGCATGCAGAATTATCAGCAAGGTGTAAAATGCAATTGCTTCATTGAACAGACAATACATCAAAATGTATGCAATAGATTGCACACTGATAAAAATAGATTCACCGGGAGATGATGCTGAAATTTTCAGAACAAGAAAACAGTTTTTTGGTCTGAACACACAAACAGTTTCAGATAGTGATTTGAAAATTAGAGATCACCAATTCTGTGCAAATAGTGCCTAAAGCCCCAGTAACTGATGCAAATATACCTCTTTCCAGGTAAACCAACATAACCAATCTTCGTTAAAGGGTCATTTAGTAAAATTACCAATCTCAAGTGGTTATGAAATAGTAGTTTCCTAAAATTGCATTTGAATGGAACTTTAACTAAAAGGATCATTTAGGAAAAAGAGCTTTTAGTATTTCATTATGAAATCGGCCCTTAGTAATTTAGTATATACAGAGATAAGTTAATAAGTTAAGTAGTAGACTTATCTCTGATATATATATACTCTTTGCTTTGGTCATGTCATCTTTGACCAGATAGCATACAAAATAGAATACGCCGAACATAGCGTATATCTATTCTGTGGCGATAGATAGAGGTGGTAGAAAAGAGTATTATTATTCTACATATATATATATACATATAACTATTCCACAGATCACCTAGCTAATCTGTGGCATTCTGTCAAGGTGTTTTGTACATCGTTCTGTCAAGCAAGATATCTGAAATCCCGAATTCACAGATTACGATCTGAACTGGAAGCGCGGAATCAGATCAGCTAAACCTGCAACCTGCAGTCACAGAAGAGGGGTTTACCTCTCTTCTTTGCTGCAGTGCCATGATACTATAGTATAGTATCATGCTGCAGTGCTGCTGAAGGGCTTCTCTTCACTGCTGTAAAAGGACGTTTTTCCTCAGGGTTCATAGAACGTTTTTCGTTTTTCCAGGACAAGTGAAAAGGGGCTTGGATTATTCTCACTGATATAATTTTATAGTAGATATAGGAATGCAAACAAATAAAACTACACATCGAACAGTTTGGTTTGATATTCCTAGGAATGAGCGTACATAATATATGTATGTGAAAAAATGTGAAAAAATCTCTGCCTTCTCAAAAACTGACTACCTAGGCAGGGTTTTCTTCATCAGTTGACACCACCTTTACAGGAAATAACTTGATTAAACGCGATCTATTTTTATACATAAAGAGAGGGACAACTGAAACTAGTACCGATTCCGAAAATTTGCGCTAAGCACTTATACTAATACAAAATTACACTTGACAAATATTATTTTTGCATGGAGCAGCTAAATAGCTGGATCTGGCCCTGATGTTACCATACATGCAAATTGATGTTTACTGAAAATTCTAGAAGTCATAACTTGAGCGGGGTCAAGAGAGTTTCGAAAAAATAGTATTATAGCTTTGAATATTTCCCAGATTCAGTAAATACCAAAACATTGAAGCTGAAAGCTGAGTATAACAAAACTAGTATTAGGATGAATAATTTATTAGGTCCATATAATGTAAGTATTGAAATGTAGTTGCCATGAAGTGATTGGAATGTTTGCAATACAATTGCTTAAATGCTTCCAAACAATCACAGATTTCCAAATTCCACCTGTCAAGCTGAAAAATATTCATTCATCTTTTTTCTTTGGCACATAGGAGAGTACAATAGCTGATTTTGGTGAAATCGGCACCACAGTGGCATCCTTCTTTGCACTAAAACATTCAATGAAATTAATTTCCAAAAATCATTACTCCGAAAATACTCTACTTACTTCAACGCCATGTATTCTGTTTCATTGTAGTTCTTACTGTAATGTTGTATGGAAACTTCTTCGATTTCTGAGAGAGCTGGCACTTGACGGAAGTTGACTGTCGCCCTAGTATCGCCTGCATTAAGAGCAACTAGAATACCAGGATTACCAGGTGTAAGTCTGTAAAAAGATTATATTTAGAATCCATGTTGATTTCATAACTGGCACTCTATCTAAATTGTACACCTGTCTAAAAAATCATGAATACAGATATAAGGACTGAAAAATCTGTGATAAATAGAACTGGTGTTCACTGTACTGATTGTTCTTTCTAGTTCAAAGATACTCAGTGGACCAGTTTTTGTGCGTATTAACCACTTATTGGCTGATTTCATTCAACTGGATCTAATCTCTTTACAAGGATATATGAACTTAGTCATGACTTGGAGATTTATTAGTATTTAAAAAATTGTTGTAATTTTTCAATATAATCTTGAACAATTTTAGAAAGGATCCTTCTGCAAATTCAAATAATTGAAAAAGAAAATGCAGATGACCTCAAAATAACTCACCGTTGCCTTAATCACAAATGGAAGCATGAAAAAATATCACTTATGAAAATCAATTAATTCTTGAATTACTTCATGAATGCTTTACAATTTCATTCAATAAATTATATACCTGATAAAAGCAAACACAGTATTATTGTGAATACTGTGCAAACTGCAGATGCCCCTCAAGATGGACGGAGATTCCCTTATCTTGAGAAGTTGCTCGTCAAGAGTAGCGTTCTGTTTCACCAATCTCGCTCCAGGTAGCAAATATGTGACAATGTCGAGAACATCAGTAGAAAGCGATGACGAATCCACCTGAGATACAAAAGAATTTCAAATATTTTGATCGATTCGCTATATCTGAAATGAGGATATGATTTCATTGGAACATTCTTCTTCTCTCAATCATGACAGAAAAGTTTTAATTATAAACAATCATAAATATCAAAAAGAATTATAGAGTATTAACATGGAATCGATTTATAGTAGCCCAGTGAAGAGTTTCTTAAACATACAATCACAAAATACCTCTGAAAATTGACTCTTTATTCCATTCTATTTACTGTTCAATTAAGTTTTCAGGATATAGTTCAATATACTACAATGAAAAATATGCGAGTGACAATTATATCATTATTTCGTCAAATGAGGCCCAACATCCCAAGAAGTAAGCAATTATTTGCATTGCTTATATTGGATAAAAAATCTACGTCGATCAACTTACAGATTGTTTTTGGTAATCTTTGTCATAGCAACTCCATAAAGTCAAATCTCATGCGAATCAGTCGAATTATGCGTCCGATAACTCAATTGAAGAAAAAACAAAAAACAGATTTTAGTGAAAAATAAAATAAAATCTTACATGCACCACAAGCATTATTTGTTGATAACGCAGGTGCAGAAATAGAATATTTCATAGAATATATCATTAATTTATCATTAATCAGCAGATTGGAATAGCAATCATTGTCAATTGAATGTTATTATGCATACTTCTGAACCCCAAAACTATGACAAGTTTTTAGTCTTTTTGGAAGAGTGGGTACTTATATTTCATCATATGAATGAACGGAATTTGAGGAATCATGGATTTGAGCTTATGCTACCAACAAGAGGAATATATGAGTAAGTTGATCAGAGGACCTATCATCACAAAATATTTTTTACTAGAAATTACTGGAAAAGCCCATCACAGAACCATAGAATTCTCAAAATGTGTAATCTTACCTTCCATAAGGGCCATTCAACATTATCCACATTGAAAGTATGATTGAGGTTGTTGACTAGTTCGCTGACATTCGTCTTGTCGAACATGTGTGCCTTCAAAGGCAAATCTACCACCAAACTGTCGTCGACCTTGTAGGACTGGATCTTGCCCAATTCCTCGGACACCATCAGCAATCCGTCCGCTGTCTTGTTGGTGACTACCTTTCATAAATCCCTTAGTTAGTTATGAAACTAATACTAATATATATACAATATTAAAAGTAGTCAGAGAAATATACAAATATACAGGGTGTCCTTAAAAGGTCTTTACAAAAAGCTACCACATATTCTTCAGACCAAAACAATTCGATACAAGCAAACTTACCTCAGTAAAAAGTTGCTTAGTTTGGGCGCTAGACGGCTCTGAAGTTGAAATTTTCAAATCGATTTTGCTTCATAACTTTTGAACGGCTCATGAGATTTTTTTCAAATTTGGTACGTTGGCATAGACTCATCGGGCAATGAAATTCATATCATAATCATAATGAATATCATTCCATGGGCGTAGAACTTGATTTTTTCAGTAAATAAACATCTAAAACTCCTACGCCAATGGAAAAAAAATTAGTTTCAATATGAAATCTAAATTATTCAACTCATTCACTACAAAAAAGGTACTCTTGACAAAAGTCGATTCCTCTCATGGTTTCTACAAAATTTTAATTTTAGTAATTCAGAGCATAATTAATAATAAAACGATTAACAGATATTTCATAAAAATTGTTCAAAATGTTCACCATTTTCACGTATACAAAGATTTATACGACGCAAAAAGTTGAGATGTACTTTTTGCATAGGTTATTTCTATTGAAAATAAGTAGCACTGGTTTTTTTTTCTGAAGACTATTATTATCTGCTCGAAAACAGTGATATTCACATTCTTGGTTTCCATAGTTTCATCTGTGTTGATTTGTCGAGTTTTATTGACGTTGATTGTTGATATCGGACTTTTCTGATTTATCATGGCCGTACAATACACCAATGAAGAATACACCGATATGTTATTGGTATTCGGATATTGTCAAGGAAATGGTCGAGAGAGTGTGAGGGTGTATTCGGCAAGGTTTCCAAATCGTCGCGTACCAAGCCACCCAACCTTTGCTGCAGTTGAGAGACGTCTTCGGGAGACCGGTCATTTTGCTCCTAGAACTGGTGATTATGGAAGACAGCGTTATGTAAGGATTCCCGAAGTCGAAGTAGAAATTTTAGACCGTATTGAAGAAAATCCAGAATTGAGTACTAGACGGATAAGTAATGAACTAGAAGTTTCTAGGAATGCCGTTCATGAAGTACTAAGAGAACAATTATTATACCCATACCACAAGACGCCAGTTCAAGATTTATTAATCCATGATTCACAAAGTCGTCTGATGTTTTGTAGGTTCATTAATTTGCAAAGAGAAATGAATCTGAACTTTGGAAAGAATATTTTGTTCACTGATGAAGCCTGTTTCACGAGAAGAGGAATAACTAATTTTCATAATGAACACGTTTATGCAATTGAAAATCCTCATTCCATTAAAATAAACCATTTTCAACACGAATTCAAAATCAACGTTTGGGCTGGAATAATAGGAAATTTTATAATTGGTCCTGTCATACTTCCACAAAGATTAACAGGAGACATGTATTTACAACATCTACGAAATACGTTGCCAAATTTGTTGGAAGATTTACCACTCCAACATCGGGTAGATATGTGGTTTATGCACGATGGAGCTCCACCACATTTTTCGGTGGATGTTAGGAATTTTTTAAACCAACAGTACCCAGACAGATGGATAGGTAGAGGTAATGATGCACCCGTGAATTGGCCACCACGTTCTCCAGACTTAACACCGATGGATTATTTTGTATGGGGTTATCTCAAGTCTACGGTTTACAAGACCCCTGTGAATACTGTAGAACAATTATGGCAACGTATCCAACAGGCGACGAATAATCTTACAGGCGATGAAGAAGTTATGCAAAGAGTACATTTCAACTTTTTGCGTCGTATAAATCTTTGTATACGTGAAAATGGTGAACATTTTGAACAATTTTTATGAAATATCTGTTAATCGTTTTATTATTAATTATGCTCTAAATCACTAAAATTAAAATTTTGTCGAAACCATGAAAGGAATCGACTTTTGTCAAGAGTACCTTTTTTGTAGTGAATGAGTTGAATAATTTAGATTTCATATTGAAACTAATTTTTTTCCATTGGCGTAGGAGTTTTAGATGTTTATTTACTGAAAAAATCAAGTTCTACGCCCATGGAATGATATTCATTATGATTATGATATGAGTTTCATTGCCCGATGAGTCTATGCCAACGTACCAAATTTGAAAAAAATCTCATGAGCCGTTCAAAAGTTATGAAGCAAAATCGATTTGAAAATTTCAACTTCAGAGCCGTCTAGCGCCCAAACTAAGCAACTTTTTACTGAGGTAAGTTTGCTTGTATCGAATTGTTTTGGTCTGAAGAATATGTGGTAGCTTTTTGTAAAGACCTTTTAAGGACACCCTGTATATAACTTGCAAGAAACATACTCCATATATGGTATGCTAATATACCATAAATCAAACAAATGAGACATATACACATGGTGATATGCATAAGAATGAGAAGAAAAAAAATAGTGCATGGCACATCAAGAGCGTCTGCCAGATTTTGGAATAATCTGGGCAAATTCATGGAAATTTTTCGAAGTGAAAGCCGTGCATCAAATCAAAGGGAAATCTAACCACGCAATCGGTATTAACAAACAAATTCACCCTAGAAATCTGTCAATTACTTTCTTTAATATACTATAATTACCCTCGTTTATTAATTTTATTTTCGAATGTATACATGTTGCTCGGAAGAAAAAAAATACAAAAGAGAGAGCTGGCAAAAGTTGTTTACAGCTACTTAGTTGTTTACAGTTTAATGCTCGAGAGGAGAGACGATGCCATCTAGTTCCATTTTAAATGTGGAGGTATTTCGTGTTTTCATGTATTATTGATTAAAATTGAATATTCTTGTGAATATGTTAGAAAAGTTCACCAACCGATTATACCTTCCACGACAATTTGATTGGATGTGCATTTTCATTCATAGACTCTCATGAAGTTTGGTATTCGCGAATCTATGACTCATGATATCATAGATCATGACTCAGAGTTAGAAAGTGACAAAATTCGATCTCGATGAAAGTCTCTGCAAGGTCAGTGTTCCCATCAACCGTAGTATTATCAAAATATCTCTGGGATACCAACATTAATATTCCAAATGATATTATTGCATTTACCTAAACCGATGTATAGCGGATTTTGAGTAAATAAGTATTTTCCATATTTTTTGTTCAAAACAGCACTAATCTAATATTTATTACTGCGGTATCTGGATTCGTAGAAACTTAAAAATTTTATGGCGGTGTTCGTTTTACATTATACAGGGTCGCTAAAAATTCGTGATTTCACCAATAGATACAAAAAATTTTTTTTATATAGAACACCCTATATATTATCAAATAACATGAAAAGCCATCAAATTTCTATTCTAATGGATGGACGATATCGAAGATCGTGATTCTAGGATCAATGTGGTAAAAAAAACTAATTGAAGAAAGCTACATTTAGATACCTACCTGGTTTCGCGCCCTTGGGAACCATTTGAGGACACATGTTGATAGGAACATTTTCTCTCACCTCTCGGAGTATACAAAAGTTATTCTCGGACACTCTGTATATAAATACCTTGCGCCATGCCTGGAGCAGCTCGCCCAGTTCGGGCCGGTTTTCCGTCTTGGAGTGCAAGAAGAAGCCACGCTGGGTGTGGACCAGCCCGGCGGTGTTGGAAAAGTCCGTTTCGTCGTCGAACGTGGGGTCGACCAGCAACATGTGGGCGTTCCTGAGGCGAACGCCCGAAACGCCGAGTTCGATGAACTTTTCGATCGCGCGCGAAAACTCTCTGGTCACGTCGGGGTTGCGGAAGTTCAGGAAGGGCCGATCGAGGGGGGCGTAATAGAAGTGTTTGCGCTTGTCAGAGTATATCCAGGACGATTTGTTATTGGGACTTATCTGGAATAGTATCAACGGCAATAATTATTTATATATTCATTCACAGGGAATCCCCAATTCGATCACAAAGTTTCACAAAGGTGAGAATTGGGATATAAATCCAATTAAAACTGAAAGCTATGGTATAAGATATGCAAAATAAAATAGATAGCTAGGTATAAATATATTGATTTTCACAGATCTTTAGGATTTCCTCTAAGTCATATGCACATATTTTAATATTGACATGATTCACGGGGAAGAACTTACATGATTTGATCTTCAGCCAATGAGTTTGTAACATGTATGATGTTATGTTTTTCTATAATTCTACTGCACTTCTACCAGAGTGAATATTCATCAGTTATATTCCTATTAATGCCGAAGCTTTAAAAAACTCACTCACCCAGTTATTTGGCGGTTCTGGCTGGCCACCATTTGCAGAGCCTTCAGGTAACCTCCAGATATAGTAGTCTCGGTAAATGGAATCGTTGTTCACGCTGGCGTCGAACCAAACGTTAGATGTAGAGGGATCCAAGTCTATGATTGTTCTTGTTCCTGCATCTTTTGCTTGCTTGATGAGTTTGACAGTGTCATGAGATTCATCAAATGACTGATAGGCATCTTCAAGCCAAGTCACAATTAAACCTGGACAAACATACATATTGTAATTGTGAAACCAGCCGAAAATACCACAACTTGGCCAGTTGTTGGCCACAATAAAATAATGTGAAGTCGGAAAAAACAAAATATGACAAAAACCGAAATTTCACTAAATTGTTTTTATTTTTTCCTCAGTTTATTAGACCAGATATCTTTAAATGAAGGTCATTTCATCATTTCCAATTTTCTGTAATCTACGTTTCTTCTTTGAGCGGCAATCATCGATTTTATTTCATTAAACACAGGCCTGGATTTATCATTTAATTTTTAGATCGTTTTTAATCTCCTTGATATAACAGTGTGTTTCATAATGAATATTTATGTGGAAAAAGGTTCATGACTGTCGCTAATTCAATATTTATATAAATATCATGATGATCCCATTTTGTAGAGAAGAAAAAATCACAATGATGTGGTGGCATTCAGTTCTGAAATTGAAAAAAAACTAAAAACGATTTTGTTAAATTTTCCAGTATCTGCTCAGACCAAATATATTTCTGGTCTGAACGGAAGTGCACCCCACTTGTCACTAAAATTCAAAATACAATAAGAAAATTGAGTACATACCCTTTATATTTTTGTCTAATAACTGTAAAGCTTCTGGCTTAGTGTCTGGACTCAATTCTGTAAGAGGACCTTCTTGCCACCTAGTGAAAATAAATGGTTTTGTTGGTCATAATGGTGGATTTTTGCAGCTATTTTAAGTCATAACCTTCGAGTCGTAAGTTTTGAGTAATAAGTCATAAGGAGTTCAATTATTGGTTTTCAATTTTGCACTTATACACTACTTGTTAGTCATTCTTATGACATAACAGTTCCTGCATAAATGATATTTTCCTCTTAACGACTTGAAGGTTATTACCTAAAACTTGAAAATTATTACTTAAAATTGCTGCATGAATCCACCATGATAATAGTAATAATATAGTTTGTTAATCGATAAAAAGGTCGTATGGATGCTTTGAAACATTTTTACCTTGACTTCGATGAAATTCACTTGAATATATTCAATTTTGAATTAATAGTTATGTTGCCATTTTATGAGCTATCAATGCTTGCTTTCAAACGTCCAGTAATGAAGATACTTATAGATCAATACAAGTCCTTATTTGAGATTAGGACTATGCATGCCAACATGTCAAATTAACATTTTATTGATGCTGATCCATATAGTTATTTATAGACATGTAAACATCATTTTCGACATGATCTTAGGTTTTGTTCAATCAGCCTGTGTCTCGAAGTTTCTGTATTCCCTAGTAGAAGAAGCTTGTAGGCTATGGAAAAATGTGTGAATGTGGAATGAACAGTGGGAAGGAATGTTGAAAGTTGTGCTGTGAGTGATATTTTCATTCCCAGAAATATTTCAAGTCTTTATCAAGTTTATACTGACAAAATTTCATGAAGAAGTTTCAGGGAATTAATTTCTGATAGAAAATATTTTTTTTCAATCATGTATTCATTCATTGAATGGAAAATTCAGTCATTATCAAGTTAAATTACAAGTTGTCAAAGTAGATATATGAAAGTTATCAATACATAGCCATATTAGGTCATCTTCACTCCTAATCTGAACTTGATCACACTCAGCCTGAGTATCTGGAATTGAATTTGATGAAGAGAGATTTATGACTTCTCCCAAAAATATCATACTAAGTCAGAATGAAC
This sequence comes from Gastrophysa polygoni, assembly GCA_963576655.1. Taxonomy (NCBI): domain Eukaryota; kingdom Metazoa; phylum Arthropoda; class Insecta; order Coleoptera; family Chrysomelidae; genus Gastrophysa; species Gastrophysa polygoni. The sequence goes on from OY755087.1 coordinate 16,487,016, forward strand.
ATTACAAAATTTAATGCTGATCATCTCAGATTCTGAGCTCAAAAAATATTCTTGTTCTGGCAAAGCAATTCATTGAATTAATAAAAACATGAGAGGCATTAATAATATAAGGAAGATATACCAATGTTACTTCCTCTAATATGAAATGTGAGTTTGATTTTTTGAATTTTTATGTCAACACTCAAACAATTATTATAATGCATACTCAATTTCTTACCATGTTCTTGGTGGTGGTGGATTACATTTCGGTGCTGCATAGATTATTAATATAGCTCCCACCAGCATGGCAGCCCAAAGGATCCAGAATCCAATGAATAGAAACCATCGTAAGCGTACCCAGAATGGATCATTGGCATATTTCATCAGCTCCTCCTTATTCATGCCACCAAAGGAAATGGCCGGTTCACCTGAGAAGTGTGATTGTTTTCTAACTGTAGTATCTAAGTCGATTTCTATCATCATTTTGAAGAGTTCAATTGAACAATTCCACAGTAAGATATAAAAAATGCAAAGCTGGCCAATGCAACATAAAATAAAATAATAGTTGTTTCAATAATAATTATATATTTAGTTGTTTATATTTCCTCAAAGTTGCATAGTCTACATTTTCTGTATAACATTACAAGGTTCATATCATAGTATGGAATAATGTTTAGATAGTTAAAAATTCGAAATTAATGACTGAAATGATTTATAATGAATTCATATCTAAATTCACATTTGAGCATCCTTGAAAAACATTAAAATGGGAATAGAATTGAATGAAAAAAATGGAAAACTTCGATTCAAGATAAATCTAATATTTATATGGTGATCCAAGTGAATATATCAGAGTTTTTGGACCTATGGAAATTAAATTAGACATAACAATGAATTGTAAATTTGTTTTTGATGTGGTTGCTATGCATGTTTTGTAGAGTTTAGATAACATTTGCCTTTGCCTCATGCAATATTTTTTGTTGATAACTTGGTTGGATTGAGAATAGAAGATATCAAATCAAGTATTTTCAAACAGGCCATAATTTTTTTTCAAAATTGTTGAAAACAAGAGAAAAACAAAGTTTATTGTGTTATCTAGGAACCATTTTCATTTGATTAATCTATAATGAACAGACAACGAAACTAATATTTAGAAACCATTTTACCACCACTCTTTTCAGGTTCTTAGAATGCATTAATAGGGAAAAATCACAAATCTCATTTTGAAAATATGAAAATACTTTAAAGGAATTGTAATAAATCAACATACCAATATGAAGTTTGGCATCTCCGTTTTTCTCGTTAAGAGCAATCTTCACATCCCTGACATCAATCTCAGATTTCGGAGATACCTTTTTCTCATCATCAGGTAACATCCTCTCATCCGCCCCATCAGTTTCACTACTAGATCTCGACTTCAACAGAGATTTCGGTCGAGAAACGGCATCTTCTGTTACAACAAAAAGACGAGAAAGTAAATACCGGTAATAATTGATGAAAAAAAAAACTTGCCTTCCATATCTTTCTCTGGTATCGCCTTATATGTCGCTTGTAACATGCTTTTTCCCTCAGACAAATCGTCCATTTTCACGTAGTCTTGTCTTGATTACGGTAATTCTCAGATATAAATTACAGACTTCCTGCGTCTTAATGGGGTCTTCGAAAGTAGGTGCGCTCAGCGCAAGACAAACTACACAATAGAAATAAAAGATCGATAATTACCTAGCGATTTCCAAGACATCCATATGAAAGCATGATGCAAGATTATTGACAGATTGCAGTTGATAAAAAATCAATTTTTTTTATGCCCTTATTCAGTCTGAAGAGCTGAGGCCGTCTCTTTCTGATGACGACATAGAATAGAAAACTGTATATATATATATATTCTTTGATGTTTGACACAACTCACGTCTTCTATCGATGACGATCAGAAGAGTGCTAGCAGAATAGCCAACACAAAATTACGATCATCAAAAAAACAACAAATTCCCATTAATATTATTTGAGTAGAATTGATACCATAAATCTTGTTTTATGGTCGACGGAATGATGTACAACCTCCTCTTTGGTACAACACTACCTCGATCGATCTCAATATGTAGATACAGGGCGTTACCACCGTAGAGAAGAAAACCCACTTCCCATTTCTCTAATGTTGAGTAACAGAAATGACAGACACAAGAACACTACGGATATCAAATTAAGGCTAATCTAAGAATTTATATGATTGAATTGAACCAAGGAATATAAAACTTATCATTACCTGTAGGGCCGAAATCATTATGATATCAAATATCAAGGCAGTGATTTCGATTTTTTCGATATTCTCGAGACATAATCGCTTTTTAAGATTTACTGAAAACTTAAACTATTTTTTTCATGCATGCATTATTCCGATTGACATACCCCACACTAGAGAGTTATGAATAGGTAGCTGATATATTGGTTCACCAGTCTGGATAAGCAACTTTATCTTTGATTTTAGTTTTAAACAACAAGAAAACATACATTATTTTTACATTAACCGAAATTATTTTTTGTACCTATTGAATGTGTTTTCTAACACCCATATTTACTCATTGTTCTCAAATTTCATCTCATAGAAGTTGTTCATCATGCCAATACAACTATGAAACAGAAATATTCTTCTATGATTTTTGCCTATTTTGGAAAACCGATAAAGTGTATAAAATTATAATTACTAGAAGGAACGAAACTATTATTTAGAGATTCAGAAAATTCTCAAATAAATTCTCGAGAAAATCATTAAAGTTCTATATTCCCAAATTTTACACAAGTTCCAACTAAAATAGTTATTTATATAGGTAGGTATACTTATACCCATAGACCGCGGAATACCTTTTTAGCATAACAGAAGAAGATAATACTTCCGAAGCCGATCGTGGCAGGAAAATCTTCAAGTAGCTAAAAAGTGTCACCATCATGATATACTAACACAATTTTTTGTACAATCATCAAATTTATTGACCTAGATAGATATGGATACGGATTTCTATTACCTCATGCTCCCTCCCTGAAAAACTCCCTAGATCCGCCAGTGACTGGCCCTGCTACAAGATTGATATACACTGCCCTGCTATATAAGTGATTTGTCTTGAGAGGCATTTCTGGGACCACCTTCAAAGATGTATCCGTCGCCCTGCCGACCTGCTTCACCTGAGAGCCTTGCAGATGCGAAATACACTTAGTACACAGGAAGAATTAGAATACGAAGCAATTCTTGATGAATTCGTTTACCTCAATTGATGCAACGTTTTTTCAATAAATTCATGTTGGCGTGAAGAAGTCAGGTCCCAGGGTTCGAAAGCAGCACTTTGCCGATCGATAGAAGCAATCAAAGACATCAAGTGAATTCGATAATAGAAAAAATATTTTTGCAACATGTGCAACAAGTATTTGTTGCACTCAGCATTGTTGCAGCTCTCGACTTTCTCTCGATCTGAATACTTCATGCTTCTTGCAACAAATACACAATTTTTTTACTAGTTACACAAATAACTATTTTTTACGCTCGTACAAGTTTTTTTTATAAGTGTGATAAAAAGGTAGTTTTTGTAACTTTTGTAACTAATTACCAGTTTCGAACTCAAATATTTAAGAAAAAAACACATCAAGTTAATTCGATCGTTGCACACTTAGCATGGTTGCAGCTAACGACTGCATCTATTTATCCTACGAGCGGGCGCAAAGTATTTATTACTTTCCGCATTCATTTCCGTGCGCAAAGTTACACTTTTTCTCAGGATGTGCGGATAAGATTGGCCATGAACAACTGCCCTCCTGCATCAAGTCAACCTTCATGGAGACATATGAACAGCTGCCTTAAGCAGCTGAGTTAAGTCAAATGTTTATCAAGCAGTGTATACATCAACTACTACCTTTCCGCGTTTAATGAACCTTCCTCGAGCCAAATGAACAACTCTGCTCTTCTGAGTTGAGCCAACCTTCATAGACCCATCTAAACAACTGTCTTGAGTTAAATTAACCTTCATCAAGCCATAATCGCTAAGGTCATGCAGTCTCTTTTCAGAACATGTTAATATCATTGTTCATATCAACAATATATATGAATGTTCGGGTGTGGATTCCATACAATAGATTAAGTTCACACAACACAACAGTGAGAACTAAAAAGTCCATGTAATCAATCAATACAATTCCAGGGCTAATATCGGAAACTGAACTGCAGACAATAAAAAAGTAAAGTGATGATATAAAACGAGAGGAGCAGACTTGACGTAACAAAATAAAAATATGATAGGATTTTTTTTCTGTCATAATTAGAACGTGAAAAAATGAAAAATTGAAATTTTGCGTTGACGGGTTTAATATTGAGATTCGCGCACATTTAAAAAGGTTCCCTAGAAATAAAGATGCACTTGTCACGAAATGGTATTGTTCGAAATAAAGAGAGATATATTCACTCAACTTTGATCAAACTTCATATTACATTTTTTTCTGAATATATGGAAGTAGATCCATAGCCGTAACTATTCCCATAGGTTTTTCGATTCGAGACACACCAGAACCTAGAACAAACAAAAATAATTGAGTGCTCAACTAGAAATACTCATTCTTTCACTCTTTTATTCTTTCTTTCACATACCTTGTGACTCTAAGATCAAAACATAAGATTCTTTCTCCAAAATTCTGGATACAATGCCAAGGTTGGCAGTAGTGTACACTTTTGGGAAAATTCTGACAACACACCTTTCAAAATTTCCATTCGATTGTACTTTTCCAGATATCAACCCATTCATCAAATTTTGAAGAGTCAACATACCAATCATGCCACTGAAAATTTAATGAATGAAAAACTGCTGTTGACAAAAAAGTGTATTGTTTACCCATTATTGTCGACAACAGGAATTTGATCAATGCCCGCTTTTTTCATGACATTCAAAACTCTTTCGCAATTCACACCAGCAGAAATAGTTTGCAGTGTTTCCAATTCCAGTTTAGATACACAGATATCCCACCACCTGAAAAATAAGTTAGTGACCCTTTCCAGTTAACTTTTGCAAGCGTGCTAAGGAGAGCGTTGAAGTCCAGTGATACTCCAGTTTTGAACGTCATCGAATTTTATCATTACAAGAACAAACTTCTACAGAAACTATTTCTGTTGAATGATTATCTTAATACAAATACAGAGTAGTGAATATTCATATTGTTCGTTTTATTCGGCACAAATTTGTGAGTGCTTGTGGTATTTATGCGAGTGTGGAGATGTCCGCCTCACGTAAAAACGTTCGATACTTTCAGCACATGTGAACCATGCCGTTATCGTTATTTTTTAGACAGTTTCCAGAATTTCAAAAGAGATAATTGAATTTCGGAAAGCATCATTTATAATTCAGAAATCAATGTCTATTGTTCTTTTTGGTTGAGTATTGGGAGATTTGTTGGTGTTGCAAAGAACACTATCGTAGGCTGCAATACCTGTAAGCAAGTGATATTTCATATCTTACTGAACAGTGGTTTGTTCTTATTATGTTGTTGTTGATATGTAGAGTATCCACAAATTGATATTGATGAATTCCACAACGCAAATAAAATTCTCTGAAATTCATTTTTTCTTACTTTCTTTCATTGACGACAATTGATTATGATAAAAAATGATTGTTTCTGATACAAAATTGATTATTCTGAAATACCATCGATGCTTTCTGAAATCAAACTGGCTTTTCTGAAATTGAACTGAATTTTCTGAAATTATAATGACACTTTCTGAAATTCAAATGTTACTTTCTGAAATATAAGTGACTAACCAATCTGAAATTGAATTGACGCTTACTGAGATACAACTGGAAAAGTGTAGTGTTGACGTATTTCAGAATTTTTTGTCGTGATTGCCCATCTCAGATGCATTGATTGCAATGAAAAGAAAATGTGCTGATTTCATTATTATGAAAGATTTCATGAAAGAGAAAAAGAAATAACAAAACAAGTTCATATTTGTGTACCACCAGCAAATAGAGAACAGACCAGACTTATCTTAGGTCACTTACCGGCTTTTTTTCAAGATCAAATGTGTTTGAATCCTATATATGTTCTTGTCAGTTCTCTTTTTTCGCAAGTACCACAGTACTCTCAAACTCGCGTTGGCGTATTCGTGGAAATAAGAAGCACTTGCACATGATGCAAGTATTCTAAATATTCAAAATACACTACAAATTATCACTAGTGTAAACTTGACTAAAGAAGCGCGTTCAATGACGATGGTCGTTGGTACAGAATATATTACCAACCCGTGTAAAAATCGATTACTATGAGAATGTAGGCGACGAATAAAACGAACCAGGAGAAACTCTAAATAGAAGTAAACCGATATGTTCCGGTGTATGAGAAATTATATTTTTCTCGCGAAAAATTTCCTACTCTTCGCTAAAGTTTATTATCCTTATAGAAACATTTTCGATCAAGGAGTCAGTCATAATTCGATATTATTCATAAGTGCAGATGTGTTAGTTTTGATTATGTGCATATTATCATGTGGAAGTTCATGCGCAATAAGTTATTATATGCACTTGCTTGCGCATATTGAAGAAATTGTGAAGGTTCAGTGTGTTATGGTGATTGAGAATTGAAAAGTAAGTAACAGTGACTGCTCAGCACCGTATGTGACCGTATTAGAAAATTTCTTCTTACAAACGTTCAACTCATGATTGTTTATGATCGCTTTCTTATATGCTTCTCTAGGTTGTTGTAAACAGAAAGAGAATTATTCTTCTGCGACCTTCTCAGAAAATAGCATTTTCCTTTGTGTGTGGCGGTGATGTTTGTGTTATACGGATTTTGTGAGGAGAGTCACATATATTCCTAATGAAATGTCTTTTGCTGTATCCTGAAAGTTTGATGCAGAGCTAGTTAGATGAACTGGTTGATGTATATTGGATGATCCCAAAGGAATGCTTGCTCAAAAAAATCAATTTAATGTATAACTTATCCTCCAGATTTGATTTTTTTTGATTTCTTTCTCAGCTTTCAGTTTTAAAGGACATAACAACATAACAGTACAGTATATTCTCTTTCAAATGACATTTTGAGTTCAACCATGCAACTTTTGGTATATCCATTTTCATCATAACGGATTTATTTAACAGACACATCTGGGAAAACAAATCAACTCAATAAAAATTCTTCAAACACTTCAAACGTCATCAAAATCGTTTCAAATAAAATGGTATATTATTTATGACGGTTTTGGACTCCGTTTCCGTCAACCTAATCTAGTCGTTTTCCATATGTCACTTTCTTTGAAATCTTTCAGCTTTGAAGTTAGATTTAAATGTTTCATATTATAATCAGCATCAAGAAGAGGAAGGTTAAAAGTGTCCACATATGCATTCATGATTGATTTAAAAAGATTATCAAACCTCTGAAATTTTTCACATGAAATATGAACCTACTTTTGGGACTTTCGCCTAGTTTAGCATCGTAATGATGTTGTTTCTACCCATCTAATGCGTGCAAACTGAACCAATTACATCTAGATATGAATCATTATGAATAATAATATACTTCTACTGCTTGCGAAACTAGTAAAAAAATGGGCACACAAGATGTTCCACAGAAACTATGCAAAAACACATAGTATAGGATACTTGATCTATTAGTGAATTTTTTGGTGATATCAATAATAGAGATCCAAGTAGTACTTGGTTTTCCATCCCTAAGAGTCCACACAATTTCATTACACATTTTATTACGAATTTCCAAGCAATTATGTTCAGATTTGTTCATGACAACTGTCTCCTACTTTTCTTCATGAAGAAATTTTCGAAATATCAATAGACAATAACGAAGAAACAAGTTACAAATGGTTGAATGCAGAATGCAAGTAGAAGGGAAATTGGACACCCGATATAATCATAGATAACTGAATTCCTTGAAAGGTCTGGATTAAAAAAAAAACAAACCCATAAAAATAATAATTAATGAATATTCCTACCAATGATTTTGTGTATTAACACACGGCATCAAATTTCTTGCTTCCATCCACTGGTCGGAAACAAATTTCGTGATGTAATTTCTAATACTATCAGGCATTAAAACCACTACTTTCTGTCCGGCCTCCAAGTTTCTTGCTGCCTTTATTGCTGCTGATAAAGCAGCACCACTACTCGATCCTGAAGATTAGAGATGTAATTGGTGTGAGTTTGAGAAGTTTGCTACCAGTTCGAATTGTTCTTGTTGCATATCAATCAATCAATCGATACATAACAGGGTGATTTCAATTTCAGTTACGGTTATTTGGTGTAGACCAAAATGACTTCGGCTGTGAGTTCTCTCAATAAGTCACTGCTGCAACTATATAGAAATATACTATATAGAAAATATACGAAGGTTGGTTCGAGGAGACAATTGTCAATGTATCGATGAATTACCACCAGAACCAATAAAATTTTAGAATCGTTTTATTACCATTCAACTTCGATGTTCCGTTCGAATGTAGTAAAAATATAGTGAATATTGCGTGAGTTAAAATACAAAGAGCAATATAGATTAGTTTTTGATTTGAATTAAAATTGAAAATGAAAAGGAGGAACAACAAATCAAAGTATTTCCATGTATTTATTGTTTCCATTCATACTTTGAATGAAACAAATAAAAATACTACCGATAGTTTTTTTGGACATTTACATGGAACATAGGAGTTCAATAAGATGCTTTGTAGTAAAGATAGGGAAAAGGAAATAAATGCTGAATGAGGAATTATTGCTCACCAACTAGCAGCCCTTCATCTTTGATCAACCTTCGGGCCATAGGGAGAGATTCGGCATCGTTTGTTTTGATCCATACATCCACCACCGATCTGTCTAGCACGGTGGGCAAGAAATCGTATCCCACTCCTTCAACTTCGTAAAATGTTGTGTCAGTTTCGTTCATTTTATCAGGTAGAGCCAGAATGGATCCCTCAGGATCTGCCCCTACGATTTTCGTATCTGGCGATATTTCTTTGAATTTCCTGCCTATGCCACAAATTGTGCCCCCAGTGCCAGCGCCTATAACCTTGAAAATAAAGTTTATATATGTGAAGGATTGGGTTATCCATATGCCTATTATGTGAAGACGACTATTTGTTACCGGTTTTGAACAAGTTATGCAAATCAAAAACTAGGGGCAAGACAGGACATATTTGTGTGTTTTTGATGCCATGAATGGCACTAAGATTTACACTATTGTGCCGATAACTAGATAGATACTGGGTATACCTTCGTAATTATTCATCACAAATTATTTAATAATTTTCTCCTGAGCGACGTTGTGCAACATAGAAGTAATTGATTTTGGCGTGACATACTCGCTGGTAACACCCAAATTGGTTATCTCTCATATTCAGAAGAACTATCTAATGTGCTCGATGATAGCAGCTAGATAGATGATAGAGCAGCTAGGGAATCACAAGGTGTCTGGTAATGAAAAAGAGGTTGAATACGAAGTTCATAGGACTCGAACGTCCAACTGGTGTTGCTGCTGCAGTAAGAACGATTCTTCTAAATGAGGTCTTGAGAAGATAACAACAACTGATATGAGAAGAAATGGAGTCATGCAAGCAGTTTCTTAAGTAACCACTGCATCATGCCACGAGAACCCTTCTAAGAATGAAAAGGAATGACTTACGTTTGATAACATTTGGCATCATGACAGTCCACAGAGGGCTCAGAAAGGAAGTTAGGAAGAAGTGAAAACCTCTCGAATTTTATCTTAAATCGAAAATTATGGCTGATAATGCAATAAGTGATTATATCTACTCCATTAAAATTCGTTTTTCATCTTTTATTTTCATGGTACAATTCGGATTTTCAACCCATTATTTCAAGTATTTACGGATTTAATGAGGGTTTTGAGCCTCAATGTAAAGTTATCTACTAATTCTCATCATTAGTACGTTGATAATGATGCAGAAACATTTGAAATACTCGAAATTCTCGAACTTATCTCTAGTATTTGAAATTGGTAGATTATTTTCAATACTTACAATCATGTCAACTTTTCGATCACATTGATCATATATTTCTTCAGCTGTTGTATCATAATGTGCTAAAGGATTTCCAGGATTAGAGTACTGAAAAATGATAAATGAAAATGTATAATACTTTGTTATGTCTGTTATTACATATCAAAATATTTTCTGACGCATTTGCCGCATAATTCATAACTAAGCGATCGCCTATTTATGAACTCGAGATATTTGAAGGGTATTAGGCCATCATTTTTATTATTTTCTTCTTCAACTAGTTTCGAAAATAAATATTGTAGAGGTTGTTCGAAAAACTCCGCTTTCTTCTAGTAATAAATAGAATAGAATGAACATTATTCATGATGCTGCCACCTACTAGAGTGCATATCTTGTACTGGTGCCATTCTGTTTAGAAAATAAAGAATACTAACAAAATTAAATGAATATTTTTGTCAAACTTGTCCTTCTTGTCAATGTTTTTCCATAAAGCGTCAGGTCCTATCATTCTCATTAAGTTAACATTAATTTACATTTCAGACAATATTTGAATAGTAATATTTCGAAAACGGATATACTGTACATTCAATGTTTTTTACACCACATTGTTGAGGCCTTGATCTCCATGACGAATATTTGAAAAAATCGCACACAATGACTATTCCATATATTAGCTGTTTGTCTTGTGTTTTTACTTGATGGAACATGGATTGGCGAATTATACCTGATCCAAGATGACGGAATTCGGAATTTCTTTCCTCAATCGATGAGTGACTCCAAACATGCCTTCTTCTGAGTTAGAGTCGGCCGTGACAGGTGTACGAATGATTTCTGCCCCGAGGGCAGTCAGGACTGCAACTTTTTCGTTGGACATTTTCTCTGACATCACGATAACACATCTATATCCTGAAAACACAATTCATCAGGTTTAGCTAATAAAATTAGATATAGCCAAATTATGTTATAAAGACAAAATATTCTGTTTTATTCCTTGCAATTTCAAATGTCAGGTAAACAAGGAGGATCTAGTGTGATGAGGATATTCATGAGCTGTTGCCGTCTGAAGGGGCAGTCATAATAAGGCTGGGGGTAAGGATTCTTTTTGAAGTTACAGATCACCATGTCCATCTACATCCAGAGATTTATTTACATGCAAGTTCTCAAGTCATTAAATTCTTCTAGATATTTGACTGAACTTCGTGTTTCTTTCATATTATTGCACATGTGGCAGAATAGATTCTCGTCCAAAGAGTTTTTTTTTTATTTATTCATTGTTGTCATTGTGGTTACCTTTAACTGCTGCCGCCATTGCTAGACCAATGCCAGTGTTCCCAGAGGTCGGTTCAATAATGGTATAGCCAGGTTTGAGTAAACCTTGCTTTTCAGCATCTTCTATTATTCGGTGGGCGATACGATCTTTAACGGATCCTCCAGGATTGAAGAATTCACATTTGACATCTGTGAATTAAAGAAATACACATGTTTATCAGTCTCTCCAGTTCAGGAGCTCACCAGAGACTTGAGGAGCCGACTAAGATATATTGAAAAAGAGAGTGTGATGAAAATAAGTGAAGTAAATGCAAGAGAAGAAAAACTTGTGATGTAGCTGAACCCCACTGCATTCATGTACTCGTGCCAATGATCGATAAATCATCTGCCATCTTCAGAAATACTGACGTCACTCTCTTTCTGATGCTTCAATTAACCTGTTCCATTTCTGTTCCACTAATTCTAAGAGAACCATGAATATTCCTATGTATATAAGAAGATTATGTTTTATTGAACTTTCTTTATAAATTAGAGGATACTATATCCTCAATTAGTAAAAGTAGTGTGAGCAGTAAATAATTTAAAAATTATAATGATTATCATATTTTGAATATATCAAAAAATGTAATCTTCTCATATGAATCCCGTAATGAGTGAAGAAGTCATTGAATGAATAGGTATTGACGAAGAAAGAGATACATCTTCAATGCCTAACAATGAGACTTAGCGAAAAGTGAAATGTGGTTGATGTGAGAACGTGAGTGCGGACAGGAATATATTATACACGTACAGAATTGCCACAATGTTAATTAGTTCATGAATACAATGGATCTTCATTTGAAAACAATATTTACATTTGTAGCAGGTCATTTTCAACAAGTTCAACAAATTCCACCGCTGGCTAACACGATGTTCTTCGAACATTATAGTTTTCTTTTTCGTGTTGGCAACAGATGAAAAAAAGTACTTACTGGTACTCATGCTTACATGACATGTACAGATTCGGAAAAAGAGAAAGAAAGAAAAGGTTTGTAAGATAACAGTTAATGTTCTCATATTTTACAGCTCCCCATTTAAAACTCACAATATAAATTTCACAATTCAAAATTCACATTTAAAATCAGAATTTGAAATACACAAATTATTACTGAAAAATAATACCTAATGAATGGGAGTGAGTATTCTAGTTTCAACATCATAGGGCGCAGAGATGTAGTCATTGATTGAATAAAAGCAGTGAACAAGAAGATAGGATTTTATGCATTTTTTGAGTGATTTCACTATCGGTGGTAGTTTATTGTAATGGTTCACATCGAGCGAGTTTTGTTTCGTAATGGATAATTTATAAATCTTAAATGAATAGATGACCTAGTCAAACGTGATGTCAAACGTTATTGCTGAAAAAAATAATATCTAGTGCTACCATTTATAATATTGGTTCGAGAGGATATTTACAACATTTCATTTACAAAGATTTATAGAATAGAACTGTTCATTTGAAGGATTTTTAGGATTATTGGAATAGAACTCAAAAAAATCCTGTAATTTTGATTAATAAATGATCACTTTTGAAAGACTGAAAGCAACATTTTGAACTACTCATGAACTATTTTGATTTTGATAAGTCTCCTTTTGGTTCGTTCAATCTCAATATATTGAAACTTTATATTTCCTTTTTTAGTTATGCTTACATCAATGGTCTATATGTATTCATTGAAAACTCAACATTTTGTTTGTAAAATATTCAGGAAATTCCAATTTATTCAAACAATATTTGCTAACTAACATCTTTCATGATATAATATATATTATATTAATTTATGACCTCTTTAGATATTCATTATTGGCAGAGTCACAACTGCAAGTTTATTTATAATTTGTTCAAGATATGTGGTAATAATTCATTTGGAATGCCATGAACTCTTCGAAATTTCATCATAGTAATTTATAGGTCAAGGTCACAATGAATGTAAGAAAACAAGATAAGTGTATCCAAGATATAATGATTACTTTTTCTCTGTAAGGTAGTTATTATTGAAGGAGAATAAACTTTACCCACATTGTAGCACAATGAGCTACTTTGTTTTTTGAACTTGCATGTTGCTAGGAGAAAATATTTTGTTTCATTCATACCCACAAAAAATTACTTTGTGACTACCCTATACATTGTCTGAAAACCTTCTCATTTGCCCTGAAACCTGTTCTTTTTTCTACTAGTTGCAAAAATAACTTAGAGCTTGGCACAATTTGTTGCAAGACCTTATTTTGAAATAATCAAGCCATGCTATTGGGAATCAAATATTGTCAGACAATACAACTGTATCATAATATTCACAGCTCAATATAATGATATTGATTAGAGTTACAATGGAAATAGAATCCTCCTAACAATCTGTTGTAAAAAATAACCCAACAATATAAATTTAACTATGTATGCAAGGTGTCCTACTCAACACAAATTGTCAAACATGAATCTGCATTGGTCTTTGTCTTGTTAAGAAAAGTATCATTAGGTTGGCTTCGTCTGGATGCGAACTAACTTAATATTGCTGCCTTTGAAATAGTTTGATCACAAGTTACTTACACACATCACATTTCAATCCTTCAGCCTGGGGTATTCTGTTTAGTTTTATGAGGGGGGTATTGCCGATAGCAGCCAAAACATTTGGCAATGTTTTAGTGGTTCTCCTCCTTGAAACAAAAATAGCACATCAATATACATGAAACATTGTATAATGAATATTCTTACCATTCTAGGGTACTATGAGGGGTGGTATTACCAGGTGCATTTCTATGCCAAGTACAGACTGACTTTTTATCAGGTACATTAAAATTATCATTCAAAGGGGACCAAAAACTCAAATTAGTTTTCAACCGTTTAGTGTTTTGTTGATGACTGATGTCCACATTAGTCTGTTCGATTCCTGCACTCATGATTCTTATTTTTATTCAAAAATTCTGTAAAATACAAAAGATGCACATGAATTTTACATCCCCTACCACCCAGGTTCTAGATGACCGTATTCATAAGAGTATCTTCTCTTTATATCAATGAGTTCAGCGAAATTGCGTCAATGATTACGCACTAGAAATATGATAAATAGAAAGATAATAATAACATCCATTAACTAAAAATCAAAAATAAACAAGATTACCGCCTCGTGCTCCTGCTGATTCTGGACTGACATTAGAGACAGTGACAGTTGAGTTGACAGTATTGACGACACGGCTCGGCATTTCTTATTTTTCGTACGATAAGTGGCTGAAGGACGTCGAGTCTACCACAGTCTAAATCTTCGATCATTGAACATTGGGTTTGTTGTTTGGAGGTCTAAATTGTATAAACATAGAAACTGAGATGAACCACAGATTACGTATCTAGATGTAATCACCTAGATATGTTACCACAGAAGAGGGGTACCCTCTTTGCTGTCATTGTACAGGAAAAGAAGAGAACTAGAAATTAACCACCAATAATAATTCAAATTATTTTTGTTGGCGGTTAATTCTGAAAGTATATTATTTTTATCAACGAAATGTTGTGGGCAGATAAATATCGGCCTAAAGAATTAGCTACTTTAGAATACCACAAAGAACAAGCAGTGAATTTAAGAAACCTTGTTAAAGATGGTGATTTTTCACATCTCTTGGTCTATGGCCCTTTGGGCGCTGGCAAGAAAACCCGTATAATGTGTTTACTGAGAGAACTGTATGGACCGGGAGTTGAAAGGCTGAAGATGGAAATGATGGCTTTCACAACACCATCAAATAAAAAATTAGAAATCATGACGGTAAGCAGTAACTATCATATTGAAGTGAATCCAAGTGACGTTGGGATATATGATAGAGTAGTAGTAATGGATCTCATCAAGAACGTAGCGCAGAGTCAACAGTTGAATGCTAATGCACAAAGAGAGTTTAAAGTGATAGTTTTAACAGATGTGGATGACTTGACAAAAGATGCTCAGCATGCTTTGAGGAGAACCATGGAAAAGTACATAACAAACTGCCGTATCATTCTTTGTGCTACTTCTATATCCAGAGTTATACCAGCTATCAGATCACGATGCTTGTGTATCCGAGTTCCAGCACCATCTGAGGAAATCATTGTGAATATCTTGCAGTCCACTTGTGAAAAGGAGAACTTGAAGTTGCCCATGGAACTTGCTAAAAGGATTGCTCAAGTTTCAAATCGTAACTTGAGAAGAGCTTTGCTTATTTGTGAGGCATGTAAAGTTGAGCAGTATCCTTTCAAGGAGAATCAAAATGTATCTGAACCAGACTGGCAGATTTTCATAAAGAAAACTGCTGGAAGAATGTTACAGAACCAGAATATGGAAACACTATCCAAAGTTCGTGAAAATCTGTATGAACTTATCACAAATGGTATTCCATCAGATATAATTTTCAAGACACTTTTGGAAGAACTACTCAAAAACTGTGATATGGGAATCAAATCAAAAATTGTGACAGAAGCTGCAATTCATGAGCATAGAATGGCACAAGGAAACAAATCAATATTTCATTTAGAGTCATTTGTTGCCAAATTTATGTATATCTATCAGGATATGATGCAGGAAATGCTAGGAGACTTTTGATATCATCAAATATTATTTATTAACAGTCATTTACATACCTGTGTCAAAATCTGATGTTGCTAGTATCTCAAGAATGTCAATCATGTAGCCTAGTACACTAGTCTGGCCTAGTATCACTCATCATCATCAAGCAATTGTGTTCATATTTGGAGGTGAAATAAATGGGGAGATAGCAGCAAGCAAATTGGTAGTATACAAGTATTAGTTGAATGTATGCTAATTGGCTGCAAATTCATATCAATATATATATATATATATATATATATATATATATATATATATATATATATATATATATATATATATATGTCAAACGGCAGTTTCGAGGACACTGATTTCAAATCGTATATATATATGTATATGAGATATACAAACATATATATACAATTTTTTTTCTTATATATTCAGGAATTAACAATATATGACAATTTTTATATACTTTGGTGGATACGAGAACGTTGTCAAATTATAAATCATACTGAGATATGAACATATAACTGAGTGAAAACATACATTTGAATGAGTTCGAAGAATTCAGAAAACATCTAATGAAAGAAAATTCTATTTGTAATACCTCTTCTAGAATTCGAATAGGGGTATATATATACCTTGTTCACTCTTAGTTGAGAATTACGTCATCGCGTCGAAAAATGCAGTGTTGTCAGTTGAGAAAAAAATGCTCTAATATTCAGACATAATAATTTTGTCTACTTAATTGTCACAAATGATGACTGTTCAATAAAATTGCAAAAGGGTGATTGGTTTCTGTCATTTATACATAACTGAGCATATCGAAGTAGGATATATTCATTTTGGCAGCATAAATTATTGAATTTGCTATAAGAAATATAATCAGAATGGAAATTCATGTTTCTAACGTTTTTAATCTAGGAATCCTGTGTAATTCTGAAGATGAGATAATTGAAATATAATGAAAATTATTCTATTCACTAATATATTGCTCAAAATGGTTCGTTATTGAAAAACAGTTTTTTTGTTCATATCAATATTCAATAGACGATTACTTTATGAATCTCATGCGCATGTTACTGTACAATTCTGCACCAGGGATGAATGCTGAATGATGTTTTACACTTTTGACACTGGAATCTTGCCATGAACGTCCAATAGTTCCATCTTGAAAAATCCAGGTCTCACCCATCAGGAACACAAATTGTTGTAAACCTTTATTTTTCACTTGAAGGTATTTTTGAAGAAATGTGATACGTTTAAATGCAATATGAGGCAGTTCCATCATTTCTCGCCCTGGATCATCTTTGTTGAATCGGAATCCAACATTGTTCAACACTTTCCATAGTTTTGCCACCATCAAAGAGTAAACATTCAGCAAATCCATCTCTCAATGTTTTCAATGAAAATACTTACTATTCTCATACATTTCATAGATACAATTCCTGATCTCTGATTGTTGCTTCCCATATTAATATCTGATAATGGTTTGTCCCGTTATCGGGTTTTCTTAGGACTCGAAAGATCATCTCCATGTGTGGATTTGTGCATACTCTTACTACAGTAGCTCTACTGACACCTAATGCAGCAGCTACTCTCTACGAAAAAAAAAATACAGTTATTCGGAAATAAAATTGTAACATCACCTAAAAGAATATCACTATTATTATACGATTACAAACTTCTTTCACGGCAATTATCATTTGAGGACTAGAAATATCACCACTCACTTACTTCTCTCATCTCTCACAGCATTGAATGGAAGTAATGGGCCTTCATTATCTCGAAATATTGTATCGACGATACAATCATTTTCAGGTCATCCCCAGATGATGCTTTCGTCATTTATTTGAATATAATTCGCAATACTCCAACAATAAAATCGCAAATGTGTTCGCAAAAGAACAGGATTCTGATTATTGTTCGAAAAATAAACAATTCGCATTCACAGATGAACTATTTTCGCATCGATCAGCTGATTAAATGAAATTTGTCGGAAATTATGAAATAAATCTGGCAACGTCGAGCAGGGCTGCCAACTTAAACCGAAAGCGCGGAAGGCTGAGTTTGAATGTTACTAGTATTTTTTGTAGTGTTATGTTGGTACGAAATATTCACCAATGATGACGTAATTCTCAAGTAAGAGTGAACAAGGTGTACCTATAGACCGACAAATGGTGAAAAATTTTGTCCATGATTTCACTCACCATATGCCTTTCATAGGATTCGATAATGCTGAATTTCTCATGAAGGAGATACGTTTCCAAGGATTCCCAAATGAAAAAACAAAGGATCACGCTCAGAAAATAGATATTTACGTAAGCAGTTAGTGAATGCTTTGTTTTGTGTTACAAAAAATTGCATTTCCTAACGTGTTACATACAATATCTTCCCTAATTCTGGCAAGAAAAATGTTCCCCAAATTGAGTTGACCTGGATAATAATATCACTTAATTGTACATTTTACGTCTGATTTGGATAATTCGCGTGAGAATGTAATGTTCTTCAATAATGAAAATCCTAAAGGAGGCTCCGCTGAAATTATTCCATCAGTTTGATCGAAATGAGTTGACATTCCTCATTACAAAATGGAATTTTCCTATTCTTATAAACAAAAAATTGAAATGACTATAAAAATCATTTCATGATAACACAACGATCGACTAACGATAGCTGGATTTCTTCATACGGGATAAATTTAAAAACTCTTTGTGGCTGTCTTCATGAATAGAAATATACTTCTAGAACTGCACAGAATCGTTGCGGGAACTGAAATGATTCAAGCAGAATTCACACGTACTTATCCCAATTTGTTTGAGGTAATGGGTGCAGCCATTGTAAGAATTGATATTTAATACACATTCAATAATACATATTAATACACTGCGTCTCATATATTATGTTTCCACTGCATTTTTCGGAAGCTTTTCAATAAAGGAGGTTCCTTTTCAAATTATTCGAGCTGAGGTGAAATAACGTCTATTTCTATCGAACACAATATGTCTATTACAAAAAAGGAGATATATTAGACACTTCCTTACATCGAATGACCTATTTCCAGTTATGGACTTCTAGTCGAAACAATAATATTATTACCCCTTCCAATCTATGTCCTCAAATGTACCAATCCTCCTAATTCATTCTCAAATATATATACACATTCATTGGTTTTTATCAGGACAGCAGGAATCCTATTTTGTTTGTTTTGATGGTTTGGCGCCCTTTTCTTTTACCAGCATTGGCCTTGAATAAATATATCGACTGCATTCCATATTCGAATTGAAACTGTAACCATTTCGACAACTCATATTTGATACTGAAGTTTCGCAAATTCCGAATATAAGTGTTAGTATCTTGTGATTGATACTTTGCTTTCAGAAAAAAGTACTTCTTTTATTTTTTCGAAATGAATACTTATATGAATGCATTCTGACAAGTAGAAGTGAATTTCAAAAACTTCCATGAAATAACTTCTACAACTATCCCCTTTTTTCTCCAATTATGATCAGGAAGACATGTACAGAGTAATACTTTCATTGATAAATCAGCAGAACATATGTCAAACTTTCAGAATATCGCGAAATCGATCACAACTCACACCATCCTTATAGCGAAACCGATTTTCAACTGTTTCGCAGATTCGATAGTAAAAATCGTCTAACTAATCCTACACAGAGAAAAGAAAATTTTGATATTTCTGGAATCAATTCATAGATAAATTCATACGGTTGTAACATATGGATAGAGTTCCTATACTACTGCCAACAATTTGTCTACAATTTTCCTGAAATCGATTCAAGAATAAATTATCAACGGTACCTACCTCATAGTTTCTTTTAGATGCAGTTCATTGAAATAATTCGTCTCCTGTAACTTTCCACATTTTGATTCAACATAGTTGTCCTCATATTGAACGACTTCTTCGTAAATTACAGAGGAATCCAAAATGAAAAGTTCCATTTCATAATATACTCCTATAACAATGTATGCATCTACTGATAATATTTTCATAATATGTAATACCACAAGTGATAATATTCTGCTGTTGGTAAGTAATTGACATTTGGATCGACGAATATTTCCAGGGAGATTAGTTTCACGAGTTGTATTCGTATGTCCATTTCATGATTGAATGAGACAATATATACAGGGTGACCCACGGTTGATGGTACCTTAAACGTATACATGCATTTTTATATTTTTCCTGACGAGCTGATTTCATCGCTCCATCACACTGGGGCTAGCAGAAATGAATACAGTGATTCCAGGTGTGTAGATTTTTCAACGTGAGAATCTATTATTAAATTAAAATTATTTTTCTCATATTGAAGTCCCAGTCTTCCGAACTATAATCGATTTGATTCATTATATAGGTACCTATCTAATATTTTTTCACATTAAACGTCCAGAATAATATTGTCTCACCTTTTAGACGAAATGTCACTGTCATGCATGTTCATTGTCTCTGATTTGAATCCGAAGCAATTTTGACCAGGCACGATTTGAAAAAAAAATATCGCTGAAAAACGAGGTTATATAGTTGGTCGTAGTGTCGACTTCTGTATTGGTAGAGCAACTTCGATAATTTTCAGTAAACAAAAAATATCGCTTCAATACGGTGAATACCATGAAAATGGGCGATTCTGATTGGGTCTCAAAAACAAGAGTGGAATAGTCAAACAACTAAAATATCTGAAATTACGGTTTCGCTCAAAAATCCACTCTTTGGAATTCATCACCTATATAGTTTCTGCGGACATATTTCGGACGTGTTTCAATGATTCATTATTGTTTAGAAAACGTTTTTCGATTCACCTACAAATGACATTGCCACGTTTTCCAGTCATACCAAATACAGGGTGTCCCAAACTTGATAGTCTATTAAAAGTTTCTGGAAAACAGGAAACAGAATTATTTTGAAAATTCAGTAAATTGGATGATTCCATCTGATCAAATGACCTGAGATGTCTTCAGATCTGCGGCGTTGCCGCTTGTATCGAAAAGTAGCAACAACCTTTGAGATTGAGATTTTGAGATTCTCCCTGAAAAGCTGATATCAGGATGATGTAAATTTGCCAATATTCTGAAAACCATTGAATGTTGTTATCGACAATCACCCATACAAAGTGACCCTCATTCTCAATTGATGAAAAAAAGGAGTTCTAAAGGTTTTTCCAACTTCATTCATATGAATGTCTGATGGTGAACATCTTGGATATTTTTTAATGATCAGTCATCACTTTATCCATAGGTCAATTCCTATGGAATCACAATTCAAGAATTATGGCCCTGTGTAGGAATATCTTGAGTCAATATTCAGTAATGCTTGGATTGATGGTTTCCGACAATTTATCTTGGCATGCTCATACAGCCAACAAAGCTGAAGCAGCTCCACAGAAGCTGATGAGATTTCTCTTTCGCGTCAGGAAGTATTTCAACTCACAGCATCTTCTGACACTACAAAATTCCGACCTGTTCGCATGTTAGGGGTTCGGCTCAAAAGTTGTCCATGTGGATGCTGTGGATACTGGAATCGTTCCGTTATTAGGCTCATCAATAACCCAACTCTGACAACATCACTTCAAAGTTAACGATAACGAGAAACGTTGCGGACCTGTCACTATGCTACCGCTACTATCATGGAAGGTGATTGGCTGAATGAATAGAAGTTATTTCTTCCGAAATGACCTGCGTCCGAAGGAAAAGGGAGCTGATATTAATTAGACATCCAAGATGCTGGAAGCTGGACTAATGTCTTGCCTGGAGCCAAATCGAAGAGCTTGGCGAATCAGATCGATATTCGTGATATCAGTGACGAGGTTTTCGCTGTCCTAGGAGATGAGCATACCTCATCCATACTGAATTTGATACCACAATTGTGATGTAGCAAAAAATGGCACCCAGCAGATGTGATTTTTTCAAACATTTCGAACTCAAGAACCGTCTTCTAGAATTCTGCCTAGCACACCTTTGCGAATAATGGATCTCTCGCCATTGTCCTAGAAATTTGTTCAGTTGTCTCAGAAGACTCAAATGGAGAAGGGGTAAGAAATATTTACTTTCTTGGTAACGTTTCTTGTGAGTTGGCTAATTCTTTGATACTATTAATAACCTACACCTGCACGATTCTACACCACTCTAAAATGCCAATTGCATTAACATCATAGGAATGTGTAATCTGGCAACCTCGATTTTGGCACGAGCCAAGTGGAGAAGCCAACAGAAATCTACCAGTGATGAAAAGGTGATAATTTGCTCTCAGAAATAATGGAAACAAAAAAGAAATGAACCCGTGGAAAGAGCCCTAGACAACTACGTATGTGTTATATAACTGTTCAAATGTACCAGGCACTTTAAACTCAATGAAAGTGTGAAAATTATAGGCTTTTTTGTTATGGACCTAGGTATATATCCTACCTAGTTCAAAAAAATTATTGAATAATCCTAGAAGATGAAGTGTGGAAAAATCAAATGCGATACGAAATAATACACAAAATTATTCCCATACTATTTCTCTAGAATCTCATACCAAAAAAAGGTCGAAAATATAAATGCTACAAACCTGACAACTTGTACAGAGTAGTTTCGAACATAATTTTTTTTTGGATTGAATTTTCTTGTGCAAATTTGATGTGAACTTGAACAACATTCAATTTCACAGCAAAAATTTACTCCTGGCAAAACTCGATACTGTGTACAGTTTTCGGAATATTTTGATTCGAAAATATCGAAGTGATGAATGATGCTGCATAAAATATGAAAATATGAATGACCATGATGAGATACAAAAGTCAAGGACTTTCTGTAAAATCAAAACGGTGTCCCCACTATTTATGAAGTCCCTATATGTACCAATAAATCGTAGTTCATACTGAAATATATATATGCATCCATTGGTATTTGATGATCTCCAGAAATTTTATGATGGTCACTCGTCGACAAGGAGAATGAAATATTTCTCAAAACGAATCCCAATATGATCAATATTTCAAAGTATTGTTACGATATCATACGGGTGTCTCGAAATTGAACAGCAATATTTCACCAGCGGCTTGTACAATTGAAAGCACGAAAAATTGCTATTCTTGGAAATAACCTGTATAATAGCATTGAGTATTTACATGACAATAGTACATTGGGATAGAAGTTCGTGCGTGTAATAAATTATCACTACCTGATACCGATTTTTTGATATTTATACAGGGAGTTTCGAAAAAAGGTGGCCCGTTACAGGATACATAGTAGATCACTGCAAAACGAGTTGCTCAGAGAACAATTATCGTAACAGCATCCTTATTGAAGAAACAGAGAATTGAAAAAAAATTATACACATTTCTTACGATTACTTCGGAAAAATTGGCAACATTACAGTTGAATTGTGTATGATAATGTTTGTTGGAGAACACATCGCATGAATTTGGTTTCATATCTCACACTCATAGACAACGCTAGTCTCACGGTTCATACCGAGTAGTTTCAAACATAATTTTTCGACATTGAATTTCCTTGTGCAAATTCCTTGTACAATCGAACAACAATCAATTAAACAGCAAAATGGTACTCTTGGGAAGAGTCGATACTGAGTACCGTTCTCGGGATATCTTAGTTTGAAAATGATGGAAGTGATGAGTGATGCTGGTAATATAGAGTAATATGAAAAGCCCTGAAAGACATCCAATGAGATCACTAAACGACCGTTTTAAGTATAATTTTGGAAATTTGATCATGAACAAGGAAGATCAACTGATATTTCCAATTTCTACACCCTGTCGCTATATCTTCAAAATACGGATGTCTTTTCGAAATTTTTCCATTAAAGAAACTCAACTCATTTTGTAGCTTTCTACGTGCAACAGGGCCATCTTTTTTTTGAAACTCACTATATGTGTTGGCGTGATGACGTCAGTAAGTCAGTGATAAGGTTATTGAATAATTAATTTTTACAGGATGAACAATTTCTTTCATCAATTCAAATATTCGAAGAATGTCTGCAACATGAACACGATTTGGAAATTCGAATTAGTTCGGTAATAGTATAATCGCAGTCTTCGAATTATTCGAGTTCATCTCCTGTTTTCACAAAGACAAACTTCTTCACTCGATCACTTTCCAGAAAGGACTCTTCGTTGAAACATGGACACTACAGTATTCCCACTATTCAGTCCGTATAGGCACCAATAAATCGTAGTTTATATTGAACTATACAGGGTGTTTCTTAAGTACCTGTCAGGAGCATGTTGCTGACGTCAAAATAAGAAGAAAAGTTCGTATAAATATATGTCCGAAAGTTATTCGTTTCTGAGTGTCAAAGTTGAATTCTTATTTTTGTTTTTTGTTAATAAATTTCAAAATAATTGTGATATTCGAATAAAGTTTGGTATCTAGGGGTATTTTCCAATGACAATATCAAATTTGATGTTAGTTTTTCTCTTTCGTGGGGGTGGCGATACTTGTACACTCTTGAATCATCTAGTCGCGTAATTCCTCATATACCTAGTACATAATATTGAGCATGATTTGACACAGTCGTCATAAGCACCAATTCATCTATGGTCCCCATAATGACCGTTATACATATACATATTACGAGGACAGTCCTCATATCCACCGAAAGATCTGAATTCTTATGAGGACTGTCCTCATAAACACCAAGTGTCCTCGTAAGCTCCGTTAATCCTATTTTTTTGTCCCCGAAACTGCCATTTGACATATATATATATATATATATATATATATATATATATATATATAATATATAATATATATATAATATATAATATATATATAATATATATATATATATAATAGCTCGCTCTCACTCCATGCCAGTATTGTGGAACTACCTACATAATTTTTCATAATGAATTGAGAAATGTCTTCATGGATGTACCTATATTTTGAACCCCTCACTTACGTTTTGGAGTTGATAATTTTTTCTCATGTAATCAATTTCTTTTCACAATTTTATTGAATAAAAGGACATTTTTGTATTTATCTCAATAATTTATTTATTTATTTCATACACATTGTGTCTCACTTCTGATGAAAGCTCATCCCCGTATGTTCCATGATTGTTTCAAGTTGAAATACTCAAATTTGAAGGACCTAGAGAGCAAGAGAAAAAAAATTGTTCTGGAGTAGGAAGCCTCAACTAATCACCAATCATTATGCCAATACGCTCGACTTGTTCCTCACTAACAATCCGGAACCGTATGAAGTGAAAGTCCGTGCACCACTTGGAAACTCAGACCACACACTCATCTCCACGATATGTCCTCCCATCACTCCGCGAACCAGTCCAACACTCCCACGCACTGTTTGGCATTACAATTCAGCCGACTGGGATGGCCTTCGCATGTTTTTTTCTGAGATTCCTTGGAGGAGAATGTGTTTTGAATCGGGAGATCCAACGCAATGTGCTGGAGAGATTTCGTAAATCATCATGCTGGGAATGGAAACTTACATACCACATAACACCAAATCACGATCCACTGGTGAACCATGGTTCAATAGAACCTGTTCTAGGGTCGTCGCTCTGAAGCAAGCAGCATACCGTCGTTGGCGCAGAAACACAGGCCCCCCAAACTAGAGCTGAATATGTTGAAGCTAGGAATACATGCAATCTAACGATAGATGAGTCTTAAGAGGCATACAACACGAAGATAAGATCAAAGCTCATAGAGTGTCCAAATGGTTTCCGTTCATTCTGGACCTTTGCCAAGAGAATCGGGAGAAATTTCACTTCTAGCTTATTTCCTTCCCTCACAAATGATGATAATACATTGGCTATAACACCTCATGAAAAAGCCAACACCTTCACCAAAATGTTTGCAGACAATTCTACCTTGGATCCACGAGGCCAGGAACTTCCCAATCCCAAAATCGCTACCATCGATAACCGTATGCCAAAAATTGTCTTCCGGCAACGCACAATCAGACACATTCTGCTTAGCCTCAACGTCAAGAAGACTATGAGGCCTGACGGACTACTGCCTATTGTTCTCAAGAAATGTGCCCCACAGGTTGTTCATCCTTTCGTACAAACTGGGGGTATTTCCTTCTAACTGGAAGAAAGCTAGGGTCCAACCGATTCCAAAGAAGGGCAAGCAAACCCTCCCTAACAACCATAGACCGATTGCACTACTATCTGTGATCTCTAAAGTATGGAAAAAGCAATCAACATCGAGCTCATCCGTTAGAAAGCTCAAGAATCGTTAACGACCGGCTATATGGCTCTCGTCACCAGAGGTCAACAGGAGACCTGCTTGCCTATGTGACACATAAGTGGCTGTAGCCTTGGATATCTCCAAAGCATTTGACCGAGTTTGGCATCAAGGCCTCCTAGCGAAACTTCCGTCATATGGTTTGCCGCCCCAACTGTGTCTTTTACTATCGAGTTTTCTTGCAGATAGATCACTCTACGTGGTGGTAGACGGGGTCTCGTCTGATACAATGACGATCAATGCTGGTGTTCCACAAGGCTCTGTCTTGGCACCAACTTTGTTCTTGCTCCACATGAATGATTTGTTGAATGTGACCTCCAGCCCAATTCATAGCTTTGCGGATGATAGTACACTTCATTCTGCCTTTCCCTCTAAAGCCCCTATATCATCCAACAAGGCCAGAGGGGCAAGACGAAGACAGGTCGATGTTTTAAATGAGGATCTGACAAGAATACTGAAATGGGGATCTGAGAATCTAGTACAGTTCAATGCAACTTAAACTCAAGCTTGTATATTCACCAAGAAGGCTGATCACACAATGCCCAATTTGATGATGTCGGGTACCACTGTTCCTTTGCTGGGTGTTACCACCAACACTGCTCTCTCATGGACGATGTGAGGTCCATTGCGAAAACTGCTTCACAAAAACTTGGTTTTCTATTCCGCGAAGAGATACTTCACATTCCAGCAACTGCTTATGATCTACAAAGCACAAATTCGACCTGTCCTGGAGTACTGTTCACATGTTTGGAGCTCAGCCCCTAAACATATGCTAGAGCTCTTAGATTCAATTCAGAAGAGAGCTATTCGCCTAGTCTATGATACAACACTCATCAAATCATTGACCTCTCTAGATCATCGTAGATAGGTTGGCGATCTCTGCCTTTTTTATAGGCACTTTCACGGTCGGTGCTCAACGGATATATTCCTAGTAGACAAACTGTCAAGCTCGAGACCTGTCGAACATCGCTATACCAAGCATCATTCATCAATAGAACGGTGGAGTTGTGGAATTCTTTGCCTAGTGAAGTCTTTCCTGATGCTTACAACCTCCAAACTTTCAAGAAAAATTCCAACACCTTCCTTCTCTCCCAAAATTCCACTGCTGGCTAACGCGATTTTCCTCGAACATTATAGGTCTCCTTTTCGTGTTGTCCACAGATAAAAAAAATCACCTAACTCCATACCAAATTTTGTTTTGTCTTTATCAGATAATCCAAATATATCAGCAATTTTGGGAGGTCATGTTTTCAGAAAAAAAAATTGCCTCGAAAACGGTCACAGATAGGTATAGATACATATTATATATGCGTAGTTGTTGGAAGAACTATAAAGATGAAAAAAATTATATAATACCATTGTATTGGTGTACCATTTGAAATGTCAAAGTTACAACTATAGGTACATTTTTCAGCTTTTCATGGGATTTTCTCTCCTCGTTTCTAAAAAATAGAGTAGAAGTTATTAAAAATTATTGCAATATATTTGTAGTAAGGACAGATTTAGGATCTGCCCCAAAATGTCACTTCGCTTGAAATTAAACCTTCAGATACCTAAAAGAGAAATTCTCTATTGGTCAGTGACACCTTGTTTTTGAAAAAAAATTTGGAAATACAAATATATTTAATAAGAATAAAACCTCTACTTATCTTTGTGGGCGTTTCGGGAACGAATCTGCTCCCGTTCTCAACACAATTAAAATATTTTTCTCTTCGATTTTGACACTGAAAACATTGAAAAAATTCACGAATAAGATCTTGTAAGCATGAGGATCTCGGATATCCAAAGATATCCAAAGTTGTTCATTTGATTGGATGTATGATTAGATTTTTTTTTATATTTCCAACAGAAACGAAAAAATCAAGATATCTGATGTTTTATTTATTCCTTGAATGCTATGGAATGAATCTAATATCTTTTTCGAACTGCTGATAGAATTACTGCTATAATATTTCACTTTGCCCTGAAGCTTTGCAGGCACTTTTTCTTCTTTGCATTCTTAGGTAAATCACCCTGTATATTGTATTATTTGTAAACATTCAAATATTTTTTTTATAATCGGGACGAAGAGTGTATCTTTGGTACCCGCGAATTTTTAGTTTGTTATTTGTCTCCTGTTTAGGTTTTCAGTAGTTATTGTTGGTGTTGTTTATAATTATATAAATTTGTAGAGAAGAAATGGCTGAACGAATAGAAAGCAGGCATAACAAAATCCAATTACCGCAAGAAAGGGTAGGTCAGAATGTGAGAATTAGGGATACATCTCGGCTTCCAAAGATTGTGAAGAAATAATGCAAGGTCGCATGGAATAGTAGGGGAGTCTATCAGACAACAGGAAGGAAAATCAACTATAAAAGATATAAATACATAAATGAAATACAATATGTGAATTTTCAAATGAATATATCAAAACTGACGGATCTATTTTTCGACCAAAGGAAGAAAAAGGAATATTTGAAAATGACCCGCCATTTCCAAACAAAAAAATTGTGATTTTTAAGAGATGTTCGAAAACATTTTAATTTTCCGGTAACGGCAAGTTTTATTTCCCGATTCCCGGGAATGACTATAATGGTCTGGAAATGAAAAACCCTACGTTGTACCTACTTCGTGTCTATTTAATACTCGTAGTAGGAAACGAACACTTGAGTAGTCCTATCTACCACATTCTACTATCTAGTTCGTTTTGGGTTCCCAAGGTAGTTGAAATTTGATTTCCCAATAAATATCAAAACGAAATGATTCCATCCACTTGAAAATCCGATATAACCAATCTATTATTGCCCCCGAACCATTCAGGAATCTCCCATTTGCCCATTTGGGCCACCGCTAGAGCGACAGTGGTGAGAGCCCCATTGAGAGCTAACACTCCAGCTCCAGAAGTATTCAAGAGCCGAGATGTATATAAACAAATGGTGTGAATCCTCGATGCTATTTGGAATTCAGTTGGTATGAATTGTCTGTAATGTGTGTCTTCCTTAATTTTTATTTGAGATATTCTCAACAAAACTTGTGCACTACCCAATGTATTTCAGTTTTCTTCCATGCTAACTTTCACATCTCACACATCTCAATTTGCCACCAAGAATTAAATTTTGAAAGTGTGTTCAATTTATTATTTGATACCAGTTTCTTTAAGCATTTTCCATAATAAAAATGACACCATAATTTAAACCCCTTTTCAAATCGGTCAAGTAGGTACGTGGTTAATCAATAGTATCACCACGGTATAATAGTTATTGATGTATTAAGGGCGTGAAATGGGCTTTTAGGACCGCAGCTTGTAGTAATAACACGCCTAGGTCCATAAGAGCAAAATACGCCCGAAATACATAAAAAATTTCATGCACGACCGGCATATTTGATGTCATATACAGATAGATTCCTCTTTATATCTAGATTTCAATAGATATACATCAAAAGGCTGCCGTGAGGCTGTTTATTCATATCATATCGGAAACAGCATAAATCAAGAAGTGATGGAATGAACGTTTTCATGGCAACTCAGTCAATTGTTCGAAATGAGAATATGTAGGCTACCTAGTAGCCATATTTGCATTCAATTTTTGTGATCACAGATAATTCATTAGTGATTTTGTAATGGATTCAAGCTATCATAATTATTGAAACATAGATGTCCTGATTTATTCAGGAAGGCTCATTATGAGTTACCTTATAATAGAAGTACAATAGATATATTGATAGTCTGATGATGGTGGTTGATGGATTATCAACTCGTAATGTGTACTCCTGTATAATTTATAATTTCGCATTTATATGCAAGTATTTTGATCCCGCGAGTTGATCAAGAGATCAAGTCACGTCAGTAGTCCCTTATGGTATATATAAGTACTATTTTTGCACTCTCAGATATAAATTCAGAAAGGCCTTGTCAATGTTATCTACTTATAACGAGATTGATGACATTGTCAGCTTCTTTATTTCTTATGTCGAATAGAAATGGAACATTGATGATATTTTTGGATTTTAATTCCTGTCATGGATTGAATGAACCATGTTATTTCCTGTTTGGACGACGGACTGAAGTGATACATATAATTGATAAGTAAGTATCCATTTTAACTGGAAAATAATCGGCTCAACATGGTGAAAAAAATATCGTTCATTTGACTAACCAGAAAAACTCTTATCTCACTGAGGAAATGACCGATCAAACAGAAGAAAATGGATGAAATAAAAAAATGTACCCAATTTACGGAAGAACCCTATTCAAAGACTTCTATAATCGAGTGATATTAACATGTCCTATCGCACTGCTTATAATAATAAAAATGATAATTATAAGATGATTTGTATGAAAAACTTAATAATATACCTGTACTCAAATTATTCTACTATTTTTCACCGTAATCTTCTTCACCATGCAATCTTGTGCGAAAAGGTTTTCAGATTTTTTCATTCATATTGTTTCTCAGGGAATACTTATGTGGGTAGTTCAAAATCCTCGGACTTGATTATTCTTATTTGTTTTCATAATCTTCATGATGCCATTTTCTTTATAATTGCCATTTCAAAGGGCCATGCAGATTAATGCTAATTGCCAGTTCAATATAAGTCTTATTCATGAAAAATAAAATGAAAAATATAACGTTTCAAGGTTTGACCTTAGTGTGTTTTGCGACTCATCTATGACCATTCTGCAAAAAACGATTCCACATGAGAGAACACACCATATTATAGGTATTATCATATACACGTTGGCCCCACGACTATTATTGTTATTATCAGTTTTCGGTCCAGCGGGCCAGAAGACGGGTCTAGCGACCGCCCATTGTCGTCGCATATCCGTAACAAAACTAATCGCATGGGACAGCCCATGTGTAAACAGCGCGTAATGGGGCGAGATGGGTCGATAAGAGCGCTGGTAGCGCTCCAATGCATGTTAGTTTGGGTCTAAACACTTTTCAATTGACGCCGAGCGATTAGGGCACCTCATTCGGAAACTATACCATTTTGGAAGGTTTGGTGGGCCTGACTGCCTATCTAGATTTGAGATTTATTGGGTTCTTTTCAGGTTCATCCGCGATATCAGGAAAGCAATCTTGCAAATCAGTCAAATCACTGCACAACAACCAAAGCTGCTATATATATCGATATACATCGAACAAATAACAACAAGTATAGATAATTAGCGAAACAGATAGCAAGCCTCCAAATGATTCATGTATACGTTTGAAATTTTCATATCGTCATAACTGATGATGCTGATGCATTTCAAATATGTATATGCACCATAAGTGCAAGAAATAAGTTCACCAAGTTTCATCGAAATTGGATGAACGCTGACGTATACGTCAGCGCACGAAATACGATCAAACAAACATTTATTTTTATACAGGATGTTTCACAAAAAAAAGTGATCCCGTTGCTATAGGATACGTAGAACACTGCAATATAAGTTGGGTTTGCTCATAATAAATATGTTTTGGATGCTGACGAGTCTGACGAATCTGATTCTCATAGAGGG
This sequence comes from Gastrophysa polygoni, assembly GCA_963576655.1. Lineage (NCBI taxonomy): Eukaryota > Metazoa > Arthropoda > Insecta > Coleoptera > Chrysomelidae > Gastrophysa > Gastrophysa polygoni. The sequence continues at coordinate 16,518,525 of OY755087.1, forward strand.
CGCAAGTTACACTGTTCGTACCGAGTATTTTTAAACATATTTTTTTGAGGTTAGATTTTACTTAGGTTATTCTTGGTGAAACCCGATACTGTGTACATCAGTTTTCGAAATATTTTGAATTGAAAATGATGAAGTAATAACTGATGCTGGTATGAAGAGTGTTATACAAAACCTATCCATTTATTGAAACACAAAACTATAACATTATTCTAATCCTATATACCTATAGTTATAGGTTTAGAGTTATAAATTTATCAAAGAATCATTATGAGGAAATTGAAATGAATTTGACTGAAAATATGAAATATTCAATCATCTGTTAGAGTAAATGTATGGAATACATACGTAATTTTTTTGCAAGACCTATTTTGCAGTGTTCTATACGAATCCTAGAAACGCCGGAGTAATTTTTGTGAACACCCTGTATATTTTCATATACTGAAATCCAAGTTACAACTAGATATCATCTATATAGGATTCCGAGTTGTATAACTCGGAATCATACCAATAGAAAAGAAGAAAATATTAACCATTAATGGCCGTGCTTCACTTCCGTACTATATATATATATCTACATCATCGCACCTTCATCATCAATAATCAAGCAGCAGCACTTTATTTCCTTATCTAATACAATCCACTTAGGCAACCCATCATTAAACTTTTCAATCGAGAAAACTACCCTGCAATTTGCTATTGTATTATTATGCGGAGCAATCAGCGGTTCGTATTGTGTGAATAGAGATCCGAACGAAACTGAACCTGCCATTAGTGCCAGAGAGCGTGGTCCATTCATGCTGGAATACAAGAGATTTTGAATGCTGATGTTGATGCGTTGGCATTCATCGTAGATAATTTGTCGAGAGATGTTTACAATATCACAATGCGTTTTGTTTACTATATGTTTACTACAATGTTTATACGATAATTTGTCGTACTTCCTGTTCTTCAGGTAGGAGAGTCTGTGAAAATACTTCCCCTATTACAAATTATATTGCTACTGCGAATTCAATTCAATGTACACCTATAGGTAAACTCAGAAACTGATCAGACGTGTATGGTTGACAAGAACTCTTATATATGTTATCCTGATGCGTTCTCTCTATATATTCTCTTCTGTCCTATTGATTCTTGATTTCATGAAAATTCAGAACAGTGTCAGTCCCGCATGCTGTGAAATTTCAACCTTTTTATATTTCGAAAAGCAATTTCGTTTTTTTTTTCTTTCTTCGCCTTTCAATTCTTCCTGTAACTTGACATTTTTATATCTATATCAATAATTCAACTATTCTCCGTTGACTGCATGAGAAACATCGCATAGGTATAAAAGATGTTTTGGAATGAAAAAGCATATTGAAAATACATGAACAACGAATCATAACCTTATCATGGATCTTGTTGATAGCATCGGTAGATATTCTTTCACACGGAAAAAAATAGTTTGCACTAAGCACTAAAATTCAGTGTTTGTAGCAAAAAAGTTCTGTTGCTATACAGACAGCTGAATATTCAGTGAACACTGCAAATTAGTTTACCAATACTAGCTGAGTAACTATCACTTGTGTATTCAGTAGTCATTACTGTTACAATTAGGTGATAGTCACTGTACGCGAATTAGCTACATGCACAAGCCAGTTGTCATCACTGGTATGTTCAGTATCAAATACTGATAATTTTATTATTCATCACTGAATACTCTCCTGATCCAAAACTGCATATTCAGTGCATCGTACTAATCACAATTACTATCCATCTCCGACTGGCCTCGTGGTTCATTGCTGAATATTCAGTGATCGATATGAATTGTGATCAGTATTCGTTACTAGATGATCTCATGACTCAATGCTCGATAATTTTAGTACTCGGTACGAACTGTAATCAGTGTTCATCACTTGATTATCTCATGATTCCAAGCTAGGAATTTAGAGCACAACACTATTCATCATACAGGGTGGTCCAGGGGGAGATGGAAATATTTCATGGACTTGACAAGGAAGCTGAAATGAACCAACTAAGTTAATATACTCAAGTCTAATTTTTATTTGTTCCAGAGATATTTTGTATAATTGTTTTTTAAAAACTTAAGGAAAGTTAATTACAAAATTATCAAAACGAATAAATACATTAAAACTACAATACAATAATAATGAATATAATATAATGAATATAATATAATGAATATAATGAATATATAAATATAACTAATTCTTTTTCTTCAGTTATAAGAACAAAGGATGTTCATCAAAATGTGCCAATATTGAAAAAAATAGTTCATTCCATTTACAGATACTCAAAAAAATTGAGTTAAACAGGTAACTTTGCTATGCGTAACCATGCTATGCGCAACCTCATCTCACATTGTCAGGTATATAACTTGTGGAGGTTGGTTTACAGAGGTGGACAACTCATTGAGACTGGTGTACGCCCAAGTAGTTGATCATTTTTTATTATCTGCTGGTTATGTTGGATTTTTATTCAGACCACTTGTCACTATTGACTGAATTATCCGAAGGTTGAATCATATTTCTGAAATTATTTTCATTTTTTTTATCAAAATTGCTTGAATACGATCATATATTGATTGCTTTTGTCAATGACAATATGGCTTACCTGGCGATTCTTCAAATAAATATTCTTCAATTTTCAGCCTCAATCCTTTATCTTTTCTATTTTTGAGGAATTTTCCGAAGGCTCCAGTAATTTTATCATAATTCGCAAAAAGATCCAGTTCTTTATCTTCATGTTATTTCAGGAAATCTTGTTCAAGCTGAAATATTTCCATGCATTATGAAAGATGATGTGAAAAATTTCTAATAACTAACCAGTTCAAATCAATTATCGACAGATAGTGCAGGAAAATGTTTGAAATAATCATGAATTTCACAATTTTTAATAAGTAATTGTCTTCTAAAATGGAAAGTTTGGTCCCAGTATTTGAGAATGGTTGACCAAGGACTCACACTATTCTCCAACCATTTGATAATATCTTCCTTGTTTTCATATGTTTCATTTGATGTACCTATGATAAACATGAAATGAAAATTCAGAATATAGACATTCCTATCATGAACAATATTTATATTTGCAGATGAAATCTGTGACTGAAGTGACCACAACGTTGACAGCCCAAGATATTCAGATTTTAATTTGAAATAATGTACTTAATGTGTTTCCAAAATATAGAAAGTATAAATTCTACCGTGTTCATGATGCCAATATTTTTTTCATATTTTGAAATGATTCAACTCACCTCCTGCAAATATCTTCATTCAATAGATCATCTACCAGTATTTCAACCAGTTTCTGTCTCGCTTCCTTATTGAAGATTCCATTCCTCTCATAATATGCTAAAACGTACTGTCCTTTGATGGATGATTTCAACAACTTTTCAATGAACATAAATGACTCATTTGCAATTTTTGGTTTTTTTCTGGCTGGGCCTGGTTCATCAACAAAAGTATCTACATCATAATCTAGAAGACGGATAGAATCAATAATTTTCTCCAAGAATATCGCCATTGTCAGAAGATATACAACAATGTAGTTACTCAGTTTGAATTCATTGCCCAGTTAATCGTTCATCATAATGTTATAGGTACTGAGCTAGCAAATATATCAAGATATTTGAGTATGTATAATATGAAGTGCTTACCCAATGCGTTTGTTTCCTCTTCTATTTCCGATGTTTCATTCAGCTCAATGAGTGAATATGGAGATGTTCCAGTTGAGGTTTCACTAGCGCCTGGACTCTATCAATTAAACAAAAAAAATTAAGTTCACTGATTGCTACGTTTAGGAATAATAATGAAGGTTGTCAGTTTTGATCGAATATGAATTCATTTTAAATTTCTCCAATGAATTAATAATTATCAACTATGTTGACAGTGGATTTATAACGTCAAAACCTGGGTCAAAACTATGTGTAGTTTAATCAAGTTGGTGGTATGTTCATTTCTCGATTTTTTTCTCTCCTCGTTTATTTCAAGATTTTCGATTTCTACCCATCTTCAGCGAAGTAACGTCGGTAATAAAGTTCAGCAATATATATACAGTAAGGACCAAAAGTCCGTCGCCCTTCCCCCCGTAACTTCTTTTTTAACAGTACACTTTCGGCAGTTCCAATGAAAAAACCTTATTCTCACACGTTTTTCAAGTAAAAAAGGTATACTTCCTCAAAAATGCTGGAGGTGATCGTTTTTGAGATCTTTAAAATTTTCTATGTCGATGCACGTTACTTGGCTCCTAGGGGGCTAAGTGAAATTGCTGTGAACATTACAAGAACTGAGAATATGGTCGATCTCGTCAAAATGAACAACTTTTTCTTATAGAATTTATCGAAAAATGATTTGTTCTCGATTGTTGAAATTTTCCGAAACATGATTTGCTACGTCATAAATTTTTTGCAACTGCATTTATTATCATCACACTTTCTACGCAGTATACCTGGTACTTCTAACATTTCCGGACACAAATTCTTTTTTTCTCAAAATTGTCTCAGGAATACGTCATTAAAATATTTATGTTACATCCTGTATATTCCATGATCGGTAAAATTCACCTCGCCCAACACGCAACACGCAAGTCTGTCCGTTTCTCAATGCGCACTAGCACAACAAAACTGTAGCAGATATGATTGGGAAATTCAGTGATATTAAGTTCAGTCTCAGTCTCAACACAGATCGGCCTGCTATAGGCATTTCCACTGTGACAGACTGTGACTTTAATTGAATCATTGCACATGAGGTTCTGTGGGCTGTTAACCTAGAAGTTTTTGGCATATACCTAATCATGATGAAATATCATGATTTCAATACGTCATTGATGTGATATTCATTACATCAATAAAATACGCCTATGATATGAAACAAATGCTTGTCTTTTGGTGAACTATATGGAGAACTATAGATACACGTGGCTAATATTCAACGCAGTATCGCGGAGAGACGAACACAAAGAAATACTTTCACTTACCTTTACATAACTCCACTAATTCTTCTAACCCCCAAGATTGCAGTAGGTCCTCCATATTATCATCCATGGGAATCAGTAAGTAACCTACTAACAAGTCACGGAACTTGAGCAAAATGGACACTACTCAATGGCTGAACGAACCTGTTGTATTGCCTGTGACGACCGATGACCGATGATCGAATCCCAAACACATTCCCATTCCCCATCAGGATCACATATCATCTCAATGCAAGCAGTGTTGCCGCGAGTATTTTTCGTGAATAATAATGATCATTGGGTATCATTGAAGTTATTAGATATTCATTAGTCATGAAACAATATTAAAAGAATTTTCGGCTTTTGATGTTATGGGTTTGGATATACTGGGTGTAAATAAATAAGTGTAGAACATTCGAGGGGCTGATTCCTCATCGAAAAAAAAGATAGGATCTTTCATATGAACAAACTTCATTGGAGCAGATAAATAAATTTTTGGGATTGCGTTTTCCACCCCGTAACGTTGGGGTTAACCAAATAAATTACTGGCTAAGTGTCTTTTTGGTAGTAGAAAATGACAAGTTAATTCCAATACTGTAACTTCTTTAGTGCTTGTGAAAAAAATTGTCAAACAAATTTTATGTACCCCCTTCAAGGGGCTGTATCTTAACATGGGATGCTCCAATGAAGTTTCTTTATATGAAAGATCCTATCTTTTTTTCGATGAGCAATCACCCCCTTAAATGTTTCACACTTATTTACTTACATAGCCAAGAAATTTTCCATATGTTTAAGAGGAGTAATAACAATTATCCTTCTAACAGTTTGTGATGATAAAATGATCATGCACAACTTTGATGCGCGTGAGACAACCATAATGTATTATGTCTATTCAGCTATATTTACAAAAATCAAGCAGAAAGGTCAGATACACTCCATATGGACACAACACAACGGTTTTTCCTTTTTGTTTCATTGTACCTACACTTCCCATTTTTCTAGACAATATGACAACAATTAGATGAGATCTGTTCACGAAGCTTACTATTTCTTTGCTGATATCACGTGGTGTTTAGCGTGATGCAGCAAAGCTATAAACTGTGGCAGAACTATTTTGTCTCAGATACGAAAATTTCTTGTTTCTAACACTGTTTTCTTCTTGTCTAGCTCATCATTCGATATGAGTATTCACGACTATTAGTCAGGTTGAGATCACTGAGTATCAAAAGGAGTTAGTTGCTATATCTTTTAGTTATCGCTACAAACAGCGATTGGTCATCAAAACGATCCAGTTGTTCATCACACTGGAATATCCAGTGGCAGCAACAGAACTCCATCAACTGAAATAATTTTGCTGTTACGACTGACCCATTTTTTTCCGTGCATAAACCCATCATTTCCGGAATATCTGCGCTTATACTTTTTACGTAAGTAGTGATTTTAAAAATTTTCAACAGGATAAACAGAAACGTGGGTTGATGACCTGTTGTTAACAACATTTTCGGCCACTGCAGGAGCCTCTTCTGTTTAGAATAACTTGTAGATTTTTCTTTACAGAACCAATCGGACCTATATATATCATTTTTTTATTGTCATTTTTCTCCATCATCTCCATGAATTGGACATGATTGTACTTCTTGTAGAGTCATCCAAACAATTTACCAAATTTATTCTGCCGCTCAATCTGATAATATCATTCATTTTTCAGCTTTTTGTGGGATTTTCTCTCCTCGTTTCTGAAAAAAAAAAAGAAAAAGAAGAAAGAGCATAAGAACGATATAATAAAGAAAAGATATACTAACAAATCAACATTAGCTGAACTTAATAAAAACACCTTGTGACCAGAATACCTCCGCTTGCCAAATTGTCACTTTTCAGTGTCAAAAACCAACTGCACGTTGAAAAATTTCACGAAGAAAAGTGTTTCAATTGTGTTGAGAACGGAAACAGATTTGTTCCTGAAACGTCTACCAAAATAAGAAGAAGTTATATTCTTATTAAATATATTTGTATTCCCAAATTTTCCAATAACAAGGTGTCACTGACAAATAGAGAATTTCTCTTTTAGGTATCTAAAACGTTCAATTTCAAGCGCATGCAGTGACATTTTGGGGCAGATCCTAAATCTGTCCTTACTACAAATATATTGAAAAATTTTTTAATAACTTCTACTTTATATTTTAGAAACGAGGAGAGAAAATCCCTCAAGAAGTTGAAAAATGAATGTACCACCTCATCGAAAAACTTACAGACAGTATTTGATAATATCATCTTCATCCAAATATGGTGATGGTCTGTATATATTATGCTACTTTTTCCTACTCTCGTTTTTGTCTTTATCTCTCTGTTTTCATTGCTAAATAATTTGTTTTGACTCGTCTACAAGAATCTTATTTCAGCATCTATGATTTCCTTTGTTCAATCCTAGGTAGATGTAGATTTTGGTATTTCCTTATAATTTTTTTCATAATCTACCAATAACGTCTTCTATATAGACTTTTGATTGGGGAAACCTAGTGAATATAGGTACCTATTATACCGCATGTATGGAAAGGTATTTAGGTAAGTACTAGTTTATTGATCTGAGGTAAGAACCCATAGATCAGTTTTTTTATATAGGTACATGCAGGTTAAGAAATAAATAACCCATTTACGACCGTGAATTAGAAATTTGTTGGATCGTGGATGTGTCCTTTACTGACTCTGATTCGATTTTTCATTGTGGACCGATAAACAAAAATATAAAGAGCCTCTTCCTTGCATGTCATTCACATTCACAATAAACTCTAATTACTTACCCACCTACTACGATTGCAATTTAAATCAACTTCACCAGACTCGTGCTTGAAAAAACGAGATTCATGACGCTCGAAAAATCGCATCTACTCCAACCTCAAATCAATATGCCCAATAAAACTATATAAATATACAATATCACAGTCGAGAACGGCCCTCTTGTACCTCGAGTGGCTCACAATAGGTCGATGGGATGAGCGACAGCTTCCCCGAGATTCAGCCGGCTCAATGGGGCTCTTGTCGCCTCCACTCCCCATGGCAGTTTAGCCTCTTTCCACGGGGACTCAAGACGTAAAATAGCGTAACGTCGATGCCACGCCCACCGAAGCGCCAATTGGTCGCGACGGCTCATGCCACGCCCAACCCGATCGGAGCACCGTGGCTACGGCACAAGGGCCATGTACTCTTGGAGGACACTCTAAGAGTACGCTTAGGCGAGTTAAGCACACTTCGAGTTAAAGAGTCTTACATCAAGAGTGCTATATCCCGATCACTGATTTATTTATATAGTTAGTCAGTTTGTTTATTGGATTCGGTGATCGCATCGAGTGGGTTTTCTTTCGAGGAACGCGTCGGTTGGCTGTTTTTGCGAGACGAGTGCGGGTTTCGTTGTACTGCTAGTCAGACCTCGTTTTTTTTTCACATGGATTGATTCTGTGCATTCCAGTTATTATTCTGTGGAACCGCCGCGGTTCATCTGGTGGTCCTGGAGTCCATGTCGGCAGGTCAGTCAAAGGGGTTTTGCTTTCTGCGTTTTCACTTCATATACTATACCCATAAGGCATCCTATCTACTATCCAGCTATATTATTGATGAAGATATATGTATACCTGAAAGCAGAATACACGATTGTATATCCAGAGCATTTTTTAAACCAGTGCTAACTGAAATTAATCGCCCTGTGATTGAAATTAAACAACAAACCTCGACAAACAATGACAAACACAATACAGTATACCCGCAGATGATGGTGTCCCTGATGGTAATGTAACAACAATTTCCCCCTCTAAGGGAATCCTTTTTTCGATAGAATATAATAGGTAGGTATAATTAAAAAAAAAATCATTTTGTTGTAAAATTCATAACTTTCCTTAGTGAAATCAGGTTAGGTCCATACAGACACAATTCTATACAAGTTAACATGCTGTAATCGGAAGAATTATAATTATTTTTTTCAAAATTCCTCTTCATGAAACCTCAAAAATTTTTCGTGCGACGTGATGCACCGATAGTGTTACTGTGTGTAAGTTACAAGTTAAATAAGTTATTTGTCATTTGTGGTAAAATCGAATTGAATGAAATAGGTCGTCCCAGAGGTCTCCCTCGAAATGAAAATTGACGGGTCTGAGCGATTTTCAGTTTTTTCAGATCAAAAGCTAAATCCCAAAAAATTATATCCTCACAATTTTTGCTCAACCAACTCAAATTTCACTTGCTTATTCTATGTGCTGCGAAAATTGTTTGAATATTTATGTTGAAGGCATTTTATTATTCCTCATGGAATCCATTTTCCATTTGTCATTTCTGATATGGCTATCAATCAAAATTGATTGATAAGTGCTGGGAATAATTCACCGAAATTTCATAACTCAAGACTTTTGCCACAAGGCAAGAGTCCTTCGGTATAGGTATTTCAAAAGTTAATCGCTTGAAGGTGAAAGTCTTAGGAGAAAAGGTATCGCAGAGTTATTCCAATTGTAGCGTTTGTTCTTTTATGAAAAGTGTAGGATAATAATAATTACTATATGAGAATCAACATAAAACTGGTGTTTTTTCAATGATTTAGTTGGTATCTCCTGGCACTCCTGGTAGGGTGATGGTTACGCGAGGTTTTATGTTTGGTTACTTGCTTTTGAAAGGAAATACTGGTGGTTGGATTATACAAACATCATTATTAATAATGAGTCTTACTATACAAATTTACTTTGGAGAGAGAGAGCAATGATAGTTGTACAAAAAGTGGCTTAGTAAGGCCATTGCTGGAAAAGATGAGAACTGCTCCTGTTCTCTACAGTTGGAAGTGTTCATTTCGAAGAGGTTGATGATATCTATCATTACATTATGCTCGATAATATGAGAAGAATTTGATGAAAAAGTTGACATTATGCGTTACTTGCATCAGCAAAGTAGGCAATTGAGACAAAGCGGGTATTTTTCATTTTGAAATATGAAAATCACGATTTCAAAATCAACTCTTATGAAAAAATAGCCTATATAACTGATTTTTGCATCAGCCACCTAGCGAAAAACGATTAAATTTTGAAAATTGATAAGAATGAAACAAGAGTATCACAAGAGCTAATGTATGCGAACTAATCGTGTTCGACTAGTTATACTGATATTTAATGTCCATGAGGTGATATTGAATTTACTACTCAAGAAATCAATTTATAACAAATTAGAATCCAATGTCAAAATGGCATTTTGTTGAGCACTCAATTGGGCTACTCTGCCATAATTTCAACGTATCATCTTATTATCTCCTGTACTTTCCGAGATTCCAAGTGGAGGTCGAATTTGTTTTACCCTGTATACCTAGTAGGCATACCAGAATATGTTCTGACGCGCTGGTTTCCCCATGCCTCACCAGGTGGAAGCTACGGGGAAGGCCCCGTGGTACCGTCGTCAGGCGGAGTCGACAGAGGAGGCGATCTGCAAGGCCTCGTGCTTCCTGAGCTCAATGGCGTCGAGCTGGCGATGAGCCTGAGCCCCAAGCACCTGAGCCACCACCACCTGCACCACCAGCAGCAGCAGCAGTCCGGCCCGCAGGTGCTCAGCCACCACCTGCAGCAGCTGCACCATCACCACCACTCGACGCCGTTCAGCGTCACCGACATACTCAGCCCCATCGAGGAGTCCTACAGGAAGTTGGAGTTAGCCACCAACCCTCCATCGCCCTACAGGTAGGCCGAACCGGAGCCGTCGCGATGTATTGTTGTTTGACTTGGTAGGCCAGCAGAAACGATTGAGAAAAGCCCACTACAATCGGAGACTGATCGGAAGCGTTCGGTTCTGCAGTGTCAATATTGGCAGCAGTAGGACCGCGCTCGAGCTCATCAATGTAGTAAGACTGTATTTTGGGTAACTTCCGCAATGAATCCTAATCGTATGTTGCAATATACCTTGTTCACTCTCACACATTATCACAGAGCCAGCAGTCTTATATGCTTCAGAGCATTATGTTTTTCAACGAGTCCACATCCAGTTGGTGCAACCGATTTGTGCAATCTGATTTAGCTATTGATTTATCCACCACGTTAATGCCTATATATATGATGAGTCGGTCCGGAATGGAACGTAGTGGGTTTGGGTTTGGTGTATTATGATGAAGTGGTCTATGTAAATGAGGGATTCAGTAATTGTCATCCACCCATAGATATTGACTGCTCAAACTGACTTGGGAGGACAATCACCTGGGAATATATCTTTGTATTTCAAACGTGAATAGATAAACATCAGTGGAAATGCAACAGCTATTACCTACAAGTTCGACGGTAACTATGAAATTGCGCTTTGCAGAGACAGCACTGTATCCACTTGTTTGGTCCCTTTCAAGATATAATTCGTTTTAGCTCCAACATTTAACCTTTCCCATCCTAGTTACAGATCAACGAGGGGAGCAAGCTATGTTCAATAAGGAAGTGTACCAATCCACATTATGTCTGTTCATCAGACTTGAACAACTTGAACAACAACAACAACGAACAACTCAAGGTACCTCACCAGCTTGCAGCTTCTTGATAAATCACTACTTACAAAGTCGAATTGGACGGCTCCCGATATTTATGAGGAAAGGCTCCAAGAAATGGGAATTTCTAAAATAAGTTTCATTAGCAAATGGAAATGTTTTGATTCGTCTCTCTCTCACTTTCGAAAAAAAAATTGGTAATTACGTATTTCGACCTCAGGAACCCGAATTTCAAAATAAAAACGTGCACAAACCTATATTTTTCGAGATAATCCAGAAAAAAGTATGCTTTCAACCCTTTTTGGGTAGACGTCATAGCCGATCGGAGTTTTCATTTCTCACACAGGATACTTTTCATATCTTCCTTATACATACAAGAATTCAAAAAGAAGGAAACACATTCTCGAAGGAATTGAATTCATCGTCTTTGGCATCCTTGATGAATCTTTTTTTTCCATATGGACTAGTTGTTCTGACATAGATTCTCATTTGACTACGCTATCTATAAGAAAAAAAAAATGGATTCACCTTTCTCCAAGATGCTGAAGAACGTTGATTCAACTTCTTCCAGTAGTTTTTCCTTCATTTCAACTTCTTGAATGTACAATGAAAGTAAAAAAAGTAGCCTATATGTGAGCAATAGAACTCCGATTGGCTCATCCGATTGGATCATCTCAAAATATATAGATTTGCGCACGTTTATTTTGTGAAATTCGGATTCCTGAGGTCACAATAAAACCCATCCTATGAGAAGTGCATAATATATACCCCAATGGCTATAGATATATCATCACTTATGTATTTCATTTCGAACGAAAGTAACAAAACACAACGTATAGCGGAACAACAATACCCACGATACACATTGAAAAAACATCAGTTTCATGTTGATTTTTGCTCGATTGACTATGGAAGACAGATATCATAACAAATGAGCGATTCAATAAATAATTAGAACCCCGAAAACAATAAACACTCCATCATTAACGAACACAATCTAACGACTCAGCTATATACATAGAGCAACGATCATGTTGCCAAGTCTCCTCGATCCAGGTTTGTTTAGAATCGGCTATGGCTTCGCGCATTTCCATCGCTGACGTCATCCATCATTGTTTGCAGATCGACATCTAGCGGCAGCAGCATCAACTCGCCCGGCGTGGGCGGCAGCGGCGGCGCGTGCAGCATGAACGGCGGCTACCCTGTGATGGGCCAGTTCGGCGGCGGGCAGTACTGCCCCGTCTCCGAGAACCTCGGTCTCGGGCCGCATTACTCCTCCGGGTGGTACCAGAGCTCGGCCGCCGATCCCCGCTTCGCAAGTAAGCACATTACAATTTCATACAATTTCGATATATCGTCTCTAGAATCTAATATATATATATATATATATAGATCTAGAGACGATATATCGAAATTGTATCACTTCATGTACTTCACATATGCCGGAACGGAAGTTGAGTATGCTAGTATTATATGACTCCATTTTACGAAAGCCCTGAACGGACACGATGACTTTTTTTATAATTACTGGCAATTAAGAATAATTGTCAGTTTGAACTGACAATTTGAATCGGCAATTAGCCATAATTGTCAGTTCAAACTGGCATTAATTCCCTAATTGCCAGTTCGAACTGGCATTCAGCCCAAAGTGTCAGTTTAAACTGGCAATTAGCTCAATTGCCAGTTCAAACTGACAATTAGCCTCAATTGTCAGTTTGAACTGACAATTAGTCCTTATTGCCAGTTCAAACTGGCAATTATAAAAAAAAATCAGAGCTGAACGAACATGATGAACGAACATGCCAGTTTGAAATGGCAATTAGAGCTAATTGCCAGTTCGAACTGGCAATTATATAAAAAAAATCATGTCTGTTCAGCGCTTTCGTACCATTTTATGAACTGGATAAGGTGCAGCGTAAATGTTCAGTATTTCAAATCGATGGCACTTATCCTTGATGTAAAATTAAGAACAGGTAAAGCTAAAAACTTTTAGCTTCTCCAGCATAACACCTAACCAAGCTCAACGATATCCAGATCGAGTGAGAAGTAATTGCGTGCTTGATGGACTGGGCATGTTTAGTAAAAAAAATTATTTTATCATTTGATAGGCATAATACGTTTTTCTCAAAGTACTTCCTACGTTTCTTAAATAATTATTGAAATTCGCGATTTTCTTTCATAGTAGCAGGAAACGAACAAATATAGTGACGTCAATAGCCGCATCATTCGGCTGCGACCCCAGAATAGGGATGAATTGAAAGATTAACCACTCAAAATTAATGCGAAAGTTCCTCATTTATTACGGCATAGGTTTCGACTATATTTGTATGTCATACTCATAGTTTTTGACAGAGACAACAATTACTCTTGTATGGACGCGCCTGGCTAGAAGCGTCACGAAGCTTTGACATGAGTCTAGCGGTAATACATGAAGAGGAACGACAACATCAAGATATTTACGTCACTAGTTTGAATGGGTTTTTGAATAGGGCTGTAATTCGAATTCGAAAATGAAGCATCTGTGGTAACTCTGAGAACGAATGATGCCGTTAAATGATGTTTTTGTATGAAAACATCATTTCAAAGGTGGTTTCAGTTGGAAATTCGATTGGCGTGTACACCTCCATTACACCCATATTTTCACATCTATAATGGTAAAGAATGATTTCCCAACATACTTGAAACAGACAATTGTATTTCCATTACAAAAATGTGAGAATCCAACTGAATTATCTTAGCTAAGAAAAATAAGCAAGCAATTTGCTTGCCTATCCTATCTAAAGCTTTCGAACTCATTTTGAAAGATCAAAAACAATGTTCAAATCAAATTACACAAGATGTACTCAAAGCAACAGATGAACATATTCTAACTTCTATGGTGTTCCTAGATACCCGTAAAGCATTTGATATACAGTAGATCATAATATTCTCTGTACTAAGTTGAGATACTTCAGTACAATGAAGCTTCTGAGCTACTGAGATATTATTCGAAAAATCGAACAAAATTGGTATCTGGTAAAATTGGTATTTGGTGAAATGTTCAAGTGTTCTATTTGTCGATCTTGGATAATCTATTACTACTTGAACCTCTTCTGTTCTCGCTATATGTGCGAGATTTCCACCAGATCGTCAACCATTGCTATGTGCTTCATTATGCAGATGATACTCAGATGATACTCATTTCCATACAAAAACTGGCACGATGCAGAATACAAAATCAGTGTAGATTTAGAAAACATACTATAAATAACTTGAGTAATTTTTTCAAATCAAGTTCTATCAGGTTAAAATCCTAATTGTGAAAGAAAGTTAATATCTGGGTTTGTGGCTTGATTCTGACCTCAGATTCAAAAAACATTCACTCTGTCAAAGTTCGTTCAAACATTCTTCGCCAGCTATATCAATGATATCATGTCCTCTAAACTCAAACTGAAACTCATAATAATAAATAACAATACGTATAATATAAACTCACATTATTATATGGCTCGCACATTGCTGCAAAGTGCTTACTATATAATATCTCACTTCACACCCTAGGTGTATAAAAAACTATTTCTATATATGCTAAAGAGGATAAAAAATCGCTTGTGCATAGAAATTGACAAACTACGTAGTTTATCGTTTCATGATGTCATTCGTGACTTTTCCCTGGCTTCAAGAGAACTTTTTTACCCACCTGAGTTTGCATTTTTAAGTTCGTTATGAATGAAAATGATTTGAAGATTTAAGAAAGATTTACTCCTTACTTACGTGTAAACTGTTATTTCTTCCTGATTCGTTTGGTTTGGTTTCGAATTTTGATTTTTTAAGATATAATTTCGAATATCATCCAATATTCGTTAAAATATATTATTGGGACCTCTCTAATGTGGGGTCCCCGTGGTAGCAGTGCTGCAGACCCGGTTGCTCCCCTCAAATCCAGCTCTGTAACAGAATATTTAAAGAACGATTCATCTTCCTATAATATGCCTCAACATGCATGAGTGACATCTCGGAGATATATATGCGGATACATCGGCATGTAAACAGGAAGCAGGATCATGATTGATGGGAATAGATCGCTGGAAGCGTGCCTTCAGCTCCTATTAGGTATAAGTATATGTATCACGCCGTATATAAGTATATATATACGGGTGGGAACAAGATTCGGAAGGATCCGGGAGGGAGAAGCGGAAGAAGATATATTACCGATAAGGGAACAAAAGACCCTTGCTGGGAAAATATTGTCTTAGCGAGAACGGTCTCGTTAGTCTCTGTGAGTTTTGCTCTCTTCGTTTCTGTCGAAAAATTGGAAACGACAATCTGGGGATCAAAATCAATCATGGGCATCAATAAATAGAAGCTTTCTACTTACAACCTTTTCGAAACGCCAAATTAAGTGAGCGAGCTTGCTATTATTATGATATGTATTAATAACATAGAAACACCTTATGGTGATTGACCTGAGAATGCAGAGAAATGGTGTATTAGTTTGTCCTTATATTAATTTCTTGCAAATCAACAGAGAAGCACCACTGAACAGCGAGCTATGTCATTGAAACTGAGGTCATTGTGATCCATGTGCGAGGCACTGACCTAGCGACAGCGACGGTTTACTATAGTTAGTTGATTTTTCAATAGTTGTGTTGTGTTTTGCAATAATAAAATTAATTTACTCCTTCGCGCTTTGCAATATGTGATGGTTGCAATCATGGAAGGCGCATTGCTACAAGTCTATACGAGAATATACAAGTATACAAGGTGTTTCAGTTCGAATATAACGGAATTCATTATTGATGAGTTTCCCCCAAAACCCAAACTGAAAATTCTTCATTGCATCTATCCGTACAACTCTACGAAATTTAAGAGCGATATCTCTGTTGAAAACCAAAAAGTATATAGACTGGCCAGTCGAGCATATTTTTCACGAACACCGTGGATGGCCTGAATAATAATTCAAAAATATATACCAATATATATGCATGCATATTTACATTCAAATTCATAATATGTGATCGGAACATGATGGTATTAAAAAAGTAAAGAATTGATACCTTCATTTTCTTTCGATGTAATTCTCATGTCTCCATGGCATGAAAATTGATTCTGAGTTTTAACAATCCCAATCTAGTTTCATGTCTGCGCATTCATATCATCATTCAATCGGAATCTCAACGTTCCGTAGCTCCCAGCCATCCTCTCTCTTGTTCCATCTTTGAGAAATCTTTCATGACTATTCATCATGTTTGTCCGCCATTGTATGGTTGACGAAAATTCGTTGTGCATGGTATGTGAATGTGGATTTTGATCACTTCCTGACAAAGGTTTACCACCATATGTGTGGCCTTATAAAAAATTGATGTATAGGTATCTGAATGTGTTTTTTCCTATGTATTTTTCATCACTTCCAGAGGATTGATCACTCAGTTCAATATTTTTGTAAATGCATGCAAATTTTTTTCCTCCTGAGATTATATCTACCTTCCATATAACCATACTGCTGTGGATGATAAAGGATTGATCATGCACGCGTCTATACAGGGTGAGTCACGAGTAACGGGACAGACTCTTACGAGAAAACGAGAAGATTCAATGGCATGCTATCATTCTTGTTCCGTAAAGCGCTCTTGATACTACGTTTCGAAAATATTTTCCAATATACAGGGTCTTCTACAAGAGTGTGGCATATCAAAGTTGCATTTTTTCTTATGGAACACCCTGTAGTTCGTTGCATTTTCGAATTCTACGCAAGAAATAATATGGACTTCCTCCAAGGTTCCCTATACCTAACTCTTACTGTTTTCGAGATAATCCTATTTTTATCGAAATTATGAAGTTTTGAAAAAAAATCAATACTCGCAAAGTTGATTGATTTGGAACAAATATTTTTCAACAGTTGTTACCAGGATATTTCAACTCATTCATTGATTGCTTCAGTATCACTCAGTAACCTACAGGGTGTTCTGAATATCACATTTTACTTCTGTCACTTTCTAATTGATTTATCTTATTCATTTCAAATACAACACCCTGTATTTTATCCACTCATCCTGTTGTAAATTCGATTCTCTCTCGAACTGTATTAGGTTTCCTTATAGCTAAATACAACGGTTCTCAAGATATTTGCTTATTTTATCAAATTTTGTAATATCCGTCATTGAATTGAAATTACAAACATTATTTTACCACCAATCTCTCAGAAGATCCATTTGGGAATGAATCACGTTTGATCCCTCTGATTTAGAATTGAAGAAGAAACTGCCATTGAAATTGAAGAAGTATGCAGAACGAAACAATATTGTTATCAGTAGTTGATGAACCATGCAAGTCTCATTGGAACAATTCGAACCAATCTAGTGTGCCTTTGTCACCTCAATGACAGGTTCTCTTGATCAGGTGTCAGACGTTCACAAAATTTCAGAATCCCCATAATGAAACAATATTCACTTCAAGAACGAACTGATATGATATTGGTCATTGGAGAATGTTTAGAGAATTGTCTCCTGGCATCAAGGGTTTATGTGCAAAGATACCCAGACAGAAAATCACCCAAAAAGGAGGTTTTTGAAAGGGTACTGAACAGATTCCGCACAACGGGCAGTGTTCAGTATGAAAAACAGAATAAAGTAAAACCAATCATCAATAATGAAGACAAACAGTTCGATGTATTGGGGTCTGTAACTGAAAATCCAAGTACGAGTACTCGAGTTATAGCCAGACAGACGAGTATTAGTCAAGCAAGTGTACGCAGGATTCTGAAGAAACACAGGTATCATCCCTACCACATTCAGATTCATCAGCATCTTTATGAGAGAGATTCTGATAGGCGTTTGGAATTCTGTTTATGGGCTCTGGATCGTGTAGGAGAAGATGATGATTTCTTCAGTTATGTGTTGTGGTCAGACGAATCCACATTCCATAATAATGGTATGGTGAATAGACATAATTTCTATTATTACGATACCGAAAATAAACATTATTTTCATACTTTGGACCGCCAAACCCGGTGGAGTCTGAATGTTTGGGGAGGAGTTGTAGGTGACCATATTGTTGGCCCTCACTTTTTTGATGGACACTTGAATGGACGGAAATTTCTGAACTTTTTGATACGCGATTTCTGGATTCTTCTAGAGGATGTTCCACTGAATATAATGCAGAGACTGTTTTTCCAATTAGATGGTGCACCAGCTCATTTTTCTAGAGAAGTGAGACGTCATTTGGACATGGAATTTCCCAATCGGTGGATAGGAAGAGGAGGTCCTCATGATTGGGCCCCGAGATCACCAGATTTAACTCCAATGGATTTTTTCATATGGGGCTACGTCAAAAATATCGTTTATAATAGTCCTCCGACGACTGCTGAAGATATGAAAATCAGGATTATTAATGCTTTCGACTCTATCACACCAGATATTTTGATGAATGTTCGGAAATCGTTCGAATCTAGAGTCAAATGTTCTATAGAACAAAATGGCAATCACTTCGAACATTTACCTAATTGAAAATGTGTAATTTTCATCTATTTCTATTTGTGTCTTCGAATTTGTCTTCATTGATCAATGTTGAATTGATGAAATAATGTAATGTTTTTGATATTTGTGAATATCTTGGGAACCGTTGTATTTAGCTATAGGGAAACCTAATACAGTTCGAGAGAGAATCGAATTTACAACAGGATGAGTGGATAAAATACAGGGTGTTGTATTTGAAATGAATAAGATAAATCAATTAGAAAGTGACAGAAGTAAAATGTGATATTCAGAACACCCTGTAGGTTAGTGAGTGATACTGAAGCATTCAATGAATGAGTTGAAACATCCTGGTAACAACTGTTGAAAAATATTTGTTCCAAATCAATCAACTTTGCGAGTATTGATTTTTTTTCAAAACTTCATAATTTCGATAAAAATAGGATTATCTCGAAAACAGTAAGAGTTAGGTATAGGGAACCTTGAAGGAAGTCCATATTATTTCTTGCGTAGAATTCGAAAATGCAACGAACTACAGGGTGTTCCATAAGAAAAAATGCAACTTTGATATGCCACACTCTTGTAGAACACCCTGTATATTGGAAAATATTTTCGGAACGTAGTATCAAGAGCCCTCTACGAAACAAGAATGATAGCATGCCATTGAATCTTCTCGTTTTCTCGTAAGAGTCCGTCCCGTTACTCGTGACTCACCCTGTATAGTATGACTTCATTTTTGATAAATAGGTAGTTGAAATATTCAGCGTGTGAGCTAGAAGAACTAAGAGAACAGGTACCTGATTTTCTTCGGTATGCACTCTTGTTTCTGTTCAAAATGGATTACTCACAGATTAGTTCTACAACCTGTGTAATAAAACTTCGGTGAGTAATCAATTTTGTGTACTACACTCAACTCAACCAGCACCTCAACCATTTCAGCCCAGCCACATCGCTTTGGCAGACATCACGGTTCTTGGTCTCCCAGTAGTCTATTCTTCGACCATTATGGTCGAAGAGTCTATATTACTCTAAATAACCTCCCGCTCCTCTCAACCCTCACTTGAATCGACCTGAACGTTGGAATCCAATATCGAAGTGGCGAAAATATAAAAAAAAAGTTTGATGTTTGAGACTATTTACAGTTTGATACACTGAAAAAAATTTGTGTGAAATTTCACACAAATATCGCTCAATAATGTCTCAATTTCGGTCCACGCCGGATTGAGTTGATGTTTCACTCTATTATAGAGTGAGGTAATTCTATGAGTTATCATTTTCCTCAGTTTTGATTATAGGTATATCCCATCTTTAGTTCTTTTTCACTAACATTCAACTCAATCGAATGATTTTTGAGTTTGCATGTTCATTAGTTTAAGTTTGGTTCACCTACTTAACGAGAATCAGTTGAAAATTTCATCAACTTGTAGAACTTGCACCACTCAACAGATTCATTGTATTTCAGTTCAAATCATAAAATAGTTGAGTAGACACTTATTCCGAAAAAATATAATCCACCGGGATATAGGTAGTTATTATGATGCAAGTCAAAATTATACCTCGACTCGCAAAAACATTGCACAATGAACTGATGCGTGCGGCGTACGTTAGTGCTTAGCCCAATATTTGGCGAAAGCACTCAAAAGTGAAAGATCTTCACCATTTTTTGGACATTCAGTTATATGTAAGTTATTGTATGGAGTAGAAGTCATCAGGAAAAAGTTATCCAATTTGATTCATTCTCATCTGAGTAAAGTTTCTCAAATTTGTTGTGAATATTGCCATTACTGGAAGAAATTGTCAATACACTCAATTTTGATTGAGAATTCAATCAAAAATTTCACTCAGAACTTTAACTCACTATACTAAATATATTACAGTCACTCAAAGGCTTTTTATACAGTGTGTGAATACCCAATAAAATAAGAACTCGAAAAATCGTACAGAAACAACTAATAGTCGGGTATTCCATTTCAAAAGAACCATGCACACCTATACTTAAAGTATTATATCCATTATTGTTGATGTCCCAATAATGAAAGAATAAGCTTCGTATCTAGTAGGTATCTGAGGACACGCGGGATGTGGGAATCTAGGAATTCCGGGCTTCGATCTCGGCAGGGAATGAAATCGATCTGAGGCACTCAGGAAAGCCGCGTGTCGGCCGGTGTATCTCCGGAAGGCGAAAGACATTTAGCTTTCGTAATTGGACACCGACGACGTGTCGCACTGACTGTCGAGGGCTTTAGCGAAGACCCATCACGGAATATATTATTCGTGATATATTTTGATATACTATACTCGCATCAGGCAGTCTATACAGTGTGATTAATGTAAGAATGCAGAGATTTATTCAGTGGATCATTTATTCGAATCAATCAAACAATCACAATACAAATTAGAGGTGGGCTATAATATATACGAAATTATTATAAATATAATAACAAAAAGAAAGCAAAAATACCTTATACAGTGAGAACTCTATAGTTCGATAAATTAGTTGCCGATTAGTTGTAATTTATTCCCATAAGACAATTAACATTGTATCGGTACAGAAATTTATGAGAAGATATATACGAAACAGTTGCGAAAGAGAAGAAGTCACTTATTTAAAACTCAAAAGTTTTAAACGCTACATTATATATGAATACAATGAACAAATAATCATATAAAACTTCAAGAACAAACAGTGCATGCATAAAAAAATGCATTCATATTGTAAAAAATATCAATCAAGAATGTTATTTAAAACCAAAAAGCCCATATGACCATATGAACTGTGTGATATTGTATTTTTCGAGATGGCACATGAAAGTACAAAAATACATAAATGGTACATTCTGTGAGTGCGGTTCATTAAGTGGAAATATTCGTTTATTTTTGGTAGCTAAATAGCTAACTCATAAGCAGAAAGGCATGTTAGAGGCAAAATATTGAATTTGATGAATAATTCTACGCGAAACTTTTATAATGCATCTAATAATTTTTTTTGAGTGATAAAAACATCCGATACATCAATAGCATTTCCCAGATACCAATAATGATATTCTTTACTGTACTTTGTCGTATAAATTTATATCAGAATCGACCTAGAACAAAAATTAATCACCGCCTTGCATCTAAATGAATGCGTACCTACCTAAATATAAGAAAATAAATACATCGGAATGATAAATATATCGTTTATTCAACACACACAATACGTCATTACTGGTAAGTAATTACTCTGGTAGCCAGTATTTGCTTTGAACTCGTCTCGAAACCACGGTTGTTATATGAAGGGGGGTCGAAACGTTCTCTCTCTATCTATCTCTTCTCTCCTTCCCTCTCTTTCCTCTCTCGGCTACTGTATTGTCGTAGAATTTCGAGTGTTCTGCAAACAGTGCAGCTTAGTGTATTTGCCTGGCTGTCAGCAGCCGATGACTAGGCTCCATATAATATCATCTATACACTTTCGGAAATCCTTCCATCAAGAAAAAGGAGAGTTTGATTAATATAGATCCAAAAGTAACCGTCAGGGCTGTCATCTTTTCATTCTCACACGGCCAAAATTTTGACATCACATCACCCCACACATTCGACTAATCAAATAACACAACTTCACACTATCGATACATAATCGATAACACTGATCAAAAACTATAGATATATCTATAGTGCCGGTTTGAGGTGATTTGCCGCCTGGTATATGCTACAGACGTGATACCCTTTTCAGTCACAAAAATATTGCTAACCATCGCTAACCCATAGTTTCATTCATTCAGGACAGATTCAAGATATCTGGTACATGGTATACATGGTATACATGGTATCGTGGAACTCTGTGAAATTAAAAACAATAATATAATAACAGAGTTCTGGTTAAAACAATGAATATGGACTAATGATGAAAAAGTCAAATTACAACTTCGATATTATCAACTATATAATTAGTATAAAGTACCTAACGAGCTATTTGAACATTTTGTTTTGTTGCTTATATTGAAGCAAATTCATCTATTTCGAAGCATCTCATATACAGAATAAGCCTTGATTATAATAGTAAAAATTCCACACATAAAAGTTCTTGTATCTTGTATCTTGTATACTCATTCGAACTTGTAGCAGTTTTTCTATTATCTAATATTGAGCAGAAGAAAATATACTGTAAATTTTTGTTGGTATCTATATTTGTTATAATAAACCCATGAAGTATTCATAAAATATATAATACTCACTTGCCCTAGAGGCGACTCTAACTGAAAACTGAACTTGACCAAAACTAACCAAACAAAAGGAATAAACAAATAGCACTGATTTTTTTTGGGAATTTTGAATATATTGTATTTTCTTTGTTTATTTCTTGATGTTTTATTAGTTTTCTTATAGAATTCAATGGTTTCAAAACTACAATTAGGTAAATCATCTGTGAAACAAATGAAAATCGATTTTGAACTAATTTGGATTCCTGAACATATTATCTTGTAATATTTTCTTCTCCTTCCGAAACACCCATAGTAATATATGTCTATATATTAGCGTGTATAACAAATACGTACTTTTACTCCGTGTCCTATAAATCAGGAGAATCAGAGTAGAAATAAATGTTTATATTATACTTCTAAACAATTTTTGCAATCATATCAATCAATATAACCTTGATGAATCTAATGAAAGAAACTATGGGATGATATTATATTGGAAAGTTTTAATTCCCATCATACCTATATTACATGCATCCGGTAGCTATGTGCATTTCATAGGACAGTATTCATTATTTCCGTAAGATAATATCATATTCTGAGAGTGTATATGTAGCATCAGTTGTCCCTTGTTATAACAGCATCAACAGAAAGCCATCATGACACCTCTTTCATTTCTTGTTTATACAAGAGTGTCCCCCTGTCCCTTCTTGAATACATTCTAAAATTGAGGGGGCATTCACAGAACAAATATTTATTTTTGCCTATCCTGCGAATCATATATTTGCTGAAGAAATGAAAGTACATATATACCTATAGAAGCCCTTTACTTTTGCATCAGGTCAGAATCATTATTATTTCAATACTAATACTTACCAATAGATCTGTACCGTAAAACTGGGTTACATTAACATTAAGAGTAAATTCTTCTTCACAAACTAACTCCACGAACTAACTTCAGAACTAATAGGGTCTCTATCATTTAAATCATTCCATCATGAAGCTGTATTTGGAAAATTTTCCAGCAGTTCCCATGCGAAATGACGTATCCTCGATAACAGTGTGATGAAATTATTGACACAAGGAGTTAAAGGGTCACAACTCTTAAAAGTCTTGATACAGAATGGGAAAGGAAGTCGTTCGTTATATAGATGTTTGTAACAAGCGAAAGAAGATTTCCCAACAATCGATAATGCTCCAGAAATCGAAGACGATGTCTCAGTTGTTGAGACAATCATTATCTATATACTTTAATGACCCCTTCATCAGTCCCTCCAACCTCTGGTGCACCGCCTGTGAAAGACAAGACTTACTCCAATGAAGGAATAATAAAGAAGGTCAAGAAGAAAGACAACAACCTCTCTTATCAAATCTGTAGATTGTAGATGTGTCTTCCAATTCTGGCTCCATGATGCTGGCAAGCTGTAGACGCAGACTAATTCTTTTTAACTATTTTTTCTATCGTTGCTCAAATTTGTTGTTTTAGTTCATCAAAATGTTGGTGAAGTTGATTCTGATCTCACAGTAATGATTATAAGACTGATTAGTGCATGTTCCATGTAATACGTAATCACAGAATCTTTTATTGAAATGTTTAAGTATCCCTTTATAATTTGGATCCCTGAGAATGAGT
Organism: Gastrophysa polygoni; assembly: GCA_963576655.1. Lineage (NCBI taxonomy): Eukaryota > Metazoa > Arthropoda > Insecta > Coleoptera > Chrysomelidae > Gastrophysa > Gastrophysa polygoni. The sequence continues at coordinate 16,543,218 of OY755087.1, forward strand.
TACATTTCAATTCCTTGCCATCAAAGAATAGACACAGTTCTTTAGGATTGAACTGTGGCTGTGATAGAACGAAGCCGTGACAGAGAGGGAAAGCATGCAGTTCATTGGGGTTTCAGTAAAAATATTGATGCGAAGGACATTGTTGACAATGACGGAATTGACATTTATGTTAGTTGTCACCGCGTCATCGTCTACGTCACCAGTTTTTGGATCCGTTATGCTCATTTCTTTTGCGGTTAAATTGTTGAATGCTTCATATCGTATTTTATACGTATTTTCATTATTATGCAAGATCATCAAACTTTACATTATTCTCATTCATGATGATCAAAGAGATCGACGAACAGAAAATATGAGAATAGGGTTTAACCAACAATTAATTAGTATTTGATGGAATCGTTGATAGGTACTCGAGTTTATTCCCACAATTTTTCAAATAGTGATGTAGTCTTTCCAAAGACAGTTGATACATAATGGTCCTCAACATCTCCGGCTTAAATAATTCTAGGAATGTTAGCGCGGCTAATTCAAGTTAGCTGGTGAATTCTTTTCACAATTTCGATCCTTGTTTGCAAATATATTTAAGTATGAACTCTTTTTGCTCTGGCTCCATATAGGTAGATATACCTATACTATACGTAATTTGTTAACAAACGTTTTTCTTTTGGGAAAGCCTCCAAAATAGCTCGATGTTGGAACTGAAAAAGTTCATTGTTGAGTTGAAAGAATATATTTTCAAAATTTCGAATTGGACTAGTGTAATTGACAAGACGAATACCTCACGATTCTCACTGCACTGCCGAGGAATATAAATGCGCTTCAATAATATACCGTATGAATCTGATGGTAGAAAAACTGTAACCAATCAACGTTTAGTTGTAAGTGAAGTTTCAACGACTGATATGATAGTTCTATTCACTTTCTTCTTCACTTGGCAGCACATATCAAGTCCAGGTGGACTGTATACCGAGTACGATGCTGAAGAGGTCGATGCATTTAATTCCAATTTATTCCTATTCCATTATGATGCAACTCGACGACCTCTCATATCAAATGTTGAAAAATAAGGGTCTCAACTGAGATTCAGTCCTCAATGTGTTACATTCTTTTCGCAAAGTTAGTACTGAATGAAAATCTTGTCCGGTAACAGTGGTCATCGTCAGTTTCCAGGTTGATGAGCAGCTCGGCGGCCTCGGCGGCCAACATGGGCCACGGCCTCAACTCGGGCATGCCCGGGCTGGGCGCGTGCGCGATGCCCGACTCGAAGCCCATGCAGTTCCCGTTGGCGCAGCGCCGCAAAAGGCGGGTGCTTTTCACGCAGGCACAGGTGAGTCGCCGGCCCCGCCCCTCCCCGTGGCGACACGCCTCCGCGCGAGCTCGCGACACGCCCCTTGGCAGTCGGCTCGGCGGGCGGCCGGCGAGTCGGAAACGCCGCACGGAGGCGACGCGTCCCGACGGGTCGGAAATGGTTTTTGCTTGGGTTGCGGGGGAAAACGTGTGATGATGAGTGATGGTGGTTTCGTGTCGATTATAGGTAACGTCTCAGTATACGAGCTGCCCGCTTTTTGAGCTCCACCATTGTTGTTGATGTGTGTTTTTTATGTTAATGAATTAGGTAATCGAAAAAAAAATTGTAATTTCAATTTTTATTTTTTCCATCGAAAACCAATAGAACTATAGACGATTTTAACTTGGACATTATCAAGGCACTTTCTTACAAGGAATTTGATTTTGTTATCGTATTTTCCGAGGAGTTATCGATGCTAGGGTTACAACATTGGATTTTTGTATTTTTGGAAAGTTGTAAAATTTCAACGATGTGATTTCAACACGATGTGACAGACCGAGTTTGTTCAGGAACGGAAGGTGGAGTATTCTTTCATCTTTCTGATTATCTTGTCGTTCCCAACTCACATGCAACCTCATTAGTTTTCAACTAAGTATGCATGACGGAGATGTGAATGTTCCATAGATCTGAATTCAACTGTACTACAAAATTCAGTTTGCTGGAAAAAATGTTAGCATTCTCTCTCGGAATTTAGCGTCTTTTCCCTTTCTTCGTCGGAACTATTTTTCCAAAGTTCATCAGATCAGCATATAACATTCGGTCACATATCGCGATATATCTTTGTGATTTCTAAAAATACTACATATATTTTCCAAAAAAGAAAAAATCCAATATGGCACCCATGAGAGAACCAAAGTAGAGTGTTCTCTATACTATATATAACGAGCATCAAGAAAGCTTTGGAAATAAAAAGTTATTATTTGTTGTGAAAAGTGTCTCAAGAGGTCAAAAACGTCTAGTCCTTTTGGTTTCCGCTCGAAATAATAAGAACGAAAATTACAAATATCCTGTTTCATCCAATGATACAATAACTGAAAATTCCATGCAACTTTGTCTTGATTCAACAGACCTCATAATAATATATCTTAGAATAACTGAGATCCTCACATGGTGCATGGACATGGAAAAATGGGCAGCCTGGTATTGTTTTGCCGAGTGATGTTCTGCTAACACACATGGGGTTTCTATGCAAGTAATGTACATATATAGGTAGGTAATTTCGACATCTCTATACCTACCTGGTGACACAGGAACGTGTAGTAAAACACCCTCACACTGGCCATTAGAATGTTGTATACTGGGTGACACAGACCAATCGTATTGAGGCCCGGGTACAGATCACCCAATAATCATTGAAGATGAGAGGTTGCATCGCAACGGTCCTCAAAAAAGTACCCATGGGGCTAGAGATTTTCTAGTTGTCGTTTGGGAGAGTGAGACAATCCTACGAGACTGGCTGCGAAGGAGGGATATGGCATCTGCACTTATGTGTATAAATTGAAAACTTTGTGATGTAGTCGGAAAACTTAGAAATCATACAGATTTGCATAGTTTGAAATAGCTTAGAACATATTCCTTTAATTTTGAATTTTGGGGAATTGTGAAACGTCTTATTGGTTGACATATATTATTGTTAGGTTCTTCCCAGGTTTCGATAGAAGGGTGAATAGACTTGCACAATTAGGTTTTTTTCAACATAAATGTTGATGGATTTGGTATGATACAATCATCAGTTTTTATAGAGATGTAGGTTGGGATGCTAATCCACGTATCTCGGTGCACGGAATATCTTCGTTGCATTCGTGCTTCATCAGCGTTACATTGGATATGCTCTTGTATGCATCTCCAGTGGCGTGGTGTTGGTGGAATATAACATTATGTTCACTATTCCATTTGGAATTTGCTAGCTAGGGTGTGTGTGTAGTATGTGTATGGTTCGATTACCTGTAAGGCAAATGGTATACTTAGGACGATTACAGCGCTCTGCTAATCTGGGGTAATAGTAAAGTCTACAGCGACCTGACATCTCAACGTGTTGTGTTATTCGTTCTCGGACTGGTTGGTGATGTATCTCTCGCGTGAATCAGCCTGTAAGTAAGATAATGATAGACGTATTTCCCAATTCATATGATTGTTTTTAACACTGCCTCTGTGACTAGTTGCGAAGGAGAGCTTTGATTTTCTAAATTAACAATAATCAAAAACTAATAACGACGGATATTATAATATTTCATCAAAAATATACTTATTTTCGTGCGGAACATATAGGTATATTGATATATTTCGTCTCTTCCAGGTATACGAATTGGAGAGACGATTCAAGCAACAGAAATACCTTTCAGCGCCCGAGAGGGAACACTTAGCATCTTTAATACATTTAACCCCTACCCAAGTAAGTAAAAACAATCATTGTAGTAAATCACCGACGCCCATTCCAATTTTCGGTGTATTAGTGTATTTCGATGGTAAATTACAGAACAAGAAATGTGAGTAATCTTTAATTCTGGAATAATACCGGAATCATTGAAAATTTCGAAATTCTTCTTTTGCATATATCTTGCAAGAATCCTTGACTTCTTCCTATGTATGATGAGTTTCCTAGTCTTCAGTGATACGCTGCTAGCCAGCTGCAGTGGAATGGCCTACTTCTCCAGAAAATTATTTTATGAGGCAAAATAGGTTGAAAATCTCTTCAGCTTCAGAATCTTGATATCAAATTCACTGGCTTTACATTAATTTCCTGCGGCAAATTCTCCAGTTCTGAAAAATTGAATTTCTTCCATACTTCTCAAGGTATATGATCCTGAAATTCACAAGAGCGAAAGATATACAGAAGGTACACTCAACGATTGAGTGTGGTTTCCTTAAGAGATATACACTGCTCGCCAACTGCCACGAAAAAGTCGGTAATTCCATAGCAAGCCTTGAACCTCTATATAACATCCTTGATAAAATATTGGAATTCAAAATATTCAAAACTGTGATAAAAAAAAATCTGCTCAGCCATTGTTTTTAATGACATTGATAGCTATATCGTCTCTGCCAGAGTTCATTGTACCTTTAATTTTAATCCATTTTTACCTTCCACAATTTTTCAATCCGATTCTCTGTATTTTCCTCTGCAGATATCCAGATTCCAGATGTGTACTGACTGTTTTTATTTGTTTTTTTTTTATTTCTATTGTTCGAATCTTCAATATTTTAGGTGATCAATTGTAATTTTGTATATTGATTTTCAGCTGAATATAATATTTGTAGTGCTAGAATATTTCATCATTAATATCATTTTATATTCTAGACTTTCAAGTCATATTGCCTTTGCGACTTGCCATAAATGTTTTATGTACACAACATGGTCTAACATAACATGGTGTTTCGGTACCTCTTCTGTGAATATAAAGTTACGTAAGAAGTGAGACAGAATGAAAACAAATTTGAACTGAAAATTTTACAGAAAAAATTGTATAGTCAGTAAATTTGGAGGATACTTTCAACCTATTTCGCCTCCTGAATATGAAATTTCATCATTTTCGGGAAAAAAATGGACATTCCATCGAAGCTGGAGAGCAGTGTAATATCGCACTGAATATGATGAACCAAACTAGATCGTTGTGTTTATCTTTGCTACCACTCTCGATCCAGCAAAATGAAGCACTCTTATATAGTCGATAGTTATGGAAGGTACGTCGGGGGTGCTCCATCAGAAGTGAGACACACTCTGTAGGTATATAGATATACGTGTCCACCCTTTTCTTCGATTTATTGATTAAAGTTCAGCCCATGTTCCTCAATAGTGGCATTATAGAATGATAGATCCATTTTTTGTTCGAAATTTTCTTTATATACAAATGACAAAAACTCAAATTTATACTTCATATTCTGATGTTGCAAAAACCGAACAAGTAAAATGTTTCAAAAGTTGATATATCATGAAAGCACTTTTTATTTCAATTCCTGAATGCATTTGCTCAAATAAACAGTTTCTGTATATATTTTCATCATGAGCGTTGATTGAAATTGCGGATTTCCCAAACTTTTTTTTCTTGATTTTTGCACCAAGTTCTTCAATTACATTCGGTAATAGTTCCAGTTTCCAGTCAGACGAAATACCTGATTATATATCCATCGGGTTGGCTAGTAATATTGACAAATACAGGAGCAGTCAAATCAGGAAATATTGTCTAATTCGACATGACAGCTACTTTCGAAATCAATCGAAAATATCGTGTATGGAATTCAGAAGATGCATCCTCGCTCACTTCCTCCACATCCGACTCACGCAAAATCGTAATTACCATCGTATACAGCCCGGTTGCGGTCTGAAAACGAATATTTGTGGGCGCGATGTGCATTCGCTCCAGCAGGCCTATTCATCGAGAATTTCACGCGGTCCCGACAAGTGCCAGGGCCTTTGTGAGACGTTCGGGGGCCCCGTTGGATTCACGGTCCCTTTATAAGAACGGAATATACTTTCGCTTCGTAATTGGGAAGGAATTCCTTCGTGATGTTTGGGTTATGATGCGTGCGATATTCATTCATATCGAAGCATTGAAATTTCTGGCAAACGAGACAAATCAGTCGGAGGCCCAATGGGTTCGAGTATTCATTCATATGATAACATTTCCTAAGATACGGTATTTTCATTTTTTTGCAGCAACGTTTGTATCTCAAATGACTCATTTTACGCGTACCATCAGCCTAATGAAGCCGCAACTTCTTATGATCGGTTCATAGAATGATATGGAATCATGTAGAATTCTTTTGCCGTATGGTTTCTCTCTGAAAGCAGTGTGGCCGAGAGTTCATTCATTTATATACATACATTTTTTTTCTCTCTATTCCCTCTATCTCATACTCAATCTACCACTCAACTTGACGTTTTGGTGCCTTATTTTTTTTAGCTCTGTTTTGTCCTTATCTTTGTACTCAGTCTTTTTTATATTGTGTATTTTTCTTTCTGCTATATCCAGTTATATAACTTGTATGCAATTTTCTAACTTTTGTAAAACTTTAAAATTTTTTCTATCCTTCCAATTATTGCACCCATTTCAATTCCCTTTGCCTTGTATAGCAGTTAGTACGAGTCAAAGGGGCATTTGCTATATCTTTCTGGATGTAACTTTTGGTTCTCTGAATATGGTTCGTCTTTTGCGATCCAGGGATCCATGCACATTCAGAATGTGGGACCGGCGCGTACACAGGGGGAAATGGGGGTAATTACCCCCTCAAGAAGAAGTTGCTATAATATTTTTCCAGAAAGTTTCCGTTATATTTCAATACTGTATCGTGCAGCACTATATACAGAAACAACGTAGACAATGAGAGAACTATTCCCTGATCTGTAATAGGAGAAGATTCGGGTAGAGTCATTACCCAGGGTTATTTTTTCAGGTTTGAATATTCATAGGGAGATAAAGTTAGATATTGACAAAATTATTAACATACCATCGTAAACTGATTTTTTTTCAATCATTATTTTGTTTTAATTCGATTTTTATGATGTATGATGTTATTTGTATAATTCGTCGTTATCTTTGCGCTCAATTCAGGTCGAATTATGGAAGTACGTGAATGAAGTTGATTTCGAGGCCATTTGTTAATTTTGATAAAATGTACCTTCTCAAAGGAAAATATCATTTCATTTAAAAATTAACGAACTTCAAAATGGAAACGGTCATTTAATATTTTTTCGAAATGATTATAGATGCCATTCGTCAAATCCGATCTCTTCTCCCACTTCTCTCGTGCTTTCCTCGTCTCTTTTGGAATGTAGATATCATAAGTTTTTTCGACTATGATTCTTGGTATTCCGGTTTCTTTCTCTGTGAGAGTCCTATATTCAAAGACTTCTTTCCATCGAGCTGGATAAAATTCCCAAAAGACTTGCTTTCCAACCCCTACTCCTCCTGGAGTGGTCCTCACGTCATCTGTTTTAGGAAATCTTCATGTGCGGTGAACTTATTCATTCCAGAGCTCTTCTAATTTACGATAGCGCTTTCTGCTTCCAATGCGCTCAGCCTGAAGGACTCTTAGAGCGTCATTTCTTCGTGTTGTGTGATTGGTTTTGGAACATAAATGTTAACAGATAGGGTCTGTGTTATTCATATCAAAAACAAACTGAAATTTACCTTTTGGTGATTCTTGACCAGAGCAAGCTGATTCCTTCTATGTTTTAGCAGATCTTCCGCTCCTTTGGAACATGTCTCAACTATGAAGTTTTTGCTATGTGTCTGTTCAGGTATCCTGTCCAGTATTGTGTGTATGTTGTTGATTTACCAATTTTGTAATTTTATTTGTTTTCCAGAACGAAAGATGAAAAAGGAAGTTTTCAAAAATCAGTCTGTTGGTCCTGAAAATTTGCAATAAATGATTTACTATTGGTTTATTATCTGAATCGAAGGTATTATCAAGGTTCTTCAAATGTTGTGTTACAATCGAGGCTGAGTGACGATTGTGATTGAATGTTTTTGATATTATTTTGTTACACTGACCATGATTAGAGAATGATTTCAAAAGTTGTCTTCTTGCCGATATGTATTAGCCATCCCAACAACCAAACGTTACCTTTTCGATTCTCTGGCACATTTGAGTTATGGCCAGCTATATACAATAAAATTTGAACATATTTCCATTTTTCAACTAATATAATATATCTTGTAATTCAAATCAAAAACAGTTGAAGATGGGCATTAGGGACATTTATACCATTTGGGAGGTAATCAAGTCTCCGATTCATAGATGATATAAAATACAAGGTGTTCCATTTAAAAAAATTGACTTTTCTGAGTTTATTCGTACTGGAGTGTTGACGCACCTTTTTTCACATGATATGTATGTATGTATGATTCAATCTCTCACATGTTTTAGGGCGCCGCTATAAAAATTGTAGCTCACTATCAGTTATGGTTATGGCCAGAAAGATATCGCAATTAATAATGAAGCTGTTTGCGTTTTCTGTCAGTGATTTTTTCATCGATTTATTTAATTATGAATAGGTATATAATACAGGTTTTGATTATAGAATAGGTGAGTTCAGTATCATGAGATTTTCGTCTTACGACAAATTCTCTCGGAATAGTTATATATTGCTATTCAAAATATACCTGTACTCTTATATGAATGTAGAATGAATGAATGCATAGAGTAATCCAGCGTGAATCAGTCAATTGGATTAAATTCGATATTCCTCTTGTAGAGAGTGTTTTCGAAAATAAACTCGAATTTTCTTACGAGTTCAAGGATACCAGGTTATTTGATAGGATTATGTCGAAATGATAGATATCGAGTATTTTGATTAAAATATGATGCAGTCAGTATGACGGAGAGTCAAGGACACTCAATATCTGCTCAGCTATTTGACATGACCATATCAAACCTGATGATATTCTTGAACTCGTATTGAAAATCCATATCCAGGATATGGAATGAGATATAAGGGTTTCCATTTGAGAAAATTGTCGACTTTGCTCTTACTCGAATGCGAATCATCATCTATATTCTGATATGACCGAGAAAATGAGTCATCAAAAAACAAAATCGACATGTCCCAAGTTTTTTCGCGAAAACTCTGTACAAGAATATCGAATTTGTTCCATTTGACTGATTCACACTGGTATATTGTAGAATAGAAGAGAATATTCATTTTACCAAGTTACAAAAATTGTTTTCGGCATGTCAGGTACAGCAGGCATTGAATATATATAAATATATATTTTTATATATATATATATATATATATATATACATTATTATGGGTAAACATAGACACAGTTTAATAAATAATTTTAGTATTCTCTATACTGTGACATAGACGAACACGTAGCAATATAATTTACATTCAAATGGAAACATAGACATATGTACAAGAAATCTGGCAATAAGACACATTGAAAGCATGGCACATAGTTATAGTTATATCGTATAATAATTCAAGAGGATTCATTGAGGGGCGTTCTCAAGTATCCGCCTATAGAATAAAAACAGTGTGTGTATGTTGCACATACACACATACACAGAATAAGACCGACAAACAACTTCAGATACGGATTCTTCACCCCATTTTGAGGTCAAAAGTTCCTATCAGAACTTATGCCCTAAAATGATATATGATGAGATCTAAACTACGTAAGAGAATATGGTTCATATCAATTCCTCCGGAACCCCTGATGTAGGAGAGAAATTTGAAATGCAAATACTTTCAGTTTTCAGTTTTAAATTCAGTTAACCAGTAGACTTCTAATCAGTTATTGTTATTGATACTCAACCTAAAAGTAATAACATTCCACTTGCCTGAATGTATAGAGGTTCCTAAGATATTTGTGAAAACCTAAAGATATGTCTTGCATGAGGTGATATTGAGTAGGGAATCAATTCGCTGCATACCATAATTGCATAATGCCGATCTTTCACAAGATATCAAATCTCAAATTTTTCAACCCCCTGAACATTTTTGAATTTTGAAGGTGGATAAATTTGGTATTCATAAGATATGATTTATTTTGACTCGGCTGTTACTTGATGAAAATCCATAGTAAATGTGAAACTCCTCATATACATTCTCAATTTAACATTTGATCTATCTAAAAAAAAAAAAAAATACTAGAAAAAATGTGGCGACATACGAGATTAACTACACCACTGTTAACTGAATTCAAAACTGAAAACTCCAAGTAATTACCTTGATCAATCTGGGATAGTACACTAAGATAGTATACCTACAAGGGTTCCGAAGGAATTAATATGAACCATATTTCTTCACGTAGTTTAGATCTCAGAGATGATGCATTCTAGGACATACTTTGATAGGAACTTTCCACCTCAAAATAAGGTGAGGAATCCGTATTCGAAGTTTGTCGGACTTATTCTGACTTACCCGGTAATAATTTTGTTCTAGAATACACCATAGTTGTCATTCTCGAATGATATATGAATAATCATTGCGGTTGGAATACACAAATCTTGGTTCGGCTTCTCCAGGCGATAGCACGAATTCTTGTTTACTTTTCGGATGCGATAAAATAACATGCGATAAATCTTTCAGATCATCTTTTATATTGTCCAAAATCACTTGTTGCGTCAAGTTTCTCGAGAAAGTCTTCATAAACATCCAACGGCTGTCGCTGAACTTACTGAGAATACAGCAGTTTGATATAATTTTCCCAATGAAGGACATCACCATCCAAGATACTATTATAACAAGGAGAATAACAATAATATGGTTATAATCAACAGTAAAATTCTGGGCATACAATTTGCATGAAAAAGTCACATCATAGTAGTTATCAGACGGATCCAAATAGTCAGTCAGATTAACGATTGTTTTATTCTCCATACGGTTATATTCTTCGACCAAAATGTCCTCTCTGTCCGTAGTCCAAGCAGAAGTGCCGTTGATAACGATTCTCTTCAAAAGTAGTAGCAAAAACGTCCAGTTTTCGTATTGGAAGGTGATATAGTACTTGAATCTGGGTCTCATATGCGTCCAAGCTTTCACATCACCTTGGTAAAGATTCACTCTATGGTACTGATTTTTCCAGATTACTTCGGTACCTAAATCTTCATCGTAACATTGTTGTTTCTGGTAGCCACATCTTTGGCTGTTAGGTAGGTATAGTACATCATTTTGCAGATTAAACTTGGCATTGTAACTTCTTAATACTCCTTTTTCTCTATATGAGTAAGGCTTATTACGGAAATTTGATATTGAGGTACCAGTGAAGGAGCGAATGAAACTGTTATTACTCTTGATATCCAAGATGGGAACATAGCGAAAGGCACTTTCGTTCTCTAACATCAGGAAGGAACTATTGGTGGTGTATCCAATTTTTTTACAGTTTTCATCTCCCTCACGGCACAAATAATATACATCTTGATGCATCGAATAAGAGAAAACCGTGTACTTTTTGATGGTAGCATGATGAAATTCCGCACATGAATCACAAGTCACCAACTTTATGAAAATTAGGCATGAAATCACGTAGAACATCTTTCTTTGAGTGAAATGTATTGACACCGCTACGATATCAATGAACTCCTAGTCAGGAACAGGAAATTTGTGGCTGACAACGTATATCAAACATTTACACGGCGGACAAGCAGAATCATTATAAATGGCATCAAGAGAAAAACATTTTTTTTTCAATTTCAGTTCTCTATACTTTAAGTCGTGGATGTTTTGAAATCCAGAGAGTCCATATCTCGAAACGATTTATTTTCCGTATATTTTCCGTCACATCATTTGAGAACTTTCTATCGTCACATTTTATGACTCAAAAGCAATTGTGAAAAAAGTGACTTTAGAATTTTCCCATTTTGTCATGGGTCACAAAAAGTGGACTTTTCCTGACACTCAACCCAAAATGAACCAAGAAAATATACTGAATGATTATATAATCATTTGACAATGGTTCGGATTTCAAAACGAATAACTCTAAAAATAAACAGTCTCGATCGATCGATCCGTCTGTCATATCCGTCCCATCGTCATTATGTTCAACTTTCAACCGTTAAATCAACGTTTCAACATCACATTTCAAACTTCTATAATAGTTCATACAAAACTTTTGGAACACAATATCGAGCGAGTAACACTTCTTCCTTGTCATATTCTCATTCGGCTTATATATCACAATGTAAAACAGTGTTCATTGATGACATTAACGTAGAAAGTTTTGAGATGATATTTATTAATCCAGATATTCGGTGCAAGAATGAGGCAGGTACGAACTTGCATCGATATTGCGATAATTTGCTTGTAGGGGGTTCAATCCATCAATGCACGATAGACAACCAAATATTAATTTTCTAATCAAAATATTAGAGCAGGAAAAATTATCCCGTCTGACGGACCTAACTCATTCTCTCCCAAGAGTGAACTTGAATCGTTCTGAAGCAAAATCTTCAAAAAATATTTTCTAATGATTTCTCATAGTTATGATTCATACAAATTTGTGTTCGATGGTTTCTCAACCATGAGGGATCTGATGGTGATAACAGATTTTTAAGCCGTTACCATTCCAGATTTTGAAGCTCTATAGGAGAAAGCAATAGTACGGGAAACGAAATAGTATTAGGTAACTCCCAATAATAGTGTGCTTATTCATGCTGTCTTCAAAGATTGTCTTAGAAAAACAGGATTTTCAAGACGGGTGCTTAAAAAATAAAAGAAAAAAAAACGTTCATCTCGTCATCTCTACTGATGGAAATTGCAATCCCACGTTATGGAAAATATTTACCTATCGTTCGATTAGTGTGTACGTTGGGGAAACGTAATCCCGATTCCCGACGTCGCTCGATTACCATAATCCCTATTTAATAATGATTTAACCCCCGATATCGTACGCTACGTCGAAGTCATTAGGGATGCTACGATGTGGAACCAGGGTTAGAAAGAGCGTTACGATGACTTGTTTGTTCAATCTCTTGGAGGAGAATGCTGCTGCTGCTGCTGCTGCTGGCTGCCAACCCATCAGACCCTAAATCAATATTTATTTTGTCGATTTATTAAAAACTTATTGAAACAATGCATACCAAGATGACATCAGCAGGTTTTCTCGGAACAGCATGGGGGGGGGGGCATTCACGAAAAGTTAGCTTTATTCAATTTAGTAGGACTCAGATTATCTCCTCAAATTGAATATTTAATATACGAGGTGAGTCAGAACGAGAAACTTTACATTCAGATTCATATTTGTAGAGAATAGCTGGTTCTCATCTTTTCTTTTCTACCGTAATTTGTTCATACAAACCAAGCTTTCGAGTCAATATAGAGTTTCGAATTGCCACAACAAATCAATGTTTTTTTTCAAATATGTACATGTGTTTGTGTACATGTGCTTCACGTCATTGGAGAAAGGAAGCTTTCCAAACATACTATTTACTTTCGATAAACAGAGTGAATTTTCAACAAGGATTTACAAGAAATTCGAGATAACAAATATATACTTAGAGCATCTAAAGGCTAGGTGCTAGGTATAAAATATTCAGGAGGGGTGCATTTAATGACAAACGTTCAGATAGAAAATGCTCAACTGAAATTTTTGTACTTGGAATTTCGATAAATTGGCCTTCATATGTATCTGGTGATCAATTGTATTCGTTTTCATGTGTATCTGGTTCAGACTTCAATTCCCCAATTGCAAAATAGGTGAATTCTCCTACGTTATACCTACTTATCACATCCACATTAAATCTGAAACTTGCCCTCACCACTTTATCCTAAATAACGAAAATTATAGGATTTTGCGATTTTCGACTTCGCTTCGACTTCAGTAGAAATGGCTGTATTTTTTATATGTCCCAGCTAATGACCTACCGATCAAAATACTGAATACGCACAAGAATAACAGATCTTCAGATATTTGAGGTCAATGATCGATCAGGCGCACTTCACGGATCGCCTCTAGAAAGCGCATTAAGAACGACCTGTCAAAACTATTTTCAATTGGCAGGGCCAGAATGTCGTGGGGCTGAATATGAATTTGGGGCTAACACCTCCCTAGCGCCTATATATTTCAGCCAATTCAATGTGTGAGACGAATCAATCTATAAATAACGTGTGTGACGCATTTGTATCTTATACATATGAGTGAAATAATAGTCGGCTTTATTTCGTTTGATACAACCACATGGAACCCGGTATCCTTGTGTTCCAATGTTCTATTCTGCCAGTAAGTTAATCGTAGATGTTCTATATTCATTTGCTCTCCTCGTTTCTGAAAATAAAAATTAAAATTTTTCAAGGCCCTTAGGCAAGCAGTTTCCTACATTGTCTTTTGGATACTCCGGCCCTGACTATAATGTTTTATATCTATATTTATTATTTCCATTCGAAATATTAAAGGTAATACCACTAAGGAGCGTCAACAAAGCGTCGTCAATCTCTTCAAGAACTTCTAGTGAAAAAGTTCAATCGTTCACCGTGTATATAGAATGCAAATAATGAGGCCACCCAATAATAACAATAGAGACAGACTATATGTTTAATAATTGACCATATCTTATGAAACAAATTCTCTCAAGCAGAACATTATAATAGTTAGGATAGCAGCTATATCGAGAATGGTCAGCTGCTTTCTACATCAGAAAGACAGAAAGGATTAATTGATGTACACAAACACTTTTTTCTCTGATGATGCATTTCCACTCTAACGCTTAAATGTACGATCCGAAGTACGTGAAGATCTTTTTGAATGCCAAGTGGTTTTCTCCCATGCATTTGGAGGAGCCACTCTTCAACACATTATTATGTGAGTCAACTCATGTGATAACCATTTTAATTTTTACAGAATTCAACAGATATAGTCTAAGATCTTCCTTTTTTCCATAGTTGTGTTTTGAAATTTCACAAATAACACCAATAAATTCAGAACAAAAAGCAATATGTGTATGTACGTGAATTATTAATATGGGGCTTATAAAAAGAAATTAAGTAAATGTGAGATGGTGAATATGAGACCATCTAGCATCAGTATATAGCTGGTGGAAAGTGGCAAAGAAAATATGTTTTTAGTTTTGGTCTGCCTTGTCGAATAACATTATATAAAAACTATCAATTTTCATAATTTCTTCGGAAATCTCTGGATGTACTCGGAGAATACAAAGTTAAAAAGTCGGAATTTTGGAGAAGTAATTCCAGTCGAAGCTAAATATAATGTACAACTCGAGTGGATTGTTCATATCGCACTACGCTACGCTAATACATACGCCTATGGCGTAGTGCTTAAACTTCGTCTTTATGCGATATGGATATCATGTCCACTACTGTACAAACTAATATTTTCGTCTATCGGCTATCATATTCCTAATTCTATTTTAAAATCTTTGAAAAATAAAGAAACTGAACAACAATGATTTCGTTAACTAAAGGTCGTAATAAATTAGATTTTTCTATGCTGCAATATTATTCATACAGTGTGATCTATCTAGAATACGGAAAAATGGTGCATTAAAAACTCTGGCCTGCGTGACCTATACTCTCTATACTGCCCTCCGCTGAACCACATACAGGGGGCTGGCACGATCCTACAATTAAAACTCATTATCCGGTTATTGCAATATTATTATAGGTATAATTTATATAATATTATATATAATATATATTGCATATTATGGTTATTGCTGTATAAGTATTTGTTATTCAGATTTCGCGATAATCATCTGCTATCATGTTGAATTCCAGAATATTTATCGAAATTGTCGTGAATCAAAGTGTCGTTTTTTTGCAATACGAAAGAATATGTTCGAGCATGAAACCTTGATCTTAAGATCACTCTTAATTTGGTGGGGATAATCCACTTGATAAAATATCCGCATCCTATATTCCAGAAGATAACCATAGTTACTCGAAGGTAAACGATTTTGTGACTATACATTCGTTGTTGAAGCTGATAAGACTCACTTGATTAAATTAACGTTGATTAGGCATTTCGTATTATGCAGAATTTGTGAGTTTGACGTTTGGGTACGTATATATCCGCTAAATCCAATTTATTTTTGAAAGTTTCCACAGGCAGAGGACTGCTTCAGTTAATGATTCAATTTGATCGAGGCACGCGTTAATTGAATTGCTATTAATTGGCAAAGGGGAAGAATGTATAAGTACAATACTGGCAATACTGCCTTTTTGTGAGTTTAGGGAGTAATGCAATGTTGCATGTTGTGGAGGACAGCAGGAGATTATTTTTAACAATGCAATGTTGCCGATTCTACCAGGAAGTAGTTAACAATTTGATATTTCAACGGAATACCCTGTATGGAATATTGTTTCAAGAAGTCTCATCACTATCCGAACGATTATTAGCACTTTCAAGGATGAATTTCTGCAAATAATAAAATTAACTATTATTTATCCACATAAAGGTCACAAAAATAGGTATTAGGAAATATATCAGAAGTTGGTTTGGGAAAATCTAGAGAATATAAAAGGATATTCTACATATATTGTGAATAATAATGTTGATACTACTTTCTGCTATTAGGAATGACAATATCTTCCAACAATTTTACGAAATATTCTGCATAATGCAAAAAATCAATATTAATATTAGAATAACCATTGTAGATTTGGATGGAACTCTGCATATCAATCGAAGCATCGAAGCATAATTAAATTGTGCATTCATATTGAAATAATTTCAATGGTTTTCAATGTACTCTAAGAGGTACTGTATGTTTTGATGGAATTACACGGAAGACGTAATCTCCTATTTTTGTTTTATAATAGGTAGATATGGCAAGTTGGATCTCATATAATATAAAATTATATAGAAAGATCCCACAGAAAACGTGCCTATTAGCTTGAGAATATCGAATGGAAGACAATGTATACTTTTTAGAATCTTCGAGACTTCTCTCTCCGATTGAATCTTCAATGCGAGACAAAAGAATCATTTTCGCTTTTCGCTTCTTGAGTGCTTGGACTCACTTCAACCCAATCTGATGAACATAAATGATGAAACTGAAAAAAATTTCAATTATTGAGTCCACCATTTCTGCCAAGTTTGATTCACGTATCTCTGGCATCCATATGGCTTGCCTGAAGAATACTTGACTCAGTATATCTAAACCTACTGTGACAACCTCTAATATCGTTATATTCGTGGCATATTATATGGCCCCACGTTGGGCGCCAAATTGTTTCATTCATCCAGATTGTTGTTATCAAATAGCCCCGCAGTTCATATAAACAAGGCTGCAAACGACTTGTCGAGAAGGTTGGATTTAGCGTCGAGTTCAAACGGCGAATCCTGGTCTCTAATCATATATTCCAACGCCATTTTTTCTTCCCATCATCTGATCTCAATTCGATACGGGGTGCCCATTTATCGTGCCATCAATCTACTCAACAATAGATACATTTACCGTTTCGCTAAATTTGAGCGATGAGAGAGGGCGAGCAGTGTCAATTGGACGGATGAAAAAGGGTCTATCTCCACAGCCCTTCGGGCTGCATGTTTTGTGTGTGTAGCAAATTAGGGGGTCCCTGCGCATTATTACGTTATCGAGAATTGAATAAACGACGCCATCTTGGTTTCGGACAAAGTGTGGGTCCGCTGGTTGTTCGACAGCGTCAACAGATTCTCGAGTGGTTATTGTCGACTGCAACCAGCTGTTGGGTTACAGTTTTTTAGCGTATTGGCGGCCACTATGGCTGATGGATAGAAAACGATTGTGGTGAAACAATCTAGAAAGAGGGTAGAAGGTATGAGTTCTCTTTGTTCCAGTTTCGAGAAATGGATTGATGCCAAACATTTTCTAGGAGGCTATCAAATGAACTAGAAAATGATATCTTGATACTGCTTAGGTATCCGTCAATCGAGATTAGTGCTAATTGTTTTTAGTTAAAGAATATCCGTCATTTGATATGTGATAGCCACTGTAGTAATTGTCATGTAGATAGTTTTTTGATTCTATACACAGTCCCATATAGTTGACCAAAACATTCAGCATAGCTTTCAAAATGCTCCATGTTTTATAACATATGGTAGGCTCTTCATACTCATTACACGTTTTATCAGTTTTATCACATGATTCAGCAGTTCTAGCACTGCAGTATTTTTTGACAACCCCCCCCTGAGATTTCAAAATATATGTACTCTCAAACTTGTTTCCCACGACAGAATTCTCGACAGAATTCAGCTTTGTTTTTGCTGCATACCTACCCAAATTTCAGTATACTCACTGTGTAATCAAAGTTTAATAACTAATACTCGAGGAATCGATAGAACTGGACAAAATATTTATTTTTTGGTCAATTTATGCTCCGGAACAGTTCTTTATAGAGATATCTGGCATTGAAGTCATTGACATACGATGATTGATATACGTATGGAGAAGATACTTTTTGTCCAGGTATCCGAATTGGACCATATTGAAAGTATAAATTGATTCAATGAATTGTATAGTATAATATTTTATATCTTTCTCTTGATTCCTCATCTTTCTCTGTTTTCTTTCGTGACATTTTAAAAATCTATGTTTTCTTAGGCTCCAGCTAGCAAGCATATCTAGTCTGACGGGAGATTTTGTTGTTACAGGTGAAAATATGGTTCCAGAATCACAGGTACAAGTGCAAAAGACAAGCCAAAGAAAAGGCGATGGCCGAACAAAACCAGCATAACCAGGTAAGTGTTCAGGGACGTACAAAAAATTATTATCGAGGATTTTCGTGTTCGAATTGATGAAGTTTGTTTAGAAAGGTTTTGTTCTTCTAAAATTGGGATGATGTAATGATAAATTGTTTGAATGATTGCTATTGCATCATAGTAAATAGATAATTCAGAAGCAGAAGGCCAATGGTCAGGTAATGACGACACGTTATAAATACAGAGAGTTCCATATGAATTATTTGGCATAGCAGAAGCTGTGGAGATTTCAGATGGATTTATGAAATATAAAGTCAATATAATGAATAGGTACTGATATATCATTTTCATACAATCGCATCCCCTATAGTCAATTTAATAAATATACTTTCCAACATCATTCGTCCAGAAGTGAGTGAGGTAACTTAGTTGTCGAAAAGGTGCCTATATGAGTAGTGAATATTGGGTATTGTCGGTTGATTGACAAATATTTCAGTGAGTTTTATGTAAAGAGTTCACTTTAGTATTATCTCTTCATTCATTCACCGGTATCAGTATTATCTCAAAGATGGTACCGTGAAAGGCATCATGATTGAATAATAACTGAATCAGTATTGAGTATCTAAGATGGAATATTGATTCCCAATCATACCGTCGATCAAAAAATCACGACTGAAACAATTTTGTTCGATCAATTCCAAAATCAATCACTCAGACGTTCTTTTAATCCAAAAATATCTATCCAGATGGATCCTTCATCAATGCACAACATACACATGGTACATATAGTATGTGCCAGTTTTATAAGCAGTTCTCTTATGCATGAATAAATAGAATCATCAGAAATTACATAAATGAAATGATTCAGTTGGAACTAAACTAACAGATCACAGTATGTTGATGAACAATAAAAATAATAAATGATCTTCAAGTGGTTGCGCTATTTCGTTTCCCACTATTGCTATCTTCTCTAAACAGCTTCAAAGTCTAGAATAGTACTGGATAAGAACATCTCTGATTACCATCAGATTTCCCCCTATCGAAATCGTCAATAGTCAATATTGTATAAGTCTGATACTCTGAGAACAGAATACTTAGAAAAATACATTTGTCCCTACTTATACATTCTGCTTCATATCTCTGAAGCTCTAGGAGATAGCATTAGGGACGAAAATCTGCTAAATCTGCATACCTTCTAGAAACTTTTTCTTGGATTTGACATATCACCAATCTTGAAATATCTTGGTATGAAATTCAGTCGAGGATTCTTCAATATTTGTCTTTTTATTTCCCTATTTTTCAATGAGTGAATATTAGTCATATCTCCCATAACCAAAAACTATCCCTCCGACCATGTCCATCATGATGATGGGATAGACATTCACCTTTCACTACTATATTTTCCAAATCCTATCATAACAAAACGTCCATTCACTGCTAACAAAGAGAGTTTTTGTAGCAGAATTTATTCACACTCAAGGTAATACCTTAATCGCATTTCGTATATATACCTTTCTATTCTTTATTTTTGCTTCGTGTGGTTAGGGAGTTTTCACTTTCTTGGGGGAAAAACGCTCGAATGCTCACTGTTATCCTAGATTATAACACTCTTTCCTCTGGATAAAATCTTTTTGAATTTTCAGTCGACTTGATCGATACAAATAATATGAAATTCACTAGGAGGTACTACGCGTTGGGTTGGTAGTTTGACTCATTTACAGGAAGGACCTTTTCAACAAATTTCTAATCATGAGAAGAAGGTTTTGAAAGAAAAATATACACATAACGATGTCAGAACATAATTCGATTTCGTTGCAGTCTTACAGTTGTAGATTAAATTCATACTTCCGTCGGATGTAGGAGTCTGCCTGCATTTGTTCATTGAATTAACTTGATTCGTTAATCTATAATATAGTGAGTGCAATGATCAGCACGGTGAGATTCAGATTGAGAAAATTATTATCTATAATATTGATGATACTCGTATAGTTCATCATCCCTTTTGAGGGATTTTCGAATTAAACATGAATTCGAAGGGAAAAGTGAAATTCGAAAGTGAAAGTTGGTGGGATTTCGAGCCCATCAATTCAGTGATAGAATTCAACTCAATATTTTAGAAATATGTGATATCAGTTTTTTTTCCGAAGAGGCACCTGCATGTGGTTGGCGTCCACTACAAGATTTTACGAATTAGATCACCAACATTGATACTCTGTGAACCGTGAGTGATGCGAAGTTGGCTGATGAATGCGATAAACAGTTATCGAAAAAGTTAACAATTTCTCAATGTTTTGGGAGGTATTCCGACCCTATCATAATAAGTATTTGAAAAGATGAGTCAAACTAAATGGCTCAAGACTCAAGAAACTTTCGCAATCAAGTTTCCAACTCCCTCTATGACTCATTGATGGGCGCTAAGATCCTAAATTATGTTCATCAGTTTGTGAAATCAGTTGGATCTATATCATTTTTGCAATGTGAAGCTGCGCAGTTATAGAGTACACTCAATGAAATTATTACTTCATGATCAAAACCATGTATCAGAAGTCTGAAATCTGTATATCAGCAGATTGATTTTATTCATCGCGAGATTCATCGGTATAACGATATTTCAGCAGCATTTGCATTTCCGAAGCACTCGCCAAGCATTAGAAGCATATCAGTTTGTTCAGAGAACGAATAACCTGCCATATTTCTTAAAATCTCAGTTGATAATCGCAGTGATAAATGACACAGAAAAACCACACGAACAAATCGACTACAACAATGTTGACTCGAATGTTGATGACATGAACGTCAAAATTGAGAACAAAATTATTCATCATGGCCTGTTATTGTTATATTATATTATATTATATTATATATGTTATATTATATTATATTATATTGTTACCGATGAATCTCGCGATGAGTAAAATCAATCTGCTGATATCATGTAACTACAAAAACTCAAATATCTCACGAACGGCTCAATTTTTTGTATTTGAATAAGAGTACCTTTTTCATGTAATTTTCTTCGCTCCATCGAATGATCCTTTTTTTTCACCGAAAATAATACAGGGAAAAGAGTTTTCAAAAAAAATCATGACTCACCCTCTGAAAACACCCTTTATAACAATATCAGAAATGTGGAAGTGTGACGAAAAAATGTATTTTGACAACATACATTCATCCACGAAATTTCAATCAGGTGGCTTTCATCGTTCAGAAGTTATGCGGAGAAATGGGCCATGAGTTTAATCATCAAACTACACTTATTTTTCAATGGTCTATCACCCCCAGGAAGCTCGGTACACATTTTTGACTCACCCTGTATATGTATACGACATATGAAAACTTTGGACTCTTCAACTTACTATAGGCACAGGGTTTTATAATCATGCAGGGTCAGTTCATGATGCAGCCATATATTATGGATGGCCTATTTCCTTGCGACATGATCGGAATTTAAAATCATCAATTTGCACCGAGGATAATTGGGATGGTATGGATCTATGGAGAGTTTTTAGATTGAGTCTAGTGATTACAAATATGGTAAAGACAGATACCAAGGCCTTTTAGGTTTGTCCATCGACTCCGTTCACGGCACATTCCGTTTCCATCGGATTTGTTCCTCTTCCTTTTTTCTTCTGGCCAGCAAACATGGCTGGCTGCACCAATATTGATCCAGCGCACCTGTCTGCGAGCCAGTGTTTACTGGCGACCTGATTCTTGCTACCGTTCAGTCACAGTATAATTGGACTCTACTCGATGCTTTCATTAGTTCAATAATTCATCAGGTCCATTTGTCAGGCAGATCATACAATACGTGCTTCGTGCAGATTTTATATTCTACAGGGAATCCCATGGATATACCTACTGACAACTTTCCGCAGAGGGGCAAGGGACATAAAATGTAGCCTATCTCTACTGAACTTCATAGTAGAAAAAATAACTATCCATAACTATCCATCTATGACTATAATCTATTCAAAGATATGCAAGTTCTCATTATTTTTCCAGAGACGGAAGGAGGTTCGCGAAAGATCAAGTGATAGTTTTCACAAATGGCATAAGAGAGATATACCTCCTGGTGATAAACATTTCGATAAAAAAAATCTGAAACGTGTGCAAATAGTTTTGAAGAATAATATATATATATATATATATATATATATATATATAAGTCCTGGAATAAACTAAGTCAAAATCTATCGCTCTATCATCTATTGTACTGTATTTAGATCTATTGTACTAGAATCACTAGAAAAGTGAAAGTCGGAACTTGATTCTCCCCCACTTCGACTGTTGAATTGTCATTGATCACTGATTTTTTTTCATCATTTGCAATTTGAATTGCTCATAAAGATGAACGATTCAATAACCAATATTCAAAGTTGATTCTGAGTGTAGTCGTTTATTTTGAAATACACGATGATTTCTGGCAGGTTCATATTATATTAATCGTCAATATCTGAAATATTCAATAATACAGATGCTTTCCTTCTTTCGTATGGTCTCAACCGTTACCGTTACCCATATTCAAATAAAACATATTCGAATGGTACCTAACCAAAAAATCTATATTGTTTTATTTTGACGAGCCGGATGAAAGAGCTGATTCAATGATTCCTTCTGAAAGTGATTTTTTTTAATATTTCCGTAGCTCTCACGAATACAATTTTGAATCAAATATTGATGCCCTTTTGTTGTTTTATATAGGACTCTTTCCCAACGAGAAACCACGAAATGAATATTCTTTCCGATTTTTGTCAAGCTCATAAATTAATTTCATCCGCGTCTACATTATTGTGGAGGCATTGCGGGATGGAAAGTTCGCGAGGGTAAACCCGTAGTCTTTTATGTTTTCCTGCACAGACGGGCCTCTTCAAAACACGCGCTCATCTCGAGTGGCCTACGTCACGATCGGCAGGCACCCTCTTTCAACGAAATTTCGCCCTCGTGAGGCAACAGACGCTGGGAGAGAGGGGGATCGAGAATTGATGTGTACACACGGAAAACGCTTTTTTTATCGATTCGCTTGTAATATTGGTACACGGCACACGAGATTACAACTTTGATTTTATATCCCTGATGGGGGTAGGTATACTTGAAAGTTTAATGATTTCTCAGCTCAGAGTCAAAATTGAAGAATCAATACGAGTACAAAGACAACGCATACATCCACTTTCTACAAGAACTCGGATTTCTGGTCGTTATTCATATTGCGAACTCGCAATCTTGGTCCATCGTTATTTCCTTCTTTGGGATTTTCTCTTCTCGTATCCTCAAGGACATATCAATGATTTGTCCCTAAATGTCACTCCGTTACATACATAAGAGATAAAAATCAGTGACCAATTAAAAAAAAGAATTCAATGTGGTAAAGATTCAAGTTCTAGGATGAAATATTGTAACTCAAAATTAATTTTCAATGCACACTATTTTTTCAAGTCTGAAAACAGGGAAATGGTTTCAATGATACTGATTTCAGAGACTTTCGAAGCATTTTTTCCCAATTTCATAAGAAAATATATCAACAAAGATTTCACGAAATTCAATTTCGACCTTACTTCGAATGAAATCTACGGAAGCGTAGAAGGGACACATAATGGTTGAGAAAAAAAAATCATTAAATTCTTTAGATCCTTTGAATTATACATTTTCATAAATCCCGACACCGATATCTGAAGTTTTCCAAAATTAATGTGTAATTTCAGTGATATTACCGACTAACGACCTCTTTCATCGAATTTCTAGTACTTTCATTTTTGGATTCTTGTATCCTGTAACAGAAACAATATAAAACTATTTCGCTATTTTCAGTCCTGTAATTGAAAACAATCATAGCGTGCTTTGAAAATTAATTTT
The DNA here is from genome assembly GCA_963576655.1 of Gastrophysa polygoni. Taxonomy (NCBI): domain Eukaryota; kingdom Metazoa; phylum Arthropoda; class Insecta; order Coleoptera; family Chrysomelidae; genus Gastrophysa; species Gastrophysa polygoni. The sequence continues at coordinate 16,567,500 of OY755087.1, forward strand.
CAGTTGTGAATGATTTTTTTGTTCAATTCTCTACGAAAAATTTTTGGAATTGGTTGAAAATAACTGATTTATCAACATGAACGGTTTCTATTCTAGGTTGGTGAAAATTTAATCTGTTCAGCAGCTTCTGAATCGAGTATGGTACAAACAATATTTTCTATTTTTCACACTTGATTTTTTTTTCAAAATGCAACATATTTTTATCCTTCTGCTTGTGTGTTTGCTTTCAACTTGAGTTCTACAGGACGAAAACTAGACGAACTTAGAAACGATTTTTACAATAATCATATGATATTTGTTCCTTCTCTTTTCGCACTTCGCCATATTTTTTGAACGAGTTATCAAATGAGCATGGGCACCCACGGTGTTCTATAAGAAGCCGGCACCCTTGATTATGTCACGAACAAATATCAATAATACTCGTATGTGCAGAACACTCTGTATCGCAGATATTTCTTTTATGATTATTCAACTTAGACTTTCTAATCATGACGTTGAATGTGCGTCTTTCTGATTTCAATCAAGGATGATTTCCTAATCACATTCTTGTTTATACTGCGTCCACAAAAATACGTTGAACAATTAAGGAATAATATATTCAGCGTACGCTAACCAAACAAAAAACCTGTCACGATCTTCAAATAATCCCGTGCATCATGGCTCTACTAACGAGCTCCTCTACGGTCGTCCCATTGGCGTAGGCGACAATTCCTCGAATAGATTTCATGAAATATGTATGCATTTTCACCTTTTTATTTATGGGATTGTGAGGAATTTATTTGTTCGAAGATAAACAACCGTTGTTGCTCCTCAGAGACGTCAACGGAGGCTGAGACTCCTCCAGCTGTCATTCAATATGCATTCCCGGATTGACAACCTATGGTAACTGTGTGAATGCATTCTGAAACTCCAATTGTCCAATACTTGCAATGACAACATCCTCAGGATCATCCTTCTTATGTTTTTTCGACACTGATTGAATGTCTACTCAGGTTGTTGTTCTCGTACTGCGATTACTGAGTAAACTGAGTATAGATTTTCTATATTGAATATTGCAATAATCATTTTCCTCTATAGAAACCTGATCGGTCCCCTTCAGCAATCAGAAACTGAAACGATTGTCATGATTACATTCTGCTCACTGAATTATGCAGTTTGTGACAAAATCTTCCAGGATAATCCCATTCTCCAGGCATTCAATAATCAACATTGAAAAAGGTTGCCACAAAGTTTTTGAATCGTGATGTTTGCATGTGTAAAAACTGAAGTGATTTTATTGTGCATATGAATAAATTCCAAAAGACAGAATTTTCCGGCACTGCTGAAGGAAGAACAGCTTCAAAAGTACTTATATTATTGAATCGACGTTGTCAAAGAATGTTTCTTCGGACAACCATCCAACGCGAATTTAACAAACACTTAAAACTTGGTCTTGAAGCTTGATTGCTTGAGTCTTGATCATCATCAAGAACCATGCATAAATCATGCATACATCGGATGCGTATAAATTGTCAATCTATTCAACAAAATTACATTTTCCCTGACCAATGTCACTCATTCAATTCTCATATATCAATTGTACACATAAATAGAGAAGTGCACAAAAACGGCCAGTGCTGTAACTTCTGAATCATTCGATATCGCAATCCGAAATTCTCTGGATAGCAAGTATACCATATTTTTCATTTATTGACGAAGAAAAATTCGTCCTAAGTGGAAGTGACCCAGGGTATCATTTCACATACACCAGCAGTTTTTTCTGATCAAAATGTCAAAAGAAATTTTTTATAATTCGCTTTCATCTTGACCATGAATTGGTAATAGTAATCAAGATCTAGGTAGATAGGTTGGTAAATAGGTAGTATTTTTTGTCAATAAATGTACAATATGGTAACTTGCTACCCAGAAAATTTCAAATTCTGATCACGAATGATTCAGAACTGGCACTGGCCGTTCTTGTGCACTTTTATGTATGATAGGAAAATTTTCTGAACTGATAATATTTGACAACTAACTATTCGTGGAAATATGCTATTCGGAAAGGCTTGAAAACATGCTAGCACAACAATCTGGTTGTCCTCGGAATGGGCCTAGGAAAGCTTCTTGCTTTACTTACCAAATAATTTTCTATATCATATGTACAATTTACCATATATAAGGTCTCAGAACTAGCCCATAGCAAAACAGGCATTTTTGTCTAGGTATTTGGCTGATTTTGAGTCTTTATTCATGATATGCTAATGAGAAACGAAAAACAGAATTATGAATAAATTGAAAAAAATCAATCAAATTGCATACTTACTAAGGAAAAAAATAAATAAAAGATGAGATAAGAATTAGACCCATCAGAAAATCTGTGGCAAACAATACTACGTTTGGATGATAAGCGAAGGGACCAAAAAAACTGACGTCTTCTTATTTTTCCAGTCGTCCAGCTCCCCGCGTCGCGTCGCCGTCCCCGTCCTAGTCAAAGACGGCAAGCCGTGCTCGGGCGGTTCGTCCGCCAACCAAACGTCCGCCTCGTCGACCTCATCCGAGTCCAATCGGACGCAGCAGTCGCCGGCCATCAGCGCCGCCGCCGCCTGCCAGAACCAGCAGCAGTCGGTGGCGGCGCAGTGCATGGCGAACGGCGGCCTGGCGATGGCCTACAGGCAGCAGAGCAACTACCAGCAGCAGTGCGGGGGTTATTTGCCCCTGCAGACGCGGGCGTGGTAGTATGAGCAGCAGTGCGAACAATACGGTTTGGTGTATTGCGGCGATGTGTGAGGAAATCTTTCTAAATGGCCATTTCACACCGAAAACGGTGTGAATTCACATCGAAATGGTGTAAACTCACACCAAACTGGATTAAATTCACACCGTTTCGTTTCGGTGGTGAATTAATACCAGTTCGGTGTACCCTGCTGTTTAATTAGTTGAGTGGAGAAAAATTTCATGCGATCAAGGGAAGTGTGCTGGGAATTATATCTTATTTACTGAGCCTTTAGAGCCTACTAAGCAGATTTCGAAATACAGGGTGATTTACCTAGGAATGCAAATATTCAGTCAGTGGGTTTTCCCCACCATATGAAATGAGAAATACACAACCCATAGGCAATGCACGCCCGTGATGTCAGACTCTTCAGTTGTTTCTCTCTAAAATATGTAGACCTGTCAAACGTCCTTACTGAGCACGCACCGCTTGAGTATAAATGGCGATAGGATCGTCGATCCTGTCAAGACAAATCCGCATTTACTGATAATGATGGATATCTGACAGTGATGGAAAGCTGACGGTTCAAATCTCGCATTTGTGTTGAATTCCAAATTCGAACAATTCCGGAATTTCCAAGATAAATGTCAACATCGACATAAGTAATGCCATCTAAGTGTCAATCTTGGAAAGCCTTAGTAAGGTATTGAAATTCGATATAATCAAGGTGGATATAGGATGGTGAAATAACTCTTCAATTGTTTCTTTCCAAAACATGTAGACCTGTCAAACGACCTCACTAAGGCCGCACCACTTGAGTATAGATGGCGATACGACTGCGATCCGGTGAAGTCAAATCCGCTTTTACTGATAATGACGGATACCTGACAGTGATGGATAGCTAACAGTTCAGTTTTTACAATTATGTTGAATTTCAAATCCACATCGTGTTTCCAGCATTTCCAAGATAACCTTCGAGATCGGCATAGGTGACGCCACCTAGTTTCGATCTTGGGAAGCCTTAGTAAGGTGAAATCCGACAAAATCAAGTGGCTGGGTATAGGGAGTTGAGACACCAGTCTTTATTTACATCATGGATATAATCAAGAAAGCGTAAGTCTACAACTTTTTCTAGCTGCACAATAATTGAATCACTGTTTACTTATTGATTTCGCTGTATTCACAAAAAAAATCACACCGTTTCGTTTCGGTGGTGAATTAATACCAGTTCGGTGTACGGTGTACCCTGCTGTTCAATTAGTTGAGTAGAGAAAAATTTAATGCGGACAAGTGAAGTTTGCTGGAAATTCCACTTCTGGGATGAACAATCTGAATTTATACGTGCTCTGAGTTCACTGTGGAATATTCCTATATATTTGAGGTTCGGCAGTAAGCGAACCTACTGTGATCTAGGCGGCGAAGGGGGAAGTTAACAAGTGGAATTCGCAGAGAGTGCCAGAACTGGTTTGTACTCATTTTCTGAACTGTATTCTAAATGGCAATGGGTTTCGCTTCTCGACAGTTTCAAATTGAAAAAAATCCAAAAATTCACCGGATTACTCTGAAATTTTGCGGACAATGCCTATGGTGGCATTCTGACACACACTTTTTTATATGCATTCTTAGGTGAATCAGGCTGTATATTATCATACATTGTAGGCACGATTCAAGGAAGAATGGTGAAACTACTACTAATTCCCATCCAATTTATTTATCCAACGATTATAGCAGAAATTAATTCATGTGTTAGTTAGTTGTTAGATGGCGACACAAAAATTAAATTGAGATCATTCTTGATAATTGTACAATCAAATGTATTCTTACATTGATTCAGAAGAAGTAACGTTAGGTTACTTATAACTGCTCTATCTTTTCTGGGGAGTTTCTCATAAATATTTAATGCCGTTCTGAAATATATACGTAATATTACGATGTTATACGTAAAACCTCTTTAGCGTTTTCAAAAAACAAAACACAATCAATAATTTTACCATTCTCACCTACATCGTATTTGTGGATAGATACCCCCATCTCATAAAAATGGCTTTACGAAGATTGAGTAGAATTTTCATCAGATTATGAGTTTCATATTGTCAACCTAGCTTCATTTCACATTCTCTTGAAAACATAAAGATTTTATCATTGGTGATAGCGATTACGCCCTCTAAATAAATAAATAATATAAATATATATAAATATAAATAAACAATTACCAGCAATTTCTCTTGCCCTCTTTTATCCAAAACTAGTATCTGAATTACAGCCGGACTCTCTTTTCTTAATTACCAGCTCGGTGTGAATTGATACCAATTAGGTGAACATTGAACAATTAGCAAATTTACAATTTTTGAAAATTATATGTATAATTGAAAAGCAATATTTATAGCTTGGTTTTTTGTTTCCAAAGTTCAGGTTGATTCTCTATAAAACTAAAATGTGCGTGTTATGAATGAAAAAGTTCATAAAATGTATAAATGTTACTTAAGAACTCATGTAGGAAAAGTATTCGAATAAACAGGGTGTTGTCTCTCGACAATCGTACCTTCATTGTATAAAATGGTATTGTATATTGTGATTTATTTTGTGTATATATTTGTTAGAAATTTTTAGCCAAAAAATGTACCTAGATATGTAAATAAATGTAAATATATATATATATATATTTTTGAGTATTATGAATTATAATTCCGTAATAAAATGTATATTAATTTCCGAATGGTCGAAAACAAAAGTTGTTGTGAATAAGTGCAATGTTGACTTCTGAAAATATCAGTAAATCACCATTCTCATGTATAGATATGTATTTTTCTTCTTATATTGTGCATGTATAACTATACAGGGTGTCCTAGTTCGATAACAAAAAATGAAGAGTGGAAGAAGTGAAGTTGAAGTTTGCTGTGCCAAAAGTAGACACTGATTTGATAAACAACTCACCTATATGCAAATATGCTTCGATACAAAAGAAAATTTGTTGTATTGAGTACATTTCGGTGGATAGCATCGGGAGATATCTTATGCAGATGCCAAATTTTCTTAGATATTTCGTAGATACGGAGCATATTGCTCATAAACTACTTTTGGGCAAGATATCTATAAAGTTTTCTCGGCATCTCCTCTTCAAACTGGCCACCCATATTAGTTGACAAATATGTGAATTCGAATGCAATAATTTTTTGTTCGCAATTGTACATACTAAATTATTATATACTTACCTACCATATGGTGACCTCAACCAAAATTTTGTTTTCAACCACATCAATGATATGGGACAAATAGAGACAATTGCCATAGTATTAAGCTTTTCGAATGGAATTTCTGTTGATCTGGAATTTTATGGAAAGGTTTCTACAAACACTACATAATTTTTTTGTTTCCAGAGATTTTTTCCTACCAACTCAATAGAAGAAAAGACAGATAACATAGATAACTTAGAGAAGATATGTGGTTGGATCACAAGCTTTTGATTCTTGCATTCCACTTGGTAGGTGGTAGATCTTTGGTACCATGCGTACAAAATCGTAGAAATTATATGAATGTATATCTATAACTTGCACCATAATAATGCCCACAGTAATGAATAATGTGTTCCCAAAAATAAAATGTACCATCGACTTCCACGCAGTTTGTTTCATTTCCTTTTCAGCATACCATACTTAAGAAAGCAGATCATCTATAACTACATGCAACCACCGAGTATGTATTACCATTAATGATTATTTAGCTTCAATATAGCAAAAGTTGATGGAGCGGAAATTCTGAAATAGAGAGTCAAAGTGCTGATTTCGTGATTATATAGATCGAACATTCATCATTATATAATAGTAAGTAAGTAATTGACGACGACATACGGGGTGTGGCTATCAAATAACCGGACTAAAATCAGAAAAGCAGTAAAGTTTCATTACCTTCAATGTACTCACCAGATTCCTACACTGCTCCACACGACATTTCCGAACCGAGTTCCGTCGAACCTCCGTCGTTCTTGAGGTCATCGCCTCCACACTTCTTGACCCCTTCAGAGCCGACTTGATCTTGGGAAAAAGTCATAGAGGGAACGTCGGGCGAGTACGGTGATGTCGTGTTTTGAAAGGAACGCTTCCACAAACGAGGCGGAATGGGCCGTGAAGGATCTTGACTTGGTCTCAAAGAAATTGTATGCGGGATGAACATTCGTCCCGTAGACTTCTTCCAACATTGTGTAAGCTTCTGATGCAGTTTTCCCTCCAGTTCAACAAGAAACTTGGAGGTTAACCCGTTGCTCCGTCTGGCCACTTGGCATTTTTCCGAAGAGCCACTGGTGCGTAGGCTAATTCGATCAACTCCTAGTCAAACTGAGCGACCTGCTGGCTTGTTTAGCGAGCTCAGGGGGAGGAAAGCATCATCAACACAGCCATGTTCAAAAACTACGCGGAACGCTCACACCTCGTATATGAAAAGAGACGATATAAGAACCTTTCCAATAAGCAGAAAATAACACGTTCGAGAGTCCCTGATTATTGAATAGTCCAGTATATACCCTTCAATCCAAGTGGGTGGAAGAATAATTCTAATATTTTTCTAATCCACTGCGTCCACCACAAAGGAACAAGTTTTCAGTCAATTTTTTGAGCACTGCTCGATCATTAATGGTAGGATTTTCTTCATTATACCCTATGCTCACCTATGAAAATAATATGTTATTCCATTCAATATCTGTCAATCTACGGCGTTCAAAGCACGATAAACCATTACATATTTCAATATTAACATAACATAACATAGAAAATAGTGATTTCTGAAAACACAACTGAAAACGGTTCTCAAACGTTGTCGTTGTAAGGAGTATAACTTTTTTGAAAAATGTGTTGTATCAATTAGGAGATTTGGTGCTATTTTTTATCACGTAGCAGTGATACATTCCCTGCTCAAGTCATCAATGACGTGTGACGTACATGTGCACTACAACAGTTTTCAATAAGTGCATGCGATCGTGTAAGGTGTGAGGCGTAATAATTATCTATACTTAATCACTTTCGTATCTTCAAGTATTTCATCGATTTCAAGATATCGTCTTTTTAGCAAAATGTAGCAAATCTGGTATAATTGTACCAACTATGACGAGCAGGCAAACTATATTTAGGTATCCGATGATAATTCACGCCCCAATGCAGAATAGATTATTTCACGACCATGCGTAAAGTAGCACTTTATCACCTGGATTTGCGCGCGTAAAGTAGCACTGTAGCGAAATATTGACTGATTTGCCATGATAACGTTCATTCCATCACATCTTGATTCTGTTTCCGATATGATATGAATAAACACCCTCAGGGCAGCCTTTCGTAAAATGCGTGAAATGTTGTAGGTATGTATTTCGGGCCTAATTTGCTTTCATCGACCTAGGCGGTATCGCTCGGGCTATTACTTACACGCTGCGGTGCATAAAAGCCTATTTTACGCCCTCGATATATAAATAAATATTAAGGTTTGGAGTGGATGTGTCCTAATCCATCTAATTTCTTTTGTGACCTCCATTTATTGCAAAGTTCCATATTAGGCTTTACCTTTCTCAATAGGCCTCGAGGCCTCCCATGGATAACATTCTGTCGTCAGGTTTTCTTCACCAAGTAGTTGATCCTCTATGCTGTTTCTACCTCTTCCTGATAGAACCTACACAGGCTATCTACCAGAACCATGTTCTGCCTACAGTTACCTGTCAACCATCGACATCGGTTAGGTCAATCCGCAGTCAATCTGATGGGCCTGATCTGATGTCAATCTGGGGTTGCAAGCTGGTTCTAGTCCTTTAAAACCTGTGTGGATCCTTGCGTGGCTATACTAGTTATTGTTCCTTTCCATTCGCAGTTTGCTATTCCTAAAGATAAGTTGAAGATAGATTTCCACTAACCCACATTATCGCTTCATTGGCATATTGTAGTTATTCCAAGAGTTCGGCTATAAATTATAGTGTTTGAAGAATGAACTGTGTAACTTTGAAGTTATGTACGAGAAAATCTTTGCAATTTAATAATCTGTAAATGTGATTTGTTATTTTTTTCCTAGGATAGAAATTAATTTTCAGTGATCATTTCACATGCAGAAATAAAAATTATGAATCATATTGTATAACAATATATTGTATACTGACGCGAATCTATTACAGGTTCTCGTAATGTTAAGTGTCTAAATTCAATACAATTAAAATGAATAGCAATAAAAATAATAATCTTTTGAAAAAATACCGACAGTATCATGAAACAAGTGAATATTGCGGATATTACCATTGAATTACTAATCATCAAATTGAATTATCATGACTTCACGAAGCCGTCTTCGAAATATGAACTTTTTCAGCATGTTTCACAAAGAAGCATGTTTAGCAAGAACCGTGTAGCGGCGAGTACGGAGATGTAACGATGAGTGCATGGAATACACTTTCCAACGAGTTATGTACACTATTTTTCCTACGGCCATGAATTTTTAAATCATTTTTATTGCAAGTTTCACCCACTGTTCATTGTCATTGTTACGCTTATACTCGAATTCGAAAGTTATTGAAAATTTCGCTTATCTATGGCAGCTACCAAGCAGACCAAAATACACTAGTCAGGAGCGAGAGAACCCGAGCGAAGACCCTTTCGATAGAGACGATACCTTTGCCAGTTTCATGAGAACAAATGTGTGCGCCTATGAATTGTTATAAGTTCGGCAACCGTCGGACATTTCAGCTATAATCTTTGGTAACAATCTTCACTCAACTGAGCCAACGTCAACTGTGTTGTTTGTCATTGTCGCAGCTTGTCATGAACGATAATGTTTCCTGGGAATATTTTTGAATTTGAAATAATGTATGTAGGAAACAAGGCCATAAGAATTCCATGATACCCTTTGATTGATTTGGGAGAGAATCAGTGTTCACCTTAAAAAACATCATGTATTTTATATTCAACAGCATCAATCACCTAGTTCACTTTACTATCTTAGTAGTTTAGCCTGCTGTCACAACTAAGTATAGATCCTTGGCCTAATATTCAATGAAGACTAAAGAATAAAAAAGGCAAGGACCAGCCCACCTCGTCAAAGAGAAGAGACGTTGTGCCAGTCACGATATCACAGTGGGTGGCACACACTTGACAATGCAGAAATACTTTTTGGGTGGCGTACGGAAAGGAATAGGTGGCGCTATTATCGGGTAGGATAGGGCCTCTCTGGGTCAATTTGTTTTCCACCCTTCCTTCGGCCACTGCTGTCATTGTTCTGGTAGTTTATTGACGGATTGGAATTCCGAAGAGGATGACTCGTCGGTTTTCCACAATGGACGCGTTATGGATTCGATATGCTGACCAGGCGCGACAATGGCTGTCAATGGAGAGAAGCAATTATATTTGAATGAATGTAAATATGTGGGAGATTGGAGCTCATTTTCACGTTACGTGTATATGTTTGGGATCGGTATGAGTCGTTTGGTGACGGGGGCTAGCTGCCATTGAAAGGTGCATGCAGGAAGAATAGAGGAAATTATGGGTCTAGACATTGAAAACATTTCAATATGCATGACTATGGACCAGTACCTACCTAACAAATATGATTACCATCGGTAGTTTGATGTGAATGAACCATCAACGACACTTTAGTTCTTTAGACATAGACATTTTTTTCTAACTTCATTTTATAAATTGAAGTAGGTTTCTACTTATCCAATCTACTTATCTATACGGAAATGTTGAAAGAAATATCATATTGTGAAGTGATACTAGAAATATCCTGGAAGATAGACACATAAAAAACACCAGATTACAAATGTAAGTGATTACACCTCATTACCAAGCATCATTCATACATAAAACAGTAGAGTTGTAGAATTCTTCGCCTAATAAAGTCATTCCTGATGCGTACGACCTCCCAAAAAAAGACATTTCTCTACACCTTCTCTCTAGAATAATGATTTCCACGAACAAAAGTCGATTAATTTTTCATGTAAACCGCGGATGTTTTTACTTTCTTCAAATGTTCTATATCTCGATTTTCCTGAATGGAATACCCTGTATATCAAATGTTGAATAAGTTTTCAAATTATATGATGCTAAATTGCAGCATATTGAAATAAGAAATGAAAAAATTACATTGTTCTGAACTTCAACTTGAGTAACTTACTTATACTCCAACTTATATAGAATTACTGAGAGTGATGACAATCAGGTCGTCAGATGCAATGTTTCAGTGGGCTTTTTCGAGATCAAAAAGTTACAGCGTTCTTAACTCCAACTGCGATTGGAAGTGTTTGGATTCTATCATGTAAGTGTATGAAGTATGGATATTACCTCGAGAATATGATTCAGTGTTCAAGAATTATGATGCTGCTGATGTCTGTATTGCCAAAATGATGGGCACATAGAACAAATCCTATAAAATTCTAGTCAACTATTTTATATGATATTTTCTTGAATAGAGTTATTAATGAGTCCAATGCCATATCAAATCACTGATTCAAAGGTATTAACCTAACTATCCTAATCATTTCCATGAAGCTGAAGTTCAGATACGTTGATAACTTTTTCATCTCTGATTTTAAGGTACTATAAGTAAGCATCGAAATGAAGTATTGAACATTTCACGAAAGTCGTGATATCCCGTAAAATAAAAAATTAATCGATTCATTGAAATAATCATTTTAGAAGTCAATAGAGATGCCTCAAAAGAACAAAGTTCCAATATCTCCAACCGTTTGGAAGCTTCGGAGAGGGCTATTTATACTTTTTCGCCATTCAAAGACCTGTAGAGGAAGAACAGTAGAAAATAGACACTTGATGTGATCCATGATGCATTGTCGTAATCAGCATGAAAAGGTCTCTCTGAAAATATAATCAAATACAGGATGTCACATTTGAAAAAATATAGGTTGCGGGGTGTGGCACTCTGTATGGACAAAATTAATTTCAGAATATACCTACGAAGTGTGTCTAGCGAATAGTGAAACCTGCATTTTGGTATCTCATCTCGATAGGGAGTTATCGCAATCGCAGAACTATGTAACACAGAACACTGTAATTATTTGAACATTATTTATGATATCCGGGCAAATCGAATTTCTTCATTTAATCCTATCGAATTTTTGGATATATTTATTATGAAAAAGTATAATTTTCAAATCGCTGGGACATTATAAATAATGCTTATTGGGCATGTTTAGCAAACATGTCATTTCATCATTTGAAAAAACTCACTCAAAGTAGATTTCTGGCACAATCCGTTTTCCTCCAGAGTACTTCCTACGTTTTTCAAATAATTATTGAATTTTATCCCGAACAGAGGATATATTAACCACCCGTGAAAGTTCCTTATTCATTACGACATACGTCTCGACTATATTTGAATGTCATACTCATAGTTTCTGACAGAGATAACAATTTATCTTGAACCGTGATATCGAAACGCTACGAAGCGTTGACACGAGTGTAGCGTCCAGAGATAATAAATGAACATATGATGATAACGTCACCAGTTTGAATGGGTTTCTCGATATGGGTGTGATTTGAATTCGAAAATAAAGCATATGAGTCAACTTTGAGAACGAATGATGCCGTTACACGATGATTTCGTATGAGAACATCATTAGGAAGATGGTTTGATTACCCGCATTAATCACATTGCCCATAACATATACACGCTTCGTTTCAGTTTACTAGTTTCGACAAGGAGGTGAGTAAAGTTATTTCAAAAAATGTTATTGAAACATTACTCGGTGCCGTTCGTTCGGCATCATTTCATCCCAGTAAGCCGATCTGCTGCAGAATGTGATTAATTGTTGCTAAGTAACGGTGAGCTGGAACGAACGCGGCGGGTCAAGTGGCAAGCGGTCCCCATTCTCCTTCCTTCCCCCCAACCGGCACTCGACTCCAGGCCCCCCCGGCATCGGGATTCACCCTTCCCGCAGGATCGCAGGAGGCGCTCCATCCTGCGACGTGGATGGGGCTTCACCTGCCGATATTGCATTCTTGGCGCAATTACGGGTGCATGGATCGCCGTCGAGGGATTTGGATTTGAACGATTGGCGTCGAAATTGGTTACTCTCACCGTGACACGGAAGCATATAGTCGAGGGAATGGGAATGAAAAGGATGAGCGGGAATAATTTTGGATGGGGAAATTATCGTTGACTTTTTATCCATTTTTTAAACCGCGCAAACAAACATTGAATACTGTCTGTAGGTTTCAATCGAGGAGATAGTGTATTCATTTTCTCTAGATTTTCTGGAATTTTCTCTCCTCGTTTCTGAAAATAAAAATAGAAGTTATAATAAGTTACAACCTCCGAACTTTCAAGAAAAATTCCAACACCTTCCTTCTCTCCCAAAATTCCACCGATGGCTAACAAGATGTTTCTCGAACATTATAGGTTTCCCTTTCGTGTTGTCCACAGATAGAAAAAAAATAATATTTCAATATATTTGTAGTAAGGACAGATTTGTAATCTATCCCAAGATGTCACTGCGTTTGAATTTCAATCTCAAAGAGAAATTCTCTATTTGTCAGTGACACCTTGTTTTTCAAAAATTTGGAAATACAAATATATTTTCAACAAAATCAATACTTCTACTTATCTTCACGGAAGCGTAGAAGGGCCAATATTATTTTATTTTCATTTTTGACGTTGTCAGTCGATATTTAGGTATAGTTCACGAATTGTAGAGTGTCACGATTTGGTTCATATTTCGGAGATACGATCTTTGGAATTATACACACCACTATCACTAAAAATACGATGTATACATGCTATAAATAATCTTCTAAAGATATGATAGATAGATATGATATCGACACCTACAACGAACACTATCGTAACTCAAAAAATGGTGATTTTGAGTTAATATATGGAATGCGTAGTTTTTCCACATATCTACACGTACGAAAACTCTAGTATCTCAATATGGAAGGGTTAGGCAACCAGTAATCTATTTCAGAATATATAGTAACTGTAATCAATAGTTCCGTGCAGCGAAAATAACATTATAAATAATAAATATAATAATAAATAATAATAAATAATAATAAATTATAAATACAATAGTTTTCGTTGCAAGATATGGCGGAAGGATCGATTTAAGAAGACTTACTATAGTTTTCGTCGGTGAGTTTGAGGTTATGTGTTGGTTTCTTTCGCAGTTTCGACAAGGTATCCAGTACAGAAAGTGACTTGAAATAATAAAAGAAATGAGTAAACGTACTAAATTGATTCTGGAGAATGCAGAGCAATGTTTCAGAAAAGACAATGAATCGAATATTCGGTTGGAATCGAGTGAGTATAAAGAAATAATATTTTTCTAGACTCTTTGCTATATTTTCGAGAGCTGTCTATCGCGAGAATCTGAAGTTCTTTGTTAATCTCCGAATTGTCACTCTCGGTAACAAATCTTAGAGTTTGTGATATTTTTTACTATGAAATATTATATAATGTGGTTCAATGATAATTTTGTTTCTTATAGTCGAAAAACCGAGTACAAGTACTGCTTCTTCTGTTGACCTGTTTACATCTGAAACAACCATTGCACCAAAGAACGATGGAACATCCTGTCCAAGTACAGTTTTAAGAGAACAAAATTCTATAGATGATGACATAGAAAATTGGCACCAATCATCAGATTCGAATGACGATCCAAACTATGTACCAACCGAAGTATTATTCCAGTCGTCTGGTGGTGACGAGCATTCTGAGCCTAGAGAAAACATTGCACAGAAACGTGAAATATCTGTTAAAGAAAAGAAAGGGAGAAAACGCACTCGAAATGAACATGAATGGATTGATAAAAAGGCAAAAAGAGACCACAATTTAGGATTAGAACACAAAAATCGAAAAGGAAGAGTTATTCCAGCTAAGGTTATGAAAAATGCTTGTAGACAAGAATGTAGAAAGAAATGTAATACGAAGCTGACAGAGGAGAATAGGAGTGCAGTATTTCAGGCATTTTGGAAAATTGGGAACCATACAAGACAGTGGGACTACATTGCTAGATGTGTGAAGTCTATGGAAAAGAAGCAGGAAACAAATAGAGGAAGAGAGTCAAGAAGAAAGTATACCAGAAAATATACTATAATTAGAGGAGATGACGAAATACCTGTCTGTAAAACAATGTTTCTCAACACTCATGGAATTACTGAGCAGTGGGTAACAACAGCTTTGAGTAAGATCAGAGAAACAGGAACTTTAGAGGAAGACAGTAGAGGAAAACATCATGTACGACCAAATAAAATCGATGAAAGCATTATAAATAGTGTGAAGCAACACATTGAACTTTTCCCTCTTGTCCCTTCTCACTACAACAGAAAAAAATCGAAGAAAATGTACCTAGAAGAAGGTTTGAGTGTATCCAAAATGCATCGACCTAGAGTATATGCAAGAGAATAACAGATCACAAATCGCTACTTTGAGGCAATACAGGGAAGTTTTGAATTCGGAATTCAACATTGCCTTTTCAAACCAAAAAAGGATCAATGTAACATTTGTGCCGCCTACACAATGGCGAATATGGAAGATAAAAACAAAATGCAGAGTGATTATGATAGACACCTTGCAAATAAGGTGGCAGACAGAAATTTGAAAGACATAGATAAAGTGTTGGCACTTAATGACAATACTGTTTGTGCAGCTTGCTTTGATTTACAAAAAGTTTTGATAACCCCACAAAGTGATGTTAGCACATTCTATTACAAAAGCAAGCTAGCAACATACAACTTCACAGTATACGATATGGGGAGTCATGAAGGCTATTGCTATGTGTGGAATGAAGAAATTGCTAAGCGAGGTCCAAATGGAATTAGTAGCTGCCTCTTACACTTTTTGAAGCAGCAAAGAGAGCAGAATAGATACAGTTTTCCTGTACTCGGACAACTGTGGCGGTCAAAATAGGAATCATTTCGTTTTCTCTATGTTTTCTTATGTTTCACATTTTCTCCACCTACAAGTCACTTACCGATTTCTAGAAAAAGGTCACACTCAGAATGAGGGCGATAGTATGCACAAAGTCATTGAGAACTCTAGAAAACGCCAGTCTGCAATCTATACACCAGACCAATGGGTTATGCTGATTCGAATGGCGAAAATCACTGGAAAACTCTATGTTGTGAAGGAAATGTGCCAGGAAGATTTCAAAAGCTTCAATGATAAGGTAAAATCAGAAAACTGGAACAAATATGAAGAAGGGCGGATAATAAAAATAAGTAAGATGAAGGAAGTGCATTTCTCACCAGAATCACCTCAAGAAATGAGATTTAAATATGCTTATGATGATGAATATAGTACGATAAACTTAAGGAAGAATCGCAGGAGCTCCAAAACAAATATGAATACCGAGTATTTACCTCCACTGTACGGAAGCTTGCTTCCAATTGATGCAAGAAAATTGAATGGTTTACTGGAACTGTGCAAATCCAACGATATTCCCAAGGTATATCATAATTATTATTATGCTCTCAAACCAAAAACTAGAGAAAATGCCAAAGGACAAAAAAGTAAGGACAGAACAAGGAATACTGAGACACAAAATGAAGATAGTAAAGAAAATGAGATAGGAAGCTCTTCCAGTGAGTCGGAATAGATCCGATAGGGACTAATATTATCAATAATCGATTTTGACTCTTGTTTTTAGCAATAAATGTTGTATTGAAAGTAGAGTATGTTTATTTTTTGCTAAATTATCCCAGCGAAAACTATAGTAAGTCAATGACAAAAAAAAACTGGCAACTTTATTCATGAGTTCTGAACAGTAATCAGCTCCTTATCTTTGAAGAATCCAATTTCCAAAGCAATGAAAGTAATATTCCATTTGAATACATTCATTTTTCATCACCCTAAACAGATGCTTATTTCTCGGTTGCTAAAAATATGAGTTACGATAATCTTTGTTGTGGGTGTCGATATATAATGATATGTAATCGAGGAAGAGCGAAATTCTCATTTTTCTTTTTTAATTGGAAACCAGTGTATTTTATTCCACATTCGAATAGCGAATAGCTATCTTTTCAATAGAATCTGAGAACTTATGCTTATTATGTTCGGAAGTTGAACTCCAAACGTGTGCACCGGTTCGCCAGGAAATATCGAATTTGCTTTTTTTTAGATCATGAGGAGCCGCTGGGGTAGGTAGGAAGTATTTCTTTGAACGGAACAGAAAGCCAAGTGTTTTGTAAAGCAATGGACCTCATATTGTCGTCCCATTAGAGACCGCTGTTGGTGGTGATATATCGAGAGAAATCGAGAGTGTAAATTCATATACACGACTTGATAGGAATGGGGAATTGGAAGATCTGCGTTCCCGGTGATTATACAGGCTTTTCAGAGTTTTACAAAGTTTTCGTTGCATTGAACTCTACTAGATTTTTTGATAGACCTTCCAAAATTATTATTTTCTTATAACATCGACCTTATGGAATCAGCATTTATATAGTCCAGCATCAGATACACAAAGAACGATATTAACCCAATAAGACGAAATGTAATACTCATATCACTTCATCTTTCCGTCATTATTCCATCAGTGCTCAACTCAAAAGTTATGAATGTCAGAAAGCGTGTACGTTTTATCTATATGTGATTGCTCACTCATATCGATGGTTATAGATTAAGAGTATCGATTTATAAACGTCCTATATATATATATATATATATATAAAACATGGAGGGAACGAAGCAAATAATAGAAAGATGGGTATAAGAGTTGCCAAAAATGCTATGATGAACTGATCTCGGAAGGAGAACACATGTCGACAGATAAATTTTTTATATTGAGTACACGATGTTTTGATTCGATGTGACTGCATGCCTGTGAATAATGATTATTAGGTAGGCATTGAAAAAAAAAACGTTCAACTTTGTACAAAGGTCTGAGGAAAGAACTGAGATGGCGGAAGTTGGCAACTTCAGCCAAGGTCTTTCAATCGATGAGTGATTCTATTTGTGACCGCTCATTGCTTCATTGAGAAATTCCAACGGTACTTCATGAATGGAAAAAAAAACAAATAGATCTGAAGTGTCTCGCATTCTGCCTCAGGGCCACATCTACAATAACCGACACGTCATCAAGTGCCCGGACCCCCCGGAACCTGCGAGGAAAAGAATCATCCATGCACAGAAATGACTCCGATAACTAACCCTCGGCCGATTTCCACGTGGAACGATTCCGTATTCCGTGCATGGGAATTTCCTTGGCGGAATTTTCGAGTGAGTGCGTCGTGTGGGAGCTCGGACCACAGCGGCGGCGCGCAGCGGGCGTCCCGACTTTCGGGGGGAGCGCTTTTGTCGCTCCGACAGCCGCCTCTGTGTTTGGGCAGTCGGGCGGACGGCGCGCTGTTGCTCGCCCGTACCTTTATTACGCGCTTCTCCGATATTTCGGCGAGATTGGGAATGCGACTCGGCGCGTCGACCACTCGGTGGAAATAATGCGGTGTGTGAAAACGTTTCGCTGCTCGTTGACAGATCGAGGAATCACTCAGTATGCCGGGGGACCACCCCATGTGGAAAGTATTTTTTTGTCCAGTCGTCAAGAAGACTTTTTGACATTCACACATTTTCCAAGGTGATTAAAACATCTAGCTTCGCAGCTCCAATCTGAACAGAGTGACATTCATAGATAGATCAAAAATGAAGTCTCTGAATTATGATACTTATATCACTCTACCGAATGGAATTAAAAACGTCAATTTCTATAGTTTTGAAATATTTTGTCCAAAAGCTTCTATTCAGTATAGATCAGTACTTGGGCGCTGATCATAGTGATCAGCATAATAGGTCAGTGATTTGCTCTCTACCATGATTTCAATCATAATCATATCTTAATATATTTATATTTTATACATATTCAAGCTTCTTTTTCTTATTTTTTTCCACTATAACCATCACAAATATTTTGAAAATTTCATGTATGTATAAGTAATGTTTTCTTAACGTCATATTCAATCGACATCCAAAGACTGACATGCTACAAATGTACTAATGTATATAATGTAGTCAAATAAAGTATTTTATTCTATTCTATACATATCATGTGCGAAGTGTTTCACAACTGTCCTGAGATAAAATACATTTTCGTGCAATCGATTGCTTTCTCGACTGAGTATGCGAAATTAAATTTCCCGTCCGTTACCCAAAGCAACGGCCACCAAACCAAATGCCACTTCTGAATTTGACAATTCTAAAATACGACATAGTAACATTACAACGCTGTGACTTTGTTTTTTTCATAGAATTTTTTTTACGACTGTAAATGCTGTTTTGGCACTTTAATAACCTTATTGCACGAATTTTAGTGTGATATTGAGCTTCATTAGTTTACATGATTTTTTTGTTTTTATTTTTTCATCAACCCTATTTGAAAATACTCACTCTGGAATACATATGTCTGCAAAATAACATTTTTTGAGTTATTCCAGTTCTTTCGAAATGTTTGGTCGATACTGCTAGACGCTAGACTCATGTCGAAGCTTCGTGACGTTTCTAGCCAGCCGTGTTCATAAACAAGAGTGATTTTTATCTCTGTCAGGAACTATGAGCATAACATAGAAATACAGTCAAAACGTATGTCGTGATGAATCAGGAATTTTCGCATCAATTGTGAGTGGTTGATCAATCAGTTCATCTCTGTTCGGAGGTGGCAGCCGATTGGCACGGCTATTGACGTCACTAGATCTCTTCGTTTCCTGCTACTATGAAAATCGCGAATTTCAATATTTTTTTTATAAAAGTAGGAAAAACAATAGATTGTGTCAGGGAGCTGATACTTTTGAGTGAGTACTATCAAATGAAATTTTGTTTGCTAAACGTGTCCATGATTTCTTGTTCTGTTTTTTTTTATATATTAGTCGTTTCGTGGGCACAGGATTGTTGAAAAAAATATTGTAGTATCGACCGGGTTTAGTTATTGATATGTTGAATCGAAAAGTTCTCGTAATTTGAATTTGGGTATAGGATATGATAATTCTTTCATAACTTCTTGAAATCGATATGTCCTAGCGTTCATCCAAAAAACATATTCCTGAATTTCAAATGAATTTTTTCCTATTTATTAACCTATTTATCAACCTACATGTTTATCGACAGGAACCCTCACAGTGAAGTAGTGCCCATTTTTCATTTTTTCTTACTCCAATAAAAAAATAATTAGGGTGAAATAGTGGATGAGAGCGCATCAATTGGAGACCTACAATGCACAAAAAGGAATTGTAAAGAATTCAAAGATTTTCTTGGTTTTCTCATTTCATGTGACTTATAATATATTCATAATGAATTGGTACCTTTCTAAAGTAAGTTGTTACTTTGAAGATAACAATTTTCTCAGATCTGCCATCACGCCAATATTTCACTCCCTTGCACCAACTCAGATGGGAACAATATTTTCGCTGCCGCATCACAATCAAAGGGGCTTTGGCTCTAATAACATTAGAGCCGTTTTCTCCATGCCAACGGGCAGAAGATGAGCCGGCTAATACCCGCCTAATGCCATTATTCCGGCAAATATCGAAGTTAAACGATAAACGCGGGACTGAGTCGATATTAAAACGAGAGGAGTCATATTCAAACGCGCCCCAGTTCCACCGTTCTCACCCTATTTAATACCGGGATAATCTTTGGCGCATCAAATTGCCCAATATAATACCTGCCTACCTGTTCACTAGGGGGATGTAGGTATTGTTTTAATATATCTCTTGATATTCTCGAATACCTACGAGAAAATTCAGATTTTCTGAACCGAGGTATCATCGATATACCGGGTGACCACAAGGAATGAGGTACGACCCTGAAATTCGCTATTAAAAAATTCGTGTTGAAAAATATGAAATTCTGACCATCATAATAATGCAGATCAAGTTCACGTTTTTTTCCGGTTTCTCCGGGAATGAAGCCATGTTTTACTTGAATTCATTGAATTTTCAGACGGAGCTGCACATTTTCAATATTCTCTTCTATGGAATTCGAAATCCGATTGAAAATAGCGGAGATATGGTCGATTGTTCAACCAAACGAAGTCGTGCATGAAATTCATACAAACTGCTCGAGCAGTTTGTAAAAGAGTGTTTGATATTGGACTGAAGCTCATCATCAAGCTCTAAATTTGAAATATTTCAATTATCATTGAAAATATCTGAATACAAAAAATTAAATCTCGGAAAATCATTCAACAGGATCATCTGCTATGCAGATTATATATCTCATATAACTTTGTGCCTTTGCGGATAAACATGTCGAACTATTTATTTTGGCAACCAACAACGCGATAATTGATGAACAAATGAAAAAGTGGAAGCAGTTTAACTGGGCCAAAATAGTATAACTTGGAAATTGGACCGTTATTGTGTAGGTACTCTATCAGATCTTCATTTTCTCTATAATGTAATAAGTAGGGTTTCCGGTTCGAAAGCGGGCAGATCAACAGGCTAGACGAAATTCCGAAAAAATATCAGATATGAGAAAATTGCCTACTGAAGTGAATGCATAAACTTATTTTTTTTTTACTTACGATTTTTGGCCTATATAGATATATCTTCTTTCTACTCATCATCAGAATATATGTATAGATATTCACAGGAGTGTGAAATAGATGATAATAATACATTCAGAAAACTAAAGAATAGTGGAATGAGGAATCGAAAGTAATTTATCATTTGTGATATCTGGAAAAAATTCGAGATCACATGTTCATCATTTTGTATTCATCATTTGTATTAATATTTTATAATCCTATGAATGTTAACACTCTAACTAAACGTTCTCTAAATGAGTGCAACGAAGACAAAACATATAATGTTTTTTCGATATTTTTCATGAGACATCAATCTCAGGGAACCAAAAGATACTATAATACAAAATGAAAATTTCAGGGCCGTGTTTCGAAAAATCAATGATGTTGGCCAAAAAAGGATTCAATTCGAAATGTGACAAAACCATTGTGTAGGATGGAGGCAATGATGAACTGGCAATTATTTACAAATATCCCTTAAAATAAGTCCCCGAAAGATTAAAAACGATTCTACGAATTTTCTCAAATGTCAATTCAGCATTTTAAAGAGCACCAATTTCATCAACTTTGCCACAATTCGACCGACACTGTATCTCTTGCGGTTGACGAGATCCCATCAGTGATTCGAATCGAATTCGGTCGAGCCCATTCCACCCTGCGAGCGATAATAATTATTATGCCCTTACGAGCGATCGTCGGGTGTTTTTGTGGGCAGTTCGCTCGGGCGGCCACCAGCCGAAGCCACCGTGGTTAGTAACATAAAGTCTGATAAATCTCGAACGTCACGTCCAGCAGGGCCGGACAGCATTTTATGGAGCAATCAATACACATCCGCCACACTGTCGCTAACAGCTCTTTGATACACACTTTTGTACCCCGATTCCGTGACATATATCTTCCGGGTTAATACGACCACGGCCCTCTGTTCCCTGCAGGCGTGAGGATGGGGACGAGGCAGATAATGGACCAACAACAGTTGAAATGAGCACGCGTTGATAGACGTATTTGGACAACCTGCTGGAGGAACCCTGTACATTATATAATTCGATAGAAAGTCTTTCCAGGAGAACAGAATTAACACATTTGTGAGGATGCTCGATTCACAATAATCCAATAATTTCCATGATTCTGGCAGGTTTCCCATTATTGAACAATAGCAATTTTCTGTTAGTTTGGAAATTTCGCATTTTTGCAAGTGGTACTCGAGCTAGGTGGATGTTTTCGGTGTCATTTTGAAGGTCTCGTCATATCTGAACTTTCTGATATGGTTCGAAAGTTATGAAAAGGCGGGCGGGATGAAAATACGTAGATTGAAACGACTTTATTTGACACGAACGTGTTTGATGGTGGAATATCGCATATTTTTTGGAAAATTCAAATTAAATATTGCGCTAGATAAGAAGAGGATGAACCAGCGCTTCGTCTTATGGTGGGTTTTTGGGGTCTAAGATGCACAGGGGTGGAGTTAGACGAGTGTTAATTTTGTAGTACAATTTTAGCTAATTCGATTTTTTCTTATAAATATGGGAAAAATTTATAAATGAGAGTTTGGTGATATAATGCGAGCGAATTTGTATGTTTTCGAGCACCCTTTGGCAAAATTCAATTCGGGGAATGAAAGAGTTTGAAATCGATATTTATGTGTGATTATTATGGGTAGATTGTATTTTTATTGAGGATCTGGTTACGGTGGAAAGAGTGCCGTTGTTAGAATTTCTCCAACCAACCAATCCCAGTCAGTATAACTACGTCATATGGATGTTTCGGTGACGTCCACTGTTACCAATCAGGATGTTTTAGTGATGTTTCACTGAAAAACTTATTGCTCTCATAGGTTGACTCGTTTAGCTCAACATTGCATGAAGCGAATTGCCTTGCATTCCTAGTATATCATTGACGGATGGTCATAGAGAGAGATCAGAATTGAAATAGCAAGATCAACATTCATATATGAAAATGAGAAAGCTCTTGAGTAACCTAAGCATTGGTACCGGATGGAAAACCACGAAATGTTACGTGCTCTCTACGTTGCTTTATGGCGTGGAAGAGTGGACACTAAAACTAACAACAACGAGAAATGTGGCTATATAGACGCATACTTAGAATACCATGGACTGAAAGAGTAACCAATACGGAGGAATTGAGAAGAATGAATAAAGATCTGGAATTGCTTGCAACTGTTATGAAAAGAAAAACATCCTACCTAGGCCATGTGTTTCGTTATGAAAAGTATATGTTGTATTGCAACTGATCATGGGGAGAAAGATAGAAGGAAGGAGAGGATTGAGAGGAAAGGAACAATCCTGGATGGAAAACTTGCGTGAATGGTTCCAAATACCAGAAGCTTCAACTGAATTTCATGCGGCGCAGAACAGAGCAAACTATCACATGATGGTCGCCAACCTTCGGTAGAAGATGGCACAGAAAATAGAAGTGGTCATAGTACATTCAACATTTGATGTAAGATTTCGTGATGTGTTCAAAAAAAGTTTGCATCTTGTAGACCCGGGTTATCAGTAGTGTTTATCGTCATCTCAAACGGCGATTTAGGCACTTCTCGAAGTTAATTGGCGACGAAAGCTTAACTCTCTTCACGCTAGTTGTTGGCTTGTTTCTGAAATTCTTGCAAGTCTGGTGGAAACCCTTGAGCTTTCTGAATAATAGCTGTTGAGAAAACATCGAAGAATTAGATGGGACAAGTGGTGCGTTTCAGTGAACCACAGTTTGATATGAAAGCTTCTTCGCTAGAAATAGAATCGAAAAACTCCGATTCCCCATCGCAGGTGACGGCCCGTCGAACAATGCTCGCATAAATAGTGCATTAGACCTTTTCATCGCGCTCATAAGAGTAGGCCCCGGATAAGTGCGCGTTCTCTTTTTTCGTCGTAGGGCAGACAATGCGGCGGGACGCGGGCAGTGCCACAGAACACGCACAATGGCCACTCGAGGCCCATGTAGCTCGAGGTAGCTCCTGAGGGCCAGGCCACTCGAGATCTTACAGAACGCGGCGTTGATGATGATGATGATGAGGGAAAAACGGGGGTTTTGTCGCTTTTGTCCGGACTCGCAAGGCTGCGATTCGAAGGCGAGCTGACGATTCTGCTTTTGTTTCTTTTAGGATGAAAGACCATGTGCCCCAAGATTATCGTCTAGTGGCTGTTACAATGATTCGCTTCGCATTACGAGGATCACATATCACAGATGAATCGCGATAAGGAGAAGAATGATACGAAATCAAACATGGCCATATGTCTACGTAACCTTTCTATAAACGTGCCTTGTTACTATTTTTCTGAGAGAACATGAAATGGTGGATAGTATCAAACAATATTCTAGACTTACTAATTGATACCCAATTTTCAACATTCGACACATTCGAAGAGATTTCTAGCGAATATTTTATATTTTAGGAAAATTAATAATGAATATCCTTCTGAACGGTTTCACTCTACAATCATATTTTTAATAGGGGATATTAATGAAAAGTACCAGGTAGCAGACACGATTGGACATGGTTGGGAAAACAAGCTATACAATGCAACACAATATACAACTTGGTTGATGTACAATTGTACACTGTGTAGATGAGTTTTGAATGATCGATTATATACGCGCACTAAAACCCACCTCTCCCCTACTATAAAGAATAGGCAAGTACTAAAAATATGTCCATGAGCCTATTGGCTCTTATACGACTTTCAAAGTTATCTATGTAGGATACATAAATTCAAAATCTAAATTTCGTTTTATCAAACGTTGAAACACAATCGAATATGATCCAGAGAAGAGACATGGACAGTTACTTCCCAAAGGTTTGTCAATAAATGAAATATGATAGAAACCGGACCCCAATTTTAAAAACGTTCCTGTTAGTGCATGAAAAAATTCATTTCTTTGCTTTAGCAGAAGGTTTATTTGCAGTCGCAATAAAACAGTTTCAGTAGACTGACTTTCTCTGTACAAGCGAACCAACTTCAGCAACAAACGAAAAAATTCAGCAAAGAACTTCCTTCTAGGCTCGCCGCAATGCGTTATGAAGTCAGAAACATATTTGTTACCTCATACCACTTTTAAAAGTGGGATTTCATATTGAAGAAATAATTATATTGATGAATTTTGGTAATTTGGAATCAGGAATTTTTTGAAACAAGCTCTATCATTTACGTGGATGATTTTCTTAATGAAGCTCTGGGAATTTTCTTCTTTTATAGATAGTTTCGTTGTGGTTTCAATAGCAAATTGTCCAAAAACTTCTATTTGAGTATTTTCATTTCCTCACACGTTTCATTCATTACATAGCTTGTTTCCAAAAATTTCTTACACTTTTTAAATTACCACTTTTCATGTGCCTCTCTCCCCTCTATCTATCAGCCAAAATTAAAAACTTCTTATCGCTGAATAAACAATTCGAAAGCCTATATATATATATATATATATATATATATATATATATACGGGGAGGGGAGAGAGGGTTGAATTGACGCTCGTTTGATGTGTGGATATCAAAAAGTGCCCCTCCTAACAAAAAATCAACGTGTCTCGGCGATTTCGCATTACTAGATATTCACTGCTGTGCTGTGTATGTACATGAGAAAATAAAGTGTTCATCAGATTCTTGCACAGCATAACTATATACTCTTTATCACTATGCATATTAGGTAGCAAAGGGCAAACATTGGAACAAATCATTAATTATTTCTGCCTAACTGGCCTGTGATATCTATAGCGTACTCGACGATAATATCATGTGAATAAATGTTTGAAAGCACCCACGAGATTCGTTTCCATTATGATTCTAATGACTCCATTATGGGGCGAATGCAGGCGAACAATATTAAAAATTTTAATTTCCGCGGAGCCCGAGATTTTTTCTCGCAAACAAACCGGCGTGCCGCTCCAATATAATATTCATAGGCCGGTGCACCCCTGGCTGTGGGAGGCGAAGACGCGAAAGGGTGTGTTCCGTGCACGACCCTGAATTTGAATGTGCCCTCATGAGCGCCTGCGAAATCGCTTCCTGCTGACGGACGTGACGGAGACGAAACGACCGTCTAATATTTCCCGGTGCGCCCGGAACAGAACGGAAGATACACGATCGAGAGTCGATTGTTTATGTGGGAAGATGAACGCATATTTAGTGTTACTATTTTTACAGGATGCTTCAGATTCAACTGCTGAAATTCCACTGATATCTTTCACGACCAGAATTAGAAGAAGTTGAAAAGAATTCGTGTGAGCATAAACTTTGTTCTCGCTGCAAATAAACGGATCTGTTGGATGTGACCAACGATTATCTATTCTGAACTAGATGAACCGTTGCCTCATCGACTTATGAGGGGCATTGAAACGAACATAACATA
Organism: Gastrophysa polygoni; assembly: GCA_963576655.1. Taxonomy (NCBI): domain Eukaryota; kingdom Metazoa; phylum Arthropoda; class Insecta; order Coleoptera; family Chrysomelidae; genus Gastrophysa; species Gastrophysa polygoni. Next base: position 16,594,036 of record OY755087.1, read on the forward strand.
AAGAAAAAAAGCTATCGATTCGTCTGGATGTGCAAAAAAGAAAGTTGAAATTTTGCCAACAATCAGCTGATCACTGATGGTTGCCTCCCTCTTTTGCTGTTTTCATTGGTTGAGTTTCTCCGCCTTTCTCTAAGTGCCGGATCTATTGATAATAACTTACCTATGAAATGATATACCTATTCGGATATTTTGTGGATCTCTAGTACAGCCATAGGCCTATATACAGGACCACAAAATTTCGAACCAAGTTTCATATGAGATCATTACGAGAACTGCTGAACAAAAACTTGGCTTTCAGGTCCGTGCTAGTACTAGCTAGCTGGTACTTTACACTCCAGCAACTGCTCATGATCTACAAAGCGCAAAGGAGGGAGCTGTTTATTTTTATAGATAGTTATGGTAGTTATACCTTCCTTGGTTGGTACACATCGGAAATTCCGTCTTTTATTCTACTACGGGAACTATAGACGAGCACAGGTTGGCTAGCTCTAGGGACAGCACCCCTACATAGTCAGGCTCGAGACCTGTCAAACTTCGCTCTACTAAGTATCCTCCATCAATAGAATGGCAAAGTTGTGGAATTCTAATTGCCTAATAAAGTATTTCCTGATGTTTACGATCTCCAAACTTCGAAGGAAAATTCCAGTACCTCTGTCTCCCAGCATTCCACCGCTGGCTAACACCTTGTTCCTTGAAATCAAATGTATTGTTCTTAGGTTATTAGATCGAAAATTTTATCGAGTGTTTTTGTCAAGTAGCTGTCAAGTTGAGTCAACTGTCAAAGTTGAATGTTGGCTTCCTAGTGTTCGTTCGATCTTCAGCTGTCGGCGACTGTGGGAAAACATAAATCTCGTTTACCTGATCTGAACATATAACACTGTTTCCGTGTTTTCCATTCAATGTTATCAATATTTCCCTCCAAAATCATTGATTGAATTGCTTCCATGAATTTTATTAATTCAGTCAGTCACTCTGAGGGTAACCAGGCACAGAAAATCATAAGAAAATCATAATAACTAATAGCTGCTGGAGTAACTTCAAATAATGGCGAAGGCATTCCATGATACCACCAAATACCATTTAGCAGGGCTGCACTGTGCTAAAGGTACCCATACAAAGTGATTCACGAAATCATTGCGGTTTCATAATCCACTGGTTATTTAGATGCAGTGAGGTGGAAGTTCAATTTATTCAAACTTGATTTTGTAGATATCTTGAATATCTAGATTCGTTCCCGAGATGATATATAGCTATACGTCGTGAATTCAGTTTTGATAGCTACAATTCAAAATATTGATTTGATATCTTTTTGTAATATGTGTTGAATTCCCTCATTTTTTCTCCTTTTTCGAACAGACAGAGTTATAATCATATATTAGTTATTATTTTGTTCATCTGTGGCATAATATAGGTGAAAAATTGGAAATACACCAAGTCACAAAATGAAACACTACCGACTTTTTAGACAATTTGCATATTATGTGATTCTGGAATATTTCAGATTTTGACAATTATGATAATCATGGTGATGTTTTTCAGCATACATCGAAAAATTTCTTGAAAAGTTCGTAAAACAATGTAATTCACCTCAGTTTTTGGTTTTTGGTTTTTGGTTTTTAGTCTTTTTCAGAACTATTTCTGCATGGACTGTGGGTCTGAGTTTGTTTTGGTGAATTTTCGATTCAATATATCTCTCTGATATGAAGGCTTGTGTGAACATTCTTTCTATGAACTTGACAAAAATCATCTTGTTTTTCAAAATGAGCGACTGCACTCAGAATCAGAGTTTAATATCAGTGATCAAATTATTTGACATCAATAAGACACAGTGACAATTCAACGGTCGAAGTGGGAAAGAATCAAGTTCCGACGTTCACTTTTTTAGTGATTTTCTTTCTCCCAGTGTGAGATGAAGAAAAATTGAATAGACTTTGACTTGCTGTATTTCCAGGACTATAAGAATGTGCAAATGAAGGACATGAGAAGTATCGCCTTTTTAGCGATTTCCGTTAAGAATCGACAAGCACAAAGAACTCATCAGAATCGGAACTTGAAACTTGACGTATACGAGTAAGTAAGCAGGCGAGAAACTACAAAGAGAAAGGAAAAAGCCATGAACAATGGCGAACATGTTTCCGTGTCACCGCACTCTGGATGAGAGTCGAAGAGCTAGCACGAAAAATGGAACGAAGGGGTCCGTCGGGGGCCTCTTCAGGCGGCTCTTGTCGCGGCTCTAGGAGTTTTTGGCATCTATTGTGGACTTATGGTAATTCGCTTTGTGCACCGCTCGATGCGAGCCCTTCTCTCGGCAGAGTCAGCTTTGAATTCTCGAGATCTTCGAGTGGCGACATTTCGAGTTCATTGGAGCTCGGTATAACCGACAAAAATTGGCAAGTACAAATTACGCGAAATCTGTTCTTAAAATCTTACGCACAGGAGAGGAAAATTTCTTATAAAGGTTGTTGGATGTATGACCAGGATGTTATGATGATTTTCTTGGAAAAGGGGAAGACTTGTCGAATGAAAATTTATAAAGCAGTTTTCAATTCCAGATATCCTTTCTTATGGAAGATATTGGTCGACATATAATTGCAAAAAAAATCATTGGGGACATTATAGCTAACTCCAAAAAACATCTTTGAGCTGTGGAAATAACCGCATGCCTATTTATAATCTGATGTTCCAGAAATTTGTGGTTAACGGAATGAATACTTATTTTGATATACTCGTCAAAAAGTGGAGAGAGGAATTCTACCATAATTCTCCAAAGAGGGACTGGTTATTCATTCGATCACTAGGGATCAAAGTGGGTATTCAGCATGATTATTGAAACATTCAAAAACACTCAACGTGACATTTCTATTTGACAAGTGGAGAAGTTGTTAAATCAAATTCTTACATTTTGAATTTATATCTACAAGTCACCTAATTTCAATGATAAGTCCTCCGAAAAAGCAAAAATGGTGTGATGCAAATTTGTTGTCCTTCAATACAACAAAAACAAACATCATGTCATTCAGATGTTCTCTAGACGACCTTACATTCAGTAATAATAAATTGATCGAGAACAAGCCCCTAACAAAATTTCTAGGTATCCATATTGATAGTAAGCTCAAATTTGACGGTCATATCAAGCACCTTAAAAGTAAGATTTCTGCTGGATGTTATGCAGTGAGGGTAACTTCATCGAATTTGGGATCTAAAACAGCCAAAACTGTGTATTACGCTCTAATAGAGTCCCATTTACGTTATGGAATACCTTTTTGGGGAGTTAGCAACTCATCGGCACTTCAATCAGTCTTGGTACTGCAGAAACGGGCTATAAGGTTTATGCGTAAACTTAAGCCCCGTCATTCATGCAGAAACATATTTGTTGAAGAAAAAATTTTAACAGTAATTGCGTTATTCATTCTTGAATCAGTTTGCCTCATATACAAGAATGTGTCATTGTTCGAGGTTTCACGCAGACATTACAACACCCGTTCTTACATGTTGAAATTGCCAATTCCCTCAACAAATATGATTAGAGATTCGATTTATTACAATGGGGTTAAGATGTACAATCACCTACCCTCAGACATAAGGGAGGCGAATATTAACATGATAAACTTTAGAAAAATTATTAAAAAGTTTCTGGCAGATAGGCCCTATTATAATTTGGAGGAGTATTATAATGATAAATTTGAATGACAAGGTGCATATTTGAATCTATGTAGGTTTTTAAGTGTGACGTAACTAATTTATAGGTGTGTATCATAGACTTATTATCCTGAGGATTATAAGTCTATGGTGTGTATGTGTGTATATGTATATGTGTATATCGGTGTATGTATGTATGTGTTTACATGTATATATGTATGTGTATATGTGTACATACATATGTTTGTGTATAGTTGAGCGTGTGTGTGCGTATATATATATTTTTAACGAAGCAGTCTACTTTAACTGCGTTTTGTGACCTTAAACGGTATCGTTTATAATAATTTATATGTTCTACTCCTATTTTAGATATTTTATCGATTTTTATATATCTTTTAATCTACATCCATATTGCTATATACACATTTATTCAACCTTTGTCCACAAGAATTTCTCTTAATGACATTAAAGTATATTTATCATTATTATTATTATTATTATTATTATTATTAATATGCTAGTTCCTAGAGCTTCAAATCTAGGATGGTACCGGATGAAAAAATGTATATCGCTATTCAATTAATTCCTCGGGTTTCGGAAATGTCGAACGGAAATTTCCATCAAAATTGTATGAATGATCATAACTCATTCGGAAACATTGTTCGAAGCAAAAATCAGTCTTTCTCAGATATCTCCGGAACAAAATATGAAAGATTAGATCAGTTTAAGCGACCACTCGGTACTCAGAAAAGGTAAACTTTTTTTGAATCCAAACATTCAACTATCTTTGAAGATCTTCGAGATAGCAATAGTGAGAACAGAAAACTAATCCTGTATATCGTTGGTACTAATGTGACTTAATCCCTTGAATTGTTCTTTTCGAACTATGGGGAATGAAGCCTGGGGAATAAAATCCACTCGCGAGATTAAACTTTACCGGGTGTCCCAACGAAAACTGACAAATTGACTGACAAATTATTTTCGGAAACGCTAAAACAGGTCGAGCAACTTCATCCCCCGGACGGGGGCGGCTACCCCCTTGCGAATCATCATAGGGAACGTGGGTCGAGTGATACATCATCTGAAAGCTCTCTTTATTCTCTATCCAGACGTGTATAATTTTTTCAAAATCGAATGAATGGTAATTGAAATTAGTGTTGTTGACAGGTTCAATGTAATTAGTCAATATCTTACCTGTTCTTATTCAAATTCAATTTATTAACTATTTTAAGACTCAATGAGTGGACAGATAGACAATGGCAACATCCCATCCGGTCAGGGAACCCAGTCACCCCACGAAAAACGAAAACAAATTAGTCAAAACAAAGTCAGTAGCCAGACTGGGACTATTAATTGCGAAGATCTTTCAACCAAGTATCAGGTTGATACTTGGTATTAGTGGACCACTTTAGTCCCGTGTATATGGACAATCCACTCGAGTCGTACAGTATATATAAATCACGTATTTTCCATGCATCTTGTTGTTTTTCCAGAATTGCAATGATTGATCTGACAGATTGAAACATATCATACTTTATACATGCTTAATTTTCGATATTTGTCGTTATGTCAGTTTGACAATGCTTGTTTTGGCTGATTAGAACACACCTTGCCAATCGAATTAGTCCAGTCTCCATGGTGACGGTTATTACAGTGACTGTAATTGGTGGGAGTAGAAAAAAAGCAATTTTCAATTCTTGTGCTGTGATAATTTCATGTTTTCCAAAACAAAGAAGGATCGTATCGCAACTACGAAAAGGGCTCACATCGGAGTTCGGCCACAAGGGCACGAAGATGACAAAGACCAAAGAGAGTGACAACGGCACGGAACACTCGAGTTTTTCCCCGGGAGCGGCAATTGCCAATTTGTCAGCAATTAAAAGGAGAGACATCATTAAATCAGGCGAGGAGAACCGACGACTCGAGGGGCTTTGTCAGGTCACGTATGGGCCCCCGAGAGCCCCCCTCGACGCCCAACCACCCCTTCCCTCTTCCCACCCCCTCTCACCGTTGATAAGGCATGCTCGACGAGAATCACGGGGTCGATTTTCTGTGGAGCAAATCTTCGGTAAGTACATGCGGATTTAGTACACGCAGCAGGGATCGACTAACACAGGGTGGAATCTTAATGATGAAATCCTCTCAGCGTTCTGAAAATGACAACTTTCAACAAATTCATAGGTATGAATTTCCCTACCAATTCTTGAGTAGCTCTCCTAATCATCTTTTTGTTTCTGTTATAAAATTGTCTCTGTGAAACACAGTCGTCGAAGTACTTCATGAAAGGAATCCAGTAACGGTAATGATACAAATTCTTGATTATTAATGACGTACTATATTCCGTATATATTATAGATGATATAAAAAACATCATATCTTGGTCATCACAAATTATTCTAGAACAGTGCCTTAACGTCAATATATGACAATGACAGATATCTGACAGTAATGGATAGCTAGCAATTAAATTTCTGCATTCGTGTTGAATTTCAAATTCATTCGTGTTTTCCAGCGCTTCCATAGATATCAGCAGAGGTGACGCCATCTAGTTTCTAAATTTGACATAATCAAGTAGGCTACAACTTTGGATTGGGGATTCGGAACACCAGTCTCTTACACTATGATCTAACCCAAGTCAACGGTATCTAAAAACGACATCTCGTTGGAATGTATCCAGTTGTGAGTTGTATTCAAAGATTCAAAAAAGTGTTTTTTCTATAAAGTAAAATTTCAAGTTTTGTCAAGTTTTGAGACAAGTATTTGGTAAACTACTGATCCTATATTTTAAACTATAATTTGTATCGCCGAACTACTACTACCTGTAATACTTTCACGTTATGGCTTAAAATTGAAGAATTTTTCGATATTATTCGTTGAACTGCATATGAAATGTGTAGAAAATATTGTACTGAAACTTCAAAAATCAACTCTAAGGATTCTCATTGTCATTTCTCCGTTAATCTTATTTTATTATTGTTCTTGTTTTTATTTTCTCATCAAAATTATATTGTCATATTGTTATATAAAATTTTGTTATTGAACATAAATCAGCTATCGTATTGATATTGATGAAATAAATCATCATGACTGAAATATCACACACCAACCTGCCAAATATCATCACCTCTAACATCGTGATATCACGTGAATCAGTTTTGTTACCTGAAAGAGTTACCGATACTTCACTGAAAAGACACATTATATTTCACACTCACCTTGCAAATATTTTTCCTGATACTTTTCACATTCAATCCTTAGATAAGGGTGACAAATTAAAAACTCACTGCAAAGATTTATCTTTATTATGATTATTTTTTCAATGTGTAGTTCTATAAAATATACCTCTCATCGGAAAATCTGCATGATATTCAGAAATTTCAGACTTGCTGACCTGTCAAATTTCATAAGAAATGAATACTAGATACCTGTATAATGATGATTGATTACATCGAGCGAAATATGTATAAAAACTTATGTATGTTACTTTTCAAACATATCAATGACTATTCTGAGATCCAACCATTTTTCACGGGAAAAATATATATTAGTTCATTCATCGATAGCAGAACAAACTCTTCAGCAACTCATAATTTAGTTCAGACAGAATGAAATATTTGCAGTTGCATCCTTCAGTTATGCAGGATGTGAGTGGAGAAAATTCAGCGGTAGATTCTTGTGATGTTTTACGATAAAAATATTCCATGATCACGTATCCAGAATTGATTGGTATTGAGAATCGGCAACAATGCATGATGATCCTACTTCGTTGGTTCACTCTGTGTGACCTCTGTAAGTTCGATCTTTGTTTTCGATTATGCGATTTTATTATGGAACTTAATCAATTTTTGACTTGGAATGTGTAGGAATATTTATACTTTGATTTGATCACCCTGTGGGAGAAGGACTATTTCCATAGAAAACAATAAATAACTATATAAAATAAAGTTTCATCTGGAGAAGTGTGGAATAATTTTTATTTCCATCCAGAGATTCGTTACAAATGGCGCAGTCGGATAGAGGAGATCATTTGCAAGTTAATTATGACAAGAGGAATACCGATAATGAAAATCCTGGAAGAAATTTGCTCATTGGAGTTAACGAGTTGGATCATTTGATGTCCAAATGGTTGACATTGGTGACAGAAACATCAGTTAAACGTGAGAAAATCGATCCGTTTTGTGGAAAAGGAAACCCAACTGCATGGATGAAAACTTTCGAATTAACAGCTGAGTCTAACAATTGGACGCCAGAAGACAAAATTCGTCATTTGAGATTCAATTTAGAAGGTTTTGCAATGCAATGGTATGATCATCAATTCCATGTAGCCAGTTCCAATGGTGTTACGTGGGAAGACCTCAAACTCTCATTTATAGAGACATTCGAGGAGGATGAAATCACTAAATGGGATCAAGCATTAACCTATAGATTCAAGAATGAATCTGTTTTAGAATATTTCTTCGAGAAACAGCGTTTGTTGTTCTCTGCAGAAAAGAACCTATCTGAAAAGTCTGTGATTTCTCTAGTGATTCTGGGTCTCCCTAATTATGTTCAAAAGCAAGTTTGCTACAAAAAGATCCATAATACAACTGAACTACTGCAAGCGTTGAAATATGTTACCATTAGTAAACATTTTCCTGCACCTCTAAGTAGCCATAATTCAGAAAATAGAAGAAATTGGCAGAAGCATGAGGAGATGGAGAATGGAGAAAGAAAAAAACAGCTAAATCATAAAACATTGTATGGAATTCAAGAAGAAAACAGAACAGAATTGCAAAATACAGATAGGAAGAAAGATCTTAATTATAATCATTGTACTGAAAAGTTCATTGAGGAAGAAATAAATGATATTCAAGTTTATGAAAGTTATTCAACTCATTTCATTGACGATGAAATTGTTTCTATAACAATGAATGGAATTCAACTGAAGACTTTATTAGATACTGGTTCTAACATTGATTTAATTCATGAAAATGCAACAGAGAAAATGAAACTACCAAAATTCGAAACCAGTATTTACATCAAGAGTTTGGGTGGTGTTACAAAATGCTCTCATAAAACAAATTTCATATTCACCTTCAATGGGATTGCCACTGAAATACATCCTGTCATTGTGAAGAATATATCTTTTGATTTGATATTGGGAAGGCAAACACTGCGAGCATTAAATATCTTCAGGACTATTTGTAATTTTGATGCTGAATCTTTCTCAGAAGATGCTCTATTGAAAAAATTTCCAAAAACATTTAGTTCATCTGATAATCAACCATCTAGTTATCAAACTGATTTTGATCTTAAGGAAGATGCTAAAATCATAAAACAGAAGCCCTATCGGTTTTCTCAGAACAAACAAGCTTGGATAAAGCACAAAATTGAAGATATGCTAGCAACAGGGATAATCACGAAATCAACTTCCCCATATGCTTCACCATGTGTCATTAAAACAAAAAGTGATGGAAATTTCAGATTGTGTATAGATTACAGGAAAATTAATGATGAGACAGAATTAGATCCGTTTCCCTTCCCGATAATGAATGATATCATTGAAAAATTTGGAGGATGTAAATTTTTCACGAAGATCGATTTGAAAGATGGATTCTGGAACATAAGTATCTCAAAGGATTTACCGCTCTATCCGGGCTAAGATCACCGAATACAGAACAAAGATTACTGAGAGAATCAATGAACAGATACTGTCCGCTAAAGCAGGGGCCACTGCCTTAACAGAAGGGACCGATGTTTATATCAGCTGGTCCGGCAACAGGGAGTACAATTTTCTAATAGCTGTAATAGACATGTACTTCAACAAGTTCCCTGACCATCCTGTATCAAATATTCGAGTGGGAACTACTGGGTCACGATTCAAAGATTGTGCGGCTTTGATGTCATATGGTTACATACAAGAACATTTAGGTATGGAGCGTCTGACGGATCTACTGGATTGGGTCTTTGTCTCTCAAGTGGGTGATGATATTGACCGGCTTATGCCTGAAAACGAGGAGTTAGGGGAATCATATTCATATTTCCCGTATCAGGTTGACCTTGGGTTGGTTCAGAAATCAGCGTTTTCAGCCTCATCAAATCCGCACTTTTTTGAGCTAGTGCATATGGTCGGCGCACTATTAAGGTCCACCCGTTCAATGAATGCAAGACATATATCTGACTCTCAATCGATGAACATATTAATGAATGCTGCATGCATCGCATACGCATACGCGAACACTTTCGAAGTTAGCCAGGTATATGCGAAGAACCAAGCTGAAGCCGACAGACTTAGAGCAGATACAGGTGTTTCAGAGGACTTCAGCGAAGAAGAAGACGGCCATGACCCCTTACAAGAAATGATCAGATCCACCTTGAAATCCAGAGACCCCTCTGACTGGGTTGAGCTATTAAACACACTAGGAAATTTACTGCATTTGTGACTGATGAAGGACATTATGAATACACCAGACTACCGTTCGGATGGAAGAATTCAAGCGCAAAATTCCAGCAAATCATACAAGATGTTCTTGGTGATCTGTTGAATGAAAAAGTAGTAGCATTTATCGATGATATAATGTGTGGAGGTTATACATCAGACGAATGTGCAGAAATGACTATGAGGATATTGAAAAAACTGGATGACAACAATTTCAAGATAAATTATAAAAAATGCGCATTTTGTGTCAAACAAGTTGTATTTTTGGGGAAAGAAATAGATGGGAACACAAAGAAAATGAAAAGTGAATTAACGGATAAAGTCAGAAATATGAAGAGACCATATGATATAAAGTCACTTCAATGTTTCACTGGATTAACGAACCATTTCAGAAGCTTTATACAAAATTATAGTAAGATTGCAAAACCATTGGAAGCGTTGAAAAGTAAAAATAAAAAATTCATTTGGACAGATGAATGCGAAGATGCCTTCAATAAACTGAAACAGAGTATTACATCAGAACCTATTCTTAGGATTCCAGATCTTCGCTTGAATTTTGAAATTTCAACGGACGCTTCATATTTTGGTTGTGGAGCAATTCTTTACCAAAGAGATATGGATGAGGTAAAAACCCGACAACTGAGGGTAATCAGCTATTATTCATATACTTTTTCAAAGGCTGAAACAAATTACTCAGTCACAGAGAAAGAATGCTTAGCAGTTGTCAAAGCTGTAAAGCATTTCCGAACATATCTGGAAGGACGCAAATTTACTGTACACACTGACCATCGTGCACTAACACAGCTGTTGACTACTGGTAATTTGAGAGACAGATTGGCGAGGTGGCAAATCTTCCTAAGAAGTTTCGACATGCATGTAAATCATAAAAATGGGAAGGAACTACAGGACGCTGATGCTATTTCAAGATTATGTATCGACACGCCAGAAAATCTTCAAAATTTCTTTTGGTGTAATTTGATGTCACAAAATTTGGAAAAATTGACTGATGGTAGATATTTAGTGAAAAGTAAGGATATGGTGCAAGAAATTTTGAAATTATATCATGACGACCCATCATCTGGCGGACATGACGGTTATTACAAAACATACTACAAAATTAGGAACAGATTCAACTGGAAGACGATGAGTAAGGATATTAAGAATTACGTGAATACATGTCATATTTGTCAAGTTTCAAAATTTAAATACATGCCTAAACCGGATTTTGTACATATGACTTCATGTTCTGAAACTCCGTATGAAACTATACATATAGACTTTGCAGAACTGCAGAAGAAATCAGATATGAACAGGACAACAAAATCATTCATAGTAATCATTGATGAAGCAACAAGATATATTTCGGCTAAAGCTTTGAAAGAAAATGGAAAGGCACTCAAAAATTATTTCATTCATTTACCTTATGTGAATCAAATAAGAAATATTGTAACAGACTGTGCAAAAGTTTTCAAATCAGGTGAATTCTATGAATGGCTGATTGAAAAAGGGATAAATATTATGCATACGACACCATATCATCCAGGAGGCAATGGAATAGCAGAGAGATGCATTAGAGATCTGAAGAAATATATGAAATGCTATGAAAACTTCCCAAGAGGGTGGAAACATTGTTTAGAATCAGCAGTTCATCATCACAATCAGTCACATAATGAATATTTGGGATGTTCACCTTCCTACAAACTATTCCAGAAACCTGTCATCCTGCAAGCTGACAAAACCTTAGAAATAGACATAAAATTTGAAGAAAAACCGAAATCATTTGAAGAACAGCTGAAGTACAAGGAAAAAATACAATTTCAAGCAAATCGGAAAAGAAGGCTAAAACCACCAAAACTCATGACAGGAGATTGGGTACTAGTACAGTGTCAAAGAATAGGAAAAGAATATATTGTCAAGGGACCCTTTGAAATTACAAGGGTGAAATACATACATGGTATTTTATCCTATATCAATTATAAACAAGATGGAAGAGAACAATCAGCTCATGTTTCCAATATCCGAGAGTATCATCACAGGAGTGATGACATTTCAGAAGAGGGAGTTTTGTAGGAATATTTATACTTTGATTTGATCACCCTGTGGGAGAAGGACTATTTCCATAGAAAACAATAAATAACTATATAAAATAAAGTTTCATCTGGAGAAGTGTGGAATAATTTTTATTTCCATCCAGAGATTCGTTACAGAATGACAAGTGATTCATGTTAAATATTGTAGAAAAAACCATCCATAAACCAGTGATTGAACAATAAGCGGATGTGTGTCTGATAAAAATAGTGTAGAAGTGAAACTGTGTGATGATTACGGATCAGGCAATCAAAAATCAAAATCAATCGGTTGAATTTCGGATATGCCGAGTCGTTGTTATGTAACAAGTGCAAGTCAAATCATGAATCCGAACTTTTCCAATTTTCTAATTTTTCCAAGATGAAGAGTTGCGAGAGCAATACCTGCAATACCACGAGAAAATTGGACCCTGTAGCTATGTAGTATGTCAAATTAAATTGTTTCAAGCAGATGATATCACATATGATTTACTTTGTTTGCTTGATGGATCATTTCAAAAAAAATTATCGGAGGGACAACTGATGAAACTTGCAGTTCCTTGAAGTTTACCAAGATATTTTTCAAAACCTGAGCATCAAGATCGAATCCTGCTGAAAGACGGCAGAAATGATGTCTTGATGTCCATAATAAAACAACATAATTTGTCAAATCTGACAGAATTCCAGTCATGATCAGTTGATATATAAGAGAATATATCGAAAAACTTGAAATTGGTAGTTGGGATTTCGGTTGTTGAAATGCATTGAAAATAACCTACCAAACTATAATATTAAATGAGATATAGGTTCGGAGTTTTCTGGGTAATACCTCATAAGTTGGAATTTTATGAGTTGAAATGGATTTTTCCTTGTTATGAAATTTAGTGTAGCTCCAAAATTATAGCACGATTCAGAAGTCACATAACTAGCTGCATATATATTTATATTGATTTCGAGATCAATGTGCAAATGATTTTTCAACACATTTGCAGCAATCTTCATGAGAAATTATCCATTTCGATCCTAAAATCATTCAAACAATACAAGGTGACGATTTTCAATACCTTGTACCTCAGAAATTAATCAGTATTAGACACGATCTGTTCCTGCTGAATTGCCTCCAGTATTTTGAAAAAATCTTGTTTTTATCACATGAAAAAAATCAGGAGAAATTTCCTCACGATGTAGTAAATTTTGATGAGTGAGCTAGTATATCAATTTGACATTGAGATCATTCTTCATTGAAACTTCATTCCCTTCGACACGTCAAATGATAAATCTTCCCTATCTCCTACTGCTATACCTATTCGTCTCGTATCGGTCCCTGTATGGCCCCGGAGGTCTATCTTCTTGCTCTCTGTTATTTTGATAGTTAGCACCGCTTCCTCCCCAACCGCGTCCTCCCCTACCACCGCCTCCTCCTTGGTGGTGGTAACCGCCAGACCCTTGGCGACCCTGGTTGTTGTAGCCACCCTGGTAGCTCTGACTGTTGTACCCTCCCCGATGGCTCGGACCGCTGTAGCCGCCCTGGCTGCTTTGGCTGCGATGGTTATTGTAGCCGCGGTTGTCGAAGCTGAGCTGACTAGACTGGTTGTGGCCGTGACCTTGATAACCTGAAAACGTTACCATGAGTTTGTCGTTTTGAATTGAAGGAAAGAAGGTTTGTATTTTGTGTGTATATCAAGTCATCATCAAATGCTTCGTAGGAAAAGTCGTTGGCAACGACATAAAATAATAAATAAAATAATAATAATAATAAAATAAAATTCCAGTCGACCAAAACATTCTGCAGCTTTATCACTGCTCCATTTCGAATGTTTTATGTTTTATCACAGAGATGCCCCAATCAGAGATATAGCATAGATGGCATGTCCGCCTCAGATGAAATCACTCATCTCGAACTTGCTCAACAATGGTTGATTGAAATGATAAATTACAAATTACATCCAGGGAAACGAATAAGCGGTGGGTGTGGGCGAAAAAACACAGATTGGATACCAAAACACAGTATCTCACACATCTCATCGCACAAATATTTTCATAGCCTCATTCAGTTCCATTTCACATATCTACCCATTCTCCACTGAAGTTGAATCATCTCGAATATAGATCCTTTTCACCAGTTCCCCCCTTCCTGAAACACCTTTAACTTTTTGGAATCTTGTGATGAAATTGAATTTTTAAACTTCGTGTGTCTAGTCATCTTTGTTGATGCATTAACAAGTATGCAATTTTGTTTAAACAATGTTCTCTCTTTTGATGAAGTCTGGGGATGAAACTCTGTTCTGTAACAGGCATGAGTTTGATTTTAGAAACAGAGTTCCTTATTTTACCATTTTTTCGATAGTTTAGATGATAGTTGTATATTGCATATTGTTATGAAACAAAGTTCTTTGAATGATCCTGCTTATCATAGAGCGGAGACAAGTGTGGGTAACTGGAATATTACAATCTAACGAATTTTCATCATGTTGAAATCTGAACACCATGTGGATATTGTGGAGATCCATCAAAAATGTATAATTCTGATTAGCTTAGATTCAGAATCAGATTCAATAATCAAAATTCATCACAAGAAATGGTAAGTGCGATAGTACCTACCTGATAAACAAAGACAATGTAGTAAATCATGAACCAAGGCAATATTTCAAAATCGGCTGGTGGTAGTTTCGTTGAATAGTCACTTTTGTGCTTTCATGTGTTTGTGCTACCAAACCAGTACATATTGTGTACTGCGGTTGCATGTTAGGACTAATCAGAACCAAGTACCGAAAAACTAGGACTGTACTGGTAAAACAAGTACGAATGGTCACCTTACCCTGACACCAAAGTTAATTTCGCTATGACCATAATAATATAGGGTAATTCAAAATCCGATGTGAATATTTCAATAACATATTGTTGATATCATAAGGAGAATTTTTTTCCAAATGACCACGTTTCCACATATGCACCTCCCGAGCTAATATACCGGGTGTCCCAACGAAAACTGACAAATTGACTGACAAATTATTTTCGGAAACGCTAAAACAGGTCGATTTTAATTTCTAGGGGGACACATGTTAGTAATGGATTTAGTCGAGCAACTTCATCCCCCGGACGGGGGCGGCTACCCCCTTGCGAATCATCATAGGGAACGTGGGTCGAGTGATACATCATCTGAAAGCTCTCTTTATTCTCTATCCAGACGTGTATAATTTTTTCAAAATCGAATGAATGGTAATTGAAATTAGTGTTGTTGACAGGTTCAATGTAATTAGTCAATATCTTACCTGTTCTTATTCAAATTCAATTTATTAACTATTTTAAGACTCAATGAGTGGACAGATAGACAATGGCAACATCCCATCCGGTCAGGGAACCCAGTCACCCCACGAAAAACGAAAACAAATTAGTCAAAACAAAGTCAGTAGCCAGACTGGGACTATTAATTGCGAAGATCTTTCAACCAAGTATCAGGTTGATACTTGGTATTAGTGGACCACTTTTTATAGATGATAATTTGAATGGACAAATGTATTTACATCTTCTTGAGAATGCCATCGATCCCATTGATAGCGGATATTATCGAAAACGATGGAGATTATTCGGCAGACAACCTCCATTTTCAACAAGATGGAGCACCACTTCACTATGCAGTAGCGGTTAGAAACTTTCTGGATAAACGATATACCAATCATTGGATAGGGCGACGAGGACCAATTGAGTGGCCTGCTAGATCACCGGACCTCAACCCGTTGGATTATTTTTTATGGGTGCATCTCAAAGCAAAGTTTTTGCCACTCCGCCAGAGTCACTAGAGGATCTACGTGGTCGAATTGTAAACGAGTGCGGCAGCATAACTCCAGAAGTATTGGAAAACGTTCTTAATAGTTTCGAAAGTAGACGTTATCATTGTATGGAGGTAGGAGGGGCTCATTTCGAGCAATTAATAAATTGAATTTCGATAAGAACAGGTACGATATTGATAATTTAAATTAAACCTATTACCACACTAATCTCAAGTACCAGTCATTCGATTTTGAAAAAATAATAAACGTTTGGATAAAGAATGAAGAGAGCTTTCAGATGATGTATCACTCGACCCAAGTTCCCTATGATCATTCGCAATGGAGTAGCCGCCCCTGTCAAAGGGATGAAGTTGCGTGACTAAATTCATCACTGACATGTGTTCCCCTAGAAATCAAAATCGACGTGTTTCAGCGTTTCCGAAAATGATTTGTCATTTCCCAGTAAATCCGTGTGGAAAGTTTTCGTTGGGACACCCTGTATTAGAAACACATTAGGATTTTATAACGTGTTCGACGTTCTGTGCAAAGAAGAATGGAAGTTTGGAATTACAGCAAAGGATATTTCCAACATTTTCTATGAGATGAATGATTATTCAAATAATGTTTTGTTGGTTTGATATTACGAAAATAGCCCCCCTTTCGTTGATTACGATTTTCTGGTTAACGGTTAGTTGAATGAAAAAAATGCAAGAGACCAAATTATCAGATATATGCTATTCGAGTTCAGAGTTTCTCTTTTCGCACATGAAATCAGGACCAATAAAAGTGTGGACCCCCTTCAACTCCCCCGCAACTGGGTTCATATAATTCTTGAAGTTAAGAAGAAACAGGGGCTGGAATTGTCAGAAGATTTGATTCGTTATTTTGATCACAATCATAGATAACCAAGATCCCAACAATTTGTCCTTGAAATATTCACATCGAATTTTGAGTCACCCTGTATAGATCAAGAAGAATCCGAAAAATTCTGTTTACCACGATCGACAATCCGAACTGTTTTCGTAACCGGTGGAAGGGCAAACTTTCCTGTATAGTTCCTATTGGGCGTAGGTCCTAAAACCGTTCTAATTGCAATTCCATCGACACAATAAAAGCGCCAAAGGTCACGTGCCGCAGGCGGCCGCGTGCCGCCAATCAACAATTAAAACAAACAATCGACGGCGACGGCCAGAAGGAGTGATGAGAAGGGGGGAAAGAGGGGAATATGTCCGCATACGATGACAGCTTGTCACCGGCAAGCGACAGCCAAATTTCGAGTTGATTATTATTGACCGGACTAACTGGGCGGATTATATAGGGAATTAGTATGCAATTATTAAGTCTAGAGGTCAGCGAAGGGAGACTTACTTATTACCGTTCAGATGGAGTCATTAGTGAGGTCGTGATCACGATTGGTATCAAATTTAAAATTTGTACTATTGATTTTGATGCAGAAAACATATTCAAGAAACAATTTTGATAATCAATATATAAACTGTAACAACATATTGATCATGACGTTGAATATTCCATTAATTTATTAAAATATCTAAAGCAGCAGGTACACATTTTATAAGAATGCATAATCTGTGCTATAGGAATGATATCAGGATAGTACCGAGTGTTTTTTCAGGCTGCTATTATAGCATATTATATTACATTCAGATATGATCGATTTTAAATCCAAAAAATGGACTCATATTAGTAAGTATATTCGTGAAATTCAACTATACCTTTGAGTTCAGATGCCTTGAAAATGAGAGATTTCTACAATTTAGAAACATTCGATGTGTTAGCTAGTTTTATGTCGATTCTAGATCGACGTCATTCTTCATTCAAACCCTATTCTCTTCGACACGATTCAATTCAATTCAATTCGATTTATTCCAAAATAAAAACCAAGTAAATTACAATGCAGTTATACAGGCTATATGCATCATTTTTTGTATTTGAAAATGTATGGGTACCAAACTATATTGTGTTCCTTCGAGCATAAAGAAGACAACCTAAGCATAAGTGCTTGTATTTTGTACTTCTTGATAATATTCAGAAATTCTGATATTTAAATTTACAATAATGAGTTGCCATATCTTCTTTCATTCGAAAAAAAGACAAAAAAACGGTAGACAGTATTTAGACACATGATGGTATCAAAACCAGTGTTTAATAATATTGGATTTGAAATAAAATGAGAAAAAAAAACAAAATCAGTATCCACTATGCGGCATTCATTCGATAGTAAGACGAATTTACAGGTATAGATCAACATTCATTCAACCTAACCCTATGAGATCTTTCATTTTAGTTTTTAATGCTATTTCACTTCTCAATTCAGGTTCAGAACCTTTTCAGGTGACTTTTCTTGAAAATTGGTTTTGTATGCATCGGGTGACATAACATTTGAGCAGATTGGCTTCATTTACGAAATATACATAAGAGACAACGATACGCATATAAATTTTTGACATACAATTACTTGGATTCTTCATACAGATTTCTCGTATTATATAATCTGCCTTTTTTAAGAAGTATTTTTAGTAGACAAATTTCAGTGTTTGTATATTTTTTTGCGAATTATAAATGAGACCTTCCCATATTACTATACAATATCTTAAAATTGAATCTGCTAATGAGTTATATCTCATCAGAATGATTTTTTTGCTGAGTATATACTTATACGTAACTGTGATATCGGGCAGTACATAAAACTGAAATAATGTCTAAAAATAACCATTTCAATAATTCAAATCCGAACTCTCGAGCATTTGCTCGATATCGATGGTCCATTTTTGCGCTCATTTATCCCAAGGATCTGAAAGTTCTGAATCACCTCGCTACCACCCCATCACCTAAAGGTCGCAAAGTTTCTCGTTCACGGTCCGCCACATCACAAGAGATCGAATTTGCGGACATGACACTGCCAGATCCACTCCGGCAAAATGGAATTCCGGAATTCCCATTGTGGATGGGATATGCCGCGGGCCTTTCTGGCCATTGTCCGCCAACCGATTGAAATGCTTTGTGGACGTTCACGAACAAACACGAAAATACGGACAGAGGACAGGTGCCTAATGCGATTCCGGACGTACCTATTTACATTTTAAGTGGACGTCGGATCAGCAGTAATTTCTCTTTGCTCCCCTCCCTAAAAGTTTTCAATCCTGAAGATGGTATCAATCAATACCTTGACCTTCCAGTAGTCGCGGGACTTGAAGCAACAAAGATGGTCGCGGATGTATAGTAATAATGACAACGGTCTTATTGTCAACAAGTATTAACAGAGAACAGTTCTACGGAAACAAAAATAAAACAATACCCTGACCAATGAAAACGTGATAACAAAAGGCACTGTCATACTGACTGCAAAAAGCAGGGAACAGCGCTATATCACTCAACCTTGAGGATTTATAAATTTATTGATAACTATACCTTCTTCAGTTCAGTTCGAAATATGTAGTAGTTGTGATGATGATAAAAAATATGAATGAAACCAATGTTATTTCAGTTTTTTCTGAAAGAAGTTCATGACTGACTGTATCAAATGCTTTGGCTGAATCAAGGAATATACATAGAGTTGGTTATTTTTCATCTAATAATTCATATGAATGATTAGTTAGAAAGCACATGCAGAGTTGGAAGAAAATATTCTTTCAGAATCCAAATTGTTTACTTGACAAAAATCTGTGCTTATTCTGAAAACTGTCAATTCTATGTTTTAACATTTTTTCAAATACTCCTGCTAATCTGCAAATCTGTGGACATCACAGTGATTGGCCTATAACTTTCAACTTCATCATTATTTTCACTTCTATATATTGATTTTTTGATACTGGTTTAGAATGATTTTGGGCAAATTCTTGTTTCGAATATAACATTTATGAGATATGTAAGTGGTTCACATATTATTACAAACTCAAGTCTGTGTACGAACATATCTATAATAGTTGGAATTATAGTTTCTATTCTGAATTTTACCCAATTGTATTATTATGTCATTGATAATGATATGTTAGCCAGTAGTAAGTCGTGTACCTACTTAAAATCTGATGAGGTGTATGAAATATAAATTGCTTGGTGGCGCATCACGTCAGCGTTCGACAAATAAATAATAATTGTTCAATGCTGATTAGTTTTTATAAATAACCAATAATCACGTAAATGATGTTCACCAAACATTCCCACTTTCTGACTAATTTCCAGGTTTCAGTACAATACAAATTTCATTCCTATCTTTTCATCCATTGTATACCTTTTGAAAGTTTCGAAATTTGATGATATCAGTGTGGGTTTTCTGCAATTCAACAACTTTTGTCAATAATGAAATTTTCTGGCGAGTAGTGATGATGAAAATGTTACCGAAACAGCGCAAATTTTGACTCTTCCTGAATTTGTGGTTGTAGAAAAAGTATAGTACACAACTCGAGTTGTAATGGAATTACGCACTCGTGGAGTTATACACTCGCCGCTACGCGGCTACGTGTGTCACTGCCTCCACTTCATGCGTAATATGCGATTCACAATTCTTGTAATATACTAATAATAATTGTCAACATTGTATAACGTGCGTATGACAGCACCCTTGTATGATTAATATTATCATTATTTTCAAGCTTAGTTTTAGTTTTTCTCGGTTGAGTGGAAGAAAGCACTTTCTAATAATAATAATAATAATAATAATTGTTTTTATTGACAAGTTCATACCCATTCTCATTCCTCTTTTTCGCTCAAGAGCAAACTCTGCCTTAGAAACTAATTTTTATATAAAACATTACTAGTTTCTGTCCTACTCCTATGTATCTATTAATAAAATCCTTCATTTTCATTATTAAATTTGATAAAGTTTTCAATATTGAAGAGATCAAATGTATTCCTGGACATTTATTATTATTATTATTGAACCACCCTATTCTTCACACTACTTTATTGGAGGTTCATATCCGGTCTATGATTGATCATCAGGTTCTGTCGCGTTCTATTTTTCGCCGATTAACGTCAGTCGCAGCAAACCGATACGAATACTGATACGCCGTCGTAGCCGGCTGTAGCTTGACGAGTTTCGACAATCATATCGGAGTAATCGCGTCAAAACTATCTGGCCCCGCGACCCTTCCTCTCGTCTTCCCGCGCCGCCGCCCTCGAACTTTGTCCGACAATTTGTCGCGCATTGTTCGTTTGTTTGTGGGTGTGACGCGACAATGGGGGAGCGTTGCGGCAAGTAATTGCGCCCTTTGTGCGCCCGTCACCGCCACTCATACGCCTAATTTCGCGCGGGTACGCTAGATCCCTCCCCCCCCCCTTCCCGCGCTTCCTTCTATAGATTTTCCACGACTTCTTATTTATTGTTGTCGCGAAGACTGTGGCTCGAGAAGGCGTATTAGATAGAATAGAATAGAATAGAATAGAAAATATTTTTTTCTGAAACATGTCATGTTGTAGAAATTAGTCACGATATATATATATATATATATATATATATATATATATATAAGTATATCTATAAACAATTGATATCTATGAGAGTTAACCTATCATACGTAAATCGTGAAGTGAACTCTATCTATAAGCTTTTTTCATCTATAAGAACTCAGCTATTGAATATGAGAAAGTGAATCCTTTCAACTAAACATTATCATAGGTGAAAATTATCATCTTCGAAGAATTCTTCAAGACTGTAGTTGGATTTTCCAATCAATACATTCTTCAATCGCTTTTTGAACAGTTTGATACTCAAGCTTTTGTCTGTTGCTTTGAGCTGTGTTGTTTTGAGAAAGTATAATGGTGTTATTATTTCGTGGTATTTGCACTTGAGACGATAAATTCAGGTTTATTTCAGTGCACAAATAGTAGGACTTCTAAGATGAAGGCTAGGTCAGGTTAATATTCTCAATTCTTCAAAATGAGGGCGACAAGATTCGGACTGCATACTTTCGAATGACAAATAATTTATCAGCGCCATAGTGATTAAATTATTTTTTATGACAATCTCAAAATATTTAGATTTTTTTTCATATTGACATCATATCCTCGATTTGAAATAATTCAAATAATATGATTTTGAAGAATATTGCTACACAAAGTGATTATTTTATATTCAACATGCGCAGTTATCATCGTAAGGTAGCGGTTTCCTCGAATTAAAGGAATAAAGTGTCAGAGTGTCGTGAAAACATCTAGAAAATCTGGTTCTGTGATCAATAAAAAACCTGCCTTTAGAAAGAAATCACCCAGCATTTCTTCATGACAATTACTTATGTGATGTTTTAGTAACATTATTTGAAAAACATTATTTTTCATGATCATAAATTGATATGTCATAGATAACACAGATACGTATGACAATGACGTCGTATCTATTTATAATGAACCGCCGTAATTGCTTCATCATATTGATAATTGCTCATTATCAAATAGTGAAGACAAAATTTTCTAAATTTTCATTGCGTCCTGGTCCCAATGTGACATTTTCTGTAGATTCATTAGTTCGATTTCATAAATATTGATAAAGACAACGCTATGATATACAATGATTGAGGGCATATTCATTCATTGAAACTTCCAAAAAAATTTCATCATCAGATACAGCAGACAATTCACATATTGTTTTTTCCTGAATTATAAATCAAATCAATCAATCAATCAAATTTTTTGTTGTTTCATGTCACATCTCACTATTTTCAAGACCACCAACGACATATCACATTCAAAGAGGTCACATGTCAGTGACGATATTTTCTGTAGAATTGAGATTTGATATTAACTCAAGAAATACTTTTGTACCTCATAAACTATTCGATTGCTTCTTCATTTCGTTTTTTCAATACTTTGAGTTGCATGTGGACTCACGAATGCAGCGTTCAGTCTGTTATTGGGATCTCAAATTCAAAATATATTCTATAAATCAAATGACTAGATAGAGCACCAGTCAATCAAGAGCACCAGTTGCTTGGAGCTGGAGAAGTAGTAGTACCGACTCCGAAAACTGACTAGTCGAATGGTTATTTTAGGTGTGTGCTGGGGATTGAGCTAGATCCATAGTTGGGATATCCTGCCAACTAACACTACGATGACAGGAAATATACAGTGAACAACTGGATGATGTACGAGTATACCACATATAGCAAGGAAGTCATTCTGGCACTGCCAGCTTGTTGACGACAGATAATAGGAATCAATGATGTTTCCATAATTGAGAGATAATTAGGTTTCATATATTCCGAAATGAAAAAATAATCTGCAGAGATAATAAATACTCAAGTTACCATCACTTTTTCATCATCATGGAAAAAAAAATGATAAATGTGCTGATGGGAATAATATTCAACTCACCTCTGCTGTGGTTATTCCTCTGATCCATATAATTTGGTGGTGGAACGGTTCCATAAGCAGACGACGGTTTTGGGTTGTGGTGATTCAACATTCTGTGACCCGCAATATCCAAATTGGCCCTGAAAAAAAAAACATTGGTTATTTCCAGATGGCACTGACCATTATTTTTTTTATCTGTTGACAACATGGAAGGGAAACCTATAATGTCCGAGGAACATCGTGTTAGCCAGCGGTGGAATTTTGAGAGAAATGGAAGGTGTTGGAATTTTTATTGAAAGTTTGGAGGTTGTGAGCATAGTGAAACGAGGTATTCAACAACAAATGAATTTCATTTCAATAGTGAATCAATTAAACAATGGATAAAAAGCTTTACTATACAATATCCACCTAACTTCTTTCAAATGAAACCAAGTGACACAAAGGATGTGTTTCTTCATTTCAGCTTGCTATCAATAATATTGACAGTTGTCAAAATGATTGAAAAAATAAAATGAAATCGAAGATGCAAGAGTACATAGTAAGTGTAGAGTAATTCGCCATCAATAGGCAGAATGAACAGACTCGACCATGTTAGTCCAGCTAATTCCAATTGAATTCAAGTACCTTATGCACTCATTTTTATTTTGTTTTGTAAACATGAACTATTTTGCATTTTTTTTTGTGGGGGGAAGGGGGGGGGTCTTTTAGCCATCTGATGGTTGAGTAGAATAGCTTAAGTTAGACTTCGCCATCAGTTTATGCAATTATCCACTATTATAATCTTACATGGGAATACAAGACGTTTACTATAATTTGATTTTCTTCCTGTCAAAGCCTGCACAGCAGTTCTTCTGCTAGGCGGATCATACTCATATGTTCGTTAAGCCAACATTGCCCTGTCAGGTGATCAACTGATATTCTAGTCCCATTCCTTTTATGGCTTAGTGGATTATCTGTTAATGTTGACGAAGGTTCTCTGGTGAACTCTTTGGCCTGTCTCACTCATGATGAGTTATTCCTTCATTCTTGAGTTATCTCTTGCATCCATGTTTCAATGCTTATTTTTTTTTCAATTTCTGCTATATTAAAAAACACTTCTGGGCCATCCATAGCCTAACCGCTTCTTCTCTGGCAAGTGAGAGTTCTCTTCATTGCCCTTTATAGGCTGTATGTGCTGCCAGCACTAAGATTGCACTTTTAGTGTTTCCAAGCAATCCCAGACAAGTTTTGATTGAAGATATATTTGTCACCCTTTACAATGACACCTTATAAGTCATGAGAATGAAATCACCTAGATGGTATGCTGCAATATTTAACTTAATTACAAAGAAGGAGGCTATCAAGTCACTTTTGAGCTTTTTTTAATGTATAAAATTGAATATATTCGACTTTCGCATTTTTTTTTCCTGTTATTACAGTCAATTTTTCGCTCAGGGCATTCCACGTCTTGCCCCTCCTTATGATGGCGGCTGCTTGAGTTGACTGCTTTTATTGCCACTTGGCTGTCCACGTAAATGACACTGATTTTTCTACAGATGTCTACCTCACTAATTTTTTCTCGCAATGATGTATGGTACAGATGTTCCTAAAAATACTGTTGCGTATTTTCCCAAGAGCTCAATAAGATTGTCGTCATCGGCTTGACTTTATACACGCAGGTTACAGAAGCTACTGATAACTCAATCGAACTATAAAGTCTTGATATATCATGATTTTCGTATTAGTACTTACCTTTGTGTGGCCGGTGCCATACCAATCTGGGTTCTCCAGTTCCTGTTCTGTTGCGGCGTCAGGTCCGAAGGTTTCAATATCCTAGCAGCATCCTTAGCCCCCTTCAGCTTCACAGCACGAAAAATGAATCCTTTGGCGTACTTTGGATCCCTGTACTTGACACAGCACACCGTGTTGTCTTCCACGGGCTCCAAATCTGTTACGGGTGATTCCAATGACCTGGAAATTGAAATTCGATGTTTATCTACTATTTCTTCGCTACGTCTTGATTATGATGTGTCGTGTATGTCTATGAACCAATTTCATTATTACTTGTCCAAGAAATGAACATCTCATTGATATATGTATCCCACTGGTATATCACAAAAAGTACAACAAAGTAGCTAATAGATATGAATTACATATGATTACAACACACAATTATTTCTATTCAAAAACCTTTTATTTCGAAAGAATAATCACTGAATCAGGATTTTTCTCGTAATTTTAATTTCTCTTTAAATTATTCGGGAGATGGTTGAAAATTTTAATACTTTAAAAATCAGGGAATGATGCGTTAATGATTATTGACCACCCTCTGACCCATGAAGAAGATTTTTTTTACATTCCCAAAAAGAAACTGAACCCAGGGAAACATTAATTTCAAAAAAGTGATTTCAGACGAAACTTTAAGTTTACCTTCTGGTTTAATTTATTTCATCATTCATTCATTTCTGTAATTCTGGCAAATTGAAACATACTCATGAATCCTGTTTAATTTAAAAAATCATATCATATCCATTACGTAAAATACATTTTTCCTTAGACATTCTCATAGATTTTGCTTCATGAAAGTCCCATATTTGATGAAATGGCGTCGACACATTTTGCGCGGTGTCTCTTTCATGAAAAGTAAGTTTTCAAACTATCAAATTGATCCATATGTATATTGTTTCTCTTCAATAGTTTCAAAAAACACTTTGCTACCATGATATATGGGTCCTTGGAAAAAGATCAGTGAAACTATATCTTTCACAATATAATTGAAGAACCATGCACTATGGCTCATTTGCTGTATCGAGTCAGAAATTGATACTAACCCCCCAACGCTGACACAAATATCAGAAATCAAAACTGTCCCACTCATCCCATCAATGGAAACCGCACATTCAGCATCTCTCTCCACTTTCTGCGTGTAAAGATTGCTGATCATGTCGTAGCCCGAATTCTTCCTACAAACGTAAAGCCTATCGTCTCCCCTTACGTTACGTTTGATCTCAGCGGGGGTCAACTTCGCGTAGTAAGGCTCCAATGCTTTGAAAAGTCTTTTTTCGTCAACGAATGGCAGGAGAGCTACTCCTTGCCACGCAAATTTTTTGCCGTTCAAATCGATCTTGAAGTCTACGGGATAGAAGTCTATGATGGGCGAATCCTGCGAAAAATAAAAACGAAAAAGATCTTAATGTCTCTGCTGTCTACTTCAAAATATGGGTTTGGAACTGTTATCTGTAACATCAGTTACCTTTAGGATGTATGAGAAAGTAGAATCTTCATTTGTAGGATACAAAAAATCATTTCTACAAATATATGATTGAAAATATAAACAAATCACATTATTGCTATTGTGATTTAATACAAAATATTTTTTTTCTTGTCATAGAGTGAAAACAATGAGCTGTGAACGTTTTCTTCGTTCTCGGCAACATCTCCATAACAAAAATTAAATTCATAGTTTCACATAATATATGATATTATATATTCTTTACTAGATCGAGCTTAGAGGGAGGGAGGAATTGAAACGACCATAAGAAAGAGACGCTGCGATGAAATATCACATGAATGTTGGCATTGTCAAAACATTTCGATGTGTCATGCCATTGTATGGAGAAATAAGACATTTTCAGTTATTTTCATTCGAATTGTTTATGGTGTATTGATTATTCTCTCAAATCGATTGTTCAGAGAAGTTTATAGATCTTAAGTGTGTTAATACAAAGAGCTCTACTTGCGTTTATATAGAAGTGTTTTCCTTGTTGTTTGAATATTGAAAATTGGTAAATAATTCTCTTAGTTTGTTCAGCCGGTTCAAGTCAATGAAGCATTTCAAAACTTTATAAGAGATGTTGTGGTCCTGTTTAGCCTATCGCTGTACTAATAGATTAAAAAAAGATCAGAATATATCATATCATAGGTGAGTTATTGAATAATGTTGAACAAATTTCAAATAGACTCTAGGCCTAGAGGAATGCGGAGAAATTCAACCAATTAAAACAGCAAACGAGAGACAGGCAACCAGCAATGATCAGCTCTGAAATATCATATAGATACATAAACAAACAAAAAATCTTACCGGATCTGACATTAGTTCAGCCCAAGGTGCAGGAACATGTTTACAACTAGCAGCTGGAAAAACACCCATTAGTTGTTCTAATGGTCGGAACTGAAAAGAAGAACATTCTACGTACAACTGATACCAATGGAGCTATATCTATCAAACTGTAGCATGTCATTTGATGAGGAAAATTGTGCGTCAAATATTTATTTGATACTAAATAGAACTGGACATTTTCACAACTCTAGTGAACCTTTTACACTTGCACAGTGTCTTTAGATAATCCAATGTCACTGTCATCAAATATGACATAGATAGATCACATATCATAATATATATAATAATGGTGATAATGTTAGATTATCATCATTTTGATTCAAATTTGTTTACATTGAACACCAACTAAACATACAAGATATATGTAGATATAGATGTAGATATACAAATCAATTGGTTCATGCCTAGAGGATACTCACAATGAATAATAACAAAATCAGATAAGAAATGAATATGCTGCAACCATTTTTCTATTTTGTCTTCAAATGAAGATGATGTTGATTCGGAAATTAGAGAATATACACAATTATGTAGATTGAGAAATTAAACCTGCTAAAAATATTCATATACAAATTGTTTTGAAATTAAAAATTTATCATTTAAGAAAAATTAACTTGAATTCTCACTATTTTGCAAAATAAGTGCAAAATAACAGTACTAGTACCAATACAATTACTTAGATACTGACATGTTACTTTCATAGCTATACCATAGTATTTCGAATTTTATGAAACAAAGTTGTGTAATTTGAGTTAATTTTTCCAATAGAATAAAACTATGTGTGTTATGTGTATTTATTTTTTCTTATGTGAGTAAAATACTATGCAAAATACCAATACTTACTGGCTTAGTGTCTTGTTCGAATTCTGTACTCAGCCCTGCTATGTTACAGAAATCTGAGGCAAAAGGGGCATAATGATATGGGAAATACCATTTCCAGGAGGCACAACCTTGGTAATAATATCGAAGAACCCAGCAAAGCCCTCTGACATAATGAAGAGCCACTGAATACCTGTGAACAAAAAATGATGATGAAAACATTAGATGCCAAAAATTGTATAGTAACCAATATTCACATGAGACGTAACAGTTTTTAGGAAACCCAAATTTGATAAACTACACGGGAACTTATTACAGGAAGTATGAAACATGTGAAGATATAAGCGTAGATTTTCTGCAATGTACTAACTTTCATAAAGAATAAAATCGATGATAAAAATGTTACACCCATCTGGCACAAATTTTTTTTTGGCACTTGATGTATTTGTGGTCGTAGAAAAAGTGAAGTACACAACTCGAGCTGAGAAGCAATTACACATTCCTGTTGCACTCTCGTCGTTACGCGTAATATTTAACAAAACGATATTCAATGATATTATAGCACAGATCACCTATCTACAAGGTATTCTATGATTATAGTTGTACATAAAGAATATTTTCGAGTCATGAAACCAACAGCACGGCACGCAACTGGCTGAAATCAGAGAAGCAAGACAAATAAATGTAAGAAGATTTTCCCTAGTTATGATGTTAAATGTCATATGTGGATATATAAGAGGATAATACACATTCAAGAGTGGTTGTTGCTTAAATGATCCTCTGAGTTGAAACATTGCGTAATAACCACTGGTAAACTTGTTCATAATATAAAATATATTAGTTTTGAATGATAGTGACTTGCCCAGAAATGTACCAAGAAATTTAGTTGTTTCTGATAATGTCATATTTGAATTTTTAGTCATTATTTCTATGGTATTTTCAGAATTTGTTGTAATATTGAATGTCATGATTTATTGACAACTTTTTTAGAGTTTTATAGACAGTTTTTATATTATATACAGATTTTGAAAGTTTTTTCAAGCACCAGTCATTGAATCAGTCCTCAGTAGAATTAGCATAGGTAACAAAACAATTGATACATCATCTGCATATAGCAGAATACATTCAGTGTCCATGTATAATGGTACACATCATTTATAAATATTGAATAATATAAATATCAGAGGTCCCAATACAGATCCCTGAGGAACTCCTAATAATATACTTGGCAATATACCAACCTGAATTCGAGCTGATCAGGCCTGACGTCAAACTTGGACTCGTAGTACCTATCCTTGAAGCCGTCCTCCCACAGCCTCACCTCGTCGTGGGCCTGCTCGTCATCGGACTCTTCTTCCTCCATCTTCCTCTTCTGGCTCCCTTGAGAGCCCTGCAAATCGTTGGACGCTCCAGCCGGACGGAACATCGACTCCAGAGCCGTCCTGGGATTGGTTTTTTGCAGCTGGTGACTGACCTGCGAGTTCATTCCAGCCTTGCGGATGTTGTACGCCTCTTGCCTGGCGTTGGTGACTGTGTGTTGTTGACCAACTGCCTGAATTTTCATTTCATTTATTTCATGATATGATTGGTTACAATTGAGTTGACGTTAGTTGTGTACAAAAATTACATAATCATCATAAGATACACCTGTGTGTGCATTTTTCTCATTCTGTATATATTATAGTGTTATCCAGCTACATAACCTTACAGAATGATTTATAAAAATTAGGAATAAAGAATAGATTCTTATAATATACATGTTTCAATTTCATTTTGTTATAAATTCTGAATTGAAAATTTGAGTAATGAATTAATCAGTTATAACATCAGAATGTCTATATGATATATTATGTAAATATATTCATATATTTCATGTAGTTACTTTCATGTAGAATCTTGGATTTATTTGAGAATGTTTTTGATATTCATAATATACTGGGTGTATAATTGATTTTCATAGTAGGTAACTCAGTTCATAATCCACAATCAGTGTTCAATCATCATCAGTTTCAATCATCAACCATATTATTTTTCAGTTTCAAAATGGTAATTTTTGAATTTTCTGGAACGTTTAATTCTTGTTTATTGTACACTGTTTTTATTTTATATCATCATTGTATAATTTGTAATTCACTCTATATTGAATTATATGATATGAATTATATTTTTGGAAAAAATTATGGATGAAAACAGTAATAATTTGTAATGAAATATGTTCAGCTTTATACATTCCAAATGAGCCTCTTTAGGATTCTGCATTGACCTTTGGAACACCCTGCATAGATAGGATAATTATGAAATCAATGCTCTCTCTAATTGTTAGGCATCCTATGCTGAGAACTTTAGTCCACTCACCCTAGGTTCAAACTGTGTATTCCTAACTAAATCCCAGTTGGGTCTAGCAGCATTGAAACCTTCTGACCTACGCTTCTTTGCCTTCTCCCTAGCTTTGAATTGCAGCTCCTTGTGTTGCCTTGTCTTGAAAATTTCATCTTCCATCTTTCCCAGTTGTAACATGATTATCTGAACTCTTTCTAGGTTGACTTCTCCACTATCTGTCAAATATCCCTAAAAAACAGTTCTTGTAGAATAAAATGAAAATCCTCGGGATCAATATTATTTATGAATCAGGGTTATACCTACCCCAGTTTTATAGACACAATCCTTGTAAAGTCCAATCAATCTGTCAATTGCTCCTTCTCTTATTTCCAAACTGGGCAAATGGGGCAAAAAGTCATTACCAACAAAAAAACACATGAAAACCCAGTCATCTAACACCCTTTCAAATTCGTATTTGAAGGGCAAATTTGGCATTTGCAGTTCTTTCTCAAGGTACTCTTTCAACACACTGAGCCTGACAAATATAAACTCAACTTCTGAGCTCAAATGCACGTCTGGAGGGTTATCTGAGGGCATTATGCAGTTTCCACTGCAGTCTTTCATCTCATGTCCTGAAAAAGTGTATTTTTCAGAGAATCAAGTCTGTTCAAAATTCCTAGAGGCTACAAATAATAATAAATATACATAAACATTCTCACACAGTGATATCTATACTGAATTTAAAATCAGTTTTGACCAGAAATAGAGAGTGAGTCAAAAAAATAGCAAATTGCAATTTCAAGTTGTGGTGGTGCACTGTTTTTCATTGATTGCTTAATTTTTTCGCATTATATATCAAAGCTCAACTTATTGAAAATTGAGATCCTAGCTAAACAGAGTTAGATATGTGAAAAATAATTTCAATATTTAATATAAAAATTGCTCATAAGATAAAAAATGAACAACCAATAGATTTGATGGATATATGAATAAATGACTATTAATATTGAAATGTCTTCAGTGCAAAACTTCAATAACAAATCAATAAATATTTTGAGTCTGCTTGCTGAATGAATATATCAAGATATTTTGATTGTATATTTCAATTTTCATGTGGTATTAATAATGATTCTGGTTCTTTTATGATAACATACTGACCGACTTGTCCACAAATTTCACATGGTCTTGGTTGGTTGGGCTTGAATTCTTCACGAATGATAGTAAAATTGGGTTCATGAGTAGCCAAACCCAACATAATCAAGTCAGCATCAGCTCCACATAGACAATGCTGTGTATTAGGATCATGATCAGGTTGAGCTCTTTGTTTTCTAATATAGTCCATAATTTTGTGCTCTCCTTCTCCAGGAACATTTGCGTCAGATAATATAACCTATGATGGAAGAATATGTCATATTTGTTACTGTTTTAGTATCTCCATTAACCTGATAGACTTGTTCAGATCAAGTATTACCTTAACTCCTTGCCACCCTGGATCATTATTCAGCCTTTCATGGATATAATAATGTAAACACTCCGAAAGTCTAGCCATGAATGGTGTACCAGGAGTGATACAGTTAGAATCAAAATGTTCTTCCTTGGGTTTCTCAGGAGGCAAAATTATTCCTTTCAGAAGCAGATCAGCACGTATTTTCTTCATCTCATTTATTTTTTCATAAGTTTCTTTAGAGGCCCTGAAACGTCTTGAACGCTGCTGGTTCATTTTAGCACGGGGAGCCACACCATCAATTGCCATGTATAATAGCTTGCGTGGCCTAACAATCCTGAATAGTCTATCAATACATTCGAAAATGGCAACCATCATCTCGTCTTCATTTTTAGGGGCTGGTTTATTCTCCGGGTGGGTACATGGGTGAATTATACCATTCATATCCAGGTAAAGATTGTCAAATTCGACACCATTTGGATTTGGTTCGGCCGCGTTGACTGGTATCTTTACTCCATTTACATCCACAGGCTAAAAATCGGAACAACAAATGTATATTGGGAAATTCTGAGCAAAATGTTACCATACTTTTTGTTCTGTACAAGGAACGATAACTGATGGGTATTTTCTACTCAACCAACGGAAGAAGGCTGGAACTCCCATGATGGAATTTAGTCGAAGAACGAGCAGATAAAAGGATGGAGCCAAATTAGAGTTGAAATTGATACGGTGTACTTTTCATAACATTTTGCTTATTGATAAAAGATGAAAGTGACGGAAAAATGATGCTGAACGTGTCAACTCAACGTCAAATGTCAAATTTGAATCCATCAGATCTTCCTCTTTCACTAGTTGCAGCAGGCAACAAGATGAATAGAACTCTGCTCATAACGGCTATTCACGGTTCTCGGACTGTGGCCACATAGATAGGTAATCTATTTACCCCGTTCCCATGATTGTAATTCATCTCTTTCATTAAAATATCTGTGGCTTTGAGGTTTGGCCGAACTCAGCTAATTTTTAGAGCTAATTTTTAGTATAATTATTCACCTAGCCATTTTATTTTAGGAAAGTGATAAAACTGATTATTGGTGCGATTTGCGTTTGAAAAAACCCTGGCCGTACTACTTTCGGTTCAACTCAGCAGAGCACTACGTGCATAACAGAGTTGATTAATTTTCACCTGTATAATTATTCGTTCAAATTAACTTGATTACGGTTACTATCATCAACGCATTTGAAATTGCCCTAGGGCGTTAAAAGTTAAAACGCCCGATCATGATGACCGCTGATAAACTATGCATTTCTATGTCTGAAGATATTATATGACAACAATATTGTTTTTTTTTTAGCTTTCATATATTCAACTTTGGTGTATAAAATAGTTCCCAAACTATTCAATTTCCTCGTTAATTTTAGATCTTCAGCAAAACAACGTCTAGAAGAAATATAAATCAGTTGAACACAAATACCATCCTATTGTCGGTGCAATATTTGAGAACGAGTATTTATGAGGGGATGCAATCAAAAGAAGTATTACATTATAGAAAATAGTAAATCAATTTATTCTTATACATTAGCATTACATAAAATAAATACAAAAATTTGAGGAAACTACTTACTCTTTATAAAACTTGACTGATTACAAATAATGTAACCTTTAAATATTGCTATGTGTATACTCAAGTATAAAGTATCAATATATTAATTCATATATATATATTTTATTTATAAAGTTACAAATTGATTCAAAAAGTACAGTATTGCAAACAGTACGGTTGAAAAAAATAAAATGATATTGGTAAGGATTGTACCTTTTGGATCATTTTGTACACAAAATTCATTAAATTCCTATCAGTAATAACACAAAACTGCTTTTATTTGAGAAGCACTCCTATCTCAAAAAATATATACTAGATTCATTCAAAAAGTGGGTTTGTGGAGGGAATATTTCACAAATTGAAAAAATATGACATCTCTTGTATATAAAAAGGCATTTCTTGGTTTCTTAGCAAAATATATAATATTACAGCATAGAGAGAAGAATTGTTTGAGCACATTGTTATCGACAATTGGTCCATGTTTAGCACTTATTTACAGAAAACACCAACACAACTTGTAGACCAATAAAAAATATATTTTCAAATTCGATGTCAATTTGTCCACAGATTGTGTCTCACATGATGAATCATTTAATAAATATACATACAACTAAAATGACACTTAAAGATATTACTAATACTTAGTAATAAATAATTTTTGGTTTCGGTTCGGTTGGACTAAACATGGTAATGGTCGGACCAATTATACTACTATAGATCCCAGACTCGTGCTGTTCAAATTTTACTACAGTCCAACATTTGTTTCGGCTAAGCAATCATTAAGTATTATCATTCCTAAAATAACAAATTATCGTGAATATGAGGCTCAACATAGGATAGAGAAGATGCTGTCGTTTTTCTCATAATGTCCGTATAAAAATACTATCAGCCTGAATACTCTAGGCTAGGAATACTGGGCAACACATGTGTAGCAAACGAAATTCCTTGAAAAATAATCTTTAGTTGAAAGTTCACCAGAAATATATTTTCATACAATATCTACCTAGGAAATGAATATCTACCTGCTTCATTTTTTTTTTTAAATTATTCGAAAGTCATTCAGATGATGTATTTTCTTGGATACAGCCAAATATAAATACCCCATGGAAGATATTGCATAATAGATTTCAGTTGTTTCCATCATAATATCACAATTCTGTAGTGGCGAATAGATGTAACCCATAAAATAGCCCATATCTGTCTCAATGTGTGAAGCCATTAAGCATTCAATATCAGTTCTAGCAGGAAAACTTCCATGTCATAAATCCGGAGTCTGATGTTATAGGGAGTAATTATAATCCAGATGCATTGATAACTGATTCCTCAGGTATGAATCTTGATTTTGACCGAAAATTTCTTGGAGTTTCTGTAAAAATAAAATGAACAGTTGTGGGTTAGGACATAGGCTATGAAAGATTGGAACTCACAAATACAAATCGATGAAAGATATTTTCAATCAATGAACAAAGTGAAATACAGAATATTTAGTTTTGTTGAATTTTCATTTTGGATATTTACCTTCTGATGTGTGAAAGTACCTAAGCATTTCATCAAATTATATGACATATATTGTTCTCATAAATATTATTGTTTCACAAATAGCCTTGTATCAGGATTATAATTATTTTATTTATTATTCCTATATTTGATTTTTTGTTTTACGATTTATCGTATATTTATTGAGATATCTCTATTATGGATCAGTGTTTATTTCAATGAGTGTTAATTTCCTGTAACAACTCACATTTAATTTCAAATAAATATAACATGAATGAAAATGTTACTATAACAGATAGAACTGAATATAATTAGAATATTGATAATATATAACTTCACCAACACATGTTGAGATATCTGAAAATCAGTTTCTTCAAATATGCGCTCATCAACAACGTGAGGAATGTTCCAAATATACAAAAGATGATACCTTCGAACACAAATAAATATTATGTAAAGGCTATCAGTTCGAATAAATAATTTAGAAACATGTGTTTGATCATCAATGATCAACTTTGGATGATCTGTTGGATGATCCGGATAAGCTGAATTTTCAAGTTACCAAAAATTTATTTTTCTAAACTTTCAGCGATTCTTTGTTCTCGTTTCTGAAAATGAAGATAAGGAATATGATTATTTCAATATATTTGTAGAAAGGACATATCCGTGATCTGCCTCAAGATGTTGCTACATTTTAAATTCAACATTTAGATACCTCAAACCAATTTTTTTCATTAGTAGACATTGACAACTGGCTTTTCATATATCTTTGTGGGCGTTTTGGGAATCTTTTCCCGTTTTCAACAGAATAGATTTTTCCCGAATCCTGGAAACCTCAAAGTGGAAATCAATATATTTGTTTCAATAAATTTTAATTTTTCCGAAATTTTTCAA
Organism: Gastrophysa polygoni; assembly: GCA_963576655.1. NCBI lineage: Eukaryota > Metazoa > Arthropoda > Insecta > Coleoptera > Chrysomelidae > Gastrophysa > Gastrophysa polygoni. Next base: position 16,629,907 of record OY755087.1, read on the forward strand.
AACACGTAGTTGATTATTATCAATGAATTTCTTGTTCGTGTATCTAGGAGTTCAATTTCGAACACAGTATCATTCTAGGATACATCACTGATCCGGCCTTAATATAAATATATTGAAATATTATTCAGGGTACATCATTGACTGATTGAACTATTTCCCTAATGAGTGGTATTGAATAATCCTTTTAGTTCTAAAATAATAACTGTAGTGACAAGATTCAAGTTGATTGGATTTTCTTTTCATAGCTCAATAGTGTGCAAGGAATCATTTTATTTCCCATCAATCTGATTTCTCATTTCTCATCAACGCCAGTGGAATTAACATTTGAAATATAATTTCGAGAAAAGAAGACCTTGTTACTACTAACAAACATCAAATTCCATCAGAATAGACTACGAGACTTTTGAAAAATTTTAGATATAAAAAAAGATTCTTCATTGAAATTTCAACAAGAAGGTGAATTTTTGCATTTTCCATAATTTATATGAGAAAAAAAGTTTCCGCTCTTTTTCATTGCAAAATTCGAGTTCTTGAGGTCGAAATACGTAAGCTGAAAAACAAATCGTCGAAAAAATATGGATTGCATGATAAGTGCCAAATTACCTCCTATTCATAGAGACATGAGATTGATTAACCTACACACACCATGTATCCGAAAAATCATTGCTTTCAGAACGCAGCATCTCTCTATCCACCAACCAAACAAAACAAAACAAAAAAAACAATACCCAACAGAGGAGGACGTTACACAACATAAAAGCTAAGCCACCCTCAGAGGCTGACGAGCTTGGGGGGGCCGCAGGCGTCCGGGGACGCCAGATCAGCCATACTAACCGGAATATTTCTCTGCTGGCTGCTGCAGGACGGCACCAGCGGCGTCGAGACGGGCGTGAGGCCGGTGCCGCCGCCCATCATGGAATCGAAGTTGAACGTTATGCCGTTGGAGGGCGTGGAAATCGGGACGCCGAGCGTGTCGGACATCATCTTGGGCGCCACGGCGCCCACGTTGAGCGTGCACGGGCGGTTCGGCTTTGTTATTGGCACTGTCGAACTAAGCATCACCTTTTTGGGCGACGGCAGCAGGAAGCAGTCGTTCATGTTGTCTATCATCTCCGTTTTCACACGACCATTGATGTTGTTATTGTTGTTGGGATAGTGGTTGTTGTTGAAAGGTTTGACGTCGGGGGGGCTCTGGGTTTGCAGGCGGCAGTGCGGGGATGTTTTGTGGGACTCCAGGAGGTATTCCAGTTGTTCTTTGAGCTGCTGGAGTTCGTGAACCTCTTCTTGGAGACACTGTTTTTTCAATTCGAGGTCTTCGGTTTCCTGCAACGGAGAACAACAAAAACTCATCGAGAGGTATGCAGAAGAGTAATTTTCAAATATCAAATATTAATTTCATGATTTTCATTGTTGTTGGTATGTTCCTGTAGATTGTCCCTATCAACTCAATGTGAAGAAGCATTCATACATTTTGATTTGAATGAATCTATAAGGGCAGAGAAACAAACCAAAATTTCATGAAATGAAGGGGAAGAAGAGTATTTTTCAGAGAATTCTTCAAAAACGTCTAATAAAAGCAAGAAGGAAATGGAATTATACAGAAAATCAGAAGCTCACATTTCACTGACTGTAAGAGAACCTTGAGAAGACATATTTAGTGATGTTAATACATGGCATTTGATTCCTTCATGTTGTGTTCAAGCACATACTATTTTGTATGTTATAACACGATAAAAGCTTTGATATACAGGGTGTCCTTAAAAGGTCTTCACAAAAAGCTACCACATATTCTTCAAACCAAAACAATTCGATACAAGCAAACTTACCTCAGTAAAAAGTTGCTTAGTTTGGGCGCTAGACGGCTCTGAAGTTGAAATTTTCAAATCGATTTTGCTTCATAACTTTTGAACGGCTCATGAGATTTTTTTCAAATTTGGCACGTCGGCATAGACTCATCGGGCAATGAAACTCATATCATAATCATAATGAATATCATTCCATGGGCGTAGAACTTGATTTTTTCAGTAAATAAACATCTAAAACTCCTACGCCAATGGAAAAAAATTAGTTTCAATATGAAATCTAAATTATTCAACTCATTCACTACAAAAAAGGTACTCTTGACAAAAGTCGATTCCTCTCATGGTTTCGACAAAATTTTAATTTTAGTGATTTAGAGCATAATTAATAATAAAACGATTAACAGATATTTCATAAAAATTGTTCAAAATGTTCACCATTTTCACGTATACAAAGATTTATACGACGCAAAAAGTTGAGATGTACTTTTTGCATAGGTTATTTCTATTGAAAATAAGTAGCACTGGTTTTTTTTTCTGAAGACTATTATTATCTGCTCGAAAACAGTGATATTCACATTCTTGGTTTCCATAGTTTCATCTGTGTTGATTTGTCGAGTTTTATTGAAGTTGATTGTTGATATCGGACTTTTCTGATTTATCATGGCCGTACAATACACCAATGAAGAATACACCGATATGTTATTGGTATTCGGATATTGTCAAGGAAATGGTCGAGAGAGTGTGAGGGTGTATTCGGCAAGGTTTCCAAATCGTCGCGTACCAAGCCACCCAACCTTTGCTGCAGTTGAGAGACGTCTTCGGGAGACCGGTCATTTTGCTCCTAGAACTGGTGATTATGGAAGACAGCGTTATGTAAGGATTCCCGAAGTCAAAGTAGAAATTTTAGACCGTATTGAAGAAAATCCAGAATTGAGTACTAGACGGATAAGTAATGAACTAGAAGTTTCTAGGAATGCCGTTCATGAAGTACTAAGAGAACAATTATTATACCGATACCACAAGACGCCAGTTCAAGATTTATTAATCCATGATTCACAAAGTCGTCTGATGTTTTGTAGGTTCATTAATTTGCAAAGAGAAATGAATCTGAACTTTGGAAAGAATATTTTGTTCACTGATGAAGCTTGTTTCACGAGAAGAGGAATAACTAATTTCCATAATGAACACGTTTATGCAATTGAAAATCCTCATTCCATTAAAATAAACCATTTTCAACACGAATTCAAAATCAACGTTTGGGCTGGAATAATAGGAAATTTTATAATTGGTCCTGTCATACTTCCACAAAGATTAACAGGAGACATGTATTTACAACATCTACGAAATACGTTGCCAAATTTGTTGGAAGATTTACCACTCCAACATCGGGTAGATATGTGGTTAATACACGATGGAGCTCCACCACATTTTTCGGTGGATGTTAGGAATTTTTTAAACCAACAGTACCCAGACAGATGGATAGGTAGAGGTAATGATGCACCCGTGAATTGGCCACCACGTTCTCCAGACTTAACACCGATGGATTATTTTGTATGGGGTTATCTCAAGTCTACGGTTTACAAGACCCCTGTGAATACTGTAGAACAATTATGGCAACGTATCCAACAGGCGACGAATAATCTTACAGGCGATGAAGAAGTTATGCAAAGAGTACATTTCAACTTTTTGCGTCGTATAAATCTTTGTATACGTGAAAATGGTGAACATTTTGAACAATTTTTATGAAATATCTGTTAATCGTTTTATTATTAATTATGCTCTAAATCACTAAAATTAAAATTTTGTCGAAACCATGAGAGGAATCGACTTTTGTCAAGAGTACCTTTTTTGTAGTGAATGGGTTGAATAATTTAGATTTCATATTGAAACTAATTTTTTTCCATTGGCGTAGGAGTTTTAGATGTTTATTTACTGAAAAAATCAAGTTCTACGCCCATGGAATGATATTCATTATGATTATGATATGAGTTTCATTGCCCGATGAGTCTATGCCAACGTACCAAATTTGAAAAAAATCTCATGAGCCGTTCAAAAGTTATGAAGCAAAATCGATTTGAAAATTTCAACTTCAGAGCCGTCTAGCGCCCAAACTAAGCAACTTTTTACTGAGATAAGTTTGCTTGTATCGAATTGTTTTGGTCTGAAGAATATGTGGTAGCTTTTTGTAAAGACCTTTTAAGGACACCCTGTATATGTCATGTTATTTTTAGAATGGCAGGCCAAAAATATGACACATGAATAACGTCTGTAGAAAAGTGTCTAGTAGAAATATTACAATATCAACGTAAAAATTACCAAGAAAAGTATGCTCAACAGAAATATGAAGGAAAGAAAAAGTACAAAGAGAATTAAGAGAAAGGGACTATCAAGACTATAAATCAAACGTACCCCAGAGAACAGTGGAAGGCTAGGAAGCTATGGAAAAATGAAGGGAAAAAACGTAGCGTCGTTTAGAATTTAGAGATGTAATTGAAGTCCTCATAACACCTCCTTCTCTCCAAGGACAGCAAGAAGCTTGACAATAAAAAAACAGGCAGCTCAAATAGCCAAACTTGAATCTACACTGCAGGGTTATGAAAAACAAAAAATATAAAGTAATGTTGAAGATAACTTGGGATATTGATTATTGGTTTTTGTGTTTTTAGGTTATGAATTATATCTATGTACTATATATATACTATGTACTTTAGGCCTATAATTATTGTTTCAATTCCTACTGATCTATATATTTCAAATGAACTAGTAGATTCATCAAGTGCTATAGAGATGATGAAGAAAAAAAATACTACACTAAATACGACGCCAATGAATCTTGTCTTATGTCAACGTATTGGATGACATTTTATTTAGAGTCTTCTGCGAATTGCGCACCTATGTTTTCCGAGTTTCAATTTGGATGAGGTTTCCGGGTAGTTGGGCATGGGCACTATCAGTCTAGGTCATGATGTAAATAAAGACTGGTGTCTCAACTCCTTATACCCAGCCACTAGAAAAAGTTGTAGACCTTCGCCTACTTGATTTTGTCGGTTTTCAATACCTTACTAAGGCTTCCCAAGATCGAAACTAGGTGGCGTCACCTATGCCGATCTCGAAAGTTATCTTGGGAATGCTGGAAACACGATGTGGATTTGAAATTCAACATAAATGTAAAAACTGAACTGTTAGCTATCCATCACTGTCAGGTATCCGTCATTATCAGTAAAAGCGGATTTGACTTCACCGGATCGACGATCGTATATACGCCATCTATACTCAAGTGGTGCGGCCTTAGTGAGGTCGTTTGACAGGTCTACATGTTTTGGAAAGAAACAATTGAAGAGTTATTTCACCATCCTATATCCACCTTGGTCTAGGTTGACGTTACGTCGGTGGTTCTGGCTCACGGAGTTTTGCCGGCTACCAGTGTTGCCAGCCCAGCTGCTCAAATAGTACTAGAACTTCACCGAAAAAGGTACTCGGTTACCAAAAAGAGTACTAGTTGGATTTTTTAAAATTCCAATGGTGAAAATGATGAAATGTTCATTCAGCGGAACAATAATTTAAGGCTTATTTCGATACAGAAAAAAATCATGGAAATATTGAAACAAACAAATAGAAATGTTTATTCCAGGTAGTATATCACATATTGGATATATATTATCACAAAAAAAATAAAAGAGGTACCTTTGTGGATATACAAACATTCTACAGGAAGAGAAACTCATATGTGTACATCTCATGTATGATCCATGAAATCCATATATGATTGCTTTCAGTTGACAGTGATTATATACACTACATTGCAGGATCTGCACAGATCATGAACATAAAACATAGCCTCAAGGATAGATGATAGATAGAAAGAAAGATTTTTAACACTTCTCGCGTGTTTCTTGGTTAATTTCAATGACCTATGTTTCAAAAATATTATTCAGTAGTAGTACTAGATCGAGTGGCAAAGTATTAAATCTAGTATAAGGGCAGTAGCACTGGCAACGCTGCGACCGCGCTACTCACCATGACGAGCGTGTTGGTGTGGTCGACCCTGCGCTTGCGGCACCGCGCCGCCGCCGCCTTGTTCCTCTCCCTGCGCACGCGCCGGCGCTCCTCCTCCTCGGGGCTGCAGTCGAGGTCGCGGGCGGGCTTGCGGCCGCCCATGTTGCGGCGCGCGCGGCCGCCCTGCCGCGGCGCTGCTAGCGGCGGCGTGGAGCGCGCGTCGCCGTCCGAGCTCGACTGCGACAGCCCGCTGCTGTGCCACGGCGGCTGCGACTTTGACGAGAAAGAGTCCGCGTCGGCAGCCGACACGTACTGGTTGTTGCCTGCGACGCACCGAAAAATATTTATCAATTTATTTATTTCTCACTAGGAATATGAAATAAAATACAATATACCGGGTGTACAACTAAGAAAGGATCATCGTATAGATTTCGGATGAAAAAAATTATTGAGAGTGTGGCTGAGTTTGTAGAACAACCGCTAGAGGTCGTAATAGCATTGACAATTTGAAGAAAAAAAAACGGGTTTTCATCGAAACTTAATATATATTTTAGTATGTCAAAAATACTTTCTTCGTGATCTCGTGGGAGGATGAAGAGCGCAAAGAAGACGTGATTATAACTCCAGTTTGATTCAACGGAATTCGACTCCGTCTCATTAGAAAGAGTTGTTTCTGTCCTTTGAGATATGCTACAAATCAAGTAAATTTGTATTTCATAACGACCGCTAGAGGGCGCCGTTGATTTGAGTTGAATTTGAGTTCATTCGATTTTCTGAAAAATTTCAAATGGAATCATGTATTTTTTTCAATCTGACATAGAAGTTGGTCAAACAAGCAGAGAACTGGTGAAAACCGTAAGTTGATACTTTCTGAGGAATCGGAGATATAATCAGAATTTTATACGAAATCTGTATGATGATCGGTTCTCGAGATACATCCGGCGTGACATAATGCCATATTTTTCGCTATTTTTTGGATGTGGCATCTCGAAAAATTAGTAATTATGATAACTGTGACAGTAGGCTATTAACAAGAAGTATATACTCTGTACTCTGTACCCAGTATATACTTTGAACCAACAGGAAAATTGCATTCTGAAGAGGTCATTCATTATGCCATTCTTCTCCATACTGAACAACGTGCGAAATGTTAAATGATAAACATAAGCAACGATAAGCATTTTCCTGATTTTTTCAGATTCCCCCTTCCCCCCTCGTTTCTAAAAATAAAAATAGAAATTATAATAATTATTTCAATATATTTTTACTAAGGACAGATTTATGATCTGCCCCAAAATGTTTCTGCTGCGCATCAAATTCAACCTTCAGATACCCAAAAGGGAAATTCTCTATTTGTCAGTGACACCTCGTTTTCTTCAAATGTTGGAAAAAGAAAAACATATCGATACTGAAGATATACAACATATATCCGATTGAAGTGATATCAAGATCTTAGAAAATGAAGATAACAATCAAAAAAGCACTGACTATGAAATCGGTATGCCTTTCATTGACAAAACAATCATTATAAAATACCAAGATGTCTGTCTAGGAATTATACTACCTATATCAATATAGTGAACTCAACAAATGATATAATGAAGTATACTGAATCACATTCAAGACGTCGGGCATAGATTGTAGATTCCCATTGGGCTTCATCAGGAATTTCACTGATTTTAGTGAAATACACAAAAACATCGTTAGTGTTAATATTGAATATGAACCAGTATTTACTCTCCAGTAATGATGTAGTGCGAGATCCAGGTAATCTATCAAACATGGTTGCCATAAAGAAATACAAACTGTCACCATCACAAAACTAAAAACTATGTCTATATTGGAGACGAAATTGTTTCAGCTGAAATATTGACCTTGCACTTTCAATCTGAATAGCCAATCAGGAAGCAATGGCGATAAGCAAAAATAAACTGTTGTTGATCTTTCAGAGAGTCCCGATATCAAGGTTCACAACTGAACGAATGGTTCTCATGGAATAGCAATTTCCACAGAATTTTCTAATGGAGGATATAAAAATCATTCCTTATTGAGAAAATAGGTAGATATTCATCGATGTTGAACAAAGCCATCTGCGACCTTGATAATAATTGTTTTAGAACGAACTATTCCTTTGTCTGGCCGATGTTTTGCTATTCCTTTGCTGTAATTTTCCCATGGCTATTTAGGTTTTATTTATTCCTATCGATTTATTGTGTTACCAAATATGCGATTCGAAAAAAATTTGATGGTAAGTTATCTGAGGAATGTTTCTCTGATAACATGTTTTATGATATAGAATCTATCAGATTTCCAGTACATTTATATTTACTTTTGGTTAACATTTAATGTAGATATTGTGTATATGGATATTTCCTATATGGGTAACAAGTAACAAGAATAGCTATTTTACTTTTTACGGCGAAATTCACTGAGTAGTAATATATTCCAATTAATATTTTTGTTTTAATGTTGTTGTATCTAATTATAATCAGTTTTTTTCAAGTTCTTTGTACCTACATTCCCATTGCGTCTATATACAAAACTGTATCTACCATTGCCAACATTATGGTTATCTGTTATTTATAATTGATATCAGTGTCTAATTCAGCTTAATTTATTCTACATTATATCATTATCAACCAATCATAATTATGTATGATTAGTGAATTTGAGGTGACATTCCATTAGTCATGAATTAACCGATGTCATCAATCGAACAGTAGGGGTCCGTATGCCTAAGATCCCTGAAGAACACTACGTGACTCTCAACTAGAATGACACCAAAACAACTGTTTTGGTTTGTCTGAATTGAAAACGCTAAAAACAGTCAATTGATGGAAGATCTAGGAACCGTCACCAAGATATGCGTAACTATAAACAGGACATTTCTTTGAACAATTCACCGAGTCCTTGAGGTTGACTTAAGATTCGCCGAGCAAATGCTAGTAATTGACGTTGATCACAGGACTAATTGGGGGCTTTCACTCTCGTTATTTTGGTAAACCTTTGACTCTTCTATAGAATCTTACCCAATTATCGTAGTTCGTAGAAACAGTAACAGTTACAATCTTTGAAAATTCAAAGAATACTTTTGGGAAAACTTTGGGAAATAATGCATCAAGGTGTCTCATATATTTTACATATAAATGCAAAGGTGAATATTTTTTTCCCTCAAATTTCGTAATGTGCGTTAAAGGATTGAAGTCTTTATTCGTTCTCTAAGAACACTTCTGACCTTTTACTCGAATCGAAATGAAATAAAAAATTGATTTCCAATGGATAGAGAGTTTCTATTAGTATTGATATGGGCATATATTTACCTATTGAATGTACTAAAGGTGGTACAAAGCCGGCTTCATTCTCATGTGGTTCCGGTTTCGATTGAAGTTCGATGAAAGTTTGCTCGATGTTTCGTAATGTAGTGGGGGTTAAAGTTGGTGTGGTTCGGGTTGGCACTCCTGAGTTTAGGCCTTCGAGAGTTAAAAACTGAAAATAAAAAATCATGGTTGTTAAATATAGTACTTGAGAAATCAAAATGGGTTGTGGGAAATAAAACTGAAGCTATATTAATAGATATTGTATCAGTATAGTTTCCAATGTGATATAAGTGTTATTATATCATTAAGTATAGAAATTTCGTAATTATTCTATTATGTCATGAGAAACAAAAAAAAATAAGCAGTTTTTCGAGTAACAAAAAAAAAGTATTTTTGAGTGGAATTTCAACATTTTTCCCTTTATTTTTAAATCCGTTCTCCATACTATTTGAATCAAATTTTAACTAGCATTTCCTCACCAAATGCATACTGTATTTGTAATATGATCAAATCTCATAATAACTTAAAGTTGTGCATTTTTTCAAGGCATACACACAACATGTAAGAGGATGAGAATAGTGAGTTGGAAAATTGGAAATATAAATGACATTGAAAATAAAAACAATTCAGCATACTGTCAATCTATCCAACTTTTGATGTTCTTCTAGCTTTCAGAAGATATAATCATCATTATGATTAATATGAATATTAAACACAAGTACCTTCCAAGTGCCTGATCATCCAATTGGTTAATGTTATCTTGAAACGAGGATTATTAAAAATGAAAAACATAAGCTTGTAAATTTACTCCTTCTTCCTTTTGAAAGTTATCATTGTGTGAATAAATAAAAATAAAAAACAAATGATAGTTACCCGGCCAAGTCTTACTTAACTTAAAATTAGAATACGCGTTATTCTGTTAGAGAATTATTCACGATTATAAATAGATTTATTCAAACTTGTAGGAACTAACGTTTCTATAAGTGCTACGAGATATAAATATTTGATGACATTAAAATTGCTGCTTTCGCGAAAATGTTTCCAGAAATCTGCGCCGAATTTTGTTGTGTCAAAAACCATCAATAACAACAGAGAGAATTGTAGGAGGGAATACTTGCGAAATTCAATAGGAATAAGCTGTATATACAATGGTTACTCCGATTGTATTGTATCAATAAATCAACTGAATTTCTGATAGCCAATTAAAAATCATAGAGTAGCCTATACATGCCGACTGCATAAGGAAACACACAAGTTGATTTTCTGATTCGATGTAATCTTGGATTTTATCGTTTCATTCTGTTATCTAGGTATCACCAATTGTTTCGTAATGAACTTTCATTTTACCTTGCTAGGCGAATAAACACGCTGATATTTTACCTAAACTTATATGCAACAATTTGTTTTTGAGGGCTACACCCTAAGGCTCTGGTGATAAATAGTAGTAGCACATTTTTAGCACGAAAAACGAGAAACTGCTGTTTGGAATTCAGTTAAATTTGTATCCGACCGCATGGCTTTAAATCAGTGAATAAGGAATCCCCAAATAATAAGGATAGTTTCCTGATTGGGTGGATAAAAGGGTATAAAATATATATATATATATATATAAATATATATATAACAATTACTCTGCCGCCCCTATATACATACTTTATAATGAATTAATTGCTGAGGCGGATTTATATATACCAAATTGATTATTGAATTTCATAGCATATCTATTTGGTTATCCAAAAGAAAACCAGCTTTCAACATCTGTTGACGTGAGGTTATAATAGCACCCTGTGTTAAAATGATATAGTTAGGATTACTGTGAAATAAAAAGAGAGAAAATAATATAAAAATATATAGTAGTCCTTTGTGATCGATGTATGTACGTTAAATACTTGTCGAAAAATAATTCAAATATGAGTAGAAATGATTGAAGAACAAAAATCATGTACATACTTTAAAAAACAAGAATTATGACAACAAAAGTCCGGATCTAATAAGTAGTTGATGTAAAGGTTTTGCTTTAATTTTTTTGAGAATCTTCAATTCATGTGTCACATGGTACAAAGGACCAGTATATATGCAGGATATCCATTCAAAATATGCTCCAATCCGATGCCTTAATAATGAATAGCATTTTTCTGAACTCTATCAGATATGCTAGTTCCAATTGAAATCGCGCACACTGTATTTTTACAAAAAATCAAACCATGGAATAAGTCAAACTCGAAGCACAACTATTAACATTACCGAAGCAGAAAAATCATTCATTAGTATTTGAACAAAAAAAGAAAAAATTACCTGTTGATAAAATAACTCTTGCGCAAGAAAATGCGTGATTTCCTTCTGATCTAAGAACGCCATTTCGTGAAAAAAAAAAACAATAAAAATCTCACTGTGCGAATCGTTGAAGCAAATAATAAATAAATAATCTCGTTTATCGAAAAATCGATAGAATTCGTTCGTTCGTAAAAAAGTTAAAAGTCGACCTCGCGACTTTTCCGAGGCCCGACAGCTCGATAAATGAAAATCGGCAAGCTATGATTTTCCGTTTGTCGTCTTTATTTAGATAGGAAACTGCGCAATCGCGCGAAATTAAGTCGCCGAGTGCTGTTATTTATAAATTTACAGGGCGAACCAAGAGATACCGTTTCGTTTTCGCAACATTTTCATGTTCTAATTTTCTAATCCACTCAGGTGATGACCTCTAGACTCGAACAATAGTCATTTTTCAGCTTTTAATGGGATTTTCTCTCCTTGTTTCTAAAAAATAGAGTAGAAGTTATTAAAAATTATTGCAATATATTTGTAGTAAGGACAGATTTAGGATCTGTCCCAAAATGTCACTGCGCTTGAAATTAAACCTTTAGATACTTAAAAGAGAAATTCTCTATTGGTCAGTGACACCTTGTTTTTGAAAAAATTTGGAAATACAAATATATTTAATAAGAATAAAACCTCTACTTATCTTGGTGGACGTTTCGGGAACGAATCTGCTCCCGTTCTCAACACAATTGAAATATTTTTCTCTTCGTAAACTTTTTTCAATGTTTCCGATTTTGACACTAAAGGTTTGATTTCAAGCGCAGTGACATTTTGGGACAGATCCTAAATCTGTGTCGTTACTACAAATATATTGCAATAATTTTCAATAACTTCTACTCTATTTCCCATTGAAAGCTGAAAAATGAATATACCACCTCCTCGAAGAACTTACAGACAAAATCGAACAATAGTGCACCTAAAGGTATTGTTCGATAAGCATCACCTAATGATAGCTATCACCAACGAAGATGAAATCTGTGTGAGTAATTTATTGTTTATGATTTTGAAACTTTGTGAAAATAATGAATATTATACATAACGTTTGAGTGACTTTAACACTAGAATGCAACACTTTACCATAGACTATAGAAATAGTATTCTAGAGTCTATGACTTTACATTGGGGTAAAGCCTTGCCAAATGAAGTCAGTCTTATTTTTGCGAAAGATATAACATATACACAAAAATCAACAAAAACTGCGCAAAGAAGAGATTCACAAACGTATTCATCAACATAAATAATTTGCTGCAGCAGAAAGTTGAGCAAATTTTATCTTGACGCAGCAAATAAATTTATTTTTCACATCGATTGCTGTTGATTCTGGATTTTTGATCTACGCTCCTAAGAAAAAAACAGGAGAATCTACCTATAATAGGAGATGGCTTAGTTGTTTGTTGTGATGAAATGGTTATTTTGTACACTGGACTGAGTTTCTATATTCGATATATGACTTTTCATATGATCGGATATGACACAGTTCCACAATACTGCTACACTGGCGTTGACATACACCCTAAGAATCGAATACCTATCTCTGAGATGAAATGAGCACTCCCAGCCATATTCTTTTAAGAAGATATTAAATGTGAGTGGTACTTATTGCCAAACTCTGAAGGTGATCTAAAGACAGTCAAGTAAGTGAAAACAGCCTGTTTTGGGACATATCCAATAATCAACCTTTCGCTAATATCTGCCGAAATATTATAAAAACAAAAGAGTTCAGAAACAGGATTCATCAGGAATAATGATGAATTGACAAGAAGCCAAGAAGGAAGCAACGTTGACAAATAGAATATATGTCTGATGGTTGATGAAGACTTGAATTAGAGGAAAAACGTTAAATATAGGTGTGTGGTATATTTTTTATGATAAATATATGAATTAATATAACTCAGTTAGTTTTTGTATTGAATTTTGTATTTTGTATTGTATTTTGTAGGTTTTATAATAGTGGTATAGGTATTATACTCAACTTTTATCTTTTACGACATATGTTCATATCGCAAATGAAATACTAATGTAATAAGTTTTTATCAGAAGCCAAATGAGCACATCGAGAAAAATACCCCAACTTTATGGTCTCTAGAAACCATTCCATTATGTGGTCACGGCAGTTTCAAAATTATAAAAATAAATACGTAGACAGCTGTAATTAGGATAGTTGAAATTATAAAATATAATTCAAGTCCGTTGGTCCGTTGAATGCTGGTCTTTTTTAGAACCACCTGGTATACACGTTTTTCGCCTAGAACTTGTGCTTCCTACCGAAATCATTACGGGAAATACCAACCTATTATTAGATCTTAAACGGCAAAAGACAAGAACCACAGATTATGCATGTTAATCTGTTCGAGAGCACTCGGTGGATAGATAAATACAAAGGGTAGGAGGCAAGAAACAGGGCAGTGAAGAACTCCGTACGAAGTTGATATTGCCTTAACGTTTTCAAATCGTGTCGACATTTAGTTAAGATATTTTTGGAATTTCAAAAACCGACTTTGTTTTCGTTAAATTACTTCCAGAGTCCTATCCATCATGAAAAACCCATGAGTTTATAATTTTGTTCATTGAATCTTGTGAAGCCTGACTTTCTTAGCGTGGTAAGGCCCTATTGACAGAGTTCGATAAATGCACTATACACATAATAATCTTTGAAAATTATAGCTCAGGACAAATATTCAGTTCGAAGCTATTTTCAATACCTAAAAATTCGAGGAGACGAAAAAAAATATATATAAGGTGATAATTTTCGTTTATGAAAACTAGGAAATGAACCTGTTTTAGGCCCCATGAGGGGGATCTCATGGATTCGCCAAAGTATACAGATTATTTATTTCTCAAACTGTGGATTCGGCAAGCTCAACTTAATACTGAAAATCACGGAAACAATTTCGAACATTTACTTTCATAACATTTATAAATCAAATGAATTTTCAATTTTACGAAATTCAGCTTCTTTCATCATTATGCGAAATGAATTGGTATATCTATTTCGGAAACTACAAAACATTATTTGCCCTTAGCTATAATTTCCAAACATGCGTATAAACTAAGAATCACCTGTGTATCATGCTATTTATAACCGGATATACGATATTCATTGGTTCAACTCAATTGGGCTGAGCTTGTGTATCATGTTGATTTGTTAAATTTCATTCGTTTTCATCATGAATTTGTATGATTTTTGTAAATTAAAGTAAAGAACAATAGCAATTCATGTATTCCTATAATTCGTCGATTTGAAAAAATACAAGCATTAATAAAAAATATTCCTGTCTCTTGAGGCAAGGTTCGAAGCAACATTGAACGTTCTACTTCATTAAGAATACCCTAAACTAAACAATGTTCTTTGCGCCAACCCCACCATATTAATTACATTGTGGCATAACAGTGGATTTGTTGAATTTTCAATCAACCAATTCTTGGGTTGATTTCAAATATCGATACGATAGAAAATATCAAGATGAAGAAGAGGCTCAGTACTAAGAGTACTAAAGATAGCAGATCTCAATTAAATGAGACGAGTTATAGTTTGCTGATTTGGGTCGAATTTTGAAGGATCCTAAATGAAATCAGAGCCGTAATTAGAGCAAGGTGAATTCAAATCTCTTTGAGAAATAAGCATTGATTTCGAGCATTGATGTCTCATTTCATGAATTTATTTCCAAGAACTCGTTGTTTTATTTTCACTGAAGATTTTCATGCTTTGTCAAAGAGTTAAATACTTGTCGATATCAGAATTTCATTATTTCGTATGGTTCGCAAAGCCATTTTTCATTCCCAACAGGCGTTATCCACCCTAGTTACCGCTATGAATTTCTGAATAAGATGTAGGCAGAAACCAAATTCTATTCGAGAGGATTTCTCAAATCCTATCCTTGAATGATTACACCGATCCATATAAAGGATAATAAACCAAACTAAATAGATTTTACGAAAGTGAGCGAAACAAGGTTAGACACCTACCGAACAGACACGATAATTTTTGCTATTATATTCGATAATGGACTTGACTGATTGTTACAACATTCCGCTAATTCACGACTAAGATTACGAGATTAGCACTCGATGTGTTTAAGAACTTTTTCAATGAGTTCTAAATAGATTTTGCGTACCCACTTCTACTAGGTGTTGCCAAAGCCAGTAGTCAGTCTACCGAGCGTTTATGCTGTTTGGAGACAATTTCTAGAAGGGTTAAATTTGTCAGCGTGCCCTGAGGATTGGTTTCGATTAATACATTTTTATTCCATATAAAGATTCGAATATTCAATTCATCATGATCCGCTAATTTAGATTTGTCGGTATATCTTTTCTTTATATCGCTTCACGTTCAACACGTTCAATTTCCTCAGTAATAAATTCAGATTTTGAAGAAAGTATTGTGAAAAATGCAATTAACAACCAAAGAAAAAAGATTATCCTTGTGGAAGTTATCGTTATCCGAGTTAAACAATGTTCTTAATTTTCAAGGCTGAATTTCCTGGCTAGAGGCCAGAATTTGAACACATGAAGGCTCATTGTTACTACCAGTGCTAATTTCTATACTTCGAGCAAACCTCTTGTTTCGAGATAACTTGTGTACGTTTATTTGTCCGTCCGTTTATTGTTTGCTAAATTGAGTTTCATCGTTAACACTCCATTTGGACTGCGATTGTATTATTTCAGTATACGAAAAGGATGTGATTTGAAGCCAATGACATCAAAGGAGTCGTTAGGAGAGGAGTGTTTACTTACTAGACTCATGTTTCAGCATCCAAAAGTTATAAGTCCCATTCAATTAACTCATTATTCATTATTTGGGTAACTGACATTCGTAAAATCCAGAAATCAACTGGGTTGGATTTGTTGACGGTCCAATCGAAATAGGGTATACGTGAAGATTCCGTAATAGTAGGTATATTCTTCGATGCATATGATGATGACCATTATCCAGGAAGATAAAAATTGAATAGTATATAGAATATGGATATAAATATGTAATATAATAAAAGATATATTTGAAATTTTTCAAAGTGTACCTGCCGATCAAGTTCTTGACATTGTTGACTTTATCTAGTAGATGATATAATCATAATTACCATTAAATACATTTGTTGAAAGATAACCATTTTGAATTTAATCTTTGGTAGGTTTATTTCAAATTTATAACTCTTGGAAACATTGTTGTTGCAAATTGGATTCGAAATTTGCAGCATGAAAAAAAAAATATATCATGCGATTGATAGTTGACAATTCATTGATGCACTTATTTTAAGGTTATTGCATAAAAACAAGAAATATTGTAATGGCAAATGCTGGAGGATCAACAGAGAACTAAAAATTTGTTAGACAAAATAGGTAGGTATTGATTGAGTTTCTATTACTACTGTACATCTCTCGCAGAAAATGTTGGATTAAATGGAATTCAAGGAACAACGCTTACATAAAATCTAAAATACTACGTCATTGTACAAGTTTACAAATCCATTCACGACATTCTAGCGATGACTAATATTTCTGGGTATTCCGCTGCCGATTTTCTTCCGAGCAAAACCAACCTTGATCGGCCTCGGCAAAACGAAGGAAACAATAAAGAGCATCATCGGTTACCGGCCTTGTAGACCAGTCATTCGAGTCGATCAATTCAAATCAACTCCAAAAGTTTTCTTAAAATCCATAAATCCTTCTGTGACATCTATGATGCAGAGAACGTTGTTTAAATTGTAAAACAAGCGATTCAAAGCTCTATTGTCGCAGTGAAACTTACAAACCGCAAATAGGTACCTACCGTTGGTATTAACGTGGTAATATGCATTGTGCATTCACTTTGCTTCCATTTGGAAGATGAGGACTTTGTTTTCTTTTACGTTTTTTTATTTTCTCTCGTAATCTGAAATATAACAAAAGATGTATGGATAGACGAAAACATCCATATTTATTTTTTTTTCTCTAAACGCTGCCATTGTGGGCACAAAAAAAGGATCGAAATAATAATGAGAGTTTCAATCTTGGTTACATTTGAAGAAATATAGCACTATCGGTTTGAGTGTTCTCAGTTACAAAAAGAAATTTTCCCAACAAAAATACCAATTTTTCCACAAGAATTAACATGTACATAATATTTGAATGAAT
Organism: Gastrophysa polygoni; assembly: GCA_963576655.1. Lineage (NCBI taxonomy): Eukaryota > Metazoa > Arthropoda > Insecta > Coleoptera > Chrysomelidae > Gastrophysa > Gastrophysa polygoni. Next base: position 16,647,452 of record OY755087.1, read on the forward strand.
CGAATCTAATAAAATTCATTGAATTTCGATTTTCAACGTCTTTCGTCGAACGTACTACATATTCACCCTAGCAGTTTACGTAGCCGTTGCCGTGCAAAGATGTAATATGTAAAATGTACAATGTAATGTAATGTAATGTAATGTAATGTATGTAAAATGTACATCCGTTTATAAACTTAGCAGTTGACGCAGTTGCCGTCGAAGATAACCAACTGTCATCTCCAGCGGCTACGGCAACGGCATTCAGCAGCGGACATCCAATCACAGATTAGTACCAGTGACATCTGACAGAAGAGAGTGATCAGCTGATTTTAGTTTCGTTTTGTTTATTTTATTTCTATAAATTGCACACCACGAGGACGAATTATTTCGAGAAATGGATGAAAATGGAGGTCCCAGAATGATATGCCTTTCATAAAGCAAGTCCTGTTTGCATACCACAATACATGAATACATAACCCAACAGATAAACGACATTAGTGACACAAAATTATCCGTTCTGTGCATGCGTCAGCAGAAATGTCATCAGTTTATAAATTGAGCAGTTTTTCCACTACTGCAACTGCAACGGCTACGTATTTCATAAATTGAGCTGTATGGTCCTTATATTATGTTCGGTGTCTATAGAAACTGGTCTAATGGGTAATGGGTCAGGTCTCACAGGCCGAGGCGAGGTATCAGACGAATACAGTTCCATCGATGAGTCATCGCCCATCGCGTCAACAATCGGAAATACTTCACATTCCAAGTTCCAAAGGAAATGAATAGGTACACTACGGAGCCGGGATAAAGGACCAAGACTCAAGTGGACGATTGTGAGATGATTACGAGTTGATGACAATGTTACACCTACGTAGACTCAGATCCAGAATGATTAGGTACCTATAGATAATGCCGAATTATGGAACTCGAACTCAAAAATTGAAAATTCCTCGGAAAATTCTGATTCTAGTTGCACTAGAACCCTGTTAGATTTGAGTTTCGTTTTGTGACAAAATATAGCATGTATTACTCTAATCAGTGAGTTGTACCGAAGCGTCATTCTCTAGATTGATTCATAATATCATCCGTATTACCACTTGCGATTTTATTTAATTCCGATTCACAACCGGAATTATACCTAGATATTTTAGACGATGCATAGAATTTCGACGTAATTGGAACCCGGAATTATGAAGGAAAATTTAAATAAAAAATAAATAAATTAAAATTAAAATAATAAATTAAATAAATAAATTCCCTTTTATGCTTCCGTAAGTGAGATGTTTTGACTCTTTTGGTTTTTTGATGGATATTGTAATTCTTCTCATGCTGGTGTATATCATTTTCCAGTTTTCTAACGGATAACGCCTGAATAAGGTTAAGTTGAAACATCACACTGATGCATTTGATTTTTTATGTGCCAAAACAACCACATAGCAAACGAATTATTTTATCATTTCTAATATTTCTTTCAATGCGATTTCCCGCCAACAAATGTCAGGTCTATGCTTTCAATTTTTTTGTGTGAAATCTCAATTGGCAACACTGATTCCTTCTCAAGTCACAGGTCAATATCGAGTGCACGCGTGCAAGAGATTCGAGTAAACCGAGCTGAACCTATTCGTGAGATTTGTTATACATTACAACTCTCGACATTACTGCAAAAATTTTTCGGTTATTAGGATCATCTAACCTCAACAGTCTACCTAAAATGCGTGGATTTAAAAAAAAATAATAAAACATCGGCAATTGGCTTTCGAAAAACGTGACGACCCGTCCCGAAATTTAACTCTCAAGGGGTTTCTTTTTTTAACATTCATATTTTTCGAGTTGCAGTGTGTGGGAGTTGGGCGTTATTGACTATTTCGCAGGAGGGCACGGAATGGCTAGCACGGAAAACACTCATGAAAAAAAAAATAAAAAATTAACTATTTTGATTTACTATTTGAAAATTTTTTCAGAGAAATGTGTAGTTTTCGAGGTATATGCAAAAAACTGAAAAAACCACCATAACTATACCATAGTGAAAACGACTGGAAATGCTGATAATTTTGTAACCATTCAGGTTTCACCATTTTATTGACCCGCGCCAAACGATTAAGCGCGAGTTTGCCAAGCAATAAATGTTGCATCAGCCGACTGATACCATCTTGAAAGTGCCTCGAGCACATTCAGAGCTTTCGAAAAAAATAGTACTCAAAAAAATAAGGTAATTAATTGTCTACGAAAACAAATGAACGGATCTCTGATGAATATTTTTAGCAGATAAATGGCGCCACATTAACCGCAATTTCCGTTCAAGATGTCAAGTGTGAGTAGTTCTCGGTGTATAGATATGTATAGTTGATGGTAAGTTTATAGACAGAAGCTTTCGAGAATATGTTTATCGAAATGGTCAGTTGTAAAAAGTGAAGTGAAAAGTGTACTGTGAAAAAGTCTAAATTGGACTATAATAACAGATGGTCACGGGAATATAAACTTTTAGATTCAGATTGCAGTGAAATGAACTTGCACTCACTTCTACCACCATAATATATGAAAATATTGAGGAATACGGTATTGGCGAAGTCCAAGTTCCAAATTTGAAAATTTATGACAAAGTTACGAAGCATGGTTCTGGGTAGATTAGTATAGTCATAACCGCCCTTCGAAAAATTGATGGAACGATTCAGAATCTTATGAATTATAAAAGCTCATATAATTATTATTATGAATTAGTGATCTAATTGCTTATCTCTATTATAGAGGAGACAGAAATTCCGCGCTGGTGAGTAACAATTATTATGAATATTCATATACCTAGTTTGGGAATATTTTCCTATTTGCATTTGTTTATACTAAAATAGTTAATTTCTCAACACCTAATGAGAATAGGTACTCAATTAGCCTATTTATGAATAATGAAATCATACACACATAGCGTGTTCTACTCAAGTTGAGAGAGTTGGAATACTATCACCTACTATAAGTGCATACAATGTTCTAGCAACCCAGAAACAACAGCATTAGTAATGCTATCTAGAATTAATCAACTGACTACTATATTGGTACAAAAATTCTTCAAAGTGTAGGTAGGTACCTGCGTAGTGGTTTTTCGAAAACAAAGTCTTGCGTTAAATGACAATTTATTTGGTTTTTACCAACCTCCTCTCAGTTCTCCGAAAATATTTGCGAAATGTTGATTTCATTTTGGATGATGAAATAATGTCAATGATATCAACTCAGGTTACCTTAAATCACGAAAAAATATTGAAGAAGTTTGTTTCATGTTACCTGGTGATTCGAATCTATTCAGTCATAGCCATTCGACGGGTGAAAAAAGTTGAAAAAGTGTACACCGTGAACAAGAAGTTAGTAACCAACGAACTGTCTTCAACTTTAATGGAATAGTCAGAAATTAACCAAAATACTCATGAAGTTTCATAAGATTTTTGTCAGCTTTTGACAACACGAAAGGAAAACCTATAATGTTCGAAGAACATCTTGTTGGCAGAGAAGAAAGGTAATGGAATTTTTCTCGAAAGTTTGGGGGGTCATAAACATTTTTATGTAGAATAGGTTTGAATCGACATTCCTTCCATAAAATAATTCAAATCAGATTCATAAATTGATCTCTCTTCGACCATTGAATACTGTATCTATTACATATAGGTTATATAATAATAATAATAATAATGATAATAATGATGATAATTTGCAATAAAGAAGAATTACAAAATATACTTTATTAAATTTCATACAAAGTTGCTCTAAATAAACAAAGCTACCCACAAAATCGTAGATTGCGCGTGGAGATTTATTCATCATGGAAAACATCTAGCGTTCATAACGCTTGGAACAATTCATACACATTACTCTGTTGACGAATCAAGGTCATTATTCAGACCCCAGGGATCAGAACATATCATTCAATACTTGGCGACCAACCTGGGCGCGAACGTTGGCTCTTCTCCCTTGACTTGAGTCAGTTATTGAACTGTCACTATTCGCGAAAACGATGTTTTCGAGAATAATAAGAGTAGAAATACATCTAACAACAATTCTCCTTGCAACAAATGTATGTAATAGTGAAATTATTATGCAATGTTATGTGAACTAGAAGTTTACAGTTTGCAAGTACACTTTGTGTTTCATCAAATATCATCACTCATAACTGTGATTAAGCGTTTTTTATTATTATTCTGGCTAAATCTTTGTGGAAGTCTTAGAGGAAGTCGATGAGGAAGTATAGTGTTCTACTCGCGGATAATGGCCATTATTCTCTTGCATGATTCTAAAACTCGGCTACGGCTTGGTTTCATCCAAGAAAATAACAGTCATAAATATGACTGTTGAAGAATATGATATTACCAGTATTACCAACCCTACCTAAGTAAATAAGAACGGACAACATAACTTTAACACTGTTTTTTTTTTGTCATCACATTTCGACATGGTTACCTATATTCGTAAATTTGAAAAAAATTCTGAACAAAATGACTTCCTATGAATGATTTTGTAATATTTATGCACATTATCTAATTTCTTCTGGAATTTTGTCCTATTTTATTAGCCAACCATGTTAGTTATGTTCATCCGAGTGTATATCTTAATATTCTAAAGCTAATTTATTAGAATGCATTCATATTTGAATCAATATTGATACAAATATCTTATCACCTCAATAAAAAGGACTATCGATAAGAATGATCGATTCGCATATCTGGAATTATATATATATACAGTTACGGCCATTTCATCAATTTCATAACAGATTTCGTAAGATTGCATCAATAAAATCAAGCGCATATCAGACACAAATGAAAAATTGCATTGAAAAAATTTCCAGGAACATAACAACAAATTAAAATTTTATAATACCCGAGATAATACCTACCTATACAAATATGCGACCGTTTAGATAATGCGAAATTCTTATCATAACATAATTCCTACCATCGACGCTTTATAGGCGTGTAGAAAGAATTCGTATAATTTTCACAGTTCATACAAAGCGCCTCAATCACTCAAAAAACGTTTACTAAAAGTGTATACAGTGAGTACCTAACGTCAGTACCATAACAAATCAATTATCCAGCCAAATTGCATGTCCGAGGTCCAATACAATCATGAAAAATGCAGGGAAATCTGTTCTCCATTTTCGTTTGAGATATACAATTCCCTCGACAACTCCTGACCTTCAACCAAGAGAAATTGGAAAATTTTCAAGATGATGGCGCCAAAATGATTTACTGTGAACCGAGCTGTAAACGGTGATTGGGATAAACAAAACATTGCAAGTTAGAACATGTACAGCAAGTGGATACGGATGGTCATCCCATTAAAATTCCTTATCGTCCACTTCTGTTTAACAAAACAATGTAACGATACACCTCAGCTTTGAAATGAGATATTAAAAGGAATTAATGAATGGTAGGTAGACAAAATTAAGTAGATATCGATTCATTTCAACCTCTAACAAAGGGGCTATCTTCAAATACCTATCTTTTGTTTGAACGGAAATTCCAAAACCATCTTCGACAGGAAAAGGCGTGTTTGTTTGTATTTGAACACTGATAAACACCAGTGTAAAACACAGCGAAATTACTTTCCATCATGGGCGATAACGCAAAAAAAATCCACCCCAATCAAGCCGCCCGCGCAAACAAAAGACGCTCTTTTCGAAACAATGGAACTAACTCACCTTTGGACTACTAGGAGGGTAACCACAACACACGTGTTCACGGAACAATAAATCTTTCCAAGACACAAGAGTGTAAGATACGGTACTGCACGTAGACAATAGAATACTGACGTATCGGCGAATACTTGAAATTGTTTTGCCGGTGTCAGTTTATGATATCTCATGTGACGTGACGTCAGGACTGGCGGAGGAGAGAGATAGAAGATGCGATGTTGCGATGATGGTTGCCGAAACGCATGCGGCGACTAAGGTGTTTGTTACTAATTATTTTTTTTTTGTTGATCGTTTCTAACTAATGCTTGTTTCAGGGGAAAGAATCTCGATGAACACCTGGGTTTGGGTGCAGTGTGCAGTAGAAACAAAGACATTCTATTTTGTCTATATTTGGAACAATCGCAAACACGGAACAATGAGAATGAATTCCGAGGAAATGTTTGTAGTAAAAACAATATTTAGACTGATTACGAGTTCAGCAGCTCGAAAAAATCTAAAATAAATTCCTATGAAAGGGGTAACCGGTAACCAGCATTCGATCTCAAAATACCTATACTATACCAAAGTATATATTAAACTGTGACTATACCTAGGTTTCATCGAAATCAAAGTTTAGCGTCGAAATCAAAAACTCGAAGTCGCGTCCTAAATGATATATACCTACAACCTACAACAGTATCAATGGCTGACCAGTTTCGTCCCCAAATAAGTACTTACACGTTATATCAAACTTTGAAGGTAACGAGAGAAGGAGGAAAGAGTTCTTGAACAAAATAAGTAGCAACAGAGGTTGGCTTTTTTCCTGACCTTGACAGCCTCATGATATCCCTGTTGTCGAAACATAAAGGTGATTGAATATTTGCCTTCATAAGAATACCAGCAAATGGACGAACTGCAGGACAGTAGAAGATTCTGAAAAGTTGACATTGACAAACAGCTTTGAATTTTTTGTTGAAATAATATGTACTTTTTCGCCTTCAGAAGAATACCAGCGAATACACATTTACCACAGTTTGTAATGCTCGTTGTGATGACTATTTATTCGGATGTTATAATCCACGATCACCAACGTAATGAATATGTAGCAAAAATCTTAAATCACTAAAGATATGCAAAGTTGATCGTGATTGACCTGCAAAATTAAAACTATTTCTATCTTTTTTGAGTCTGAAAGTTGCATCAAACAGTCCGATGGGCATTCGCAGTTAATGTTCGAAAAGAAGTCCAGCAATCGAATTGCAAGCCATTTCCCGAAGAGTATTGGAACCCTATGGTTGTAGGACATTACAAAAAATATATATATATATATATATATATTTATGACTACTTATATTTTTCCCACATTCATTCTTGACAATGATCATGGTTGCTTTCCCTCAATGGTTGTGAACAAGAACTATCGACCAGATAATGAGGAGAAACATATCGAGTGAGCCGACCCTGACTTTTTGGACGGCTAAAAAAATCATTGACCCACTTTTGGCGAGAGCAACCAACGATTGGATCCTTCTGCGGTGGCAGACAAAAGAAAGTGCCGAACATGTTCCGAACTTGTTGCCACACGAGTGGGTGTGACGTTAACGCGATGAGGTAGAGAAGCGGATTTTCCACATCGCGCGAAATTTACGAAACTGATCAGATAACGGATATCGTAGGAATCATGTGATAAGTGATTCTCAAGATACCTGATGAAATTTGGTTGGATCTACATGATTCGTGAACAAAAATCAAGCCTTATTGAGTTACATGACCATTCAAGAATGAGGAAGTTTCCCATATCTACAATAATTTTTATAAAATTTGTTTTGATCTCCGTCCTTGCGATAGGAAACATATTTAAATGTTCCAGATCATTTCTATTTCCGAAATATTGCAGCTATGAATGTTTGACGCAGAGAAATTGAAAAATGAAGAAAACCAATTTCCCACTCATCATAATTAGATTTTTCATAGATATATACACCAAATAAATCGAACATTTTTTTTCAAAGGAACTCCCTGTAAATTTTTCCATTTCAATTTCTTATGTAATTCCGAAATCCAATTATCTTCTATGTTACAGTTACACAGATACAGATATGAAACCACTATGAATGGAATATGCATGAAAAAATCTGGATATTTATTGGATAGCATGTCCTATAATGTAATAGTTTTTGAAACATTTGCATTTCAACAAAACGGCTACATTAAATACTGTCTTACCAGTTCGAAGAGGTAGTATTATCATTTTTCTCAAATTTTTTTTCGGTTTTCCTCTCTCGTTTCTCGAAGATAATATGATAGTATAATATAATACAGGTCCCGTATTGTATAGCTTTATAGCTATAGCTAATTCACAGCCACCTAAGGATGTCAAATAAAACATTCACAATATGCAAAGGTTGAGACCCAAATTGTCGAAAAGTCAATTCACTACAAGATTTTTCACCTATTTCCGAGTCTATTTCCTCAAATTGATAATAATGAGAAGATGTTCTCATGTTCAAGTCAAAAAAATATCCAACGTATAGAGAAAAAAATTGTTATCATTAAAGTTGCAGGAGATTGAACATGTTTAGCCCTAGGATATGATCGGCTTTCTGAATTTAGGCGAGCAATGACCCCCCGTAAGAAGAAAGATGTTTGTTACTTTATAGGGAAATGATTTGGACATAGTGACTGTGATATATCTACACGTTGATTATAGTCAAATACATTATAGTAGATATTACGGAGTTTTTTCACATACGCTGAATACGTATCTATGAAAAAGTTACAAAGTTATATGTTATGCTACGCAAACATGATTGCGTATTATAACAGTTTTCACTGCAGTGAAAACTGTGTAGGTCTGTTGACACTGTCAATCCAAGAAACACGTCACAAAGAACTACACAATTTGATATAATTACACCTTTCTTTGATTTATCAATGATTACCAATAGCATACAACGATGTTTGATTTCGCTTATAATTCAAATAATGAATATTCAATGATAACACCGAATTTGGTATAAAAGAATTTTCAGAATTTGAAGTCAATGAGATATCTGATGATAACTGTAATATAGTTTCAACTTTGACCAGCTCAGTGAAAGTCGATATTAGAAACGGTATATTAAAAATCTACATATATATATATACATATTATTGCTAGTACTTAATAATAATGATTTCACTCTACACTGGAATCAGGAATCTTCAATTGGAATAATCGCAAAATTTCTCTGGTGAATCTTTATTGTCAACAAAGTTATAACTACCTACGTTAATATTGGAGTCCTTTTTGTAGGATTGTAGAAAAGTTTTCAGAATCGGTAGCATTGCCAACACAAAATTATAAGATTTCTGCAGTATAGGTATGTCAAAACTGAATTTATTCTTTACATCATCCAACCCTTCATCCAACCTAACTTGAACTAAATTTGCACGAAATTCTCGAAAGAACTGTGTGGGATTTCAACAAAAAACACCCGAAGGAATGAAAAATTCTATGAAAATATATGGAACTGAATGGTAGTTTCGTGAAAGCAACACCAATTTTTAATGTACTAGATGATTATGACCTGAGCGATAATTGTTTGCCATTGAAGAAGTCGGAAATGAATAATGTTACGTTGTTACTTCTCAACATCCAACAGATCCATTTTCAAATTCATCTCAACACTAACACCAAAGTAAATAAGTCGAAATAATAATTTATACTCACAACTACGATATTCACACAAGTCTGCTTTAGACGAACAAACTAAAGAAATATTGCACTTTTTCTAATAGTTGTAGAAAAACCTACACCTATTTTTACCGGAAATGAAAAAAGAAGATCTTTGAAGTACTTATTTATAGCACCGCTGTGATTTTTGCATTGGAAATATAAAAAAGCACATACCGAGAGCATCCTTTGTACTTTTCGATTTTTCCTTCTCTCAACTTCGCACCTCACAGAACATGAGCTGAACATTTTTCTACAACTTTATTCTCGAAAGGACGCAGATTTTCAATTACTGGCAGTCAATTACACTGGCATTATTTCCATAGTCGACGTCACCAACACGATTGTATGTAAATTGACACGATACCATTTTCGCTTAGGAAGGTATTTTTGTTAGATCGAATAAAACGCAAGAAGTTTTACGGACAAATATCTGTAATGCCAGAGTTTGAATCTGTTATGAGAACTTCGAGTGATAGGATAATATCCTCTAGGATGAAAATCAAATTTTCTAGAGATAGTCACGAGAAGTACAAACGTAAAATTTTATGACTTTCATGATCTTATGACTATGACTTTTTGTAGATCATTGAAGTGAATTACGAAAATACGAAAAAATTGATTTTTTCGAATATCTCGAAAAACGAGAAGTACGTACTATCGTAGATTTTCTTTCACATCATCAATAAGTATATAATTTCGCAGTTTTATCCAAATTCAACCTTTTCGTATCTCTCACGGTTTTCGATATCTGAATGATGAACGTCGAATTTGAATATCCAATTTTAAATCATAAAAAGTCACTTTGACAGGGAAAAAATAAAGTAACTTAGATGCCCTTGCTTTCCGTTCGAGATGTTCAACTGTTTTTGTGTTTACATAAACTAAATCAACAGGAAAAATCATAACTATAAATATAAACTATACTATATAAACTATATATGCATAATGCAACAGATGAGGGTTCAAAATATACGTAAAGACTTGGTATATTTGATAATTTAATCAGGTCGAAAAACGATTGAATAATCATCTATAGATACCTCCGAATTGATTCCAGAATTATCGCGAAGTGGATTGGTCAATCGAAAACAATTTCTGTAAATTCCTGTTAATCGCAAAACCATTCATCATCTTTTTTATTCGCTGCGCGACCATTATCACCAATCCGTGTGGAAGACAAAGAAACAGTTGTTCGAAGTATGTAACGTGATTTTTTCACATAACAAAAGATAAACGCTCTAGAATGAGTCACAATCTTGTTCGGATAGCGCACATATGTTTGTTTATGTAAATGCCCAGCTGTGCAAAAGTTGAAGTTTGCGAGAAAAATTGTGGAAATTCTTGCAATTGCTACTTGCTGCATGACCCAATTTTCTTTGCATATCTACATTATAACCGTCCTGACATTTATATCTAATTTTTTTCTCAGTCCGAAATTAAGGGAAATCTGATTATTTCGTCTTTCTATTTTACAGACAACCACTTCAAAAATATAACATACTCATGCAAGATATGATCTAAGATCATTTCAAGACTATATTCTCATCCCATTGCCCTGAGGTTTGAGACTTAAGTACTAATTCAAAAACGAAGAAATGCAGTTCTAAATGAGGCTTCCCTTTTGGGTCCTCTTCCAGTTTTTTGTTCCATGATTTGTGTGATAAATCTTGAAATAGGTATTCTAAAAGCAACGTTAACGAATCTTCAAAAGGAGAAACACAAAACAAAAGTTGAGAGTCATTCAGAAACTCCGGATCAGTTTTCGGATGAGGTGCAAAGATACAAATACACTCGAACTGATAGATTTTTCAATTGCTAGCAAGATTAAAAAAAAAAAAAACAATAATTTCGACGATTTTTGCATGAGAAGGCGGGCAGGTTTCAGAAAGAAGTTTTGATAATGAATGTTGTGATTGACAGAAAATGTTGCAGAATATTTCGAGCAAAACTTTGTAATTTGAATGGTTGGACACTCAATGTGTAAAGCATCATTACTTACGGTATTTGCAGTTTGCAGATCTTTTGCAATGTTCAGTGCGGAAATAGATAATTGAAGCGTTTTCTGCAATTCAAATGATTAATTCATCAGAGACCTCGGCAAAATTCAATATTTTGCGCATGTTTTCAACTTTTTCCCTACAAACCCCTCAGAGGGGTGAGCTCCGACCCTTGACGAAGTGATACATCATTTTGAAGGTAATCGAACTCTCTTATTACCAAGGCTTCCTTGTTTTTGGGATTCAATGCAGTAGTTCTCGAGAAAACACACATGAAAATAATCGGCTATAGTGATGGAAAGTAACGCTTTTTTCCATTACATAAAGAATCATTTATTTTAATGTCAGTTCCTTGGTCTCTTAGTGAAATGCATACCTCGTTTCGCTTTCATTGGGCCACCCTGTATATGTACAGAGTATATTTGAATTTATAGATGAATTCTAATTGTAAAAATACGATGATTTTTTTATGAATTCTTCACTACACCTGATTTGAAACACAAGTAACGGTAGTCATTCATGCATGTTTGATGCTTCACTGAATCAATTATAAAAAAAAACGTGGGAGTTGACAAACGAATTATCAAGAATGAAAATATATCTGGTACGTTCCAGTTCTGGTACACACTGAAAGTAACTTCATGTAATGACTTGCAATTAGTACAATTATTATTAATCCAGTCTTTGTCTTTGTAGACCTTTCGTGGTTATTTAAAGAAGCGTTCGTGTGTGTTGACACTTAAAGGTCAATTGCACGCAGGAATTACCACATACAGGGCCATCACTTTGAGAAGCCATATAATAAGTTATATTTTTCGAAAGCAACTGTTGGAAGTGGGAAAAATAATCTATTTTTATATTATTATTTTTGTTGTTCAAATCTGGCTGCGAAAGTAGAATGAAATAGTTCAAACGGCGTGCCAATAACAATGAGATGTAATAGGGTGTTTTATAAACAGGTGGCAAAAATCAATTGAGCGAATATTTTAAACCATTGCGATTTCATGGGTATTTACTTCAAAACGTAAAATGAAAAATAGGGAATTTAATTAGCGTGAAATTAGCCCAACATTTTCGGTATACTGAATTGAAAGTTTTTAATAATTTCTTTTATAACCTTACCATTCTGTATACGTGCGAGGATACTCCTTAGCTACCGAGAGAAGCACTTTCATTACGAACTCGTTTTATACTGGCATTAATTTTTTCATTCCTGAGATACCCCCGAACCATTATTGTACCTCTTTTGAGTACTGTTATCGTCAAAGTTAGCAATTAATAATATACGAAATAATCCCGCACTTATGAATACTGTCATTATTTCTCGATGCTTTATCGATTTTGGATCATATACGTCTATAAAGATACATATTGTATGTCAATTAAGGTGACATCGGTACTTTTCCTCATTAGGTGCATGTTACGAAAAACTTAATTCTGAGATTAGTTCAAATTGTGCAGTATTATTTGAATAATAGATATAAAATAAATGATGGTGCCTGGCATTCGGAAGATTTAAAAAATAATAATTGCAAATATCAACATGAAAACTAATCAAAAGGCCTATTAATTGTGAGAACTTGAAGTTGAATGATTGAACAAAAATACAAGTTCATTTTTCATTGGTATTCGTTAATTTGACATCGATGATAATCAATCAATCAATCAATCAATAAAACAGTACTAAAAAAACAACTTTTAGAAGCAGGTAGACTTGCTGGCGGATATTAGCGATAACAGAAGCGTTATTTCAACAGGAAGAAAATAAATACATCTTTAACAGGGTCCAGCCGTAATGGCGGGAAAAAACGTAATGTGAAAATAAAGATGCCCGGTAAAAAATGTTTTCTTTCTTAGAAAAAGAGTTTTTTTTGTTATAATCGAGATTTTATGGGTTCAAAATTCTAGTCAAAATTATGATCAATCAATACCAAGTACTAATCAACAGACATATGACATAGAACGTCGATCGAGGAAGAGGTTTTCAAGCAGTCGTCTTGAAAAGATCATCTTCACGGAAATATTCCGGAAAAATTTCCTTTACAGCGCCAGTTCGGAAAATCCAAACCTGACAGGAAACAGAGGTGAAACATATAACAGCGAAAGTCATCGCACCCACAATCTAATATTATGTACCTACTAGGTTTTCCCGTTGGTTTTTGCACCCTACCAACAAGGGTTATTTTTGAAGTAAAAAAATTATTATAAATCTATCAAAACTTACATTCAATATTGATATAGGTGAATATCGAAAATGACAAATGTCATTTTGGACACGTGATCAATTGATTCACAATGGAATACAAAAATCAAAGATGTATACTTGAATGTGGTTTATCCGTTTACCATCCGTTTTCGAAATGATTCAAGAAATGTGAATTAATGTGCACTGAAATATAGTTAGTCTTGGACCTTATTCAATTATTTATTTTTCAGATTCAGACGATATTGTCACAATATTTTGTTGGATCGGTATACGAGAGCGAGTATGGAAGATTGCGCCAACTCAGAGGCCAACTCATCATCAGAAAAACCACTTGGCAAACGTAGCACAGTTTGAATAGGTACAATTAATCGTATCTTATTATAAAATCGCATCGATTCATGAGATGAGCCATGTAAAATAGCCTTGGGGAATGCCCAGATAAAAATACGTCAATAGACATAACACATCAAATTTTTCAGTATCTCAGCTCACTTCCAACCAACAGGAGACATTCAAAATCACATGCAGACTCTACCTTCCAAGTCGAAAATAAACCAGTTCTATGATCGCAATGATATTCCGGGTGAAATTGAGACTCATGGTACACGCCCTTTTCTCCTTTGATTTTATAATAGCTTCATTTCTGAAATTTGGAACATCAAGTATGCCCACTATAGAGAGCACTTTTTGACATATTAATTTTTTTTTTCAATTTCCGGTTTTTCCGTTAACCAAATCAACTTTCGATTTTGTGTATTATTTCCATTTATATTATTACATTTTTGAAATTGACATGATTTTGCGAATCCGGCGGTGATACCAAATAGATGATATTTTGTCTGTCCAAACACACATTGTATTTTTCGATCTGGATTAGTTATGCACCCCTAAAATTACCCCAAATGATTGAACTGATGCTACACTAGCTTCACTTTGAAAAAAAAAATAGTATAGTGAAAACATAATATTGAAACTTTCATTTATTCAAATGATGAAGTTTTAAAAAATTTAATAAAATAGGGTGTCAGGTTGAAATCATTCAAGGAAAAACAGGGAAACTTGAAAATCATATGTCAATTATGTCAAAAAGTGCCTTCCAATGGGCATATTTAATGATACAAATTCCAAAAATTTGAGCCACGAAACCAAAGGAGAAGAGCACGTGCACCATGAGTTTGTGTCATTTTAGGTATTCTTAGAATTTATTGAAAATGCGAAATTATTGAAAAATCAAAGAAAAACTACCTAAACATGAATATTCTTTTATATGAATAGATTCAAAAACTAATATGTAACCTTTTCAAGTGTGTAGTTAGGGCTATTTTTCTCAAACGAGTTACAAGGTCGGTTTAATTATAGGAAACAGATGGATGCCAAAGTCGTTTTTGGAAAACCGGAAGAGGTCTTTCAGAATTCTGTAGCAGAACTAGTTAACCTATACTGAATAAGCAATTTTTGATGGTAACCCGAAAAACAGAAACATTCAGACAGAAAAAACAGGAAATCATATTCAGAATTTGATTAGGTAATACATAATACATTCCTCTCAGCAGAAAGTAAAAAGTTCCTATTTACAAGGTGTAAAAGGGATGATGAACCGTGGTGGAATTCTAGTTGAAAAAACAACAGGAATTCCATAGAATTGCACTTTGAAAATGCATATCCTGAAAATTCTCGAAATGGAATCTTTCGAATTTCTGCCAGAGCAAGTGTTCATAATGGACTTTGAAGTGATATTAAAATATATTTCCATTTGGAGGTTTCATTTTCAAATTTCATTCAAATCTCATGAAGCACCAATAGACATGCAGGTGATTTTTTAATATTTCTACCAGTGGCGGTCGTAGGGGATGTATACTGGAAACTTTTCTAGAATAATATACGACAAATGCATGAAAATGGTTTTTTATTTTTTTAAAATATTTTTTTTTTATTATTTTTTTATTATTATTTTTAAAACGGTGCGTCGGACGGAAAAAATCAACAGGTCAAATGGTTACAAAATAAATGATGATTTAAAAAATGATTCTTATTTTCGGAATAAGCAAGTGCGTACAATATTTATTTACGAAAATCTCCAGTACACATTTCATACGGACGCCACTGGTAGAAATATTGAAAAATCTCCTGCTTCAAAAAATGCCCATCGGTGATTCATGTCAAATTTCATGAGAATATCCAGAACAGTATTGAAGTTATGATACGAAAACGATTTTTCACTCAAAATTTCAATACCCTACAGCTCGAAAGTTAAGAGGTTAAGGGCATCTGATCATATGAACTTTCCTCTCGACTTTCCTTCTTAAGATGAGCTGAGGAACTGTGAACCAAGTTTTTCTAGCCATAAATTTAATTACACCCTGTATTTATCTACAACTGTTTGGATATTGGAGAAACTTCAAGAAATCATTTTCATTAGAAGTGGTCAAAACATACAATGCTACACTCGGAATGGTTCACGTTTCATTCGAAATTCGAATGAGGATCCAGAATTTTCATTCGAATTCATCAAAGTTGCTGACCGAGTTGCTGACTTTGAATTGCTTTCTGAGTTTGATATTTTTTTTTTTCAATTCCCTATATCTTGAATACGGATGCCTTTGCAAAAATTTTTTACTGAGCAAACCGAGGAGCAAACCCAACTGATTTTGCAGTATCCTACGTATTCTAACAACAGGGTCAACTTTTTTTTGTCACACTAAGACACCAAGTGTATAACAGTAAATATCAACACATCAAGAAATACCGTGCCCCAGGTGCTGCAATAATAGTTTTTTTTTGCAATTTGACAGATCAATTGAATTTTGGTATTGTTGACGGTACTATACAATCGACCTGTCATGACCTTTACCTATTATTAAATTCATCAGTAATAAGCACCAATAACGGGTCGAAATCAAGTACCTACCTCAAGTACTATAGACAGTTTGTAGACTCGGTTGTAGATAATAGGTAGTACTAAGTAGGCTGTGGCATAACGGAGAACAGTTTTCCCTAAACTATTTCTGAAAATAGTTGAATTAGTTTATTTCGAAGCATTCTGTAATCACCTTAATATTCACCTATTCTTCCTTCATCAGTAAATAGGAACACCATATTTTGTGATGAAAATTAGGTAGGTATCTGAAGAAAATTATGCAAAGGAAATACCAACATACTTCACATAATTAAAGTATAGGCATGCATATATGTATAGCCAATAAAGTGTTAACTAATCCAAAACAATAATCGGCAATCGGCAATATTTTTCAAGATCAACATAAAGTTAAAAGTTGCGATGATTCATCAAATCTAACAATTGCGTAACGACCGAGAAAGGATCTTTAGGTGGTTCTTAATTAAAAGTCAGTTCCACAACACCGAAGGTATATCAATAGAGAAAAAAGCTTACCATTTTATTATCAGAAAAACCATAAGTATACATGTTGTATTCACTGTCTTCAGCGACACTGTCCGAATATTCCAAACCGAAATTCAAATACGGCACTAACTGCGACATACTAGGCTTTCAAAAACAAAGTCAGATGGAAACTTCGCACCGGTTACTTCGTAATCACAAAAAACTGATATTTCAGGTATACGATAGATATTATTATGATTCAAACAAATCAAGTGGCTATCATCCTCAGAACAAATGAAATGAAGTGTGTTTGGCGAAACCGATTTTATAAAACAAATGACTAGCACACGGATATAGCCATCTCTCTCGCCTCGAGCGATCCAGATTGTCCGTCCTTTTCGTTCGCTGTTTACGTTGGGTTGGCAAGAATAAATTCATAAATTAATCAGTGACGTAAATTGAGGGGGGGGGGGGAGGTAGACAGAATGTCGTGTGCGGAGTGAAATGTTCTCTAGGAAGTCCATTAAAATTTAATAGATTTTTCGCAGAATTTCGGAAGAGCGGATAGGTAGTAGAGGAAGTGGCGGGTGTACCCGGAATCGATAAGGAATTAAAGAAGATTATCACGATGCAATGATACTTGTGAAAAATAAGTTGATAGAAACTGAAGAAATTAAATTTTTCCACTAATGATTCTTTTCAATCAATGTTTTCAATAACTTGAAAACATTGCTAGGTAGGTGTGAAGCTATAATAATTTTCGTCAACTGTAGAATAGTGAATGAGTTTTGTATAGGTACCGTATAAGTATAACTATACCTATATATATATATATATATATATATACAACAATAACAACAATCAAAATAATATGAAAATAGATATGTATTGTATATACAGGGTGTTAATTTAGTGGATCAAAGTTCGTTATCTTCGTTGCTATTGAAATTCAATAAGACCCACCTCCTGCTATATAGGCATATTTCGAAATCATTTTGGAATAATAAAGGATGTTCTAGGATAGCAGGACGAACCAAATATGTTTTTCAATGGAACGAACACCCAGTATTTTCACATGTAATTATGTTTTCCTGTTCTAACCATACAGGATGGACCAATAGTGTGGCAGAGCAAATAGAAAATAGATGAGTTGTAGATTTATGAGAGGCGTATTTTAAAACTATTTTCTTTTACACAGTGTGACTTAACGAAGGATGCCGTATCAAATTAATGTTTTTTCAAATGGAACACTGCATGTTTCAATTCAATTCAATTTCTTTTTTTTTTTTAAATCCGACGAGAAGTTTTAACCTGTACCATATTCTATAACTTGAAGTTTCCATCCTCTCCCTAAATGTACAGGGTGGAGTTTGGTATCTACATCTGAACATCAAAGTTCAGTTGTTATATTGTAGAACACACAATTGATAGTTTTTTCTCATTTTGAACACATTTCGAAAATATTTCTTGTTTCTCTATCTTCATCATCACGTGATGTTACTTTAGCTGAAAGAATTAGGAGATGATATCGAAACGAATTTCATGCACTGTTACAATATGAAAATCATAAATTGATTAGAATAGAATAGAATAGAACTTTATTAATCCATAAAATACCATAATTACATGGTGTTGGACAAGTCAACTAAAAAGTATCATAAAGAGATATTGTTCAATAGAGGAATGTATAAAATATAGATAAAATACAATAAATATTAATACAGGGTCGCTGATATGTATGGAAACGGTCGATTATTTCCTAAAGTAAGATAGCTAGCGAAAAATGTTACGATACAAAAGTTGTAGGGTTTTTTAAAATCCATTGAGCTAATGAAAAATCAAGTATACAGGATGAGTCAAAAAGTCAGGACGAAACAAAGTTGCTTTTTCTCTAATGGGACACCCTGTATATTATTCCACATTTCAATTCTGCTCGAAATTCTGAACAAAATTGTTGAAGCGCATCATTTCCTAAATTCAACCGATTTCGAGATATCGAATTTTGAAAATAACTTTTTACTACTCTCAAATTTATTAAAGAAAAAGCACGAAATGATGCATATTTATTATGAAAGTCACAAAAGGTGGAGTATGTGGATATTATGATTACAATTTAATTATAATTTTTTTACAGAAAATAAAAAAAGCATAATTGTTCAGGGTTGAATAAAATGCAATTGAAACAATAAAATGTATTTTTTAATGAATGTCCAGGATATTTAAAATTTTATGAAAACAATAGTCAAGACAGGAGGAAAAGAAAGAAAACAAGTTTTAATAAACAACAAATTTTTCTTTGAAATTCTATTTAATAAGGTGCTCGAAGTGTTTACCATTTACCTCCTGACAGTAATGAACTCGCTGAACAAAATTTTGTAGTGAATCTAAAATCATGTGAGGAGGAATGGTAGAAATTTCATGCCTTATTCTTTCTTGCAACTCTATCTCAACGATATTTGGCGGCCTATTTTTGTAGACTACATTTTTTATGTGACCCCATGAAAAAAAGTCAAGTGGGGTCATATCGGGAGACCTAGCTGGCCATTCAATTGCTCCCCTGCGTCCAATCCATTTATTAGGAAAAGTTTCATCTAGATATGCGCGTACCATACGTCCAAAATGTGGAGGAGACCCATCTTGTTGAAACCATATTTGTTCTGCCGGCAAATTGGGATTGTTATTATTCGGGAATAATCGTCTAAGCTCTGGAATAATATGCTGTTGTAAAAGTGTAAAAGTGATAAATATAGTTCAGAGTTCATATTTCTGTTTATAAAATAGGGTCCTATGACGTGTCCACCAATAATGCCACACCAGACATTTACTTTTTGTGGCCGTTGAGTGTGAACTTCCTCCATCCAATGTGGATTTTGGTCTGACCAATACCTACAGTTGTGTCGATTTACGTGCCCGTTTAAACAAAATGTAGATTCGTCAGAAAACAATATGTGGTTGACAAAGTTGACATTTTCGCTTAATTTATCCATAATAACTTCACAGAACTCGATTCTACGATCAAAATCGTCTTCACTCAATTCTTGTGTACCAAATGAATTTTATATGGATGGAATTTTTGCAGTTTGCAAATTTTTTGAATGGAATATCGACTCATGTTATGATTCAAAGCCCTCTGTTGTGCCGAATTTATTGGATTTTCCACCACATCTAACATGACATTTAAAGCATTTTCTTCATTTGTAACGCTTACTGGTCTCCTACTTTTTGGTCGATCTTTGACATCTCCAGTTTCATGAAAACGCTGCAATGTTTTTGAAACGGTTGATTTAGAAATTGGTTCCCGATTTGGATGCAATTCATTAAAAATATTCACTACTTGGTCACAACTTCGTCTTCTATCACCGAATCCTATGATCATTAAAATTTCAATACGCTCAGTATTAGTTAAACGTGCCATTTTTGCGCGAAACTTATTTACACTTAATGTATTTTTGACATGTGTTGTCAAGATCATCACTGTTAGACAAAAGAACGACGCGGCGTTGTTATGGAGCTGGAAACATTCAAAGGTAACTTGATGGACTATGAACTTGATGGACTAACATTTTTGGATAATTTATTATAAGTTATTTTCAAAATTCGATACCTCGAAATCGGTTGAATTTAGGAAATGATGCGCTTCATCAATTTTGTTCAGAATTTCGAGCAGAATTGAAATGTGGAATAATATACAGGGTGTCCCATTAGAGAAAAAGCAACTTTGTTTCGTCCTGACTTTTTGACTCATCCTGTATACTTAATTTTTCATTAGCTTAATGGATTTTGAAAAACCCTACAACTTTTGTATCGTAACATTTTTCGCTAGCTATCTTACTTTAGGAAATAATCGACCGTTTCCATACATATCAGCGACCCTGTATAGTTAAAAGCTCATTGAGTATCAAAAAAGAGAAAATTTACAGGTTAATAATTAGGATCTATTCCTGCTCAAAAACTCATTCACTGTGTAGTAAGTTTCAGATATCAAAAAATCCTTGCATTGCCTTTTGAATTTTTCGTACGAAGTAATGCTTTTCAGTTCGCTGGGATTTCAGATTCCATAATCATGGCTAAAGCTTTGTAGTTAATAGAGACGCCACGTCACTACTGATAAGAAATTTCATATGTTTTGTGATAATACAGGACAGGGTGTTCAAAATTAAAAAAACCAAACGTTATAGATTTCACATCACGATTTACGAGATCCCATATAATAGCAAGAAGCGAATTTGTTACACCCTGTAAACATAGAAAAGAGTAATGGGCATTTCTCCTGAAACAGTTCAAAGATAGACCAGTATGGATGATACATCTCCTAGTTCTTCTTATTGGAAACAAATCTTATAAAATGTTTCTGGAGAAATATCCTCTTCCAGTGTAGATTAGGAGAAACACCTTTATCGTGCGCAAAAGTATCTACTATTTCATATCACAAATATGGTGCATCATCGGCGTACGTCCAATTGCTAATTAGGATCTCAAAAACAAAACAATAACCTCGGCAATAACGACATCGGCCACCTTGTGCTTGTAGGCAACAATCACACATGCAAGCTGTCTTTTGTCTTCACCGCCCACTACGTTTTTTATATGGAGAGTCCTATGTCTCCAAAGGTCATTGTTCAAAATGGTATTTGAACTCTAAATGGTGCCTACTTAAACAATAATTTTAATCCTCCCAGTATCTTCGATGTCTCGAAAGCTTTCAAATGTTTCGGTAATTAGAAGAAATAGGTAGGAAGTCGTCGAAATGAATGTCCACCCAGGTATACTACCTGGTTTTAGTTGTACTTTGTTTATCTGCCATCAACGGTCATCAATATGACTTTACTAGAGGGCACTGATAAAATTCATTAGAATGAAAGGTTCTGGAGAACGCCTGGAAGCAGGCCTGTTGATGATAAAATTGGTTATCAAAAACATAAGAGGTTTCCTAACCTCCAGATATTGTGATAGATTCTATGAAGTGATTTATGCATTCCTCTTTTCAAACGTAACTACTTCTGATTTGTAGAAATCACTTAAAAATGAGACAACATATGTTTTTTAAACATAACTTATTTACCGGGTGTCCCATCAAGACCAGAACAGAATATAAAATGATTTATTGCCATTTATTGAAATGGCTGCTTATATCAATTATAATGATCCATCCTAAAATTCGTATTATCCCGAGTATTATCTTAACAACGCGATTCGAATGAACGCAAAAATCAAGTTAACTCAACCCTATGGCCTGGTGGGGTACCACCGACGAAAGAAATCGATGTTGTCTTTTTCGCTGGCCAGACGGCCTAGCTGGCGCCCCATATAATTCCACCCTCGCCAATAAAATAATAAGCGGCACCCTCAACGGTGCGGCCTGTCTGGTCGAGGGGGGTTTCCACGACTGTCGGGAATCGGAAAATATAAAGGGCGCCAGTAGGTCTTTGGCGGAGGAAAATCGATAAGCACTCGGCGGTTTCGGGTGTCGTATTCTCCTACAGATACTTGCTGTCGTATAGCGTGCAAATGAAAATCCACATAAATTGGGGTAGGTTTCTGTTTCGTGTTTCGGATAGTTGAAGCAGTGGAAGCAGGGCCGTGCACAAAATAATCACCTCTATTGTTATTCTTCTACTACGGGATGTTTACCTATACGACAATTGAAGGAAACTCTGTTAAACTATGTTATTTTGAATGGAATACTCTGTCTATTTTCACATGTTTGGATGCCGATTCCTTGTTAAATTCTGGATACAATATACACTTATATTGATGTATTTTTATCGAGAACATGACATCCTGGGAATCAGTCTCAATCGAAATTGGATATTTCTTACTATCAAATTCTGAGATGATTTGTATCTCAAAGTCCTGAGGTGCTATTTCAGAATTCAGAGATACTATGCCAGAATTCTGTGATACTATGTAAGGAAAATCCACTTAGTTTCACTTATATATATTTTACTGAAATACTCACAAAAAGTAGGTTTTCAAAATTTATTTCAAATTATTTTTGTTTCAACTTTCGCTAATCTAGTTGCCAACGATTCTTTCCAGATGAAATTTTGGCATCGGATTAATTGAAGGATGCTAACTCCAGTGGCAGACTCGAAATTTTTCGAACAAAAACGCTCTAGATAATTTCGGATATATTAGCGACTTTTTCGCACCATAAATTTTGACTTCAAGAATTAATATCTGTCCCCATGTTTATGTACATTTTTGGAAGATCAAATTGAAATTTAGAGGATTAGAATAAAGATTTACTAAATGCTAGTGAAGAATCCGGTTTGGCCAGATATTTCATTAATTTTCTAATTATGACTGCTGGACATCACCGGACATAGTTCCATATAATAATTATTAAATTAGGTATTGTGGACCTACATATTATGTATACTACTATTATACTATTGAGTTTCAAGAATTTCTTTTTGAAAAATCGACAAAAGATGAGTACCTCTGATAACTGTTATTTATATCACAAATTTCATGACTGATAATAGGCGATGACATAAAAAACCATCTCTTGTTGATTGAGTAAGAATAAAAAGATCAAAATAGGCATATGGATAACCAACTCATTCAGATGTTTTTCTAAGAAATATAATAATAGGTATATACGACGAGCAAATATTCTAGATAAGCCAAAGGTAATTACATTTTCGCCACGAAAATTAAAGCTTCTTGTGGAGATCCTTTCTGATAACAAATTCTCCAGCAAATTCTTATCAATGAACAAATAGAATCAGCGGTTGTTTCGAAGCCTGATGATCGTTTAGGATTTTCCACCTTAAACGTTTTGTAATAGGTTACTCGGATTTAGTTTCATAGAAAAGAAATTTCCACAAAGAAACTTCTTCGGATGATTTCCGAGGCCCTGTAGGCCCCACCTACCCCAACTAAAAAAGTTTAGATAGCAAACCCCGAGGCGAACCCCTACTCGTGATACATCATTGAAAAGCTTATACGAAAGATATTATTATTTGTACCAATTAGTATTATTTACACCAATTTGATAATTTAAATTTTTGGTATTTTTTAATTTTTTTATTGTCCTAATAGGTATCGAGTTATGTCAAAAATTATAAATTTTGCTCGCGAGTCAAGTACTCTTATATTTGACAAATATTGAAAATATACAGGCTGAAACAGGCTGAATAAACAGGCTGAAATCCGAGCTGAAATCACTCATATTATTATACCATATTATTCAGTTCTTATTTTCAGGCTAATAGAATTAGTCATATCTAAATAGCCGACTTTTGGGTTGAATAATCATCCTCATAATGCTGATAGTTATAGTGATAGAACTCGTGATATAAAATAGTAGTAGTAAATATTGTTTTCAGTCGACAATATACCAACTGATGAAACATGAAGAAATATGAAAAAGATCATTCATAATTAATACGAATTGATTGATAAATGAATGTTCAATAATCACATCAAAAGAATACCCGAGGGAATACCTATTCAATTATGACAGCGATACTAGATCGGTCTCTAGGGGTAGGTCAAGGGGTAGGTGTACAAAGAATGACCCATTGATGCGCATTCATTATTTGACTGGTGATTTAATCTAGAAATAAGTAGATAGTATTCCATCTTCAATGAATTTTGAACCTTTGAAGCCAAAAATGAGCAAGGAAATAAGTCGTCAGAGACATGTTCATTCTCGTGTTCATATGATTTTTGGTCGAACAGAATCGATTCGAACCTTGAAATTATTGCTAATTCATCTATATTCATTGTTTTCTTATGCGTTTTTTCTATACAGTCTGTCCAAGATAAGGTTGCACAGCATGGGGATCTCGGAAACGGTAGGAGATACGTAGTCTGTTAAATGGGGAAAAAGTTGCGCATTCAGAGGCTCATACCAACAGCCCTCGAAAATTTCCAAAATTGTTTTTAGTTTTTCAGTTATATCGAAGAAAGTGAATTTTTAGAATATCTATTTTATTTTTTTTTTCTCCGTTATTATTAGAGATACAGAAAAACTGAATATACTTTTTCATAGCAACTTTTCATGACGTTGAACGAGGTGATACCGATTTTTCTATGCGACGTTTCGTATTCGTAGAACCATTATCAACTTTTGTTTTTTAAATACGGCCCTGATAATTCTTTCACAGATTCTGAAAGCTTATTTCATTCTGAATTCAACCATGTATTATACAAGGTGGTTTGAATGTGTTTCGAACTATTTTTAGCCATCATCAATGTATTTTTCGAAATTACAAAGGAAAAATGTCATCAGTTCCACTTATTTTGGAGGAAAATTAGTCAACACACTAATACCTCATCAACTAGTTCCAATTGATAGGCTTATAGGGATAATTAGTTCGAAAAATCTAATTATGACAGGCTCCTTCGGAAAAATACGAATACAATTTTTTCTCAATGTTTTTAACTGGAGTATAATTTTTTCATAATCACTCACTATTCTGCAAAAATTGAATTTTCGTTGTTTCAATAGTTTTTCCAATTGCAATCATGAAATAATTCATTTCATCAAATCGATCAATGAAGAATACGACGATATTATGCTATATGTACAGCTTGGAAAATCTAGCTGTGCCTCTGAGATGCTCGAGAAAGTGCAAGCGAGAAACGAATAACTAGTCCATCAATGTTTGACACTAAATGATCAGAAATAAGTGGAACTGATGGCATTTTTCCTTTGGAATTTCGAAAAAAAACACTGATGATGGCTAAAAATAGGTCGAAACACATTCAAACCACCTTGTTTAATACATGGTTGAATTCAGAATAAAAAAAGCTTTCAGAATCTGTGAAATAATTATCAGGACCGTATTTAAAAAACAAAAGTTGATGATGGTTCTACGAATACCAAACGTCGCATAGAAAAATCGGTATCACCTCGTTCAACGTCATCAAAAGTTGCTATGAAAAAGTATTTTCAGTTTTTCTGTATCTCTAATAATAACGGAGAAAAAAAATAAAATAGATATTCCAAAAATTCACTTTCTTCGATATAACTGAAAAACTAAAAACAATTTTGGAAATTTTCGAAGGCTGTTGGTATGAGCCTCCGAATGCGCAACTTTTTCCCCATTTAACAGACTACGTATCTCCTACCGTTTCCGAGATCCCCATGCTGTGCAACCTTATCTTGGACAGACTGTATAATTCCAGATATAAGCCTTTTCTTCGAGTTTTCTCCAACACTTTTCTCAAGACAAACAGGTGGCTAGCTGCCTCCATCCGGACCTCGAAACAGTCAAGGTCGCCGATGAGGATAAAAATGGGGGACGTAAGGGTTAAGGGGATAAAGAAACAATCGCAGTCGGAATTTTTGTGCATTTACTCGAAAGAAGTTAATTCGAGTCAGGCTAGCCACGGTAAATTTTTCAATAATGATATCAATTCGACTCGTTTAGAAGTGGTTCGGATTGCACCATGAGGTATAGGTTACACATATATTACCACCCCGTACAAGTTTAAGAAGACTGTTGTCAACGATGTTTCTGACGTTGAAGTGAGCTTGCCAATTTACTGGTAGGTACCTATTAAAATTTCAAATAGTTCACAACATTCGTATAGCCAAACTGCCTGAAGATTTGAATAAATAGATGCGTTTTCTTTGTAAAAAACGCCTATCTATTAATATACTATGTAGCAGTAGTATTATTTTCTCAATGTTACCTATTGTTTCTGAGTATTTAGATCGTCATATTTCACAAGTATTTTGATCGAGATTTTAATTTCGAACATGATGCGAGGAGAGATTTTGGAAACATTCTTCAGAACATTTTTATAAGTACCATCAATTCCGCGCTGGAAAATGAACTTAAGAATCAGTAGAATCACCCAACTGTCAAACATGAATTGTATTTTATCTCATTATGTACCTATCCCTGCCACTGGACGAATTGGCACTATTATCCTACCGCTACTTCGAGTTCAACTTTATTACTGTCAAACTGCTTCCATATCATCAACAATTCTATGATAAAATAGGTATGTATCCACAGAGAAAAAACCTTTAGAAAGTATGTATCAAAGTTGCGGTGTGAATTACATGAAGAATGAGGATTTAAAACAAAATTAGGTTTGGCAGGTGGTTGCTGAAAAAATAATATATGACAACACAAACACTTACACTTGTAGGGGTTAACAATACTCCTGTTTGTCCCATATTGGCCAATATATCGGCGGTTGTAATAGATACATGCGAGGCTTGGCTATCGTTTGAAAAATCCGAATGGTTTGACATCCCATCGCTGAGCTCCGACTTCATCTTGGTGAAAAACACAAGCCTAACCTAACCTTGAATTAACGACGTCCAAACAGCTGCAGCTATTTCGGCGATCAGGGCCCACTGTTCGTTTCCGTAAACTTGACGACCGATTAGATTACGGGAACGCTCGGGTTGCTTGGAAACGACCGAACTGCAAGAAGAAAAACACGTCGAATGAGTCACCCGAAGGGAAACCCTTTCTTAGAACCACCGACTGAATAAGATGATGTCACCGACAGAAATATCTGTTGGCCAGTGGCCACACAGGTTTCGGCCAATTATGACGGGGGACGACACGAGCTGGTCCGAAACGAGCCGATCAGCTCGGGTTCTTGGAAGTCGTTCAAGTTCCCAACTATGAGTCACCGTGATGTGGGTAGATAATGGACCTGATCATAGGCGGTGCGGTGGAGAGGTAAAATTTTAGATATTGTACTCGGCAATCAAGATGTTTTGTTTTGACATATTAATATCTATTTGTTTTTCACAAAGTTGATGTGCAGAAAATGGTGAAATCACTGATGATGTTTTGTCTAGTTCAGAACATTGATACTATACGAATTTTAATTATGCGTTTGAACATGCTAACATTATTATGAACCTTTTCGTATAAGTGATTGTACAATCATCATTTTTACCAATATTGTCGTTTTTGTATCATCATTTAACGACTCAAATGGGAGTGGAAATAGGTAAAGTGGTTGCTGATACATCATAGCGACCAAGCTAGCAATTATCTGTTAAAGTCAAGTAACATCCTGGAATTTCCTTACCTATGGAATTTCTGGAATACCACTGGAATATATTCATGTAATTCACTGGGAACATTTTTATATTTTTGTGAGACAGCAGCAATATCAATTTGATGCATTGAAAGGGAAGATGAATTTAATTTGAGTCACTGAAACCCGATGAAAATAATCATCGTAGGTACAAGAGTGTTTGATTTCTTCATGACGGAGAATTACAGAGACAAATTATTTGATAGACATCATCATAACTATTTTCAATCAATTCATACTTCCGGTAGGTATATTATGATATTTTGAAACACATTCTTCTAACAGCCAAGTGTTTTGATTTCAACTGATTGATCGAGTTCAAACGTTGTTTCTTGTGTATACCTAATTGGAAACAAGTTTTTTGTAGATCATATATTTTTGTTTCTTCCTGGAATTTCATCGGCTCAGTACGCTACTGTCAATAAAAGCGATTTTACGCACAAAGAAACCTTTATTGGATCGCACAAGGCACAAGGTGTGTTGCCTTACCTTTCATACTGCTCTTTGTGTCTAAAGTAACGCCACTGTGTTCATCGTCACTTCTCTGCCGTATAGGCAACTAAGAGCTCGATATAATGTAGCACGGGTTGCCTGATTCGATATTTCTTGCAATAATTTTCCCATATGGTTACATCATCTGTGTTGAATTTTCCGTAGCCCCTCCTCTTTTAAGCCTCTACCATGACATGACCTCGGATTTCACTCGATTCAAAATATTACCACTGATTGAATAGTGCATGTAAAATATATTGGAGTTAGTGGTGAATCTCAAGAACGTTCTCTAGATTTCTTGAATATGGTGGCTCCAATTGTGAATCCCGTAAGTAGACACCATGCAATAGTAAAGTATTCTTAATTCATGCCGAATTTTCTTTATTAGGAAATTCCTTATAATGAAGAGATTTCTGGAGGACTGCAAGCTGGAAAAATGTGTAGAATCCAGGGGGTAACCTTTCCTGAAGCTGATAGGTATGAAAAAAACATGTATCCAACAATTTCTAAAAGAATATCAAATCACTATTCAAAATAGTGTCATATAGTGAAATTTATAATAGGCTATTATTAAGCACTGACCTTTAACTTCAACAGATCCTCCTTGAAACTAGGAT
Organism: Gastrophysa polygoni; assembly: GCA_963576655.1. Taxonomy (NCBI): domain Eukaryota; kingdom Metazoa; phylum Arthropoda; class Insecta; order Coleoptera; family Chrysomelidae; genus Gastrophysa; species Gastrophysa polygoni. The sequence goes on from OY755087.1 coordinate 16,676,488, forward strand.
TTTAATGAAGAATTTTATATGATGTAGTTTCTATTAATAAACAACATAGGTAATTAGGGTGCGATTTGACTGAATCTATTCTCATGATACATTGGCGGGCAATAGGGGGGACTTGGGAACCATCGTCTTATAAAAATTGATAGACAAATAATGACGCGTGCTTAGATCCATGCGTTATTGTGTTTCTGGTATCATGGTTCGAGGTTTGAGACATTTTTTTTCTTGTTCTCATTCAGTCATCCCCAGTCGGCTCTTATTAGCTGAGTTCTCATTAGTATATTGAAAATAAAAGCAGGTATAAACAAAGTGGAGCATAAATAATGTAATGATTACATGGGTCATAAGCAACTGTTTTTATTTATTTATTAAAAAAATTCACTACAAAATTTTTCCTGCAATGAAATGCGAAGGGAAATTCCTGGAGGCTACTAAAATTCATTAAAATCAATTAGAATGAGAATGAGATGAATGAGTAAAGAATTAATAAGGAAAAGAGATATTTATTATAAAAAAATAATATGAAAATTGTTGATATTTGTATTTTTTATTTTTGGGTCTCAAGGATTTTTCGAATGATCATAAAATACATCTTATAAGTGTTTTCGAAATATTCAAACTTATTTAACCGAGTATTTAGCCTCTGATGTTATAAATTACATCAATATTTAACCCCTCGTTCAACCTTGAATAACTCAGGAGGCAATAATTTTTTGGATATATTTTCACGGACACAGACATTTGAACGTGATATACACATGTATAATTATATATAAAAGCTGTTACCCAAGTTCGTTTTAATGCAGATATTCAGCAAAAGAGTTCAAAAGAGACGTGATATACAGGAGATATACAGGAAAAACTAAAAATTACCATACCATTACCATTACCAATTACCAAGTTCATTGGCACTTTTTTTATGATCTACAGAATGACTCATCTATCAAATTGAAGGTCTGAAATAATGAAATAAAATAATTCAAGAGTGAAATGAAAAATCCTGGTCAGTATTTAAAAGAATCAACTCTATGATGGCAGCCCAGAGCCGAAACTTTGAATACTGTCATTCTGTAGGTCTTCAAAGTACCAATGACAATTTTTTCTTTTTATCTCCAAATAAACTCACTAAATTGCACTATGCATCCATTTGAACTTTGTTATATCTCTAAGGTTTTTCGAAACCCCATGAATTTTCAACAGCTGTATTCATCCCTCTACTTGTATTCCATACTACCATTATGAAAATTTCAAATTGCAAGGTGGACGAGTGATCAAGATTTCATATCTTTCTTTCTGTAAACCATTTTTTTTCCTTAAGAAAACTTAACAATACACAATAAGATATACTATATGGAATGTAAAATTTTGTTTTCAGATTCAACATCAACTTGCAAGTGGGCCCAAACGATAGTCCCAGAGATGACACTGCTCTGCATATTTCTGTCCGCTTGAATCAGGGTTACATTGCCAGAAACTCTCTCAGAAATGGGGAATGGGGCGATGAACAAGGTGATGGTACTCTGCCCATAGGTCATGCCCAGTCATGGGAAATAATCATTTTGGTGGATCATAAAGACTATAAGGTGAATTTTCGAAAATAAATTCTATAATTTTTCGCAAGGCCAAATACATGAAAGATAAATCGAGTCAGAACAAAAAATATATCAACAAACTTTTCCATCGATTATACCAAAATAAAGAAACCGGTGTATGCATATGCAAAACAATATCCAATTAGTGATATTCCTTTGATTTACACATACAAATATGGTGATTCCTCATTCATGCATGACAAAAATTCTACACTTCTATAGGGATTTCAGAATGTTGTTCATTTCACAAAATTATATTTCCATACAGAGATTATTTTGTGGCATATCCATGAAAGTCTTGCGGAATCGATATTAAAGGTCAACTCATAGTGAAAATTGTATCATTGACTTCTATCAGATTGCTGTCAACGGCCAACACTTCTGTGAATTTCCACACCTCATACCCATAAGCCAAGTTAGCCACCTTCTTATCGATGGCCAAGTTTCGATCACCCTCATATCCTGGGAAGGCATTACGGGCGTGTCGGGCTCCGAAAACCAGTCTAAGGCATCCCAAGTCAACGCAGATGGTCCAGGCGTTCCCCAAGGAGGGTACGGAGCTCCTCCGCAGGCGTACGGAGGGCCTCAGCCAGGCTACTCCCCTGTAGGCGGATATGGGATGCCCCCGCAGGGATATGGGCCCCCGGTGCCCCCAGGGGTAAGAATATTTTGGTGATTTCACATGAAAAGCAAGTAAAAACAGGAAATTTTTTCGAGAACACGAATATTTCGAAAATTCTCCTGAGCCGAAGACCCAGTGGTGTACAATAATGTAAATCGGTGATGATCGAAACTCTCGTGGTATTATGAACCATCAGTTTCCGTTTAAAAGATGCACTTTGTGCTGCCTTGTTGCTTGAGTCTGATATATATTCTAATAATGTGTTCACTTCTCTACGGTGTTCCAATCTACTAATTTACTAATTTTCACAGGCACAGTCCGAAAGCGGCTTCGACAATTTCCTAGATTCAGCTCAATCAATGCTGGCAGGGGCCATCAAAAGCGGGGCTGCTGAGAAGCTTCTGGGAGGTCTCTTATCTTCTGGTGGTAACCAGCAAGGCCAACAAGGATATGCCCACCAAAATGCAGTAAGTATTCCATCAAAAATTAAAGGGTGTTGGAACATCACTAAAATACTATAGGAATTTACATTTAATTCCATATTCACACGTTTCACAAAGGGTGCTTTAATTTTAAATAACCAAATGAACGTCATTCTGTATAAAGGGAGTCAGCAATTTATTTGTGAGACTTTCTTGTTTCTGTATCTCATTTTGTTGTTGTGTTTTGTTGTTGTGAGTTTGAACAGTTTACTCGTTCAAGAATATGAGAACACTGATACTTCAACAAATTCAGAAATTCCTTCCAATATTTTATGACAAGAATTTCTGAATATCTCGGTTCGAAATATCTGTACAAGAGTATATACAATTTTGGAAACTAAAACACCCTATCAATTTTTTTTAGTGGATGTTGGAACATATCCACACCCATTTTAGTGGATATAACTACATTTGCTTCTAGTGTTTTTTCATACTAACTGCCTACTTTGCCTAGTGTCATCACACCAGTGCATTGCGGTCATTTCATTAAACCACGTTTGCTTTATGTTTTGTTTCTCATTCACTTCACGATATTGTGTCGGAAAACTGATGTTATCTGAAAATCATAAGAATTGTTGTATTGCTGATTTGTAAATGGGATAATAACAGATGGTGATGGATAATCATTATTAATGATTTTCAACCTCCAACCAAAACTGCATGATTGTGTGTATTATGCTGGGCAGAACTGGACATTTAGTTCGAGAAACTCTAGACAACTACTCATTCAGTATGAAAACTAACAAGAAAATTATCAAATAGCAATATGGAATCTACCCGGATCTTCCAAAAGATCTCGATCCAAACTTCCAAGGCAAAAAACAAGCTCCAGGACCAGTAGAAAGCCTCTTATCAAGCCTTTTATCAGGCGGTAATAAACAATCAGCACAACCTGGTGTTCAAACACAACCAATGCAACAACAGGGCGTAGATTTCGGATCATTGCTATCAGGGTTTCTAAGTGGAAATCAGCATCATCGACAACCTGATGTGGTTCCACCTACACGACGCAATTATCAACAAGATGTACCCTCGACCCATCAAAATCAAGGGGTAGACTTGGGGTCCCTATTAGGCGGATTGATATCAGGTGGTAAACCACAACAAAATCAAGGTGAGTTACCCCATTCACAGCAAGGGGCTACTCAACCAAATGCATCCGGGAACACACAACATCAAGGGGTAGACTTTGGAGCATTATTGGGAGGCTTATTATCAGGTGGCCCACAACAGCGAGGACAGAGACCTCCTGCACATCAAGGCGATCAGAATGTACCTGTGAGCAGTGGAAATACACAACACCAAGCAGTAGACTTTGGATCCCTATTAGGCGGCCTATTATCTAGTGGCACACCACAACAAGGACAAGTATCGACTACCCAGGGCGGGAACAATCAGAATGCTTCTGGGAACACACAGCACCAAGGAGTAGACTATGGATCTTTATTGGGAGGAATATTATCGGGTGGCTCACAACAAGGGCATGTATCGCCTCCACAACAAGGTTCTACTCAGCACTCCCAACAGAACGTACCTGGAAATCCTCAGCACCAAGGAATAGACTTTGGTTCACTATTGGGTGGACTATTATCAGGTGGCTCACAGCAAGGTCAGGTGCAACCCCAGCATAACGCGGACACACAGAACCAAGGGAATGCACCAGGAGGTCAGCACTCGCAAGGTGTGGACTTTGGCTCATTGTTAGGAGGATTGTTGGGTCCTCAACAAAAACAACAGCCTGGTCAAGCATCCGGTAATGCACAACAACATAATGTCGACGTGGGTGCGTTATTGACAGGCCTGATGTCGCATATTCAGACCAGGCCTATACAAGAAACCAATTCGACTGGAAATCCAACCACACCACAAGTACCACCTACTCAGCAATCTAGAGGACAGGGAAGTTTGGACTTGAACTCTCTTTTGAGTGGTCTTTTGTCAGGTGGAGGACAAGGAAATCAGGCTTCAGGCGGTCAACAACCTCCGATAAGTGGTCAGACAGGTCAGATAGGAGGCGGATATCATAATGCGACAGGTGGAGTTAATAATACTAACGATCGGCAACAAGGAATGGGTGGATTTCAGGTACCCACGAATGGAAAACCAAAAGAAGCACCGAAGCAGAGTCAAGGTGACTATGAAGATGTTACCGATCAGTTGGCACAAATCATTGCACAGGAAGGTGGGAAAAGAACTTAGAATCATCTTGGTTCCCCGTTATATAACCATTTCAATCCAAGATTCACAGGTTCATATCTTCATTCAGTACAACAAAATTTTGATTATTATCAGAATCGAACCACATCATTCATTTTCATGTTAAATGGAGCAATAACTCAAATAGAAATTGCAATTTGTTCATGAGAACAATAATTCTTTTTTCAAATTCAGCTTTCAGTATTTATGTAAACAGAAATTTACCTAAACATGATCTGTTGAGTCCTTTAAAAATATGAAATGGTAAAATTCTGTTTCTTTTTTCCAAATGGTTCCCCTCTTTTGTTATGAATATGCACGAAATACCAATGTGTATGAAAATGACTGCAAACTACTGGATTCCTTTGGTTTGTACCTCCATGAACTACAATATTGTACGATTTCATCGACACTGTAAGATGTAATTCAGAAAGTTGTGCAGTGTACATAAAATTGAATATTTCATGCAGATACATCGGACAAAGCTATTGCTCATCCATCCATTCAATCTCGTTCGAATCAGGGTGTCTCAAAGAGGGCTTCACAAAAATCTACCACATATTACCTCGGTTCAAGTTGTTCAGTTTGGTGCTAGATGGCTCTGAAGTTACAATTTTCGAATCGTTTTGCTCGATAATATTCAAACGACTAATGATATTTCACTTAAATTTGGTACGTTGGTATAGCTTTATGGGACTAAACACCTAGAGTGGACTGAACTTGTTTTTTTTTAGGAATTAATCATCTGACACTTCTATGCCGATAGAAAGAAAGGGGTTCGACTATAAAATTTAGATTGCGTATCTCATTCATTACAATATAGATGCTCCTTGACTACTCGATTATTCTCATGGTTTTGATGGAATTTGTATGTGTAGGATTCACAAAAAAATACTAAAACGTGGATGCTAACAGAAATGGCATGAAAACTGTTTGAAGCGTTCACCCATTTTCATGCATACAAAGATTTTATACGATGGAGAGAATGCAAAAAATTTTGAATGTGTATCTTCTCATACAAATGAGTTTGTATCAACTTCTGAAAATTATTAATGATAAACACAAAGAGTTACTCGATCCAAATATGTGGTAAGTTTTTGTAAATACCTTCAAGGAACATCTACTAGAAATACATGAAATTTATGAATTTCATCAATATTTTTCATTTTACATTGAGGATTATTAAGAGGAACATTCTTTTTCCTCACAATATTATAAGGAAGTTATAAATTAGGAAGTGCCAGACTTTAGATAGTTTTGTGGTTGAACTACCTCCACAGCAAAACAATCACGCATAACCGATCGAAATATCCCTGAGAAAACTCATAGCAGGTGATATAGGTATACGAGAATCTGTATACAAACACAGGCGACACTGTCATATGGTAGCTAGCAACATGGACAAGCACAGTTCCACAGCAACCTTGCCACGACCCCAAGACCTAACTCAGCAGCAATTACTAGTTATTTAGATGTTAATCCAACTTAAAGTTTTCAATGATTAAGAGGAGTGCACACAATAGATGGATCTCATATTATGAAAGTTGCAACAGCAACACGTCTAAGTACCTACCGGTGGGAATAAAAGAAAGGCATTTGAGCTTGATCAAAGATGATACAGCATATAGGACAAATTCATCCGGAGACTATAGATCAGGTAAGGGGTAGAAGACAGAGGTAATTTTGGGGGATAACAATGAAAATCACCGTAAAATCATACTACAATGTGTTCTGAGAGTAGACAATGCACTGGTTATGTTCAAATGTTGTTTGCAGCTTGCATGGTATCTAATCTGCTTCAAATTATTTATGTTGTCACTGAAATTAATAACCTGATTTGAGGAAGTAGTCGGATTATTATAAATATAAATACCATTTGACAATCAGTTGGTAAGATCGAAACCTTTTCTCGGTGACTTTTTGTCGAAAGTATTCATCATTTCATGCAGAAGTAACCATCAGAACCGGTATTGTAAGAAAAGGACCATTTTCGATAATTTTATAACTCATATATACAGAACTGACTAACAGAAATAAAATTGCTATGCGCATATTATGAAATAAATATTTTTCTAATACGAACAATAGGTAGGGTACCTATACAGCTTAAATTGATATTTCAAGTTCATCAACAATCAATCAATTGGGACATGTTTATCTGAAGAAGTCAGGGAAATATGCGATTTTCAAGTTGAAAAAACTGGTTAAACCATATTTATTGAGTTGTTTCTGCTTGACGGATTCGATGTGTATTCATATACGAAATCTTTCTACAACAACATCAATTATTCAGAGAATATATATATTTTCTCGAAAAGCTCAAGATAGTTGACTACGACAATAAATATCAACATGCATTGGAAAAGTTTTACTATGCCAAATGTGTTTTTGTCCGATTTCCAACAATTACTTTTCTGACGGTTACTACTGATTGAACATATAATTCTGATTGACTCTACAGAAACCATTAATCAATATCAGTAATAATTTTGTAGCAATACGGACAATATCCTCAACCTATGCACACGGAACAAAAAGGTCCAATCGAGAATCTACTTTCTGGACTTTTATCGGGTGGGCAACATCAACAAGTAAGTTTGTAGATACACCAATTATTTTATTCTATACGGGACTGGAAAATCTCAGAGAGCAGCAAAACTTATGAATATTAATTATGAAAACCAAATACGCAACAATCATCACGATGAATTATTTTCCTAGCGCTGTTAAAGAATATGCTTCGACCAAGCAATATCAAAAAGAAAAAAATCAGCGATGAGTTGTATGATAATGTGGAAATGTAGCGACCAAAAGCAATTTTTGTCAGATTTGATGAACCAATCATTTACCTTTTCAGAGATTACAATAGCAGTACATTTATTATTACAGTTGCATAATTGGTGGTGCAGTTGTTGAAAATTGAAAAGAAGTCAATAGTGTGATAAAGCGAGATAGCAGCTCTGATATTAGAGATGTAAGAATATTTCTTACAGCAGTTGTAGGTCCAAGAGTTGCTATTTCGAAATCATTTTCCATCATACTTAGTGTCTCTAAAGAATGTGAATTATGAAACTGTTTTTATAGATTGAGCACCCTATATACTTCAACATATATGGGTTCACATCAAATGATGCTCATTTCTGGTTTTTTGTTTTCAAAAATCCGACGAAGTTACAACCGGAAATGCAGGTATTTTTGAAGAAAAGTCTACTACTCATAATTTCAAGAACTCATTCGAACATCCGTGTTGATCAATAGTCAATACCATGTTCTATCATATGAAACTCTCAACCTTTCCACAAAGTAGACAAAGTGGTCAGAATAACACTTTTATAATAATATAATTATAATAATAACACAATTTTGTAGCTCGTAGCTCATAGCTCAACTTCAGCTAAACAATATAGTTTAGCTGTTTCATTGAATAACACGCGATATTTGATAGCTTTTTTCATTTTTGACCACCCTAAAAATTCTGAAAAAAATCTTCCATCTCTGATAGCAGAGCTGCTATCTCGCTTCATCGCACCATTGGTCCACCTTGTGTATACTATGAAATATCTCAAAGTGGAAAGAATCCATAAGGTGATGAAAATTTGTATGATCATCAACACAAATTCACATATTTTCGAGTGTAACTGTATTTCTGATTAAACGCTGATTCAACTGTTGAAACTTGAACATTTGCAGAACCATCAACTGATCATTTCATAATCAATGGATATATATTATTGAATGTACTTAATTTGTGAAAAAAAATTAATGAATCTATTAGATGATTTTTCATGTTTCTTTAATTTTTTTAGCAACAGCAACCCCAATTTGGAGGGGGACCTTCTGTAGGAGGATTGGGAAGTATGAGTGGACTCCTAGAGAATTTTGCTGGACAGCTGTTCCATTCAAAATAGTGGGCTGGTAGTTTTTGGGCTGTATTTCATTATTTCTATCATGGAAATGTTCAACAAATTCAAGAGGAAATACTTGAATGCCAACGAATGGCTGTTTCATACTTATCTACTCTGTTCATATTTTATTTATTGAAAAAAAATCACCTGTCTCCATATGCTTAGATTGAGTAGTTATAGTATTGATAAAGTCAAACTCTAAGTATAAAATCGATAATAGTAAATTAGATCTTTGCGTTTGCTCATATGCAGTCTATTCGAATCTCTCAATGACTTGTTCAAAACCATGCGTCATTATAATTTTACAATTTCATATGTTTTTATATATTATTTATAATGAAAACATTGTGTTGTTTCTAACTATTTTACTCAAATATTCTCAATTACTAACAAATTGTCATTAACCTGATTGATAAATTTTCAAAATGTTCACATTAGAATTTTGTTCTAAGGAAAACATACTTTATTTTGCGACATGTTTCAATATTCCACCAAATGAGATTATAAACACATTATATCAAAATTGGAAAATATTATTTCATCCTGATTCGAAAAAGGCCAACTTAAATTTCACATTATATATTTTCAATTATGGTAAATACATAAAATTATAAATAAGAAAAGATTCAATTGCAACAAGACTAAATAAGAATCGCGATGGACAAACGTTGGATATTAGGAAAACAAGGCTCAACTTCAAATTTGAAAAAAAGTTTCGCAAACAGTGAACTCAATAAAAAAGACAAAAATACAATATATATATATAAAAAATCCGAATTGCACATATATCAAGCATAGGTAATTTATTTCACAAGGTCTCATCTGATTTGATATGAACTTCATTCAATTTGTGTTTGGGAAATCGAGTTTCGAATATTTCAAACATGACAAACACGAATCAGAGTGAGTACCTCTTGATGCCTTGTTTTTCCACAATAAACCATATAAATCCTAATTTTCGTCAGAGTCGGCTCCGATTTTCCTTCTAACGCTTTTCCTTGTTTTCGTGGGCCATCTTCCCCTGCTCTTCTTATCGGCATTATCGGGAGTGTTCACACTATCTTGGTGGTTTTTCGCGTTCCTCGTCGAACAATAACTCGAACTGGAGCTGCTAGATATTGAGATATCAACGTAGGATAATATAACGAATCAACACATTACACGAATCATACGGTAGGTTGTCGTAGTTCTTGCATATATGCAAGAAAGTGAATGTTCCTCCAATATGAATAGCTTCCGATGTTCAGTATCAAAACTATCAAACCTTTTGAAAAATGGTCTGCAAATTCGTTCAAACTTATTTCTAAAGGAAAACCAAGATGTCACATGGTGAGCTATGCAACTTGCGTTTCTTCCCATAGATGAACTACTCCTTATTGGTTAGTTTATGTTTATTCCCCTCATCCAGTCTAATTGGTTACGCGAGTACAGAATTACAACAAGTTGTTCTCAAAAAACTTATTTTTCGTCAATTCTCCGCATATTAAATTGTAAGCTATTATTATTTGTTATTTGTTTACTGTGTTTTTGCCTGTTATTGAACAATAATATGCCACGATGTATAATGAAGGCTCGTATTCATTGTATACGCACAAATTATTTGAGGAACAAGTAATCTCTCAATATTTATGTTATATCACAATATATCAATATCGTTGTCTCGAACTAAGCCTCGACTGAATCTTATTTTGTGCCTTAGTATCTTTTTCTAACTGTACAGCAACTCTACATACAGTGTGGAACAGCCAAATGGAATAAATTCGATAACAAATAAATGAGAGCATGTTGGGAAAAACGCTTGGACGCGTCGATATGTATTTTTAGATGCACATTTTGATCATAGGAAATTGGATGTTATGCTTGAGTTTCGAGAAAACCCACATAGTTCTGGTCGAAAAGCAGCCTCACTGTTCAACAGTAGCCACACATCAATTTTTCGAATATTAAAGGAAAGTAAAATGCATCCCTATAAAATGATGCCGACTCAAGAGCTAATGGAAGACGATTTCGACAGGAGAACGTATTTTTGTGAAAAAACGATGGAAATGTTAGATAACAATATGATCCAATTAGAAGACGTTTTGTTTTCTGATGAGAGCACATTTACACTCAACGGTCATGTTAATCGTCAAAATGGCCGATATTGGTCTAATGAGACTCCTCACTGGATGAGAGAGGAATATAAGCAATATCCTGAAAAAGTTAATGTTTGGACAGAAATTGTAGGTCCCTTTTCCATTGATGGCAACTTGAATGGAGATAAATGTTAAGAACTGCTCCAAACTGATGTGCTAGTTTTGACAAACTTATATCCTGATCCAGCAAACCCACAAGATCCTGCCGATATACTATGGTTCCAGCAAGATGGAGCACCGCCCCATTACCAAATCAATGTCCGACAGTACCTGAACCAAAATTTTCCAAATCAGTGGATAGGGAGGCGCGGATCGATAGAATGGCCAGCACGATCTTCTGATCTGACGCCATTAGACTTCTTTTTGTGGGGATATGTCAAAAGTATTGTATACCAAACTGAACCACTCAACTTATATGACTTAAAAAGACGAATCATCCTTGCGATTAGATCAGTCACGCCTGAGATGTTGAGTAACGTTAGAAGACATTCTTACAATGGAACTAACGTTTTTTTTTACATTATTTGTGAAATAAAATAATTTTTTTTTTATGTTAATTTTTGTAATACATCTGAAAACACTAAGAAAGTTGGTTGCGGCCACTGTCACATGGCACACCATATATAATTATTTAAAAAAAATGCGCATCTGAAAATACAAATCGACGTGTCCAAGCGTTTTTCCCAACACGCTCCCATTTATTCTTTATCGAATTAATTTCATTTGGCTGTTCCACACTGGATAACAAATCATTGTTTTTACAAATCATTCACGAAAACTGTCACATGTTGAAAGTGAAAAATTAGCATTCCGTGCACAGGTTATTAAAACCTTACATTCCCTATGGTACAACTGAGAAAAACAGTGAGAATTATTAAATTGCATAGAAAATTTACCTAGGGCCGGTTCCACACCCGCTATCAGCTGAAACTGAGATGCATAGACGTTTTGGTGTGTGCAAGTACTCGAAATCGCTATCACTGCTTTCCGTGTTGTAGGCCTCATCTACAACGGGAGTGTTTGAAAGACTGTTCAAGGATATTTCATCGGCTACTTCTTCTTCTACAGCCTGTCTTCTGTAAGAACGAAATTAATGAAATACCAAAGATACTAATGATGTTATCTTGAAAGAATATCAAATAAGAGGCCGAATTAAGAATATGATTACATTATAGCAGGAGAAAATAAAAACAGCTGATTCTCATTTCCCTTTGGAAGTTGCTGGTTTCCCAAATACTGATGTATGAACACGCATTTCATTCATGAAAAGACTTTTCAGATTTAGCAAAACGCGTGTTCGTTATTATTCAAGGTAGTAAAATCAGGCATGAATTCTGATGGGTAATATCAGAATTGGGATCAAGTTTGATGTTTATAATTGTATTAACCATAATTAGTGGCCGTAATATGGAATAAAATCAGAATTTTGTGGAACTTCAATCAATTTTCTCCACTCAAATTGCGTTTTAAATACATAGGTACTATATTTCCACCATACCTTCGAACTGTATGAAATATATTAAAATGAAGATAATATCCATACTGATCTATTACCTATCAATTGATAAAGTAGTTTCGTAGCTTTTTTTTCCATTTATTTCAGTAATCTTACCTAGAATTAGCTGTTTCTTCGTTTACTACTTCCAGGACTTTTATAAGTACATCTCTGGTACCGTTCAGAGGTGTCGGCAGAATATTTACAAAATTTGCTTCGACAACATTCTCCTCCACCTCGTTAACAGGCCTGTTTTCATCCTCAGAATCTTCTTCAACCAGTCGAAATACCGAAACCTCAGAGTTAGTGATGCCAGTACTGGTACTTGGAGTGTCTAACGAAGTTTCAGTCGAATTTTCGCCCACATTCTTAGACAAACTTTTCATGCTCTGCCTAGTAGGATATTTGCTTGATCTAGTCTCTCTCTTCAGTCGTTTGGACGATTCCTTCTCTGTAGAAGACTTTTTAGATTTTTTGTGCGTGCCATTGTGTTTCCTAGCTTTGGATTTCGAGGATTTCCTTTTGTGGGCTTTGTGTTGGTTGTACCTGACGGATGGAAAACTGAATTAAAGCTGAAGAAATAAGTATGAATAATTCGTGGTGTGATGTGTTTGACCTCATTCACCTTAAGAAATTGCTATGAATGTACGCCACTTAATAGTGCCGTCGATCATATCACCTGTTATTTTTTTCAATATTGATAGCCTTTGCCCGCTTACAGCATTTTGGATGAACAAAAACTGAGTTTAGCTAGATCTGTCAACACTGCAAAGTGAGTATTTAAGTCAGTTATACAGGGTGAATTACGGAAGAGTGTGGATAAAAAGATGGTGTAATATTCTCATTCATGAAAGAGTGCCTATAGAATTCGACCGCAGCTATTTTTATTGACTGTTCCATAGAGACACCATGAGCTGCGTGCTCCGACGCAAAAATAATAGCAGCGCCACAGCTTCACTTCCAGCTTTTTCAACACCAAGGTTATTTCTGCGATTCTACTAGTGAACGTACAGAATAGGGACCTAACACTCCGTGCATAAAATAGGGTTAAAAAATTTTCTGTTTTGTTCAAAACTACTGAAAATTACTGCTCTGACAAAGTGAAATGTAGGTTTTTCACCATATCTGTGGAGAATATTGATAGCTGATAGAGGAGCATGAAAAAAAAGAAAAACTACTACAAAAATTTCCTTATATCTTTTTCAAACCAATCTGACGTTTTTGTCAATTTTTACTAAAGGGCATGAAATAGAGCTAGTTCGATACGAATTTGGGAGTCATAGAAACTTCAATATAGACGCCAAATTGAAAAACTATATGAAACAGACAGTTGTAATGGAGGAAGTGCGAACATCGGTGTTGTTTAGTTTGCTTGGTATCAAGTTAGTAGCGTTGAAATAAATTGGAAAAAGTAATAACGTGACAATATCTATAAACTAAATGTAACCATTACACCACATACAAACCTATGAACATAGCTTGACGATTTGCTTTGGGCTAGCCGGGCCAAGGTATTCTTCTTCTTAGCTATCAGCTGCATTATTCTATTTGATCTGTACTTCTTCGGTTCGGAATAGGTAGAGCTGCCGTTTTTGAATATTCTCGCAATAACTTTCGTCCAGTCCTAAGGAAACAATCACAAATAGCTTGACCACTTGAAAAAATGATGAACGCTCTTGATTCAGGAATTCGGAATAATTCAATATTGTAGGCCTCCCTACCGAAGCCAATATTTTACAGTCATCAAGTTGATTGGCAGTAAGTTCGAGACTTCGTGGAGTCATGAGAGGATAATTTCAAGCCCGAAGAAAATCTAGCAGTTAACATTCATCACATTTCCAAACATGAGTTGCATAGCTTATGGTAATTCAAGATTTTGAACAATAAACTGAAAACATGATTTTAATTGAAACAATAATGAAACGCTCTAAATGAAATCAGGCTAGATAGAACCACAATACAACAGAGAGAGAGAGAGAGACAGATACGGAAAACTCTCGAATCACTACAGTGGTGTTTTGTGACAATGGGGAACTTTGATAGTTGTAACTTATATTAGTTATAGCACGGCCTTCTCTATCTCCTCAGACATGGTGAGAGAATGGCAACGTCGCACGGAAGGCAATTGGCGATCCTACTCACGACAATACTTTGCAAGGACTGATGTGTGGATGAACGTCACGATTTGTAGAAAAGGTTGTCGCATCGTAGCTCTAGCCAATCGAAAGCAATCAAGTCACATCAGTATTCGATCAATTTTACTAAAGAAAGAAATGTTATGTGAACAGTATACTTTAGTTAGTTAGTTAACAGTTTGCTCATTAATCTGTGCTGTGTGGCCTTTATCTTCTTCTTCTAATAATAATAATATGAAAAGTTCCATTTCCAGTCATTGATTTCCTACTTATCATTCAATATCGATATACATAAAGAAATACTGTTGAATATAGTTGAAATACTTATAATGATAGCTTCAACAACAGATAATTACAGATATGTATTCTGCTGGTCCAGATCGCAATGGCACTAAGTTTGTGAAGGGGCTTTTATTGCGATAGGTGGGTCGGTCAGGCCATGAATGATTGTGAATATAGGCCTTTCCAACACCGCACAAATTTCGACTGGAGTAAGGCTTTGGTTTCATGAACGGAGGAGTGCAATTGCGAGAAAAGGCTGATTTTAATTTATTCGCCTCTGAGCAACAACTTCAAAATTAGTTATCATCGATCATACACTTCATTAGCAATATGACAATAATGAACATGGGTTCGTCTCCGACATATCCGCTCGGTCTTGAATCCAAAACGAAGCCTATTACCAAATATTGGGAGATAAACATTTCTAATTCATTTTAAATCTACGGATATTTTATTACCAGATTCCGAAACCAATAAATGAGCTCCACATTGTTTATAACATTTTGAAATTATTTCTTACCTCCTCATCACTGTCGGTATCAGTTGAGAAAGTTGCATCAGTCTGTGAATCCCAGCCTTCAATCTCTCTCTGTATTAGTGAATCGAAGAATGCCATCATTTTGGTATCTTCGTTGATCGACTGATCACTATAATCATGGTTGATACGCTAGAACCGATCCGAATGATTATCCATTAATTAATCAATGTATATGAAATACTTACGTCTGTACTGCCCACTATACTCATATAGTCTTCATGAGTGTAAATGGACCGCACTGGTTCTGTATTCTCTTTGAGAATAGAACCTTTCCAGTTGCTTATAGGTAATGTACTCCATAACTATCGGAGGAAAAATCATATCAAATTATGATAGGTAAATAGTTTTTCTCAAAATTTTACATACTTTAATCATTTTTTCTACTCCTGAAGATGCTATCAGTTTGTTGTGATTGTTGTAATGAACTTGATTGACTATAGATCTGTGTCCACGAAGCACCATATGAGAAGAACCCCATTCAGCTGAAAAAATACATCCAATGACTTATTTTTTGCAAGATTCCTACACTCTCTGTCAATGTCAAAATTTCGAATGGGAATGTAGCATAAACCAAGTCCCAAATTAAGTCAACCATGAGTAATGATAGATAGTTCAAATTGAATTAGAAAAATTCAAATTAATTGAATTTTGATATTCTGAATTCATTCCGATTCTATATCCCAATTAGTGGTTGTTTCACACAACTCAACTTTATTCTACGAAAAAATGTTTTAGGTCAAATTGATGAATAGAATAAATTCCATCAGATACACTGAGAATAGCTTCTCTATTTGAGAGCTTAAAAATCCAATCCCCTATAGGAAGTATGACATCCAAAGGTAGAAAAATTGTGAATTCAGAAGGTAAATGCTTAATTAAGCCTCATCATGAGGTCGTGGGTTCGATTCCTGGCTGGCCGTTGGATTTGGGTTTATTCATGCGCTGTACAATGTATATCATAACGTTCTACATAGAACTATCCCAAATGCCATAGTGGTTTGGATTCCACTTGTATAAACTGTAGATACCCGTCTCCTTCAATAGTAACAATAACAACAATAACAATATAATATGACAAATTTGAAATGCATTCGACATATTCTGAAATTGAATTGATAATTTTGCAATACATATGATACCTGATGAAATTAAATGAACTATTGGGAATACAGTTGACGCATTTTGAAATCGAATTGATAATTTTCAAAAATATGCGAAACTTCTGATTAATTGACTAATTTGAAATACAATTTATTATTTTCGGAATCAACATATTGCTTTCTGAACTACGATTTACTTCAATCTTGAACACCATGAATATTGAAATTTTGAATAATGGTTATTATTATGTTTGGATCAACAATGGAATTCAAATGTAGTGAATTTATTTCACTAATCATACTTCCATCGCGACCTGAGTTTGATTCCCAGTGTAGATGTGGATGTTTCTGTATGTATGCCACCCTAACCCCGCTTCGGCTTTTGAGGCGTTGGTTCCACCCAATAAGGTGCCATTATGCATGAACTCTTCAAGAATATGGTAATACTAATGGATTGATAAGATTTTTAGATTTGTGATGGAAAATTCGAATATAAAAATGTTTTCCAGGATATTCTTGTTCGAAAATGACGATTTAGCTTTTGCAATGGCTGCTTTGCCGAATTTTCACTCTCAGATTGCGGATTTCACTACTATCAGATATAATAAAAGTCAATTCTAAACTTAACATAATTTTTACTCACAGTCATCCTCAGGCACCTTCCACATATACAGATTGAAATCGTCGGACCCGCTCAGGACGTATTCGTCATGTTCCCCTGCGAAACAGCATGTTTTCATTGTGCAGGAGTTGTAGTACTGCGGATGATAGAACTGACACACAGAACTTTCAGATTCTGCATTGTATAATACAGGAGGGAGACGTCTTCGTAATGCTAGAACTTTTTTACCAGTGCTGTCGAAACAGGCACTAATACCATTGGTTTTTCCACTTCGAGAATCGTAGTGTAGGAGTTGACTGCAAGAAATGGGCAATTAAGAAATAGAAGGAGCAATTTCATTTCCCTAGATTTTATGGGATTTATATTTTTTTATTTTTTAAAAACGAGGAGAGATAATCCCAAAAACATTCTAGGAGAATTTATTCATTTATTCATTAATTCATTATTACAATACAATGAATTTCAAATGGAAATATCATGAATAATCAGAAATGAATGGAGGAGTGGTATAAGATTATTCATTAATTCACGCATAAATTGAAAGGAAAACACAAAAATAGTAATGAATATGGAACACAAATAATGAACTATAAGTTCAACAGAACATGAACATTCACAAAACAGTGAACAGAGAAAAAAATTCAGAAAATTGTCATGATAACATGATTAATTTTGTTAATTTCTTTCAGATAATTTTTTTGTTATCTATGGTCAACACGAAAGGGAAACCTATAATGTTCGAGGAACATCGTGTTAGCCAGCGGTGGAATTTTGGGAGAAATCAGTTCATTATGGGAGAATCATTAGGTACATTATTGAACTCAGATAAGGCTGCATGCATGTATCTTTTTTGTCCGAGTATAGATCTAGCAACGTCAAGGTGGAATGTTCTCTGGTTTCGTGATTATAAATTTCACAATTTCTATTCAAGATAATATTGGACTTCAATTTTTCATTTATGATACAATAAGGAATATATACAGTTTCTGTTCTATATATTTCATCTAAAGAATAAGTGTTTGTTATTTCAAATAGTTGATTGGTTGGTTTATCGTATGGAAGAAGGTACAATACTTCAAACGATTTCCTAATGCTGATATTTCATTAAAATTATTTTTGGAATAAGATCCCCGAACATTTATCAAATAGGTAATTCGATCGAATATAGGTGAATAGAAAACCATATTTGTAATTTTCATGTCAACTTTGGGATACCTTCTCAATGCACCAATAATAGGAGATATTTTCTGTAGGAACCTCAATATGTATATCCCACTTCAACCTTTCATCAAACCAGATACCAAGATACTTTATATGTTCAATTCGATTCAAGAGTTCATTTTTTATTTTGAGATCGATGTATATGTACTGTTTACTCTTTCGTTTAATAATCATATATTCGGTTTTATCTGCATTTATCAATGAAACGTTAGAATGGAGGCATTTTTCAAATATTTTCGACTCTTCATTAATCATAGTGTCTGAAGGTGAAGAATTCTTGTTTTCACATAAAAGTATCGTCTGCGTATATGGTATAATTACTCGCTAAACCAACTCCAATGATATTTCAAATGTAAAGCAAATACAGTATTGGCCCCAGAACAGATCCTTGTGAAACACCCTTGTTTATTGATAATTTTTCGGACTTGGGAGTTCATAGATTTGGTATTGATTGTCCTATTTTCAAGATATAACTCCAAAAGATTTCTCACAGTGCCTCTGAGTCCCATTGATTTCAGGTTTTCTAAAAGTGTTGCATGGCGTTGTTTTGTTTTTTGCTGAAATCCTGTAACTAATGAAATTGACATCTATTTGTCGGAAGCCAAGAAGAAAAATTTCAAATTCGAGGAGCGGCGTCAACTAGTAGAGGAGCTGTTGCGAACATATAACATACAACATACACAAGATGTTCAACCACACTTTCAACATTGACTCAATCTATAAATATAGTTTGAGCTTTAGTGTCAAGGATTGATAGAAGATATACTGACCTCTTGGGTTTTCTGCAGTCCCAGAGCGCAATACCTTCTTCAGAATTGGCAGTGACTAGATATCGAGGCTTCAGAGGATTGAACATTACTGAGTGAAAACCACTGTTGTGTTCAGCAACCACTTGGGCATCTACAACCAGGTTAATATTTTCGATTTGATAAAGAAAACAAAATATTTGAGAAACAACTTTTTTTTCTCTTAGAATTGATAATACGATATCAAAATTATTAAGCAAATTCCAATTGAAACGCCAGCAAATCTGATTGGATGATAACTCAAACTTTGAAATTATAAAATGATGTGGCATGTCCCAGGGCTACGAGGGTGAGTGAATTTACAACTTGCGGCATGTTGTCTCCTGTTCCTAATTTTTTCCTGAATATTCAGAATGCCTTTTTCCAAATGGAACAAACCCAATGATAATGATTTCTGTAAAAGAGGAAGGGTTTTCATTTGTATTTCATTTAAAAATCAAGGATATTTGAATAAACAATTATTTTGCAGCAGAAATTTTCTTGTAACTAATCTTTGAATGATTGAAATGCCTTCTCACCTGCAACTTATTTGTCATCAGAACTGGACAATAGTTGCTTCACTAGGCGGAAAAGCGCAAGATTCATGTCTGAAGACAGCATATTTTTTTGTTGGTACAAAAGTGCATTGCCTAGGCAATTAAAAAACTGGACCTGTCAAATGTCATTACGAAGCCGCTATTGATAAAATCCGGAGGACAAAAAGTTTACTAAGAAAATTGTACAGTAAATTGTAAGGGAAATTTACAATTTATGTGATATCCTGACATATAATGATTCATATAAATCAAATTCATGATATTCATGATTCATATTCATGACATATTACATACCCTGACCTGGGTCCCGAACATCAAACAGTAATATTCTCCCATCTTCCCCAGCTGTAGCGATAATATTGTCATTTTGGGGGTGAATACTGATTCCATATACTGGTTTTTCATGTGGAATAGACCCTGTTGATGCTCCCCTAGAACACAAAATAGCGATCCGTCACTTTTTCTGTTTAATATAACAAAAATAAATGTGTACTTATGAAATGGGTACTCGTAACTTGACGTGAGTAATTTTCGTCATAATTGTCCATTGGCGTTGATACAGGGGGGTTGTTTCACTTTTCCTCTCCTATTTTCCACGCAAACGGATATTTATTCAAATTGCTATTTTTTTTTTCAATTCCCTGTTCAAGTTGAGGAAAAAAGTCACTCTTGTAAGATTTCGATTTGTGGCCTCGGTCACGAGATAGAGTTCAGATAATGAAAATGATAGACACTCCTAATATTTCAACGACAACGTTTTGATAACAAATTCCAATCCAACAAACATCAACGCGATTTACAAATGAAGTGAACCGTTTTAATGGCAATTCTAGAGGTGTTCAAACTTCAATTTTCTTGTAGAGGAAGTCTGCAATCAAAATTTTACAAGGTATTTTTCTTTCTTGTTTGAACAGGGAATTAGAAGAATATGGAAATTTGTGAAAATATCCAGTGACGTATAGAATTTGAAAATTGAAGCAACCCAACGATGCCGCAGGACGGGTTAAATCTGCCGCTTCGATTTCACGATCGATTATTAACCATATCAAAATGATGTGATAATTTCTTTTGTATTTTATCATCGCTGTGATAGATACGTAACTATGCATTTCAACTATGCTAATTGTGAGATCGATTTAGCAATGAGGGCTCAATGGCAAGATTAAATTTGAAAGATAAATTCAAAGATTCATGACAATAAGGGTTTAATTGGCAGATAAATCTTGCAAGTAGATAAGATTCATTGTAAGATTTACCTTTCAACTGACTCGAATGCAAGTTTGATCAAGCAAATAAAGCGCTAATTCTTAGATTGATTCAAGGTGGATATGGGATGGTGAAACAACTCTTCAATTGTTTCTTTCCAAAACATGATCGATCTTGTAAAGTCGAATCCCCTCTCTGATAATGACGGATACCTGACAGCGATGGATAGCTAATGGTTAAATTTTTGCATTCGTTAAATTTCAAATTCTAATCGTGTTTTTCAGCGTTTCTAAGATAACCATCGAGAGAGAGAGAGATAGAGAGAGAGAGAGAGAGAGAGAGCATAGGAGACAACATCTAGTTTCTATTTTGGGAAACTTAAGTAAGGTATTAAAATTCAACATAATCAAGTAGGCAAGAGTCTACAACTTTTTCTATGGATTGATCCAGAGATTATATTGATCTTACAATCAGGTTATTCCACAGATGAATTTTCAATTCATAAAGAAATGTCATTATGTTCATTCAGGCATTTATATATTATACACAGTGAAAATTTGTTTGTATTACATGGGTAATTGGGACTTCCATCGTTGCTGAATTTGAGTCCCAATTTAGTGATGAGTAGTTGTGAATGTATGAGTCCTGAACCCCACTAACGTTGAGTGCAGTAACAAAAAAACCTAAACAAGATCTCTATCATTTCAATGTGCCAAATATACAATGAATGAACAAACTGGATGAGTTGAAGTTTCCTCCATTTACAGTATTATTGACCCTGTAAACTCTGTTTAAATAGTAATATATCTGTAGCAGAGAAAACAACTCTTTCAGAAAGCATAGAAAACACATCCTATAACATTCTCAACGTTAGATGTGTGCATGAGAAATTGAAAATGTAACTTCGATAAAGAAAAATTAATGGCAAGAGTGGGAACTGAAGGAAAATTAACTAAAATTAACAGTGGAAGAATGACAAAACTATTTTTCCTTTCTTCATTTGCTGTCAATTGGAAAATTTTCCTTTCATAGAAATATCCAAACCTGGAGTAAAATAGATTTTGGAGTTGTATAAGACTTCAAAATATTCTCCAAATAATTTTATCATTATGAATGGATGCAATTTTTTGAAAGTGAATGCTACTGATAAAATTGTGATATCTGGTATATCTGATATAATATGCCAATTTTTTGATATTGAACTTAACAACTGTATAAAATGAATTATCTTACGTATGAACTTCATGAATGATAACTTGGTCATCATTGCCTCCAGAAAATATTTTTTCATTGTGTGAATCAAAGGTGAGGCAGAAAATGTTACTTCTGTGTGAAGTATGCATCACAATGGGGGCTCCCTTGTCATGAATTGCTATGGGCACAGTCCACATAAGCACCCTTTTGTCGTCTCCCCCTAAAATTAATCAGAAGTGGATCAGAAAGTTATCAACATTATAAATATATATATATATATATATATATATATATATATTTACATATATATGTATATTGAGAATACGAAAATATCAATGCTTTTTGAAATATATATAAAAATGAACTACTCACCCGATACCAGGTATTCTCCATCTACTGAGAATTCTACTGCATTCACACACCCATAATGAGAAACTAAGTCCTTTCGGAACAAATTTCTGGCTTTGGAAAAACGTGCACGAAACAAATTTTTTTTTATAAAAATATTATCATTGTACTGTCTATTAGTCAAATAATGCACTGGATTTATGGAAGAAGGCATGGCCATTTTCACATACGTGAAAATGTATTCACCAAAGATGGTCTTTGTTGACAAAAATTATGTCTCTTTATCAAATGCCAATTTCTTAGATAATGTCAGAAACAGCTGATATTTGTGTATATTTTTACTGTCCTTTTTAGCCATGAAACTGGCTGAAGGCATGAGTTGTGAGAATAGTTGAATACGAAAGTGAAGCGACATTAGTTCAAATATCATGAAGATTTGAACAATAATAACAGAAGAAGAAATACTTCCTAACCTACTTAATTTGACGTTTGTGATTGTGATTGACAATTATCAGTTAATCACTAACATGTAACAGACAAATAGTGGTTCGATATATTGTGAATTGGGATATCATTTATATTTTTTGATTTTGTTGCTGTTGATTTTATCCAGTTTTGTCAGATATTCATTGAATAAAAAACATGAGTGATGTAGAAAGAAAACACAGAGCGAAGAGAAAATCCAAAAATACAGGAACAAGTAGTTTTTGGAAATCATTGTTCACACAACCAGATAGTGAACTGCAAGAACTGGTAATCAGTTACCACTTCATGTTTATGTATCTACCCTAATTTATCTCAATTTTCAGATTGCCAGACAGATGCTCTTGAGCGATGATTCTTTTGAAGAAAAGAATGTTGATACTGTGGACAGTCCTTGCAAAGAACATGCCGAAAAGTTGAGTGATGTAGAGAGGAAACTTGCTGAACACAGAGCGAAGAAAATATACCAAAATACAGGATTTAGTAGCTTTTGGAAATCATTGTTCACACGTCCCAACAATTACATGGAAGAACTGGTAATCAGTTCATCATCTCTTCATGTTTATGTATCAACCCCGATTAATCTGAACTTTCAGGTTGACAGAAAGAACAATTCGAACGCTGATTCTGACGAAGAAAAAAATGTTGATACCATTCACAGTCCATATCAAGAAGATGCCATGAGTCTCAATAGTGATATAGATGATCCTGAAATAAATTGTTGTACTTACACAGATATGATCTACTATTCTATATGGTTCATGCTTTGGGCAGTTTTATGGGCAATATTCATAAAACTTCAGTTTGGCACAGTTTATTTCATATTGTCAGGATTGATTGGCATATACCTGAACACTCGAACCAGACCAAAAGAAAGAGGTGAAATCAGTGCTTACTCAGTTTTCAATAAAGACTGCAAAAGTATTGATGGGACACTGAAAGCAGAACAATTTGAAAGGGAAATACGTTATGGACCAAGTAGCATGCATTGAGATTATCACTGCAGTAATGGATTAAATAATCAGGATTGCCCAACAATAGGTGAGTCATTTCTTTATGTTATTATTATTTATGTTCATGTTATTAATAAGATAACATGATATTGCTACTCACCAATTGATTAAAAATAATGAATTTTAAGAGACTCATCAAATTCTTAGCATCATTAGAAATATTGATCCACATGAATATTTGTAAAATGTTTGAAATCATCATTTTCATGAGGTGAATTTTTATGAGGCAGTGACGAATCTGATGTAGCTTGTAAGTTAGTTCAAGTGAACAATAACATCAATAGAACATAGTAAATAATAATAATTTAAAAACATAAATATCTTTATGAAAATGTTCAGGTGCTACATAATTATCAGAATGTTTGATCAAAATAAATAACTAGAAATCAGTTTTGAATATTTTTATGGTAATCCACACTGGGTCAAAGCTTGTCACATATACCAGAAGGCCTTGAATATTGCATTGTTTTGTTTATTGTGTCTTCATTTAACTAAATGACCAGTGACTACAATTACCCAATCAGGATGAGTTAATCAGATTAAGCCATATAGAACAGCTTGAACCAATTCATAAGTATTTACATTGTGGGTCAGATCATAACGATTCCAAGAAAAATATGAACATCAATGCAATAGATTTTGCAGTTTCTCCATCAACTGGCTTTGTTTGTGATGATTTATCAAATAATGAACCCCAATCATCTTCTGAAGTTTCAGGAAGAACTTGTAATAATGTAAGTACCTGTGATTGAATGAAAAATATACTCTACACATTATGGTTTTCTAGGACCCTGAAGAGAATTCACCACAGAATTCATGCACCACAAATATAACAATATATATAGATGAATTTGAAAGTGATGAACGGAACAAGATGGATATGATATACTGCATCATGTGTTTCACTGTCTGGATTATTCTGTTATCATTTTATTTGCCAACAAGCATCATCACTATATATTTCTTAATAATTGCTCTCATTGGAGTTTTTCTTAGTGTCAGTGTATTGTCATTGGAGAGAGAAGAAATTTTGGATACTGCTGAAAATTGCAAACGTCAAACAAAACATCCATCTGATACACTCATTATAATATGATATACAACACATTTCACTATTCCAATAAGTAATATTTATTCTTGAAACAATACAAAGAGAAGGATGAAATATATAACCTATATAAACCTAAGATTCAAAATTGTACACTTTCAACAGAATACTCTTTAGTTTTCTTGCCTCATATGTGACAGTTTCTTTACCATTTGGACTGTCATTTGCTTCTGACAGAGAAGAATATGCTACCGTTCGTACACTTTTACCATACACTGAAAAAAATTATTAAGTAGGTAATAATATAGAAGTGAAATCATTACTACAGTTTGTATCAAAATACACAATGATTTTAGAAACATTCGACAATATTCTCTTCCAATTATACACATCAAATATAATTTGTTGAATATACAATAGTTTGTAAATTGTCTCACTCACTTTCACAGCTTTCTAAGAATTGTATGCATTCTTGTATAATTGAATCCCTCAAAACAATCATGTGCTTGGACAAATTTTCTATCAAGCTCAAGAAACACCTTTTCGCATAAAACCATGAGTCTGTGCCTAGTTTTTTATCATAAGGCTCTAACGATTTCATTACTCGGGATATCCCAAATTCGTAGTTTCCTTTGGAACAGTAAAGAGTCCTGAAAATAATGGATATCTGGAAACTGGAAGTAGAAAATTTCAGAAGACATTACTAACTCATTTACTAACCCTATCACTAAGTTCACAATACAGTGGTGAAAAAATTTCTTCTCAGGTTCCTCATATGAAAGTTGATCTTCTTCCTTCTCAATTTTCCTCATGAGTTCCTCAGCTTCTTCATTTTGTGAGGTCATTATGTACGAGACACACAGGTTTGCCAAAACTATGGCATTCACATTCAGAATCTAAAAATACGGTGTAATACTTCATTTTTAAACCCAAGATTTTTCGACACATACTTCGGCATAACTTTTTTTCACAAGGGGTTCATAGAATCCAGTGGCTTCCTTGAATTTATTTTCTTGCATAAAAAGTACATGAGCAACATTCAGCCTCCAAATATCGTTATCGTTGCAGAATTCCACGCTTTTACGGAATATTTTTTCCACTTGTGCATAGTTTTTGAGGTCCCAATATATCTTAGCCTGCGCCATCAGAACTGGAACATATCTATTATCAGGTCAGTGATACCAATTAGGCACGTTTAAGCGATCTCAAGAGATCTTACCTTTCCAAGCATTCCTCGTAGTCCATAACGGTTTTTTTTATCAGTTCGGTATCGTTTCTGTTTCTGTATTCTTGAACTTGTTTCGTTAGTTTCCTGAGCTGCTCCGAATGTCTACTAGCTAACTCATCTAATTTCTGATAGGCTTCAGTTGGCGACGTTTGTTGGGTTATTATGGCGTCCAGAAAATCATACAGGTACTAAAAAAATACCTACTGTTCAGATCAAAGTATCAACAGATCAAAGTTGAAGACTTCATCATTGAAATTTGTGATTGATTTCAGTATCACCGAATATGTGATATTATTCATTCTGTTGATTGTTGTTGTTCATATTGATTTTTTCAGAGTATATAGTTTAATGGTGTGCTTTTGAGGTCACTTCTGATGGTAGAGGTAGCTTTCGCCGATACGTTCTCTTGAAGTAAGGGTGAAGTAAGGGGGTATATTTTATTAAAAAAATAGGTAGTATTAATGTTTTCCAGTGTTTTTCAGTGATATGATGTTGAATCACAACCTACCGGAGTCAGATACTTGTACGTTAGATGTGCGTTTTCCGCCAAAATTTCTGCTGCTAAATCGTAGCATTCGTGTTGACAGTAGAGTAACAGAATGTTGGCGAACGTTTCTGGTGGAAATGGGTTTTGCTGCAACAGAAATTGCAACTTTTCGAAACCTTCCGTCGGGTTTTGGTCGAAATTCATCAGCGCTTGGTTGTGCAGCGTCACGGCGTCTAATTCGTACTCTGTCCTAGGAGGCATATCGGTCAAGGCCTCTTTCGCTGCTTCAGCTAGAAACATCACATGATTAGCTTTGATCCGGACTAGATTTCTTTTCTGGAAGACTTGTTTTTTTTTTTTTGAAGATAATTACAGCATTTCGATTATAAAACAAAATAAAAGGTTGATCTTGTCTACTTTTAGAGTGAAAATCAGCAACAACTTCATAAATTCGACCAATTGATTCACTAAGAAATGTTTAACTTTTTTCATGCACGCACATAATTATCATGATTTTTTAGATTTCATCTATTTTTTCATTCATTTCTTTTTATTTCATTTTATTTAAATTAGGTTTCGAGTAAAAGATGTTATGGTTTGGTACCTATTTCTCACCACAATACTTTTTTTGTTGAAATAACGATAGTGTAGCATCATTTCGATCATGACTATCTGGATCAGAAAATAAGTATGTTTGAACTGATAAAATATCGTACTCTCTGTAGGTTAATCGATGAGGTGGCATATTCATTTTCACAGATCTTTTGGATTTCCTCTCGCGTTCAATAATAGAAATTATAATAATTATTTCAATATATTTCTCAATAAGGACAGATTTATGATCTGCCTCAAAATATCACTGCGCTTGAAATTCAACCTCCAGATCCCTAAAAGAGGAATTCTCTTTATTTCAGTGACACCTTGCTCTTCGAAAAAAATGGAAGACAAATATATTCAACGAATATCAAAATTCAGAAGACTCTAATGTCGAATATCATGACAATTTTAATACGAATATGTATTTCCAGACAACGTTTGGAATCAAATTAGATGTGAATTGGCCATATACACACATACACACACAAAGTCTCCGCAAGGTCAATGTCTGCTATCATGGGCGTGCGTTGCCTCGTTATGTTTTATTTCCTTCTTATTAGTATTATTATTATCAATATTATTACTATTATTAATTTCACTTCTTTCGCATTTAACACAACCTTTTGTTATTACAACAATATTTTACAGTGTGCAGTATGTAAAGTATCAATGACCTGAGACCTGAATTTCATCAAAGTTGTTTTCTTACCATTTCTGAGTTGGTATTCGATGGCTGCTTTCAGATTGAACGCTTCCGTTAGAGAGGTCTCGTGTAGAGTGATGGTGTTCCCTACGGATCGTACTTCAATGCCTTCAGTTTGCATACCTATGCTCAGTTCTGGATGGTTCCGGATTCCCTTTTCGATGATATCAGCTATAAGAAAAGGTTATCCTATGTCAGCCGATGGCTAGGGCTGGCGAGAAGCACTCTTTTCCTTGAAATCTATTCATATAGCAGGTCACAACATGAGCAGGTGTTTGTACTCTGGTTCATTGAATGAACCCGCCAGTTCGCACATAATATCATCATGGGATTTGTGTAGGTAATTTTTTGAAGAATTATTGTTAATTTGTTCAATTCATTGAGTTGTATGTTAGTAGTAGTTAAGTTTCATAGAATATTTTAGAAAAAACCTCCAGAACACTTTATTCAGGATTTGATATTTTTCATGAGTCTGTGCTACAATATATAATAGCTATATTTTTTTAAACAGATAATTCTGATTGCATTTCAGATTGTGGATAAAAATAGACCTATTTTATGAGTATTACTTTGTTGTCGACTACGGAATGAATGAAACCTCTTTCGTTTTCATGTTCAAATTGAGATAAAAAAAACATTCAAGAATGTATTCCATATAAAAAATGTCGATCCAAATTGGAAAATATGAGAATATGAAAAAAGCTTCATTTGTTGGAATGTCAAAATGAAAGAGAGATTACAAAAATAAACCTTCCTTACCACAATATTTCAGGGATGGTCCATATTCTTTCAACCGGTAGTAACATAAAGCAATGTTGTAAGCTAAGAATGGTTTGAAACCTTGATTTTGTAAAGCTCCAGTAAACTTCATCAAAGCTTCCTCGTAATTTCCATCCTAGTGATGAAAAATATCACTTCACTAATTTCTCATTTTGAAGTTTTATATTATTAAAATACCAAAATGAATAAAAAAACATAATTACAGAATATTTGGACTTGTGAAGGATAAATTGTTA
Organism: Gastrophysa polygoni; assembly: GCA_963576655.1. Lineage (NCBI taxonomy): Eukaryota > Metazoa > Arthropoda > Insecta > Coleoptera > Chrysomelidae > Gastrophysa > Gastrophysa polygoni. Next base: position 16,705,475 of record OY755087.1, read on the forward strand.
ACAAACTAATCAAATACAAACTAAATATATACCCAAGAAACCACAACAATATTTAGAAAAGTCTAAATTTGTATTATTATTATCGGGCATCAACTCACTCACTCATCAGTTGAACAAGTGGCTCACAAATGAATTCAATAACTTATCTTCTCCTCAAAGAAACTTCTTTGTGAAAAATTCATTGGAATTCATTGATAAAGTTAAGCACCTAAGATTAGAAGAGGGAGAAATATTGGTTTCATTTGATGTTACGTTCTTGTTACCTAGTGTTCCAATACCGGAATCGATGGTGTACTTACAGGAACTATTTGGACAAAAATGAAATTGATAAATGTAAGGTACATGAATTTATAAGATTGATTAAACTCTGCATGAACCAAAACTGTTTTCGAAGTAGGGAAAGTTTTTTGAACAACATGAAGGAACTGCAATGGGTAACAGTCTATCACCATTTGTTGCTAATTTATTCATGAGCAGATTTGAAAATGGGCTTAGTCCAATATTTCTCAAGAGTCTGGCTACGATATGTTGACAACATTTTTCCTATTTTTCATACAAATAATTGCAATTCAGTTCTTGACTACATTGAATTCTCGATTTGAATCGTTCAAATTCACCGTAGTAGAAGAAAATAACGGCAGATTGCCTTTCTTGGATACTTTGGTTATCAGAAATGACAGGAATGAGTTAGAATTTGATATTTATAGGAAAGAAACTTGTACACAGAGGTTCATACCAATTGAATCTCAACATTGCATCCAAAATAAATATTCCGCTCCATTCTTTTTAGGTCACAGATTGTAATCGGGGATATATGAAATACATTGCGATGAATGTGACATGAAATATATTGGACAAACTCGTCGAAACATAGGAACTAGATTCAAAGAGCATATTGCTCATTTCAGGTACAATCGGTTCGACAGATCAAGTGTTGCCCAACATATTCTTGAGACTAGTCATCCAATAACTTTCGATAATTCAAATCTTTTTAAACATGTAGCGAACAATCGAGAATTGGATAGTTTTGAAGGTATTTTCATTCATCTTAATAAGAACCAATTGATGAACCAAGACCCAGGTCCTATTCCATACACTGGATTATTCGATTTGCTGACTTGACTATCATTGTATTGTTACTAAGGAGTCGCTAATCATTTTCACCTTTTAGGTCTACTGAGAATGTCAACTTTTAGTAGCCGAAAAACGTATTTAGACTTTTCTAAATATTGTTGTGGTTTTTTGTGTATTTATTTCAGTTTACCAAACTAATGTAGAACACTTATAGCAAATCGAAAAAAATCTTTCGAATTCATGATTATTATTATATTGGGTCTACATCTAGGTAATGTACTAATGAACTTCCTAATGTGCTTGGGAAAAAATCGAAACATATTTTCGGCCGTGCAATGGTATATTAGCATAACATTAGAAAAAGTGTTTGCAAAATTTCAGAGCAATCTGACTGAATTCATAAAAAATTTTCAAAGTCAATTCGGCAAAGAAGCGCAACTGAACGAGCAGAGTGATATTAAGAATTCTCAAAATTTGGGAACAATTGAAACTGGACTGGATATTTTGTGATTCAACATTTTGTGTTTCTATTTCTTGTAGTGCATATTTCATGGAAGCTCTAGATAACTGACTTGTAGAGTAGGTATTATTTTCTGTTTTATGTATTTTGTTTTTTCATATTACTTTGTAAAGTAGACATCCAAAATTGACTTCTCTATCTGGATCAGTAGCAGGGCAAGCCTCAACCAAATTTCTAGCAGAAAGGACATCTTCTTGGCTGTATTTAATTGCAGCTTGTAATTTTGTAACTTTTTCCTTATGCTCTGGTTGTTCCATGAGTTTGTTGCAAGCCTGGAAAGACTCGTCATACATGCAGGCTAAAAAATCAGATTGATTCTGTATTGAAAAGTACAAAGTACAGAAGTTCATGTTGAATTGTTGGAACCATTTCAAAAATGAATGAAGTTGTGAATTCTGAGAGTAGCTACTTTTTTTTCACCGGTTATCCGCGTATTTGAAATATGGCTTCTGGTCATGTAGGTTAGGTTACAGCAACTCAACTATTTTTCTGCAAACATGAGGTTATAATTTTCCCCCATTTGCCGAGGATCTCGGCAAATCTTGTCCTCAAAATATAATGTTCATTCATAAGACATAGTACCTTTCATCATCATCAAAAATATAACACAATTTCAGTTATTGAGGTCATGCTTTCTGAGTACAACAGTTGCCAGTAGGATATGCGACTCACCTTGATAAAGAGCTTGTGCATAATAGAGCTGATAATCTTTGTCGTCTGGATATAGGTTGGTCAATTGTTCGTAGTAATTAGCAGCATTCGAGAAATCCTGTATATGGAAATAACAGTAGGCCAAAAGAGATAATCCGGCCCTTGTAGAGCTCGATTCCGAAATACCATGCAGTATCTTGATGGCATCGTTGAAACGATTCTCTTTTATCTCAAAACAAAAAATGAAAACTTGTAATATAGACAATGGTATCTGTTAATAGATGGGCAAGGATTTTTACTGCAACACGCAGATTTTCCCGAATTCACTTTCACAAAATTCCATAGTTTCTAATTCCAGAAAATAACTATATTGTAATTTCACGATTTTTAGATAAGTCATCTTCAGTCAGGGTTAATTATATTTTCATGTTATTTTAATGTTTTATAAGAAAATCGGCTCATATATATGTATGAGCATCTGATTCCCCACAAATAATTAATGATGCTGTTATCATGACCTTCAGTGCAGAATGAGTTCATCGTTTTTCTACCAAAATCCGACAATAACCAGCACAAGTGGCATTTTGACGAAATTTCTTTCGTAGTTCATCATCAAAGGGAAATTATTATATAGAATTGTAATTCGTGACTTTCTAGTGAGGTGGTTATAAGACCTCATACCACCTCACTTTCGAGTCATCATGAGTGCTTCATGACAATAACAAAATGCCGAGGAAGAAGCTTCCTGTTCCGTTGATATAACAGAATTGGACATTATCTCCTCAAAACTGGGTATGAAAATCGTAAATTCAAGATCAATCATTTCTTGTATGTAAAGTTGTCACTGGAACAGAATCTTTTCCCACTATAACGTTGAAACGTCCACAAAGATAAATACATAATGATATTCATTTGTACCTATATATTTGTCTAATTTCCAAATTTTCAAAAACAAAGAGAAATGACACTGACTATATGAACAAATTGACATTTTGATGTGTCCTTACTAAAAATATATTGAAATAATCATATTTTCTATTTATATATATATACATATATAGTTACAAACTTTTATGTAGTACACTTTTGTTGATTTTGGATTCCACTCTCGAAAACGGAACAATATTCGTGCACTAGGAAGAAGATATTGAAAATGTTCAGAACTCACCAAAGTGTAAATCGTTTTTGTAAAATCACCGTCTTTTATGATATTCGCAGAATACATTTTCGGTCGAACAGTTCAATGTTTGTATTCCTGGTGGTTGCCATGGCTGTGAGAAATAATGATAAAATAACAGGGCGGATTGAGGAGGTCTTTGTGACTCAACATATTAGTGTAAATAATCACAATATCCTATAATAACATTCAATGGTGTCTGTTGTACTAACAATACATATTGTGGAGATATCCTCTTCTATCAGGTCAAGTTTCAATGAAAAAAGTCTGACTTTTAGAGGAGAAATTCTGAATCCAGAGAAAATCGTCTAAATTCAGAGAAGAAAAGGCTGGATTTTGAGAATAAAAATGATACACACTTTACGCAATGGTATGACCGAGATTTTTTCTGATGATGGAATGATTTACCAAGTATCTCATTTCTAATTCAGAAGTGAATATCACTGAAACTGGAAGGGGAAAATAACTTATGTTTTTTTTGACAACTCTAAAGGAAATCCTATAATGTTCGACATCTCGACCACCAAATCCGCGCGTTCGCATCAAATATAGGACTATGTCTTATCTCATCATACATATGACACAGTATTAACACAGTTCAATGTTCGAGGAACATCGTGTTAGCCAGCGGTGAAATTTTGGGAGAGAAGGGAGGTGGTGGAATTTTTCTTCAAAGTTTGGAGGTTGTAAGCATGAGGAAAGCTTCACTAGGCAAAGAATTCCACAACTTTGCCGTTCTATTGATGAATGATGCTTGGTAATGAGAAGTTCGGCATGTTTCTAGCCCGATAATGCATGGATGAATGTACCTATGTCATTCTATTGACATTCATCTTCAGAAATAATTGAGAAAAAAAGGGGGGTCACCCGCACTGGCGAATCTTAGGGGTGGGCCATGGGGACCATGGCCCCTCCCTTGAGTTCGGAGTAGGTAATATTGGTTCAACAACCAGAGTCTGGATATGCATCTAAAACCCTGATTGGTTTTCAAGAAGAAGAAAACATACGTTATACAAACCAAAGTTATTTGTTGTATCAATAACACAAACACATCGTTAAGTCTTCAATCCATCCAATACAACTATGGAACAGAAATATTCTTATATGCAGTGCGAATGTATGCAAAATAACACAGCCCGCTAAATCAGAGTACGGGAAAAAAGATAATAATAGAGGGAAAATAATCGTTTTTGGGGACTGCGTGCTCTTTGGTAGAAGCGGTGGTAAAACACATCAGTGGTAAGTCGTGAGAGGTGAGCGGTAAGAATTAATAACAAAGTAAGTATAGTAGTAAGAATAGTTGTTTTCGTTGGAAACCGCACATAGACGAAACAATATTATATTCCACTTCTATTTGCAAGAAGGGATCATTTCGCATCTGTTCGTCAATCAGTAAGGTTCAATTTATAGATATTTTTCATTGAAGTATAAATAGAGACAAGTGGCATTGAATGTATCGAAAAAAATGCAACACCAACTTTATTAACGAATATGATTTTTGCATATTTTGGAAAACCGATAAACAGTGTATGAAATTATAATTCCTTGGATGAAGATAACTATTTAGAGCCTAATTTTGATTTCATTTGTTTCATCACACTTTTATCCATCTCATGATGGATAATGATGATTTTATATTTTTTTATGCTTCATTTTTGAGAGTTTGATTTTTGAAATAATAGTCGAATTGTGTTTTGTTTGTTGTTGTTGATCTCGAAGTTTATTTTGGAATGCAAGATTAGCTATAGATATCCGTCATTATTAGTTGAAGTGGAGTTGACTTCACAGTATCGACGATCATATCGTCATCTATACTCAAGCGGTGCGGCATTAGTGAGGTTGTTTGACAGGTCTACATGTTTCTGAAAGAATCAAATGTTTGTTCCGCAATATTTTTTTCCATTTTATTTATAACCGGTTTCATTCGTTTCAAATAAAATATTTATGTATATATTTCATTTCTATGGATTTAATAACTCCAGTTACAAACTTCCATCAACTGAAAAACCTACCCTGGTCCCCCTTCTAAAAAACTCCCTAGATCCGCCACTGGTCACCGGCATATCATTTACCCTGCCGCAACTGTCGGCTGACCTGGACCCGATTGCGCTATCGTTCCTCCACTTCTTCGTACGCGTCATAATCATTCCCTTCTCTCTCGCCGCGCCCCTTCGGCCCAGTTCCTGCGGGTCGCGTCGATAGACGCGGACGGCGGTGACGTCACGCCGTCGTCGCGTGCGGGATTACGTCGCTGAAAAAAAGACGGCGTACCTACGCGATACGCGACTCCCATGCAGTGTTTCGCCCGCCGCGCCAAGGTGTTCGGGCACGCTATGTCGATATCGAAAGCGCAACGATCGATCGAATATTTCGCACCGGTCGACTCGATTTCCGTATCTCGATCGTCGATTGTTAGGCCGCTTGGCTTGTAGGAGACCGCCGACTTGATTCTCCCGCCTAGTTACGCGGTTACAGCTCTCATTGTTTATAGAAAAACGGCTCTAGCTCAACACGAGATGTATATTTAGAGATGCGACTTGGATTTGGGCCACATAATTCAAATTTTTTTCGATGCCGCGTGAGAGTTTTTAGCATACCTACACTTCAATGACTCCAACTTTTCGGGCACTATGGAATCATCGAGGAAACTTAGTAAGTTTGAAATTTGAATTTTTATCGTGTTGCGAGTGGAAACATAGGAACATCGATAATGGAATTTCAACCGCCCGCTGACATGATGGGATGGGAGACGAGAAAAAAATGTTGATGAGTTTGAAAATAAAAAGTTACGTTTGGCGCGCTCTTTTGACAATGCCAAATTGGTGAGATAACTGAGAAGCGAGCAGCCCACAATGTTTGACTCAGTTTTATGAGACAAACTTCCAAATATTTTGGTATTCCAGACGCTTGTGTGTGCTATTCTGAACTGTAACATTCCCCAACCCCACCGTTTCGAATGTTTATTGAATTTTATTACGTTTAACGCAATACATTTTTTTTAATTCTGAAGGACGTAACATATTTCCTATACTTTGATATGGCACTCTCACTTCACCAATCATTTTTATATATCCATATACAACTTCAAGTCTCCCACTAGTACTAAATAGCCTATTTTTGGTAAAAAATACTGTGAAAAAGTTAGGTATCAGTGTGGTAGGATATAGTTATTTTTTCAACGAGTGCTCAAAGTGTTACTTTTACGCACGCAAATAAAGTTGGACGAGCGACGCGAAGCGGATATCGGAAAAGTTTTTGGGATCGGTTTTTCTCGTACGACCTTCTTATCTGATAACAAAATAAAAATTAAAATTTATAAAATAATTTAATAATCAGGGCTGTTCATTTTAACATTGTTTAAAACGTGGTTTAAACCTTTAAATAAAAAGTGAAAGTTGGTCCTCCATTTTGTCAGAGCCATATTACTGAAGAAGAGATTACTGCAGAGCGAGCATCCAATCCAAATCTTTGGCATAGTTATAGGAGATGAACTCCCAAATATTCTGCTGTTCCAGGCGCTTTTGTGTGTTATTTTGAATTGTGCAATTTCCCAACCCCATCTTTTTGAAAGTTTATGCAAATATTGAGTTTTCTCAAGTTTAAAAAAAATTGTGATGAGATAGAAGGATTATATTCTCTATTTCCTAATGTATTTTGTATACTTTGCTGTATTTTTAATGTATTTTCTATAGCCTTCTGTTGTGATTTCTATTTCATGATTTTTTTAAGTTCAAAACATGCCATTCTTTTTGATGTTCCAATTTTTTGTCGTCTATGCAGTCATGCCTCATGAGGTTGTAATTACCCTATTATCCCCCTCATGCAGGCGCCTGAGTGCGATACGAAAAATATCTTTCTACAAACATCAAAAGTTGTCAAGGTTCGCGCATTAAAAACAATATGCGAGGTGACCCTTATTTCATTTCCCTACGATACAAATAGTGTTATATTACTTTGCCTGCGACATCGTGCGCAAACTTTGTAATCGTTTGTGATACCTATATGGACATCATATTCACTCTTGCTGTACAAACTGCAACTACTATTGTTAGAACTAGGAAAATAAATCACGAAGGAAAAAAGATGAACATTCTATTGAACACAATTTTATAATAGACACATAGATTTAACACCAAAGGTAACTCCTCCATCGGTAGCTTGTATCTCCTGCTCCTGGTATTTAAAGTATAAACGAAGAGATGTTTGTAAAGAAACTAAACTCCACAAGTTTAATGTTGAAAACAATTAAGTCAATTACTAAACTAAAAGAAACAAGTTTTTTCGGGTACATCACCAACCTGCTCAACCAGAAAGTCTCAAAAACCATAAAATTTTCAGGTTAGTGTTTTTACTACCTCGGTTTCTAGGGCGCAAAACCTCGTGGAACCTATCTCAATGACAATTTGCTTCAGGGCCTCAATGTTGAGTCCACTTCACCCAGTAACTAATTTGATTCAGGAGACATCGCAGTAATGCGTTAGCATATGAAAAATCGATCTGAAAATCGCTTTATTACACGTTTTTCGTGATCGAACAGGAATGGATCTACGAGATGCCACGGTACCACCTGCTCTTCTTGACTTAGACGAGAACTTGCATGTAAAGCTGAAAAACCAATTTTCTCACCTATGCTGATGATGTAGAAGCACAATTCGTCAGTTCACTGAAAGGAGTTGGTTGACGAAACCAGGGATTATTGAAAGTCTATGCGGAAGCAGACTTGAGACCTGTGTAAGCTTAGTGGATTTGATACATTGGGAATATGATGGATGCATTTTTATGGCAAGACATTGTTATTGAAGTTCAGATATTGCAGAGATCAAGAAACGTAGACCAGGTTCATTGGAGTTCAATCTCACAAGAATTTTTGATATCCGACATGAATCCGTATATACAATATCCGATTGTATGTACAAAATTATAGAAAGTAGGATGGTTCCAATAGGGAGCAGTTCCACTTCAGTGCCATGTTGCCTCTGTTAGTGGTTGTAGATTATGTCTAGCAGATTTACCTAAATTTCACCGCGATGTTATGAGTTGCCTGAATGTGAGCTTCTTTATCTAAAGGTTTACCGCTATAGAAAATTGGCTTCGTCTACGTGTATTATTAGTTATAACTTGACATATTGGATTGCTCCTCTACGTCTAGTGAATAGACCGCTTGACATTTTTCTGGATTTATTTCTATTTTCCATCGATAAATTAACTCCTGTATAAAATGTGTCATTTAAAGACGACTGTTTTGTCATTTTGACAGCGATAAAAAAGGTGCATCGTTTTTTATCACCGATAAAAACTCCTGTTCCTCTTAAGCGTCCACATCTAGTATGCTTACGTCACTTTAATGTCTGCCCTGTCAGTTATTTGAGCATTGTTGATAATTGATACTGAACCATTACAACATGAGTCGTTAATTTATCTTGCCAAAAAACACTCGAGCTTTTCTTTTAAGGATAATTTTTTTTTTAACTCAAAATTTTTCCATCAGTGATTGGCAAAATTATTTCGTTACAAAAAGAAATTTATCCGATTAAAAAAAGCTCTTGTGTTTTTACTGTTGATTAAACCAGACTTCCAGGTTGTCGACCCGTTCTTGCAAATATCTCGTTACCATGGCATTGACTATGTGACCATATATATCTATATCGTTACATAGTCAATGGTTTTGTTTGCTTTCGATAAATTGGCAGTAAAATGGAGAAGAGTAATGGTGATAGGGCTGCGCCCTGTGGTACTCAAGTTTCCATTGCCAAAATAGTGCATCGACATGTACCATCGGTATAGCGGATATATAGCTATACAGCTATACCATCGGTACCGGATACCCAGTATCAACAATTATGATTAGTAAACCGTCGCGCTGAATTCTGTCAACGACATTGGAAACGTCAAGAAAGAAGCCTACTGTTTAATGACCCTTTCCCATATTTGAACCTCAGATTGCATAGTCTAGAATAGGTAGAACTCGCATATCTGTTTAATGGTTTTATCTGAATCCGAATCGTTCGTCAAGGACGTCGTTCAGTTCGTCAGACATATGCCCGTTGAACGTTTTTGAATCACGTTTTTTGCCACCTTGCTCTTGGAGGGGAGCGTGCTGAAAGGCCAGTGACTTCTCCGAAATTTTTGTTTTGGGATCCTCATAACGGATGCCTTTTTGCGAGCCTCTCTCCATTCGCTTGCAAAGTGTTGGAGTCTGAGTATCGCGTCAATGAAGTGCTGATACCAAGTCTGGGTAGAGCTAGAATGTTTTGGAGCGTTGTGGAATGCTCTCGAATCCTCTCGAACGATCTGGAATGTTCAGAGGAGAAATTTCAAGAGGGCGAAACTTCCAGCCCTTATATATCCAAAAGCAGGCTCTTCAGGTAAAAACGGGAACCTTCTTCACGGACGGGAGATCGAGAGCTACCACACTATATAAAACTCCCTTGATCGAACCGGGACTCGTTTCTGAGTTTTAGTGGCACGCACATTGTACACTTTCTTTTATAATGTACATTGATGAGTTACACTTGTGAGTATTCGATATTCACTCCATCATCATCATCATCATCCCATGGACCTATAGTTTATAGGTCCATGCATCATCCGTTCAAATGATCCATAAATCAGTAAGACTATTTTTCAGGTAATAAAGCTTGCTTTATTGGCTGACAAATACAACATTCTGACATTCATTAGGGAACATTTATTACTGTTTATATTATTACATTCACAGTTCGTTCATTCACTATCGTTCCATGAGAAGTCTCTGACAAAGATTAACTCGCTTGGAATTTCTTGGATTCAATCAAATAAATATCATTGTCAAAAACTGATGTAATTTTGATTTTCTAATAGAAATATTGTTTCGATATGAAGATACATCGAACAGGAGTCATTAGAATATGAATTTGTTCTTCGATTTCGTTTGTTGTTTTGTGTTAATTGAAAAATATATTTCAATCGAGCTGCATATGCTTATATCAGCAAAATTCTATGGTTTGTACCCAGCCTCAAGACGCGATCGATTTTCTACAGATCTAGATGAAGTTGATTTGTGATACTTCGACCATGTTTTATGGTCGAAGGTGTGATCTGTTCGACCATTCTTTGAATTGATTCTAACTAAGTACCTACTAAAAAAGGCGCCCGTTTGGTATAGAACAACACTGACATTTGGAATGATTATAATAATAATAATAAGAATGATTCAATAATATTTTTGGTTTCTATAACAATCATATATCTCTTTATTTTCCATAGTGGTTACTACAACACTGCCAAATTAATCTCAAATATGAGGAACGACACATCGAATTAATTTTTGAAAATTGTTCGAAAATATACTATACATTTTTTATCATATCTTGTTTATATAAGTTGTAAAATCTATCTATATTTATTTATATATATTTATCTATATACGATTGGTTCAACTACAAATATATCATGAAATGAATGAAACAATATACCTATTGAATATTGTAATCATTTCATCATGTGCCGCCAACACATTGTATACTTTTCTCACATTTCCATAGAATCATCCTAAACTGTTTATGTTGTCACATTTTCGTTATATCAAATCGAGAGGCATGGCTAATGTGATCCGAAAATATATACATGACCGTAAGGAATTTCACTAATCCGTGTTTATTATTGAAATTCGGAATACTGTACTGATAGAGGTTTCTGAAAAATTAACATTGGATCAAAGAACTTTTTTCATAAGTAACAATTATCCTTGATATTATATACATAGTGGTGCAAATCCACGCTGATGGACTCCTAAACTTTCCAGACGTCGTCTTTGATATTGGACTTTAAATATGCCCTTTCCAGACTTATTTTACCTACCCAAACTACTATTATTATGTATAGTAGTTTAACCGAAACCAAACCGACCAAATTAAATAAAAACCCTCACAAGATACCTGAAGGAAAGATAAATTTACCTCATTTAGTTTTACTGGCATTGATTGAATTATGTAATATTGCATTGATTCGACTTTAAATGAATATTTTTATGTATGTGAAGGTAATGTGTAGGTAATGTGTAATATATAACTGACATGAATGCATACACATAATAAATCTCATTATGTGAATTTGTTTGGTAGTTTTATGTGGTCTAATTATTAATTATGCTCTGGAAATTGATTTTCTTATTTTATAGGTGAAATTTTGTTTGTTTTTGTTAGCAATAAATATGACCGGAACGATAATAGTAAGTTTTCTTTAATATGGAACAGATTGCCAAAATGTCCAAAAAATAAATTAGTGATAGTATGTATATGAAATAATTTTTCATTTTGAAATTTTCCACATCATGAAGTTTGCTCCCGTTGTGGTATATGGTGGGTGTACAGTAAACTGTATACAACATCCTGCAGATAAATCAGTGTAATCGAACAACGATAAAAACAAACATTTAGCGTAATTATGGTATATTCATGAAAACATTTCGCTTTGTAATAAGTATTATACGAATTGGTGGCGCACCTAAATGGTCTGTTGAAACAAACATCAAATTGAATTTCAATCATCAATAGTCCATTATCGCCGTGATTTTGCTATTTTCACATCAATCAGCCTCGCAACAAACGGAATGATGAAATTGAAAACATCAAATATTTTCTTTTGAAAACTCCTGAACTCTAATTTTACTAAGACACCTTCAAGAAATGTATAACAGCGAGTACCGTATATGAGTCAATTGGAAATTAGCTGAAGTTAGTGTTAGCTGAGGTTTGGTGTTCCAGCTGAAATTTCCACACCTCATCTTCGAAACCGAAAATAAATTGTAATCTCTCAGACCCGTTGACTTTCGTCTTGATATGGAAATTTCCAGCAAATACGTCTCGACTCTCGGACTTTCGGAAATGAAAAAAAAGTTGGTGGCCTCTCTACGCTTTCGTACTCCAATGCTTCACCATTTCATAAATCTCCAGTAGGAAACATGCATGATTCTAAAGAAAAATTAATCACGATAACTATGGGAATCGGGTGTTTCTAATAAAAAAAAAGGATTCATTAGTTCCATTATCTGTTCTGTCTGTAATTTTCTAACATCTTTCATCGAATAGCACCGTTTACATTACAACCTTTGTATTTTTTTGAATATATAAAATGAAGACGTTACGATGGTGTTCTTGACCTGATTGTATGCTGAACTAAATTCTCCCTCCTGTCTTTTTGAGTAGGTATATCATACATGATGTTATTTTTCTTTCTGGTATTAATTTTAAGAATCGTTCAGTCACTGTCATATTATTGAATGAAATCATTTGATGGGTTCTATTTATATCTGTTAATTAGGCTAGCAAAATTGGATCTTCACTTTTCAACGATCTTGCGAAAGGTTCCAGTATGGTTGGAGTTTTCGATTTCGTTTTGAGGTATGCACACAGGTAGTGCAACAGTAAGCAATTTTTGGAGTAGATGTACAAATAAATATTTTTTCTACTCCTCCTAGTTATATTGTCTTATTCCTTCGCAGCCTATGAAACGGATAAGTGAGTAATTCAAATAAAATGGATGTGGTTATGAATTCATATCCGTTCTTCTGTGAAATATGAAATATGATACACCCGTTGCCATGGAAACTACCTAGTACTCAGTTTTATAGGTCAATAGGTATGGTGTGTCTTAATATAACAAAACAACCTTTGCAATATGACTGAAACGAAAAATATCGAAAATAAATCATTGAAAATATATGATACCAGCCGAAAAAAACTACTCTACTCTAGTGGATTGTCCATATCCAAAGATATGATATTATATATATATATATATATATATATATATATTTATATCTCTAGTAGATCGAGTTCAGAGAGAGAGGTATTGAAACGACCATAAAAAAGACTTATGACTGTTGTCATTATCAAAACATTTTGTTGTGTCATGCCATTGTATTGCGAAATACCACATTTTCAATTATTTTCATTCGAATCGAGTTAATAGTGTAAGATTTATTCACCCAAATGTATTTTTCAGAGAAGTTTTTTGATCCATATAAGTGTCAAAGCAAAGAGACTCAATTTTTCTTGTTGTTTGAATATCGAAAATTTGTAAATAATCCTAGTTGGATCAGCCGGTTCTGCCCATCAAGTCAAGGAAGGATTTTAAATCTTTGTTGTCCTGTTCAGCCTAGGGCTGAATTGATAGATTCAAAAAAGATCAGAATATATCATTTCATAGGTGAGATATTGAATAATGTTGAACAAATTTCAAATAGACCCTAGTTCGCGCCTAGAGAAAGGCGGTGGAATCCAACCAATGAAAACAGCCAATGACAGAGAGGCAACCAGCAGTGATCAGCTGATCGTTGGCAACAAATTTCACTTTTTTTCTGTTGCTCATTTGTACACTTTGATCTAATTCAATCATCTCTTTAGTATCTAAGTGTTTTATATCACTTTGCATAAACCTCGGCATGAACTTCATTCATCTGAATTCTCGGACTCATGCACTTCCGCAAATTTGACAGATCAGGCGAACGAACTGTGAAGACAAAATTAAAATTGGTTGTGAAATTTGTGCGAGTAAGTACTTAATTCTATTTTTGATTCATGTTATATTCTGCAACATGACGCGGTTCATTGAATTGACCAGGTCATTCACATGTATGACAACTTTTTGTGTGTTGGCTTCTGACATATTATAAGAATGTGGAATTAACTTTTTTGTGGGCGTAATATAAGAGAAGTTGTTTCTTAGGATTAATCCTTCATGATCAGCCACTGAAAAATGTGAGAAAAATATGTCTGGTAGAAATTTTCAAGAGGTTTTAATCAATTGGCATGATTAGAATAAACCGTATCGAATGTGGTGTACTAATAATAATGATTTCTTCAAAAAAATAACAAATTGTCCACTGATTGCTATTTTATACCAGACAACGTCTGCCAAATTTCAATCCTGTCATTTATTTCTTATATAGAAGAAAAATGAGGAAAAAACACTTTTTTAGCAACCTACAAAGACTGCTAGGCTAAGAGAGAATGATTTTGTTCCTCTTGAAAAATCTTATGTGTTCATAAGATTCACAATTTTTCACATTCATCTACGTCCTACGTACTAACATTAATTCAGTCTACTCACCAATATTCAGTTATTAAATACTATGTACTATTATTATGTTCTCGTGGTGAATAAAGATGCCATATTATTATTATTATTATCGTTATTTTCATAATGTCAAGTAGAGTAGAGAGAACCGATTGCTCAGGTCGAAGATAGCATACTTACATGAAGGTGCGTTCTCCATCAAGTAGTGGAATAGTATACATATTCTTCAATAAGCGTATAGTAACGGCTACATAGTATTCTCATGGATGAACATTCCGAAACGCGAGTAGAAGACTATACTTTCTCTACGACTTCCACAGAGATTTGGTTAGAATAGGAAAAAATCCTGTATTTCAATCATAAATGACGACAGATACCTATATCATCGATAATAGTTCGGTGAATATGAATCATCTAAATGAACTTCCTATCTACAGTTATCTCATGTATAATCTCATGTAAATTTCTGTGTGGAAGAAGTACTCTACAACCCAGCAGCTGTTCAGACTGCAAACATACCCTAAAGCTCTCAAAATCTATTCAAGAAAAATTCCAATACCTTCCTTCTCTCCCAACATTCTACAACTGTTTAACACGATATTCCTCGAACATTATAGGATTTACTTTCATGTTGTCAAAAGATTTAAAAAGGGGAAAACAATGCAACGAATTAAAATGAAGATGTAATAATCAGTTGAACAATGCAGCAGCATCGTTTTTAGATGTATTTCAACTGTTTTCCTCTTGAAAACATTTTTGTTGCGACTTCATGTTGATATTGGAGAACAATTTCGAAGGTACTTATCATATCATGATGACCAAGTATTTCATTTTTCTCACTCTATTACGGCAAAGCATAGGGTCATATTCATTCCATTATTAGTTATTTCATTAATTAGTACACATACGACTTCTCATTTCTCATGAGTTTTTAATTATGGAATGGCGAGAGTTGCGCAAAATGTGAACATTGAAGAATTGTGAACAGGTCGCTTGTGACCCCTCATTGGAAAGCTGATGGAAAGTGGTACCGATCAAATTCTATTTTTTCTTACTCAAATCCAAGCAATTTTTTGCTTCAACTCAAGGCCTTTATTCCTCATATTGCTTGCAAAATGTACAAATACAAAATAAATATATACCCAAAAAACCACGACAATATTTGGAAAAGTATAAATACTTATTTCGGTAATTTCGGTGATTAGCGACTCCTTAGTATTATATATATATATATATATAAGCCGAGCTTATTAACAAAGACCCCACTTATTCAATGCCAAAAACTTTGAGTGTACCCTCACGAAGAAAACCTTCATTTTTAGACCTTTACCTTAACTAGTCAGTCACGTCTACCCTCCTCCTAAATATATATATATATATATATATATATATAGAATTGAAGTATCTCGGGAATTTAAAAGAAGAATTAGCTACCTCTCCCTTCTAGCTAATTTATTCCAGTTGAGGTCTGCACCCTATATATTTTTTTGCACGAATCATATTCCATTATCATCATCATTTTTGACTCGCTTTCCTTTCAGGCAACAATCCCGCCGTTCCTGGCAAGACGTCCCCTTCGTTCGCCCAGAACCAACAAGGCGTCGCCACGCTCATCGTCATGATAGCCGTGCTCGTCATCATCGTGCTCTTCTGTTGTTTCGCTGCCCCCGGCATACGGGGGCTCTGCAAAAGGTACATCTTCAGGACGTGCGACATCGACGATCCAGACCTCGATAACGGTAAGCACTCTACTCACCTCCCACTTCCACCTAGACAATCAACGAAGACGATGCGTCTGGAAATTTTTATTAGAAAAAAAAAACAAAGATGGGAATTTTAACTGTTGCATGAATAGGTCGTTATCATGTTGTCAAATGGCCATACTATTTGACAGAACAATTATGTCATCATCTGGTAACTCACCACCACATAATCTTCAACACCACTGGTCGGGCCAGAACCACTTTGCGATCTTGGAAACTCCTATTTCCAAGAAGGACTCCAGCGGAAGAAGCAATGAGATTAGTACAATGACAAAGATCTCCTCTGCAATTTCATTCGACATTGATTAACCCCAGGAAAATAAGTCTCAAGGCAATAACGGGATTCCTAATGAGACATTGTAGACCCAACGAACACCTAAGAGAGCTAGGCTATGCTTACAGCTGCAGAATCTTTGAAAACCAGAAACACTTGCACCATATCCTGATGGCGTGCGATGATGTACATCACACAATATTGAATATACTGGGATCATACTAGATCACTCTTAGAGGAATATCACGAATAGACACTCTCAAAATTTTGGAGCACGATAGATTTAATCAGATCACAGTGCATCTGTCACCATTCACAACTGCTATTACTATAGTATCACATAATGGCCAACACATTAATGGATAACAGCCTGAACCTATCGATTCCTGAAAGTGTATTTCATTGGGAAACTAATACCCAATAATGGTTAGTGAAGTTCACCGAAACTGTTTGAAACTTTTATTCAGCGAGTCTTCAGGGAGATTAAAGTGCCTTACTAGGTCTTCAAAAGTCTCTGAAGAGACGCAACTTCTTTTTAATGGACTGCAGACGAAAATATTGAGTTTCTCATGATGCCAACGTGAATGAATTTTCCGAGGAATTTTCCATAAATAGCTATCGGTATTTTAGTTTGATCGAAGCGGTGGACAAAATGAGCAACCCAGTAAAATTGAATTGATTACCAATTACCATCCGCTCATGGACAGGCTCAATTCACCTCTTTGTTAAATACAGATTTTGAATCACTGACCTCTTGTTTTGAATCCGGAAACGGTTGATGCTTGGTGAAGTTATCTTCTCAAATTCTTTCTACAAATCAATTTGTCTGCTCCAAAATACGAGTGCATAGCTGTATAATTCGAACGTACTCACTGTGAAGTTACCACATGTTTATTATAAATTTTGAAAACAATAAAGATAAAAAAAATGATTATGGGAAAAGCTTTCTAGTGATTTTCAAACTTGATCAGATCACCAAAGATAGTTCCATGATGTTTTCGATTCAAAATCTTCATTTTTGATAATTAGATAGCTGAATATTGAAATTTAGTACCAGAAAAAAACGCGAAAGATAGTCAAGAAATCCTTTTTTTTCCTACAACGGTAATCTTCTCCATACCTGACAATGTGGGAGAAGATCGAAAATAACGTATCCTAATTCCATGGTGCTCTCTTTTGGTACGAATACGTATATAGATAAATTCAGTCTATTCTCTGAAATCAATATTTCTCCTCTGAAATTCAACCTCTTTTATTAAATGTTTTTTTTGGCGAATCTATTTCATTTAATTCAGTTTGTTTGTTGAATTATTTCCTTTGATTTCAGACTTTTATCTTTGAATTCAGTTTTTTCTCGTCATTTCCTTCTTTGTCCTTTGAGTTACTCAAACTTCTTTGAGTTTGAGGAAAATAGCTTGAAATACAAGAAAAAAAATTGAGAATGAAGATAAAAAATACAACGGAGGCCTTTCTCTTCGCTTTCGTAGCTTGAAACAAATGACGTCCCAAAAAAATTTGAAAAAAATCGACATGGGCACAGATGAAACAGTTTTCTATTATTATAACCATAAGACTATAAATGAATCTATAAATGAAATGTAGGAATTGTTTAGATTGACTTAGTTATTTAGACGTATGCGAAACAACCAGTATTTATTCTCAGTAATGCTTCTCTTTTATATTACACCTACGTGAGGAGTAAACAATGAACTCATAACATCTTGCTTCAGCTCTGACTCATATCAGTCTGATACAAGCACAAACATATTCAGATATGTATGATAATACACTGGGCGATAGTCTTACAATTATTATTAATTAAGTATAATCAATCATATCAATGACAGCTCAATGTGGTATACAAGTGAAAACACAACTTTTTAGATTTTGATTTGATTTTCAGCTTCATAACCTTCCTCAGCTTAAGTCCGTGAAGTTCGAAAAGTTTCCATTTTGCTCACATCTGCATATTACTAAACTATAATGTAAATTGCAAAGAGGTTCAGTCGGCATGTTCTTTATCATGCAGTACAAGAGTATTATCCAAGTACTCTCTTTTAGATTTCTATATATCTCTACCTCAATGCCAGAAGACGAGCCAGAAGAATTCTATACAAAAACGTAGACATCAGGAAGGCCATTGGCCATTGAATCATATTCGAGCGATGATTCCAGAATTTTGTACCCTAGTACCCTATTACTAGCGCTAAGGAGGGCTAGTAAAATGGTGATTTTCATACCTTGTCTGTGATCAAAAGGCTTCGACTTGAAGAGAGGTTCATCTCATATTCTGGAGTTTACGATGAAGCAATTCACCAGCGGTGGAGAAGACGGAAGAGCATTTTCTTGCAAATCAATTGGGTATTGTCTGCTTCGCCTTTCTGGTAAAGATACAAGATTGAGTATGTGTTGCATTGAACTAGATTTTTGGATCCTCATTTCAAAATTTTTGCCAAATCTTCATTTATAGTATCGACCTGTCTCCGTCCTGCACGTCTAGTCTAATTGGCTCTAGAGAAGAAGGCGGTATGATGTTTACTTGCATCCGCGAAATTATGGACTCGACAGGAAGTCACATCCAACAGACTGTTGATGTGGAGCAAAAAGACAGATTCTTGTGGATCAGATGCGACTCCATCAACTACCACCGCATAGAGTGATTTATCTCCGACGAAACTCGACAGTAAACGAAATAGTTGGGGCGGCAAATCATAGTTAGAACTCAAAATTTGGTGGTGGGAACATGAAATGCAGTATTGACGAATTGATATACGAATGATGACGAATTGATACACGTTGATATTCCTAAACCGTTTAATGATGACGCTACAAATCAATTCATAATTTGGCTTACCTTGGGAATATCTGGCAGAGAAGTAAAACAGGCCCATTATTGAGATTCCGGAACAACAGGGCAATGAAAAGGGCTTCCACCTTATTAGGGCATGATTTCAGATTACAAAACAGCTTTCTCAATCGTCATTTCCAAATCAATATTCTAGATAACACCATACCATCCTGAAGAATCTACTTTTATATTGTTCACTTTTTCAGTGACGCCAGGACATCAGCAGTATCATGACAGTAACCTTCGAAAGATGTTTGTGTTATAATATAAACAGCGCCATTCTAAGAACAGACGCTGACATGATGATGATGATGATGATGATGATGATGATGACAGTATTCCAGGAATTATTGATGATGATGATGATGATGATGATGATGATGATGATGATGATGATGATGATGATGATGATTACAGTATTCCAGGAATTGTTGGCCTAGATACCACTTTTTCGTCATTTTATTTCGGCTCAGCCTAAACCCTGAACCAATGAGTATTTCACCCCTTCCCCCTTCGGGTGATCACAGAGGAGTATATTGCAATGCATTTTCAATAGATCATTGCTGAATATGAGAATTGTAGTCGGTTGATACCGACACTTATACTACAGTCTCAAACTTCTAAACTAAAATTAGATGGAATATCTAATTTTCATATCATAGAAGTATATAATACAGTTCTAATGAGAAAATACAAGATTTAATGCTACCTAACCTGGGACAAAATTTAGAAAGGAACTGAAAAACTAATGCGTACCCATTATTCATTGCTATTTTCTAAGATCAAAGTTTTTTATTTATGTTTGACATCAGTATAATACACTTTGTGGCACTCTGGAATTCCTCGTCATGTTTGCTATAATCAACAATCGGATAGCACATGTTGTCAAAGAATAAATAAGTCACCTGCTCACGTAAAAATACTAAAAACCGTTATTGATCGACGTAATAAATTCTGTTTGTGAAATATTTGAGCGAAACGTAAATTTCTCAGAGGCGGTTCTGATTACGTGGCTGTCCATAAATATTTATTTTTGTCGTCGTGGCTTACGACGTGAGAATGTTGTCTGTCAAAATGATTATTATCGAAAAGCTGCTAAACTTTCAAGCCAGAGTTTCAAATTTTACAGGATGAGTCATAACTATTGGGACATACGCTAAGGGCAGATTGTTTGGACTAAAATATAGCGATATGACCAAATATGCCTCAATAAAATACTGTCATGGAAAAAGATACAGGGTGATAAAGTTGAATTTCTGTTTTCGTTTTTAGCTGATAATTTCACTGTATATTTCAATTGTTATCAAAATCGGTACGGAGGCATAATTATATACATGGAATATTATTTTATGTATGACTTTACATTTTGTTACAGGGGGCGCAATGGTAATGATTCCTGATGATGAAATCAACTGGAAGCTTTTTTTGACGAAACATTTTAGTGATTTTGATTGGAAAATAATTTTTTTGTAATATCGAACAGTTCAGAGTCTCGGGAGAGAGTGTGTTTTGGGATGTCAGATGATTGTTGTTTCTTCTAAGTGAATTATTTTTGTTGTGAAATTATAGTCTATTGTTGCATTTTTGAAGCTACCAAATGATTTTTAGATTGAAATGTCACATCACAATCATTTCACAAATGAAACAATGCGGGATATAATTCTTTTTTACGCACAAGAATATTTTTGCGGTCGCTCTGCAGCCAAGCAGAAAGCTCAAAAATCTTGTTCATCGTTTGGGTGACACTCTGAACTGTTCAATTGCGTTTTTCTCTAAAGCGGATGAAAATATCGTGCTTGAAAATGAGGACCAATATCACGTAGAAATGATGTTCATGGCATATTTTCCTATCAAACTTACTACTAATTTCAGCATTAGTTTTCGGAGCATTCTTCTGACTAAATGACATATCATTTTGCGCCAAGCGAATGACACTATACCAAACATAATTTGTCTTCTATTGAAAATTCCGAGGGAAATTCTGACTATTTATTGCGACAATAAATATTAAAAAAATATTATATTTATACAAGTGTTACGGAAATAGTCATAATCTCAGCAAGTTTCGTAAAAAAAATACTTGACTTGATTGTTTACAAAATCATTTCTCATGTACTAAAAAAATAGTTTTTTATTCATATATTTCAAATGAATTCATGCCTTCCTCAAAATTTCATTATCGTCTCAGATATTGAAAAAATCGCTAATGCTTAAAACACTCTCTTCTACGCTGTGGTTGTGAACAGTAAACTTCATCTCCGTGAATAATGTCCATAATTAAAGGCTTTTCACGTCCATTCACGTGTATATGACTCAAAATATTCGATCGCAACGGTATTCATCATTCTTATTCATTAATCTTTCAGTATACACAAGGAGATATGGATATGATACTAGGGACGAAATTAAAGAGGTTTCAGAACTGAAGAAGAAGGTAAAAATCATAGATGTACAATAAGGAAGTGTTGATGTTACTGATTTCTTGTACAGGATGTTGCGATCGTTACCATCATTAGAATAGTCACGACAAAAATCTCCATTTCAATTCTAAAGAAATTTCCAGGAAACAAATACCTATCACTTATTATCAGCGGGAGGTAAACAAAATTATAATATGGTTGATTGAGGCTATCAAATTGATTATTGTAGGTCATATTTTTTCTACTACCAGCTTCAGAACGCACTATCATTCATCACATTTTTGAATCCATAAATTTATTCTGGAGCATATAATTTCTGAATTTGATTTATCACTCTCTTAACACGTAGATCATCACTTAGCTTCATACGACTTCAAAACTCCGTGACTTTCTATGATCTACTGAAGGCTCAAAGTCGGTTCATGAAAAAAAAACATATCCATGAAATGAATGAAAATATGTAAACCTTCTGATGTTTTTTTTTGCTTTTTCATAGTCATAATAGTTTATGTTAGTATGTATGAAGAGGTTTCTTCAAGTTGATTAATGAAAAAAGATGGTTATCGTAAAACACACTCTCTTTATGCTAATTCTAACATGAGATGGAAGATAAAGTATGATCATGAAATGGCTCTCAAATACTTCGTATGTCTATGATTCACTTATCACCAAACTCAGTAGAATTTATTGGAACAAATTTATTTGTATACTTATGGTTTTTTCAATTTCGATACAATTGAGTGTTTGAACATCCCGAAACTTTTTCAGATTATCAAGAAAATAATATAATATATGTATGTTTGACTTTGATTGATTCCTATCAGAGTTCACGTATAGGTCACTGGAATGTGAAGAGAGTTTTCCATCTGATTCAGTAACCAGTGACTTTCCAATAGATACCTAACACATGGCTTAGAAGAATGAATATTTATAATGGCAATTTCTCAGTTGGATTATTGTGATACCATCAGATCTAAATAACTTCGTTTTACATTATCGATAACTACGATATTATCATTGAAAAATTTGTGAACATGAAATATTTTCATTCATTCTCGATATTTCCGAAATCAGGCAATCCACTACCTCACCGTAGAAAATAATGGAGCCAGACTCTGAGATGATATGAGCAGAAACTAACTCATAAGAATACTATTTAAATCTTCAGCACCTCAATCAATTTTATTTTGATTTTTCGTGTTACCTTTCTTCTCCGATATTTCTATTCCTCTTTACCTATACAGTATTTTCTCCTTCATTTCCTCATCTGTCTTCAAGCAAAATTTTCTCAAGCAATAATGTGAGTACGTAACAATTCCTTTAAGTGATGCCTATACGATGAAGAAGCTCTTGGTCTAAGTATATGTTGAGTTGTCTGCCCAGATAACTACACTTTCTCCAGTTGTATTTCAGAAACCGCCAAATGAATTTCAGAATGCGTCGATTGAATTCAAGGTTAGTCACTTATATTTCAAAAAGATCAAGTTTAGGAATGTCAGTTCAATTTCAGAAAGCATAAATTGCTCTCCGGAATAATCAATTTGATATCACAAACCATCATTCGAATTTCAGAATCGTCAGTTGTATTTCATTTGAATAAAACCAATGTTCTGGATAACATCGACCCCAAACAAAAGCAAAGACCTTGAATAATGAATCGATTGTAAAGTCGCAGGGAAAATATATTTCGAGTACTTGTATTCAAAAAAACACTTCATTTGTCATCACTCAGGGAATTCAGATTGCTGGGAAAACATGTACATATTTTTAGTCATCAACGTGTCTATCGTTCTCATTGAAATCACACAAGTGTAACGAATGAAACGTCCTGTATGTGTATTTGTTTAACATCCACTAATTTGTGATCTCGGCTTTTTGTTTTGTGTTATTAATACCTTACACTATTCGACGTGTGGAATCCCAGCTGAAAGCATGCCAAGATCTATCAGATTGAAAGAAAATGAAACAAATCACACACAAAATCTGGCTCATATTGAGTGCGACATTGAACCCAGCGAGTCAGAGTATTTATTATTGAATTCAATTACTTACTCTTCATCGATTGAAAAGAATAACGAAAATGGAAAGAGTTATCTAGGTATGAAAACATATCTGTATATTTCACCTTGCAGTCTCAACTACTCACTGCAAGACCTCTGATCGATAGATTGGTATAGAGAGCTTTAGAAACAAAAAATGTTGATTATGCTACATATACTGGTACTAAGTTGGATTGCATGAGGTATTTGAATTGTTGTTATTTTCTATCGATGTTATATATTATCTTGGAAATGAATACCCAACTCCATGAATAACAGCAACAGAAACAAAAAACTAAATCATTCACTTATTTTCGAAGTTCGATCAAATTTGAAGATATTGGTAGGTAATACATTAATACATCAGAAAACACATATATCTCGAGAACTCGTGAGCACTTGAACTTTCAAAAAATTATTGACTTTACCGATGCTTGCTAAAACAACAACGCCCACTCCCACAGCTAATAAAAAAAATACATGTTATCAACAAAACCCTGATACCACGTGAAAGTACAAACGTGAGGAGGAAGCAATGCGGGAATTACCAAAAAATCCTTCGGCGTCCTTCTGATAAAACGAAACCTATCTTTCATCAGCGCAATACTTTCGATGTATTACGCTCAAAGGGGTTGTTTTTAATAAATTAATGGCGAAGCATTACATACATCAGACTGAATATGAAGCTGTATATGAATTATGTATGAAAATGTAATTTACATGTGTCATGAAATGAGTGGAAGTCGTGACCAGGATTGGGTAATCACAAACGTTCTCCATCTAGAAAAGACAGTAGATATTTAGTGTTAGAATATGGTCATAAAAAATAGATAACTGTATAGTGAATATCGATATGGAAGGCAGTCCAGGCAGTCTATTTTGCATTTTTTGTGCAGATGTTAAGAGAGAGAAGCCTCTAGGTAGCCGGAGGATTCAGTGGTAATGGGAACCAATAACCAATCCAGTTTCTGTCTACTCCCACTCCCACGTACTCCAAGTACTTCCCAATCCACTCTTGTACTTGATCTTAAAAAAATTGAGGCGTGTTGTTGAGTTGCAGCTTCGGTGGGAGGTATGGATGCTGAAAAGAAAAATATGTGTTATCTCAGTTTTCTTAATATATATATAACCGATAATTGATGATCTTTGGATTTCAAAGCCTACCGATCAAACTATCGAGCAAGCATCGAACTTCGAATTCACGTCACAGCCAACATGATGTTTTTATGTTTTGATTCCATTTTATGATTGAGTTTCAGTACCTGTAAATATGAAAAGTATAATAATATCATAAGGCTAAGACGTATCTTACCAAGCGTAATGACCCGATAAATTACTTTTTTGAAATACACATATATTATTTCCGTTTTGCGTTTAAATACTGGCTTGAAAAACATTGAAAATAACTTGATGGTGAGTTTTAATGAGCGCTAAATTAAAATCGAAATTCGTTTTTAATGTACTATAGTTAATGAAAAGCTATACTGATCCTTGAATTCGGCGAATAATAGACTTTCAGTCTTGGAGCTAACAAAAATAATCCGACATACATTGTGTACGAAAATAAAAATAAAACGTAACGAGTTAATATTGAGGCAGCCCAAAATATCACATTTGTTAAAATGTCTATGAACGAAGCTCATATCCCTGTAGTGGACCTAAAGAATCAACTGCACTGTGAATGGAAATAGAAAATTAATGATAGTTCGCTTCATGAACTTTATGGTCCCATATGTAAAAAAAGTAAATTAATTAATATTTCCGAAACCCTTGGATATCCCAGTGATATCTAGTACATATTTCATCTATAATACAAATATAATTTCCAGCTTCAACAGTGGCGTACGAGCACTGACTAATGACTGCTATTTTTTATGTCAAGAATGATAGGTCAAAAGCGGTTCAGGAAATATTTCACGAATTTGTCTTCTTTTCCTCTAAACACCTCGTATTTTTGTAACAAAACGTTTTTTGACCATAGTTCATAAAGCAAACTATCATCATTTTCATATATATATCATGTATATAATGTAAAATTTCATATCATACCAATCATTCTTCTCGTAGAAGTATTCCTATATCATCAGAACAGTTAGCATATCCTGAAAATTGTGTGAAAGGATGAAAAATATCTGTACCTATCAGTTTCTCAACAATATCTTCAAACTTTCGTTACAGAAAAAAAACTTGCGAATCAAAGCTCATTTTGAATGAAGCAGGTTGATAAGTCAGTCATTGAAAATTCGATAAAAAATTATCAGACATCACACGAGATCTGGATCAGTGAATATGACGATTCATAGGTATCTTACTATCCTATGAAAAGAATCGAATAGCTTTTGCATTCGGAAAATGGCTCCTGGAGGTGCAAAACCCGATTGGAAATATCTTCAGGAATTGAGGAAGCTCATGTCATTGGCATTCTACTCGATGCGTGATCCATGCCATTCATAAAGTGCTCTTGAAAACATTCAAAATGTGTTATTTATGGTGCGAATTTTAGTGCGAATTTTAGTTGATGTTCAGCGCATTTGAAATTAATATCATATACAAAGGAACATTTCGACTTATGTGAGGGTTCAGTGATTTTCAGTCTGAGTACAAATACATTCACCACACTAGGACTCTCTCCGGAGGAGAAAGCATTCCTCATTTCTAATGTCAATGAAATGTGTTTGCTCAATTTATAAAGAAAGTTTCAATCTTTTCACACCTTCGCAAGCTATGGAGAAGAAGAAGAAATATTATATTCAGGTATCATTAACCCGCTCGAATCCTCTAACTAAATTATACAGCTATAAACTCAACAGTTTTCGAACATTCACTGACTATGAGAATCAGTATAGGTTCACTCAAAATGGGTCTATTTGTCTGTTTGTTTGATTGAGAGTGGCCTCGGTCTGTTATCTGAAAATGGTAGAACTTCAGTGTAAAAATTTTTATGAAATGACATTCATGGCCAATCTCATGGTAATTCTCAAGTTTCCGCTAGAGGGTGTCACTGATTCATTTGCGACAGAACTTAAATTTTTTTCTATCAATCGATTTATCCTACCCATTATTTTTCAAGGGTGATAGGATATCTCAAATTAGTTCAAGTGCATGTTACCAGGGCCCTCTATCTAATCACGTAACATTGGTTATGAATGAGCAAATTGCAAGGTATATCTCTGTTAGGTCTCACAAATAATTTGTGATAGAAAAGGTGAAAACCGAATCCTGATTTCTCTATCCTATTCTGAGATAAATGAATATCTCCTGAGATGGGGATATTCTACAATGTAAAAAAATATACACCTATTTCATAATCCAGGCTTTAAATGTAGAAAATAATTTCCAGCAAATTCTCGTGTCCACTTTTATTATCATGAAAGTTTTCAACCCGCAATTCTACCATAAATATGTCTTCCAATCAAACACCCGATATATATCATATATCGTACTTACAAGCTGGTGCTAGCAATGAGTATATATATACTATAATTATTTTACGGTGCTAGTATGCCTCCTTTATGTTCAGTTTTGTCTCGTGTAGTACTTAGCGTATGCTAGCAGTATATGCGCCTTTCTATCCCTACAACACTATCGATTCGATGGTCTCTCACAGACTTTTGACATACAACTGAATTGTTGTGTACTAGTTGCCACGATGAGTTGCAAATCACCGCCTCTCGATGAAAATCGATAAAAGAAAAAGTGTGAAACGCGTGCCAGTATAAAAGTGGCGCATGAAAGTCATAAATTCAGTGGAAAATAACCCAACTATTGATTATTTAATTTCACTACTATTACAACTGATCTGTCCTTCAGTGCACACATATTCACTAAACCAAAAAATGATTGATTCAACACAATTCGTGGCTTTTGCAAATGATGAAAGCGTCAACATGGCAACTCTTTATTCATGTTACTATGGCAACTCACTTCCACACGATTCATATATTTCATTCTTGTATTTGATGGTTATTTCGAAAGTTTATCGGATATAGACAACTCGCTCCGCTGAGCTGCTGTGCTCAAAATACATTTTACGGAAATGTCGTTCATGAAACAGTTGTTACATGACCCAAATCAAAAAGGATATTTAAGAAATATCCTACCCCAAGTATATATTATTTGGAGATTATCAATATTTCCGATTATTCAAACTATGCTGAATCAGGAAATAATTTAATTTCGCCAATATGAAATTGAGCATTTCATTTACCAGCAACAGTTATTTACTTCATTATTTAGAAATCAAAATAATTCGAAAACGGTCCATAGTCTCAAAAATTTTACTGAAAGAACTTTTCGACTTGAAATTGAAAAATGTTCAAATCCACTCAGAAGTTCATGTGAATTGTCAGCTTCGAAAATATATCCATACAAAATAAAATGTGTATAAAAAACAAACCAAACTCATTTCACAGTGCTCTATGTATGCAAGCAACAGGGCCACCTTATTTGAAACACTCTGCATTTTTGCAAATTATCGTATTGACTACAATACAACTAGGAATCAGGAATGTTTATGTATGCGCTTAGCTTTAACTGAAGAAAGAAACCAACTATGAATGTGGACTTTTGCAGCTAGCAGATTCGCAGAAGAAGCGTCCCCAACAGTGATCCTGCTACCCAACGGCAGGATGCTAGTAGTCGATCGCAGCAGGGTCTTGAGGCATTCCGACTTCGACCTCTCGAACGTCCGCGGTCCTTTGGGCAGCACTCCCAGCATCCTCGATTCGAGCGAAACCAGCAAAGGCGCATCGCCCACCTCCTTGGGCTATCCGCCGCCCAATTACGATGACGTCTTTCCCCGCCTGCTCGACCTACCTCCGTCCTACAGCGAAATCAGTCTGATGGCGAAGAAATTCGAAGCTATGGAAATGACGAAGCTGGACAAGGGTTCCGAAGCTATCGAACCGGTAGCAGCGATGGTTGGAGCTGTGGGTATGAGCCCCTCCAACGGATACGGCGAACCCGTCGAGGAACCTGCAGCTTCAGGCGGGAGCCTCGAAGTCATCGAGATGACAGATTTCAACGGAGAATCTGAGTGCGCAAGTGACCGAAATGCCGTGATAGTTTTCGATAACAACAATGGTGTCGTTGACTCCGATAGTAATGGCAATGTTAATGCCGAGGACAACGTGAATAGGACCAATAATACTGATTTCTGACTATTTTGGAGCTTTGTTAACCAAGATTTATTTTATTTCTAGACAAAGCACAAGTTTAGAATGGCAGTTCTGGTTTTCAGATTCACGAGTACGTGGTAGACATGTTGGAACGTTCAGTTGAAAACAAACGAAATACTCGGACACCGTTCTGGTGAATAATCTCGTAGGATCCGACCAAAGATAAAACAATCAAAGGAATGCCAGGAAGATACGATAGATCCTAATTTTTTTTGTTAGCCTTCTGTTGCATCTCAAAGATTAAGCCTCCATATTATCAGTTTTATCAGTTGATAACTCCTAATGCGTATCTTCCACACACCACGAAACGCCTTCACTTACACGGCAGCTCAACAAAAAAGGGGTGCACCCAAAGAACAACAAAAAATTTGGGCGGGATAAGCATCAGATTTTAGTTTCAAGTGGAAATCAATTTCGCCTCACACAACACATCTCTTCATAGGGTTTGACATTTTCATTAGTACATCAGTATCAAATTTGTTGGGTATTTATTTAAATCATAAAAAAATAGGTAATGAATGAATACTCATTTTTATTTTCACTCAGAATTGATTTATTGAATGTTCGAAGTTTGATCCATTCGTGCTCGACCTGAATTCCTGAATAGAATAGTAAGTTTTCGTGATCTATATTGCTAATGATGATTATTCGATGCATTTACTCTGAAGGTGTATTCATGAAACATTCATTTACATAACATTAACGTTACATTACCATTATATCAGAATATCAAACCCTATGAAATGGTGCGTCACTTGACCCCCCTTCCTATGAACCATGAAGGGCTGACCACCTCAGTCAAGGAAATAGCACCAATTTGGAGAGGAATAATAGTTTCCCCTTGAAACTGAAATTAACCTGTCTCGCCTTTTGCATGTTATTGGTTCTATTGGTTCCGTTTTTCGCTTGTCTCTTCTTGTAAGTCATACTCCCGAACAGATCAAGTGTGAATTTGATTCGCAGATCAACTGCGAATTCAAATGTCTCAGTATGTATCGACACTGATAATTTCAGTTATTCAAGAGTTCTAATGTACATATTAGTGATGGTTGTAGATTATTTTCATGAGGCTGAAAATAACAGATGATTATATTCTTGTTGATTATTTCTCAGGAATTGTTTCCTGTTATTATATTAGATACTCTGCTGCTACTGTTGTTTGCCAAATATTAGAACTCAAGACGAGAAACTCGAATTCACATAGGTACCTACCTTTCCGCAAAAGTGGTGGGAATTAAAATTGATTGGCTAATTCCCAAGGAGGAGGAAATATGAGGCTGAGAGAAAAATGTACGTAACGTCTCGACTTATAGCGGGTCAATCAAATCAGAAAAAAGGTGCAGTTTGTGAACTATCAGCATTGGTGATGAACAAGAAGTACGATAAGTACAATTACAATTATTATTGATTGATTTCTATAAAAAGACGTCTAGCTCATCCATGTGTAATATTTAATGACTGGGTTATTACTATCAACGTTTACTAATACGGGAATTTCCATTCCATATTTTGAGAGCTTTCCATCCCTACAACAAAGATGTGTCATTTGTGTATATTTCTCAAATGTTTCAACTACTCTAGATAGGTCAAGGGAATTATCAAATAAACAACAGAAAATCAACTTCGATTCAAAAGATGCAATGATTCACATTTGAAGTAACAAAGTAGCCATTACTTTTCAATATAAGTGGGAACCATAGACTTATTATGGGAACACTGTATTCAGACGGATAGAGCATGGTACGATCTTCAATTGACGTGCACCAATTTCCAAAATGATCTCATTCCGAATGTGATACGTACTACGCATTATAGGCAATACTTTACATCGAAAAGACTGTTGATTTCAAAGTATCACATTTAGATTTCCGAACGAGTCCTATGGGACAACTTTTTACTAGAAAATCCTGGAAATATAGTCCAAAAAGTATTCGGAAACATAACTACATTCTTCTTTTTTTCACTTTATCTTCCTCTACGCAGACATGTTTGGGTGGTTTTCAAAAATCCATCGAAAGGAATGATGAGAGTAACAGAAGGATGCAGGAGAATATCAATTGTTTCTCAAGATCTAAAATATGAATGTTTTCTAATCAATGAATAATATACATACTACTATATAATTCTGAGTCATACGTCTTCCAATTGGAAAATTGTAAATTGTTTACCTTACTAGTAAAACTATCTCACAGAAAACCTGAAAATCAAATTTGCCATTATGAAACCCAAAAAATTGTTTGCCCATTTCTAGTATGCATCAGTTTTTTTTTTGTTTTTGATACCAGTGTTATTATCGTAGATACCCTCCTGTTTTTTTCAATTGGGAGTAATTTGTGTACAATTCAAATTATGGATTCCTACATACAACAAGCCGAAATGCAAGTGGTTTGGATTCCGCTTGTATAAACTGTAGATCCCAGTCTCCTTCAATCGCACAAACCCTTCGGAGCTCAGGTTTGGTCCACTTTACAGTTGAGAGATACCAAATGAATCATTGCAATTCTGCAACCACACTTTGGTGTGTTAGTACACATGTGTACTCATAGCCTCAATTATGTTTTATACTGGAATGTTTTTGCCATGAAACTAAACCGAAAAATCACTGATTTTGAATGTATGTGAGATCTCTTGGAAAAATAAGGGTAGGTTCCCCAATATTTTATGTACCTACCTTTATACGCAAGAACTATATGGTTGTATTTCTGAGACAATTCGTTTCAAGATGAAGCATATCGTGTGAGTGAATCTATATCTAATATCTATGGGTGTGTCAGAACCGTATTCATTTTTTTTTCAAATTCGTCTCTTAACCAGATGGTGGTGCATACTTCATTCCACGATAATCTTGGTTACGAAGTTGTCTTCAAGAGAGATTTATCATGATATTGCGATGAGTGTTTGCACTCTATTCCGATAGGCTATTCCTAACTTCGAGAAAAAATCTCTTGTGAGAATAGAGAGTTATCGACAACCTATACATATACATTGTGAAAATGCTTCGAATGTTATGTCTTCCATGGAATTCACAAAGCTTTACATATCGGAATTCTTTGTTTCCTTGTTGAGTCAATTATTATTATCAACACATTATCACTAGAGAGACTTCATGTAATTTTGAGCTGTATATGTATTTTTATTCGCACAAGAGCAAATCAATATACATGAAGTGATATTTTGAATTTTATAACCAACGAATTATTATCTCAAACATGAGAGCACTGAAATGCATATCATTTGGCTATACACACTTTTATGCGTGCATATACAAGAAAATTTATGTAAGATGAAAAATCAAACACTTTTCTCCTAACTAATAACTATTTTCTGATTATTTTTATCTTACAGCATTTCACTCAAATGCAATGTTTACCTAAAAACTATAACATTATCGTGTATTGCCTATTATCATGTGTACAGTGTGAATCACGTTAATGTGGAAGCACTAGTTGAAACTAGTGGATTTTGTAGTTGAAACTAATCTCCCTGTAAGTGTATATTGGAAGGAATGGTTCTTTCTAGCCCGCAGTTAAGCATTCAATGCATTAATCAATTTTTACATTCAAATGAAAAATATAGGGTTGAAAATGTCAGTAAATAGAACATGCAGTTCAGAAGTGCAGAAATAATCTAGTGAAATTGACAGGTTGTTTAAAAATTTATATACGTTTACATATACGTATTTACCTGACAGTTGTAATGAGAATAGTCATGAATGGAATAACTCAACCAAATTCCACTCTGAAATAGATACTTGAAGCTGAGATGAGATATATATGTTTATGCTGGTGTACTTATATAATCGAAGTTGAAGCTGAGGAATGGAGATATCTGTAATTCTGACATCATTGTACTTCAATGGACAAATTTCACTGTCAAAATAAGATTACAATGAAAAAATCTAAAAAGTTACACTGTAGCAATCAGGAACCTCCATTGGGGCATTGAGAATTAACATCACAACAAAATCAACAATCACAGAATTTCACACCAGTGCTATCATACCCTATATAGTATCGTATAATTCACAGTTACATAGTTACCCCAAAAAAATACGCCTCTGAAGTTGAAGAAACTCCGCCCCTGTGCATCGTGGACAAAAAAAATTTTCCATCTCCGTATTTTCATACCATTCATTGCTATCGGATCACCCAAATACCGTCATACCTACCGAACGTCAAATATTTTCAATGTTAAAATCCCTGAAATATGTAAATTTCTATTATTTGACTTATTACTCCTTCAGCCCAAGTGTGAGGTCATCTTCAATGACATACACTGCAAGCTAACAGCCATGGATTCACCGACAAACCCGATAAATGATTTTAAGAGGCAAGAGAGGTCAAAAAAGTCTCCAGGTTATTAAATTTCCTGAAGATACCATTTCTCCTGCAAAATTCTCGGTTCGGAAAATTCCAATTTTATCTCAATTCATGGAGCATTCCTTATATTCCGTGATTACTGCGATAGTTATGTAATATTTGAAGGAATGAGATAGAAACCAAAAATACACTTAGTGGCCAAATAAGGTCATCTTCAGTGGTACATACTAGTCACCAGCATTTGGTGGAGCAATAAAATAGGAATTTTCCGAAATGAGAATTTTTTAGGAAAAAATGTAGCTTCAGGAAATTAGTCTTCTTGATTCCGAATCATAAGAGATTATTGATCTATCCTGCGTTCTAACATTATTTTCTAAAAATAACTTTGGTTTTATTGGTGCTGCTGAGCAGTGTATTTTACTGAGGATGACCCCACTTGGTGATTCAATTAATTTTTGACATTTGACAACATTCGTCAAGTTTCAGAACCCTTCATCGATAGCTATGGATATGTTTCCATTAGAAGTGAGACACACTGTATATATACAAAAATTTTATTCTATAATTACAACATCATATATACATAAAGTGTATACATTTCATTTTGATATTTTCGAGGTAATACTATGTATAATTCAATTACCATAATTATTTGATAATATATTTTTTGGATATTTGGAAAATCAATATTTCCCTCTCCATATCTCCGTCATCATCTCCGCCAACAATTCGCCAACTTTTTTGGATGTTTGGGCTATGGTGGATTGCTGCATGGTATACTTTTGTTATAAAAGAAAGAGAGAGAGAGAGAGAGAGTTGCTATCACTATGCAGTGGCTCAGGGAGCGTAATTTCAAGACCATCTCGGAAATCGGAAGAAATCAATGATCATTTATATATATTTCCAAAAATATCCTGAAAAACTCAACAACAAAAACAATAGTGGCTGTTTGGTATAGCCGATGATGCAAAAACCAACATGGAAAATAAAAATTGATTTTGATATCTCCGGGTCTAATGATCCTAGAGTTTTTTTTCTTAAACCCGTTGGATTTTGCCGCGATGCACGGAAGAATGGTAATACAACTCTGCCTGATTCCCATCTAACTTTTATTCTATCAGAACTAATGTACAGCCCACTTGATCATTAATCAATCATAGCGGAAATTCCCTCAGCCTTCAGTAGTTATAGATAGCGATACAAAAATCACATTAAGATCGCTTATTGTAGAATGACTTATCCAGTGATATCATTTTCCATCAAAAAGAATTCTGAAAGATGGCGTAAAGCTATATTTACGCGAGTAGGTGCAACGCAATAGTACGTGAAAAAATATGCCCATTTTGATGAAAAATAACTTGATAGTTTCTCATTATAGTCTCATTTCGTGATGATCAAAGGGTGAGTCCTGCTTAATCTAAGATATTACTCACATTCTACTTCCATCTGTCGACTGATGTGCAACAAATTAAGCGTAACCATAGATTAACTCAAAAACCGCCTCTTGTAGCAGAACTATCTGTTCTCGTTTTAGCACCCTGCTGTATATTTCCTTGGCATCGGAATAAACGAATGATATCTTCAAAAATGTTTTTTCTCACGACCACCCATTAGAACAGCGCTTTCAACATTGTTTAGTTATTTGGAAAGTAGTCCATTTCGTAGTAGCTGAAGTAAAACGCATTAGTATGGAAATATTCAAAAAAACGCACGCTCGCAGTGATTAATGAATGTATTGACATGAAATAATTGTTTATAAATACTCTTGGTATTGATATTTTACCAGAAAATTTCACTGCTGGTGTCATCACATATGGTACGGTTAATATTTTATTTGTGCTCATCTTGGATAAAATTTCGAAAATTCATTGTGAAATATGGATCAAAATGGATTTAGATATTATCTTATTTGTAATACTTATTATATAGATATTTGCTGCGGTAGCAAAAAGGCGAAAAGTAGGAACATTCAGGTTACGTGTAGGTAGGATTGAAAGATAGAGTCTTACATGAAAAATCACGAAAACAAGGCGTATTTATTCACTGTATATTTCACGAAGTGCCAATTCTTCAAGTAGATAACTCGAAAGTTACGTCCATATATCCATAGGTGAACAAATTTTGTAGAAAATCACGAGCAGAACATGATAATTATTAATTAAACATATGAACAGTTTTTTGAAAAATAGGTCCATATATATATACGGAACGGCACGACTAATAATGAAAGGCTCAGCAGAATTTACACAATAAATGAAACGAATATGAATAATATACAAATACGAATATACAAAAAAAAACAAAAACCAGTTATATACAAATGAGAACAGAATGATAAAAATAACATTTAAACGTCATTAGGAACGTAACCGAACCACTCCACAAGTCGGCCATTTTAGTACAAAAATAGCGCCCTCATCGGTCGATCACATTTCCATCAAAACCGTGCCCACAGCCGTTCAATTCATAAATAAACCTTTCTGTCTATGGTTTGTTCAGTTGTCAATATATTTCATTTGTCAATTTTGTTATCCATCATATGTATTTCGTCTATTATCATATTATTTTAAATGAAATCTATTATGTTTCGGAAGTTGGAAGATATAATGATGATTAATCCTTGAGATCTTTGTTTTCATGTTTTTGAAAAATTTATCTCCGTCGTATCTTCGTTTCTTTGCAGCCATGGGAAGTACTGCAAAAGCCATTGTGACTGGTTTTATTTGTAGATTATGTTCGGGACAAAAAAAAATTGTGATACATCTCTATACACAAAGGGCCAAAAAATTAGAGTTGCTGAAAAAAATCAAGCTATTACCTCTAGACGTGAGTTTCTTTTATAGTCGTCAAGAAGCACATTTCCATTGTCGTTTTTTTTGCAGTTGAAGAGATATGATAATTTACCAAAAACTATTTGCGAAGAATGTGTTAATCGCTTAGAAATACAATACAATATGATACAGAAAATAATGAAGAGTCACGCTATACATCGTCGACATCGAATGTATCATGTATGTAAGCCGACACACTTTGATAATTTTGTCAAGGACTATGTATTTACTTTGACCTAATATTTTCCAGAGTAATGGTAGATGCCCCATTGAATGTCCATTAAGAGGTACTGTGGACCCTTCTTGGCCTGAAATGGCACTGGAGGAATCATCAGTTTAGTCATTTATTACCTTCTATGTATATATTTAAGTTAAATATTTCACCTCATATTCATGAATTATATGGAACTGGTTAGTTTTATGACGTTATGTTCATTACCATTTTTGATTAGTGTCAACTATTCTATATGCATATGAAAATTGTCAACTGACAAAAATAACATTGATAATGAAAGTAAGTTCAATGTGTGATAAAATGAAATAAATCTCCCAATGGGCAATGTAGTGATGCATAATCAGAAACTTGTAGAATCAGCAGATAGATTATATGATCTAATTTAAAAGTAGCCAGTGGCAATATCTCGGAAATGAAAAAATATATCATGGCAAGGTCTGGGTTATCAAAATAGCACACAAGCAAATCTCTGGACTCTCCCATCAACCCTCACTTCGAATGGCATGTTTGATACACATGACTGGAAAGCTCTCTGAAAATGCTCATCAGAAGTACCAATTTTCAAAGAGACAAATGTATCTACACGTGGGTCTTCAACTTTTGAATCAACACTCTTGAATGGACACATAGGGTTAGCATTATTTTCTTCTAGAGCTTCCTTAAATAGAATGGTGGTAGATGAAAAAAAAACAGATTTTTCAGGATTCCCCTCAAATACAAATTGTCATCACCATTGCATAAATAATATATGATTTATCAAGAACGACTGGAAGCAAATTTCAGTTCTTAGATATATCTAAAACAATAGCCAATGAAGTAGATCTGTTAAAGCAATCTTAGTGTACTACAACCTCAACGTAAATTTTTATATTAAAACATTCTGTATCTGAAAAGTGCTATCCTTGCAAATAGACTCTAGATGGAAAAAAATTATTGAGGTAGTGATGTCTTGGTGAAATGTTCATTGCTAATTTGATGGTAATGAAAGAAGCAACATTAGTTTTGTCATCAGCAGATTATAGAAAGTTTCATATTTATTTACTGATTCTCCTTTCTCCACATATTTTTTTTCATTGATTTGTCTTTTTTAGCCTTATTGTATTGAGACATAGTTAATGTTATTTTGGAAATTGGAAAGTATAAAGTATACGATAGTTGATTTATTTTGGGAATTCTGAATTTCTAATAATTTCTATTTCACACATTCTGATAAAAAAATACCTATTTGATAAACAACTCATGTTGTTTCATAGGATAATGAAAGCAACATGATATAAATAATCAACTTTATATTTCAGGAGCATTATAATATGATAGTAATCAAAAAATTTCAATAAATATCTCCTACCTAAATATAAAAAAAAGTTAGGAATCCTTATTGTATTTAAAAAAATATTGTGGCATTTGTACAAAGCTCATACAAAACCAATTTATTTTGTGCCACTTGATAGTTCTCAAATTCAAATTTGTAGTTAATATATTGTCATAATATAATTAAAACTCAAGTTTATTGAAGCCAAGAAGTTTTGTGAAGAGATTAATAAGATATGTTCAGAAAAATACATTAAACAAAAACTTCTAGGCTATCCTACATAATCAGTCAGTTAACCCTACCAAACATATCACTGAAAGTTCAAAGATCTCATGAATACAATAACATAACAAGGCGAGTCTGTTTCTTTCAAATATAAATATCCAATGATCATATTATGTATTCATATCTTAGAAAAAGACACCTCCTACAAATGAAATAAATCTAAAAATATCATGAGTTTCAGGAATATTCAATTTATCGCATTAACAGTTTTAGTTCTTATTCATATTTGAAGCAGTAATCTGACCCTATCAATTTACTTTCGTGAACCTACTAAAGTAAAAACTATCTGCCAGTAAAACCACGCCAAATGGAAGCAATACTTGCTGCAGCGCTGTTTACCAAACCACCGGCCATACTGCTGGCTTGCTGCGTCGTTATCATCTGAGGGGCCTGGCTGATTGCAGGACCTGCTGCTATCTCTGGACACTGCACATGAGGCACCTGAAATATGCAGTTATTAGTGAAATTCAATGAGCTATTGAATATCATACATTTGCATACAATATGGAATATCAAGAAGAAAAAATACAAATTATCTCAAAATCAATTTATTATATTTTAGTTCCACAGCAAAACAGTTGCACCATGTATTTTGAATCACTGTCTTTCTTTGGTATTTCTCGCGAGAACAATAATAATGTTGAAATAGTTATTTGTATACCTAATGCAAAAAATGTATATTTGTTGCACAGAGTATGGAGTTTACAGCTCGAAACAAAGTCAAGAACTGGAATGGCTCATGTTGCATTCAATTTTCTACGGTTACAGATCATGAATTATCTTCATAATCAACAGTGAAAAAAAGCAGGGTTCAAAAAGATGATATTGACTTGATGATTGAAAACAAAAAAGAAAATGATATGGCTTATAACATTTCTACTTACAGCCTCCCATTCTACAGGAAAAGAATCACTTTCCTCTGAGTCAGAATCTTCATTGATTTTGAGATTTTCTACAAGTGGCTGTTCTAGCGCATGTACTTTACGAACATCAAATTCCAAAGGCCCCTCCCTGAAAAAAAAAATTCATCAGATAGGAAGCTTCTGTTAGTCCTGGAATATCATAATTATTTTGAAAATGAAGATTATTTTCAGTTCAGTTTATTTTGATGAGAAGGACACTAATTGAGTTTTACCTTCCTAGATCACATTTTTCATCTTCTAACAACTGCAAAATATTGCGGATAGTTTCGACGGATTGTAAATTACAAAGTTCCACTTTTTGCATTAAACACAAATACAAGATATTCGCATTTAATCTGGCAGTCCTTCGTGCAAACTGTTGTTCAGTCATGTAGCCATTGCAGAAATCGCTGAAAAAAAATTTATTCGTATATAACTATTTATATACACAGCTGTTGCTGGTTCCACCTAAAACGCACATTAGATGTACATAAGTTCTAATGATGATACTGATTTTTTGTATAACCATCATTTAGGGTGCGTATCAACTTGGTTACATCAAAGATATAAAAGGAATATGAGAAAGGATTTTAAATATTTTGGGAATCAAAAATATCCTCTCAATCAATCAAAAGTGACAAAGTGAAAATATTCTCATGTAGGAAGTAACTTTTATCCTCATTTGAGGAATTTGATCCTATTTTATGGTACCATCATGACAAAAAATCTTAATAATTGGGATTTTTAATCTTACTTTTCTTTTCAAATCACCAAAGATAATATTGTTGAGTACATGAAACTTTGCAAATCATGATTGAATTAAATTATTCTCAAAATCTGTTTTTATACAAAGATCCAAAATTGATACATATTTAAACCAATGCAAACAATTTTTTTTGAATTTTTTTAAAAGAAATGGCTGAATTGCGCTCTAACCTGTTTGTGAATGGTAAGCCATTTGTTTTGAGAATGTATCTATGTACATATTAGTAATTGAGTGCTATGCATTCCATTTCAGCAGCTATAAATATTTTATTTTATTCTACTCTTGTAGTGAATTACCTATATTGCAATTTGTGGGGAAGTTTGATGTTGAAGTAATATGACAATATGTTGACCAACTGAGCAGTATAAGTTAGTGCAGCACTGATGCTAAATGCAGGGTTTTGTTCAACAGAACCAGTTGCATTTGAACCAGGGACTCCATCTTGGTTCTGAGCCACTACAAAAACAAAAAAGGTAGAAAACATAGGTTAGCTAATGATATTACCATTCACCCCAAACGTTATAAGCTGAATAATTTCCTGATGCAGGTAAGGTGGGTCCAACAATTCTATATTTCATTTCACCCATATAATCTGAATATTCCCATTTATCACTCATAAAAGTGGATTGTGATGCTTCTGCCAGTGCACTTATCATATCCTCACTAGAAGACTCTGTTTCTCTGTGAAATAAGTGATTGAATCACATATTCTAATGAAGTAAAAAACGCAAGTATGACTTACATGGCTGGTTTCACTTTGTGTATCGGAAAAATATATTTGAATAGCTGATGAATCCTGATTCTCACAAGCTTCTTCAATAACTCTTGCTTTTCACTCCAAGTTTCTCTAGTTTTCTCCACCTTTTCTCTGCGTGCTGCCACATAGTTTTCAATTTCTTGGACTTTACTATCATACTTGGGCAGGCTCTTATTTCGTTTTTCATTTTTATCCTTCAATTCCAAAAATTTTAATTTATCCAGAATTTTTTTTTGTTTTTTACTCTCTATGGCTGATTTCAGTAGCTTCGTCCTTTCCCTAGTCTGTCTAATTTTTGAATTCTACAAAATGAGACATTGAGAAATGAAGAAAATATTATATTAGTACATCTACCAGATACCAGCTCCAAACAACATGAAATGAATGAGGAAACTTCTATTTTATCATCTCTGTTGATGTGTAAACTCATGATGAGATGTTGCCAGTTTGCCAA
This sequence comes from Gastrophysa polygoni, assembly GCA_963576655.1. NCBI lineage: Eukaryota > Metazoa > Arthropoda > Insecta > Coleoptera > Chrysomelidae > Gastrophysa > Gastrophysa polygoni. The sequence goes on from OY755087.1 coordinate 16,746,337, forward strand.
GATTCATCAATAATTGTATGTTCAGATATTCATATCTAATTTTCTATGACATGAATTCACATGACTTATGGTATACATGGTCTCCAATAGTTAGCCTGCCAAACTTCACCAGTGGCTTCTATGATTAAGAATGACAAAAATAATAATAATAAATTAATAATCAATGAATAATTATCATTATAAGATTATAACAAACAAGGCAACAAAATGACTCCTAAGGGAGCTACAACCTCCTTGAAGAGGGTTCCTAAAGGTGGTATTTCTGAAACACCCAGTGATAAAATGATGTAATTCAGTACAAGTACAGTATTTTACATGCCCAATACAGTCATGAATACAGTGAAGAAAAACAGGGTCGGGCTCAAAAATTGCTTCAACTTTTTTGTATGCACATTTTCCGACTATTTGGTTTCACGAAATATGATAATTCAGATTGTTTCACTGGAAAAATATACTCTAGTCTATCAATCAGATGTGACATTTTCGAGTGAAAGCAGTTTGAAAATATTGTTACATCCCAAAATAACACACAATTTTTTTCCTCCTTGTAGAAGATGATTCGAAGACTGTCTGTATTCATTAGATATCACCTTGAGATTAATTAAAAAAAAAAAAGAAAGTAATGTCAACAATATATGTCAGAAAAAAAAATAATAATTTTGGTAATTTGTCAAGTTGAATAAAACGAAAGTTGTTCGAATTCGTATTTCATTCGGCAAATATCGTTTACATTGGTCCTTCGAGTTAATAAGGAATCACTATGGAAGAAAATAATGTAGCAAAAGAAGCAACAGATGTTCGAGAAGTGTGTAGAAGTGAGCGACACAATAAAGGAGTTCCACCTATGAGATGCAGATTTGGATAATGCAGAACTTAGTTCAAGTATAGCTCCGGATGATAATCAGAAGAGCAGCTATACAAGTACTGTAGAAAAAGTCTCGTCTGGCAAAAATCAGTATGAAGTGGAGGTTCTTAGTAGTGCATCACGAGGAAGTATGAAGTCGGTGGTTTCTGCGAAGATACTTGATACTTCAAGTAGGGCATCAAAAAAGGAAGCATCTGTCAAATCAAAGAATTCAAGTGTATCTAGATTGAATATTGAATTGGCTTTGATGAAGAAACAAAAAGAGCTTGACGACAAAGAAGCAAGTGCCAAAGAAAAGTTGAAAGCTTTAGAAAGAGAACGTCAGTATTTAATAAAAGAAGCCGAAATAAAGAGACAGATAGTAGCAAGAAGCGATACAAGTAGTGTGGCTGAAAGAGATGAGGTGCCATCCATCTGTTCAGGAAATAACTATCAAGATCCAGTCATAATGAATAAATGGATAGACAACGTAGAACAATTGAGGAATATAATGCTAAGCCAAACAGAACCTGATGATGGAGTTTCTAAACATTCATTATCATATCCAAATTCGGTTGTGGTTGGAGAGGACAATAATGCACTCATGGATATTACGAAACAATGCATGGAGAACAACATCACCACCAATAAGATTTTGTTACGCTATAAGATGAGGGATCTCACGTCATTTTCTGGGGAGCTAACAGAGTGGCCAATCTTCATAAATGAATTCGAGAGATCTACAAAGCAACTTGGTTTATCTGACGAAGATAATTTGATCCGCCTGGACAAAGCATTAAAGGGGAAAGCAAGAGAAACTATCAAGGCTCTACTTACCAGTCCAAGAAATGTTCCAAAAATCATCAAAATGCTCGAAATGAATTTTGGAAAGACAGAGTGGATCATTCTCTCTTTAATAGATAAAGCGAGGAAAGTTGGTGTCGTCAAGGAAGATAAATTGGACTCTTGGATCTACTTTTCGAATGCTTTGAATAATATGGTTACTACCATGAAGAATGTCAACTCATCTCATTACCTGTCCAATCCAGAATTGTTAGCTGGCTTGTTAGAGAAACTTCCAACCATTCAAAAGTTCTCTTGGGAAAAGTTCAAGAATCAACGTGACATGAAGGGTCTGCATACATCTTTGGAAGATTTTGCAGATTGGTTCGAAGAACTGCAATCAATGACCGCCATTAGTAATCCATTCCAACGAAACAGTTCCTATAAAGATGTTACAAGAAAAGAAACTGTCATGATCTCTAAGAAAAGCAATGTACCACAAAGAGAATCCATCAGCGGATGCATTTTCTGTAAAAATGTTGGTCATGCTATATCTAAATGCGAGAAATTGGTAAATATGTCAGTAGAGGAAAGACGAGAGACCATTCTCAATTTGAAACTATGTTTCGTCTGCCTAAAAATAGGTCACATGGCTTCAAAGTGTTTCTCGAAGTCCAGATGCGGCAAAGATGGTTGTAGAGGAAGACACCACTCTCTTCTCCATATTCAACGCGACGAGAAAAAACAGTGCAAAGAAGAAACTACAAAAAACGCCGAGGAGAATGAAAGCCAAGGAGGTCCATCCATTTCATCCAACGACTTCTGTGCGAGTTTGACCAGAAAATCATCGAATGAAGCAAAGAACGTTCTATTGAGAATAGCTCCGGTGATGTTACGCGGACCTGCTGGTGAAATTAAAACGTTCGCTTTATTTGACGAAGGATCCACGTGTACGATGATTGAAGAGGACTTAGCAAATAAACTACACCTTCTTGGGCCTGTTGTACCTCTTTGTTTTCAATGGACCAACGAGATCACTCACTATGAAGATGAATCCCAAATGGTTTCTCTTGACGTCGCTGCTGATAAAGCTTATCCGGTATACTTCAACATGAAACAGGTTAGAACAGTCAGAAACTTGAGATTACCGAGGCAGAAAATAAATGTTGAAGATCTTATCAAAAGGTTTCCCTATCTAGACCGTAACACTTTGGAATCTATTAAGTACACAAATCCCGAACTTTTGATCGGACAAGACAATTGTGGTCTTATAGTTCCGAGAAATGTCATCCAACCTAAGCTGGATCAGCCTATAATGTCTCTATCAAAATTAGGTTGGACAATTCATGGTCCTATCGATGAGATCGACAAAGAAATTTCACTCTCTCATGTTAGCCTCTGCTGTCGTCATGTTGGAGATGAAGAACTGCATCAAATAGTTAAAGATAGTTTTCGTCTAGAAGCTTTCGGCGTGAAGATACAAGATCGAGTTATCAAATCCGTTGAAGATAAGAGAGCTTTGGAAATCATGGAAAGAACGATGAAGAAGGTTGATGGCAGATATCATATTGGACATCTCTGGAAATTCGAAAACTGTTCATTGCCTCAGAGCAGGGCTAACGCTCTCAAGCGATTGTTCTGTATGGAACGCAAAATGGACCACGATGCTGAGTTTGCTGAGAAGTATAATTCGAAGATTACGGAGTACATTCGGAAAGGATATGCCAAGAAGTTGAACCCTTCAGAAATACCAAACACAAACAAAACTTGGTACCTACCACACTTCGCAGTCTGGAACATTAATAAGCCTGAGAAGATAAGAATGGTATTTGATGCTGCAGCAAAATCTCAAGACTCAAGTTTGAACGATTTCCTATGTCAAGGTCCAGATTTCGTGCCATCTTTGGTGTCTGTATTGTGGCGATTCAGACAAAACCAAATAGCTTTTGGGGGCGACATCAAGGAGATGTTCCACCAGGTATCAATCATTGAAGAGGACAGATGTGCGCAGCTCTTTTTTTGGCGTGGTAGGGAAAGAAATAGAAGTCCCGATGTGTACGTCATGAATGCAATGATTTTTGGTGCTATATCATCTCCGTCCGTAGCTCAATTCGTGAAAAACAAGAATGCCGCTTTATTTGAGTCCAAATATCCAGGAATAGTGAGAGCCATGGAGAAGCAGCATTACGTAGATGATTATTTAGATTCGTGCTGTACAGAGGAAGAAGCCATCAACAGAATAAACAATGTGATCCATGTGCATAAAGAAGCAGGTTTCGAAATGGTGAAGTGGATGAGTAATTCACGTTCGGTATTGACCTCTATTCCAGAAAATCTACGTGCCGATCACCAAATTGATGTTAGAATAGATTCGACAAAATTAGAAAGAACTCTGGGACTGTCTTGGCCACCAGAAGAGGATACTTTCATTTTCACTCTCAACTTGAAGAAGATTCCTTCTGAGATATCTGGTGGTTTGACTGTTCCAACAAAAAGGGACATACTACGGATGGTCATGTCCATATTTGACCCGATGGGATTTCTTGCTCCTCTCATGGTCAACGCTAGGATTCTATTACAGAATATTTGGAGGAATAACATATCCTGGGATCAAGAAATAACAGAAGAGATCTTCGAAGCCTGGTTGATGTGGTTGAAACAACTGAATGAAATCACACCTGTAATCATTCACAGGTACTATTTTCCAAGCTTATCGTATGTTCAAAAAGTAGACCTTCATGTATTTTGTGATGCGAGTGACAAGGCTTACGCCGCAGTTGCCTTTCTTAGAACAATCGATAACGAAAACGTATACACAGCTTTTCTGACGGCGAAATATAAGGTGGCTCCCATGAATCAACAAACAATACCGAAGTTAGAGTTACAAGGCGCAGTACTTGCCTGTAGAGTTGCTAAAACTATTCGCAGAGAGCTGGAATATGATATTGAACAAGTTCACTTCTGGACAGACTCAATGGTGGTTTTGCAACAAATCAGGTCCAAATCGAGAAGATTCCCAATTTTCGTATCTTGTAGACTGGGAGAAATTCATGAGGATACTGATATTTCTCAGTGGCATTGGGTACCTTCGGAAATGAATGTAGCGGACCAAGCAACCAAGGAAATGAAGAAGATCAATCTCCAACAAAATAGTACTTGGTTTTCAGGACCTGAATACTTGAAAATGCCTGAGACACATTGGCCAGTAGAACCACAATGTTCTAGTAAGTGTGAACAGATTCTTGTAAATTTAGATAATGGTGAACGACTTAGAATGGATTTCCCAGATATTTCAAGATTCTCCAAGATGAATAGGCTCATACGATCGACTGCATGGATTGTGTATTTCGTGAGAATAGTCCAAATTCCAAGAGTATCACGTCCAAGTTTACTCAAGTTGGATGTGAAAGATATAGAGAAGGCTAGGATGCTATGGGTGAGGAAGTGTCAGAATGAAACTTTCAGTAAGGATCTTGATACTCTGAGAAGAAAGGAACGTCTACCTAAGTCAAGTCGACTATTTAGATTGTCAGTATTTTTGGATGAAGATTCTGTTATACGTTTGGGAGGAAGGATACCAGAAAATGAGAAACTGAACATACAATTCGAGTCTAGAAACCCTATTGTACTGGATCCGAAACATGCATATACAAAACTATTAATTGATCAGTATCATGTGGAGTCCAGCCACATAGGGTTAGAGACAGTAGTGAATAATCTCCGATTGAAGTACTGGATCATCAATATTCGAGCGGCGGTCAAGAAAAGTTTCAAAAGTTGCCAAGCATGCAAGAATAGGAGATGCAAACCACAAGCTCCTGAAATGGGAATGTTACCACCAGAACGTTTGGGAGCGTTTACATTTCCATTCTCATTTGTTGGGATCGATTTCTTTGGGCCCATGACTGTCGCAGTTGGACGAAGGAATGAAAAACGGTACGGTGTTGTATTCACCTGTTTGACGTTGAGAGCGATACATATAGAACTAGCTGCATCTTTAGATACAAGTTCTGCCATCCTTTGCATTCGACGGTTCCTATGTAGAAGAGGACAGCCGAAGGAAATTAGCACTGATAATGGAACCAACTTTGTCGGGGCTGAACGAGAGCTATGTGAGTGTGTTCAAGGTTTGGATCAGAACAAAATTGCCGAAGATCTTTCTTCAAAAGGAATTGTATGGAAATTCAACCCTCCAGGAGCTCCACATATGGGAGGAGTTTGGGAGCGCATGGTACGTTCCAACAAGACAGCTCTGAAGATCACTCTGAAATCGATCAAACCTAGAGAAGAAGTCTTGGTAACGTTATTAGCTGAAATTGAATATATAATCAATTCGAGGCCGTTAACACACATTTCTGTGGATCCATCTGAGCCGGAAGCAATAACACCCAATCATTTTTTGTTGCTGCGACCAGGAGATGTCAAATCATATGGCGATTTTCAGCTCTCCAGTAGAAAACAGTGGCGGATTGCTCAGTTTGGTAGATTCATATTGGAGACGATGGGTACTCGAATATAGACCTACTTTGATCCAGAGGCAGAAGTGGTATGATAAAACAAATCCCGTGAAGATAGGGGATATAGTTTTAGTCGTCGATGAAAAGGCTCCTAGGAACCAATGGGTGATAGGTCGCATAGAAGAAACATACCCTGGCAAAGACGGCATCATCGGAGTTGTGAAAATACACACTAAAAATGGAACATATGTGAGACCTGTTACGAAGTTATGTGTCTTACCCGTCTCAAATTAATATTCGCAGTCCTATCCTTGCCGGGGGTGGAGAATGTAGAAGATGATTCGAAGACTGTCTGTATTCATTAGATATCACCCTGAGATTAATTAAAAAAAAAAAAAAAAAAAAAAGTAATGTCAACAATATATGTCAGAAAAAAAAATAATAATTTTGGTAATTTGTCAAGTTGAATAAAACGAAAGTTGTTCGAATTCGTATTTCATTCGGCAAATATCGTTTACACTCCTTATCCACTATAAGTCAATAATTGGCAGTCTTGTGCCTAAATATAATCACCAGCACTAATTTCAAGTGTTTTGAAAACATTATTACTTAATTTAGTACCAAATATTTAAATATGGTGTCCAAATTTTTGGTAGTTATTCCACCCTCAGAAACAAATATACATTTTTCTTGTAGAAATATTGAAATTATAATATTCTGAGACCAAATTGTTAAAAAATTTGCATCTAAGAAAGGTAGAGAAATATATGAAGTAGCCCTATCTTGTTTTTACACATCTGAATTAAATTTTGAAATTATTTGTTCTCCACTGCATTGAGCATAAGAAGTTAGGTTTTTGTACCTTATTGCATCATTTTATCAGGCGTTCTGGATATATTCACAAAATAAAATCTGCATAAGCCCCTCCTGACGAGGCAGTAACTTCCTATTTTTCGACACGTTCATTTGAATTTTTTACTGTTTATAGTAGCCACTGGTGAAGTTTGGTAGGCTGATCAGTTTTGCACAAATATATTTATTGAGGTATAAAAATGTATTTTGGACTTGACAGATTTGGTCTCATAATTCTAATAGAACTGTATATTTCTATATATGTTTGATGGGTATAGTAATCATATGACTTTATGTGCAATAGCATAAAGCCTTTGTGCTCAAGATTTTTTGAGTCTGATAATTATTTATTCAAAATACAAATTTGTTCATTTCTTTACTCAAAAGGAATAACTTGATATAATATCAACTACATACCAAATCGTACAATCTCCTTCGTGCTTCCAGTACACCAGAACAGTTTTTCTCAATTGTTTCATTTGTATCTTGTAATTCCAGTAATGCTCTTTGTTTATCAATATATCTGAAAAATGTTTACATGAAAACCTAATATTCTGTGATAAAGGGAAAACAAACCCTTCTGTGGCATGCTGCCTAGAACTGTAGAATAGGCCATTGTAGATGCAATCTTTGCAATAAAACACTTTCCGAAAATTATGACACAATGGACATTTTTGTGTGGTGATGCCCAGTCTGCTACTGTCTGTAGAAGTTGATAAGTGATAGTCTTTGGGAGCTATGCTATCATCTGAGCTGCTGGTAGTAGCCATAACAAATCTATCAAAATCTCACTTGGAATTTTGAGTGAACCAAATTCAATCAGAGCTTAATTTCTTCCTGCTTGTCAAAAAATATATATTTGTTAACTTTTTGTTAACTTGTTTCTCCACATATGATGAAAATACGAATGAAAATATAAATGAAAGAAACGAATATTTGATGTTTACTTGAATATTTCTGTGTTGTTAATCAAATGGTAACATTGCTCACAGATGACAATACTACTGAATTAATGCTTACTCACTACTGCATTTTTTGGTGAGCCATTGTGAATATTCGTAATATCTTAGTTTGTTTAAACTAAAATATGAGTAAATAATAATGGCCCCAACCCCAGTCCGCAGGAACAAAACAGAGCAAATCACTGTTACCAACTAAGATTTTTGAACATCACAAAATGACAACACATGACAACAACACTAGCAAAGAGGAGACCCTCTACCCTCTTCTGTGACACTAGAGTCGCCAACAAAAGCCAACCACAGAGTAGACAACATACTCATCTGTGAGTCAACCCCATATATGTATTAACTACAATATTGACCAAACGCCATAAGAGCAATGTTACAACGAAGTACAACGAATAGTACAACGAAGCTTGGAACAAAAAAGATAGATAATAGTACCATTGAATAATTTTTGATAGTACCCTTGGGTCGCAAGAAAACCGCCATGTTTAGGCAAAATTCGAATATTTGAATTTCGTGTTTATTATACCAGTACTTTCTTTATGACTTCCATTGATTTTCTTGGACTCTTGTAATATAATGGCTTCGAAGGCTGCCTACAATCACGAACTTTCAAATGAAGTGAAATAAAACTGTAAGCATTATGAATACCTAATGACAATCAGGGTATCGGAGTTTTATTTTGAATATTCTGTGATTTTTGTTATCGTTCGAAAAGCATTATCATGTTATAATTATATCTGCATGAATTTGCGAATGAACCATTTTTTGAAAACTGAATCTGACGTTTGTCTGAACATGGCGGATTTTGGCCCTTGTCGCCAGTGTGGTTTATAGAGTCACTGTAGTTTTGACCATTATGTAAGTTTTGACACATAAAAATGAAGAGACAAATACCAGATATTCATCTTAACATGATATAACAGTAATCAATCACAATATCTCTGATGAAATAATACAGCGTTTTGCTACGTGAGTTCTCTTGTAAATCTTCAAACTAAAACTGATATTTAATTATATAAATCAGCATCAGGAAATCCATCCACCGTGTGTTGAAAAATGAACTCAGCAAAAACCCACACATCCACTCATAGAAATAAGAAATATTTGCTTTTACTGTTGATGACGGATATCTGATAGTGGTGGATTCTGAAGTTCACGGTTTGATTTTTGCATTCGTGTTGAATTTCGAATTCAAATCATCAAATCGTATTTTCCAGAGTTTCTACAGCATTTTATTCCTACCTGAAAAGCCAGCGTATTTCTTTCTAACTGGAAGAAAGCTAGGGTCCAAATGATTCCAAAGAAGGGCAAGAAAACCCTTCTTAACAACTACAGGCCGATTGCACTACTATCTGTGATCTCTTAAGTAATGGAAAAAGCAATCAACATCGAGCTCATCCGATATCTGGAGAGCTCAAGAATCGTGAACGACCGGCAGGAGACCTGCTGCCTGTGGGACACATAAGTGGCATGTGTCAATCGAGAGACATGTGTGGAGTCTCTGGCTGTAGCCTTGGATATCTCCAAAGCATTTGACCGAGTTTGGCACCAAGACCTCCTAGCGAAACTTCCGTCATATGGTTTGCCACCCCAACTGTGTCTTTTACTATCGAGTTTTCTTGCAGATAGATCACTCCACGTGGTGGTAGACGACGGGGTCTCGCCTGATACAATGACGATCAATGCTGGTGTTCCACAAGGCTCTGTCTTGGCACCAACTTTGTTCTTGCTCCACATCAATGATTTGTTGAATGTGACCTCTAGCCCAGTTCATAGCTTTGCGGATGATAGTACACTTCATTCCGCCTTTTCCTCTAGAGCCCCTATATCATCCAACGAGACCAGAGGGGCAAGGCGAAGATAGGTCGATGCCTAAAATGAGGATCTGACAAGAATTCTGAAATGGGGATCTGAGAATCAAGTACAGTTCAATGCAACTAAAACTAAAGCTTGTATATTATTCACCAAGAAGGCTGATCACAAAATGCCCAATTGGATGATGTCGGGTACACGAAGCACAAATTCGACCTGTCCTGGAGTACTTTTTTATAGGTACTTCCATGGTCGGTGCTCAACGGAAATATCATCTATTATGCCATCACGCGCGATTCCTAGTAGAACGGCAAAGTTATGGAATTCGTTGCCTAGTGAAGTCTTTCCTGATGCTTACAACCTCCAAACTTTCAAGAAAAATTCCAACACCTTCCTTCTCTCCCAAAATTCCACCGCTGGCTAACACGATGTTCCTCGAACATTGAACTGTGTTAATACTGTGTCATATGCATGATGAGATAAGACCTAGTCCTATATTTGATGCGAACGCGCGGATTGGGTGGTCCTAGCGACACGGATGAAACGCGAGCTTCTTAAGAGGTTGGGGGGTTGGTCTTGACTTTCCAGAGAGACCACGACGTTGGCGATGCGGTTGACACGGGGTGCGCGAATTGAGCGTTGCGTTGTATAGTAAAAATTCATTGACATGATCATAAGCTGATATCTAGAAATACTGCGATAACTGACTCATCTCTGCTGGATGCTAACTGGAAAAATGAGATTGATAGGTAAAATTTTCATTTTTGTCGATTTCCGTTCCATTTCAAAACCCTGTTTGATATTCAGAGAGTAAAGAGAGAGTTTAAGTATTTTTGTTTTGTACCTGCCATTTCATCTGATTCTCTATTATCTGCTCTATTTTATTTGTACATAATGAAAGATCAAGGATTCTGAAACTATATCAACCAACCTCATCCGGTTCTTTGTTAGGCTTTGAGAATTGGATCTCTACTATCATTCGCTCTGGACTTTCTTTTGGGAATTTCTCCTTCTTCAAGAGCTATTGGCATAGTAGTCTTGTTATAGGTAAAAGATCCATCATTGAGTAAGTTATCTCGTTAAAGCCCGGCTTATTATTTCAATTCCTTTCTAGAGGATAACTATTGTTTCGTCTTACCGAGGTGAAACTTATTAACGGTCTTTCGAACAATACTCGATTCTGAATTTTTGTTGAGGTTTCAACAAAATGACTTTTCGAATTCATTAGAAATTTTTATTTTCATTGAATATATTTGTATATCATTTTTTTAAACAAGGTGTCAGTGACAAAGAGAGAATTTCTGTTCCTGAGATCTGAAGGTTGAATTCCAAGCGCAGTGTGACTTTTTGAGGCAGATCATAAATCGGTGCTTACTACAAATATATTGAAGTAATCATAATTTGCTGTCTCAATTTTTAGAAATGAGGGGGAGTGAATCCCAAAAAATCAAGGAATGTAATACAAATGTAATTTGTCACATATTTATTCACAGGATTTGAAGAGCATAAAAGTAGCTACATTTTAGCAAAAACCGCAAATTTGTTTGAACTAGTTGCGAAATAACTAATTTTAATTGAAAAAATACTCTGAATAACAGATAAACCACTCGAAGTATCCAAGGAATTATCGATTGAGGGAGGGAGATTGAATAATGTCTCTCGAAATTATTCAGTCGGTAACTCAGTATTGTTGTCAAAGCTGTTTAGATTTTGGATTTGGACGATACCTAATGGAATTTTCATCCAGAAGAATGATTATGTTAGTTAGAAATAAATACTACAGATTATTGTAATGATGTATGGATGATATGATCATACACTCTTTTGAATAACCATTTGTACAATGTTAATGTACAAAAATAAAAACAGAAAGCGTCAACAACAGCAGAAAATCTTACTTCTTGTCTAGAATTCAGCAAAGCAGAAATGAAAATTATATGAGCGCTTGCTGCATGGTGGTATTTTACAAAATTATTGGATGTCTGTCGTGATTCTGTTTAAGATTCATTATCATACACCATACCTAAAATGAAACGATTTCGAGTTTTTCTAGAAAAAGTGACAAACGCAGCCTCTCAAACATTACGCTATTTTCATGATGTGAAGACCGGCTTTGGTGATATGAAGATACTCATTTATGAATACTGAAGGTAGAACGGATCCCTCACTAATTAATCAACAGGTTGCGCAGAAATGTGGGTGTAAAGTGAATAAGAAATATTGAAAAAATCTCAGGCAGTTAATATGTAGAATTGAGTACTCGTAGGGAATATCTTCGAAATTATGTTAAAATGGACTAGATTGAATATTCAATATTGATTTTCTGCCAAAATTTGCACTGAATTCCTCCTAGTTTCTTTCGGTTTATTCGAGAATGAATCGAATACCTGCCTTCAGGTAAGTTCTATCATTGTTTCATGAATCCCTTCCAATCTGATTCTCATTGTGTATGAATATTACCTCGGATATCACCATATTATAATAATTCAGATTATTTATCTAATCAGCAGATGAACGTGACCCTGTAAAGGAGTATTACTCCCAAAGAGATTACTGTGCAATGTGGACTGACTACCAATTAACAATACCGTACGTCCCTGAGGAGTCTTCGAAGTGAAACAAACATCCAGCCCGTTCTGTTACAAACTAGAGCTCATTTTATGATAAAAATAGAATTATGAGTTAAAATGGGGTTTTTACTTGAAGAAATTGCTTCTCATTTTCTTTCTGCGCACCCTGTGAATTATTTAGCAGTTGTGTTCATGGTGAGGAATCCGTTCAACATCCATTATTCCCGGTTGAGAAACTGCATATCACTAAAAATTGTGATTCGCATGAAAATGACGTTTTTTAGATATATTCCATAAGTCAAATTTTCTAGAAAACAGTTAGTTTTGGATATTGTGTGTGATAACTTCCGGTGAAACCGTAATCTCCATGATAAAAAAAAATAATTTAGTCCAATCTCGATGTTTCCTCCACCATCTTCAAGAATTTCCAGGATCATGCTAACTCATAGAGTGAAGTGTGCCAAAAAAAAAGATGAATTGGCTACCGAGCTCTAGAGGTTGCCATTTGAAATTTTGGAGTAGGTACCCCGCTGAGGAGACAACTGTCACAACTAAACTGATTCTCCCTTAAACCGTTATTTTCTTCTCAATTTTCTAAAACAAAATTCAATCTTGAGAGCTATAGCCGATCCAAGTTTTCTGTATATCTCTATATCTTTTGTGTATATACTTCTTAGGCCGGAAAACTAACAGGGTTGGGATAAAGTATGGAACCAAGTGAATATCTCTAAAACGAAAAGAATGATATTTATGAAAATCGGCAGGTAAATGCAATGGAACAAAATGCATCTGATGTACATTTTTTTGTGAATAATATACTTCCGGTTCAACCGGAAATGCCATCAACTTTAATTTAAATTGACACCCTATATATTTTTACATATTTTCGAAAGAAAGAAAAAAATCTTTAAAAATATATAGGTTGTCCCATTCAAATTAGAGGCATTAGAGAGAGTTGATGGCATTTCCGGTTGAACCGGAAGTATATTTTCAACAAAAAAATGTACATCAGATGCATTTTGCTCCATTACACTTACTTGCAAATTTTCATAAATATCGTTCTTTTCGTTCAAAAGATATTTACTTGGTTCCATACTTTATCCCAACCCTGTATACTGAAGACATGGAGTATGCGCGCGATATTGAAAGGCACTGAAGATATAGTTTGACAAAATAGTTGAGTAGGTGGCAGCACCAAAGTTTCAAAGTTCTATTAACATAGCTTGATAATCTTCGTAACTTTTCAAACGATTCTCATGCGCATCTTGTTTAACTTCTGTTGGACTAATCTCTGGTTCCTATATATTATACATAAATTATAGATTGAAGAATTACCCAAAAAAAATATTTCATTTGATTAATATATCTAATTATTCTTAGAAATATCACTATGGTTATGAAGTTTGTACTTTTGCATATGGTTTCGTATGGAATGAAAGGCCTACATATCGTTTTTATTTCACTTAGTTGCTTCTGGAGGGCAGTCTGGTTGATTATTTGGGTGAGCTGCGATGAATGCTGGGTGGATCTCAAGCTCCCTATCGATCCTCAATATAATAGGGAATGGACGTAGGTCAACGTGGAATCTTCTGGCGTTGAAAACCTATTAAAAAATTGTTATTCAAGAGACATTCTTCATATTGTGGGCATATCGCTGTACACATGGTTGAGCATCTCGATTATTCGATATGAAGTTAGTTGAATTGACACAGAGTTGCGCATTTCCATGCTGATTGATAATCTGGAAACAAATTTGAGTAAACATTATAAAAATCCATATTCCGTCAAGGAATTCGAAAATTATATTCAATTCATTCCAACATTTGAAGAAACAGATATGAAAGATTTAACTTTATTATTTTTTTTACGAACCTCATCCATGAGAAAAAATCGTGAATCAATAAATTCAGTTTTTGCGGGATATTTGTAAAACCAATCATAGAGCTTAAATGTGTTTGCAGATTATCAATTCAACCAACTTCGTATATTTAAGGATAACCGAGATAGTCTTGCTTGAACTAGAACGTAGACCCTCTATAACAAACTGTCCCTGAAATGTTTGGAACATAATCATACGGATTCCAATGACCCAAATAATATAATAGCTCCAAGTTGTTGTTTATTCATCATATGATCCAATGTTCATGTTATCTCACTGAGTACTACTTAATTCTCATCTATTAACCACTTGCTGATCTCTAATTAGTCCATCTTGTCGCATATTAGGTTCGAGAAGAGTTGAATATATTGATGCTAAAAAGACACGATGAAATCAAACGGTAGACGCGTCTGAAGAATCATATATGAAACCAAGATAAGATCAAAGATAATCGAATGCCTCGGTTCCCGTTTTGGATCTTTTTGGATCTTTATGCCTGTTAAGTCCTCGGACTCCCCACAATCATACGCCTCATTATTAATATTACTGTTATTGTCTCTATTTTGAATAACCCCAATATTCTAATATTACCTACTATACCACGGTAAAACTAAACCTGAATGGTATCACCCTGTAGTCCGCGAGTATAGTCGTCAAAAGGGTTTTTTCTTCGCACCTACCGAGAAGAGAGGTCACGTGAGTTTTCGCCGCGTGCCTCACTGAGCGAAAACTGTCGGGACGAGAATTTATTGTATTTTGAGGCATTGTCGCGTGATGTTATTCCCTGCAGTCCACCGATGGGCAGGCTAGTGTCGGTAGTCTCCCGTGTGTACTACAGTCCAGTCTAAAATTCTCCCGTGTGTAATACAGTCCATTCTAAATTAGCAGAGAGGATCAAGTGGAAGTCATCCAGAAAACGGAGTCACGGGAATTATCCAGGTAGGAAAAGGGCCTGTTTGACGACTCGATTTATTAAAAGGGTGACTTTCTCACTTCCATCCCATATCTCATAAACAATGCCAAATAGCGAGAAATTTCACTCCAACTTATTGTGATCGCCTGCCCAGTCCATAGCTTTGCGATTGATAAGTACACTTGACGCCGCCTTTTCCTCTATATCATCCAATGATCCCAGAGATGTATAAGACGACTACAGATTACAGTTCGATAAATAAATGATGATCTGGGCAATAATGGAGATCTGATGAGCTAGTTAGAGTTCGATTGAACAAAAAAACTTCAGATTGTATTTTCACCAGGAAGGCAGATCACACAATGCCCAAAATGATGATGTCAGGCACCACTGTTCCTATAAAGTTGTCAATTTCCATGGTCGGTATCACCACCAATAGCGACATCTCATGGGACGATCATGTGAGGTCCATTGCGGAAACTTCTTCAACAAAAACCTTCTGTTTCCGGGAGAAAGGGGTAAGGACCTGTCTTTTCCTGTTCTGTTCACTTGGAGTTCAGCGTCCAAACATACGCTCAATGATTCTTTTCAGAAAAGAGCTATTTGCCTAGTAGGTGATCTCTCTCCTTTTCTATAGATATTTCCATGGAAATCTCGTCATTGTGCGATCCAGGGTAGACAAACTAAACGATCTCAGGCTGGTCACGCCAACATTATCAGGCTGGGGACCTGTCGAACTCCGCTCTACCAAGCATAATTCAAATGATACATAAAAAATTGACGTGCGGCACGAGTACGCCCAGAAGCTGTGATAGTCATGAAAAAACTTTTAACGAATTCAAACTATAATTTCATTCTAACTATAATTTCATTCTAACTAATTTTCACTGAGTGTTGTCAAGGCAGACATCAGTGCACACTGCGCTCATTATAAACGAAGCAAAAACTTATCTATTGCACAGTTTATAGCTTATAGAAGCTATAAACTTCTATAAGCAATAAACTGTGTCTATTGTGCCGGCATAATCATACACATTAACCAACTATCTTATCAAGATCAAATCAGATCTCAAATATAACAATCACAATTTGGAGGAAATTCAAAATAGTGCTCATTTGCACAACAAAAAAAAATCGCACGCTCTTAGTTAATTACCGCGACGTCACCGAGTTATTACTGCTAAATTGATTGATTACCACTGCAAAATTAGAGGAAAAAACATACTTTTTGTGTCTCCCGATACAATTATTGTAGGAACATCTGGGAACAAAATAATACAGTCTGATATTTGAAACAATCACCTGGGGTATGAGACAGCAATCGGCCATAGTGATATCATCTCCAACGCAATACTTTGCAGCACTAGCAGACAATAACTTCTCAACTGCTCTGAGTCCTCTTTTTATCCAGTGCTTTGCCCATTCGTTTTTCTTTTCCTCACCAACATGGATGAGTACTGTGAGGTTCTGCAGCGGCTGTATGCCAGACACAATCACCTCACAAATTTCTCTCACCTACAAAAAATCATATCCGTCTCGATATTTCATATAATACATAGTTTTTAATACACCTGTCCAGAATTCGGACATCCAGTAAATCGGAGCCATCCCTTCAATCCGGACAATTGCCGCTCGCCACAATAAAAAGATTGCAAATATATTGTTCGGCAGTCGAATTTTACGCTGTTTCATATCATTCAAATTTGCTTCATGTGCACTGGAAGGTGTTTATATCTTCAAAAATGTCAAAAAAAATACAACATTGAAGTTGCATCAAAAACGTTGGAATTGGATTGTCTAAATCAGATTAGAATCTTCAGTTTCAGATATCAGTAAGAACTCAGGTCACAGGTCAGGTCTGGTTTTTGAATACAACAACATTAACGTGTTCAATAATATTTCATGAAGTATTCTTAATCTATCTTACATGGAGCATTGGCTTATTCAGTAATCCGGACAAGTCATCAATACGGACATCCTACTTACAGTTAATTGTCCGGTTTAAAGGGTGGTTGAACTGTATGTTTTTATCGAAATCAATCTCTTGACAGTGAATGAACAACTTCCAAACACTAATAGTTTTTCGACATTTAATATACCTCATATGATTCATAAGAAATCGGAAGGTATATAACAAAATACGAAATGAATTCCAGAGACTTATTTTTAATTTTAATTAATTAAATTAATTTAATTAATTTAAAAAAATTTCGTTTCGAATGAGTCTTTAAGGAAATAGGAAGTTTCTTAAGTGTCAAGATAGCATTTCATCTGGCACCAATTAATATTTCAACTTTGCGACAATTTTAAGGAACCTTGTATCTTACCGACATCTCAATGACTTTTCATCATTGAGATCATTGTATTTCACTATATTGAATACATTGTTATACTGAATACATTATTATATTTGTTGGAAGTAATAATGTACCTATATCTCCTCTACTCTGTAATTGAATGTATATCTATTGAGTAGTGTAAACAACGAATGTGAACAATGAATAATTTTATAATTTATGATTACCTTCGCTCTTTTTGTGCATTCGTTCGGTAGCAAAGGACGATGGGGCCTAGTTTCTTCGAGGTAGTGCATGATGGCCAAGGATTCCACTAGCGTGACACCATCTATGTGCAGAGCTGGAACTTGTTCCATGGGGTTGATCTCCCTGTATTCATTGGAATGTTGCTCTCCTCCAGATTTTATCAAGGAAACTGGTTTTATGTCATAGTGGATTTCTTTCAAGTTCAGAGCTGGAATAGAACGGGTCTTAAATAAAAAAGAATTAATCACATTAAGAATAATGAAATTTTTGGTGAACATGAGGGTCATAGGGTTGGCAAAATTGCGCGTTTTGACCTGCAGGAAAGGATAAGAGAGGAAATCAGTAAAATAACACCAGAAATGTTACATAATGTGAGGGACGCATCTTATCACAGGCTGGGATGCTGCCAACAAGTGGAATGGTACATATTTTCAGAAATTGTTACGTTGGAAATGAATTCAACTTTATGATTCCGTTTTTGATTTCATGCAACCCTCAAACGAACGAAAACATAAAATTTGATCAGTACGCTTGATTTCACTTTTCAACAACTTTCCAATGAGTGGTCACAACCCATATAAGGTTGCATTTGAAAAAAACATGTTGATGATAGTTTCAGCTGAAGGCCTATATTCCTCATATTGCTTGCAAAATTTAGGAAAACATATAAAAACTTTCACGTATCTCGGGAATTTAAGATTAAATTTCACCACCCTCTAAGGTCTCTACCCAGGGGAATGAGTAATCCTTTTGATTTCATAAGAATATGTCTCGTCCCACAGCTTTTCATAGATATCACAATGTTTTGAAGTTCTGTTCAGAATTAGGCCAAACACCATTTCTTGACTTTTTCAACAGAATAAATAAAATGAATGGCCGAACAATTTATTCAATAAACCAGTTCTGAAACCGTACCTGCTACCCAATCAATATGCAAGGCATTTGAAAATATATCCACTGCGGTATACAGGGAGATACAAGTAGACCACACACTGGAAGTTATAAAACTTGCACAGTCCATCTGCTTGCTTGAGTACACACGAGTATTAGATTTAAACACAAAATTAGAGAACCATTTGGTGTGTAGCCGAAAGAGCTCTTCAAAATTCCTAGCAGTGTTTGGTTGCACAGATTTTATTACTATTTTGTTTTCCAGTCTCGATGATATTCAATAAAATATTATGTCCTGGCTCAAATATTAATTAAGGGGAAATGAATGGAGCTGCTCCTGCTTGCAATAATTGTCATAAAATATTAGGAGAAACCAAATAGAAATAGGAAGTATATAGTTCACCAATAATAAATTAGTTGTTTGATGATCAGATATCCCAGCTTGTATAAAAATCATAATTAAAAGTGTGTATGTATTTGTTGCAAGAAGCATGAAGTTACATCTTGAGACGAGATCAAGAGCTGCAACCATGCTCAGTGAAACAAATACTTCTTGAACATGTTGCACACAATATTTCTTTCACAATCGAATTAAATTGATATGCGTTTCTTCAAAATATTGAGATTACGAAATGGCACCTTGAATTTTTTTCTAGAAATTGTCACGTCAAACGATGTAAAACTGCTGCAACGATACTATATGAATATAGGTTACTATATTTCATTACCTTCATTATATTATATATGTATATATTTAGTTTATCATTTTATTGTAATAGCTTGGATACGCTTACCATAAGCACGCTCTTGATGCTCTAAAAACATATCTCATGGAAATCTGTCAAAAATTGAATCTTGCATGCAAAAACAGCTTCATCAGAACTTTATTAGATGATAACGCACTTGTTGCATGAATAACTGTTTTGGTGGTGCAAAAAATTATCTATCTTACTAACTTTTTGCATAATAGTAGGAAAATAATTTTCATTATATTCATGAAAAACCAATACACTTTATGATTAGCAAAGTTTGCAGAATTTACTTGACTCACCTATTCTTACTCTCCAGGAACACGAGCTTCTCCAATACGAGTAGAGAATTGGCTGTGAAATATACATATTTTATAAATTTCAATGATTTGGATAATGGCAGATTCACCATATAATCACCCTATACCGGCTAATTGAAATTCGAGGCCACCATTAAGATCGCGGAAACTATAGGAGATACTAAGATGGTTGAATTAGGGGGAAGTCGCGTATTTATGTGACTGCAAATATGCCGTCGACAAAATCTCGAACATCCTAGTATGTCTGGAAATATCCAAAAAAAAACTGGAATTTTGGAAAATCATTCTAAATTTCTTTTCTGTGAAAAAATGAAAACGATTCTCCATTATTTCTGTTATTTTCATACATACATATTCATACATAAATCCTATAGTTCCCAATGATGTATATGAAAATTAATGATAGTGTGCTCGATAAATTTGCTCCATATTTTCCGCAACCATAATACGGGGTGTTCAAATTAACGGAAAAAAGATATTTAGTGATATTCAGTACATATTGACAATTAATAAAAGCGCATGTTTTTCCAGCTTCACCAGTGGCGTGCGTACAATATATTGCTATATCTGAAGAAAAAAATGGTAGGACAATTGTTTTCTCACATTGAGTTTAATTATTTGAGTTTTTTCATGAGATGTATTTTGAAGAAAAATAAATAAAAACCGTTGTATTTTAAGAGAAAATTGATATAATTATGAAAGAATTCAAAATTGCTATAAAGCTATATAGTTGGCCTGGAATTTGCGTTGCCGGTATCTACAACGTATCTACCTAAATCTGAAATTTCCGATTATGTTTCTATAGCCCAGCGGTTCTTGAAATATTCATTTTCCTTTTTTTCTTGAAACGCTTCGTATTTAGTTGCTTTCGCACACTGTCATTAATTTTCTACCGTTGAATATTATCTTATCATTACTAGATATTCGATATAGTTTAATTCAGTTATAGTTGAATCATAATGAAGTACCTTACCTTTCCTATTAACGAAGACATGGTCGTTCAATGAACCATGCAGTGGTAAAATTCGTGAATCGTACGTTCGAACTGTCCGTTGATTTTCAAAAAGCGCCCGCAATTTATGCGATGACCAAAATATAACCTCCAATTGGATGAAATCGCATTCGCTCACGAAAGGACGGCACATGAATCTGCAGTCCGCACGGAAAATGAGGGAGACCGGAGAACTAGTAGCAAGCAGTGGCACTGAGAAAGTAAATAAGATTCGCGAATCTCACGCTTCGGCTTATCGCGACAGGTTTCCACTTTCCAGTTTATTCAGAAGGAGAGGAACTGGTTCCTTTTCAGCCGATCTGAACGTGAATTGCGCGACTTGTTTTTTTCGCGTACGATATTCATTCGAATTTGCATAAAGCTCATAGCTTTGCAAAGTGTGAGAATCTGTTTTTTTTGCGATGTTTTGTAATTGTATAGCAAACGATATTCGAGAAACGGTTTTCTATTTAGATATATGAATGTGGTGAAGACGATTCTGGCGCCCCAGAGGCGAATTCATTACTTTTTTAATTCATTACTTTGCATTAATTTTTTGTGCTACCATCGTATATTGATATGCTCTGTTATTCTGTCAGAAAATAATAGCATTTATATTTCAAATAAACACTCTGCATATAGAATAATTTCACACACTTATTTCACAATATCATCGCTTTGCACACAATTTTATTATCTCATTATCTATAACACATCGTGTTCATTTATAATCAATCCAGCCTAAATAACTTTCAGAATTATGATTTTCAGGAGAAAAAAAAACATGTCGAAAATTATTTGCATTTTGTTATAATAACCTGGCATGAGATCAACCCCCACAGATTTAGAGCATGTCTTTCTGTTTTTCTAAGATCCCCCTATACCGAGTGTCCCAACGAAAACTCTCCACCTGGATTTACTGGGAAATGACAAATTATTTTAGGAAACGCTTCATCCCCCTGTCAGGGGAATGAAGTTGCGTGACTAAATACATCACTGACATGTGTCCCCCTAGAAATCAAAATCGACGTGTTTCAGCGTTTCCGAAAATAATTTGTCATTTCCCAGTAAATCCGTGTGGAAAGTTTTCATTGGGACACCCTGTATTTTATTTCATCATCGGTTAGGGTTCACCATAGAATGCAGAGGTTGGGTTTACCAGTCAGTATAGAAGTTTCTCTGTCAAAGACAAGTAAAGACTCAAAGAGAAATTGCAAAATTTCGAGAAGTCTGAATAATGCATGGTAGGTAGGTATAACATATATATAATATAATAGTATTCTATATACAGTAATGGGCTAAAGTGTGGAACCAAGTGAATATTCGATAACCGTTCTTTGGATTTTTTCGAATTTCTGTACAGGATGATTTCAAAATGGCGGATTCGAAAATGCTCTCGCCAGTGTTGCCAAGTATTCAGTTTTCCGAAACTTGTGTCAAATTTATAATTTCATATGACGCACACTATATTTTTATGGGATATGAAAGAAAATCTTCAAGCGAGTTCATCATATCATTCGTTATTTTTATATTCGATAACAACAGAGATATCTGAAAAAATCGCATTGTTCGAGATCGCATAAACAGGACATTTCATTATAGATGGATAAGAAAAAGAGGTACGATTTGATGGCCAACGCGATGGTCTGATCTAACTTCACTGGACTATTTTCTATGGGGTTTATTTTGACCGACCTAATAGTTTGCAAGAACTAACTGAATAAACTATACTATTGTCAAGAAGAAACGAGTTGTTGAAATGAGTTCAGTTTCACTTGATGCCTTCCCGTTTTAATTCACTGTTTTGTATTGATTCAATTTTGGTCACCATTTGTAGTTAATATTGTTTCATGTTCAAAAACCTATTTTTTGTAAGTATTACATTGTGCCTTGAAATTGAAAATATCGTACCCTATGTCTACGAATGGATTATGTTAAATGTTGGCAGTGAGAATTTTGAATAGAACACATCAGTTTTAGTGTTAGTTTTTGTTATTTGGGTACTTTGTCTCTCTTTTTTGAGATATATCTATGAATATATTCGCTAAAAGATTCTCTTTCAGATTTCATACAATTCAATAAATTCAACAAACGGTTATATAGCAGATATTCACTTTGTTCTACACTTTTTTCATCACTGTATAATAATATGTATACATGTATGTATGTATGTATAATGGTATTCCTGACACATCCGTTATGATGGACTTGATATTTAGTATGTAAATACGAACTTTCAACTTTTCCCCCCCCAAAAAAAATGTACAAGGTATATCCACTTAATCAATTGAATTTTTTTACAAAAATAGAAAAGAGGTATGGAATTTGAAACCGTTGAATTGGAATGGAAATTATGTTGCTGGTGCAATCAAATTATCGAAATATTTAGAATAAATTTACATTTTTCCAACTGGATATTTTGTAAATATTCTTCTTCAATAAATCGAATACATGTATAAATAACATTATGGGTTTCATTTGTGCCTTTTAGATTACTCTCGAAAACTGCTGAGATATAAAGACTAAAGAATGAAAACTCGATTTGCTCTCGATAGGTTATCAGATGTTTTGAATTTTTGGAATAAATAATAAGGCATATTTTCAATAGATCTGATATGATACCTGATGGTGACCAGATATTTTTTCATTTATCATTTCGAAATTATTTGATATATCGACATTCGGTTTAGATCAGTATATTTTGCATTTTTTTAGTTAGGTTTTGATTGAATCAACTTTTCATTGCAACTTCCAGTTCCCTTCCACTCATTATTGAATTATTCATCATATATTATTCCACATATATTATTCCACCAGAAATAACATTTTTTCAGGAATAGGCGATAACTCTTTCATTCCTTGAAAAAACCCTCAACGTTTTTGCATATTCGAAATGAACTTCAACATGACGGTATCAACCAAAATGGGATACACACTGTACATAACTTGAAGCTTCAAGCACAAAAGAGTGATATTTTTCTTGCAAAAAAAATGCTTTCATATAGGCGCTCGTATCAACCACGTTACCTTGCTGTGTGGCAGGATCTGACAAGAATTCTGAAATGGGGATCAGAAAATTTAGTACAGTTCAATGCAACTGAAACTCAAGCTTGTTTGTTTACCAAGAAGGCTGATCACACAATGTCCAATTTGATGATGTCGGGACCACTGTTCCTATGAGGTCGTCAATATCCATGCTGGGTGTCACCACCAACAGTGCTCTCTCATGGGACGATCATGTGAGGTCCATTGCAAAAACTGCTTCACAAAAACTTGGTTTTCTATTCCGTGCGAAGAGATACTTCACATCCCAGCAGCTTACAAAGCACAAATTCGACCTGTCCTGGAGTACTGTTCACATGTTTGGAGCTCAGCCCCCAAACATACGCTAAAGCTCTTAGATTCAATTCAGAAGAGAGCTATTCGCCTAGTCGATGACACAACACTCACCAAATCATTGACCTCTCTAGATCATCGTAGAAAGGTCGGCGAACTCTGCCTTTTTATAGGTACCTCTATGGTCGGTGCTCAACGGAAATATCATCTATTATGCCATCACCCGCGATTCCTAGTAGACAAACCAGACGAGCTCAGGCTGGTCACCTCTACACTGTCAGGCTCGAGACCTGTCGAACATCGCTATTCCAAGCATCATTCATCAATAGAACGGCAAATTTGTGGAATTCTTTGCCTAGTGAAGTCTTTCCTGATGCTTACAACCTCCAAATTTTCAAGAAAAATTCCAACACCTAACTTCTCTCCCAAAACTCTAACGCTGGCTAACACGATGTTCCTCGAACATTATAGGTTTCCCTTTCGTGTTGTCCACAGATAAAAAAAAATTCGTTACGTGAGATTTGGCTATTGAAAAAAAAAACAATTTTCGACCTTTGGATGTTATATCAATTTTTGTCTTCATCAGGACATGAAATTAGACTTCTGGTTTCACCAAAAATGAGATCAACGAATTCTAATTGGAACCATTTTCTCTCGATTTTTTGGAGTGTCTGATGTCATTTTTTTTACCATTACATCACAATTTTGCTACAATGAAAATCTGATGAGGTTGAAGAACGCCTAATCAAATGGAAGTATAGATCAATTTTTATTTTATTGTACATATCAAATTTCGCATATTGTGATGAAGGCGACGAGATATATTTCGACCCAATCAGTCACCGACTGTCGGGTCAGTTCGAAACTGAAATGATGCATTGTCGAGTTCTGCATGAAATAGTATCCGATAGGGCCATTGACCATCATTTCATTTCTAGACAATGTCATTTGATTGAACATCAAGTGAAATAAAACACCTTGTTTGAGAGACATTCCATCATTATTTTTTCTTAAGAAAATAAAAATCCAATAAGATTCCATTCTGTACAAACTTAACAATCGTAACAACTTTTGTTTTCCTTAGGAAAAGTATAACTTAACTTCATGATGAGTTTTGTTTTCGTCTCTATTATGGAAGTATGAAAATCTTTACGATTTCGATTCAGAGGATACCAAAAATATCATGGACTAGGAATGAGAAAAATTGAGGAACTTTACCAATATGGTAAATTTATTGTACATATACAACTCTTTTGGTATCCTCTTCTGAAAGAGAATGGAAATGACGGAAATGGGCAATGAAAATGAGGAAGCATGAATAATACGTAATATGGCACTATGAATTTATTGAAATTTATGTGTTTATAACAATATATCATCATAGAGTTTGCAACTGAGGGTGATAGATGATGCAAAAATAACCTTACTGCAACACAACCCATAATAGTCAATGTATTCATCAATCAACCCAGAGTAAAAAATATAATCTTCACAGAATCTTTATGAACGTGACCATTTCATCTATTATGTATAAAAATTCACTGATACTCAATCCCAACTAGAAGTATCAATGAATAATTGAGGTCTGGATTAAAAAGCAAAGAACCAAAAGTGTGGTAATACGGTCTCATTTCAACATAAAATATTAGTGGTCTGGAGAATGGTTTGGCAATTATTTAAAACGAAAAATAATTTCACTTCAATTTTAATATCCTGTTTGGATAAATCATTGAAGTAGTAGAATAACCATATCAACATTTTCCAAATCACAATATTCTTTCCAAATCATTGTTCACTTGGGTTACTTAAGACAGAGTATCAGTTGCGATATTGAAAGCTGTGTACGATGTATTCTATAAAAGCTGGGGTGCCAACAAAAAACATTTCGAGACATATCAATTCCATATCAATTTGGATTCTTCAATCCAAACTTTGTCATATCTAATATATGCTGTATAAAACCATCTCGTGCATATACTCGAATTTGTAATAGCGCGTATAGGAAAGCTGACATTCGCAGGTCAGCGAATGTCGGAAATGTGCCTTCGTTTGCACTAGAGTATTGGCCTTTGATATTCAACTCATCCAATGATTTTCTCCAAATGGTTTTTAGAAGCTCATACCAGTATTTCCTCATTGTTCATACAACAAAAAACGAAATGAAGTAAGTGATGAGATATGTAGGTACAAAAAATTGTTCCTCCAATAAAGTTACACACATAAAATTTAGCATCAAATTCAAAATACCAATTTCTGAATCAGCAATAATGCATAGATATATATATATATATATATATTTATATAGGCCTTTTATATAATAGAAATTCTCAACATCAACATTTTTTGTACATGCAATACCCATATTCTCCTATAATTAAAATAATCATGTTGGATGGAAAATGACAAATTATAATGATCTGAAAAAGAAATTATTAGGTATTTATATAAAAATAAATTATGTACAATGCAACGATATGCACTCCATTCGGTACGATCAAGAACTGTTTCCAAAAATGAGTTACTTATTTTCAATACTGAACCTCACTCACTCTGAAATCACATAAACAATTCGAAATCGTATGGAATGGGGTATAATATAATCTACACTGTAATGGCTTTTTATTTGATGAATATTTGATAATGAAGTTGTAATATGAAATATGGAAATCATTTCTTGAAGAATCTCGGTATCCATCATGAGAATCCTTGAGTTATTTCAAGTTAGAAGTATCGATAAAAAGTGATTGATATTTGACTTGAAATATCAATACCTTGTTATGATTGATCATTTATTAGATGAAATAATTGATTATAGAAAATTGCCTTTCATAATCAGGTGTCCATAACCGTTACCAATAATTAAGTAAATTATTTGTTGCCAATTTTCCATGGTATCCAGATAATTTATCTTCCAATTTACAACACCCAACATCAAAAACTTCTTGATGAAAGAAGAAATTTTCTGATCATGTTGGCTAGTTGGTGAAAGAATATAATTTTTTTCTCCAGCACGAAAATGAATGATAATACCCCAAGGATTGGTTTTGAAATTCTTTGTAACTTGTTGCACTCATTAAATCTAATATTTTGTATCACTCCAAATCGAAAATATTCATAGTAAACTCATTCTCAATAGAAAAATGCACTCAGATCCTATTTCATGGGTTTATATAGCTTACCATACGACTTGTAGTAGAATTCTTCTCTTCGTGCCCTCCAGTGATCCTCCAGTGATCCCGAATGCATTCTTATATGGAAGTGTGTATACTGCTTTTTTGTTTTATTACAGTGAACCAAAAAGTACCAACTTCATGAAACTAACCTATTCAAAACATCCACATCACACCATATTCATGACCTACAATAATGTGAAAGGATGAAAATCAGCCAATGGTATTTGTGTACTGCCTATGAAAAAACTGAATATTGCACAAAATTCAAAACGAAGCTCATGAATCGAGGTGACTAACAGATGTGATTATCACAGCAACAGTATTTTTCATCAAACATTTTATACAATGAAGCGAAATCCGACCATTTTTTTACTAAAAGACCTCCACTGTGAAAACATAACCAAAAAAATGGCCACTTCGCTCACTATGTGATTAAATTTTTTTTCAAGCAACTACTAAATAATATAACCCAATAAACCCTAAATAATATAAACATAGATATATATAATTTTTCGTACTTGATCCATAAAATACAATAGATTATGAGTAAATATTTATGTGATAATTATCTCAATATAGTTTTTATATAATGTATGGCATTCACAAACATTAAGACGAAGTAAGTAGGTATTTAAACCTGAAACTTTCAAGTTTAGTCGATTGAGTTATTTCAACAAAACAACCGCCAAAGAACAACTACAGCCATATTCATTAGTCGATATCTATTTGATAACTTCAGCGATAACCGTAGATTTTAATCACTGTGCTATACTACAGATTTCACTGATGTATTGAATGCGAAATATTTCTGATTAGATAGAATAAATTGATTTGAGCTACATAAGAAATTTCCAGATTTAGAAAAATTATGATGAATACATACAGTGCTACTCTCAAGTAGTATTGTATGTAAATTGTATAAAGTGTATTGCAAGATATACAAAGGGTGAATTTGCTGCACCGGTTACACGAATAACTATTGTTAACGTTTCACTCGATAGTATTTCGTAACGCCAGCGAAAAAGTTAAAAATCCTTCGCAATTCGTGTTCCTCAGCATTTTAAGTTGTCACAAAATTTTTTAAAAAAATATCGATTATCTCTAAACAACGCCCTGATGGGGTCCTTAAAGTATCTTCTTCATGTTCAAATCAATGGGTAATGATTGTGCAATTCATAGATTGTTGACGAAAAATTATCACCTTTAAGTCTCTCCAGTATATAGGTACGTAAACCTGGGTGGGCTGAAAATGAATTAAGGAGAATTCACCTTTCAGTCTCTTTTTTTTTTACTTCTAAAATGATTCATCGAGCGTCCTGGCTTGATACCGCTGGTCAAAACTCATGAAACTCTCGATGGGTTCTGATTCATTCAGTATACTCACTATGCAAATCAACAAATGAAAAATTACCAAAGATTACCAAAATGGATGAAAATACTCCTGAATAAAAAACTTTTTCATGAAACCATATTTCAATCTGTAGTATAGCCTCAAGAAGTATTGAATTGAGCGTTTCAACGCTCGAACTATTATTTAGGTTACCTAGTGTTGGGAAACAAACGTATGCAATATGTTGAGAGGTCAATAGTCCAAACATTAACAATATTTTAACAACATGCTATAACAACAATATACGGTTTGAGTCACATTACATTCATAATATGTGATAATTATTATAAAATTCTCCCCTTCATCTTTCAAGCCAATATTCAAGTTTTGAAAGTTCTCACGGGAGACTTTTTTACAAGCGCGCTGTATGATGAAGATTTATGAGGAAGATGTAACAGCTCTAGAAGTGAGATAGATTACTAAAATCCTTATGACTATATACAGAATGTCATGCCCATATTTCATCAAAGTGTCCTCTGAATAAACTTTTCATGATTGGTAACGTATTTATAGACTCTTTAAAACCCACGTCATCCGTATTTGGCCAGCCAAATATGAACGACTGTCAAATATACATATATTTTGAGGTTCGACACAGGTACACAATTCGGAATATTCAACAAGCAAAAGGAAAAATATATACAACTTTTGAACCACTACCTATACAATATCAATGTCTTACCGTTCCGAATATATTCATGACAATCAATGAGAAATTTATACCATTTTCTCCGTGATACGTGAACTGAAAGACTGAGATATGGTTGTCTCATAGTATGTTCTCTTATCACTCTAAAAGCTTCAATATCTTGTGAATTATTTGCCAAATCCTCACCAATTATTTTTAATTGACCAAAGTTGAAGGCCTTAATGTCGGAGTGTCCAAAATGTCATTAACACAACCACTTTGGGTTCGTATGGTCAACTTCTCAGATTCTCAGAATTACCAATCACAAAACATCAAGTTGATGTTGAAACCTATCTACACTCAGCAATCTTCAGAATCATCCTGAGTACAAGTGAAAATACCATGAGAAAATCATTTCAGAGTATAGATACTGAAAGAATCGATCGAAATCACATTTTTTTCAAGGTATTTTCCTTTATTTCATAATTAGTGCCAAAATTT
This sequence comes from Gastrophysa polygoni, assembly GCA_963576655.1. Lineage (NCBI taxonomy): Eukaryota > Metazoa > Arthropoda > Insecta > Coleoptera > Chrysomelidae > Gastrophysa > Gastrophysa polygoni. The sequence continues at coordinate 16,775,940 of OY755087.1, forward strand.
GCTCTTAGAAAATCGAAACTCACCACTCCAGATTGCTGAGTCTCAAAATCAGAATGTAAATAAAATGACTAACTATTTCAATTATCATAATATGAATGAAGAAAATAATCATGAAAATGAATCGGTACAAACACCAGAAGTTACAATGAATGAATATCGAAATTTCGATTAGAAACACTCCTATTACACTAAACTTCACATAAAATCAGATCGTTTCATAACAATTAATGTTTCGATAACAAAAAGCTCGTCAGCCAAATAGTCAACAAAAATAAAATTTCTCTTAGTTACAGAAAACATTTGACTTAGATTGGTCCTCATAGCAAACAATCAATAAAATACAAGATCCGCCCATAAAAAATCACCAGTGGTTTGAAAAACAACTGTTTATATTTTACATTTACATGGAACATTCACTAATAAAATTATACTGTACAAGGTACAGTTCACAACAAAAACAAATGTAGACAACATCAAATTCTCGTCAAATTTGGAACCTACATCTCAATATATTCCAGTCAATACCTTGCATAATAGTATTTTAGCAACACTATAAATTGCACACCATCGTTCTGAAAACATTTTAAATTTTGATTTTGCTTTCTTCAGGCATGTTTTTACTTGTTTTATTTCATCAGTCATCCTTAACAAAATCAGTTTCTTCAATAAACCAATCAAAAATATTGAATTGAAATTTTTGTATGTAAAAGAATAAACATTTATTGAAATGAGCTGATATTTGCTTATACTCGCTGCCAAAACTAAATCTGGAATAAGAGATGCAGACACCAAAATCGTCCAAAGAATTTCTACCAAACTTTGTATCATCAACACAAAGGCGCTGGCACTAATGCAACAGTGCCCGTATCACCAACAATTTATACAAGAGTGACGAATTTTTGAAGTGGATGACAGAATGTCTGAAGATCGGTTTACACCATACTCTATGTCAACTTCATCTGAAATTACATTAATTTAGTCAAGAGCTTGATTCTTGTGTATATCATTTTGCATCAAAATTGAGTCGACATTAAAAATAAAGATTGACATTGAAAATCCAATAATTTTGTTCTATGGTAACGACTATCATATCATGTATATCATTGATCTCATATCAACAAGAGAAGAAATAAGCTGATAAACTGAGTCTGCATCTTCTCCAACCTTGTATAGTTCTGTTGTTTGAAATATTTTTTTTATCGGATATAAAGTTCCAGTTTCGATCATGAAAGTAGGAGAGTATAAGAGGTTTTCTACTTGTACACTTTCATCACCTCAATATTGGAGTTCTTCTCTTTTATCCAAATGATGTACTAGAAAATGAGTTATATGACTAAGTCAATTTTCAAAATGAGCCCTAACAGTTGCCCTGAAACTCACTTTCACCTATGAAAAACACGATTTTTTTATCTGAAGAGTACTAGAGGTGTTCAACTTGAAGGGCCCTCATGTTTATCCATCAACGACATAAGCTACAAACCACTGACATGAGACTCGCAGTTACGATATATATTACCGTGACCATATTTATGACATCTCAATACGACACTGAAGGTCGATTCATAATGCATCATATACCATTACATTATCACTACATCAAACCTATCATTTCACTGAGAATGGAACTGTTCATAAAACGAATGAATATAGAATGCTCTTATCTAGAGAACCAATTCGACTATGATAGCATGATCCATTTCTTCAAGTCGAATCCCGAGTTTCCTCAATTGGACTTATCATCTCAACTCACAATATAAGTTAACAAAATCGACACAAGCGACAGTTAACAAAACTTACACTTGACCAGAAATGGTTAGGAGACAAATTCCAATGAAAAGATCAGAAATGAACGACTTGCTGTTTAGTGTAATGTAAATGTATTACATTATGAATACAGTCATTCATTTCCTAGGTTATCTTTTATAATTACAATATAGTTTCAATGTAGCGATATTGAATGATTTATGAATCCGTCTTGGAAGTATCAAAATAACAGGAGATACCTCGAAGTTGTATTCAAGTTGACATTACGTACAGCGAGAACCGGTCTTCAGTACTCTAACTTCCGTTGCGTGTACTCGATTCGTTTGAGATTATGTTCGAGCGGTCGTCGTCGGCGAAGGTCGATCACTGTATCGCGAGCGTTCCGAGGCCGTTGTTCCTGGCCCGCTTCATCTCCTCCTCGCCGATGCGCTGCTCGATCAGGTACTGGGCGGTGTTGATGGCGTGCGGGTTGCCCGTTATGGTGACGATGCGGTTGCGCGTGCCGGGCGCGAAGATGCCCTTCTTCGATATTTGGATGTTGGCGCCGCTGATCTGCTGAATCTCGACGAGCGATCGCCCGCCGGGACCTGAACGAATGAATATACGTTCAGAATTTTCATGCTAATCAGGCCAGTCAGTTGGGGCTATGACATAATTCAAAAATGCAGGATATAAGGCGTATGCCGTAAATTTCAATCCAGAGGAAACAACTATTGATATTCATTCATTCATTCATTCATCAAGCCTGTACAATACAATGAATTTCAAATGGAAATATCATGAATAATCAGACAGGAATGACTGGTATAAGATTATTCATGAATTTACAATCGATTTAGGAACAAAAATTAATCACAAAAATAGTGAAATTTACAAAAATTCAACATTGAGATATAATAAAATGAAAGAACCATTAAACAAAAGAAAATGTGGAAAGATACAAAACTTGAATGAAAATAGTAAATTGTCATGACTGAATATTCAATTGAGAAACTATTTCTTACGTCTCATTTAAGGTAGACAATCCCACCTTTTTTATAAGAAATATGAATATCTATGAACTATAAGTTCAACAGAACATGAACATTAAAAAAAAAACGGCGAACAAAGAATAATTTCAGAAAATTTGCATGATTAATTTTGTTCATTTCTTTCAGGTGTAAGCAGTTTTTTCACTATATTTTTGTAAATACCTATATTTCTGCATGCGTGAATCTTTTTTGTCACAGTATAGAGGGTGGAATAGATTATGTTGACTGGTTCCGTGATTATGAATTTCACAATTTCTATTCAAAATATAATTAGACCTCAATTTTCATATGGAAGACGATACAGTAATTTCAATGATTTTCTATATAATGCTGATTTCTATCAAAATAATTTTTGGAACAAGATCCCGAAACATTTATAGTATATTTAATGCGACCGGGTAGAGAATTATATTTGCAATTGTTATGTCAAGTTTGGGACATCTTCTCAATGCACAAATAATAGGAGATATTTTCTTCGTCAGATCCTCAACATGTTTGTCCCACTTCAACCAGTTCAACCAATACGTTATTTATTGATTCAATAGTCAATTGTTTATTTCGAAATTGAGGTGTATTTACCTTTTTTGTTTGAAATTCATATATTTCGATTTATTAGCATTTATCGATAAAGTGCAGTCATTTTTCAATTATGTTTGTTATGAAGAATTCCATTCTTACGGAAATTTCCGTAAGCCACTATGCCCCACACATGTCTTCCTTTACTTTCATAATACGTTGTTGCATTGTGTAAGAGCCTATAGACATGATAACTATGTAGGGAAAATGGTGAATCACTGATAGCTGACACATTCGAAGCTGACTGAGTTAGACAAAGTTGTGTATATTCATGGTAATTGAAAATTCATTAGATTTTCTTTCTCAATTCTTTTTCATGATACAAAAACAAAAAAAGGTCTGAGCCAGTACTTTTTCAACCTTCTTACTCATTGCATAATGATGATGTTAGAAAAATAGGATTTGCATTGAGAAAAAAATAATTTTCATCCATTGAAACAAAACTTAATATTTTTATTTCCTTCCTGACAAGATGAACCAAACAACAAAACTCACAATGATAATAAAGTGAGTCTTTAGGTCAAGTTTAGATCTAAAGTTGGTTATCTAAAGATCAAAGTTGATTATCTAAAAATGATGATGCACTTTGTTTGACTTTGTGATTTCATAGTGCCTTCACGATATTCTTGTTCTCACAAATGCATATCATGTATTGCAAATTCCAATGAATGCGGCTGGTTAATGATCCTACTTGAAATTTTGAATGAAATGTTTGAGATGGAATTCACTTTTTTCTGAAATGATTAGATGTTAGATTAAAGATAAAATTGGTAATATCCAGCAATTGACATTCGAATAGTCTGGAAAGATTAATTCATAAATGTTCAATGAGAATCAGGAAATATTTTAGCTATGGAAATTATCTATCGTCATAAGGTGAGCTCAGACCTGAATTCATTCATAATCTAGTTTAAATTGGCACAATAATAGGAAATAAAAATTATTTACGATGAGGACTGTTCCAGAATGAATTAACGGACGAAAACGGTGTTTAAATATTGGGCTTACAACTTTTGAAAGAATCACTCTCAATGCCATACAAACATGTTGATGATAATATGAACAATGAGTTCACGAAATAATACTAGATGATGAATTTCTTTCGGTAAATATAATGAATCCGAGGATTTCATACTTTACACAGAATACTGTCTGGTACACAGAATCATTATCAATTGATATTTTTGGAATAATGTAACTCTTTGATCATCTGTAACTTATAAGCCGCAATTAATACTTGAAACCAATGAAAATAGTGAAGGCAACTGTGCATTGAAGGAAATAGTACAAGTACTTGATCTTTAAGCATTAGTTTGTTATTTCATGATCGAAGTAATACCTAATCAACTCATTAGTAATGGACAAATTTGCGAAAAATACAAACAACTAGCCAACATTCATGCCAATTCAGCCCCTCATTTAAATAAAGGTACACAATCAAAATACAATACTTTAGAATCTTTTGAGAGGTCTCTATAGTGTTTTAATCAGCGCTCCAGTTGTGAAATAGAAACAGTAATTCCTCAACCAATATTTGCGACATTTAATGAATATGAATAAATCTGGAGATCTTTTTTCAAACTGACGAAATTTTTAGAATAATGATATCTCTTTATTTACCAAAAGATTTGATGCCACCGCTTGAAATGTGAATGGAACTATTCAGTTTCATTCCTCAGAAGAAGCATCATCAGAAATGAAGATTTTTTGCATATTATCGATTGTAAGTAGGAATTTGTTAAAGGTGTAAACAGAAATTCTATTTGAATGATTTTGTAAATTGTCTTGTGCTCGAGTCAGAAACTTCAAATTTTTAGATGGTTTTGGTGGAAGTTTCCCAAGGATCACCAAGATTATTTGAAAATCCTCTAACAAACCGTTTGAAAAATGTACTCTCAGGAAATACGGAAGGATCGAAAACCACCGTTAGTCCCAATTTGCTTCAAGATGATTCGAAAGATGTAGAAAACGAAGAAAAGGATTCCACAGTCTTGAATAATGAGGATGATGATGAATCTTTGGAGCAACTAATTTCATGGGCAGAGAATCTAGTTTTCAATAATGATTCCAGTGAGTTGAATACGATACAAGGGTCGAACGATATTGATATTAATTCAACATCGCGAGGCATTTTAACAAATTTAACCACCAGGCTGAATAAATTGATCAAATACATTGCCTACCTCGCTTTCAGTAAATCATATTCTGCTATTGGCAAACTAGTGGTGTATCCAATAGAATATGTATTACAGATTATTATCAACATAATTTTGCCTTGTAATAGTAGCTGCACTTCAATTTTTGATTTCTAAAATTAGGAATGAAACTGAACTATTTGATAATGATGTCACAGAGAATATTATTCCTTAATTTCGTGATCGATTATTGCGTAAAATTGCGATAGTAAATTATATACTGTATGTTTTGTTCTAATGTTCTAAATAATCAGAAAATATGTATTAAACATTATGAGTGTACGATTTGTATGAACATTCCTGTAATCTCCTAGCCAATATCATCATTCAGACTGTGTGAATATAGTGAATACCTCCTAATCCTATCTGACACAGTCTAAGCAGAAACAAGTTTTGAAGAAGGACAAACAAACACACACAGGCTTTGTGACGAAATTTCAAAAAAGAACACCATGATTATTATGATGAACTCTGAAATATTCAAGAATACACATGCGATTAGAAACTGAAATTTGGTGTATTTTCGGGGTTTAGATTGAAAACAAAAAAATTATGATGACTTACCCAAAATATGATGACTTACCCAAAATAGCGCCAACGATGACCTCGGCAATTTCCACATTCTTCGTATCTTTGTTCCCATTGAGTTCAGCGGGTGTGGGACTCTTACTGAGCATCGTCACTTGTTGTCCGGTACCCAGGCCGAAACTGTTGTTGTTTATGGAAATTGGGGCCGTCGCTGCTGACACCTGATGCCTGAAAGGGTCAAAGGCGGACTCGTACCTTTCGAGACTAGATCGGGGAGCAGCTGAATTGGCACCTGAAAAGTCAATAATATTCATCAAGCCACACGAAATATAACCAAGGAAATATTTTTTTATGATGAAAACGGGAACAAATTTATTCCCGAAACGTCCGAAACTAAACAGAAGTTTATTTTTATTAAGACAGTCCCCGAAAATAGTGGGCAATACTCTACCAGCGGCGTATAGGCCCATAAATAGAAAGAAAATTTCATTTACTAGTGGCCCCTACGAGACCCACAAAAGATGGTTTCCTAATAATTTTTCAGAAATGGTTTGAGATAAAATGATACAATTTTCTGTACTTACCTAGTGCTTTATGATGACTTTGAAAATGTAATGGGAAGTAAAAAATCATCTATATTATAATGGCCAGCCCACGGTATTTTTAGCCTCAACTTTTTTGTAAATGAATTTTTGAGTGAAATTAATTTGAAAATCTTGTTAGGTATACGATAGGTGTATCAAGAACTAACCTTCTACAACTATGAACATGAACTATGAACAACTATAGAAATGAAACTATATAAAAATTCTGCTATTTCTGGCCGTATAAGCGGCTGATGAAGTATGCACACTTTATGTACTTTTGGAATGGAACAACCATGTTTTTTTCAATACTCAATAGTTTCTATGATTTCAGTGCATTCGACAAAATTTTGTTATATGACCCGCTTTCTGTGATACTCGTTTGGATTCGATGGATTTCGATGGATTCAGCCGCGCACTGTACATTTCTAGTTGCCAGTCAAAATCGCCAGTGCCACTGACTTCACTTGGCTCCCTCCCTCTGGTACTCGTTTGAATTCGGTAGATCATTTCGTTTCCAGTTTTTTTTATTATTATTCATGATCCAATCGAAATGAAATCCATTTATTTTCACAAAATTTTTTAATGGCAATTGCAGTATACGATATAGTTTGTTCCATAATTCAGCCAAGCACTGTACATTTCTCAAAGTAGAAATATAAACAACCAAAACAAAAAATAATATTCTGCATTGTGTTTATGGATCGATTTTCATTTTGGTATGAATGGATACGATCGCACATCGAATGGAATCATGTTGTAAATTGATAAAATTCAAATAATTTCCTCCGTCACGAAAATTTCACATTGAAATTGACTCCCGATAAAACAGAAACAAGTTGTAACCCATTTTCATACCTTGTTTCAGTGAAATGTTTCTAATACCAATCAAACAGTGTTATATTGCGCACATCGAGAATAATTTATTCTAATTACCAATCAATTTTCAGTTTCTGGCCAGATTTTTAAGGAATTTGACTGAGAATGCGATTATGCGATTATGCAAAAAATTTACAGATAGTCATAAGAAAAGCAAAACTTCATTCAACTTCCAGTGAAAACAAAAGTCGAATCATTCCTTCGAAGATGTCAATGTTATTTTACATACATTAGCACGTGAGAACTCATTTTGCGCATACACTTGTGATTCATTATTAGAGTGCTTCTGAAGTTATCTCTGATAGTAGTTTTCTCTAATGCGCTCTCTCGATCTCCTGATAATATTTCGAAGAATTCGAGCTATGAAAGCTAACGATTCATCACACGATTTTCTATAAATGGAACATATGTTGTCATATATATAACTTACCTAAACAATCTCCTAAACTAACTTGGCCGATGGCTCCAAAAACACCTGTACTGGTATTTGTCGTACCAGTTTGATCCATCACACTAAGATAATTTGAAACAGGCAACGCATTAGGATGCGCCCCACTAATACCTGAGAAAAACAATTTATTCGTGAGTTTCACACCGTTTTCCAATGCCCTTCAATACTTTCAATTTTAGTTTGAACAATTTGAGAGTTGGAATCGATGAAACCGCATATATAGCTTTTTCGAATCTGTGGGACAATTACCGAGGAAAAGACGGCACGAAAATGAAACAAATGGCGAGATGATAAGATGATTTAATGTGTAAGAACTACCCAGTACAGTGGATAGGTGTTAATTCATTCTTGCAGAAGCAAAAACAGATTAAAATGTATACAAAAATCAGACTAAATTGAAAGTACATGGAAGAGCAAGGGATAATAAAAAAAAAAACTTTGAAAAAATCAAATTGGGGATAGCAATGTCACAACTATTGACCTCTCACAAATTGCTTTCATAACAAAATCAACCAAAGGGATTCACATTTCTTCTTGACATATTATCAGTATGCATTCGTATATCAGAAGGTTTATTACCCAAGCCTACTGAGATGATTCCATATTTGGCCAAGACCGTCAATGCCGTGCATATTTCGACTATTTGGGTGTCTCCAAATCCAGAACTTCTCAGCTGAACCTGGAACAAAGAAGAGGTTGACCAACTATCATAATGCTCCCATCATGTTTTCGTTTTTGAAGCCCAATCAACCCAAACATATGTCTACATCCCTTTGACGAATCAATCCCTTTAATGAATGACCTGTGTATTATTCATGAATTTACAAATGATTGAGAAAAAATTAAATTACACAAATAGTGAATTTCACAAGAATTGAACAATGGAATGTAAAAAAAATAAATTACAGACACAGTGAAGTTTACAAAACTAAAACATTGAAATGTAATAATATGGAAGAAACCATTGAGCAAAATATAATATCAGAAGATAAAAAGTAAATTGTCATGAGTAATTATTCCCTTTTTAGTATGAGAATATGTTTCTTCATTTCTTGCGAATACAAGATTTGATTTGAGCTTTCTATTGATGATAGTGTATACAAAATTTTAGTATTGATGGATAGTGCTTCTATAGAGGAAATGAATTTGTATTTTTCTAGACTGTGTCTAAAATGAGAAGGGACAGTATGGGCATCTCAGGAACTACGATAGACACAGATTTGGGTTGAATGGGAAAAATGAATGATGAATTACCATTAAAAAACTGAATTCCCGGGGTTTCATTATTATTCTAATGAATGAACATCTTAATGGTAACTTTTGATGTTGATTGATTTGGCATTATCGATTTTCTGATCTGAAAGGTTCAAATATTGAAGCCAAACCATTATTATTATTAAGATGGTCTACAAGTTCATTTTTCATTTGGAAGGTTGGAATAGATCCATGTCACTCACCTTGATGTGGTCCAACAGCTGCGCAGTCAAATTTGAGATGTTCTGACCGGGCGCTGTCAAATTCAGGCTGAGGCTGATGCCGCCCCCGTTGAGCACGAGGCCCTGCGAGACGGTGGCTCCGAGCCCGGCGGCGTTGAGGCTGGCCGTCGACGCGTTGAACGCGCCCGCCGCCGTCTGCTGATTGGCGAACGGCGAGCCGGTGGGGTTGAAGTTGGCCACCGGCCCGTTCACGTCGGCATAGGAGACGTTCAAGCACGCGCCCGATTGGGGATCCTCCACTACTTTGCCTGAGAAACAGATCGAACGTGTGATATATTAAAGTCCTAGACACATAAAGTCAGAATCTGTCTCTCTTCAACTTTAACTCTGAATGTACTCTCTTATTTTGAATAACATGATAATTACTGTAGAGTTCATGAAAAGAATGTTGGCGAAATAGTCGAAGCCTACCTTGATGAACATACCACCACCTCAATCAATCTACAAATAGTATTTACGTATTTTGTTCTTCTGTACAGAGATAAAATTGTCTCTGTTCAGGAAGACATTATCACAGGAAGCGATATTATTAATAATAATCCTCAAATCTGAGTACATAAGAGGTAAATTCAAGATCAATTCGACCAGTTATTCGCCCTTGACCAAGCGCCATTCACTTGAATGGCGCTTAGTTAATTTATGCCGAACGCGGTCCAATTAATAAGAAATACCTGGTAATCCACATTTCTCTTCGCCAACTTGCCACTCAAAAGTATCAGATGACATAAAAGAGACAAAATATTACATATTAGGATAATATTTTTATGTTGGAAACGGTAACAGATTCTTTCAAAACAGAAACTGATTCTTGAAATCGTTCCTTTTTTTAGGTCTTGAATAGTTAATAAACATTTTGAATACAGTGACATCTTGGAGCAGATGATTGATATATCCTTATAACGTATATTGTACTTACATTGTATATCACGAATATATTGAAATAACTCAGCAAGTTAAAGTTCTTATGAATCTATAAAATAAAGTCATTCAAGTCTGATTTTTTCGAGAGACAGAGAGTTGAAATTGAGGAATACATTTCCTGAATGTTTCTTATATTTTGCTACATCCCTCCCTCCGAAATCCTAATCTTTTCAAGAATTTATTTCAGACAAACCAACCAGTGTTGGGATACAGGGGAGTTGTAGTAATATTTGTCATCATATTTCCAACGCCACTTATATTTCCCAAAGTACCCACAAGATTTTTTTGGAATTTTTCAAACTTCCTATTCATTTTTGTTTGAAGTCATATTGTGCTGAAATTCATTTCAAAATATCCCACTTCAATAGAACTTTGTATGAAGAATTCTTGAAACTTGGGATTCGAAAATGAAAATGTCAATTTTTGATGATTATAATCATCCCCAATAATTAAATAACTGAGAATTGCCAATAGACTGATTTTTTTTTTATTTTTTGAAAATATGTTATGTTATCATAGGTTATGTCTCTTCGGACAAAATTGAATACGTGATTTGACAGTGATTGTTTCACCATTGACATACAAAATAAAATTAACTGAAAAATACCAAACAAAAAAAATAATTATAGTTAATTCTCCATCATACCCAAAAACTGAACACTTGAGAGTTCTACTTCCTAAATCCTACTTCTTTCATCAAATCTCGAGGGTAACCAGTTGTGATGCAAAGTTTTCATTTCTGTCTGATTTCTGATCACCCTGTATGATAATGTATATAACGTGATATACAATAATAATGGTTCTCAGATATGAATGACTTGAGACTGTGGAATAAACAAATATTCGATTTCTGTCAACTCACCAATGATCATCAAGCAAGCCTGCTTGTTTTGTTCCCTATCCCCTATCACAGTGATGCATCTTTCTTGTAAACTGACATCTTTGGCCTTTTGCGAAATCTGGACGTATGATCCGCTCGCTTCTTTGATCTGCTTGATATAGTTCCCAGCTTTGCCTTTGAAATAAGAATGAATTGTCAAAAAATATTAAGGCATGACATTGAACACGATAGGCAGGGCATACAAATATGAGATCTTGAGAAATTGAATCTTCACAGGAGTTTAGAGAAACAATGAAAAAAACTCAATTTTTTCAAATGGAATACCCTGTATTTGATATCTTCATAGAGACCTATTCATGATGATTACATTGATGTATCACAGTATCTTCAACTGTTTTCTTTCTACCAGTCTTTGAGTGAACCAAAGCACAGTTTAATAAAGAAATCTGTATACTTTGACAAAAGGAACCCCTCTTTGAAGCCTCGAATTCCAAATGTCAAGATATATTGTAGGGCTGTTTTCTCAAATTTCTATTGACCTCTAGAATGATTATTTCCATGAAACGAGGTCGATTCATTTTTTATTATACTATTATACCCGTATATTGAAAAAATCAATCGACCATCCAATGAGCCAACTGAAATGTTTGTAGATCGCTTTTGAAATGATGAGTTCCGAAATTACATTTTCGATTTTCGAATTACAATTTCGATACAAATCTTTTTGGAATAAAATGACAGATTTGAAATAAACTTGATTTATTTGAAATTCAATTGACGCATTTTGAATTGATGATATTGAAAATCATTTGAATCATTTCTAAATTTAATTGACTAATTTGGAAGACAAATGGTACTTTTTGGAATTCACCTAATGCTTTTTAACTACAACTGGAAAAGATATAGTGAGGAATGAGAAGGTGTATAGAGAATTCGTGAAAAAAGTGTTGTATTTACTATTTTATAGAGATAGGAAGTCATATTTCATAATAGCCGTTGAAAAACGACAATTGCAATTAGTTATTCTCCTCCTCTGAACTTAGAGGACCAACGGGTATGTACGTACCTATAATCATGCCTGCCGTCGAGTTCGGCACTAATATTTTCACTTGCCGTTCGCGCTCGTGCATTTTTCCGTCCGGTGAGCCGTCCGATATTGTTTTGGTTAAATCGGGCTTCTCGCGAATTTTCTCCATGATGAACTCGATAACATTGATAATAGCTTCGACGCTGCCGGTTATCAGGCAAACGCGTTCCGTCGTACCTGCAATAAAAAAGCCTCATTGTTATCTGGATCACATCGGTTAGGGTGAATTTTAAAGGTGCTGTAAAACTAAAGATAAAAACACAGTTCAAAGACATATCATGAGATACAGAGTGGCCAATTGGTGGCACAAATTCCAATATTTCCGTCGCTGATGAATTTGGAAGAAAATTTCATATTTGCGGACTGGATCCCGAGCGACGATTACAGTTAATTTAAGACATACTGTATGAATATGATGATAATGAAGAGACAGATCATAGACAACTCATGACATAATATGTCTGCACTGCATTACAACTTGAATGGATTTGCCAATACTAAAAATAAGACATTTATTTTGTATGTATAACTACAGAGTACTTCAATAGCCCACAACGAAATAGAAAATAATTATTGAGTAATTATTGATTGACAAAGCGTTGTTATACTAGGGAAGTTGAATGAGCATGCACATAGTATGGCTAATGCATGATGTACGATAGAGAATGAATGAATACATCAATACTTCACTTCTATCACTCTTGAATTGAATTCGTCCGTAGAATGCAGACAAGTTTAAATATACAGGGTTCCATACAGTTCCATTTGAAATTCCCAAGTTGGGGTCGTTTCCGATGAAACCGAAAGTGATATATTGTAGGTAAATGGAATACTGAATTTTTTAAAGAGTGAAGTTGAATCCGTGTAGTCTTCAACTTTCCACCAGGAAGAAGAGATACTTGTTTGCTTTTGTTTGTCAATCAACTTTTATAATTTTCACATTGAGTGAAATAAAACAAAACATTCCTAAAAACTACCAACAAATATTTCAATCCACAAAAAACATACATGAGTGAATAAACAACCCAATCACACTGAAATTATCAATATCCAATTATTTCTAATATAAAATAAGTAAGCATAATCGATCGAATTTCGTATTCATACTTTTTGAAGAAAGTCAAGTATGTTTGAACTCGCTCCAAAATCGATCAAATGAAAAAAATCAAATGATCAAATGAATCGATCAGATGAAAACAGGCAAGATTGGATGTAGATGAAATAGTATATTTGACTCAGAAATCAGGCAGAAATCTTCAGTACAGTACTCTTATCTTATCTCTCTCTCGACAGTCATTAAACATTTTGAACTTCGCTATGTGAAATGCTATTGTTGCTCAATATAACAACCAGTGGAAATTAAAAATCGATGTGAAGGCACGTTTCATTTGTATTGTGCCTTATCAATCACTTCACATTATTTAAATAATGCATGCAGTGGAAATATCTTCTATGAATACCAAAGAATGATCGGAAGAAGATAAATGCAGATTAGTAGCGCAAACTATAGTAGAAAAGAGTAAACTATTATACCCAAACAAATACGGAAAAAGTTAGTGACAGAAAAAGATGAAAAAATTTACAATTTGAAGGAAGTGATCTTCTATTTTATGAAATTCTCTATATATACGCCATGATATTGTTTCTTGCAAAAATATTTCGATAAGTTGTTTGTCAGCCGTATACACGTCTGGCGTTTTTAAATTTAGAAAACCATATAATAAAGTGAAAATTAATAGGGATTATTGCGTGTCAGAGTGCGAAACAAATAATTGGAATGTTGGGATGAGAGACAAATGGTATCGCCATCAAGTACATGCCTGTGTATTATGTCGATCTGTTCATGTCAGTGTTGCCACATAGCCGTTTCTAATGAATGAAATACCGTTCCGATAATTGGAACAATCAAGACCACCCCATCACTACTGAGAAATCGTAACTTTTCTAAATCTTCAGAAATAATTGTATGAAAAATGCTGTAAAATCAATGGTGATACATTCACACATTTAAAAACACGGAATATATATATATATATATATATATATATATATATATATATCAATCCATTGATGCATCCATTGGTGCAGTTTGTTTGTGAATTTACCAAATTATAAGCACATCAGAATAAATGGGGAGGTGGAGAATCGGCGACTATAGCTGAACTAATTCGCACTTTACAGTCGCAATCAACTTTCGGCGAAAGAAAGATTGGTAACTTGTATAAAAAGTGTGATACCATCCGCAAAGCTATGGAAAACAAAAAATAAAGTTGGTGCTTAAAATAACGCACCAGCATCGATAGTCATTGTATCAGATGAGACCCCATCTACCACTACAACAACCTGCGAGGAAACTCGATAGTAGACATATAATTGAAAGGGCAAATCATGTGACGGAAGTCTAGAAGGCCTTGGTGCCAAATTCGATCAAATACTTTGGAGATATCGAATGTTACAAACAGAGACTGTTTTTTTGGATTGATGTCTGATATTCTCCTGTTTCTGGATTGAGGCCTGTCAGATATGATCCATAGTTATCGAGATGTATTCATCGTATCGAGAGAATGCGTGATGACCAATTGCACTTGAATTACTGAAGGCGCAACAGCCACATCCACCTTGGCCTAATTGAAATGAACATGCCAATTATTGCTCAGATGGATATTATGTTACTGACGTGCAAAATGTCTCTGCTTGTGCTTCAGGTTTTGTACGAATGGTTTTCTCCGCGAGCAACGGCGAACGATACTTGCGTTGGAAACTGATGAAGCGGTCGAGGGTTTTCTGATGAAAAAACTATACAGCCGAAATGTTATATATTATGGGCACGATTTGTTTAGATATGTAAATGCTTATATAGTCAATACAGAAAAAACGGAACTGACATTTGTGTTATTATTCGGCTCTGTTTTGTCAGTGTTTTCCACAAGGGGTGTTTTCAGCCTGAACAAAGTTTGTTTCCACTTTTCGTAAAATAATTCTTGTTCTCTCACCTCTCGAACCATAGAGGACAAAATGCGTTTCTTCATAAAAATTTCAAAAAATCATATCAGTTCATGCGATAGAGGGTTAAGACCAGTCCATCATACATTTACTTTCCACATCGAAGGATGATGTTTGCACTCACCTGGGTAAAAGTCATGTGATTTGGACATCTTGACGCGGGCGCCCGTCTCTTTTTGAAGTTGGGCGATCGTTTCGCCACCCTTGCCGATGATGGCACCAGCGGCAACACTGGGCACCAACAATTTGAAATGAAAAGTACCATCTCCGCCTGAAACAACACACAGTTATAATAATATTGATAATAAAAATCCATGGGATATCCAAAATTTACCCGAAGTCACAAATATGTGAATCGGAAGGATAGATTCATTTTTCAGCTTTTAATGGGATTTTCTCGGGAACGAATCTGCTCCCGTTCTCAACACAATTGTAATTAATTTTTAATAACTTCTACTCTATTTTTTAGAAACGAGGAGAGAAAATCCCATTAAAAGCTGAAAAATGAATGTACCACCTCCTCGAAGAACTTACAGACGGAAGGATAGAACTTCAAATTCATATGTAATATGGTATATTACTGGAGAAGAGATGAATTATTGAATATTTATTGCGAAACAAACGATGTTCCGGTTTATGCCAAAAATAGTCCAGTTAAAAATGGGTGAATGGCCCAATGTTGAAAATGAGGCTGCATCTTTTAAAATGTTCAAAAGAATCTAGATATTCAAGAAACAATTGAAAATAGGTATAGAGAAACCTGTTTAGACTCATCATAAAATTTTTCTCAGGATTCCAAAAATGGAATAATATACCGGGTGTTTATGTGTATACATAAGAGAGAAAGATGAACGAACGGCTATCGTGAGAGACCCTGTATATAAAGTAAATCACAGTGAAAAGTACTGTTTGAATCTAATATCAAGATATCAGTGCCGTATTTGGAAAATATCGATAAACATCAAAAGTTACCATGAAGATATTTCTACAGATCTATCTTAACTTCATTGTCAACGAAAATGTCAGAAAATAATGAAATTGAAAATCCGGAAATTCTGTTTTTCAAGATAACTCAGAAACGAAAAAATCACAGATTTTTTAAACTAATTCTGTTTTGCCTTTAATCGCGCACACGATTATACAAATCTGTATCTCTTGTAGGTTCCGACATACCCAAACCAGCTCTCTTCATCTTGGACACAGTGATTTATTTCGAGTAGGCTGGTGGTAACCGAATAACCGGTTGGTTAGAAGTTCTAGATGTTCCCATTAGAATAAAATTTTGAAAATTTGGTACATCACGTGTCGACATTAACAATCGATGTAATATCGCCAGGGGCGGAAATATATAATACTTTTTTTTCCAAAATAATACGTAGATTTCAAAAATGTATTAAAATATAGGGTGTTCCATATAAAATAAGGACGTTTGTGTCCACTTCGGGTTTGACCGGAAATGCTACTCCTCTGGCGATATTTCACATCGATTGTTCATGTTGACTTACATGATGTATCAAATTTTCGAAATTTCGAATGGAAACATCGAGAACTTCTAACCAACGGGTTACATGATGAACCCTGTATATACGGTGTCCCAACGAAAACGAAAAAAGGCAATAATGATGTGCCACTCAACCCTTCATTGTGTTCAAAATTTAATGAGTGCATGTCACCCCCGCGTTGGGTATGAGATTGGAGGCTTGTATTCGCCTATTTCTTAAACCGTGTTTTTTAATTTAAAACAAGAATTGCCTTCAAATTGCCTTGTTTTGTTTTCGCTGGGACGGGAATATATTATATTAGTATATTACGTCGGGGAGGCGCCATTTTTGTACTCGAAACATCAAAGGGAATACCGATAGTGACAGAACTGTGATAAAGTGACAGCTCAAAATCCAAAAAACATATATCAATTAAATACTTCAGAGCATTCTTAAGAAATCAATACAAGAATTCATAGTTATTAGAAAATTGAAGTGTTGAACTAGGGTGGAAAATGATTCCCCTTGTGTATGTACATTTCAACTAAATCCACTGGTAACCAAATCAAATATTTTATCTAGAAGTTCAATGTTTTAAAGAAGATATCAACCGCGCTTTTCCAATTTTCACGGTGTCAAGCTAAAGTGCGATGAATCGCCTCTCCATTATGTACTACTCAACATTGAATAGACATAGACGGCATGGCGTTTTAATCACCTTTTTTGCTGGCTTCATTCGCCTCGTCGTCTATTACGTCAGATGACCTTGGAAAACTAGTATTGGTGATTTTGCAAGAGGCAGAGAGTAGAAAGTAACATTTCAAAAAGTGAATCTGCCCGGAATCCAGGATGTGTGCTGTGTCGATATTCCCACTGGCCTACCGTATCTTGAGTCTACGACAGAATTAATACTCATGGGATGAGGAAAATAAGTAGTAAGTACCCTTGACACTGCCGTAAAGTTGATCTTCTTCGGTCGGGGGAGGGAGGTGAAAAAAAACTCTATAGTATCGATTAGGTCGAATGCAATCCGGTCTGGAGCACCCCCAAAAATGAGGCAAGGATTTCACCCTTGATTTTTTAGTCTCAATACTCGAGAGCGATTATAATTCAGTGGTTCTTGTGACGACAGTTCTACCAACAACTCAAACCGTTTTTCAACTATTGAAACGAATTCGTTTTCGGAAATTTGCATTGCAAATTAGAGTCTATTGCTTTTTTCGAGAAATAACTATCTCCGCATATTTCACACATCTGCTGTATGTTTAATGTAGGTCAGCTACCTACATTCAGAATCTCGTTCAGAATCGATACAAGCTAGATATTGCTGTTTCTGTGAAGCACGCTGTATTATATCCATCTTCTATCTCTATATAATCACGCTTCCGTTGTCTCCCGCATGTATGGCGATGATGACATCGTTTTTCAATGAATCGACATTTGAATCAACATCTGCGTGAAATTCTAAGGAATCCATTTAAATTTATGCAATTTTTAATGGATGAGAATATCGTCAAAGACTACAGAATATTCCGTGAACTTTGTTTTTTAGTTTCATTTGTACGGAAAAAAATTGGACCAACTTGATCAAACTCTTGCATCTTATAGCAGATTTTTTTTTTGCGGAAAGTACCTAAGCAATTTTTGCAAGCACCAGTTCTTCACACAAATCTATCAATCAATCAAGACCATGCAATTCAGAATATCATTATCTTCGATGGAATAATATAATACGAGTAAGAAAGTAGTACCTACCTATGCAACAGATATCTGTACCTCCCGTTTTTTTCTCCGAAGATCATAGTATTTCGTCAGAATTGCTTTTCGTCATCTATAGATAAAATAAAATAGGCTTTCAAGGTGCGGGAATTGAAACTATGGTCTTGGTCAGGGCCTCACATGCACTAACAAGCAAAAAAATTTACAATGGTCGAATAGAATAAACTTTCAAATCTTACACAAAAGACAAAATCGACAACAGTTATGCAACAAATGAAACATCGTACTCATTATGAGTCTCCAGCAACATCGAGGAATAATTTTAAGTAGGAAGCTTCAAATTACATAATAAATATATAATATGAGGACAAAAGATCTGTTTTATGTTTCTGTCTAGGCAAGCAGGCATATAATTTATTCCAATACTTACAGCAACCACTGTTATTACTCGTCCATCAGATAGCAATTGAAATCTATTATCTTTGTGTTCATTACAGCACGCAAATAGTCATTACCCAAATCATCTGAAGCTATTATCATTAGGAAACGTCGCCACTGATTCACACACAATGGATACATCGATTTTCATTTTCCGAAACTCCGCTCCGCTGTTTCCTTGTCATTGTTTCATGACTGCTTATACGCGACAAAAGTGTGGAAAACAGTGAGCTACGAGATACCGGCAAAATCATTGAAAATGGCGCAGCATTGAAAATATGTGCTTATAAATGCAAAACCCGAGACAAAACCAACCAGGGTGGGCCAATGGAAACTTTCCACCCTAATTTGTATGATTCAAAATCTAAATTTTGGAAAACGCCCGAACACGTAGATTGTTGATTTGAGATGGAACTAATTTTCAGCTTTTTTCACCCCCGCAGTGTTAACCCTGTAGCTTGGGGGGGAACAACCCTCAAAATTTGCATAGAGCAAAGCGGTAAAATTTTCATTTCAAATCCTACAAATCAGGGTGGACAGTTTCCATTGGCCCACCAAGTATTTAGAAAAAAAAACTGGTAATGAAAGAGATTCAGAATGACCAGTTATACAGGATGTCTGAATTATCTGACGTATCATCTCACCAGCAGTGTCCATACTATCTATAATAATGAAAAAATCGCATATGATCATATAAGAGAAACAATGGCTTATGAAATATGAGATATACGAATCATTGAAAGAGGAGGTCTGAATATGTTCTGAATACATGAAAGATGAAGAAAATCAATAAAATCAAGTCAAAAAAACACACAATATGTATTTATAAGAAGAAGAGGCAGGTGGTTATCTATTTCGGATACAAAACATCTTTAGATCTGCATCTTTATTTCTTTTTAATCGATGAGTCAATCAAAATTGTAAACATTCAACGATAAAACAGGACATTTTTTTTTATAAAAAGCATCACAATAGAAAAAATAACTCCTCCAAAATATCAAATCTCTCGATGCTATAATGATGACATTACAACGATGTATGTTGGACCGCGATATCTAGAAATAGTGCTTCATATGAGGTCTCGATTATTATCACAGACAATATCATAGTCAATCAATTCACTCTGTATGCGGTCGTTCACTGTTCTAACATTCGGGCGGCCGTTCGAATTGATTTCTCTAATAATTGATGAACATCATGCACAGAAAATAATCCATATGGCCAATTCCGTTTTGCTCTATGAGTGTTGATATTTTCGACCTTGTCTTCATGACTAATAACACAACTATCGCCAGTTATTAAAACAAAACAAATAATATCTAGAATACATTTATCTGCTTCTGCGATTGGAAAATGTAAACAACGATTTCTTGTTTAAGCTTACAGATGCTGCCAAGCAAAGTACTTGTCTCGGGTAACTAGATTTCAATTTCTGAATAATCTTCTCAATTAGTATGGTGATACGAACGTTTGCAAATTTCTTTGCTAAATATTGATTTCGATATTTTTCGGACACGAATAAAAATACTCTAGAATGGAGAGTTTGAGGTTATTATTTTATGATAGCACCAACGATCGTACTCATTACATAGCAGTTGAAGTATCTGCCTGATTATCATAATGAATGATTATTTAGATAATTATCAGATTTCTTTTTCGTTTTATACCAATTATAAAAAAATTAAATATCCATTGAATAATAATGCGAAAGTATAACTGTAAAATTGAAATATACATACATTTACCGGGTGAAAAGAAATATTTTCAAAAGACGTCATTCAGTTTTGATCTTCATTTTGAGTTAGAAATTTCAAATTTAAGTAGGAGTAGATCATTCAGTTATGACGCCAAGAAAAACAATTTAATATTCCTTCTTTTCAGAAGGCAACAGTTTCAATGGAACATTGTAAGATGGATTGGAATTAGCTATTCAGATGGTGTAAGTTACAAGCTTAGTACGGTTCAAATTCATTCACTCAGAGAATAACTGGTTTGAGGGGGGGGGTAAAATATGTTCATTTTCTTCATTGATATCAAGAGATACGAACCACTTACTGTTTTAAAATGTTACTATCATTATCGCCCTTCAGACAGGGCTAAATTATTCAACCTTGCCCCATCGACTCGAGGAGCATTGAAACTTAGGTGGAAGTTTTAGACAGATTCTGTGTAAGAACATCGGAATATATCTTCTTTTTTTCAATCTTTTTTTTTTTAGTTTTGAAATTTAGGTCTTGAGAAATAAAAGTTCACCAACTTTTCTTCGACTTAGAAGTTATGAGTTATTACTAAGATTTGAAAATTATGACTAGGGTATACACGTTCCAATACGATATCAATGATCACTTAGAACTTACGACTACATAAATCCATCATAAGAAAAGAATTGGTCAAGAGAAGTCCGTTTCGCTGGTTTCCTGTTCATGTGAATTCGTTATCCATTCTTAAGGAACCGAATGAAATTTCCAAAAATTATGTAATTTGAGTTCCGGTTCAGCTTGGTGATGTTACGAAAGAATTACTTTGATTTGTTTTGTTGAAATCATGAAACGTCTATGTAGGGACACCCTGTATAGTATCATATCGAATCAAATGAACATATAATATATTTCATAACTTCATAGTGGTTGATTTAGGGTTAATTTACCTGATACAGAAAAAATGGTGTCCGAGACATCAGAGAACATGCTCTCTATGCTAACCTCATCCAATTTTGATTGGATTTGGACTTCCATTTTTAGAGTTGCATATGAAACGTCAAATCCTGGCGGATGAAATCTCTTCAAAGATGAACTCAAGAATACAAGATCTTAATGATTAAGGAATGAAATAAAATACATCGTTGGTGTGAGATGCATAAAAGAGATAGGTAGGTATAACGCATGGTTTCGATGGATGGATCACGCTGTAAAGCGTTACATCATAAAATATTTTGTTGAGCTATTTTCGGCTGATGCAATTATGCAAACTAATCGGAATGTAGGCGTCAAAATGAGAGAGAACATGAAGGGAACACATGATGAGGATGATAGAATTTCAAAACTGAAAACATTAACTACCGTCAGATGCGACTGCATCAACTGAAATATTCATATTTTACACTGGCGTACCTACAAATTTGGTTGCACGTTGGAATCATAGACCTGTAAGGTCCTTGAGTGCACGAACGATGTAGGAAACCCTGTGCAGCTACTATGTGTATTTGCCTATCCAATTTCTTCAACCAAAACTCTAACGTACAGCTAACTTGATAACAAATTTTATTCGTTATAGCGGAAAATCACTGATATGTTAGTTGTTAGATGGCGACAAAAATGACAACAAAATCAGTATATTCGATAATCGCACAATCAGTGTTTTAAAAACGTTGAGTCAGAAGTAGTAATTTCGGTTACTTCTCAATTAATGAAAAAACTACATAATTACAATCTCAAAACATCAACTATGTGTACAGAAATCTGCAAAAATGTGGCCATTTTCCGGGGAGTTTTTATGCCATTGATAGCGAAAAATGCCGTTAGCGTTTTTGGCAAAAAAATTCACGTGGCATGATGTATTCGATAATAGTGTACTCCTCAACGAGCGTGTAATGATAGCTATTAGCTATTATTCTGGAGGATGAAATCTTCAAACCAAGTCATCAGAGAAAATGATAGCCATTATACGCGTGTAGAAAACTTTCAACTACTCCTCTCACAAAGATTGATTCTGAATTACCATAATGAGCTAGCTATATCTTCAGTTAGGTATCGTTTGTATCTTATGTGACTTAGAATGCACAGCATGGGGATTCCGAAAACGGTGGGAGATACAAATACGATTCAATGGGTAGAAAGTTGCGCATTCAGAGTAGTTTTTCAGTTATATCGAGAAAAGTGAATTTATTAAATAACTATTTTATTTTTTCACCGTTATCATCAGGGATGGAGAAAAGCTCAGCTCAACTTTTGATGTGATTCAACATGGTAATATCGTTTTCTTTCTCCGACGATTCGTATTCGTTAAACCAACATCAACTTGATTCTTTCAAATACGGTCCTGATAATGGTTTCACAGATTTTGAGAGTTTTTTCATTCTGGATGCACCCATGTATCATATACCAGGTGTCCCAGAACTTTTAGGCCAGCAGATATTTCAATTATTTGCAGAAACGAAAATTGGAAAAAATATGTGTCGTAGGAGACCATGAGCTCGTTCATGCAGCATAGCAAAATCCGCCCCCTGGGAAACAACCCCCGAGAAACCACCCCTAACTTTTGTTTTTCAAATTGCACCCCCATGTTCGTTTCGGTTCAACTTACACAACAAAAAAACTCGAAATACTTATGCTGTTTCCACTACAATAATTTCATGATAAGATGGTCACAATTCAATCAGAAAACATTTTCTCTCGTCGGTTTTGAAATTAAAAATAGAAAATACCATCGTTACTTTGAACATATATGTACTAAGGGCATATCGATTATCTGCCCCAAAATGTCACTGCGTTTGAAATTTAACTTTCAGATAAAAATGAAATTCCACTGACAGTACAAACAAGTCCATCCTTTCAGATAGCTCGAGTATTTATTCATTGCTGGAGAATTATCACATTTTCTTAGTTGGATAGCATATATTTACTCTTATCGTTTCCGGCGAAGCCCTAATGGACATAAAATGAAACAAAATGCATTTGGCGATTCAACTTCTTCAACTGATGAATGTAGGGTAGGCCGAATATTCGATATGGAAATGGGGTGTTCTCTGAAAATATTGGTTTTAGATAAAAACCGATCAAGTTATCCTGCTCTCGATTTTCGTGAAAGAAACAATAGCACAAACTGCAATTGACTTTCTTTTCGGGATGCCCAATCTCGATAACTTACGAGTCAAATCGAAAATGAATAACAAATTCTCTAAGCACTCGTCTGAGTAGAATCTATCACTTATGAAAGCATGTCACAATTTTAGGTATATCAACCTAACGTTTGTTTTTTCAACTGGGACACCCTGCAAATTATTTCACCGTTCGATAACAATTTCAATCAGCTTTATAACGATGAATCACATGCTATATTTTCTTTGAGGAAAAAGGTATGTTTTTTGATAATCCTTGTATTCAGAAAACAAAAAATAATTATTCATTCGCATATCAATATTGATTTTATTTGGATCCCTAAATTTCCATCCATTTCGCGATATTTTGGGTCGAGTTTTCACAAACGATCTAAAATCAAATATTTCTGTAACCATTTGAATATTGTCGCTCTCTCGCTTGAGCACATCCACAATAATTATGGATTACGGCCTTTTTGAGAAATAGGAGAAATACAATGGAATGCAATTGGAAGACGGCGATAGGAAACAATTAGCATGTCAGATAAACTAAATATTTCTTATTTAGTCGAATTGGATGATAATTATGAAATAAACATCAATACTCACGATTTTTCCAAAAACAACCACTTGTTATTGAAAGAAATGTAACGTCTAATATATCTCGTACATATAAGCTAATTGAAATTGTGATCGAATGATGGAATAATTAACAAGGTTTCCTATTTGAAAAGACGAGTGTTAGGTTGATGTCTCGAAAACTGTGGCATGCATAATTTTGCTTCCATCGGTAATGACTTCTCCGCAAAAAATGCCTTCAGAATTTTGTATTCATTTTTTTGATTAGACCGACGGTAATCGAGATACGGAAGTCACTAATCAGCCATGAATGGTAAAATCAAAATAAAAAACGCTCTGCAGTTCAGCATACAAAGAATATATTATAGACAATGGCAGTTTGCGCCATTGTTCTTTTCTCAAAAATTAAGCACAGGACACCTTAGTCGGTTTTTGTTTCACACTGATAGTTCCTTAGAAAACTCCAGATCCCATCGAATTTGACTCACCCTGTACAGGGTGAGTCAAATTGCTGCTCACTAGGTATATTTATACTCACAATATCATGGTAGCGGCATAAATCTAAAATGCATGTAAATAATGTTAGTTTGATGTCAGCAAGTGCTAATATGATTTTTCGGGCGACTGACGGGAACATTGACGTTTGACGGATCCGCTAGCGTTCTTGAACTGTCACATTTTTCTGTCACACTTTGAGCTCACTTTGTTTGTATTCTTTGTTGAATAATATGTATTTATTCAGCTAAATAAATATCTCTTATTTTTGCCATTCGAAAGACTTGGAAATAAAGTCCCTGAATCGGTCGCAAAAAATGTTGCTCAGCCTCGATTGCAACTTTTCTGATCCTGCCGAAAAAGAAAAACTTTGAGGCCTCGACACATAAAAAAACTACTTTAGGCGACTGACATCACGAATTCGATCTGTCACGTTTTTTTACTTTTCTGTCGAACTCACTTCACCCACGACTTTCACCTACTTTCAAGGCCGTTTTTACTTCACGACCGCATTTAGTTAACGGCTGCATTTACTTCAAGGTCGCACATCAACGATATATATAAGTTTCACACATTATTATGAACTTCATGTTTTGTTTGTATTGTGGGTTGAATATTTGTGTTACATTTAGCTATGTATCGAATAAAAATGTTCTCGGATATATTTCGAAAATGCTCTTTCATAGCCGATAAATCTTCATCATAACAACGAGATATACTGGGTGAGACTAAGATTTGTTACGTGGAATCTTCTAATTATTCTCGAATATGGTAAGAGTCATACCTATTTCTTGATGCTTTATTAGTTAATACTTCGACTCCTTTTCGAATTGGGCTTATTTTCATTTTTTTCAAGTTAGGTGATGCTGACGATAAATATCATCAATAGTTTCAGATGGAATATCCAATTAGTATATATATATATATATATATATATATATATATATATATATAAAATATTTGAGAGTCGATCGAAGTTGATATCACTTCTGATGAATCTGTAAATCCTATTCCAGATTATGTGGTGGACAAAAATCGAGAAATGTACCTCATACAATATAGAGAATAACCAGATGGCGTGATCTAACAAATTTCATTTTCACCCGGTATACTGTTTCAACATTCCCAAATAGAAAGAACGTATACTTGAAAATAATATGAATAATTATGTCGATTTCATATGCGCTTTCGATTCAATAGTTGGGCAAGATTGAAGAAGCGCAGCATACCTATTAAAGTAAAATTATAGTGAAAGATAATATCGACGTAGAATTAGGCAATAAAAGTGTCAATAATCCGAAGTCTCCTCATTCCAGTGATCCAAGCGGAAATTCAACGAATTGCAACACGTGATGAGCCATAACTTCTGATGGTCACTCAGATCTCTAGTACAACGAAGCATAACTTTTTATTACTATAACCATCGTTTATAGACAGAATATCTGTAGACTATGCAATAACGTTCTTCAAACCTATTATAAGTGAATTTAGAAATGATTTCGACAATGATAAAAATATAGGTAAGTTTTCCTATAGAGACATAAAAATAAAAAGACCCCGCACAAAACTATAGGATTTTGGACCGCACTAGAAATTTTTCGATGTTTCAGCCAATGACCTGATCAATAGACTGAATGGACAGAAGACGGAACAATGAACAGATTTTGAGATCAGAAGTCGATGAAATATATATGTACGACCCGTATATTCGGAATATTCTTGGTTATCCCATTGTCAGTGATCATACAGGCGGTCAACCTAATATAACTGACATCTCAGATGTCTCAAGATCTAACATAAGAAATTCACCTACTTTTAGTGAGGCCAAAGTAACAGTTTTGGGCGAGGTGATTGAACATATAATGGAAGAAAACCGTCAACATTGTAATGAGGTAAGTTTACTTAAATCACTTTTTTTCCTGAAATTTTTGTGAAAACCATTCACAGACCCTCTCTGAGTTTTTGTTGAATGTAGCGTGCCGTGAAATAATAAAGGAAAGTGAAACCATGACTTTTCATTTCGATATGTCTCACCAGTCATACTTTCAAGTTCAAGCTTAGTTTTATACCATATACTACCAATACCACACTCTCAAAACAGTTCATTCAATAGGTAAATATTAATGTATTGTAATATTATGTACCATTTCATGCAAATTTGGATTCTGAACTACCCACTGACTATCTATTGAAAGAAGAAATAAAAAACAAAAAACATATTCACCTGAAATTGCTCTTTCCTCGTCAGATGCTCCATCTGGAATAAACGAAATATCTAGTGAAATTAATGCCGATACAAATTCACACAAGTGACAAACATTCGAAATCGAAGTATTCAACATTTATACTATGAAAAAGCTAGGAAACACTGACTTCTTCAAAGAAAAGCGTGGAAAATTAAATCAATACCTTTTGGGCCCATAGGACAATTGAAGAGTACATAAATAAAACAAGGAATTTCACAAATAAAGTTTCGAAGCTATAAATGATATGAGGTAACCAGCTTCAATCAGATACTTTTCATTTCATATCAGCTCTCGAGCTAGTATTTTGGTGAAAAATAAAATATCTCATCATATAGCTCATGAAATGAAGAATGTCCCAGTGAGCAAAGTCTGAGAAAATAATATTTCGTCTGATTCTGCCTCTCTTCTCTGGAATCTAACTGCTCATCTTTTTCCTCCTATATCCTCCTTTGCTCTATATGGCAATTGGGAATTGGAACGCTATTGTGCTCTCGTAAATGAAGATATACCGCTTTCACATGTGTCAATGATTTTTTCAGATGTCGACTCATTATTCCACAGTGGATATTCCAATATATTTGGCACAAAGTTAAACATTCGTTAAAATAATAGTTTGTTCCCAACTGGGACATCCAAGAGACTTGTGAGTAATAATTTTCTTTTATTCAACTGTTGTCGACCCAATGTACCCAAGATTCCCAGATTTTCCCAATTCCCTCAAATTCTTTGAATTGTGTTCGAGAAGAAATCAAACTCAGAAATCGCAACTAGCAGCAATGATCTACAAGTCACAATAAAGTGGAGGAGCAGTGATTCTTTAACGAGGTTAGTTCTTCCTAACCACCATCACCTCTTTGTGCGCTTTTCATATTTTGTTTCAAAAGTAATGTGATTATAAAATTGCAAAATTTATATTCTCCTGTGAGACACTAGCCGTACATTGCATTTCGGTATGCTAAAACGGAGACTAAAACCGTCTAAACGCATATAGAACGAAACTGAATTTGAAAAAACATCTTTTTCACTGACGCATTCTGAGGAAATCATTATTCATAATTTCACACATTGAAAAAATTTCATTAATGATATTTCATATCTATTAGAGACCATGCAGATATTGAATACTATCAGCAGTACACAAATCTGACCTTATTAAATTGACTATCAAGATGAGCCCATCAAAACGTATTATCGGAATCACAAAGCAATTTGGCTAGATAACTGGAGCATCAATCATCAATCCCCGACGCACAATTTTCCTATCGCATTTCCACAGTACATATAAATTTCCAAGGGGGAAAGGCTATACGAAGCCCCCGTTCCGTCCTAACATTCCAGATAGATATTTTTTTTGGATGCAACCCTTATTCTGTAGATTAGGCTTTGTGAATTGACAAATTCCTTTGAGAGTATTTATTTGTACTTGGTTGTCTACAAACAGCCTGTATATTACGTTTTTATCATGAAGATAATGATATGTATAAACCAATTTTTGTATTTGAAGATCTCATAAGTTCTCTCATAATAATGTTTTACCATATCATGTTTGTACCAGTATCTATATACACAGGACCTTACAGAGTTTTTTTGTACCAAATATATAAGTCCCCTTTGTTGATTTCTGAACAAAAAATATCATATGTAAATTACGTTAGATATGTTGGTATTAGGGGTATGCAGAAATATCGATATATATCGATACATATCGATATATCGAATAACGATATCGATATCAAGTTTTCAATATAGCACACCCCTACTCCGATGGCATAATTCGGTCTAGAATCTTGAGAAAACTGTGTTAGGTATTCCGAGAAGTAATACAAAGAATATTCATGTCAGAATAGGAACACTTTAAAATTATTTCCGAAAGCATTATGAACTTCAAGAAACTTCTTCAAATGAAGAGACTGGATTAGTCATGCAAAAAAAAATGGTTTTCCAATATGACGAGAGGTGAAAGTGAATACCAACTTTAAAGAATTTGTAGAACATAACTGCAATCAAGACAACATACTCGATAGAATTATTTATTTTTTATGAATAAATTCATTTCAATTCGCATCCAAATTTCATTGTCTTTTGGAAAAAAATCCCAAATCAAGTGTTGTAGGTACAATCGCGAGAGCTTCCGTGTCTATTGATTCTCAATTTTTTGTCATGACATTTACATTTCTATACATAATGTATACACCCTCATAAACATGTATTTGACTTCTTACCTATAATAATCTATACCCTTCGAGAAATGCAATAATTTAAGCAATATATCCAGATTCATAATTGGTAGTTGTGTCCGACCAAACATCACCAATTACATAACATTCTGGAACTGTTATTTGTATAATCATGCATAACTTACATGAGTTGTGGGACTGAGGCCTGACGTATTATGAAAGTTCGTTGATTTGGAAGTTCATTTAACCAGATCTTTCTTCAAACTTGTTGCCATCAGGCATGTCATCAAATATCAAGTTTTTTTCTCAAGTGCGTAGATTGGAGGTGACTGACCCCTATACACGACGTCGTACAGTTTTTAGGCAACGTGATTTCTAGAACTTGTTAGAACTATTGTATGCAATTAATTGATTATCGATATTCTTGTGTTAGGTAGAATTCAGAACATGAAATAGCCCAGTGTTTGCCCACCCTGTACATCCATGCATGCTCAGATCATAGATGAAACATACATCTATGCATAGATCAAACCTCCGAACAACAAACGATCGAAGGATCAAACCTACATCTATGCATAGATCATATGCATAGAATATGCATGGCTCTGACCGTTTGTTTCATTGAGAGCCCGAGGAGATGTTTCGTAACACCACGCCTGTGACTAACGTCCGACAACCATTTCAAGGCCGCCTAACAAAAAAGTGGAACGCAGAATCTGGGTCGCAAACATAGACAGAGACTCGTGGCACTTGGGAATCAATCACAGATGCATTGGTAATGGCCGCTAGTTCGCTGATATTATTATACGATTAGCTATCGTTAAAATGATGTGTGTTATAGCCAATACTGTGGTGTTGAAGTCAAAGTTCATTTGATATTGCGATACTGTAGACTACCTACTACCTATACAGGCTGTTTATGTTACAAATTTGATTACATGCATGATGAGGATCTTGGAAAGCGAAAGCGAGATAGGTGCAACGAAGTTCAAATGAAGCAGTTATATAATGAGAAGCCCAACAAAATGCCGTTAAGAAATCAAAAAAATTCCGACTATTTCAGAAGATATCAAGTAGTAAGTAGGTAGGTGAAAACTGCGATTTCGTTATTAATTTTAACATTATCATTCGCACTTCTTATGACCTACAGAATGACAGTACCTATAGTGGTAATAACGTTTAGGCATCGGGTATACGGACCTGGATTTTTTATTGCATTTTTCGAAAGCTTTCTGTCTCATAATTATAATGACGAATCAAAGATGCCTGAAGAATTATTGTTAGTTTTTCCATAGAAACCGAATTTGTATCTATGAATGAATCTCTCATCTTCATCACTTCGAAGCCTTCTCTGGAAGATATATTTTTCTCCGTCTTCTATGAACTATTAGACATCATAATTTTCAGAAAGAAATATGCTTCCAAATCACAAGTAACTCGAAAGCGCTACTCGTCAATTTCTCTGACATCACGTCGTCTCTGTATGTCAATTTTTATCCTGTCAATTCTGGAAATTTTGAATCATTTATTGACATATTCATCGAGAACATATAGTTGTACCGAACGAAGTGATTACTCTCGTGCGCCCTACTAATTAGATTACCTGTTATAGTCTACTATACAGTCGGCAATTGATCTTGCATGCGTTGAAAGTTGCAGAAATAATTATTGCAAGGTGTTTTGTCAGCAAGTCTTTGCTGTAAGTTTCTGAATGACTTTTGACACTAATTATTGCCAGCCAACAGTTAATGTGAATAAACGTTGAGTTAACAAGGATACGTCTCATGGAGTTTAATCAATTTCATCGTCAGTTCCCTCGACCACAGTAATTGATTATTTCTGAAAAAAACTTCAATACAATATTGATTTCACAAAATAATTTATTTTATTCCACATACGATTTACAACTTCAGTAAGCCATTATTGAACTGCACTTTTTTGTAATACATAATTTATCTTTAGGTTAGTTTCACAGTGATTGAATTCACTTTTTTTCACGTTTTATCGAATGGTACCTTGATTCTAACTAAAATAATCCCTAGAATTGCAGTTGCAATGCAATGAAAATAGCTCCACTCCTAATCTCTGCAATGCAAGAAGAATTGCGGACTATAAAGAGGACTTATCAAGTCGCAAATCACAATGAACGGACGTCTGGCGTGGACATGGCATAGACTTATGTCCCTTCGGTGTCTATTTCAAGTAATCAAATGGTCCAATGTAAACAGAGGATGTTGCGAAGATTGCCGCTACCTCGCCCTTGCCATGGCTCTTTGCTCTTTGCAGCAGTGATGGTAGGAATATTCCCTTCACCTAGGGACAATTCAATCGAATTTTGAGTGTGTAGGGATGTAGGGACAGATTGAACTGATGAGTCCAAATCGAAAAACAACTGGTCACCGGCCAATCAGGATGTACTCTGCCCTGACCGGTGGATTATTGACAAAAAGTATGTTCTGTGTTATCGATTCTATAATCTCTGATTTGATATATCGTGGCTTCTTCTCTGTTCCGAGGTGCGAGAAAGAGATGAAAACTATACATTTGAAACTAGCAGGTGCCTTTGATTTCAACATTTTACTAGATCAATTATATTAAATAGCAATCAATATCTGAAAATAGTGTAGGGATTTGTTTTTCATGGGTAGGTTACCATCACTGCTTTGTGAGGAAATTAATGAATGATTTCAATTCTCCCGTTTTCTAACCAACTTCCATTCTGTGTGCATTGCACACATCAATGCACACATCTTCGCCACGTCCCGTCTGCCAGGTCCTCGTCCGGCGTCCGTTCAGTGTGAATTGGGCTTAATACTGGCTGTCGATACGGAAAACATTTCAAGTTTTTTTTTATTATTCCATGAACCTAATCTCTGCGCTCTGAGTTTTTGCGAGCTTTCTTTTCGACTATAGGAACCCAGGTACCTACTAGAGGTGACTTATCTCTGGTAGGTACTAGGTATGGGTTTTTAAACGCATAAATCGTTGACTCATTCATAGTACTGTGATCTTTCGAATGACCTGCTTACTCGAAATAGTGTATGAACCCTTTGGTTTTCCATTTCGAAGCATTTATCAAAGTGATTGAACTAATGACTGTTCTCGTGGTGATCATTCAAAGGTATGTATCTCCAAATTATAATGATTTTGTTTTGTTTGTTCGTTGAAATCGATCAGCGTTTGTTTATACACATGTTTCTAATTTTCATCATTTAAAGATTGTAGAGTCTGGAATACACGTTGTAATCAAGACCACTCTCAAAGACTACTTTAACCAGTTCAGACAGTTTAACCAGAGTATACATATATTGAAATATTATTATACGTTATATTCGTGGTTTGACCCCACCAATACAAAGCCCTGAGAAATGTTTCTTTATATGTTGTTGATGTGTTTTCACCTAGCTCTCTCTACCTAGATGATAGTTTGGTGTCCATGAATGTACTAGTTATTGTCCTTGATATTTATCAAAACTGAACCGAATATAAGAATACAGACCGATTCCGCAGTACAAATTCGGTTTCTATGGAAATATCAACAATTCTTTGAACAGCTTTGATAAGTCATCTTATTTGAGAGACTGAAAACCACCGAAAAAGGCTAAAAATCCAGGACCGTATTCAAGAAAATCGACTTGATGATGGCAGCCCAGAGTCGAAACGTCGATGTTCCGTAGGGTATGAAAAGTGCAAATGAGAATGTGAATGAGTCAATAAAAATTGAAACAAAATTGCAGTTTTTTGCATTTTCACTTGTACATCCTAGAATGATAGGATTTTTGGACTTTCTTGCATTTCGTTGGGTTTCTGACGGTTTCCAAGATCCTTATGCATAAAATCGAATTCGTAACAGCCTGTATACATTGTGATTCATTGAAGTGATTTAGACTGAGAGGACTCATAGGAGGTGGGTCATTTCTCGGAAG
The DNA here is from genome assembly GCA_963576655.1 of Gastrophysa polygoni. NCBI lineage: Eukaryota > Metazoa > Arthropoda > Insecta > Coleoptera > Chrysomelidae > Gastrophysa > Gastrophysa polygoni. The sequence continues at coordinate 16,809,173 of OY755087.1, forward strand.
CAGTTTATTATCTCATATCTGAGGAAACGAAAAAGTGATCTTTTTCAAATGAATTTTTATGTATTTGCAAAATCGACGAGAAAAAATGAAATGGTCTGAATTTGGTATGGTCAACTTGATCAGAGAACCAAATTCGCACACGGTATAAACGTTGCCAGCTCGGTGAGAAAAAAGAAACCAATCCGGCGCTGACTATCACAAAGACCGATTTTTTGTTTTGTTTCGCTCCAGTATAGTTTGTGTTGTAATTTATTTTTCATTTCCATCAACAATTATTGTTGTGTAAGGACGGTGCATCAAGTTTTAGTCTGTTGTGACAATTATTGTGTTCATAAAACAAGAAACATTTGAAATGCAGCAGTGATAGAACAACTGAATCAAATTTGATAAAACATGTGATGAGTTTACAGTGAGACTGATGTGATTTCATTCGAGGCGGATTTGAATCCATCTAGGAATGCTCTATCTCTGATTAGAGATGGAGCATACCAGAGCTCATGCAAGTCTGTCGGAAAACCTCGACCGAGTGGTCAAAATAAATTTTCAATTCCTGAAGCAAATTAGTATAGTATCAGTGGCAAGCACCTACTTTCAAAGCATTCATTACGTTCGAAAGCAAGCAATACAATTCATTTCCATAAATCGTATCTTTCGGGAATATTTGAATCAATAGGTATTCTGTCCTATCGTGAGGTAGGCATCCTGAACGTCGATGCAATGATGATCCCACGTGTTGGTAACTGCCAATATGAAAAATCAAAAATCAATCACATATCACATCAAGCTATCCGAAACAACAATCGGGATTACCTCGACCATTCAGGATCTGATTGAAAAAGCAATGGGTCAAGACAGTTCATAAATTTCTTCAGAATTAAATTCTATGATAAAAAAAAACCGTCGAATTCTAAAATTTATATCATTGTTTATTTTTGAATTCGAAAACAAAATTATTTTCATAGAATATCGCAAGAACCATTTGTTATAGGTAAATATGAAGAAAATTGTATTTTTGGGTGGGTAAAAAACATTTGCATCTACTCAATGAAACACATACAGGGTGACTCAAAAAAATACATAGATGTATCAAAACGGTTGGACCAGCGATAATACTCTCAGAAAAATTTCATCACATATCTGACACTACTTGTGCACACAAGCAACTGTGATAAAATACAGGATGATTTTTTTTTCTTCTTAAAACGTATATAGATTTTTCGTTCGGAACTTCTTTTATTTCGCCACGTATAATAATCTTAATCACAGAGTTGAACTCCACAGAAGTTTTCACTCCACAAAAGTTTTCACTCATTGCTTTTTCAATCTGATGCAGAATGGCCACAATAATCTCGAGTGTGTAAATCAAAACAATCGCCCTGTGAAATTTCAATTATTACACGTAAACAAAAGTCAATCAAAAATTGAGGATGAATGTTATGTAAAATGTATACTGTAATTTAATTTTCTGCTCCCTAACACTAAGATGTTTTGGTTTCCAACATCAACACTGCTACAGAGGCATGAGAAAACCATAAGCCCTCTCACCCAACTTACAATCATATTGAAATGTATACAGGTAGTAAACGAGTGGAAAGGAAATAAATAACCAGGCCTATAGGCAAACTCTCTCTACACATGGAAACTAAAGAAAAAAATTGCAGTACCATAAATCAGAATATTGCATTTGTTTCTTATACTGATGGGAATATTATTTTAATTCAAGGTTAGAGGGAAATTGCAAGTGATAACAAAAATGTTGTGATTCATCATGACGTCATTATGTAACAGCAGAAACGAGTTTGGAGCTGGCAATAGTGGCCATGACGTCAGATTCCACTGGGAACATATTTAAAATAAAAACAAGGAAATCAGCTATATTCGACAACAAATTCTAGAACAAATCATCATAGTGAAATTAAACTGCAAGATCCTGTATGTATATGTATGTATATGTATGTATGTATGTATGTATATATAAATATGTCGCAATTCCATTATAGAAATATGATCTAATGTCTTGTTAACGATTTTCCAATCCCCTGGTTATTGCGACAATTCAACGATAACCAAAAATATAGGTCACAAGTGGCCTGGCCAACCAGCTGATTGTGAGAAGTAGTACACCCACCTTGCAGCACTCATATCATGAAAGGAGCAAAGTCATCCTAGAGACCTACATGGTTATTAATAGCAACAACCTTCACTCGAAAACCAGTGGCACTACTAGGTAAATGATTAATAATTATATTATTATGCGTTCCATTTGACATTGAACAAATGACAGCTACGTCACAGTCGGCCAAGAAATACACATAATTGCTAGATCCAAAAATAAACAAAGCGGAAGCTGGATTTGTATCAGGCTCACCTGAACTGAAATGTGAGCGCTTGATGTCTCCGTTTTCCGCATCCCCGTCGAGCGGTCTTTTCCTGGAGTCGGCTGCCTCTGGCGAGGGACAAGTTTCCATTCCCGAGTCGGCGGCCATCTTGGTCTCAGCGTTACTCAACTGTCCATTAGCATAGAACGAGACAGAAAAAGAATAATCGCACCACACTCTGACACCGATGCGCGATCGACACGATTTCGCAGAATATGAGTCCGTCCTCGGAGAGGATGTTTCAACTTTCCTCTCTCTGCGCACAATTCCAGCGGACTGCCTGCGAAATTTTAATTTTCTAGCGGGGTGCTCTGGTGATTAGATAGTGACTCCATAATTTCCCGGGTATCCCCACTGCTATCACTAGTCAACCTTGGAATTAATTTGTATTCGGTGGTTTAAGTTCTACTGGCCAATTCACTATTGATATTGGTAATCTGCAAATAATTATTTCTTCATCAATTTCGGAACTTTGAACTTGATTATTTATATAATACTATGATTTGTAATTGCTATAAATAAGAGTTTGACATGTCCCGTCAATCTTTGCAACAAATTCGAATAATTTTTGCAAATTCTCTATTTCAAATGGCAATACAGGCTGTAAATAACTACATACCTCGAGAAATCGTACTCATAATTTTGCACTTTTGCTCTGCAGATGATTCTATGAAGATATCACAAGAAATTTATGGAACGAAAAGGTTAAAATGTTATGTTGAAAAGAAAAACAACTGACGTCTAATATGCCTCGATATTCGCTTAATATGCATCCTTGATTTAAATTTTGGCGGCTTTATATTAAGAGCAAGGTGAGCTAATGGATTTGTTGGAGCCATGGGACACTGAGAGACGGAACAGCCTAGTTGGTACCAACGTTGTCAAGTTACCCATAATTTTACTTGAAACTTACACAGGCGCGAATCGGCATGACACGATAACAGATGCTTTCGCTAAAAAATAGTATACCGGGTGACACAGGAGGTATTTGTAGCAGCGTGTAGTTGCTAATTCGAAGAGATAAAAATTTGAACTTTACAAGAGGCATTTAATCAATTATAGCGCTTTCTTCAAACCTAACGACAATGTTATTCAACCACATATTTGACCAGAAGTTACCTTACCTTTTTTTCAAGTCACTATGTGATATTGTTATCCTATTTTATTAATTTTTCTAGATTTTTCAGGATTTTCTCTCCTCCTTAGTTAGAATGAAAATAGAAATTTCAATAATTATCATTAATATGATCAAATATATGGTTTTCTGCTGGTAACACGTTCTTTTTCAATTCAAAAATAAGTCTCAGTTCTTCTCACACTTTTAGTAATTCAATGATATCTTGTGATTGCCTTGTGGGTTCTCCTCGATTTTTGTGATTCAACAAACATAATTCATGGACTTATTAGGTTTCAACAAGCACTCAAAAAGAGCATGATACTATAACTGTTAAGGTAAACCCAGGCGCATGTTTTATTTCTATCTCTCTTGCACAGTATACGTCACTCCGTGACAAATTTCTGTTGGCGCTTCGAGGTTAAGCGAACATTTCAGTGCGTTTATCGTTTTAAATTGTGTTTTTCAGTAGTTTCGGTTCGCATAATTTTGCTTACTTCATTTATTTCCATAATAAGAAACTATGGATCATTGTGCTGTGGTGGGTTGTTCCAGTAACAATAATAAAAGATGTAAAACTGCATCGACATGTCGTTACTTCACTTTTCCTTCATCGAAGGAAACTCGCAGTTTGTGGGTGAAGAATTGCTTTCAGAAGAACAAGTTCAATGTAAAAACAGCTAGAATATGTTCGAAGCATTTCTCAGACGACGACTATAGATTGCAAGAAAAACTGTTAGAATTACCTATTCAGAAATGGAAATTGATAGATGATGCCATACCTTCCTCAAACATTCCAATACCATCAATGAAATGTTGAATTCATTACCTTAGATTTTTTGGGATTTTCTCTCTCATTTCAATGACTATTAGCAAAAAAATTCTCTTATAGGTATCGTATTTTAAATGCATTGACATCTTGGAGCAGATCACTGATCTGTCCTACAAATACGTATATTGAAATATTCATCATATCTCCTATTTTTATTTTTAGAAACGACAAAAAATCTAGAGAAATGAATATATCACACCTCGATTAACCTACACACAGTATTTTTTTTCAATTTATTCAATTCGATTCATCCAATTAGATTCAATTTCTTTTTTATGGTATCTATCTGAAATGTAATTTGTTGAAAAATTTTAAACCCATTATTCCTTATTAGATGCGTTATGTCTATTCGTACAAATGTATTTTTATCTAAATACTTGAAAATAATTGCACTGATTATGATGGTGTAACAAAACAGTGCTTCAGTGTTTTAATTTCCAATAAAAATATTTATATTAAATACAACTTTAACTACTTGTGTTCTATTAGACTCATGCCCCAAATGTTCATAATTGTGGCCAATATAATTACCATTATTGTAAATGCACTTTATGGTATTCACTTCACTTGAAATGATTCATGAAAGTCAGTTGCGAAATATATATTTATCAACTAATGGATATTGCATTATTATTATTCATTTCTGAATAAATGCTCACGAATAAACAACAACGTCATGAATGTTACTCCTACAATACCTATGAATGAATTATTTGAAATTCAGAAGATATCCAGGGGAATAACTCATTTTGTTGTGTTCATTTTTATCATTTTATATATTTCGATGATTGGAATTATAATTCCACTAGCATTAAAACTCCAAAAACATTGTAATTCGATAATTTGTCTGATCTAATATATGAAAACATGTGTTATTCCGATTGCCGCCAATCGTATTTGTCACGTAGTGACGTCATGCGCAAAGCGGTTCAAAACTAGAACCTCGAGTGATCATATCTTTCCTCGTTATAGTATCATGCAAAAAGAGTTTCATAATTTTTTCCGTTTTGTTTACCACGAACCCACTGATATAGGTTATATCATTTTCCGTGAGAAAACTCAAAACATGGGCCAAAATTGTAAGTAGTACTTATTCAATATTTTTATCTATTATCACTGTAACAAGAGCACATGCGATACTCAAATACCAGAGTATATTCTGTATATTGGTTTTTATTTTTCAACAACGATGAAATCCAAGACGAACATGCGTGAGAACAATTAAAACATGAACGAAGGGCCAAGAATGAAACATGAAAGAAGTGGTAAGTATATTATCGTATCTTATAGTATAGTAGTATAACTATTTGTTTCCGTGGCTGGGTGCATTTGGCAACGTTGGTACTGACTTAGGCGGTCTAGTCTGTCGTATGGAACAAGGAAGATGAAGAATAATATAGTAAATACACAGATTACCTGGTGATCTGTGGTTCTGTCTCACGTTTTTGAGACAGATTCTAGTTCTGTCACAGAGTCTGTGGTCCTGTGTCATCTTTATTGACAATCAGCTGATGCTTTAACTTCAAAATGTTCAAGATAATGATAAATATCAAATGGGAATAATTTTGCGCATATAAAATCAAGATTGCAAGCTCTTGTTCCATACGATGGAATTGAAGAAGATTACTTGATCAACTGAAATCTCTTCACTTTTCATTGGGTTGTTTCAGTTTGGGACTACCCAACTTCATAGTTGTGAAGCATTATTGTTGTGAAAAATTTATTCGGTTGTTATTGTTTATATGTCCCGAGATAAAGGGGTCAGATACAAATGTAAACTGATTTATGCATATATTACATATATAAGAAATCACAAATTGTGGCATACCATTTATGTGTGGCTTTGAGTGAGGCTTCCAAAAGCATAGTGAATAATAAAATATCTTTTAAAATGTTACCTTCAAAGCAGGTCCTCTTGCTTATTGGTTGCATACTTGCGACTACAGGAGGAGATGTGTTCAATGATGTCCCATCAACATTGGAGTCTGATGAGTCAGTTTATGGACCTCTGGTGATGCAGAATGAATATGAGAAAGATGAAACTGAATTAGAAAAAATGGTTTGTATTTATTTTATTTCATATAAGAGAGGAAATACATTATTTGTCTGGTTGTGATAATTGATATTCCAATTCAAAAGAATAATAGATACTATTTATTCAATGTGAAGAAATATGCACAGAAATACATTATATTAGATTCTGTCCAGAATAGACTGTGAGATATGAAGACAAATCCAGCATTTGCAAGATTTGTTTGTTTTGGTCATACTCAGAAAAACCACATATTTCATCTTTGTGATTTATACTACTAGAAGGTACATGGAACTGGAAGGTATATGGAATGATATGTGAAATTTCATTGAAAGTTTGTTTTTGTGTTGATCACAATTCATTAGTATTCAGTAATCACAAGTATAAAGAAGTAATTGCCATTACAAAACAGGATCACATTTTATATGCTCTGACCCTTTCAGTTTTAACACCCCTCCTATGATGAGTGGTAGATTGTCTTATTTTCAATTGAATATGAGTGTCCATGTGAGGCGGCATATAAAATTGAAGTTATGGAAACTTAATGATCCATTTCAAGTCATTTTCTGAATGATTGCAAGAACTACTCTTGAACCATGACTTGAGTTATCAGAAGAATTGGTAATGACACGACACTTGCATTAACTCAGCTTGTGAATTGAGTATTTTGAATTCCTCCAGTAAATTGATTAACCTTAAACCTCTGCTGCTCTCAGAGTTCTAATCATTGATAACTACATTTGTTTTGCTTACAAGTAGATACAAAAACTGATTAAGTGATCCTGATCCGCTCTTGCCCTATTGAATTTGATATCAAACAAAAATATTATTTGTTTGATTTCCTTCATCTATGATACAGTCCTATGCTGGAGTCCATTTCGCATTCTGAGTTTTATCAATTCCTATTAGACGACCTGAATTATTAATTCCAGGGTCAAATAAAGTTGATTCCAAATCAAATAAAATAAACATATTTGCTCATTGTAGAAAAGCCATCATCAGCCATCAGAAAAGTCATCAGAATAAATAATTTTATAGATTTCAGTTTTTGAAAGGTGTCACTGTGAATTCAGTTGACTCTAACAAATATAATTTTTCAAAACAGGAGACATCAGGGATGAGCAGCTGAAAAGAATTACTTTTGGACCCTCATTTATTCCACTCTCTTTGGTGGAATAAATGGTGTATCTCCTCAGACGAAAATAGGAAAAAAGTTTAAAGCAGCATTGGTCCAGATTCTATCTTTCTGTGCTACGGCCCTTCAAAGATGGGCCACTGAGAATGGTTTTCACCGACAATAGATAGAAATTGAAGTTGGCAAATTAATAACAATTTCATGCCTGGTCATATTGTCTAAGAATATTCTGGAGAATGCATCAAGAATGGGGAGTGAAGGTCACTCTGAAATCTCTTTTTGACATTATTATAGGATATTTCGAAATGTTCTACATAAACATTGGTGGCATTTGGTAGGATGCACGATTGTTTTGTAGAGGCCGTTTGAAATTTTATGCACGGGCTCACAAACATAATTGAGTTGGCACCATAATTATTAAGAACTTTATGCTTCCTCAGATGGTCTAAGCATATTCCAGAGAAGTACATATCAAGAAGTGGTTTCAAACTGTGGGATGGTTGGTGAAATCACCGCAACATTTTTCTTACATTTTTCCTGTTATGCTTCTTCTCAATTTTGTCCGGAAACAGTTCACGAGAGATTTCGAAGGCGTTTAGAAATTTAGAAATACAGGTTGAACTGAATATTGGAAATAATACAACTAAATAATAATTATTTATTGCTTTTCCATAAAAAACCTCAATACAAAAAAAGGTGAATAAAATAAAAACCTCTATAGAAAGTCTATTGATGTGTAAACACCCCATAAATTTATTTCGGGTATTTTTCCCTAATTTGGTATATAAACGGGTTTTTTTTCTAAAAAAGACTCTGCCTTTTATATCATCCATATTGTCCCAGATTTATATGGCAGGACTTTCTCAATGGATAGGAAAACTCATTTTGAGAAAGCTCCCATAAATTTGGTTTAAAGATGTCGAAAGAGAAAGGAGAGATGTTCAAGATTCATTTGCGAGATACAGGGTGACAAAGTTGAAAATATTTCATAGTATTGCAAGAGAACCACTCTATAAAAATTGTGGATATTCTAGTGAATTAGCAGATATCTGAGAGTTCATCAATCGTTAGCATTATCTAGTTTATCCAACTTAACTTCCATTAGTTCGAAATTTTGCGAAGAAAACAAGCGGCGATAAACAATTCGGATTACTTCTTCGATAATATGAAAGAGCTTTCCAAATCGTAGAAAAAGCATCCAATAGAATGCATCAAATTTGAAAAAAATTAAAAAATGCTGATGAGACTCCAAATTTTCTGTTTGAAGGAAACGAAAAGTTTTGGATTTCCTATGTACTATATTAGCTTTCGTTGTAGACATATTAGGTCTGATGTGCAACTCGGCTTCTAGATGATTTTAAGGAAGGTACCCAAATATATGTTTGGTGTTCTGGGTATGACACGTCACTAGTGTTGCCACAAAGTCACCGCTGCGTGATCAGTTTCCTCATCTAAGTGTACTTCTGATGTAGAAAAAATCATTAGCCAATATGTTATCTTTGATGCGGTGTAATTTTTTGATTTCAATCATCTAGCACACATAAAATGCATCCCCAAAAGAATTACTCAGTAATCGAAATGTAATCATCAAATCATGAATCATGAAATCACCAAATTCGATCATCCAGCTCACAGAGAAGATTTATTCATCCTTGAAAAAAAAAAAGGAATCAGTCCCTATATAACATGTATAATTCACATTCATCATCATCTTGCTATGAAGTATTCAAGCTAAGAAATGAACCAAGATAACATATTCATATGTTTGAGAAACTTGATAATATTCATATTCCTTCATGTGGCTTCATCCAGTATTTTTGAGGCTGATTGTACACGCCATTCAAAGATAATGTTATATTTGCGACTTGACCGTTGACCAACAAGATATTAAACTAAGATTACGTACTCAAATTTTTACGAAATAGAAATTCAGCATCGATTGCAATCTCAGCACATTTATTGTTTCAGATCTTTTGAAGGATGCCAAAATTCTAATTAACAATCGTTTCTATCGCCAGGTATTTTGCGATACATGGATAATTTTTGTTTTTGGATGAATTTCGGCAACGGTCTCGACTACGGGAATGGTTCAAACTGGTTATCCACCACGATAAAAAATTATATAATGACACCAAAAAGTATAACCACTTCAATTTCAATATATTAATTTATTTCGTATACGGGGTTAACCTCAGTATATCAACAATATATACAAATCCGGACAAAACCAGGCTGAGTATCCAAATTGAAGCATTTATAAGAATACAGCTTCTGTTCTTTATAGATGTTGAGATAATGTTATGTTTAGCATTCTGAATGGTGGAAAGAAATGTGAAATAGAATCATTTCCCTTTGATTCTACCAGGATATACTGGTTGCTGTGTGGTGTTTAAGACAACTCAGCAAATTGTTTTGTAATCACACAGAGGTTGTCATTTAAGTTATCAGTATTATAATTTCACTTATTCTGAAAAATGGTTGGATTATAAAATATCCTCATAATTACTTATTTGTCTCTATCTCAATTGTTGCAATAAACTTGGAAACGATTACATTGTTGAATAGAGGATGAGGAGACCTTTCAAACAATATATCACAAGCCTATGCTTCCCATTTAAAAAAATTGGGGGTTATACCTCTCTTTCGAAGGGGGTTAAAGGTAGGGATCGCACTTTGACGTTGAAGAATATCAATTTATAATTCATATTTGACCTGTTTCGGGATTCTTCATGAATACATACAGAAACTGAAATGATGAATTTATTCCGTTTGGCTTTTACACAGATTTGTCTTTTTAGCAGATTTGGTTTTGTTGAGAAAGTACTTAATGCCGTTTGTATATGATCAATTGACTGATATTCATTTCATTTCTATTTTTATTAAGCCTTGAGAGTTGCTACTTCTTTTTGCTTTCTGCATAGGCCCTTCCAAAAATTGAAAATGACCCACTATCCTTTCTCTAATTGGTTTCTTTCATTCTCTACACTCTAATTTTAGGTCGACAATGCCAAAATTTCTGAAGATATCAGAAGTAGAGTTCCATGTTTGGGTTGTCCATTAGATTTGAATGTGGATGCACAGGGTGTCTCATCATTGATTGATACAGCTCTGAGACATGTGGAGTCGGAACATAATGAAAAACATACTCTAATTAAGGTTCATAGACTGCAGCAACAGGTATTTCTGGATATAATCATCGCTAGGTTATGTGATATGATTTTTATTTTTTTGAAGGTGGTAGCTGGAATCAAATATATTCTCCTGGTTGAAGTAGCTCCTACAGTTTGTCTAAAAGACACAGGACTGTCAACATGTCCCTTAGACTACAACAAAGATTCGTTCTTTTGCCGAATTGAATTCATTGAAAAGCCTTGGATAGACCTGAGAAAAACTATAATAAGAAATAACTGCACTATATCACAAGAATTTTCTCCGATCAAGGAAGACTCTTCTTTTATAAAAGATGAAGATAGGCGTATCAGCGACGACTTCATGGCAGATCTTGAATCTCAGATCATACCCGAAGGAAACTTCGCCAAACAATCAAAACATTCACATTCCGTTGAGCCACTGAGGAAATCCCTTAATTTTATGATACATAAAGAAATCAATTTGGAAAATGATATACCAGAGTATGTCGAACCGGTCAGATATCAAATTTCCAAAAACGAGGACTCACCTAAGGTAGATGAAAAAATTATCAATGAATCTGGAACTATCAAATATGCTTCATCGAGAGATGGTCATTCTTCAGAAAGCGGTGAAAAACATGACATCAACAACCAACTAATCATTAGAATGAAACGATCTCATGGATCAAGTGACAGTAGCAGCTCGAGGAAGAGTTCTAGTTCAAGCAGCAGTAGTGAAGAAAAACAAGATACAAGACCAAAAAGAAGTATCGAAAATAATTCTTCATCAGAAGATTCTTCAGATAGTGATGAAAGTAATGAAAAACATGACACAAGGAAGAAACGATCTCATGGATCAAGTGACAGTAGCAGCTCGAGTAAAAGTTCGAGTTCAAGCAGCAGTAGTGAAGAAAAAAAAGATACAAGACCAAAAAGAAGTATCGAAAATAATTCTTCATCGGAAGATTCTTCAGATGGTGATGAAAGTAATAGAAGACATGACACAAGGAAGAAAAGATCTCATGGATCAAGTGACAGTAGCAGCTCGAGTAAAAGTTCGAGTTCAAGCAGCAGTAGTGAAGAAAAAAAACATACAAGACCAAAAAGAAGTTTCGAAAATAATTCTTCATCAGGAGATTCTTCAGATAGTGATGAAAGTAATGAAAAACATGACACAAGGAAGAAACGATCTCATGGATCAAGTGACAGTAGCAGCTCGAGTAAAAGTTCGAGTTCAAGCAGCAGTAGTGAAGAAAAAAAAGATACCAAACCAAAAAGAAGTATCGAAAATAATTCCTCATCGAGAGATTCTTCAGATGGTGATGAAAGTAATAAAAGACATGACACAAGGAAGAAACGATCTCATGGATCGAGTGACAGTAGCAGCTCGAGTAAAAGTTCGAGTTCGAGCAGTAGTAGTGATGAAAAAAAAGATGAAAGAAATCGCGGAAAGAGAACTATTGAAAATGATTCATCAGGAGATAGCCATTCTGCAGAGAGTGGTGAAGCCATGGAAAAACTATCGCTTAGAATAAAACGGTCTCACCATGCAAAGGATAGTAGTAGTAGTAGTAGTAGCAGCAGCTCCAGTAGCTCGAGCAGTAGTTCAAGCAATAGTTGCTCTAGCAGTAGTAGTTCCAGCAGCAGTAGCTCTAGTAGCAGCGATAGTAAATGTAAAGAGGAACGTATTAAAATAAAGCGAAAAAAGGGAGATGGAGAAAATGGTGTCGAAGTTGTTGTTAAACGGTCTGTTGAGGAAGAGGACAATTATTTATCTAAGGTAAAGTGAGTACCTGAATATTCAGATCTTGAAAAGTATTCTGATCATTATTGGATATGGACTGTAGAAATTATTTCGGAGATTAGGTTTATTATTATTATATTATTCTCTCTTCCCTGGATACCCTGTATATTTCACCAAATGTTTTTGTTATAAATGATCTTAATATTTTTATAGAGAGAAAAAATTTTCTTGGACAAGATGGTTGCAAAACTAAGAGTTCAAGAAGGATGGGAAAATGCAAATATAGAAATTTCGAATGTTGATAAAGTTGAAATGGATGGACTGTATTATCAAATCATCTTGATGGTTGAGAGAATGCCAATAATAAGTCAAAGGTAAATGATATTGAATAGTATAATGCAAAAAGTGTAGTTGATAAATATAAGGCCATAAAACAAATTCTCTCCTTCATCATTAGCATTTAGCGTAATATGCGGTAATTGGTAATATATTCGAAGATCAACATTATCAACAATCAAAAATTAGGGGATCAAATAATACAATATAACTCAAATTGTCATACCTTCTCTTGATAATATAGTCATGATATTGACTGAAAAAATTTCATCATCCCATATTTTCATTTCCGTAAATTTTCCCTTTTATTCAAATGACACCCTGTATATGTTTCTTTTATTTGCCTTTGAAATTGATATTTGTTCTTTGATTGGCTGTTGAATTGCTTTTTATTGAAATACACAAAGTTGGCTGTGATCAGAATCTAAAGATAGTTCGAGGATTGGTAGACTTTGAAATCCAAATAAGAGCATCATTCAGTCCATATTATTTTTTTTCACACCCAGATTAATCCCTACAAGTTATGTATATATATATATATGTTGCTTTTGCTGGCTTCAAGTCTGAGGAGTACTCAGCCTCCTCTGATGTTCCTCAAGGCAGCAATTTGGGACCCCTTTTATTCAACATTATTGAAGTTGAGTATCTCTTATATGCTGACGATTTGAAATTATTTTGTGAGATAACCAGCATTCAAGACTGCATTCGATTATCGAATAGTTTAGAGAATGTTTTGCAATAGTGCAATGAAAACAAGCTACCCCTTAATCCTGATAAGTGCAATGTTATGTCTTTCACCTTGAAATCTTCACCCACATCATATCCATATTCGATCAACTATGAATAGAACTACTGTGCTGATTGACCTGCGATTAACTTTCGACCGCAAACTTACTTTCACCCCTCACATAGAAAATATGTTATCTGCAGCGAATCGACTCTATGGTTTTCTGATTCGAAATAGTAGAGATTTTCAGCAAGTTTCAACGTTAAAAACTCTATTATACATACATTCGGTCTAAATTAGAATATGCTTCCATAGTCTGGTCGCCACTATCCCTGGTACACATTGACCTAGTAGAATCTGTGCAAAGGCGTTTCTTGATGTCCGCCGAGAGTGTTCTGCTTTTATTTTCACATATAAATTGATGAATAATATGATTAATGATTGTGTCCTAGAAAAATTCAGCATATTCATTCCTCGGTCGACTACCCGCAGAACAGACTTATTCTATCTGCCAACCCCCCGAACTAATGTGTTATTAAATTCACCAATATATAGAATGTCTAATACATGCAACAAATTCAGTGACCAGCTTGATTTATTAAATACGAATGTGAACACTATACGTAAAATCTGCCTGAACTGGTCTGGTCGCCACTATCCCTGGTACACATTGACCTAGTAGAATCTGTGCAAAGGCGTTTCTTGATGTCCGCCGAGAGTGTTCTGCTTTTATTTTCACATATTAATTGATGAATAATATGATTAATGATTGTGTCCTCCTAGAAAAATTCAGCATATTCATTCCTCGGTCGACTACCCGCAGAACAGACTTATTCTATCTGCCAACCCCCCGAACTAATGTGTTATTAAATTCACCAATATATAGAATGTCTAATACATGCAACAAATTCAGTGACCAGCTTGATTTATTAAATACGAATGTGAACACTATACGTAAAATCTGCCTGAACTGAATTGCGTCATGACTCAACAACATCATCATATTGTCAATTTCAGTATATTATCTTGTATTTGTGACTACTCCCACTCTGTTGATGGTTTCTGTTGAGTGGTGTATGATAAATAAATAAATAAATAAATAAATAAATAAATAAATAATGATCATACATGACATATGAATCATATATCTTAATCAATATCTCTGCTTTGCCTCTCCAGATGTGCCATCTATATACACACTGATAACGAGTTATCCAACCCATCTGTTAGGAAGATGAACTGCGTTGCCACTGCAAAGAACAATTTGAGCAGTAGAGGCATACTTGGTGGTAGTATCATCCAACCTACTGATGATCCCAGAGTGAAAAAAATCCTGAATTATGGCTTGCTTCATTTGGACTCCCAATCTTCACATTCTAATAGATTTATGATCCAGAAAATACTAAAAGCTAGATCACAGGTAATATGAGAATGAATGAAATTCAATTGATGTATTGATATATCAAAAGACTACACGAAATTACTCTACTTGTCGATAACTATAGTTTGTATTATAATGAACATAAATGTTCGCATGGTAATGTGAAATCCAGAGGTTCATTACCTATATCCAAATCGTGGTAGGTGTAGTATTTCAGAAATTGCATTGTTTGCTATCGTTACCCTTGAACATACCTCATTGAATCGTATTTTATGTTTGAAATCCTTCTTTGAATATTATAACCAAAATATTGAAAATGATAATTAACAATGTTCGACGATTGAGACGAATTTTTGATCTTTGAGCCATCATACAAACTTATTCATCAAATTTTGATATTTTTTACTCCTTTGAAAAAATTACAGGTGTTTATACATCTATGGGCTAACTTGATGAGAATTGGGTCATGGTGAAATCACAGTTTGCAGGACTATAAACTTTTCGGTTTTGATCCTCGGTTTTTTTAGACTGTTTCAGGTAAAATTTGGGATATAAAAGCAGAAGTAACTCTATCGGACTGTGAAAAAAGCAAATATGACACTATAGAAAAGTGCGGAAAACTTCAGGGTACCCCTAGCAGAATATGCAATTTTAAAATTCACGACCAAGCTTGGATGCCTCATGGAACACAAACAAAGATCACATGTGAGGATGAAGACAAAGTTTATTCATTCCGGAAGAGGAGGGATCTTGAAGGTTCGTATTCAGTAGCATATAACGGCAGCATGGTATGAAAACATGTGAAGTAGGAAAGGCCTATAACACCCTGTAAGAGACCTTGGACTTGTCATCTTGGAAACTTGATATTTCAGATCATGAAAATGTTGAAATTTATTTCATGACAACTTTCGCTCGAAAATTTTCGATACACATCTCAGAAACTGCTTTAGGTAGGTATAGGTACATATCCAAATATATTGATGTGATATCAACGTAGATTCTGAAAATGAAATAATTCACTGGGTGCTCCATTTGAGATAACCAAGTAGCTCCTACTTTCTGATGATAATATTTCTGTTCTATCTGTTGTCCAAATTCTTCTAATACGCAATCCACCGTGAATCACTCTGTATACGCATGCCAGATATTTCTGAAAGTAATAATTTACTTTATGAAGTACTTTTTGACTATGTTGAAAATTTTGAGAACTAACAACAGCCAGTCATCTATTCTTAGGTAGCAAATATTGTATAAAAATAACGAGTAATCATTTGTTACAGGTATTACGAATACCGAAGGGCACAAAATCGTCGGTGGCATCACAACACACCCTTCAGATGATCCAAAAGTGAAACAATTGCTTAATGATGGTTTGCTTCATATGGACTCGCGATCGTCACACGCTAATAGGTATAAGATCAAGGAGGTACTGGAAGTGCGCAAACAGGTAAGGAGACAGAAAATCAAAAACAGACAAAAAACAGTGAAAAAGTCATAATTCAATGGTTTTTATACTATGAATTTACAACATTTGTTTACAAGATTTGTTGAATCTAGAATTATTGTATAATTTTCTGAAGTATACCGGGTGGCATTTAGGCAAATTGCCACCAGTCAATAGAAGTAATTCTAGCTCTCTGGTTGGTTGTGACCAAATAGAGGTGCGTTTTGGCAATCTTGACTGAGCAGTGGTACATTTTGCAGCATTTTTCTCCGCTCTGTCCTGCATTCATGCGTGACGAATCATAATTGAAGAATTCAGATGTAGTGTCGCGCAATCAGGGGATATCAATACATTTTTTCTTTCAGTTTTACTTGAAGCTATACTGAAATGTGTAAGCATGAGCCTTACTGTTCGTCAATCCCAATTCACCTGTGAATAGTGGTTTCATTTAGCGGTATGAATAGGCATCGAAGTTGCTATTTTTTGTACCTCAGATTGTGAATGGAGATTTTAAGATGAGATATATATATACAGTGAGCAGGTTCAGTCAAAATTTCTGAACGATGCATTGATTGATTGATACTTTATCGGTTGAGCTTCCTCAAAGTTTCAAATGTGGAGTGGGAAATCTTTCAATTCCTAACCATTGCTATCATTAATACAGCAAATCATGCAGCAGCTAGAGTTTATTATTAATATGATTAATTCTAGGTTGTTTCGGGTATGTTGTGGAGAGTCAAAGCAGATGTAATACTTTCAGACTGTGAAAAAAGCCAAAGTGGTGCTGTTGAAGAATGCGGAGAACTTCAGGGGACCCCTAGTAAAATATGCAATTTCAAAATTTGGGACCAGCCATGGTTACCAAAGGGCAGACTGACGAACATCACATGTGCAAATGAAGACACAGTTTATTCATTCCGAATGAGGAGAGATTTGCAGGGTATAAATATAAAACAATGAACAAATACTGATGATAAATAAAATTTTTTTTATAATATTGCTAAAATGACCCCTATTCCTTTTTTTTATGGTCACCTAAGAGTGTTATACTGACTGCAAATCTTCCAAATCAGGAATTTTCTATAAAATATATGTGGGCATATTCTCTATAGATTCGATTCATATCTTATAAATTTCCTGCGAAAAACCACTGAACCCCACATTTTGATGACCCACTGCAGGTATTGATAAGTTTTAGGGGAACGATATACAGGGTTTTACAGAACTATGGGATCAAACTTATAGGGGTTATTCAGTGCTACAGTAGAAAATCACCGCTAGAAAATCGCCGTAGTGACACTTTCCCGGACATGGGACCTACTACTCAAATGTTTTTTACTGTTGCACTGAATATAACCCTTGGAAGTTTGATTCCATAGTTCTGTAACACCCTGTATTTTACAGAAAAATGGTTATTCGATATGAATTTTTCTTAAATTTTTTGCTATGAATTTTCCTTCTGGAAAGGCTTGAAATGTCACCTGTATCTATCTTGTACCTCTTTTGTATAAACGTCATCGAAATTTGTAGACGAGGGGTTGCTTGAAAATTCACAAAGCTACATAATTATAATTCTGATGATATGTTATTGCAATAAAAAAATTACCAGGCAAGGAAATCATTTCACACATTTTTATCAATGCATTTCAATCGTGAGTGTACGAACAAGTATGAAATTTAAAACGTTTCATTTTATGATCTACAATAAATTATGGATACGATTCTTAAAAAAATCATTGTGTAAAAAGTATAATCAAATATCCTGAAGTAATAAAATCACACCTGAAATGATTCACGCTTCAAGTCGTTGTTCGAAATCTTGTTTTTTTCATCTGTTGAGAACACAAAAGGGAAACCTATAATGTTCGAGGAACATCGTGTTAGCGTCTTTACTCATAGTTTTAAATCGTGGAAAACAAGTGAAATTAGTTATTCAGTGATTTTTAGACATGCTTGTCATTCCAGATGTATTATGAAATGACCGCATAGCTGAAAGATGCATCGTTATACTGTTTCAGCTAGACAACTATTTAGTAATACAAACATAAACGTAAATATGCGTAATATACCAGAATACTTATAGGATGTTGAATAAACTTAATTGAATTTCCAGAGTCACTTTGTCTTTATCATGTGTGATCAGATCGTATCAGGAAAATTGAACAAGCGTTGTTCTCTTACATTCTGCATTTTGATGTCTTTACATGCACTTGGCAACATTGGAGTAACGGTACACGAATGAGTGTTCCAAAGGGGATATGTAGTTCGTTGCTCAGTGACCCTTCTCTGCATGTTTCACTTCCTAAATATAAATTACTAAATTTTCTCATATTGCTCTAATATTTTGCTGATACCTTCTTCAATGCGATACTAATAGACAATTTTTTTGCCATTTTCAGGAAAATCGCCCTTTATAGTATCTGGAATATTTTGAAATCTTTATATTATTATTATTGAAAGATATTCATATTTAAGCTCTGTCTAAGGAGAATGTATACAGTTTCTCTGTAGAAGAAAAAATAGCATCGTAAAAACATTCCCAACATATCCCAACATTTCATAAACATAATAATACTACAAAATTATCTCAAAACATGATCCTATAGGATTTTTTGCCCAAATTAACTGGGGTTGAGGTGAAAAAAAAGTTGAAGTGCTGTTTGACGCTTGTTGGCATAATAATTAGACTCGATCCTAAGATTGGGTGCAGAAGTTACATCTTGATCCTTTTTGATACCAACTCTGCCTTGATCGTATTTTTTTGTATCTTTCGAAGTATGAGGAGAAAATAAGGAAGCATTCACTATTTAGTATTTTTATAGGTATGGAGAATGATAATTTCGATTCTGAAGAAGTAGTGGAGGATTTGTTTTCATTTTATATGAAAAACTTCGACAAGAAATACATCAACAGAGTTGAATATAAGTTCCGTTTAATGGTGTTCAAGGATAATTTGAAAACAATGCAGTTGCTCAACAAACATGAACAAGGTGAAGTAAAGTTGGTAAATTTGATTTTTCAATGTTCAAACACACTGACTACCAAAAAGAGAAACACAAACATCACAAAAATATAAATATTTTGGCAACTAAGTTGCCATCCAGCAAAAGAACAATGAACAAAACAACTGGATTTTGGCTTTCTCTTTCTAGTATTCAGTACTGAACCACAGTGTCTGAATCGTCTGAATTCACAATATTCAATGTTTCGTTTTTCATTATTCTCGTATGCACACATTTCAATATTATAAGACCAGTTGTGTCACTCCCAACCGTGAATTGGTTCTGCAGTAGACACGGACCGCTCGAGGCATCTCAGATAATCACACTATGTTCTCAGAGGAATCATCTGAAAGAAAAGATAGACAACATGGTACTCGAGCTGTACTCGATGTGTATGCAGTAAATGAGATAATAAAGATCAAAGGTGCCGACAAAAACTAGATCTTCATTACTATACTGTGGTATTAGATCAATTTGTTGTTGATGAATGATGTTGATGAAATCTCCTATCATCTTTTATACACATTGTTCAATATAAACGTTTTCAAATATATCATTGATATGATACTCAAACAAGTTATTCGTTGCGTGTTACTTCAAAGATACTAATGAATATCTAATGTGTATTAATTCTCGCCAAATTTCCATAATGTCTTGTATTGAAATCTTACACAGTATATTTGGTAGCTACTCATTAGTAGTAAATATTCTATTATATTTCATGAATTTCGTTCTGAAGTATCGTAAATAAATATTTTTTCAATTTTTTAATTTTTCCCGTCCCATATCCATCTCTGATCTATCAATATACCAGATTAGACCATTCGAACAATCTGTCATTTTTTTATGCCATTTCTTCCATATTAGCAATATACAGGATGTTAATCGAGGGCGGAAAATAAATCAAGGACGTATTCTGGAGGCGAAAATTAGTGAAGGAATTACCATGAATCAGGGTCAGCAAGTCCTTCCTTTCCTCAACTCACCTTTAATAGTTTTCGAGATTTTTAAAGACCTAAGAGATTTCATTCAAATTAGTACGCCATAGATTCCATTCGATTTTGAAAAATTACATCTGTTATTCATTTGGTAACCATTTCTGGCAACATCTCAAAATAAGAAAACCATCTTCTAGATTTTTTGTAACGTGAAACCACCATTTTCCGTGTTTGTTTCGACTACTATATTTTTTTAATCTTAAATGATTTATTTTCCTTGTGCCGTGTACTTTTTTTTTGTTACATTATATAATAGACTGATTACCCTATGAATATACATATTTCTTAATATTAGCCAAATTTGTATGTAGGGTGCAATTTACATTTTTTTTTTTTGAATTCTCTGTTGATTTCAAAATCTAGACTAGTTTCACCTTTTTTTAATATTGTGCAGAGAATAACTACACTTTTTCACCAAAGAGGTGAATATTATTAATATTCTCATTCTTATTACGTACCCTGGAGTTTGAGGCAAAGTGAAATCATTTATTTCATCCCGCATCAACATCTGACAATCTTCAAATTATTTTTTTTTTGTGAATTTGGTACGAAATAGTGATAGTACTGTTTTTTTCAGGGACTGCTACATACGGACTGACAAGATTTGCTGACCTAACCAGGGAAGAATTTTCTCGCATGAATGGGCTGAGAACGGAACTGCGAAAAAATGAAAACGAAATTCCCTTTCCTTCTGCGACCATTCCCAACATCGAATTGCCCACGGAATTCGACTGGCGCACGAAGAACGCTGTGACTAAGGTTAGTGCCAGACCTACGATATGTGGTAATTCGAAAATTGAATGAGTTGAGTATATTATCATTTTTGCTCAGATGTTCTTAAAGGTATTTTTCAACAATAAATAACTATCTCCTTACTTTTTCTAACATAACTAACTCAACTTTTTGGTATAATGTGGCTGTTTCTTTTCTGGCACCGATTTTGTAATAACGAATCACATTCTCTTATTCTTACATTCTGGCTAAATGAAATCACCTCCACTATTACAATTAATATAACACTATTATATGTTAAATATTATATGTTAAATCTTAAACCAATGTGTTCCGATGCAAAAAAATTATACAAATAAATACCCACCTTGGTACAACAAAAATATAATACGTGACATAAAAGCCAAAAATAAAATCTTGAAAAAATTTAAAACTACAAAATCAGAAACCGATAATAATCAATACAGATCACTTCGAAAGTCAATAAAATCACAAGTCTCCAAAGCCTATAATGAATTTAAAATAAAAGCAGAAATCACAATTAAATCTGACCCATCGAATTTTTGGTCTTATATTCACAGCAAAAAAGGTTCATCAAGAAGTCCAGGGGTTCTACATCTAGAGGGTGTGGAATTCAATAACCCTCACGAAATAGTCAATGCCTTTGCAACCTTCTTTGAGAGCGTTTTTGTGAAAGTCGACCAGACTTCCATACAGAATAACAATATAATAATAACAAATAACCCAACTATATCAGTCAGATCATTTTCGGAAACCGAGTTCATTGAAACAACTAAAACCAAAACTCACCTGTGGAGACGACCAAATTCCAAGTTTTTTGGCTAAAGATTGTGCTTGTATATTCGCTGAACCACTTACAATAATCTTCAATTTAGCATTGACAACCAATTATTTCCCAGATATATGGAAAGTATCAAAAGTCAGTCCAATATTCAAGTCAGGGAAAGTAAACGATATTTTGAATTACAGACCAATAACTCTCCTGTCAAACTTTGCAAAGGCCTTTGAATCATGCTTGTATAATAGAATATCTCCTAATGTTAGAAACCTTATTACCACAAATCAACATGGTTTTATCAGCAAAAGATCGACAATAACAAATTTGATGTGTTTCACTCAAACAATACACAACAGTTTCGAAAACGGTACACAAGTCGACACTATCTATACAGACTTCTCAAAGGCCTTTGACAAAATTAATCACAAAATATTACTGAACAAGCTGGATGTATTCGGTCTAGACGAACCACTCTTGTTATTTTTTGATTCCTACCTCACAGACAGAAAATTATATGTTGAACATAGGGGTCACAAATCATTCACCTTCACAGCATCTAGCGGTGCACCCCAGGGAAGTGTATTAGCCCCACTCCTTTTTTCCATATTCATAAATGATATATGTGAAGAATTTTCTAGCTCCGTAACGTTATTCGCAGACGACCTGAAATTATTTCGACCCATTTCTTCATTGGACGACTGTCTAGTACTTCAGAATGACATTGATTCCCTATACAATTGGTGCAAAGTTAATGAGCTACCTCTGAACATACAGAAATGTAAATACATGATCTTCAGTCTAAAAGCAAATATTACTCTTTATCCTTACCAAATAAACAATCATATCCTGACTCAATGTTCAGAAACCAAAGATTTGGGTATCTGGTTCGACCCTAAGCTGAACTTCTCATTACACATAAATAAAATCACTCTACAAGCCAAAAGAATGCTAGGATTAATATTTCGGTCCTGCAATGATTTTCAAAATATTGATTGCTTTACTAAACTCTTCAACTCATTTGTAAGATCAAGACTGGAGTATGGATCTCTAATTTGGGCCCCAATATATAACGTGCAAATACAAGCTGTCGAATTGTGCCAAAGAAAATTTATGAAATATATGATATTCAAATTAGACGGTGTTTACCCCCAGCAAGGTTGCTGCAACAAAATACTTCTCGATAGGTTCTCTTTCCTATCTTTAGAAAATAGGAGAATATATTATTCATGTATTTTTATATTTAGAATCATACACGATACATGATAGAATCATACATGATACAATGACGATCAATGCTGGTGTTCCACAAGGCTCTGTCTTGGCACCAACTTTGTTTTTGCTCCACATCAATGATTTGTTGAATGTGACCTCCAGCCCAGTTCATAGCTTTGAGGATGATAGTACACTTCATTCCGCCTTTTCCTCTAGAGCCCCTATATCATCCAATGAGGCCAGAGGTGCAAGGCGAAGACAGGTTGATGCTTTAAATGAGGATCTGACAAGAATTCTGAAATGGGGATCTGAGAATCTAGTACAGTTCAATGCAACTAAATTTCAAGCTTGTATGTTCACCAAGAAGGCTGATCACACAATGCCCAATTTGATCATGTCGGGTACCACTGTTCCTATGAGGTCGTCAATATCCATGCTGGGTGTCACCACCAACAGTGCTCTCTCATGGGACGATCATGTGAGGTCCATTGCGAAAACTGCTTCACAAAAACTCGGTTTTCTTTTCCGTGCGAAGAGATACTTCACATCCCAGCAACTGCTTATGATCTACAAAGCACAAATTCGACCAGTCCTGGAGTACTGTTCACATGTTTGGAGCTCAGCCCCCAAACATACGCTAAAGCTCTTAGATTCAATTCAGAAGAGAGCTATTCGCCTAGTCGATGACACAACACTCACCAAATCATTGACCTCTCTAGATCATCGTAGAAAGGTCGGCGATCTTTGCCTTTTTTATAGGTACTTTCACGGTCGGTGCTCAACGGAAATATCATCTATTATGCCACCACGCGCGATTCCTAGTAGACAAACCAGACGAGCTCAAGCTGGTCACCCCTACACTGTCAGGCTCGAGAACTGTCGAACATCGCTATACCAAGCATCATTCATCAATAGAACGGCAAAGTTGTGGAATTCTTTGCCTAGTGAAGTCTTTCCTGATGCTTACAACCTCCAAACATTCAAGAAAAATTCCAACACCTTCCTTCTTTCCCAAAATTCCACCGCTGGCTAGCACGATGTTCCTCGAACATCATAGGTTTCCCTTTCGTGTTGTCCACAGATAAAAAAAAAAAAAAATACACGGTTTGATAGACTGTCCTGATATTCTGTACAAACTTGATTTCCACGTTCCACGCCAGAGTAGCAGAAAAGAGTCATGCTTCTACCTACAATCATATAGAACAAATCTATTCACCAAATCACCAATACACACTGTATGCAAAAGGTACAATGAAATTTGTTCTCCTACTGACGTCTTTGCAGATAATCTTAGTAATTTCAAAAATAAAATTAAAGCACTTTTACTTCAAAAGCTGTAACAATAATTAGTTGATTTATTTTGTATCTCTTTTTTTTATTATTCTCATTACTCATTCTTTTTCAGTACCTTTATATATTTGTAAGAAATTGAAATGTAAACTTATATACATATATAAATTGTCTTGTAATTGGGATCTCTCCTGTTAGACAATAAACCGTTTTTTTTTTTATTGTTTTTCAAAACATATAAATTTATTGGAAAGAATACATACGATATTAGTGATATGAATAAAAAGTAGAATTATATATAAAAAAAGTAATAATAAGAAAAGAAGAATCAAGTATTACTATGGATTGTTTTAGAACGCATGTGCAGAAGAACAGCAATCACGGATATGAAATAAGAAAAGCTTCGAAACGTCTTTGATAATTTCCTCAAGGCGTTGAATGATTGAATTGTTTTCGACCGCGTACAAATATCGAAGCTTCCAGTATGCATTCCGATAGATAATGAATTTTGAATATTCCACGTCAAAGAGTTCCAGGATCATAAAAACATTCGAAATTTTGACCCGTAGGCCGAACAGTATTTTTCCTGAAAAGTAAATAATAATAAAACCAATTTCGTCCTATATTCGAGAATTAATTCAGCATTCAATATTGTTCCAAACATGAATATGGTCTGTTCAATGATCGAAGATGCGCACCCTATTCTATTTTCTTCTTGGGCGTCATATTATATTTTCGCATTGTGACATTTTATATTCTATAACGTTTATATTCTAATAACCAATTCTATATTCAGTAACATTTAATAAAGATCATGAACCTCATGAACTAGTCACCAAACCTCTGTGTGTAGCATATCATGTTTTTATTCAAATAACCGATATAGCGAAGCTATTGAACGTTTGAAATCTTACTATTTAGATTTTCTAAGAATGGACATAAAAAAGCCGATCATTGATAATTCGGGAAGCAGAATGAATGAGATTTCAATAACAAATGACTGTCCATGGATTTTTCTGATCTCCTTGTATCCTGTTATCAATCCTGCAAGTGAAATTTTCGATGACCTCACAAAATAACATGATTACATTGAGAGGAACCTTGCAAACCCATACCAATAACTTTAATGATTGGAATTGTGCACTGAGTTTCGCATTATAGCGTAAGCACCCGCTTTATTTGAGAAATATTCAGACGTATGGTGAGGCATACGTTTTCAAAATGGACATCGACAATGTTGGAGGATGGTTGGAGATTTCTATTTTCTAAACATTTCTCTTTATTGGTTTTTCATATTATGTTTGCTAAACATAAAATTTTCACACGGATGTTGAACTAGAATTTTCTGGGTTACCTTTCAACTGATTGAAATTCAGTATTTTTTTCTCTATAACGTAGGTGAAGGATCAGGGTATGTGTGGAAGCTGTTGGGCCTTCAGCGTCACAGGCAACATAGAGGGGCAGGCTGCAATCAAATACGGGAAGCTGCAGGAATTTTCTGAACAGGAATTGGTGGATTGCGATAAACTGGACGAAGGGTGTAATGGAGGCCTGATGGATAATGCTTATAGGTATAGTATTACAATTTTGTAGACATATGAATTCTCTAAATATCGGTCTACGCTGTCTAGAAAACCTGCTCAATTGCTATTTTTTGAGAAATTTGTTTTGAAACCACTCAGTTTCAGAAGACAGCCTCTACCCTAGTTCACAAGGAACGATAAGTATGAATTTCACATCGGCAACTTTACTTGAAATTAATTCAAGATACAATTTTCTAGACAATTACCAGTCCATTCAAAATTAATTTTTCATTCAGTTATTTTTGCAAAATATATGATGGCATTTCGTGCTAAGGCACAGAATTTCACTTTCTTTTTTAAATAACTGCATATAACATGTGTATATTACTACAGTTTCCAAATTTATGTGATATTTATATTTTCAGAACAATAGAAAAAATGGGTGGGCTAGAGTCAGAGTCCGACTATCCATACGATGCCGAGGACGAGAAATGCCACTTTAACAAGTCCAAAGTCCTAGTGCAGTTGTCAGGGGCAGTCAACATCAGCCAAGACGAAACCGAAATGGCCAAGTGGCTCGTTAAGAACGGTCCGATTTCCATTGCCATAAATGCCAATGCCATGCAATTTTATGTCGGAGGAGTTTCACACCCCTGGAAGGTTTTGTGCAACCCCAAATCCTTGGACCATGGGGTATTAATCGTAGGATACGGAGTACACAGTGAGTATGACTGAAAACTGTTGTCGGATTGAGTACATCTCAATAGTATTTTAGACATTTTTTTAGTCATTTTCTTATTAGTCAAATTCACTTTCATCCACTTAGATCCAATGAATAATATTTTGTCTGCTCACAAACAGGAATTCCCGGAGTGTCCTCGTCAACACTTTCAAAAACTCAACTAGTCAGTGTAGTCCATTTTCATACACGGAATATTGATATGAACAAAGATGGTGGATGAACTGATTCGATCGAGATATGTATCTCGTCCTGAACAATTGTCAGAAGCTTGCAGAGAGAGAATCTTATTTTTATCAAACAAGCAGCAAGAATATTGTTTTAAATTACCGTTTCATCAATTTGAGCGATGCTGTCAACGACTCAGAGCTGATTCTGAAGTTTGCGGAAAATGACAATCAATGATACATTGAAATCAAATTTGACTTTTATATTTTTCCTGAGGTTGTGTTACATCGGTTGTGTGTAACAGTGAAATGCTCAGCGTCATTAATTACAACCAGAGTAGTTGTCCGAATTTCAACCGTAACGCAATAGTTAATTAACGCTAAATTCATTGCAAATAATGTGATGATGCAGTTGTTCAAAGTTGTTGAATTCCAGAAAGCTCATTTCAAACCATCGAAATGCGTGATGTCAGCTGTTGAGATTTACTTCACGCTTTCTTGTTTTAGAGTATTGACAGCTTATCTAAATAATCGTACTCCTTCACAGGCATGATGTCACAATAAACCACAATTCAGTTAATTGAAATCAAAAGCACTAGTAATGTTAGAAGACCGCATCCAACATCATGAATAAACAGAAATTTTAAGTTATTCTTTTATGTGCATCTTTCCTGCTAGCCTATATACGATGTTGCCATGTTTACAAAACGATATGACTTTTTTTATCTGTTGACAACACGAAAGGGAAACATATAATGTTCGAGGAACATCGTGTGAGCCAGCGGTGGAATTTTGGGAGAGAAGGAAGGTGTTGGAATTTTTCTTGAATGTCCCCACTGACGAACACTATATCAATTTATCAAGTTGATAACAAGTTCATGTGAATTATTTGTTATTTTCATGCCTCAAAATCGATAAGATTTGAAGAAAACTAAATTGGCAATAATTCGTATGTAAAGCGAAAATGAATAAAAAAATAGTCCACTCGCCTAAAAATTAATGAATTTCAGTGCAGTTTTCAAAACTAAGTATAAATTCACGTGATGTAAGACGGCCCTTAGTTTTCCAACATGAAAAAATAATCCACCACATCATAACCATCTTCGAAATAATGTTCGAATAATTCTTGTTCATTTCAATTTCAGCTTATCCCATGTTCAAAAAAACTCTACCCTATTGGATCGTGAAGAACTCTTGGGGTGCATCGTGGGGAGAGCAGGGTTACTACAGAGTGTACAGGGGAGATGGCACATGTGGCGTAAATCAAACTCCTTCTAGTGCCATCATTGCTCAACTTTTCGATATATATAGGATATAGGATATATATATATAGGAAAATTGTGATCAAAGGAAGAAGGTTCAATGATATTATATATGAGGCTTTTAGTTCAACTAATATAGGTATATTTCATCTGGTTTGCCATGAAATCAAAACGAAAATTTTACTATGAATATTTTAATGTCGTTCTAAATTTGTCTAAACATATTTATACAGCAATACTTTTGTAAAGCTAATTAAATTAAGTACTTAATGCATTCTCCATTGCCATTCATTCCTGGTTGGTATTGAAAAACTATCATGGTTCTAATGTTGAAGATGAAATACCAACCAAAACGTGGAAAGAAGATAAAATATTGATTCTGAAGAACTGGTGAATAATGTTCGACATCTTCAGATACAATATTTTTAAAACATAGTTAAATCATAGTGGTTTGGACAGAATGAATAAAAACATTGTCCCAAAACATTTTGGAAATTGTTGATGCACCAAAAATATTGATTAATTAGGATATTCAATAGATTGCAAAATAAATATTTATTGTACATATGAGTGCATAACCTTGTATAACTCAAAATGCTCTGTAATGGAAGTTAAGTGAGCACTACAATTAGCAATATGATCAATATAAATTGTCTTGATAGCAATGAAATCCAACATTTTTCAGAGAGACCCAAACAGTTTGTCTCACAAACAAAATAATGTCATAGCACAGTTAACCTAAGGTGATCTGTGGTCCTATATAGAAAACTTTGCTTATGTGCTAACTATGGAAATTGATAATTGTAATCAAATAGTATATTATTTTAGCCAAATGAATAATGAAGAATGTGAGGAATACTACATTTCAGTTCATACTATTTTTGTTCACCAATTGTAGTAGTATCAATGGATTAATCCATCAATAGATATAATAACATAGAAATTTTCACATGTAAATTAACCTCCAGAAAAATTAGTAAAGCCCATAATAGAGTTGAAATGCCATGAGTTTTAACCATTGAAAATGAATATGAGGTCTCTATGATTTGAATTTATTGTGAAATACTGTTTCAAACCACTATCAAATAACTAGTGAAAAACCCTAAAACTATAGTAACTATAAAAAATATATATTGATACATAACCTATAATCTATGTTCTGTAGTTGGGAGGGGTAGCAAACATCCTACCTTCTTTCCGCTTCTTCCACCTACCGAGTTCACCTCTACCACCAGGCGTGAAGAACCGGTTCACTGTGGGCCTTAACAACGAATCTGTACTGGGTGTTTGTTGTAGCTTGCCGAGAGTCGGCTTCACGCTCACATTCACAAATGTGGACCAATAGTCTGCAGGTAGATCCAACAGACACTCCATTACCTTCACGATGTCCCTTTCGAAAAAAAAATACATATTTCAATATTGAATACATAAAATTATTCGCATTATGTGCTACATCTCCGCGTTGCCGGTTGTAATATTTTACAAAAAATGAAAGTCATGGAAATATACTGATGTATGTCAAAAAAACACTATGATCATAATATTGTTAAAATCAGAAATGTTCAAGAATACACATTGAATGGTAACCATAAAATCGATAGTGTTATTTTGTGACTTGGGAGTATTTCCAGGACATTGACACTTTTAATTGTTATACTTAAGTCATTGTATACAGACTGATCTAGTAGGATAACTAACGACTGTGTAAACGTGCTGTTGGAGCAGAATTTGGACCGACATATTGGAAACTGAAGAAAGATACGAATCTCCGACCCATGCAGGAAGGACTGTTTCAAAGTATATTCAATTTCGTGCGAACTGAATCAAAATAAACCAGCTATCAGCTATCTTGCCTGAATTTTGCTGCTGGAAGATTCAGTCTTAGGATTCAGTCTTAGATTAGTCATAGGACTCGACAAACAAGAGCATAATATATATCAAATAATAATGATATCAACAGCAAATAAATGGCGATATCAAATGCGGACCTGCCAAACAAGTAGAATAATTCTGCCAAAGCTTGAAGTTAATGGATATCAGACAAGGTATTATTGACTAAAATGACAAATCAAATTGCTGACCTCCTTCTATGGCGCGGCCATCTATACGCAGTCTCATTTCGCCTCCAATGAAAACTCCATAACTAATACAATGCTCCTGTCCAAAAAACGAAAACAATGAGAAATAGATACCTAGTTTCTTGCAAAGCCTTGTTTGGGTCAGGATCCTCGGACGAATACCCCACGATAGTTGGCCCGAAAACCTTTGCGAGATTCTCCACTGGCATCTTACACTCGAGCGACTGGGCCACCTTCTGCAGATGCAGAATCACAAAGGCGAGCGTGTCTCGATTCGGCTGCGGCAACTTGGCCACTGTCTCGCACAAGGCCGGCTCGACGTCTTGCCGGTCTCGAGCGCGCGTCGCCTGCACGAAGTCACGCCAAAGGGCATAAGTGACGAGCGGCTCCTTCAGTGAGCGCAGGAAGTCTTTCACGCAGCCGCAGATGACGTGAATGTCGAGCTCTTTGAGGCTGGGCGCCGTGCGTCCTGTCAAAAATTTCTCCTTCAGACCTGAAACATGCATGAAATATATTTTGATATGCAGTAAAAACTGGATTGCTGATGAAAATATGAATGCAAATAAATCAATATCAATAGATTATTTTGGAAGAGAAGTAAGTTTTTATTCATGTCATATTATTTGCTTCATAGATATATCTATTGATAATATATGTCAAGTGTTATCCTCATTGAGATCTGGTTTTAGTAATGGTCATAAAAAACTGCTTTGCAGTGTGTTCTCAACGATAAGAACCTCAACTATTTGTGATTTGATAGATCTACAGGGAGCCTGTGAACATGGAAAAACTCTTATAAATAGATAAGAAGATTTTGTGTTCACAGGAACAATAGTTTTCAGATTACCTATCAAATAGGAGACAAACGGTTCAAATCGAAAGAATTATTCCTGAAGAAAAATATGTTGAAAATCAACTGCAATAAAATGTAATTTATGGTTATTAAATAACAACTATATCATTAAAATGGTTGTTATTATCAATACACTTTAATCCACTCATTGAACAGTAAGATTCACCACAGAATGCATAAAAAAAATTGGTGTATCAGTATGACATCAGAAAAATTGCCTACCTGAAGCCTGAAAGTAAATTTGTGAAAACCCAATGATAAACCACTGAGTAACAGAGCACTTTCTCTTCAGAACACAGAGTGATGCACTCTACTTCAAGTGATTTACCAGTGTTGACAACTACATAATAAGCGACAAGATATACGGTCTAGGCATCAAAATTAATGTGAATCTGATCATGCAGTTCGTAATGAGAACAAATTCACCCTTGAAATTCGATGAAATCAATTACTTTCTCCAATATCTTAGGATTATCATTGTTTAATACCTACTCATATTTTCGAATGTGTAAACATTGTTCAAACATACTTTTTACTTGTCTTACATTTGATGGGGACTGCCACTGGATGAATCTTTGCATTCTTAGGTGAACCACCCTCTATATACTGAATCAGAATGAAATGAATCATTTCCAAAAACAGGTTTATTCCAATAATATCTTCCAGGTTAAACTCTACTGTTGGAATGATACTCTGAAATGATTCTGATGAAGATTTTGTTCACTACCAATCTCTAAAAACTGCCCATGCTCCAAATTACCTGCAGATTGAGATAAATTACAACTATAACATCCATTATTACATCACAAGAAGTAGAAATATGTTTTATATATTGCCAGTGAGCAGGTTGATCAGTCGAAATTTTTGTTGAATTTTTTGAAATTTTTGTTGATCTTTTTTATTCAATTTTTTTCATTCAATTGGGTTGCAGAAGTTTGATGAATTTCTAGATGTGATAAGGATGTCATTGTCATTGGATATATTCAATGAAAAATCAAACAATACTTGTTGGATGCAATAACTTGATTGATGTACTAATTTTGTATGCATTGTTTTCAGTGTTACTTTTTACTGACTGACTTTTGTGTTTGTAAGTATAGTCTTTAAGCAAAAAGCTTAATGATTCCAGATTTTCTCATTTGAATAAACAATTTAATATTTGTAACTCCTTTTTCAATTGTTTTGTTTTATATTTCAATGTTAACATCTTTTTTACACCATGGATAAAGTTTTTGAATTGATTATCATTTTTTTTTGTAAATATGAGTTTGAATAGAGTACACAAGCTGCCTATTTTTTTGATGAATGGAAAAGGCAAGTTCCAATTCCAAAAGAGAAACTTGATACTGCTAATAATTGAGTTTCATCATATAATAGTCAACAATTTTTTCAAAAATTTTCACAAAGATTGGTAGAATCTAGTAGAAAATAATTATAGAGGCAACTGGTAAAAGGTCAATGGCCATTTGGAGCATGTTTGGTTCAATATAATTACCATCTACTGCAGCCAGTGACTTTAATACAACAGGAGTTTTATGTTATTTATGAATGTGTATACAGGAATGTGCTTCAAGTTCTAACTTACCTTTCACATCTTTTTCAGAACCTGGCACCCTGTACACCCCCAATTCCTCAAGTCCCCTCTGCTCAATCTCATTTACACAGTGCACAATCAGAGATGGCACCAAAGGAGGACTAGTTGGTGTATAATCTGCTATGGTTCCTGTGAATTTCTTTGAACCTGGAGTATTCATAGTGGGCACACATGGTAATGGCATGAAATTTCTGCAATCTAAATGGCACAAAGCCTTACATTCACGACATTTCAGGGCAGTACGGCTGAAACCTATCTTTTTCTCACAAGCCTGACATATTTCAGGCATCACTACTGTTTTTTGTTGATAGAAATGCTGTCTCAAGTTGGTGTGTTTTTCGGTAGTTGGTGTAGAGAATTTCGCCCCTGAAAAAGCAGTAACTATTATATATATGAGCAGAATCTACACTGAAATACACCAGAAACTAGATCAAATGTCAAGTGAATGTTCATAGTGCAGATGAGAATTTATATTGTTTTCACCAAATTTCGATTACCACTGTACTTCAAAGTTTCACTGTATTAAAGAAGGATGGATAAAAACACATCAATCTAGATTTCACT
This sequence comes from Gastrophysa polygoni, assembly GCA_963576655.1. Lineage (NCBI taxonomy): Eukaryota > Metazoa > Arthropoda > Insecta > Coleoptera > Chrysomelidae > Gastrophysa > Gastrophysa polygoni. Next base: position 16,842,240 of record OY755087.1, read on the forward strand.
AGAGAATTGAGAAAAATATTAGGATGTACCCAGCATGAAAATATTTGATGATCCTTTTATATTTTCAGTTTCATTAAAACTCGTGATATGAGAATAAAGTTAAAATAGTTATCAAAAACAGTGTAAATCCTAGGACAACTTATCAAATTCACTCCACTTACAAAATGAAGCTGAAATATATTATTACAGATGATGCATACCTTCTCGATTCCAAGACTCAAACACCAGCTCTGATGGGGCAATATTTGCCTCACTTTCAATCATGGGTACAGATTCAATCACTGAGGTAGCAGTTATTGGACCATCTTTAGGTACTGTCAAAGTAGTAGTAGCTCGAACAGTTTCGGAAGTCCCAATCTCAATGATTTTGTTACAAGATGATCTCCTCTTCTTTGTGGCAGGCTCAAAATTTTTATCAGAACCAGGATGACGTTTCGCCCATTCTCTCACATTTTTTTTACCAGTACATATTGAAGAGTCCAAATCATCTTCTGATCGTGAAAAGCTGAAATCTGATAAGATGGAACCTGTAGAGTTGATTTCTTTAATTGCAGCCAGCCGATCAGGGTCACACCAACTCATCCTACTAGGATTAAGATGTCTCATCTGTTCTTTGGTTTCATCTGCCAGCTTGTTCCTGTGATCTTTCACGAGTTCATTGCAAAACTTAGCTATCTGTAGCTGAAAATTGTCACGCTCAGCTTGCACAAACTTTCGTTTCTTTCTTTCTTCATCCATCATTGTTCTTGCAGCTAAGAGACTCTTTTTCATCTCGCTATTTTCAACTAATTTTTCTTCGAGAATACTTCCCAGCCTATGACACTCTGCGAGTGCTTGTTTCCACTCTAGGTGCAAAAGTTTAGTTTCTTCCGCAAAGTTCAGGAAGCTATCTCGAAGACGTTCATTGTCGTCTAATTTTTGATCTATGAGTCGTTTGAAATCATCATATAAAGCAACGATTGTGAGACCACCACTTGACCTGGTGGAAACGGATTCTGATGTACTTTCTTCACTATCATCAGAGTTCGTCGATTTTGGAGCATGACGCGGTGCTCGCGGAGTTTTGAAGGGAGTATCACTCATGTTTATACTGTTCTGAGAATGATACTGAATTTTAAATCAATGAAAAAAATATAACGATTATTTTCATCACAACGTTCATAATTTTTTAAACACTCTACCAAACTCGACCGTTTCGTAACGGTCTTTCTGAATTTTACGTCAAACGTCATTGTTGGTCATACTGGGTCGCGCTCACGGGCTCACGGATTATAACCGTGGCAGAGTCTACACCAAAGAGTATATATATACATATATATATCATATATAAACAATCATTCTATGGTCTGCACTGTCTGCAGTGATTCTGGATATGGCCTGCTACTCTACTTCGATAAAAAAAGAAGAAACGTCAGAATACTCGTTCTCTACGTCTCTCCATGTACCTATCTTTTATGTTTATTATGTGTCCTTAGCTCAATAAAACAACCTTCGTGTTTATCTAAAATGAGTTCATCGGGTCATTTAGTAATTAAGTAATTACTTTTTAATTATGCAGGTTTTGCAATTTGACTGCTAGAACTGTCAGTATAATGTGCGATAAACTCAGATAAAGCACATCTTGTTTTGTTTCAAGTACCTACTTGCGAATTTTATGTGATGTGAAAATTTGGATTCATATAATTTTTTGAGCAATGTCGTTATCTAAGCCTTTCGAAGAAAATAATTTGCAAAATTCTAGTTATTTCGTAAAAAACGCGAATATACATGGCCCAATGATTGGAGGTAGTAGGAGTGCGCCTTTGTTGCCCCCTAGGCCATCGAATTTCGCCTTAGCAAATGGATATAACAACTTCAATTCACCTAATGTGCCGTATACTGGTATGTTTCTATCAGTAATAATCTTCTTTTATCATATATGTTCTATTCAATTTCTTCCAAAATATGATAATATGATACTTATTAAGTTTTGTAATATACCCTCATAATATATCCTCACTTTCCACTAAACAAAATCTCATATTGTCAATAACTCGTTTTCAGATAATCTCACAATATATATCATTACTATCAATGAGGGTATTATATAAATAACTCGAATTGAAGATTGGTTGCAATGAATAGTTGAGTACTAATATACGATATTTGATCTCAATGAACAAAGTAAAAATTATCATGATGGTTCAAGGACATCCTGGTTGGAATAAGGAATTTAGATCAGAATTTGGTTTCTATATTATAGTAAGAAATATAATAATGAATACCACCTTGCACGTATCATAAAATCATTAATGCTGGCAGAACATTTGTAGAATATAGGTATTTCATGTCAAGTTTCATGTTGAGTGCATTCTCGAGTATCAATAATTCTATCATCTTTTTTTAGTTGAATCTCCAGCATTAGGGTGCTGATAATTATATTTTTATTCTCAAACTTTGCTTCCAAAATTACCATGCTGAATGACTCTCTTGTTACGGAGTTTTCAGTTTCCACATATCTATTAATTTATCAATTGAATTATTTTCCTTGAGCCTCATTTTATCTGAATAAAGTTGGTGTGGTGGAATGCATTCAACCAATGATTTTACCACATATTTCAAATGGACAAATCATTGGACATTTGCAACTAACTTTAAAATCCCTTCCAATGAAATATAAATCTTGTTTTTTGAGTTCTGTAATTTTGGATTGAATACGAAACTGCAAAAAAAAATTGCAATTCCTGTTCCAAATAAAAAAGTTGGGTACACTTTCATCAAATCAGAATGTCATAGTTGGTATGATACTCACTGGCCCCTATACAGCTAAAGAGTGTGTTGAATATATTGCTGGAAAATAAATAAACATTATGTTTCATTTGTCCTCAAACAGTTTGATGGAAGATGAGAAGTAGGTTGTCCTTGATTTTTTTACACAATTAATCATAAGTTTCTATCCTGCTATTTGTTTTCCATCTAAGATATTCGTTTAAGAGGTACTAGAGTTTGAAGACACTTGATCTGAGGCAAGGACACACCTGAATTAATTTTACTGTTTGGGAACAAATAAAAGACAAGGTTTAATCATTCCCAGTGGGTACTGTGGAAGAATTAAGTGCCAGAATATCTTGAAACAATAGTAAAAAAATATAAATACTGTAAGAACTGCTGGGGACAGTTTTGATTTCTTCTCAGAATCAAAGCGTCCTTTCAAAATATGACTACAGTTTTTTTTGCAACAATTTAGACTGGTAGACTGGTGATCGAAAAAAGTGATGAATATTGGAAAAACATCTTATTTCAGTAAAGAGAAAAATTTATTCAAACTTCTCTCATAATTAAGCTCTGCCCATAAGCCTGTCGATCTATGGTACTTGCTCTGAATCACCTTCATGACTCTTTCAACATTGATGTAATTTTAAATCTTTCAACCATTCAATGTTTTTGAACATGGCATAGTAACGGTGAACGGAATTTGTCTTTCGAGTTCGAGTTTTTGTCATGAATAACGAAATGAAAAATTCGTCATTCAAAAGAACATGCAATATCTGATTTTTTGGTCTGCTGATTTCATATTGAGGTAGAGCAGGGGTCGGCAAACCTTTTCAGATAAGGCCAGAATATAATTTTCTTAGCCTCGACTGGTCATGTAAGAAACTCAAAGATATTTGTGGGCTACAGAGTAACAAAAAAGGAATAGTTTTCAATTAAAAATATCGATCCGCGGACTTTTCGACTTTCATCGAGAGTCGCGTCATATGAAGATATCGGTTACTGTAATATATTGTACCCCAATTTGAGGGTGCTGTTACACACATAAATTCCTCAATGAAACTTGTTAGCTCTTTATCATATTGGTTTCTTGCTGAGATAGAAACAGATGAAGTATTCTATGTACAACGTAGTTTTATACAGTGACCCAAACAACTAATTCTAATAATGCATATATTACAGTTACTTCCATGGACATATAGACTCATACATGATTACTTTTTTTTGAGTTCACTTTGCCTTATTATGTGAATAAACAAGTAATATAATAGTAACTAATTATAACATGCTACATGAATCTTTCTGTTTTGTCCTAGGTTATGGTGGCTACAATAGTTCATACAATACTTATAACTCCTATGGCTCACCTTACCGCAGCACTCCATATTCCACCTACGGTTCATCTTACAATAATTATGGATCATTTGGAAGCTACCCCAACTATGCAGGTGACGATCATGAAAGGCGATTCATCCAGTATGCTGAGGAAAGTTCCCGAAACACCTTTGCCAGCGTAGAAAACATCGTAAGAGCGTTCAACAGCATAGCTATGATGCTGGACAATACCTTTTTCGCGATGACCTCGAGCTTTAGGGCTGTTTTGAGTGTGGCGGAGAATTTCGGCCGTTTGCGGACAATGTTTGGTCAGATTTGGTACTCGATTAACATCTTCAGGTTCTTCAGTTGGTTGTATAGGAAGTTGATGAAGTTAGTTGGTTACAATATCTCTAGTAGCAGAACTTCTGTGGCCTGGAAGCAAGCAAATAATGGGGCAGGTGGACTTCCTGGGACTGGGGCTGGACCTGAGAAAGGCTCCAGTTGGCCAACAATTGCTTTTCTGGGTGTCCTCATGTCTGCACCTTACATAATCAGCAGGTTTCTACCTAAATATGAAGGTCAGTACAATGAACTCTTATAAGATCTGTATTATGCAATGGGCATTTCTAGTATCTGAAATTTGCACTTTTTTGATTTCATAAATATAAAAACATAGTCCCAAGTGCTCTTTCACTCTGAATATATAAAAATGTTATCCTTATCATTAGGTAGAATAGCTCAAGCCCGTATAACTCAGTGGAAAACTTTCAACATGGTAATTAGCATTTATTGATTCATTCAAGTAAATATATTTCTCATTTCTCAAAATTATAACTTCTGATGAAGCAACAACATTAGATAGATATCTCAATCAGAAGGTCATATCCAGTCTGATATTTCTCAAATTGTATGTATGACATCAAATTGATATACCAAATTTGACATATCTAATCAAAACAACAACGTAAATATAGGGGTAAATTGGTTCTGGGTCACCCAGTATACATTGTTTCTGATGTTCCTTGTTTTCTATGCTTCAATACCAAATTGTATTAACCATGGACCTATCTGTACTTATAGGTCCATGGTATCAACAGTGCTAGTAATATGTAACACCAGGCATCCAGGAATTTAGATGGAATATTGAGGGTGGACAAAGATAGATTATTCTTCAATAACTACATATATCATATCACATAAATATCTACACGGCCTCAGTTTGATTATGAACCATCATGAATTGATCTTTGTCATTTCGCGAATCAGCAATGAAAACTGAACAGTTGTACGGGGTGTCTAAGATTTGGAGACCATTGTGGATTTGGTAACCATTAGAGAGACAGGGTTGGTTAGAATTTCAAGAAGTTACGTATTTATAAGGCTAACAATGCCGTAAAGAGCTCATTGAAAAGATTTTCAGATTTGAGAAAAACAAATTTTTTGATTTTTTTATTTTCAATTTTCATTGATTTTATTGAAAGAGTTGAAGAATAAAGGCACTTTCTCAAAGCCGTATTGAAAATTATTCAATGCGACGTTTCATATTTCTGGCGCCACCATCAACTTTTGTTCTTATACAGACGTATTTTTTTTACTGATTACTAATGTATTTTTTTGGGTGTGATGGCAAACCCGAGGGTAGCCTTACTGAAATATAACTCAAATGCATTGCAGACACTTTGTTCCTTGAAAACTTCAGTAAATCTTGACATTAAGTCAATAGTAAAAAAAAAATGTGTTTTCCAAAACATTTCAAGAACCTAAAAGCTTTTTGTTGGTTTCTTTGTGCCATATTTTTGGACAATTTTTGATCAAATTCAACTGACCCTGCATCTCTATTACTGAGTTTCTCATACATTGAGACTTTGACGAAGTAAGCTTATCATTACTAATATTGTATAAAAAAACATGAGTTTTGGACTCTGACTGAAACCACCGGTCATTCTGCTGATTGACTTGATATTCATAGGATTTTTTTGCGAATTCATCATCAGATAATGATCACAAAAATTTTCACAAATTGACGAACAATGACCAAAATCGATGCAAAATTGAAAAATCTATTCAATTTTGAAAACGTGGCTTAACATAGTCTGCAACGTCAATAAAGATTGGAGAGTCTCAGGTGTCTCCCTCTCATCATACAAAGTGTACCTCCGAAATGAGATGATTTGACTAAACTCACCCCTATACCAAAATGCTTTGTTTAGTTGCTTCAAGTTGCTTCCGATAGATATCGCTGTGAACTATCGTAGGTACATTTCCAAGATTATTATATTTAAAAATATGTCCTACCATTTCGATTGACATACAGGGTGTGACAGTTTTTTGGTAATGTTGATTAATTAAAAATATTGATTCAACTTCTTTTGAACAAGCAACTGATCAGATCTCTCAGTGTTGTATTCTATCATTCCATTCATCATATAACTTTCGGCGGAGTATTAGTCATAAGTTATTTTGTTGATAAAAGAAATGTAAACGTGGCTCTCTGACAAAGGTATAGTGCCCATATTTTAGTCATGAATTCAGGTCTTGCCTTTGTTTAAATTAAATAGAGAAAGAAAATTCACTTATTTCAAGTATCATTTCATTCCATATGAATTCAGTGATTCTGCTGAAAGCTTGGAATGATAATTATTCAGGGGGTCCCAGTTGTCTTGAGAAAAATTTAGGTTTACTTTGGATACATCAAATGAACCACGCAATTGTTATTGAAACGAAAGTATGGTTACAATGGAATATTTAAATATTTCTCATCACATACTTGTATTGTGAAATTACCCTCTAGAATCCCTTCCTATTATAGATCCTGAACAGGGTCTGTAGAAAATAGCTACATTTTAGGGTATTTATTCGAGATTCAAAGAAAATGTGAAAAACGCCAGATAATAATAAATTGATGAATTTCAAAACATTTCAATTCAATTCTCAATCAGAATGTTCTAGAAAGATTCGAGAATTTTTTTTCAACACGAATTGAAAACTTGAGTACCTCAAACCAATACATTTTTGGGGCTATACATTTTTCATACTGTATATACTGTATTCCAGATCAAGGTGATCCTGCCAATTGGAAATCCCCTGGGATCCGTGCTAAAGCTGTGTTTGACTTCATTGCCACAGCTCCCAATGAGCTTACTATCCAAGCTAACGATTTGGTCCTTCTGGCTCCCACATCTATACAAGAAGAAATGAACCTGAAGAATACTGGATGGGCTTTTGCAGTCTGCAAAGCAAAATCGGGTCTAGTTCCTCTCAATTACCTAGTTATCAGCAAGAACAGGCCAATTTTGAGCAGTCAAAAACCAGTTGTAGAATCTGATGAACCGCCCATCCCTAGAGTTTTCCCAAAAACGCACACAAAGAGAGTAAGTTTTGGGGAAAATCAGATTTTCGAAAATGTCGATTTGGAAGATTATTTGCCGAGGGAAGATACACTTGACAAATCGAAAGAAACCCTCGATACATCAAAAGAGAAAGTTGAGAAAGAGGTAGGAAAAACACAAACTGGAATTGTTTAAATTTAATCTGACATTGCTGGTTAGGATATCTTTGTGGAGTTTCATTGAGGCCAAATATGGAGAAAAGTTAGGAGATTTTTGGCTTGAAATGGGCCGGATTATTATGTTCTGTGTTTGGAGAAGTGTGTGTAAATGCAAACTGTCTAAGGAAATTGTTTCACTTGAATGTGGGGTGGATTCATAGATATATTATATATTTTTATATATAATAGTATTTCTATGGAGAGATATGAATTGATTCAGAGAAAGTTTCGAACAATCGGGATTGCAACACGTTTAAATAGTTGATGGTACTTTTTCCCATTCACATGAAAGCTAGTCTCCGAAAACTCAGATGATTTTATATATTATCGTTCTTGTTACAAATGCTGAAATATTACATGTTTTTTTGTTTTGTTGCATGTTTATCTGCATGTCTTAGGTTTAGACTTCTTAGCAATATCATATATATGTTTTATACTCTGGTTATAAATGGAAATTGTTTTTATTAAAATGAATGTTAAAAAACAGTACATTTCATAATTAAATGATATTCCAAACTTTTTTTTTTTAAACAAAGCCTTTGAAGTACTCACCTACTTCCCTTTTATCAGTCATAGTCATTTTTCCATTGTCATCCAACCTCAATGATATTATCAATGCTCAATCCATCTCGAAGAATCATCCCAAATGGGGACAGCATTATGACACAAACAATATACGTATGGAAGCCAAGGTAGAACTATTTTGAAAGTGATTTTTTTTTGTAATATGAATTAATAAGTGTAGTATTAGTAAGAGTTCTCAAAGAAATTATTCAAATCATCAATATTTTGATTCATGACCTGAAGCTCATTTTACAATTTGATATAATTATAAATTATATTAAATGTGAAAAAAGCAAAAAGTGTAATACTGTAAGCACGGAGACGCAATCAGACGAAATAGTGAGCTGCAATCATATTATTAAGTGCAACTGAGATGCTTATATATAGTTATAAGCATCTCAAGTGCAAAAAAAAGTCAAACTTTGTCAAACATGGTAGATGCGTTTCTGAAAATTCAGCCTCATACTTAAACGGCACCTATGCTCATCCCCATGGAACAATTGCAAAGTTGCGTTTTCTACGAGTTATTACAATTTTTGTTATTATTCAGAAATCGATAGTACATTCAGCTAGACAATGATAAACATTTGAGAAAAATTATTGGGGTTTTCAAAAACCTCTGAAAGGCTATCGGATATTGATCTTAATGTATAACTTTGTAATTATAACATTATTTAATAGTTTTCGAAAAGTTAATATGCTGCTCAATTATCAAACAAGACAATTAAATTTCTTGATTTTTGATCCATACAGATTAGTCATTGGAAAATATTCAATACCTACCTCATAATGAAATAATTTTATATCACTCATTACCTAAGGAATTAAAACGTATACGAGAAATGGAGAAAATCAAAATTCATCTACAAAAATATTTGCTACAAACATGCACATCATTTTTCCAATTAAATATTTTTTTATTATTGCTCGTTAGGGATAAGTTTCACCACCTTTGAAGATTTAGTGTTTGCATTAGTTGTTATTTTTATGTACATATTCTTTTATGAAAAATGCTTATCAAACACATTTAAATACATGTTTCTTTATCTTTGATGCTTTTGAATTGTATGTGTCCCTATTATAAACAACTATGTTTCTTGGGATAATTAATATGATCAATTATTTGCAATCTCAGTGAGATGATTATGATATTTCAACAATTACTCGTTTGAAACATCATACTTTGAATGTCATATGGACGTGACATTTCAGCACGTAAAACCGTAGAACTCTTCGAGCGCTTCCTAGAACTCCTCTCAGAACTGTGATATTTTCTGAATTTCTTATTTGAAGACAATATTTGGAAAGTGAGCACCCTATATCATTGAATTATTTGCGAAATAATTTTTTTTATATAAAACGCTTGGGAAGTATTTGGTAGAACTCTTCGACCGCTACTCGGAACTCCCTTCAGAACTGTGGTATCTCCTAAATTTTCATTATGCTCTCAATAGTTTTTTGAATTTAGCGGTCCAGAAGGGTGAATAGTTTGAGAAATGTATTCTTCTTTGTGAAACACAATACAACAAGAGTTGAAATTGTGCAATGGTACTGGGTATGCAATTATAGTAATGATGTATTCTCTGATTTCCGAAATTGGTCGAAAACTCCAGAACTCTGTCAGATGAAATAAAAAAAATATCAGAACTCATTTTTGAAAAAAACGGCGCTGCGTGAAGTTAGCGCCCATATTTGTTTATATTCAATTAAAATCTATCATTGACCAGAACTATCAGAAATTTCTGTCAGGAACTCTAGAACTCCATCATTTCTACAGAGAACTCCGAACAAAAAATTTCACGAAAAGTCGGCGCCAACTTCACCTATTAGACTGAAAATTCCTAGTAGGTATATCTGTGTAAAAAACATGAGTGTTTCTTGGGTTGATGTTTCAACTTGCTCAACTATCTTAGTTGATATTTGAATTTCTACCAGCCAGGAATAGTAATTTCTTCAGATTTTTTTTCAAGTGCGTGATATTTACACAAAGAGAACAAGCAAAAGAGAACGAAATAAATTTATTATAAGCACTATTAAAATCTAGAGCATATCAGAATTGTGTTTAAACTGGGGCTTTGTGTACAAGGTTGAACCAGTGTCCACATTCACACCTCTTGGGCTCCCCCTTGTGAAGCCACATCCAGTTTATACTGGTAGACTCTTCTTCACAGATACAGCCTACAAGGCGAGAATCAAAAGCTGATGGAATTTCATTGGGACTAGTTCTGGTACCCGCTCCCCTTTTGATTACTTTTGCATCAAAAGGATTATCGTTTCCTGCAACTTTAGCGAGTAACTCGCGCTTTTCTAAGCCAGTAGCGTGCTCAAGAGGATCAGCCATAGTAACTGTAATAAAAAGATGTGAGGTTATGTTCCTAAAGTATCATTCAACTAATAGTTGGTATCGATTTTTCTTCAATTACATTCATTCTATGAAGCCAATATTTGAGGAAAACCAATCAATCAATCAATCGAAATGATGTTTTTTCGCTAAATTTTCTTAATTACGTAATGTCAAATTTGATGTATATTCGGATTCGGGAAGGGCAAAACGTTGGGTAATAAATTTGTGGATATTCACCTTTCGTTGAAGCAAATCTATAGCTTGTAGCTAAAGCATGTTTTCTTGCCGTGGATGCAACAATTCTACCATATAGAGAAGCCATTTTGGCAATTCACTTTTCGACGACAAAAATATGTGTAAGAACAATTTTTCTCCGATTCCAATCGAACTAATACTAATGAAAATTTTGTAGAGGGCGCAAGTCACTTCTTCTTTGCCTTCACAACCATCTCGTTGTTCACTAAGTACCTGGCAGAGTACGGTTGAAATAATCTGGCTGAATACAAAAATATAGACATTTCTGATATATATAGGATTTTCGAAAATCTAACCAGAGTTAACGCGATCACAAATTCTCGAGTTGGGTTTCCGAAAAGGTCCATAGACATTATAGGCAATGAATTCTATATACTACGTAACTAGTATAGAATTCTTTCATTCCAGTTTTATTCTGGTTATTTTTAGTACTGGATTCTTCTTCAGAATGACGTTCAGAAGAGTAAATGCATGATAGCAAACCAAATATTTCTATTATATTATCAAAAATCACCGAAATCTCCACTGAGGGACTACACATCTTCGAAAAAATCCTATCAGACTTTGGATATATAATATAAAGAGTGATCAACCTATGATTACTGACAAAGAGTATGAAAATATATATATATATATATATATATTTATAAGCAATTATTTTATGTTATAGAGATTTATTCAATTGTGTGATCGGCAGGGAGAAGGAAAAGAGGGGGCCACTGCTACCAACAATTTCAACATTTCTGACAAGAATTCTGAAATGGGGATCTGAGAATCTAGTACAGTTCAATGCAACTAAAACTCAAGCTTGTATGTTCACCAAGAAGGCTGATCACACAATGCCCAATTTGATGATGTCGGGTACCACTGTTCCTATGAGGTCGTCAATATCCATGCTGGGTGTCACCACCAACAGTGCTCTCTCATGGGACGATCATGTGAGGTCCATTGCGAAGACTGCTTCACAAAAACTCGGTTTTCTTTTTCGTGCGAAGAGATACTTCACATCCCAGCAACTGCTTATGATCTACAAAGCACAAATTCGACCTGTCCTGGAGTACTGTTCACATGTTTGGAGCTCGGCCCCCAAACATACGCTTAAGCTCTTGGATTCAATTCAGAAGAGAGCTGTTCGCCTGGTCGATGACACAACACTCACCAAATCATTGACCTCTCTAGATCATCGTAGAAAGGTCGGCGATCTTTGCCTTTTTTATAGGTACTTTCACGGTCGGTGCTCAAGGGAAATATCATCTATTATGCCACCACGCGCGATTCCTAGTAGACAAACCAGACGAGCTCAAGCTGGTCACCCCTACACTGTCAGGCTCGAGACTTGTCGAACATCGCTATACCAAGTATCATTCATCAATAGAACGGCAAAGTTGTGGAATTCTTTTGCCTAGTGAAGTCTTTCCTGATGCTTACAACCTCCAAACATTCAAGAAAAATTCCAACACCTTCCTTCTTTCCCAAAATTCCACCGCTGGCTAACACGATGTTCCTCGAACATCATAGGTTTCCCTTTCGTGTTGTCCACAGATAAAAAAAAAAAAAAAATTATCAACGGCCGATACATCACAACCAGGGGATCCTTGTTATAGTAGCAATAAATCACCATTCGATGGTCCATCGAAGAATAAGTCGACACGAAAAATATCATTTCACTCCAAAACCTTCAAAGTTTAGATTTGGAAATCTTTTTTGGCCATAACTCTCTGGACATTGAGGCGTTTTTTCACCAGATTTGATATAATTACTAATGAAATACATGGCCGGATAACAACTTATGCAAGCAATTCTCGGGGCCCCCTTACCATTTAATCTTTTCTTAGTTTTTCAAATACATTTTTTTCTATAATGAAAGTCGAGTCGATCGGATCCTTCGGTATCCTGTTACTTCAATCTCTTACTCTTTAAACCTGGATAAAATATTTACAAATCAATTGATTTGTACCTAGAATGACTACTAATGACCTAGAATGATGCACTAGTTTAAGTGACTTTTTGATAATCAGGTTCAGAAAGGATGTGATATCGCAGCAACATATGGTTCCCTCACAGTCGCAAAACTCACAAACTAAGCATTTTGAAACTATTGTTCACCATGATACTATAACTGTTATATAGTTATAGTATAGTATCATGATTGTTCACCATACATAACGCTACAGGGATTCCCCGCCAACGTGACCAAGTGTCACTATAACGTCAAAGATATTTTGAGTTCTATGTTCACCAACTGCGCCAAAAAAAAATTGGTCCATGAAACTTTTATCATGATACGTGCACGGGGCCCTTAGTAGATGAGGTGCCCATAAGCAGTTGCATAATCCGGCTCTACTCACAGTATAGTAAATACACAGCTCTGGTTTTCCGCCTATTGCCGAAACCCATATACCGGGTGACACAGGAGACATCATCGTGTAACTTTCTATAAATCCCAGATAAATATGTACACGTTCGAAAGTTCAAGGTTCTTTTGGACTGATATTGGCAAATGATTTCAATAGTTTTTGCATTGTCTTGTAGAAATCAAACAACAGTTTCAAACTTCAACCTCTTACATTCGACAGGGTTGAGGAGAATGTTTTATCAAACTTAACAACATGTCATTGTATCTATGATGCTTTTGCCTGTGCACAAATAATAAGAGTGATTTTCTTTATTGGAGTTCTAATTTCACGGTGTATAAAAATATAGTTATTTTGGATCCATTTTATTGAACAAGTCCTAAGTCAATTTACAAATAGGGTTCGGGAAATTCAAAGGTAACTTCCCTGCCAGTCAGTTTCTTGTATACTGATGTGAATGTGTCCACCTGAAACAAAAAGCTTCATTATAATTATGTGCATACATTGACACCGTTTCCACTGTGATAAATTCATGTACTCAGTGTATATCTATCCTCCTATCTATACATGTGTAATCCAGAAACAAATACATGTTGAGGGCAGAAAAAGTTCACACCAAGGCCACAAAACAGCAAGTGTTCAGAGCTGATTGACTTGACATGGTGCACAAGGTTTGTACCTACATCTTTTCTTATGTTTTTCTGCAACCAAGTCTATCTTATACCTATCATAGAAATTCAAGAACCAGACCAACTTTTGGACATTTTTTTTGAATTGCATCAACTCTCATTTATGAATTTCTCAAAATTAAAATAAATCCACATGTGAATAGTTCAGTAAAAGATCTCACTGGGAAAAGAAACTTCTCTATGAACTTGAATGACAATAAAAAACTTTCAAAAATAAATGGTGCTTGTTCAATATGGTAGATCTCTTTCATAGAAGTCACTATGTTATTTTTATCTGTGTGAGAGTTTACCAATGAAACCTCAGAAAAGAAAATAGCATTTCAAACATGAGAATATTATGAGGTCTACATCTATACATACTCTTCTATTACATAGTGGATAGATTACTCACATTTGCATTATTTGATCATGATTATCCACACCTATGGTCAGGTAAGGAACTCAAATGATTTAAAATCTTCACATGGAAGGAAACTTGCATGCCATGTCGAATATAACAATAATTACTCATTGTTTCATTCACAAAGATATGGTAAATCATAGTATATGTAACCTGAAGCTTACCTTATGTTCAATTGTGGTTTGTTGATTTTTGTCAAGGTGGACCTTGATTAGCTGAGAACCATCCAACTTCACCCGGATTCTTTTACCCACAATTTCAGCAGGAAATACAAGATCCTCCAAGATAGCATCATACACCGATGTCAGAGTACGAGATCGTGGACGTTTCTGCTTGTTGGCGGAGCGTGTTTTACGAGTAGGCTTAGGCAGAATTTTTCGTTCTCCTACAAACACTACGTGTTTACCACTGAATTTCTTCTCAAGCTCACGGACCAGCCGTGTCTGGACCTTTTGGAACTGCTTGAGCTTTGGCATTGGTACATAGATGATGACAGACTGAAAATCCAGTTAACAAATTGAAACTGTTAAAAGTTATACAAAATACTGACCTTCTTGTTGTTCAATTCAATTTCTTTTGCTTTAGTAATGTGTAATTCTCTCAGCTGAGCCTTCAGATCAGAATTCATTTCTAAGTCAAGCAAAGCTTGGGCAACTTGTGTTTCGAAAGCATCGGGCTCACCGCCTCCGGCTTTAATAATTTTCGACGACATCTAGAAAAAAAAAATCTTCAAACACTCAACCTACGAAAATCACTGTATTTAAATATGCTGCCATTCGAATTCTAAAACATTATTAAGAGTTATTGAGATATCCTTGAACCTCCAACGGACTTTTGAAGTTGACGACTAGATATGTGTTATTCTAACACATAAGAAAAGGTGCCACAAAAAATAATCCCGAATTATCTTGCACAAAAGTTGGTCATCAATTCAATATAACATTATAAAATGATAGAATTAAATCAACAGTATCAAACACTTAATATTTTCTTCAGAACTAATGACTATTATCAATGAAAACTTCGAAAAATTACTATATAAACGGATCAAAACGTGTACCTTGTCAATCGAACACGAAAAGGAAGAAAAGTCAACAACTACTCGAGCAAAATAAAAATGTAACTGATAACTGACAGACGGACAGCTGACAGCTTTACATCTTCTAATTTTTGACACCGACTACAAATTTCAAATCTATTTGACCACGGTTATGGTATGATGTGAGTGGGGATAGTGCAAGCACCGATATATTTTTCGGAAATATAACTGTAGAAAATTCGATTTCGCAACTCGCGCAACCGCGTCACCAGTGTCTAACCACAACTGAAAGTTGATATTTCATAGTATCATTCTCCATATTATTATTATAAAAAATGTATACTCAGTATCGAAATTGCATCCTCCGACACCACTCAGATTCAACAAGAACCCGATTTCCGAATCTGAGGGATTTTATTCCAATGAGATAAACTCAAAATTTTCAAGGAAAATTTGAGTATATATTCTGTGCCTGAGCCATGTAGCCTTCCTGTAATTCCTGTGTTCTGTGCTTCTGAGCTTCTCTTCTGACTTCTGTCTTCTTGCTTCTATCTTCTATCTGTTTGCTTGATTTTCAGAAAATTTTGGATTTAGATTGTACCGAATTTTTGGAGAAGAAATGCCGACTTGTATTGAAAATTACGATAATGAAATATCTGACGGAAAAAATGTGAGGAGTATCACATGCAAATTTTGTAATTCACTAATTTTAACACCTATATCTGCATCTTTCTCATGTTTTGAGGTTAGTTTCACGAATATTCAAATCTCAATAATTATTTATAATTCTGTTTTTAGTTTCAGTTGCCTTTGATGAGGCAGTCAAAAAATACTGAGCAGGATATAGAATCAGAATCTGTATCTCTTTTCTGGTCTGTTAGTGACATGTTTACTTTTCAAAACGTTGGATTCTCCAACACAGTAGGTAATAACAAATACCTGATTTGTGCAGACTGCGAGGCTGGGCCTATAGGGTATCATGACATACCAAGCAAAATCAGTTATGTATCTCTAACTAGAGTTCTGCATTGTTGATTTGTTGTCCACAGATAAAAAAGTAAACTTGAAATGAGATGTGATAATGGATATTATGGCCACAGTGTATATATGTTAAGTGTAGTATACCTATATTCTGTGTTATAGCTTCCAGTTTTGTTGCTTCAAACTATAACACTAATTCTTTCGATTACACTAATGAAATTATGATGTATCTTTCAATGATAATTAAGTTTGACGTCTGGTGTTCAAATAATATGTGATTTTCATGTCAGATCTATTATAATCGTTCCATAAATATTTATTTGGAAGGACGTCTTGTTCTACAAGTTCTGAATGATTAGGCTATCTGTGAAAACTGACTCAAATAGATATCATTAAATCAGTACACTATTGAAATTAGATTTCTTGAATTATGCAACTGCATCCCCATTTAATCATATCTATGTATCTGACCCTTCTTCTCTTGGAAGCGTATAAAATTATACTGTTTGATTGAACTCCTGATATGATTCAAGGGTTGAACCAATGGTTAGTGCCAACAAATCTGTCGAATGAATAAATATCTATCTATCTTCTTGTTACCAAATACATATATTGCATATCTATGCTCTTTAAAAGGTACTTAGTTGCTGTTGACTGAAGCACCAATCTTGCACAATACAGGAGAGTATATTGATTATAATGATAGTACATTATATATGAATATACAGTAAGCATCACAATTGCCCCACTCCCTATTTGTCTTTCTTGTTTGGAAAATCCCCAAAACACGTCTACTTTTGATTTCTACTATTCATACTCCGGTAAGCAGTCAGATAGGGTAATATATGATGCTCACTGTATATGATTTTATATAAATTCTTTCCTTTGTCTCTGAATGATCATTTAGAGCTGGAACTGATTTAATATGAAATCACGTGTTGAGTGTTAGTGTTCATCAGAAGAAAGCTCGTTTTAAATCAATACTCATCTTTATTTACATAAATTATAAATAAATCATAAAAACAGTGTAAGATAAGAAAATATAATAATTTAAGAAAACTATTGGAAGTGTAGAATGGCAGTTCAAGAATTAGAAATGAAATTTATATTATGAATATATAATGCCTCAAACTATTAGGTACATCAAAATTCATACAAAAATATTGTAAATCAGAAAACAATATAATTCAAAAGTGTAGATATATCGTAAACTAGAAAGAAAGTTTACCATTTCATGCATGAAATTCTATACTGAATTTCATTATCTAAGTAATTCTCTATCTCATGCCAAGACGCCTTTTGAATCATATTTTCCATTATTGTGACAACAATATCTGGTGGCACCATTACAAAAACTCAAGAACATAGCATCATTTTTAAAAAATTGCAGCATACAATAATGAGTTGATTATTATATTATATAGCAATAGTTTTCGAATTCGTATACATAGTAGTGAAATACAAGATTTCATTCCCATTGTAACAACACCAATTACTTACTGGTTTATATATGTGAAGACATAATTTTGACATGAGAATGTATTTATAAATGGTTTTGGTGTTACAGATTGGTTGAATGTTAGGTTAAACGACTAATATAAAATAAGTCTTTATTTCGAAACTGTAACCAAAATATATTTCTCAGTTTCTTCATGATATTGAATTGAATAGTAGTAAATAGATTAAAGACTCCCCAATCTATGAGTAGTAGTATGTATTGAATTATGAAAACATACTACATACGTATGTGCTACACATACTTCTCTGCATTACAGTGGAAATCTTTGGAAGTGAAATCATTTGATATAATGTAGAAGGTGCAGTGGCGAATTTAATACCTGATATGAACAGATATATTAGATATATTACATTTTTTGTATGTATAATTTTTGGTGGGAAAATAAAAAATGATGGTATATTTCAATCCATCAGAACTTGAGAACCCATTTCCCTCATATTTTTTAAGTTTGTTTTTTGGACTAGATAAAATGAAATAAGTATGGAATGATCAAACATTCTTTACTACTTTCATTTTGTCTATATCACCCAGATTATTACCATTTTTTAATTTATTTCTTTCAATAAAATAAAAATGTGAATATTTTATCAGTTTCAATTCTGATTATACCAACATGGTGTAATTTTTCTATGAATGGAATATCCACCTCATATACCTTTGTTGTTTATCCATGACTAATATCTGCATAATTTTCATTATCCCATCCCAAGATATTCATAATGATTTCCATTGTTCCGGTCATTGAAATATACAACCCACATTTTATCGATTAGAATGTTTTTACGACTACCTTTCACCTTGCCTTGTGCATTTCAGGAAGCACCTATTGAAGGACCGCTGAATGAAGGAAAAATTGTATCAGTAGATTCTATTTAGTCGACAACAGAAAGAACTGAACTATAGAAGAATGATATTATCCTTTCTATCAACTTATCGGAAATGTTGAAGAGAAAAAATTAGAGTGTGTCAGCTTAAAAGATTATTCATTACATAGCTAACCAGATCGGGTTCTTTTTAATTAGAAATTCTGATGAACTCAAAAAATAACATTCAAAGTCTTGAAATATATAAACTGATACAAGTGTTGCACAAAAACTGTCAGTGATAAATTGATCTTGGTTTAACAGAATTATGTATCAATCCTATTGAAAATCTTTTTCTCAACTGCGAGACCTCTTTCATCAGTCAACATTTTCAATACTCTTACCAAACATTGGAAAGTTTTAGAGACCTCTGTGCTGGCAGTAGGCTACAATAGGATATGACGATTTACCATTTGAAATACCTATTGAGATATTTTAGTTTTGTATTTTTTTTGTTCTTTATGATTTTGTATACAGGTACACCTATATATACAAAATACAAATATACTTTTCTTCAATATATTTTTGATTTCAGGCCTCAAGAGTCTATATGATGAGTTGAAAAAATTGAGCATGTGGTCTTTTAGACTCAAAGCTGAATAAATAATATGCGTTCAAAGAGAAAAAGAGAAATATAGAGAGATAATAACAAGAATCAATCGGTTATTGATCAGTAACTGATGGAGATACAGGTACAGGCATCCGCATTTTAACAGGTAATTCAGGATAGACAAAATTTTCAAAATGACATCTCGTTGAAATTTCATGACATTTGACAATATGCTTCTCAAAATGCTTGCCAAAATTGAACTCTATTCTGACGATGGTAAAAACAGTTATAACTGGGACACCTGGTGAAAACACTGAAAATCTCATATCATGATACCTCAAGATACAAAAAGTTGAAATTTGCGAACTGATACAAGGATGGCTATGCCTAACAAAATGCCATTACGGAGTTTGAAAAAAACATATATGTCATAAAACCTTTCTTTCATTTTATTGACAACTATCGAAATGAATGTCACTTTATCATGATCACTTTTCCGTTCCTACAAGATGGCGTTTTTATGCCCGAAATTCGACGTTTTTCTTTCCAAACACCATCATTGAGTTATTATTTTTCAATGCAGACCTGGACTTTCCATTTTATTTTTGATATAATAGGACACTCTAAAAGTTATGATCCATCACAAATTTCGATTTTGAACGTTTTGAACCAAAAATTTACAATTTCTTTATATTTTTCACAATATTTAATACTCTAGTAATAAAGAAGTGGCAAGATTCAGAGATGAGATCCGTATTAAAAAACATAAGTTGACGGTTTCTATGCGGAGGACGAAATGTCGGATTTCAAGTTTGAAAACTTTACCTTCCGGAAAACGGAAAGCTGCAATGATACAGTTTCATCAATTTCGAGGTATTGAAATGAAATAAAAAAGATTTCATGAAACTTTGGTTTCCATGTTGTTCGGCAACAAATTGCGCATCTTTGCCAAGAATCTACCTCACCCTGGTACCCGGTATTTCAGCTACCGTGTATATCTGAATTAGTAGAAGTAAAAGTAACTACTTTATAGCAACATGCTGCATGGTGCATTGTCACCATTGATGCTAAGTCACCTGCTCGATTCCGAGGATTCCTATAGAAAGGAAGGAGTTTGTCCAACCCTGCATCAGCTCAACTATTCAAAATGCATCACTCATCCATGAAATAACGTTCAAAAGTTCATCCTCTTCGACGAAGAACCACCTCACTTCTTGTAAACATGCGTTCTGGTCTGGCTCTTCAACCAAACGTATGCGCTGAAGAAACAACTGGCCGTCAGCAGCGAAATTAAGATTGACGACGAAACCACGAAACTCTGCGTGGACATGCAGACGCCCTCCTCGATCGCTTCGGGTCTGCTCAGGTCCTCGGGCATCACCACCCTGAGGTGTTTGCCCATCATGACTCCTTCGCTTCCCAGGGTGTCGTTTTCAGAGGAGAAAATGTCCCTCTTGCGCCGCCTGCCCGGCTCCAAAGGCTGATTGGGATTGGGGCACATTTCGCAGTCCGTTTTGCACAGTTCGATGTTGCACTCCATCATGATGTCCATCACGTCGGGGAACTTGAAAGCGTTGAAGTAGGCGTATGCTATTATAGAGGCTCCTACAATTTGAAAGGAAACAATTGAGGGTCCTATAATTACAACCGAAATTCACAAAAGAGCGAGAAAATCAGTCAGAAACTTTGGTAGTTATTATAATATAGTTGTCACATGATATGCACAACTCAAAATTTAACTGATATAATTCACGCTCTGAAATTCTTTGAATACATAAAGTCTTTCGGTTTCACATCAATCTAGATTTTCCAAAGACACTGAATTATTAATAAATATGATTCTTGGACTTTTTCGAACGTCGTTACTCGTAAACATTTGTCACAATATTTTTGATCCTTTTAAACTATACTCCCATGGACTTTTGAATATCTATGCATCTACACCCTATATTTGTCATTGAATTCTTCGGCGTTCACATCAACATCAGCGTCGCCTCTATTATTTTGAGTTATGATTTCCGTAGAGAAAACTTTTAACAATCAGATTATGAGAATAGACAGAATCTATCCGGCTACTTGGATTCGAGAAAATAGCTAATCTTTCCTTCAAACTTCTTGGGTATGACATATTCATACAGATGTGAGTTTAGATGCTTTTTCAGATTCTAGATAGGTACTTTCTTAGGAAAGAGAGAGGAAGGTGCAAATTTGCCATATAACTTAAATGAAGTCATTAATTTCAGGTGGTGATTCCTTGTCATATTTTATGAAAAAAAAAACATATTAACGTGTGTCCTAACTTGCTCCGTTTCCGAGTAAAGGGGGTGTCCAAAGTTCCATGAAAAAATCGGTTTTTCATGAATTACTCAAAATTCATTGCGCCGATCAATGGTGCTCTCCCATCTGCTTTATGAGAACATGAATATAATAGCAAGGCAGTGATCTATGAGCAAATTTTACTCATTGCTTTGAAATCCTCGTTGAATGCCTGAGCAAAATAAAAATGTTTTCAATCGTTCCATCTGTTAGGAATTTGTTTAGGAATTTTTAGTCTAATAAGAATGCTCAAGGCAGAGGTACCTACCTACTTATGCTCACAAACACCGTAAAAAAATGATGAAACTGTTCTTTCGATAACTACATAATTCTAATAACCATCCACCATGAGTCATTGTCTAGTAAACTAGACAAATATCATATACTTTGAACATTTTCTATGAATCAACTGTATGAAATCAGCTGCTTCTATCTGAACTATGAGGTCTTGAATATCTATAAGATTCTCACCTAATAGAGACCTGCACATGGAAAATAACAGATCATGATATTGCTTTTTTATTCCGGCCCTGACCAAAAAAATCATCGTATGTTAGCCATTCACATAATACCATTTTCCAGCAGCACATTATTATTATGAAAATGATGAACATGTGGAAGAGTATGGAATGTTTCATTCTCATTTCAATTCCTCACGAATGAACTAAATTTCAAGATGAAAAATACCTACTATTATTATAAACTTTTATCGATGTGGTTTACCTACATTTCCGTTATTTAGTTTTATCTGATCGACTACATATGGTGATTAATCACAAAGTATCGAAGAATTATTGATCTATTTTTAAAATTTTTATACATGATGAATGATTGGAGGATCGATAAGAATAGTTTACGCCGGAAACAATCATCTGTTCTTCAAAATTACCAATATGGAAATATCTGAAGGTCGAACCTTGGGTTCTAGTATAGGCAATACCATAGCCGTATACTGCTGTAATTTTGTCCATACCAGATGTCAACGTATCTAATAGACAAACCATGGTTTGCAGATTTCCGAGGGTTCAATAATAATGATAATTATAATAACGCCGAAGATGAGATAACTTTTGCAAACGCATCAATTCCTGCAAATCCCTATTTTTATCCTTAAATGGTTAATGACCAAGTTAAAGACAAAAAACTGGAGCTTCACATAAGGATTGCTTCATTTATCTGTTGAGATACTCAGTGTCATTGTGAATTAGTGTGAGGTTAACAAAAGCCATACTTCTGGCGTGAGTCAGCTGTGATTTGAACTTTATATCATCGTCAAATATCAATCCCAAGTTCTTAGCACTTTCAGTTGGTACTTACTATTTCTTTATCATTAATAAAAATTTTGATTTCATCTACTATTTTGTCTTTGAAAAATCCGAAAACTAGAATTGAGGTTTTATTATCGTTAATCGGTAGAGAGTGACTTACTGATTTTTCAATAGTAGAAGCTATATTCTCATTAATCTCAGTTAACGCTTCGTTAGTGCCTGACGATCCAATCTTGGCGAGGGATGCAAGGAATTGATGCAAGAATAACACGACTATAATCAAATGATTCACGGCTGTAATCAAAAGATGGAAGACATCACAACTTCACATAACTAGTCCGGAAAATTGTCCCATACAGAACTTGTTCGGAAAATCTGAGCCTGACAGAGGCTCACATTTTATAATCGACACCATCTGTCCGATGTCTATAAGCTCTGAAATAAATTGCCGCTCTCTCTATATACATCCAACATCACGAGAACTCCTTTGAATATGAGCCTCCTTTGAACTGTACAACAGTGAAAAAAATCGAGTGGTGCTTATTATTCAAAGGAATATGTAATTGAGTTTTATGGGTAGCCTATGGTGTATCATCAATAATGCGCGTATATAAATTGTTGAAATGCAAGTGTTTGTGCTAGAAAAAAAATTCTCGGGCGATCAAAAAGAAGACAAAATAGTTTTGACTCGCGCGTTCAGAAATCATTCAACATTTTCGATGAAAATACCAAGAATACAATGACACTATCCGAGAAGAGGAGTTGCAAGCTAGGCCTAATCTAAATGGGACCAGAACATCCAGGTACAACAGGTACAACATACAGTCCACTCCAGTAAATCTAAACATTAACCATCACTCCTATTTACACAGTTCGTGCATTACGCACCGTACACCATATGAAAACTATATTATAGCGATGAACTTACCGGAATTTCCGGTGTTCCTGGTCTTCTGGAAGGCTCCGAACAGCTTCGGTTTGAGCACGCACCCGTTGTCGTCGGTGAGCGGTACGACGTTATCGCCAGTGGAATCCACCGCCTTGCAGTCCTTCACCTGGATGTCGAAACCCGGATCGCCGCTGATGGACACAACCAGCGTCATCGGCTCCCCGATTTTGACCAACCCGCTGGCCGGCTGGCCTTCGGGGCCGCGACCCAACAGGATGTCCAGTCTGGCCATGGCGGTGTCTCCGCTGAAGGTGACGATCTCCTGGGTGAGCATCCCCACCATGAGGCCTACGCTAAGGTGGTCCTGAAGGAGTAGAACGCATCGAATTAGGGATGGGTTGGGTAGACATGGAACAAACTGCAATATTTATTTGTTCATTTCTTGAAGTAATACATCCCACATACTGATAGTCCAATTATATATCTAACAAGAAAAGAACGTGTGCTACAGACTTGACTAAAACTAAGTTGAAGAAACTGCTACATGAACATCCATGAAGAAACAGAAAAAAATTAACACAACATACTTATCCAAAACATTTCATTGATAAAACAATACACCAAATTGAACAGACAGAATACACATCAACAAAGAAGACAACCAATACTGATATCGAATATAATTCCATACATTCTCGGAATATCTGAAAAAATTAAATGTGTTGGTAACAAGTTCAGAGTGAAAACAGAGTTCAAGATTAAAAATAGAGTGAGATCAATTCTAATTCATACAAAACTAAGAAATGAAGAACCATCATTGAAAAATTTCATTTACAGAATACCATGTGTTTGTGGAAAATACTATACAGGTGAAACTAGCATGCCTCTATCAGTAAGGATGAAAGAGCATAAGAACAATGTGAAGAAAAGATATACCGACAAAACAAAATTAGCTGAACATATCCTTACTGAGAATGGACAACATATGGCCGATTCGAGTAATATTAAGATCATGAGAAATGAAGACAACAAACAAAAACGAAAAATCAAAGAATCTGCTTGCATTATTCTGAGCAAAAACAACAACACATCCACTGCTCGAAATAAATTCAATATCAATTAATGAAAAAACAATTGGTTTTACAAATATATTGAGATAACTATAATAACTTCTATTCAATTCTTTAGAAAAGAGAAGAGAAAATCCTATCCAGTGATGGTCTTCATAATTATATTTTTGTTCTAGTGGAATGGTCATGCCCAAAGCTTGCCCTCTTAAAGCCACTATGAGCGCATCATTGGCCATTGCTGCAGATTCAAATTTTCGGCGATAAATTGACCACGGTGTCCATCAAAATTTAGTGCTTTCACGGATGAACGCATGTAACGAACGCTGTCTGATTTTTTATCTCTTCATTGATTGTTTCAACGCATAACAACGCACTTGACGTCGTCTTTCAGTTCTATGATTTCCTCTTTCGTTTTCTGGAGAAATTGATCCAATAATGTTTTCTGTCGTTCTCGTTCCTTATTTTGTTCCTCTGTAATTTTCTGTAAGTCTTCATGAAGACGCTTCTCCACTTCCCGTTTCTCTTCTTGACGACGCTTCTCCTGGTTGCGCTATTTGAGTCTGGATGAATGCTAAGATGTCCTCCATCGTATCTTATGATGTGCAACTCGTATTCACCATAAATTATCATTGAATATCCACAAAACAAATTCACTTCCGACACCACTGTTACGATCTAATTGGGTTCGTACTCAACAAAACACACTGCCTGTGTGACTGAAACAATTACTTATTACTCACAAATGAAATACTTGGCCGCCAATATTTTAAATCTGCTAGAGTTTTCGACATGATATTTGAATCGACATTCTGAGTTTCGACATGTATGTCCAATATATTTCAATGTTAGTAACTACCTTGAGATTGCCTTCCCATAGACATCTGACAGAACGGACGGTGTCCCATATTTCTTGGATGCCGAGTTCGTTTTGGATAACTAGAACATTTTCTAGGTAGCTTTGCCCTTGACTGTCAAAAGCATTGATGAATTCAGTACCTTGAAGTGAGAGATATACAAATGATTAATATGAAAATATTGTTCCCATGTATAAAAAGTTGTTATTTTCCGGTAAAAATATGATAATATTTGACATATGTTTCCATTCTTCATTTTCATTTCTGGACGATATTTATTCTTTTCGTTTTATTGGATGCTCTATAGATATAATACGCATAGATATGAATTTCTGTATGGGATATTATTTTCTTACCGCACATATTGAGATTCACCGTGAATGTATATTTCGTTTGTCCGGAATTCTCATTCACGTATCGACATTCCGGCATGTTATAATATCCCTTCGAGTAGATGAGTCCGTTGAACACCCTGTTGAATTCGATGTTTATGGTCATCATGTCCTTGGCGCAGGCGACATCTATGGCGTGAATGTGCGGTGGGTGTTTCAAATCTTCTTCTGTTGGCGTACCTGCATAAAAGAATGACAAATAGGGGACAGTAGATATATTCTGGGATCCATCCATAATTTCTTTGTAATTCCTCTCGATCTTATTGAAAAATAATACAAAGTTTCATCTGCTGAAATTTATAAAAATGTGCAGATTAATATGGTTGGAAAACGAATACTGGATAAACTTGTGATTTACTCTACAGGGTGATTTACCCGTAAATGAGGAAATCAGTTTGCCAATAGAGAAAGTGCATGATTTATGATAATTGTTCGTAACCCTCCAGATGAGACCTCCAGAGAGACACCAATGTGCGTGAGTTCAATATAAATGATGGAAATTAGGGAAATAAAATCCCAAAAAAAAGATCTAGAGGAATGAACAACATTACTTCCCCGATTAACCTACAGAAAGTCTAGGTATTTTAGAACAATTACAAAACCTAATCAGCTGGCAACCCAGTTTTGGGTTCATATCGTGTTCACGGTGACAGAGCTCACTGAACCAGTTTAGTAGTCTATGGAAATTCGATTCTGACACAACTTTATAGTCGATAGTGTCTATTTTCACATAACTCGAAATGACAATGTTTGCTCAGTACACTGGAGATCTACTACTGAATGCCAAGCTGCAGTGTATCGAATGAAATATTGAATACTTCCACCACGATAAAGTATACGAAATGTTTTGGGAAAGATATATAGCCGCTAATCTATTGTATAATGGAAACCATCCACCTTTTGTCCTGAGGATATTGTTTTCACAATTCATAATCTTCATCCTTCCATTCGATTATCTCCATTCATCATTCCATTAGGCTGAATGAAAATTGATTTAGTTTTCCGAAAAGGTTTCATAAGAACAATTGAAATATCATGATACCTTCAGTTCCACTCCCGATAGGGCGTTGCGTAGGTATCTCAGGCTTTCCCGTAGTCCCCGCTTCTGGTTGCTCAGTACCAACAGGCCCGCTTGTTGACAACTCTCCTGGTGGTGATGGGTAACCGGTAGGCGGTCTTGTGGGAAATCCAGGCGTTACCGTTTGTGGCGGAGCAGTTGGATAACCAGGCGTCACCGTTTGGGGCGGGGCAGTTGGGTAACCGGGCGTCACCGTTTGGGGCGGGGCAGTTGGGTAACCGGGCGTTACCGTTTGGGGTGAGGCAGTAGGGTAACCGGGCGTCACCGTTTGGGGCGGGGCAGTAGGGTAACCAGGCGTTGCTTCCGGGGATGGAGGTGTGGGGTAGCCGGTAGTGTAACCCGGTGGCGGAGCCGTAGGGAATCCGGGATATCCTGTCACGAGACCAGGTGGCGACTGGGTGAAGTAACCTGGCTGTTCAGGAATGGAACCTAGAAAATAATTTGTTTTTGAATTATATGAGGTAATTTCGGTTTGTTCATGCACTAACTTTTGTATCTCTTCCTACCCAAAAAATCTCAAATTCAAGTAAGGTCATTCACAACAGATCTTGATTCTAATGGTTGATCTAACGGACTGGACCTTGCACTAATCTATTTTAATCTAATATATACCTGGTGTGGACTGAGTGGGAAGTCCCGGCAGCTCTGACGTGACAGTCGGTCCTTCTGGTTTTCCAGCAGGATATCCAGTCTCCCCTTGTGGGGGCAAATAGGATCCCTCGATAGGTCCCAGAGGCTTTACAGTTTCCGCTGGTGGCTGAGTGGGGTATCCTGTGGAAGCCTCCTGGTGTTCCGTAGAGACAGGGGGAAATGGGGGGTAAGCTGGTCTTTCAGTGGGATAACCACTAGGGGGTATAATAGGGAAAGAGGAGGGGTAGCCGGCGGGAGATTGGGTAGAATAGGATGGTGAATCAGTTGATACTGAAAGACATATATGATGTTCAATTTGAATGAATCAATCGGATCTGCCAACCCAGCTATATGGTTATTGGGATGAGATGAAATGAGTATGAAATGAATTACAAGAAGCAGGCTAAAACTTCATGGAAATGAGAGATGTCCCATAAAAAGAGCTCGTAGCAAGAGATAAGAACCGACGCTGCTGTAGACCCTCATTCAAAGCATAGATTAACCATCAAAGCAAGGTTTAGTGAAGTGCGAGCGTAGAAATAACTACGGAAATAAGAGATGCAATTGTTTCGAAAAAGGTGTAAAATGCAAGCCTATGCTGATGATTTATTTTTTTCTTTTCCTTCGCCCTATAACATAGTTATTCAATATGGTTGTACCTATGCGTTTGTCTAAAACTATACATTTGATAACATTTGGTAACTGTTTCTATAACTATATTTCTATTTAATGACTATGGCTAAACGATCCTAAAAATGTCAATTCTAGATGATTCCAAATTACTTTTTATAGATGTTTTTAATATAAAGACAATTCTCTTGGCTTCTCTATTGAGCTTTCGATATTTCCTGGACGCACAACCTTAGGTTTGGCTATTCGAGAACGATAAATGTGCAATATTGAAATTTGACTTCGGGCTTTTGTTTCAAAACATCCAAAATTAGGTTTGAGTGAAAATTTCGTCCATTGGCCGCTTTCACACATTGCCTACTCCCATCAGATATACTCACCAACTGGTCCCAAGGTAGGATACGCATCTGGAGCAGGGCTACTAGGACCTTCAGGACCTGTAGGGGACGGATACCCTTCTCCAGTGAATCCCCCGGTGATAGGGTTCGTATAGATAGGGAATGGCGGTTGGGGAGTGATTCCGGCTGGGGGGTATCCACCGTCTACGAAATTACCCTCCTCATCAGTCCCACCGCCTGAAGGCCTTGGTTCGAAAGGGCGTGGCCTCTGCGTGTAAGAGGGCGGAAGATATTCCCTGAGGTTATTTTGGCGAGCTAGAATGAGAAGTAGTTGGAAAAGTTAGCATGTATTTTGAGAAATATGTTTCGCCATTTATACACAGGAAGCTGCTTTCGAGGAAAGCTAACAACAACCATCACCGTGTGGTTATTTGTTATATGAGCTGTGGTGAACATTGCGTGGAATATATAGGGTGTTCCGTGGTGACGTATCGAGAGAATATGATTGATATCAACTTACTTTTTCGTATCTTCCTCGATTATTCCAATCTCACCTTTTCGTTCGATTAATCTATAAGTTCTAGTGCTTGTGAAGGTGTATAATGTGATTCACGTGTAATATCCATTCTGAATAAGTAGTGAGGTGAGTATATGTATACAAGCGTGTACGGAAATTATTCGAAGGATGAAAATTTTGTTGTTTGTGGTCAGGATCGTTTCCTGAACACAATATGGTCTACATGGTTCCTCATGGTCTATCATTCACTGATTGAGGCCCTTTTATGTTATGGATTTGCTCTTCGGTTATTCTGCAACCGCCAATTCAGAGTTTGTCTTGCGACAATACTCGGATAATTCAATAGAATCGACACAAGGAACAAATCATGTGACGCTGAAGATAGCAGATAAAAAATACTTCCTCCTATTCTAAATTGACCTTGACAAAAGAGACTTCGATCTATGAAAGTTCTACATATAACAATTTACCATCTATACTCCTAATGAAAAACTGGTATCACCACATTGGAGCATTTAAGATTAAGATTAAGAGCATTTAAGATTAAGATTGAATTATGAATTATGTATTCATTATTTTGACTCAATATTTTCATGTGTATTTTGTCTTGGTTGCGATTCTCCATATTTTTGTATTGATGTATACAGGA
The DNA here is from genome assembly GCA_963576655.1 of Gastrophysa polygoni. Lineage (NCBI taxonomy): Eukaryota > Metazoa > Arthropoda > Insecta > Coleoptera > Chrysomelidae > Gastrophysa > Gastrophysa polygoni. The sequence continues at coordinate 16,872,044 of OY755087.1, forward strand.
TGTTGTTTCTAGGAAACGAATTAGACATGTCGAGAGTTCTGATGAGGTCACTATAATCTTATAGATATTTCATTGTTACGTTCTCTTGAATGGAAATGTCCTTTCGAAAGTGGTTTATAACTCATTTGGATTTCAAGTACATATATATATATTGATATAAATAAAAAAAAAGACCATACCAATATAATTCCGGTATGATAGGAGTTGCCACAGCCGTCATGCTCGAATAAAAATATTCTCATTAAGCAAAATGAAACTTGTAATTGATTATGATATGTATTTTGTATACAAATTTGTCGAAACAGGATCACCAACGGGGCTCACGATACTTCTCACGAACGTTTTGATGATGTCTTTATTGAACATGAACAGCCTGTGTAATCTCCAAATTTGATTGAACCCACCTGGTGGGTATCTTCAACCAACTGTGCACTTAAATCTAAACGAGCCACCATGAATTGATGTTGCTAAAAATAAAACATCCAAATATTCAGATGAGAATTCGCACATTTCACAAACCTCTTGTACTATTTGAAACTCTTAATATTCATTAGTTTTGAATATATAAGTAGGTTGCAGAACATATTCTAGCACGATTCTAGAATTCGTAAATGAAATAAAATGATTAACTCTGTTCTGGCTTCTATTAATACAAACTAACTTTTTATTTCTCGTACAGAATTGTTTCGACAGAGTGTGAAAAATAAAATTGAGTCGTGGCGGAATGCACAGGAGTCCAGTAGTATTTCAAAATGTAGAGGAAATATGACAAAACTCAGATGTTGTCTTCCTCGTTTCACTACAACCTATCTCTTAAAATATTCAGGGTGACTCGTACAATTTCACCGTGCATAGGTATGTGATATTTCAACATGTAGTGAACCTGTAGTGTGGATAGAAATGTGCAAGAAAATTTGATTTAGATTTACCCCTTTTTAGGAACGGTCTGGGTCTTATCCCATTTGATGACGGATAGTATTCGCTGAAGCTTCCTTCTAATACTGAAAATAAAACATCGGACGCCGGTGAAAAAAATTGCATTTTTCTGAGGTGCTAGGAATTGATGAATGTGCAATATAACAATCATATTATGAACAGTGGAGGAATTTTAACGATTACCTTCTGAATTCTTCGATTTGAATGGCCTCGGTCGCTTCGTACTGGATGTGATGAGGTTACGTTTATCAACTGAAATTAATGATGTTCCCAAAGTACAATGATATTCATAAAAAAAATGTTCGCTTCAAATCATAGGAGAACTTGATGAAATAAATAAATAACAATAGTCTGCAAAGGTTTTCGTCGACAAAATGCCGTGAAAACCTGAAACTGAGAAGGTGGATTCAACCAAACTCAACTATGGAATGAACTGATTATGTTGTTCATGTATATCACTTCAATCCTTCTATTCCAACCTAATCATCTCAAAATCGGTGTTGACAAAACTGTCCAGTTTCCGAAGTCACAAGAAAATTATTTGTTCTGGTTGTTAGAAAATTGTGTATTATTTGGGATACTAATGAAATATATTCCTTTATAATATATTCCTTGTTGTTAATATAGACTATCCTTTCATGAACTTCGTTCTGAGAAAACTCCGATACTGAAACTCATAAAAGAAGACGGTTTAATTTATCTCTGTCAGGAGTTTCAATCAAATCTAGAGACATCGAGATAGTTCCCTTAGCACCATTCTAATTATTTATATACAGCTCTAAGAGATGGCAATAGTGATGTATATATATAAGTATTGAAGTTAATTGCCTAGTATTGCGTCAATTTCTGGAAAACAATATGCAATATTCAATACGGAGTAGATCATAGAATTGCTGAAACGTTTTGAGAATCGATAGAATTATCTATTATTGAAAAAATTCGTAGCCGATGGCGAAAATGATTGAAGAACTTTTACTGTTACCCGTTAGTTGTCATTGTATAACTATAACTAGTCGCAATAAGTTTTATGTTCTCTCATCGACTAATCTATGTATGGTTATATGCCATTTATAATGTTTATTTGTATTCCTTTCTATTGTCATCATTCGTTAATACATTGATTTAATAACATTATTTTGATTTCATCGATTCGATGACTTTGATTGCTATTCTACATCATTGCTATTATACATCATTGCACCCACCTTGTGATACGTTCGGTATCATTTGAATACTTTGTGTGAATTGGCGAAGGCGCTATAAAATGGGCACCACCAAAATATAATGTCGAAATCGACACTAATTTTTATATTGGTAAAATTAGGTGAACAATAATATCTCCTTTAGGTCATCTAATTTCAAAAGATCATTTCAATTCGGAGGGATACCGTTGGCTTTCACCAGAAGATCAAGCAGTATCGATATTAGTAATATTAAGAACTGTATTTACATGCATCATCTTTTCTGTTTGAAGCGAATAAGCTGTACGGCGTGAATGGCGTATCGAATTCCTCCGAGAAGGACCTACTTCTTCTGCTCTTTTGCTGATCGCTGTAGACATCTTGCAGCCACTTGATTATGTTCTGTAACATCTCTTCTCTGCTCAGCTGCCTAGTGATCCGGGTGTCTGCAAAAAACAACCTCCAGATTATTTATAGGGCAGGTATATTACAATAGTAATCTTCCCGACGACCACCACGAACGTAGTTTGGAAGATAATGGAACTCTTCCCGATTGGCAATACTAAAATAAATAGTTTCCGCCATAATTGTTGCATTTTTACCATAACGTAAATTATGATAAGTTACATCCGATGGTGTCCTAGAGGAGACGGCTAGATAAAGATAAAGAACCAAAAGATAACCTAGATAAAAAATAAGAATAATAGATTTGGGAGGGTCGCCGTTTGGTAGGTGAACTATCAAGTAAGCCCCGAATAACCGGAAGTATCGCCACTTTGAACATAATTTAATCGAGAAGGGCACAATAGATCATGGCGTTTCATGATTTTTTTTATCAGAATGATAAGTATGTATGTACATTGTATTGATTAGTATCTCGGAGCTGATGATTGTGTTCGAAGAAAGAGCACATAAAACAAGGCAAATTCTAATGCAATGTTAATTACACTAGTAGCCGCAGATCTTCAAGGTTCCGTTTAATTCCATTTGAGGTTACAAAACGACAACAGATTTGGATGGTTAATTCAGATTAGGTATTAGGTACTCACTCCTTTTTTGTTCTCGTTTGATCGATAATTTTTGTTCTCCTAAAATGTTTTCTGTCAACATGCATGTCGTCAAAAAAATGACGAACGTGTTGGGAATTTTCATTCTGAAACAAAACAAAATCTAGATGAGTAAATATATGCAGGTATCTCAAGTTTCAGTCTGATTCTGAGATTTTTCGAGGAGGTGGTGTATTCATTTTCCAGATTTTTGTGGGATTTTCTCTCCTCGTTTCTAAAAAATGAAGTAGTAGTTATCAAAAAATATTTCAATATATTTGTAGTAATGACAGATTCTGTGATCTGGCCAAAATGTCACTGCGCTTGAAATTAAACCTTTAGATACCTAAAAGAGAAAATTCTCTATTTGTCAGTGACACCTTGTTTTTGAAAAATTACAAATATATTTGATAAGAATGAAACTTCTACTTATCTACTCATCTTAGTGGAAGTTTTATTCTTATTGAATATATTTATATTCCTAAAGTTTTCAAAAACAAGGTGTCATTGACAAATTGAGAATTTTCTCTTTTAGGTATCTGAAGATTTAATTTCAAGCGCAGTGACATTTTGGACAGATCACAAAATCTGTCCTTACTACGAATATATTGATTTAATTTTTGATAACTTCTACTTTATTTTTTAGAAAAGAGGAGAGGAAATCCCACAAAAAGCTAAAATATAAAGATAAATTTGAATTTATCAATGGCGTAGGACTGAATTGAATCATATTGGAAAGTCTATAACCATTGGTGGATCATTTTAGAGCACAAGTGACTTCAATAAGTCCTTATTTCCATAGTAAGTACCAAACTAAATAACGTATCAATCACTCATTCCCTCGCTTATACTTGTTGCGGGTTATACTTCTTTATGCATGGAAATACTCCTTGATGGGGATGATAATGCAATTGGCCTGCATCAGAAATTATCTTCATTCGATTGATACTCCCAGAAACAAAAATAAAAAAAAATAGAAATCTATAAATTTTGAATAAGAGATATTCCACAAGAGTTCTTTCATTACCACTCTTTCAGTAAGTATATTTCTTTTCTGTATTCTCATGTTGACTAAATACTGGACCTGTGTATTCACATCTGATGTCACATATGAATTAAGTTTCGCAACGAGAGTCTACGAATGAAGAAAATTTCCCATTTTCAAAGAAACTTCTTATTTCAAATAATATTTCAATCAGTAGATATACTAATAGATATTTTTTTTTTGGTTAGCGTATAGGTGACCATCATCAGCATCTCTCCATGCGCAATTCACGTATATCCTTTCACAACACTTACTGATGAGGCTAATCAAAATTAAATTTGTATGTAGCATGTGAACAGTGATTTTCGAATATGTGGAACATGGAAATACAATTTGGTGCATACTCATTGGAGCAAATTCAATTTTGATTTCTACTGTGGTTATAATAAAGAATTGTTCGATAGATTCCATATCTCATTAGTCTTGGCTTCCAGAAGTATTGTGGTGATAATAATTAGATTGGCTTTGAGATCAAATATTTGTATTGGTAATGAATTGTTCGATACCAGATTGAAAGTCTTCAATCAACAAAATACAATTTTCATCATTTCCAATCAAACCTCAATCAAATCAAAGTTATTTGAAATATTCACCGAAATATATTCACACCTACCAAACGATCAACTTTCATCGCGATATATTTGAAAACTCCAAATACAATAACCATAGTAGTATTCCCTGACAGAAAATAATCGCTTAATGTTGAGTAATAAGTATTACAGATTTGAATTTGTTGAATTTGTAATCATATATCCAGCCAACATCCAACTCTCTGAATGCATATCTTCATCAATCAAAATTTTTCATTTATATTGAGTGCCTGTTATTTGCACCATTTCGAAGATCACGTAATTACTGTTCCATCGATGCAAAATTACAACATAAAGGTACATAATTTGTTGATGCAAGCATATCTGTATGGCTCAGCCTTTTAGCCATTGCCAATTAGTCATGAAAACTCATTCGGAAGTCTGATGATCAAAATTTAATTGAACTATAATTGGTTATGTAGCACCTTCAACGAATAAACCGAGCAATCTGACCGTCACCTACTACTGATTGGTAATATTCATTTTATCTCATTTTGATTGTTGTTATGTTATGTCAAGAGTAGATGAAATAAAAGATCTTGCATATAGACTGCGTGTTGCAATATTTCACCCATTCAGCAACAGTGAATAAATATTTTGGAAAGGATGTTTTGCAACAGAAGATGCTGTTGAAAATGTTCACATTACAAAATTTCATTCTGATTTATTAGTCTGGCCGAATAATTGAGTGTAGGCATTCTCAATTAAAGAATGATTACAATCTATTCAATTCAAAAGTGTGTGAAGAAGCATAACAATAATGTAAGTAGGTACCCACTAACCACTCAAAATAGCGAGTCGATGAATTAATTTGTTTATAATGTTTGTTTTATCGTTATTGTTCGACTCGTAGTTCTGACATGACTACTGTTTCGCCATAATATACAATTGAATGTTGAATACGTGCGTATAAGTTTTTTTTTATCTTTTGTCAACACGTAAGGAAAACCTATAATGTTCGAGGAACGAGTGAGAAAGAAGGTCTTAGAATTTTTTGTGAAAGTTGAATGCTTAAGATACTTCTGATTTGCGATGGTAAATATTTTATTGACATGGGAGCAAAGAGAAGTGCTTATCCTTGTTTTGGAAATTCCCAAAACAAGTTGGAAGTCACACAGAAAGCGCTCCAAATTTTGTTTATATATTTTCAAATTTTCACGGACCATAGAGTGGTATTAAATATTTACAGATTCGCACGATTGTTCGAATTATGTGAATTCAATGAATGAGCGAATTGCTAAGATATTGTTTACTATTTCGAGCAAAAAATGAAAGACGGAGACTGAAATACAGTATATGTTCGAAATGTTGGCCTTTCCTTCATAGGTTTTTTCAACTTGTGATTTACTCTTTGAGAGTGTATATTTCTACAAGTCGATTTTCAGTGATTTTGACTAAGTGTGTTCCCCTGACAAATCACTGTTGGAGTCATAAAAACAATCACTTTCACTTTCAATCAAGTACTTCACATTTTCACTTTATTCATATACACAAATAATTTCGATCAAATCGCTTTTTTGAGCTCGTCTAGGTCTTTTATGACCGATTCGCGTGTCGCCTCATACTAGGTAACTTATTTATCTGTCTGTGAATATATATTCCATTATGGTATTTTTGTTGAAAATCTTACTAATTCAACACCATAATCTAAAAACACCGATTTCAATTTCATAAAACACCATGAATAATAATTTAACTTTCATAAGTACTGTTAGCAGTTGATTGATGTTTTAGTCATTTATTATATGTATTATTAGGTATGAGGAAACATATTACTTTTTCTTAATAAGGTACCTACCATATTATTTTTCAATTTATTCTTTTTATCGCACCCTTCATATTTTGAATCGAACATCAGAATAAGAAGTTAAAAGAAGGGGTATTTTCCATCAAACCATTTTTGGGAGGATGAAAAGCACTATTTTTATTACGCAGCAGAATTTTGATTGGTGAATGCTACCGAAACAAGAGTGCCATTCTTGAGTGAGAATGTTGAGATTTCCATATTTCCTAGTCTGCCGAAAATTGCATGAACAAAAAGTTGGGAGGAAAAGTGCCACTTATTTCCCACGCACGCTCCTGATCAAAATTTCGAAAAATTCACAAAATTTCCAAATCAGGCATAAAAAAATAGATTGATGTACAAAATTTGCTTATTTCTTCAGAGAGGATTTTGAACAATCACATAAAACCATCATATTAGGCTCTCTTTTAGATGACTTTACACATGTTGAAATCCATCTCAACGATATCCATCTGAAATTAGGAAGACGGGTTACACTGTAGGGCTCATATCATTGGGCATGTTGGGCAACAAATGGTCTTGATAATATACAGGAAGATATTTTTTCAGTGGTCACAACTCCTTTTTCACTCTAAAAATTTTTGTCGTACGTCACCGGAGGATTCAATGAAACAAGGTGCAAACTATATGGTTCGTTCAGAATATCATTGTTCTCTTTTTTCGTATCTGCGAGCATCATTTATAGAAAAAAATGTGTAATTTGAGTTTGGCAACTCACGGAAGGAAAAAATGAACGTATACCTATGTCTGAATCTCATTAAAACATGAACCTATGCCCAATGATGTGAGCCAAACAGTATAATCCGTATTCCGAATTCGAGCTGGATATCTTAAAAACTGCAGGAATTATCAAGGAAATAACTAAAAAAAATCTTGAAATTTCAACACTTTGTAACTCAGAAAAGAAAAGAGTATGCGTCCCACATATTACGAAACACATTGTATACAGGACTATCTATTAAAGATTTATTGAAGCTTTCCTCTTTCCTGTGTTTCTCTCAGGGGATGAACATGGATCTATAGAAGGTGAAATATCTTTTGTACCAGGCATATTCTTTTTTTAATGAAATATTTATATGGGGCTGAAACCTCATGACACTAATTTTGAGAGAAATATACCAGAATACCTTTATAATCATCCGTAGTTGCTGTAGGTTGTTGATTATTTGGCAATCAATATTTTGAAAAATTGTGCGAATTATAAGCACGACTTCACTTGAAACAAGTCGTTGCGGTAAGTAGCTGAGTATTCCATTAATTTTGAGATGATTATTTCAGATACAATTACCTTATTATAACATTTCACCTCGAATATTTCGTCCTCAATTCTGTTTCGACACGACTTTTAAGATAATTTGATATTACTTAAGCTCTGAAGCCATGCGAAAATGATAATTCGACATAAATATCAAATCAAAAGAAAACGATGAAATACTCATATTTCCTGATTTTTTTCTCATGAACTCCTGAAATTACAAAGGATACAAGGTAGAAATTCATATTATCGTTACAAATATCGTAACGGTTGGTTTGAATTCCAATGTTAAAAAGAAAACTAATGAAGAGTTTGATTTTTCTATTACGGACCAAGTGGGCCAATTCCACTTAAATTCATTCACGAGGAAAACGAAAACTTTCCAGAATACCCAAACATATCGCTGGTTCTCCAGGATAGTGACAAATCAATTAAATATTTCGGAATGAGTTATCTTGTTTTGAATTTTGGTTAAATTATAGCTGTAGTTTTTACCTATTCGAAAAATCGATCGTTTTTGATTTGTGTCACTGTTCCGGAGACCCAGCGATATTTACACAATGTTATTTATGTTCTAGTTTGGAGTGAGATAAGTGGTCTTAATGCGTTCATATCATACTCATACTTAAAGGGCAAGCGTGAAGCCATTCAGGCCAATGACAATATTGTTGGTTTTACTGAAGGTGAGAAAATACTGTGAAAATCATTGTATATGGGAGATTTCATTGATCTAGAGGTCTTTTCACTTCTAGCCACATGAAAATCGAGAGAACAAGTCATGAAAGTCAGATGTGATTTTTTACCCGAATGTTGACGAACATACCGACTAGTAGCAGTCGCTTGTTTAAGATCATATAATTCAGAAATAGCATGAGAAATAGCAGAGTCCAGCATGATGGAAGTTACCTAAGGCTTTTACCGAAAGTTTTGATGTCGACTCAATCAAAGATTAAATCCCCTATGATGAGTTCGTCATATCATTTGTTTCAATTGAAAGAATTCTTTGAAGCTGAACTCCGTTTGTTTAATTATTGGTCATGAGGTGAACAACTCCCAAAAGTCAACGATTAGGTGAGATCTCAAACAACACATTTAGTATGGACTAATTGAATGTTACATTATTCAGGAGGAAGGAAGGAAGCTTAAGAGGCAATTGTCTGCTAGGGGCGTTGAATCATCGAGAAAATACACCCCACAAATACCCATTCTTAGAAACTCATCTCATTGCCGTAAACCGAATCTTTATAAACTCAGTTTGAGAGATAGTTTAATGTCATAACTATATATTTATTAAACTGTGGCTATATTGACGTTCTTTTCCGCTCAATTGAACACACATCTCCAAATCTCATGAGGTATCGTAAGTCGCTAATACTGTCAGCTAAAAATATCAAGCAATAATAATAAGAAAACCAACAATTAAAATGAAGCAAATAGCATAATATATAGACAATAAATTAGAGAAAGTCATTCGCCACCGCATGACATGCCTTAGCAGTGAGAATGATTCTGCACTCGATCTTCTTCAAAGATTTACATAATAACAATCATTCGTTGAAATCTTTTTCTCTCTTCCTACAAATCTCTTCAGATGGAAAAGCTAGCCGTACACGAGATCGTGTCCTATGCTACTTTCATTTCATAAATCCTATATCTACCATGTCCGACTATTTTTCGAAGTGGAGTCAATTCTATAAGTCCTTGGGATTTCTGTACTCATTCTTGACATCTATATTAATTCTTATATATTATATATTTATTAATAATACAGTCGCTAGATAATTATTTTTCATCGGATACTAGTTTTAGAAATATTTTCTATATACCAGGAGAGCAAAAAAGTAAAAGTTCTTATTTCATTCTCTCGACTTCCCACTTACCTCCGATTATATTAGACTAGAATTCAAAATTTTGATTTGATTGATTTTGACTGGAAATGAGGAGCATAATCAGAAAATAGTATAATCCTCAAAATTACTGATGAAACATTTATCCCTGTTTAGAGAAACTGGTCCCGGAAAAATGATAAAAAGAAGCAAAAAAACTCCTTTCCTACGACATGAAAACAGCGTATACAACATTGTTTTTTTTGGCATGACAACAGGAAAGAGGAAAGTAAAATGCGCATGTATTGAAATATTTTAAAAATGCATCCTCGTGATTGATGAATTGATGACATAACATGTCATGACATGACAATGACATCACACAGTTGCCTCAGCTGAGTAACAGTGGTTAACATAGATATCTGATATTTGAAACAATTCATATATGCACACATTTATATTTATCTACATGAAATAGAAGTAGAATAAAAGAACCTTGTAACGGGTCTCTGCTCGAGTTTTGTCGTTCCTGACTGTATTTTGGGTTGCGTGGTAGCTGCTGATAATGAGCGAAACTTTGCATGTATGAATTTCGAATTTGCGTAGACTTAGTTCGTGAAATTTCAATGAATGACAATGGACAACGGACATGACATACATTGCATCTGAGCCGACTGACATGCAAATTGGCGATACACAGATCTGGTAGCAAAATCATGAAACCGCCGTATGTAGCTACTGTAGCTACTTCACTTCACGGCCGCTTTTACTTTGCAGCCGCGTTTACTCTAGGCTGCATTTACTTACAACAGCGAAGTTATATCTTAATTTTCTCGGTACAACGACCTATCAGAAGATCTCCAATTAACTTTGGTCAAGACTTCATAGTTTTTCATTTCGAATGTTCAAAGAATTATTGTGTAAAAGATAAAAAATTGATGTTATGAAAAAACTAACATCAATGCATAACAACTCATACCCATATTTTCGATTGCGAAATCTATGATAGAATGTTTGATGGTCTCCTATATAGACAAACTATTTCATACGAGCGATGATGATATGGATTTTTGATCAATCATTGAGACGTGCTTAATTCATTGCCATGACCAATTGTTTGTCAATGATAGTTTTTCATTGTCAAAGATATGTTATTCATTCGAATATTTCCAACATTCAGGTTCATAAATTCAATAATAATGATATACTTAGTAATATTGGACTACAAAAGGAGAAGGCTTCAGACTATTATGGTAACAAGACTAAAACTGAAGCTCAGCCAATCTCGTTTTCCAACAAGCCAAAATGCCGATTGAAGAGTTTTTTGGTCCGTTCACAACCACACGAGGATTTAATGTAATGTAATGTAATGTAATGTGATGTAATGTAATGTAATGTAATGTAATGTAATGTAATGTAATGTAATGTAATGTAATGTAATGTAATGTAATGTAATGTAATGTAATGTAATGTAATGTAATGTAATGTAATGTAATGTAATGTAATGTAATGTAATGTAATGTAATGTAATGTAATGTCACCATCGGTGGAAGAGAAATCTACTCGACAAAATTTATTAAAGAACTAAAACTGAGAAGAAGGTACAGAATTACTTATAGGCTCGTTATTTTCATTCATGCATCGTACATATTTTCAGCTGGTATCCCCCGGAAGTACTCGTACTTAGCTGTTACTAGAGAGTAAAAGTACGACTTTGCTCCCTACAATGTGGCCAGGAAATTTTTACTTCGGATAGACGTAGGCGGTTCAGTGGCTAGGTATTGCATTTTCCTTAAATTTTCCATCCTGGACGTTTCTATTCCATTGCATGGAATTTTCTTCGATGCATAATTTGGTATTCGACTAATTTGAATCCAATTTCTACTGACTTCGCTATTCTCCACGCATCAGAAAGACATTGAAATCCCATAATATGAGATTTTCAGTCACTGTGATGTTCACTCACTTTGTCAGGTATATCTTTGTACATTGAATATATTTATTTTGACCACCGATTTTCCCGATTAGCATTCAATGTGTATATACTATTTGTTCAATCAGGACGTGTACGACTACCAGTTTTCTCCTCGGTTTTCGCAGTTGTCAGTCTCTATCATTAACAACCTATTGTCGATATTAATGAAGAAACCGTGACACTTTATGATATTTTATAGATTTCGATTGCGCTTATATGGTGTTTGCGGCAACGGGTATTTATACAGAGCGTTGTGATAGTGGGTTTGTTGAGATGTGTCAGGTATTGCATATCGCTGTTAAAATGGCAATTATTCTATTTCGAATCAGGTAATTACTAACATTACGGTATTCAAAGATCGAGCACAATGAATTTGAACAGGTAAAAGTTGTAATTGCGATTGGAACTGTAATAATTACTGGTGTTCCGAAGTCGTCAATCCAAACGCGCAACTTGATTTTAGAATTGGTTTATTGTAACGTCAACGTTGATGTTCTGAATACTGGACTCACAAAATTTCTAATAGTGAGTTTGGAAATTGAAGACTTACAAGATATCGTGGGAAAGAATTGCATACATTAGTGGTGGAGTTGTGCATCTAATGTATCAAAATTGACATGAAATCGTAAACTGTACTTTACTGTACCAAATTTGCTTGAAAGGAGACACACAAACAATACTCAAAGCGCGCGCCTCGTTAATTAACCGAGAATTATCAACATGAGCGAATAAGTATATCTTAGCCGTTAAATGGGAATGATTATATGAAAAGGAAAGTCCGTATAAATGATTATAACAATGCATTTTCACACTATTATAATCTGTTTTACCTTCGGTGGCTCGGTGTGTGTAATTTCTATATGATATCTGATGCTCGGAATTCACACGATGGCTGTCGAATGTCATTAGTTCTGATTGTCTCACGGATGTTTCAGCAATTCTTCAGATGAAATATCAACGTTCAAACGGTTTTGTTTCGACTCAACGTCCTTCAGAAAGGTTTATGAAATCGAATTCTATTCAATGGACAAGTTCACACATAATAATGATTATTACAAGAAACATATAATTATCATGCGTATATGGCTTCAGAAATAAGTATAACCTACTATGATTCGTTAGCTCACCATCTTTAGGAGAGATTATGTTTATTCTAATTTAACCTAACATTTATTTCGCATGTAGCTTGAGAAATATCTTCATTCAATGTATGCCTTTTAACAGGACACTGGAAAACGTTAAATCCACCAAATCAACTTGACCGCTTCATTTTGTATTTCAGTTCAGGAGAATGTTCAGTTTGAATCTAAAAATTGGTTCCAAATAACTTGGGGATTTTCTCAGGGACATGCAGGGCACAGAAATTATGAATTACTTCACTCCATAACTTTCAATATAATTCCAGATATGTTACCGTACCCCTGGCTCTCTCAGAAAAGTGACCAACTGCAAATTCAGCAGACCACATATTCCACTTTTTGGGTGTTCAGAAACTGTGATATATCAAGTAGTCGCTATAGTCAAATAGATATTTGATAGTATAAAGGTGCCAATAATAGATTATCGTCTTAGGTCACGAGACCAAGAATAATTTTTTCAGATCAAGAACATGAAGCACAATGGTTCAAAACAAATGAATCTTCGAATATTGAAGCCTAGAAGAGTTTCGAATACGATATCAAAGAGTCAATCACTTCAAAGTGTCTTTCATAATTACCAACCATAACTATCTCAATATCAACTGGATCTCTTATTTGTTTATAGTTGAAAGGGACTATCGATTATCTCCTCACTGATGGAAAGTATTTTGTTCTTAAGAATATTTTTTTCCTACTAGTTCAACTTTCAACTAACTACAAGTCATCAGAATAGATATTCGGTGAAGATCGAAACCTAGATTTCCAATCATATCAGATTTCTTCCCTAACTTTTCTTACATTCTTACCTGACTTAATTTCTTCTAATAAATAATTTCTTGCGAATATACAGGGTGTTATTCAAAAGGAGTGACAAATTCTGGAAGATGATAGTCTCACAAAAATGGAAAAAAGTCCTCATGGCCATAAGTCCGCAGAATGCGGAATAAGCGAGCTAAGTGCGTCAGATGGGGGAAATAATGGCGAAAAATGAGAAAAATAAATAAGGATGAGGGCGATTCTTTTCAATGGTAAGTTCGAAATGAGAGGATGAATTTTTCTCACAATAATCTGCCGTAGTCAAAAATCTGATTCTATTGGTTCGTAGATGTTTCTTCAATAACTTCTTTGGGGTTGATTTTATCTAAATCATGAATATATTTACCACAATTTCGTATTTCTCTATATGATTGTGATTCGACTTGAGCACCTGTTTACGACAAAACTGAATATTTGTTGCTGCATTTCTTAAATAACATATAACATTTGGTGTAAGTAGCATGTTTTTTGAATCTACTCTCTCGCGACCCCTAGCTCCCTCATTTCACATTCATTGAGTACTTGAGTCATTCTTCAGAACATGTTAGACCATCACCATAATACCCTGTATAATAATATTCGTCTACTCATCTGCAACGTAAAATTGTATGAACGGAGACATTGAGGTAGGTATCAGTAGATCGAGAAGTGGATGTTCTTCTTCATGCAGAAGCATTTTTTCGTTTCGAATGATAATTCATTGTCAATCTCACGTTGTTCAGAAAAAAAAATATCATACATTAAGAGGTACTCTATGCTCAATATAAAATTGCGAAGTTTCGTATGAAACTACAAGTTCTTGCATCGGAGAAAAAACTATGGCAAGAGAATTGGGAATCAGTTAAATTTTCACTCCGACTTGGGTGTTACACTCTTGCATGGTCTCGCTAAGCACCCTGATTACAAAATCCAGTAAATCCTTCATGGTAGTCACTTAACTGTACTCACTTTTCACAAGAATACGAACTCAGGAGACGTCACTTCACTTGTACTGACAAAAATTATCACCAATGGGGGATCCTTTCGTCGTAAAGAGCATAAACTAACTAAAAACTAAATGAGTCCTCTCGCTGTATCCCCTTTTATATGAGAGGTAGAGGATGGATGCTACTGCGGTCCCCCAAATCAGTTGCGGCGCTTTCTTCTTCGACAATCGTTCAGTGTTTGGTTGGCGGGATGTGGTGGAGAGAGTAAGTGCATCTTATGGTCTACGATTTTTTCAGCGAATCCATGAACAAATATGAGTATCAATCGAAACCAAAAAACAATAGTGATTGTCACCACACAGCCTCAGGCCAGTGGCCAGTATATTATTGTTCTACAGGAATCTTAATTCTTCTTTCTGCTCATGTATGCTAAATCTGACAATCTACTGAGGCGCGAAACAATCTTGGGGTGGAAAAATTGGAATAAATTAGGCAAAAGTCAGATCACCTGATTCAGTGGTCTTGATACTTGATATAAATCTGATTTGATGCATATACATACCAAATAAACAGAATAATTTACTGGTCCGATAGCTATGAGTTTCATTGGATGCTTTAGGGCGGAAATAAATACAGTCTTTGAATCTAATATTCAACATCAATATTATTTCTTTTGATATTCCTTCATATTAAAAATTTAAGGTCGAGTCCGGAAGAGGCGAAGTGGTTTAGATCGGCCAGGGTTTAAAAATCCTAAATCGTCCTTGGACCTATACTTCATCACAATATATGGGGAAAAATTCCATTGCCAAGATATAAGAACTTATTTTTAGGCATTGTGGATGATTCAACAATTTTCGATTCTCAGATATTTTTATACACTGTGTCCATAAAGTAACCTCCGATTTTTGGACCATCACCTGATACAAATAAAATTCTCACGCATCCGTCATTACAATCTAGTAAAAATTACTATACATTGAATCCGCTATTTTTTCATTAGATGCGATATCGATTTGTCGATGTTGTGTCAAGTCATATTGGTAGATGATCACTCGAATACCTAAGAAAATTTGCATTCCTGATTTGAACTCTTTTATTTAAAAAGGAACGTGCTTCATACGTAAAATAATTTGCATATTAAATTGCTTTGGTGGAAAAACGAAAAATATTTTTTCAGGAATCAGCGTTTAACTGCCATATGCTTTGAACTTCGTCATCTTCATTTCATTTCATTCCATCTTCATTTCACAAGAACTTCTTCAAAAATTGTTTCAATGCGGACCTGTAATGCTCATAATTCGACAAAAATAAGTTCATACTTGAAGTTTAAAATCCGATAATGCTAGATATGTCAACATCAAAACACGATTCGTAATGTCCGAATGATGAACAATAATTCAATAGCAAATCAATCAATTCACTATTAATAGTAAAGAAATGATTAGGTGTACGTTAACAAAAACTGATTTGATAATCGAAACTATTCGATATGAACTGAATTAACATATGTTCAATAATACTGTCATTGTTCTTCTTCTTCTACTTCATTCTTCTCAAATATTCTTAAGCATTTTTACTGTTACACTATGGTGTGCTTGTACTGCGCCTGATATTATCGCCTCCATTTATTCTATTGTCTTGTACAATAGATATAGGCATTGGAAAAGGTCAACTGAAAATTTCACGTCCTGTCGATAATACTGGTCTTGGGAGCGAAATGATAAGAAAGTTGCTAAGGAAAAAGAGATGAAGTGTGGAGACAAGAGGCGAACGGAGAGAAATGATGGAGACCTTGAATTACTAAAATAATTACCCCAGATCCTAGAAGGACCTGCAAATACTTCGTTATCGTACCCCGGAGACGACGGCCAAGAACGACGAAGAGGAAAAAAGAGTGTTAACAACAACTGTCACCTCATCCATTGGAGTCTACTGGATGTTTCATGAACTTTATCACATATATCGTGAGAGAAATATCAAGAACATGATTTATCTGGATATATACAATTTCGACGGTTAGTACTCACTTCCAACTGTGATTTCGAATTTCGAGATTGTTCTGTGAAATAATTATAATAACTCTAGATATCAAAGCTTGTGCAACCGGCCTAAGATTGGATATTTTTTGAATAAAATTTAGTAAAGTCATTATCGAGTACATTGTTGTCTTGAAGGTGATCGTCAGGATTGTATAGTACTTGGTGGAGGATACAAATTGGATGATTTAGAGATATATTACATACTTCAGGAACCAAAATTCTGAGTTCTTCTTTTTCGAAGTTTTTCTCATGAACATGATCTTCACATATTCCCGGAGGAAGAAGTCTGGTAGGGTCATTTCGGGTGAAGAGTTGGCCAGGACGTTTCAGAGTAGGTGCTTATAACTTTTCTCCTGTATCTTGCTGTACAGTACTCTCTAATCGTTTTTCAACTGTGTTCACTGATGATAAGGCATTGTGAAATTTTCTATACTTCATGTTAACGGTAATTTTACAGAATTATGAGGAATACAGACCCGTATCGAAATATTGATTGAAGATGGTTCAAAAAGGCTCGAAACATGTTCAAACCAACATGTGTAATATACCGTTGAATTCAGAAGTGTTTTTCGGATTCAACATGATAGAATCGGGGCCTTATTAAATAAATGAGTTGATGATGGCTGCTCGGAGACGAAACCTTGGATCAAGAAACCAATGATACCATATCGATATGAGAAGTTGCTATTGGAAAGTCTCAACAGTTTTGTTATAACTTCTTTACTAACGCCAGAAATGAAATCAAAAATTTTCGAAATGAAAATACATATTGAGCATTTCTAGTCATCATTTTGTTCGTCCTTAAAATATGTTACTGTACTTCCGATATCCCTATACTATCTCTCCTTGACTTGGACACAGTTAATAAGCACATACTCATTCGATTTGACGTGTGACGCCGATAATTTAATCGGGTTATTGGAAGTTAACATATCGATCTGACGGATCTGAATCAAGAATATACTATCTACATACGAATAGTCTCTTCTATACAGCGTCCTAACAAATTATTATCGAATTAAATGATTACGTTTCTTCTGAATTCTTGTGAAATAGTGTGAGTTTCTACTCACAAAGGTATTGATACTCATGCACCTGAGCGTCGATGATTAAAAGGATTGAGTTCAGACCGATTTCCTTGATTACGACCTTCGTCAATTCGAGATCGTCAATACTGATCTAATGGCAAGCCGACGAATTAATTAGCATTGGTGATTCAGATTCCAACCTCTGTATGCTACACGTTGTTCATGACGTGTTCGTAAATGTGTAGATTTCGGTATTGGGATAAAGCACTTATACGAGGTGTACTAGGTGTAATGTTGTTCACTTCCTTTTGCCCGTTATCAGAAAATATTGTATACAAAACATTTATTTGTTTTCTGAAAATTCATAACTATTTAGGAAAATCTCATATTTTGACATGTAATGTCTTTCAATGGAACACCCTTAATAATATCTGATATCTACAATGGGCTATTTTTTCTGATTCCAAAAATATATAAGTGTGTCCACCTAAAGGTCTAACCCAAAAAGAATAGCGAATATGTCGACGAAAGACATGTTTCCGCAAATTCTCTCAAAATTTCAAATCAAAGAAATAGTAACTATTTCAACTGTTCAGTATTATTTTTCCGCAAAATTCTTCCGTAGGAAGTACATTTTTTGGTCACTCGAAGAAAAATTTTAATCCATTTTCTCAGACACCCAGTCGTTCATCATGATGAAGATCTGTACAGGTATGTTTCAAGTGATTCTGATTCAGAATGCGTCATTATTTGTCGTGAAAAAATCACACATAGAACATTTTGATTCATGAAATGTGGATCCATCAAAATGCTCGTAGTTGGCCTCGATCATGCCCAAAAATAAAATCACCGTGTAGTTGGATGAGCATTTAGATACGTACCCAACAATCGGGACTTTTTAAAATTTTTGAAAAAAATAACGTTGTTACAGTGGTGGTAAATCCTTAACGTGGACACACTGTGAACATGTGGTTTATTTCATGCATCCGATTTATCCGAAATATTTTAGGAAATTTAAATTGATTTGTATGAAACATAGTTAGCCATGCTCAAGAGGCAATGAGGAATGATCTGTTTTATTTTTTTTGTTTACCTAAAGACAGATTTATTATCCCAAAATGCCCCAAAATGTGACTGTGCTTAGAATTCAACCTTCAGATACCTATAAGAGAAATCCTCTATTTGTGAGTGACACATTGTTCAAAAAACAATTTTTTTTGAAAACAAATATATTCTCAAGAAATATCAAAATTTCTACCCACCTCATTGGACGTTTCAGGAAACGATTCTGCTCCCGTTTTCAACACAATTGAATTAATATATTGTTTCTTCGTAATGCTCGTGCTGTTTGTCGTTTTTGTCATATTTAGTTTCAATAAATGAATGCCAAGTTATATATATATATATATATATATATATATATATATATATAACAAATATATTCTCAAGAAATATCAAAATTTCTACCCACCTCATTGGACGTTTCAGGAAACGATTCTGCTCCCGTTTTCAACACAATTGAATTAATATATTGTTTCTTCGTAATGCTCGTGCTGTTTGTCGTTTTTGTCATATTTAGTTTCAATAAATGAATGCCAAGTTTTATATATATATATATATATATATATATATATATATATATATATATATATATATATATATATATATATATATATATAGTATATATATATATATAGTTTATATATATATATATATATAAACTGAACAAGAAGAAACATTTTTGCATTCGTATATCCGTTCAGAAGAATTCAAGCAGATTCTTTGATTTCTCTTGTGTAATTATTATATCTTCCTTTCCTATGATCTTAATATTACTCCTTAAATCAAGAAAAATTGATATTTTGTTCGGTGAATAATTATGTATAATAAAACAATATGTATGATTGTTTTGTTACGTCTCCCTCCGAAATGCAAAAATTGTATCTCAAAAAAAGCTACAATACACATACAAAATAACATTCAGTGTATTCTGTGACAGTTTGGATTTCAGGAACATTTTCTGTCTTTGAATATTATTTTTTTTCTTTTTGTCTGTATTTTTTCATTCCAGATTAGAAATCTGTATGACCAATCAAAAAAAAATCCCTATTTATCACCAACCACCGTTTAATCTTATGGGACACTTTGTATATGCTCTGGGAAATGAAATCATCTCTATTCTATATCTTCATAATGGTAGTAAAAACATATAAAATTTCAATCAGTTTATGCATGATATATAAAAAAACTACCTAATTCGTCGTACTACTACTCGTCAATGGTCAATGCGCGAATTGCTTGAAATCAGGCGCCCTGAACAGATTTCAGAAGAAATTGCAGGGCGTGTTACGATGTAATTTCTTAAATATCAATGCACGAACGTAATTTCCAATCAATCATGCAATGATAATATTCCCAACAACGGGCCAATTTCTCTTCCTCCGAAATTCCGTTCCTCGTCCAGTTACCTAACGCGTAGAAAAAGAAATGTAGGTACTATAAATAATCTATGGTATTATTCTGAAGCACGACGATTCGTCTGGAGGAATAATCATCGAAACATGAATATCACTCTTAGTTTCAATGGTATTTATCTCGTTGAACCAGTACAGTGTATTCTCAGGCACAATATAGGAAGCTGGTTGAACGTGTTCTCGTTCTGGTAATAATATGAAACCATTGTGGTCGATAGTAAATAACAGATAGTGTAAGGAATACATTTTTTATTTTACAATTTCCTCCGAACTCATATTGAATACTGTCTATATAAGTTAAAACAGTGAGATGAGTTATAACTTAGACGAAACCAAGAAATGAAGAACAATCCCCGAAAAATTGTACTTACAGAATTGTACGTACAGAATACCTACCACGTGTTTGTGGAAAATACTATTACAGGTGAAACTAGCAGACCTCTATCAGTAAGGAAGAAAGAACATATGAACAATGGACAACACCGTCAAAATGAGCTGAACATATTCTTACTGAAGATAGAAAAAATAAATAATCATAAGGAAAAAAGATTGCAACCAAAAAAAAAATCAAAGAATCTGCTTGCATTCTCCCGAACGGAGAAAATAATATTGCTTCTAATTAAGTTGATATAGATAGAACTTGGTTGGAATTCAGATCTCAAAACTGAATATGAAAATGGTAAATTCAAGATCAATCAATGAAGAAGCACCTAACAACCAAACATTTTTCTTCTGTACAACAATTTGTCACTGTTCAGTCGAAAAAGTCAAGCATCACGAACATTACGAAGAAAAGCATTATGTCAGTTGTGATGAAAACGGGAGCAAATTTGTTCCAGAAATGCCCACTAGAAAAAAAATCGGGACATTCCATTTGAACTAACAACGTTGATGAACCAATTTCAATATCACTAGTTCCTATAGCCGTATATGAATATTGTTCCTGAAATAGAAAGAAATAAATAAAATTACGAGCACGCCAATGGTGTGTATTTGGAAATCACTGTAATCAGAATTGTGGGTGTTCGAGTGGATGGAAAATAGCAAGAACAAATACTGATTTCGGGTAACATTTCAAAATTGTTTACATTGTTCTCGACATCAAGAACCTCAACATCAGTGATTGATCTTCCTTTGTGAATTATTTCAGTAACATTGATCGAGATCTTCAGATGAGCATTCAAAATTCAAAGGCCGAAAACAACTGAATTGGGTAATCAAAATGATTACCTATATCTTGATATATAAAATATAAACAAAATTGTTTCCAGTGGAACACAATGATAGAGGTCAACAATACGTTATGGTCAATTTGAATGAATTAGTTATTATCCGTAACTAAAGTATGCATTTTGGTGTGATTCAAGGGATTCTCTCAACCTTGATGAAATATTTAATAGTGTAGTGGTTAGAACAGAGTTGGACTTTGTTGATTGTGCATGATTTGGCCCATTTTTAAATGATACAGATAACATAATCATCGCTTCAAATTGTGATCCATGATTTAAATACCTTTTCCAACAAAGCGTGTAATCGGTAGTTAAAGAAACGGAGATTCTTCAGAAGAAGTGAATACGAATGTTATGAAATTTTACACTTTTTTATATTATCTCATGCAGAATTGGTAAAAAGTTCTAAGTTCTAACAATTTGGAAGAGCTGAGCTGCAGTGGCCATCTGGATTGCAGGCAAAATCAAATATTTTTTATCGTAGTATTTCACAGCTATTGATTGACAATCAAGTTTGCTCCAAGAAAATATTGATACAGAATTGTGTCAATTGTAATTCACAATAGTTAGTTTGAATTTCAGAAGGTGCCATTTCAATTTCAGTAAAGTCAATTTTATATCAGAAAGCCTCAATTGAACTCCAGAATGATCAATTTGATATCATACCATAATTTGAATTTCATTATAGTAATAATAACTTACATACAGTATTTAGTAAACTGTAGCTCAGAATACATCAATTGTATTTCAGAAAATATCGAATGGATTTCATAGTGTGTCATTCGCATTGCGGAATTAGTTAATAATTAATCAATACATTACGTTATACAAAATATATTTTTCATTCATCCCGTTGAATAGTTACAGAACTATGTATTCCAAATCTATATTTTTTCAGATTAAATTTTACAAACACTAGAACAAGACATGTATAGCTCGAGGAGGTATTGAACATAGGTAATCATTTACTGAGTTGTTTCCATGGCGTCAAACAAATTGAGATTTCGCAAAACGTCTTGAATAACTAGAACAACCTATTTGCAGTAGATCTTGATCATAGCTTATCCAAATTATATCTGGACTATGAATTTTCAACAATCCTCTATCATTACTGAAGATCGCTGTGTATATTGCCAATCTTCAATCGGTATCGAAATGTGTCTATCTGCATCTGGCTTTCTTCTCTGTAGGTTCTCGTTACATAACGAGAAGCATTCTCTAGTCTAGCTTACACCACAAAATTAAATGTTCGATTAATGTATTTTAAAAACTGAATGTGTCTTCTGCTAGATTCTCAAATTAAAAAAAAAATATCTATCAATAAAGGCATAAAGGGTGTGCCTCCGGAAACTCCATGGATTGATAGGGGCTGTACAGAGGTAACAATGGTCCTCAAAATGGCTGTTGTTCCCGCCTATCAGTGAAGAAAACTGTTAAAAAAATTGCATTATACTGGAAATCAAATATGCTAAATATCCAATGATAATCACATCCATAAATATTATTATTATCTTCAGAAATATCAAACAGCATCTGAAGAATGGTCATAAAAAAATCTAAAGATCATGGGAAATGAATTTCTCAACACAATACCGAACAGATAAAATTCAAGGAAGGAAGGAATTCGCTCATTAAGTCAGAAATGAGATTGATTAGTCTCATATTTTTATAATAAAATTTGTGCGATCAAATAAATTATATTTAATTTAGTACAGAATTTAGTGACATTGATACTATAGTTTCCAGTTGCAGGTCCTTATTAACGTGCTACCTCGTCACAAATTTTCTCCTCTTTGTCAGAACTGGTACTTTATCATTAGTTCACTCTGAAATTTTTGCAGGAACTTTCTCTTGGCAAACTTGGGCATAATACCCTGTATAAACAATGAGTGTGCTCATTTGATTTGAACCACTTGTTCAGGGGAATTGATACATTCAGACAGTGAAGAAAAATACGCAAGGTCTCATTGGCCGACAAGTTAGGACACCCAGGAACTGACTCATTCGTCTGACATTGTGGCGAAATTCTCCTTTTTTATTTCTTAGGCATGCGTATTTCGTTAGAATCGATGATATGGAGACATTTTGGAAATCTGAAGTATGAAATATATTTCTTGTATAAACTTCTTGTTGCAAAGTGCTCTTGACTTTGCTTACCATCACTGTTTCCTGCTAGTACAACTATCTTAGGATGAATATGAATAATTCAGTTGATAACATAGTGAGATAACATACAAACGTAGGCGCAGGAACTTCAAAATTCCAATATCAGGACATAAAACGAAATTCAAAATAGGACAGAAACATAATCAAAAAGACAAATGAAACATTAACATCATAAAATTACTCAAGTTTTACTGGAAAATTTCAATCTTTGGGTACTTCTTTTGATGAATAATTGATATATCTTGACATATTTCTCGGTGGCAGTGTAACATAATCGTGTTGTTCAAACGATTCGTAGTCATATTATTCCTCAGATATGATTTAAGTCTCCTCAGACAACTAAAGCTCCTTTCAGCAGTATACGAAGAGGTTGGAATAGTTAAAGAAAGCTTCACTCAGATATTCGGGAAGAAAGTCTCTCAAATGATTGTTTCCATTGAAAATTTGGATGATTTCTCGGGATACAACAAAATATATCCATTTATATTTCTATTGAGTATTAACTTTTCTAAATCCAACACTCTTTCAATTGCTCCTGATTGGAAGTTTGTCCGTTGAACAGTGTAGTCGTGTTTCAGTGAGCTCCAGAATCAACATTTTTTATCAGTCGCTGAAATATAATCCTCTTCCACCAGTGGTTAGAAATATTTCAATCCTCGATCCAGTTGGTGAGATATCCCTTATCTTCGAATATCAAAGAAATATGAATGATTTCAATGAAGATCTGAACAAACTATCTCCTGAAAGCTTGAGTTTATACAATCTACTTGTGAAAGTTTCTCAACAACAAACGACAGATATCAAATCCGAAATACAGCAGAACTTAAAATCTGTTAATGAACAATTAATAAAAGCCAACAAGGAAATCGAACAACTGAAAACACGCTGTACGGAATTAGAAAGGAAGAATAGGAAAAATAATCTGATTGTATTTGGAATCAAAACACGGGATACCGAAAATTTAGTGAAAATTACTACTGAAACGCTAAACAAAGAATTGGAAGCAGAAATAAAATTGGAAGATTTAAATAATGTGTACAAATTAGGAAAAGACACTACATCACCTATACTGATCGAATTCAACTCTTTTTTCAAGAAACTGACAGTTTTCCAGAATAAAAATAGATTGAAAGAACTGAAAACAAAGGGAATATCTATTAGTAATGATATGTCCAAAGAAGACAGAGAGAATTAGAAGACTCTGAGAACTCACCTCAAACAAGCAAGAGAACAAAATTGTTCAGCTAATATTAAAGGATTCACCTTGTATATCAACAACAAGCCCTACTCCGTAGACGACCTGAGAAGTCTAGAAAACAATACTAATTTTGTCACCGCTAGTGAAGAAAGTTCAAGTGAAAATCCAATCCAAACTCAACCACAGGCGCAAAGGAAAACATCCCAAGCCAAGAGAAAAAGAAGCAAAACGTATCGTTACAGTCCTATAAAAACGAGAAGTACAAAAACAGACTGAATTAATGTATAAGGTAGATATATATCCCGGAATTGCGGTTCCGTTTCGGTTTTTCAAGTGTTTTGATCGAAATTATTACTGCTCGTGTTCATATTTTTAATATTCCAATTAGTTATTCATCGATTTTCGAGAAGATATGAATACACATATAAGTTATCTCCTCTTGAATGTCAGATCATTGTGCAGTGGCTTCGATATACTCAATGATTTTATAAATAATGAGAATTATGACATTCTTGGGGGTATTGCTTTTTATGTCCGAAACTCCGTAAATTATAAAATCGTTTACACGCAGGTCAGTCTTTTTTTAGAGCAACTCTGGATTTCTGTAACCAATCAAAGTCGTACCTACTTGTTCGGAATTTTATATCGTCCACCCTCAGCCAGCATTATAGCGTGTCTCAATGAATTGGAGGAAACAATAGCTAATTTGTTACCCGAATATGATTTTATTGTGTTTGGAGGAGATTTGAATATTAATTTATTAGCAAATGATAACCGATGCGATCTTTTGATTCAGTTCATGGAGATGTTCAACTTCACTCAGTTGGTAAATGAACCTACGAGAATCACTCTTCGAAGTCAAACTCTGATAGATGTTTTACTAGTTTCGAATCCAGAAAATATTTTAAATACCGAGGTATTGGATATCAATGGAATATCAGATCATTTGGCAGTAAGTTGTAAAATTGACTGTGACAAATCAATAAGACAACCTAAGTTTATAACTTACCGTGACTTTTCTACTTTTGACGTGGCCCTATTCAATGAACATTTGATATCTTACAACTGGAATATAATCTTCGAATTAGGATGAAATGTTAGATTACCTCAATCACGGTTTGCTCGCACTTTTCAATACACACGCTCCTTTCCGAACCATAAGAGTCACCAAACCTCTAGCTCCTTGGCTAACTTACAATATTAAAGAAATGATAAGTCTCAGGGATAGAGCTTTCAGCAGGTACAAAAAGTTGAGAAACTCTGCGTCTTGGAAAAGTTATACTGACTTGAGAAATTACACAACTGGAGCAATACGTCGCGAAAAAAAAGCATATCTCGAACATGTCCTGCACAGGAAAAATTCTAAAGTTATGTATAACACGCTAAGGTCACTTGATATTCTTCGACAGAAGGCAACGCCTTGTCTTCCAGAGCAACTAAAAACCTTAATAGAATTAATCGTCACTTTAATTGTATAATGCATCCTGAAAAATCTAAAACACTCGTTTCTCTACTCGATAAATATAAAAGTGTAGTTAATGGTCCTGTCTTCTCTTTCAAAAATATATCTTCAGAAACGGTAAATGAATATCTGAATAAAATAAAAAGTAACGCAGTAGGAACAGACGAAATCTCCATTAGTATGATACAATTGGTGCAGTCCCAGTTAATCAAACATATAACATTCATTTTCAATACGGCGATTAACATGAACATCTTTCCCTCGAAATGGAAACACGCCAAGATTATTCCTCTGGCTAAATGCAACTCTCCCACTAAGCTCTCCGACTTGAGACCTATAAGTATCCTGCCTTCCTTTTCCAAAGCCGTTGAAATGTTCATGAAAGATCAAATGGCAGATTACATATATGCACATGAAATAATCACTTCTGTACAATCTGGTTTTCGCACTGAACACAGCACTACTACCGCTCTTTTGTCAATCACGGATGATCTTTTCAAGGCCGCGGATAATGGTGAAGTTTCCTGTTTAGTTTTATTGGATTACAGTAAGGCCTTCGATACACTTGACCATTCGACACTTTGTAACAAACTCAAATACTTTGGTTTTTCTAACGGAGCAGTAGAATTCATACGAAACTATCTATGCAATCGTACACAGAGCGTCGTCTTGGAAGGTATTGAGTCAGATGCATTGCCGGTTGGTTACGGTGTTCCCCAGGGGTCTATTTTAGGGCCACTATTGTTCTCTTTATATATTTCTGATTTTTTTGAAATTATAGAACATAACTACGCCGATGATACTCAACTCTATGTCTCTTTTAATTCTTTACTTGTAAACGAAACACAAAATAATATAAATAAAGATTTGAATAAATTATACGAGTTTTCCACCGCGCACAATTTTCGCTTGAATTCAAAAAAATCTCAGGTCATGTTCTTCGGGTCGAGAAAGAAAGTGGACAGTGCTCGTGAAGATATGAAAATGAAAAACGGTTTTGATATCTTGCCTATAGTCAAGGAATGCAAAAATCTTGGACTGTGGATTGACTCTGAGCTGAGATTCACCAAACATGTCAGCCATCTTTGCCAAGCGTCCTTCAACATCCTCAAACAACTCTTTCCTAACAGACACTTGCTTTCCAAGCACTTGAAGCTTTCTTTATGCGAATCATTGATAATGTCCAAACTTTCTTATTGTGATAGCGTCTACGGACCTGCCCTCCTGAAATCTGATCAGTATCGTCTTCAAAGAATACAAAACTCTGTATAAGCTCTGTATTTAATAACTCTGGTTGGCTGAGGTTGAACGATCTTCGAAATCTTCACTTACTGTCTATTACACATAAAATTCTTGTAACGAAAACTCCTAAATACCTGCATAGAAAATTGAATACTTTTTCGGCATTGAATGACCTCAGAACACGTAATAGACACCTTCTTGTAATTCCTCCTCACTCCACTTCAATTTATACGAAATGTTTTTCGTACAATGCTGCCAAACTTTACAATCAGTTACCCAATGAATTCAGACTATACACACTGAGTAACTTTAAAAAGCGATTGAAAATTCTCCTGAAGAATAGGCAGTTTTTGTTCTTACGTTGATAGATACCGCTCTGAATTCTGTTTTGGCTTTCCATGTATGTTTTTTATGTATCGATACAAAACAAGGAACTAAACTAGGTTCAAAACTAGGTACGAAACTTCCCGCTTCTGAATACTGTATTGGTTTATGATGTAGGTTTGTTATGTATCAATACAAATCTAGGAACTAACCTAAGTTCAAAACTAGGTACAAAATTATGATTACGTTTGTCTTCAATGTCGTTTCCTCTTTATCTTGTTATAGTAGGTAATTTGATTTGTAATTGTTAGGATATATATATTTTTTTTTTCACCTGTTTTTTTATTATTTTATTTTATTTTTTGAGGTCAAGTTGAAAAACAGCTATAGCTGACACTTCGCCGATTCATCAGTCCGACATTTTGTTCTCTTTTTTTTGTAGAAACTGAAATGATGAATAAAGCCGCTTTATTATTATTATTATTATTATTATAAGTGTATGGTCTATAAATATTCATATGTAGGTTTCATTCAATACACAATATAGTCTTTGTCATGTTCAAAAGTATATCTATTTTGAATTATCAGGGGGAGGGGGAGGGGGGGGTATGAGCCCCGCTGCCCTCGTGTAATCGGCGCCTATGGCCTACTTCATGAATTTATTGATAAATAGTGCCTGTTAAACTTTCAGCATGCATGAATGCAGCACCCGCATTCAGCAGATGTGAATTCGCCTAGAAATCAGGAAAGTAAGTTCTGTTTTCGAATAGAATTTATGTCCAACAATATGTTGGAATCTCTTCAAAATTATGTACATAATTGAGACCATTGTGTTATATGGTAATATGATGCTATTAATGAGTCGCATTTAATGATAATGAAACAGAATTTCAGCATTTGAAATAGTTTCCTATTATTATTATAATCAGTGTCAACGTCAACAGAAGGAGAGAATAATTCATGTCGTCACTTATTACAAAAAAATGTAGTGGAGAATTCATCCAATATGGCATAATCTAACATGGAAGATATAACTACCAAATTAACACAAACAAACGCTAAACAATATGTGGAATATCTTTCAAGTGAAAAAACTTACCGTGTACCTATTTCTTCATATAATATGACTTTCCAAAATGACTCAAGATAAGCTAGATACACCGTGTAGAAAAATCATATAATTTTGAGGGTGATTCTCGCAACACTGAACTGTTGATTAATTAATATTTTCTGACTAATTGCCCCTTTTATTTCACTAAAGAATTGTGCATAATCCTTGAATATATGAATACAATGATTGAATCACATCTAACTGAGCAGCGAATATTGTTCAAAGCATAGTAATTAGCGGTAATTTCATTATTCGAAAAAGAATGTTTCAGTGAGTTCACCTTTTCCGTTCAGTGAACTCATAACAACAACAAATCGATTTTAGAAGAAGAAACATACCAATGGGAATATGCCTCCATTGAACTCATTCCATGACTTCATGTAGGATATATCCATAAATTATAATATATTTTCACAAAGTGGTGAATGTTCTTGTCCTGTGAAAATAAAAGCATTCATTCGACATGATGTTTTGAATTTTAACTGAAGCTCTCAGATAATCAAACGAAATAGCAGAGTACGCAAATCTTTCATTTTTACGCACACGTTTTCTAAATGAATATATAAATTCATATAACTCATTGGGAGCAAGAAAAAAAAATCGTTTGGAAAAAAGTCAATATGCATAAATGAAAATCGTCCATATGGATACAATCTAAAACAATGATCATGAATATTAATGGGCTTCGAGTTATTGTTATGGGGCTTAAGCCATGAACTGTTTTTTAAGCGTTTTTTTTTTATAATGTGTGAGATATCGTGAATGTCAATGATGTTCAATCTGAATATAAAAAAATCAATTACCGTGCTTTGGTCTGGCAAAAACTCGAAAATGGCTCGATCGATTTGAATTTTTCTCATTGTGTTCACCTCAATCCAGGAAGGAAGGAAGGAAGAAATTCAAGAAACACCCAATTGAATAACCGAAAAATCGGAATAATAGAATTTCAAAATTTTGTATTGCCACTTCGGAAACAACTCTCTAACCTGTGCTGATACAAAACACTTACAATAGATGGCGTTCATGGCCAGGGTTGCCAACTGATATTTTTTTGCTAGTTTTTTCATCATCATTTGCGAGATCTTCGTGTATATAGCTGAAATTACCTACCCTAAATTTTTGGACTCTGCAGCTAGTCTGGCTAGTCTATGATTGCGGATTTAACATTTAGATTGAATCGAATTATAGCATCATACTGAGTACTTGAAATTCATTGGAATTCAAATGGTTGATACTATATGTGGTCAAGAAAATTATGTCCCTAGAAACTAGTTGGTGATTATATTCACTATAAAATCCCAATAAAATGTGTAATATCTTCAATCATATTGGCGAGTTCAATACACTATTTTTTCTACACTGCATCAATAGATGAAAAAATTAAATATTAGTGCTGAATATAATCGCAGAAATACTGGAGATGCTTGGTGACACTTATAAAATGATAGGGACTTCAAAATAATTGCTTTGACAAGCAGATCTTTCACATTTGGAATCGAATGAGTAAGATTAGTGTATCAAGAGAAAAAAGTTTACATATAACTGACGTAAACAATCAAAGAGAATGGAAACATAGATATACTGATGTTATTATATTGTCAATTTTTTACTTGAAAAAAATTGACAGCAGAGCATATATAAATGGTAGAGATTAAATATTTTTTACCAACTTCAGTCTCTCCTTATGGTCAATTGAATGACTCTAAGATTCCATGCATAATCACAATCATAATAACAAGTATAAATATCAAAATATAGGAAAAATCATAACAGAATACATGATGCATACCTCTACCAACTTCAGTAAATTATAATCCAAATTCGGAAAGACTATGAGTGATGAATAACGGATCTGAAATTGGTGTATTTGTATAACTAAAATATATGAATATACAGGGTGTCCCAACGAAAACTTTCCACACGGATTTACTGGGAAACGACAAATTATTTTCGGAAACACTGAAACACGTCGATTTTGCTTTCTAGGGGGACACATGTCAGTGATGAATTTAGTCACGCAACTTCATCCCTTTGACAGGGGCGGCTACTCCATTGCGAATGATCATAGGGAACTTGGGTCGAGTGATACATCATCTGAAAGCTCTCTTCATTCTCTATCCAAACGTTTATTATTTTTTCAAAATCAAATGACTGGTACTTGAGATTAGTGTGGTAATAGGTTTAATTTGAATAATCAATATCGTACCTGTTCTTATCAAAATTAAATTAATTAATTGCTCGAAATGAGCCCCTCCTACCTCCATACAATGATAAAGTCTACTTTCGAAACTATTACGAACGTTTTCCAATACTTCTGGAGTTATGCTGCCGCACTCGTTTACAATTCGACCACGTAGATCCTCTAGTGACTCTGGCGGAGTGGCAAAAACTTCGCTTTTGAGATGCCCCCATAAAAAATAATCCAACGGGTTGAAGTCCGATGATCTAGCTGGCCACTCAATTGGTCCTCGTCGCCCTATCCAATGATTGGTATATCGTTCATCCAGAAAGTTTCTAACCGCTACTGCATAGTGAGGTGGTGCTCCATCTTGTTGAAAATGGAGGTTGTCTGCCGAATCATCTCCATCGTTTTCGATAATATCCGTTATCATGGGATCGATGGCATTCTCAAGAAGATGTAAATACATTTGTCCATTCAAATTATCATCTATAAAAAGTGGTCCAATAATATTTTTGCCAAAAATACCACACCAAACAATTAATAGTCCCAGCCTGGCTACTTACTTTGTTTTGACTAATTTGTTTTCGTTTTTCGTGGGATGACTGGGTTCCCTGACACTCATTGAGTCTTAAAATAGTTAATAAATTGAATTTGAATAAGAACAGGTAAGATTTTGACTACCTGTCAACAACACTAATTTCAATTACCATTCATCCGATTTTGAAAAAATTATACACGTTTGGATAGAGAATAAAGAGAGCTTTCAGATGATGTATCACTCGACCCACGTTCCCTATGATGATTCGCAAGGGGGTAGCCGCCCCCGTTCGGGGGATGAACTTGCTCGACTAAATCCATTACTAAAATGTGTCCCCCTAGAAATTAAAATCGACCTGTTTTAGCGTTTCCGAAAATAATTTGTCATTTCCCAGTGAATCCGGGTGGAAAGTTTTCGTTGGGACACCCGGTATAGCTTGAGCCATCCTTCACCGTTGAGAACATATATAGATATCATAGAGCAAAGATTTTTCAAATGATATTTGAACAAATACATTGAACGATTTTCATTTTAAAATTCTCGTTCCAGCGAGATCAGGGGATAAAATGGAGATCAAAAATTTTATCGAAAATATTTCAGAACATATTATAATTCTACCTCTAGTGGTATTACAGGTAACAATTTTTTGGGGCCAATCCTTTTCATTCTCTGTATCAATGAGTTGCCATCTATTCTGCCAAAGTCACTAACTTGTTTGTATGCCGATGATTCTTCCCTCCTATTTAAATCAAAAGATTTGCCTGAATTGCAACAAAATATAAATTCAGATCTAGATAGCTTGCAAAATTGGTTCAGTGAAAACTCATTATTTTTGAATGCCTCCAAAACGAAAGCAGTAGCTTTTCATACTGCCCAAAAATTTATTCGGTAGACATTAATATTGGAATATCTGGTGTTGAGATAGAAAGAGTTGACAGTATAAAATTTTTAGGTCTTTTTCTTGATAGCAATATTAATTTCCATCAGCATTGCGATAATCTCATTAAAATACTCAATAAGCAGTGTTTTCTGTTAAGAAACTTGAGACGAATTCTAGACAACTCTGGTCTACTTTTATATTACCACGGGCAGATACAATCAAGAATTAACTATGGAATTATTGTTCGGGGAAATTCTCCGCCTGCACACAATGTTTTTGTAACGCAAAAGAGAATTATCAGAACTATTGCAAACGCGTCACAAACATCATCGTGTAGAACACTATCTAAGAAATTTAACATTTTGACTCTACCAGGTCTCTACATTCTGAAAGTTTTGTTGTACATCCATAGAAATAAAGAAGTTTTTAAACGAAACCAATCTTTTCATGAATATAATACACGCATCAGAAATGATTTTCACATACCCAAAACACGTTTATCTCTACGTCTGAACTCGTTTGACATTTTGGGGCTGAGATTATATAATGCACTTCCGGAGTTTTTCCAAATTATAACCAAGGACCAAGTATTCAAACATAAAATAAAACAACTACTTTTCGAAATTAGCCCCTATACAATCGATGAGTTTTTTTCTCACCTACAGCAGTAAAAATGTTTTGTATTATTTTTCATCATTGCTGCTTCGTTCACTCACCTAATTGTTTATATACCTCTTATTATTTATGAATGTGTTTGTTATATATTTGTATATTATGTCTGTATCTGATATTTACTGACTTGTCCTATTGCTTTATTTAAGCTCGTTCTAATGGATCAATAAAGAATTGAATAGAATTGAATTGAATTGAATTATTTCTACTGACTATTCAAAAAAAAATAATTCGACAAAAATCATATTCTAAATTCAAGATAAACTTTTCCCACTTTCTTCAATTGAACATTGCACGCCATTGCAGAGTGATTCTTTTATTATTGATCGTGTCGTTTCATGAGACAAGGTGGACGTAATAAAGAAATTCACCAAAAATGGGTAGCAATAATTATTCAAGTCAATGCGGTCTTCAATGTTTCAATGTGTAAGGATGTTGATTTTTATTGCTTGATAAGGCACCGAAGGAAGAAATAACGATATAGGAAATGAAGTATATACTTTTATAACTGTAATGTTTTGATGTCAATAATTGTATGGATTACTTTGAGTGGAACAATTTAAACACTTCATCTATATTGTTACAATTACTTGAGTATTTAGCCGCAAATAGACCGTATATGCCAAAATATGGGAACAAATAATCTGAAATTTATTCAGTCCATTCTGTTTTCGGTAGACAATACCTTGCATAGTGGATTTGCGATAATTAGTTCAGACTTACACGTCTGGAAATTTGCATTTTCAGGTTCATAACCTGAATCAACTGATAGATAACTAATGATCTTTTACCCTAAAGTCCCCCACTTGGGATAATGACTGTCTGATTCCAATGACATCAGGCTCATCTCTGGCTGATTCATCTTGCCAGTATTATGTTTTCAACACATCCAATCTAGATGGTCTTTGATCCATGTTCAGAAATCTCATTTAATGTTTGAAATCCCAATATGTAGACATACCTATACTTATATTGTTTTCGTGGCAACAATTTTGATTAACTGAGTGGTCTCCTGGTCTAAGAAGTTGAAGATTCGATCGAAAAAACTTCGTTTCTCGTGTTATGATATACACAGGATCTTGATGAATGAAAAAGTCTACATACTTATCTTATTTTTTTGAGTACTATTTGATTCAAGAACATTCAATATTATTTTTTCGGAAATGATTAGATTGAAAGGTAACTTTTATTGTTGATTAATAACTTTGCTGCCAAATAGTACCTAAACGGGATCAACTGACCTGAGGAAACAACTAATCGACTGAGGTATACCATATTTGACTGTTTTTTCTGTGCTCGTTCCTTTGTTAATTTTCACAACTATTAGACATCAAGTAGTAATCTGTCAATAGTTCATTAGCGCTTCCTCATATCCCTTCATCCTCCGAGGTATCCGCAACAGCTGTGTATGTCCATAGATTGACTCAAAGTGTCGAAAGACTTGGCCAGATCCAGGAACACGCACATAACTGTTTTTTTTTATTTCTAGGTGTTTTGTTTTTCTCGTACGAGCTTACTTCATGATAGCATCATTTGTAGAAAATCCCTTCCTGAATCCGGATTTTTAAATATTTTCTTTTAAATATTTTCATTGGAAACTGCAATATTTTTTACAGATGTTTCGAATATTTTTTCTGTCGTTAGAGAGTTCTCGGAGAATCCAATGTTTCAAAACGGCATTTTGTTGAGTAACCAAATCCTGAGATCCTAATGGTGAGTGGCATATTATTATTATAATTATTACTAATCAGATAATGCATCTCGATCCAAGGATATTCAAGAGGCCCTTTTCTCTTTCTAAGGTTGAGGATGAGAGTTTCTCTACTAATTAGGCTCTTTTGTCCTTGTTATATAATTCCTAAATTCTTGTGTACGTGGTGTTGTCGTTTTTATTGAATGAGTTTAATTGGAAGTCTTTTGACTTGTGTGAAGAGAAAGAGTTGACTATAGTTCTCTAATTGTTCGGAATAATTTTCACAATGGTTTCGCTGGCACCATTGTATATTTTTATAATTCACAAATGAGATGCATAAGCCGACATTTGAATGTATTTTAATGTGAAACCCAATATCTGACTACAATTAAGTTATATATAAGAAATATTTCGAAAGGGTACCCATTCAATGAACCGAAATATTCATTCTAGAATTCAGAATAATTGGAGAGTATCTACCGAATGCAAATATAAAAATACACTCAACCGAGAACCGACCTTCATGGTGATGAACAAGATAGGAGCAATGGTAGAGAAAGAAGGAGGAAAGATCCATTTATGGAACTCTTAAATTCAAGCAATACTTCATTTTTAGGAAGGAAACGTTATGTTTTCTAATAATATTGAGTAAGAATTACCTATAAATCTAATATTTCCAATTACCTATTCAATGACTAATCGTTCACCTAGCTTCATTCCAAATTGTCACTGTTCAAAATAGATTAATACAATGAAAACAAGATATTTCATTATGTCATGGTTACGAATCATCTTTGCATATGTTTGTTACAGATGAAGAAAAATATTGACATCTCTGTATTTCACATAGGCAAAGCCCGAAGAGTATGCAATCAGTTTAATTAGGTTTCGGTCAAATTCCAGACCACTCAAGAATGACGAACACATTTCATCTTAACTTCTCTATCAGTATTCATGATTTTTTTATCACTCATTATATATCATGTCATTTATGTCTGAGATAGGCTAGATCTAGTGGAAGACGTAGAAGTATGGTCTTCTATTCGCGTTTAATGGCTATTATTTTCTTAGATGAGACACTTACGAGATGTGTCGAGCCACAGTTGAAGTCCAAAACTCAAGAGAATTGAGGAAAATTAATTATAATGATAAAATACAAAATATAAGAAATACCTTTTTGTACCAAGACAGTTCTGAATCTTGAACGAAGATGTGAACTCCGAACCGAGCCCCAGGCGAGTATCTGATATGGATCATATGAATTCCGTGTCTTTGAGCCGAATTATAATCAACTTCAATCGTCAATGAAATGTAAAACTCATAAATGTAGTATTCAATGAAGTAATATCTATCCATTTCATCAGGGCGTCAAACCCATACATATAGCCGAATATTACAGAATCATATACGAGTATTCTGTATAATTTTTTCTATAGCTGAATGAATGTGCATTCGGTGATGAAGGTTCAATTTGATAAAATGAATATTCATAGGAAAACAAGTTCATTTCCTTGGTTATTTTGATCGACTAATTTAATTTTATCTTCCATATGTCATGATTTACTGATCCAAATGACTATTCAGTATATCGTTTATCTCATTTAATTGTTCTTATATGCAGTTAAATTGTTCCTAAGTGATAGAAACTCATCCAAGAAAATAATAGTGCGAATGAATGCGTACATCAACATACTAAATATTCAATTAAAAAACAACGAACATCAAGACCAACCAAATTGATAACACAGGTGCCATGAATAATTTAGGATTGATGAGGAGTTGGTTTTGAATATTGAAATTTCTATCGATAATTTGGTGAGCTTAATACAATGTGGCTCATTATAAAGCGTGCTCTCGACTTTTCACTTGGTCTGGTTACGATATATATAATGAAGAATTTTTTAATATTTTTATATCAATGACTATTTTGCATTTGGATCAATTATAAGAGGAAGAGAAAATAATGACAGATGACGAGATATGAGATTGATATTTATATTGACATTATTTTGAACAGAAGAATCAGCAAGCTGAGTTCCATCAAAGTGAATCTGTATTCGTATATGAGCATGGTTTTCTTGCCAAATTGCTTAGTTTAAGTTCCGTTTTCGGACTTCTACTCTTTTATTACATATCGATGACATTGTATCACGTGTTAAGGACGGTCGTTACACTTCTTATTTTCTCGCAGAAGAAAAATGTCGTGCCAGTTTGAAATGTGAAGAACTGAACTGGTTATTTCACTCGTAAACGGATGATACCATCACATAATTCTGCATTTTATGAGAAAAGTCCTTTGTATATGGTGAGGATTTTGGTTCATAACAAACTCTCTCAACCTCTGAATATTTTCAAATATTCTGTAAAATAATTCGAATTTCAATTAATTATTTCATTTTTTTGTGCTATATCTTCCTTTTGTGTCGTGTCTTATATGATGAAATTGATTTTATAGTTAAAAATTATCAATTATTTTTATCATTAGTATTATTATTATTATCAATCTCGATTTTGAATAAGAGAGGCAACACATTGTTTTCATATAGTATTGCATATCTGATGAGAAGTGGAATTTTGGAATAATCTAGAGAAGCTATTACTTTTGAAAATGATAGATACAAGTTCCAGATAAGAATTAATGTCCATCAGTTTATTAGTGAATATGAACACGTGTCGTAATTCATTGTGTATTAGGAAATCGTAATGAATACGTAGTTTTTTCACTATTAAATTCCATCAAGTAAGGCCAAGTCAATATAATGAGGCCATGAAAAATGAAAATATTCATAGAATTTTAGAAAAAAATGCATTTGTGCCGTGTGATGGAAAAGCGTGAGATGAACAAAATTCTGATGGTCATGATGGCTTATCATGGGCGATTTTACTTTCCTCGCAAAGTGATCTAACTCACTCTAACAATTCATAACTATTAGGTAATGAATTGAACAGCATAGGTCCAAATGTTTGATCAGATCTTTGACGATTTGTAGGAATGTGAAAGTAGTCTCCAATTCTATACATAAAATACCATTATTACATCGTATGTATCGGCATCGTATGTATTCATTGCCCAAATTACCTTCGATAGGAAAGTTTTAACTGATGTGCCCGAGCGAGTTATTTCGTATTCATATTATATAGATATATTCAGATACATAGATGAAAATCGATTTTTTTCAAATAAATTTTATAGGTGGAAAAAAAATAAGAAAATATGACAGAAAGCCAGAATATTACAATTCCACCGGTCAATGTAACAATAGTCCGGTGTCAATCAAATGTCAATATGATATTGATGTTTATAGTTGAATTAGACTGAAATCATGAAATATTCAATCAGAGTAAATGTGCAATGTTCTCCATACCCTAGCAACTTGGTCACGTTTTCTGAAACGTCCTGTAGACCGATAGAAAACAATGTCGAAATTTATATCGCTATAAGAACAAATATTCATCGTATAGTATTTTTTTTAAAAAAGGTTATCTGCTTCACCCACTATATTTTTTCGTGACATATTTATTACCATTCACGCTTCCATAAGAATGGTTATGTTAGATGCTTGTCTGTGAAGAGAATATTTGAGTTGCAACAAAATGGTGTCCTGAGTAATTGATTTAATAATTGATTATCGAGTCTGAGATTGAAGAATAGTCATCGTCGCTTGTGGTAACAACAAGCGTTCAGGACTTTCCATGAACAATTTAAGCTAAGGTTTGAGTTCAAATATTCAAATAAGGAATATTGACCATAAAGAACAAAGACCAAAAAGACCAAATCCATTATACTTGGACTTTAATATTCTCTGTGAATACAATAATTTTCCACATGAAAGGGAGGCAGTGATGGTCACATCACCAGACGCATTCCAGTGCAGCTTCATCCATTCATCATAGAAAAAAACAATCATGAGAAGAACCTGGTAAAATGACCGAATCGGTTGAGCCAATAAAAGAACCAGGAAGGAAGGAAGTGTCTTAATAAGGGTTAGGTATCAGACTATTATTCGTCATTCATGCATTGGCAACATTTACCGTAAGAAAAGCATGATTACGTGGCCCATTGGAAAAATTAGGATTATTTTGGAGTGTCACTGAAGAGGTAACTGGCGTCATCGCATAATCACAGATGAGGTTGTCTACTCTGTGGCATAATGGTGGCCCATTGGCATCCAAACGGGTCTTCACATTCTAGTAAATCAATCAAAGTTAATACCTAATACACTCACCCTGTTCCGGAAACTATAGTAGTAACAAAAACGTGAAACTGTGAAAATTGCTAAAATACATTGAAACCTATGAAAATTGACCTGAGGTCCAAATGAGCAATTTTCATTAATCTCAAGTAAGTGAACAAAATTTTGGAACAAAATCAACCTGCGGAATGGCAGGATCTCGTAACAAACAAAATTGTCCTTGGTTCAGGTGCTTTTTCCCTCTATCGATATTAGATTTTGAGAAGATTCGAAAATGAAATTTTATAAATTTGAAAACATGAGATAGATACCTATCCTTACGTGACATCAATTAAAACAGTTGATATCGATACCAAATGAGGTCGAATCTTGATACATCAAAACGTTGAATACGTTCAATTAAATAGGTATACCTATCAAATAACCTTGTGGATAAGAAAGAAAACAGCAGGCAAGGATAATTTGAAAAGATAAAAATGAGCATGTAAATTAGGAAGATTCACGATAAGCAGATCCAGAAAACAAACTCGCAAAATAAAATTATCATATAGGTAGGTTCATATAAGGTAAACACTCCGTATAATAGATATGAGTTTATTTATGAGTAATATCAGATTCATCTATGAAAATCAAAGATAATCCAAAGGAGGATATAAGGGAAAATTAAATGGTCAAAATTCAACCAACATTCAAATTCATGAAAACTACGTAAAAAAAACACATCATCTTCCGAAGTTTCACTTCATTTTCATTGATTCGAGAAAAAAATCATATAGAGAATCAACACATACATGAGATGATACTGTGATATAATGAAGATAATTACCAATGAATGCAATATTTATCGTATATCCATTGGATGAGGATCAATCAAGAATTCATCATGACATCGAAATCAGCTTCATATTTCAATATATATACGATATAATCCCTATTTACTTTTGAAACCGAGTAGTAGATCCCATGGTTACGGTTACCACAAGGACTGTGATTGGTGGAATTGCCCATTTATCCATAAGTTTCATGGATTGTGAAGGAATTGGACATTCAGCACGAGCCGTCGTTGTTTCTTGGTCAACATTTTGTTTTGTTGAAATCTTTGTCTTTTGATACCTTTCACGAAGAAGATTTGAAAAGTTCAGCTCACGAGGCCACAAATGCATCGAGATAGATACCGAGCAAGGATTTTTAATACCCAAAAACCCCTAGTTGGAAAATTATGTATAACTACATTCTCAAAAACGTGAAATTTATTCCTATATGTTCTAATGTATTGCTCTTTTTCAAAATCAATATTTTATCGAGGCAAGTTGGATCGAATCGTGTTACTCTGAAATAGTAAGAAGTAAGTAGTAAATTACTTAGTTCTATGTACAAATACTGCATACATCAGTATTTAATGATATTTATTTTCATAATCGGAAAGTTAAAGTTGATTTATTCCACATGAATAACTCCGACAACAGTGTAATAGTTGATGGGCGAACGAAAAAGTGAACGTAATTCGAATAGTAAAATATGGTATAACATGACGATGAGAATGCGAAGCCAGCAGATGTCTCGGGAGAAAGTGAAGAGGATCCACGAACCCGGGCCATACTCTCATGACCTTACCTCACGCACTGACAGTTTAGGAGATCTCTTTGGTCTTGTATCGCCTCCTACACCACATGGTGCCTTATTGGTCCTCGTTTCACAAAAAAACTAATAACCTCAGATATTCAAGGGTACAAAGTTGACAATTCACAAGACAGATAGATAGTTTGGTATTGAATTCTAATGTCTTGATGGCTATTCGAAAGAAAAAAAGAAGCAGTTCCTCATATGAGAAGAGGAAATTTGTTCGCTTTGAAGGATTTCTTCGACTCACATTTTACAAATCAATGAAAATCTGTGGAAGGTTAACGAAGAGAAGAAGACAGGTAATGGGAATATTACTGTGTAGGGCAAATGATGCACATAACAATGAAATAATGAGAAGTATTCCCCTGACGACGATTGTAGATAATAGTCTTTCCAATATCACTTGAGTTACTTCTATTATGTTTATATGTGATACATTCCAATTTTCAGAGCTGACACATTGTTTCTCAAAATCTTGAAAAACCAAATAGGTACCTTGCAAAATCTATACTAATTTCTATTCATCTTCGTGGATGTTTCGGGAGCGATTCTGCAAAAAACACCATTTTTTATATCATTAACGATCAAATAGAGTCACAAAAAGAATTGAACTTCAACACGCTGAGTCTAGTCTAATTCTGTGTTAGTTATAATTGTTACTAACTGAAGACGATATTAATTTACTCTACCTTTCACAATCCATACAGGTTTCTGACTGCAACGAATAAACTCAATTACTACCAAATCTACCAAAAAACATAGAGAATATCTTACCAGTTATTGAGAATATGCAGTTTACAGTTTCAGAAATAACAAGAAATACAGTTTCAGTAGCATTTTCTGGCATAACATTTTTCCGTGTCAGCCACTCCAGATATATATTATATTCTTTTTGGTATTAAGCTCCACTTTTCGATGGAATTGATGATTTTCTTGCTTTTTCAGCTTTATTCAAAATATCCTTCATTGTATGGGGTAGGAAAAGCTCGTTTTTTCCGCAAACACGCTTAATAACAATGTTCTGTTTATAAACAAGTATACATATCGTAGCAACCAAGCAATAACAAAACTCCTATTATCAACGGTACCTGATTCAAATATAGCGGGATGGTAATGAATTGGTCCATTTATTCCGTTTTAAAAGTTAAAAAGATTTCATTGAAATCGGTGAGAAATAAAATAATCTATGTACCACAAGAATTGATGATCCCACGCAATTGCTATCCCTCTGGTCAGGCCGTCGGAACTTGATACATAAATATTTTGATACCATAAACTGAAACACGAATTGTTTTTATTTGTTCGTATTCCGTTAGGAACATCTTTTCGATGATAAAAATTTATGCATGAGGATTTTCATATGTACAGAGAGGAACTGTAATATATTCAATGGATCATTTCAATTATTAAATTCTATTATGTTGTAACAACTCCTACTAATTTCATAATTCTCATGGAATTCCACAACAAATTCTTTCACTGATATGTGGAAATTTATGGTCCATATCAGATGAAAATAAAACTCGGCAGAGCATACAGACTACAATTTCGGATTTGATTCATTTGGGGAGGACATTCTAGATTTCTATTATTAATTTTTTTCTGTTGCATACAAATTCCTCATCAGCATATTATTCAGGGCAACCGAACCGAGTTTATCTCAACTGGTATACAGAGTGTCACCAGTGAAGCTGGCATCAATGGAATATCTTAGATTATTCAAATGCTAGTCTTCAAGTCCTCCATCTAACTGGGAGCTCTTGGTTTTTCTTAACCAATCGTCGGAAACCGGCTGTACCAACTAGGATTATTCACTTCATTCATTTATTTATCCAATAAACTTCGCTAAACGATAGTTTTGAGTGAATAATCTTTGCCAACCAGCTGGTTTTTGATCACTACGTCTCTTGGTCTCTTTCTTCCGGTCGTTTCAATTCCTCTCTCTCTCTCTCTCTCTCTCTCTCTCTCTCTCTCTCTCTCTCTCTCTCTCTCTCTCTCTCTCTCTAAATTCCATCAGTATAGAGAATATATAATGTCATATCTTTGTTTGTGACGCCTCTAGCGTACCGTGTTCGTACAAGAGTAATTGCTATCTTTGTCAGAAACTATGAGCATGACATAAGAATATAGTCGAAACGTATGTCGTGATCTTCGATCATTGAACAGACTAGATAAGTAATCCACACCCCTGGCAATACAGTTTGTTTGGAAGCAACATCTATAGTATCTATCTTTGTCTAAACAAGGATAGCAAAACCTGATTCTCCCAGCACCAGTGCCGTGTTGTCAGAGGGGGTCGAATTTATTATTAATTCATGATGAAACCAAATTGAAAATCCGTAACAGTTTCAGTGGTACTTTTTAGCATTTCTTGGTTGGAAAATGAACATCTTTATACTTCCTTCACATTGTTACGAGAAATTCGAATACATACAATCCTATGGTGATTTTTGTAACTTGCTTGTAATCAATTAACTTATTATGACCACGTCACAAGAAAAGTTCAATTCTCAACGCCATATGAAACAATATACTTACTATTCAGTATACAGTTGTCTACTTATACTTTATCATAAATAACGTTCAATTTCAATAATGAACATTTATATCTTTGGCGATCAGTGACAGTGCATGTAAGTATATTTACGATTTCAAATTTCAGTACCTACTAGTGGAAATAATTTTCAAAAAAGTGAAAAACTCGTTTTCAAGGCAAATAGATATGATTGAATATTTGAATGTAATTTTCAAATCTGAAGATGAAACTTGTTTATATCATTTCACGATATCGTCAAAAATGAAGGAGGTTTCATCTTGAGCAGAATTCATATATTTTGACGCAAAAAATTGATGTCTGATTATTTCATTTCATGTAGATAGATGAAAATCGATGATGAATATGTGTTGACAAGTATTATGACGAAATGTTATATCAACAATAAAATCATGAATCATGTGAAGATGTAGCAAATAGCAGTGTTTCTCATTTAAAACAGGACTGAAATGAAAAACAATCATGGATAATCACACAAATAATTTATTGATTTTTTAATAGGATTGTTTTTGTTAACATACTTCTTACTCTAACTTCCGTTGAATCTTTCAATTTATTTGCCTCATGATGAAGTCTTACAGTGAAATATTTCTCCAAATTAGTTTGACTAGTTTGACTGGGTTTGTTGTTCGGAGGTCGTGATAAAAGAAGAATTTTCGCATTAATTTCGAGTGGTAAATCGATCGGTCCATCTCTGTCCGAGAGTGGCACTGTGACCGTATCTGACCAAATAGCGAATTTCAATATTTATTTTGAAAAAATGTAGCAAGTTATTAGATACTGGAATATTTTTTTTGCTTAACATGCCCATTCTGGAAGACAAGTTAGTCGAAAAAAGGTGTCACTCACAAATAGAGAATATCTTTCAAGTATTTGAAGGTTGAATTCCGAGCGCTGTGACATTTTTGGGCTGATCATATATCAGTCCTGACTGAAAATATATTGAAATGAATGATATCTATATATATCTATATTTTATTATATATATATATACAGGGTCGCTGATATGTATGGAAACGGTCGATTATTTCCTAAAGTAAGATAGCTAGCGAAAAATGTTAGGATACAAAAGTTGTAGGGTTTTTCAAAATCCATTAAGCTAATGAAAAATTAAGTATACAGGATGAGTCAAAAAGTCAGGACGAAACAAAGTTGCTTTTTCTCTAATGGGACACCCTGTATATTATTCCACATTTCAATTCTGCTCGAAATTCTGAACAAAATTGATGACGCGCATCATTTCCTAAATTCAACCGATTTCGAGATATCGAATTTTGAAAATAACTTTTTACTACTCTCAAATTTATTAAAGAAAAAGCACGAAATGATGCATATTTATTATTAAAGTCACCAAAGGTGGAGTATGTGGCTATTATGATTACAATTTAATTATAATTTTTTTTACAGAAAATAAAAAAAAGCATAATTCAGAGTTCAAATTTCCGTTTATAAAATAGGGTCCTATGACGTGTCCACCAATAATGCCACACCAGACATTTACTTTTTGTGGCCGTTGAGTGTGAACTTCCTCCATCCAATGTGGATTTTGGTCTGACCAATACCTACAGTTGTGTCGATTTACGTGCCCGTTTAAACAAAATGTAGATTCGTCAGAAAACAATATGTGGTTGACAAAGTTGACATTTTCGCTTAATTTATCCATAATAACTTC
Source organism: Gastrophysa polygoni (assembly GCA_963576655.1). Classification (NCBI taxonomy): domain Eukaryota; kingdom Metazoa; phylum Arthropoda; class Insecta; order Coleoptera; family Chrysomelidae; genus Gastrophysa; species Gastrophysa polygoni. The sequence continues at coordinate 16,916,866 of OY755087.1, forward strand.
ACAGAACTCGATTCTAAGATCAAAATCGTCTCCACTCAATTCTTGTACCAATTGAATTTTATATGGATGGAATTTTTGCAGTTTGCAAATTTTTTGAATGGAATATCGACTCATGTTATGATTCAAAGCCCTCTGTTGTGCCGAATTTATTGGATTTTCCACCACATCTAACATGACATTCAAAGCATTTTTTTCATTTGTAACGCTTACTGGTCTTCCACTTTTTGGTCGATCTTTGACATCTCCAGTTTCATGAAAACGCTGCAATGTTTTTGAAACGGTTGATTTAGAAATTGGTTCCCGATTTGGATGCAATTCATTAAAAATATTCACTACTTGGTCACAACTTCGTCTTCTATCACCGAATCCTATGATCATTAAAATTTCAATATGCTCAGTATTAGTTAAACGTGCCATTTTTGCGCGAAACTTATTTACACTAAATGTATTTTTGACATGTGTTGTCAAGATCATCACTGTTAGACAAAAGAACGACGCGGCGTTGTTATGGAGCTGGAAACTTTCAAAGGTAACTTGATGGACTATGAACTTAATGGACTAACATTTTTGGATAATTTATTATAAGTTATTTTCAAAATTCGATATCTCGAAATCGGTTGAATTTAGGAAATGATGCGCTCTATCAATTTTGCTCAGTATTTCGAGCAGAATTGAAATGTGGAATAATATACAGGGTGTCCCATTAGAGAAAAAGCAACTTTGTTTCGTCCTGACTTTTTGACTCATCCTGTATACTTAATTTTTCATTAGCTTAATGGATTTTGAAAAACCCTACAACTTTTGTATCCTAACATTTTTCGCTAGCTATCTCACTTTAGGAAATAATCGACCGTTTCCATACATATCAGCGACCCTGTATATATATATATATATATCATTCTCAGAAATGAGCAGAAGAAATCTTTGCACAAATTCAAAATTCCAAAATCTCCAATGACTGATACAATATTTTATAGTAATAGAAACACACAATTCTTCCATTAATTTTGCTGGCGATTGAATTTTAATAATTAATAACACATAAGAACTTTTTTTCATTTTCTAAAACAAAATTCAATCTTCAGTGCTATCGCCAATCCAAAGTTCTAGAATTGACACACTGTATAACATATTATTTATAATTATTATTCTACCTATTGGTATATGTATCTTCATCTATCCACATAGGTACATGTATATATTCAGAGAGAACCTACCTTTCTAAACATTCACAAAGTGATGAAGTTATACGAAGATTGAAATCTCTGACAATTTCGCAGTTTTTGGATTTATCACTAGCGAACTACACCTTATTACGAGAGTTATACGATGCAATCTTGTGGGAATAATTTCCGAGGAAACCTATTTGGGTTAAGAACGTGATGTCTGTTTGTTTTTGAGGAATAATATGATGGGGATAAATAGAGAATGCATGTCTGATACACCATGAATGTGTTCGAAAAAATAGGTACCTACCTATAGTTTGTCCAACAAGAGTAGATATGATGTCCTTCGCCTGAGGGCTATATGGGCAATCTACTCTCGAGTTTTACAGTTTACATTCCTACAAGCGGTGATCTGAAATTTCGATATATCGATACAAATCGAAATATCTAATAACGATATGTCGATATGTATTCGATATATCAATATTATTTTCTCATGATATCGTTATTCCATAACTCGTATCTTATTTCGTTTTTCCTATGATGATGCAAAAACTATAGACAACGTATCTAAGTGGAAATGGGTGATTTAAATAATGTTAAAAATCGATCGATTCATCGATACATCGATAGTTATCGATACCAAAACGTATATCGATATCAGTGTTCAATATCGCACACCCCAAAATCCTACTAGGTATTGATGAAAATCATCATAAAAAAATCTCTGGATCTCTCAATCTCATCTTTCACAATAAATTGCTCCTCAAAATGATTGATAGCATGATATATTTTTCTTTTTTGTTGAAATTGATCGTATCGTGTAGGCATCTCAGATAGTGTACTCACATTTTTTATCAAACCATAGTTCGAAATCATTTTTTTGTTTTTGATATAAATCTCGAAATCTAAAAATTTACGTATACTCTATCCACTAGAATCTCATATGCTTTATCGAGAATACTATTGTTAACAATATTCCTGATTTTAAATTCGTCATCAATTCATTTACATATATTACATATCCTATTGTTTGAATTTGCAGCAGATGTGCAAGTTGAGTGAGATTTGTGGCCACTCATTGAGTTGCTGATAACGAGTAAGTGCGTCAAGATTTTTTTCTGAATAAGTTATAGTGATATAGTGATTGGTGGTAGGTAGTCAAGTAGTGTTGAGTTTTTTTTTTTTTATCTGTGGACAACACGAAAGGGAAACCTATGATTTTCGATGGAAATCGTGTTAGCCAGCGGTGGAATTTTGGGAAAGAAGGAAGGTGTTGGAATTTTTCTTGAAAGTTTGGAGGTTGTAAGCATCAGGAAAGACTTCACTAGGCAAAGAATTCCACAACTTTGCCGTTCTATTGATGAATGATGCTTGGTATAGCGATGTTCGAGCCTGACAGAGTAGGGGTGACCAGCTTGAGCTAGTCTGGTTTGTCTACTAGGAATCGCGAGTGGTGGCATAATAGATGATATTTCCGTTGAGCACCGACCGTGAAAGTACCTATAAAAAAGGCAAAAATCGCCGACCTTTCTACGATGATCTAGAGAGGTCAATGATTTGGTGAGTGTTGTGTCATCGACTAGGCGAATAGCTCTCTTCTGAATTGAATCTAAGAGCTTAAGCGTATGTTTGGGGGCTGAGCTCCAAACATGTGAACAGTACTCCAGGACAGGTCGAATTTGTGCTTTGTAGATCATAAGCAGTTGCTGGAATGTGAAGTATCTCTTCGCCCGGAAAAGGAAACCGAGTTTTTTTGAAGCAGTTTTCGCAATGGACCTCACATGATCGTCCCATGAGAAAGCACTGTTGGTGGTGACACCCAGCATGGATATTGACGACCTCATAGGAACAGTGGTACCCGACATCATCAAATTGGGCATTGTGTGATCAGCCTTCTTGGTGAACATACAAGCTTGATTCTACTAGATTCTCAGATCCCCATTTCAGAATTCTTGTCAGATCCTCATTTAAAGCATCAACCTGTCTTCGCCTTGCACCTCTGGCCTCGTTGGATGATATAGGGGCTCTAGAGGAAAAGGCGGAATGAAGTGTACTATCATCCGCAAAGCTATGAACTGGGCTGGAGGTCACATTCAACAAATCATTGATGTGGAGCAAAAACAAAGTTGGTGCCAAGACAGAGCCTTGTGGAACACCAGCATTGATCGTCATTGTATCAGACGAGACCCCGTCTACCACCACGTAGAGTGATCTATCTGCAAGAAAACTCGTTAGTAAAAGACACAGTTCCTAGTTTGAATACTTTGGTTGCAATTTCTGAAACTAATGGGTTTGCAAATATATACTAATAAATCATTGAATTCTTTTCTGCTTGAACTTTAAAATTTTCCAAATCTCCAAAAGTAATAGCATTCATATTTTGAACTTTTTGGTATGAGTGTCATGTGATTGAAATTTGGAGAAATTTTATTTTCAAATCTTAAAGAATTGAATAGAAAAATATTTATTGTAATAATAAAATTATGGTTTGTATGGGTGCTTAGCATTTATAGTTTTCATGGGTGCATGTACATCAAAAATTGTTATAAGCATATCATGTAGCCAATAAATGCCACTGAGTATACACTGATGAGTTTGTTCTTTCTGAATGATATCAGAATCAAGATTTGTATTGGGTTGGACCCACTTTTCTGCGCAACCTGTGATTCATTTAGATGTTGTGTTCATGAGGGATATAGGATGGTGAACCAACTCTTCCATTGTTTCTCTCCAAAACATGTAGACCTGTCAAAAAACCTTACTAAGATTGATGTAATAGACTAACTAGTGTATTACATCAATTTACTAAGGCCGCACCACTTGAGTAGAGGTGGCAATGTGAAGTAAAATCCGCATCAACTGATAACGACGGATATCTGACAATAGATAACTACAGGTTGAAATCTTGCATTCATGTTCAATTTCAAATTCCAATCGTATTTTCCAGAGTTTTTCATAGAAATATAATATAAACTAGAATGCCAATAGATGCGCGTGAACGAAACGACACACCAAAGGGGTACATGCACTTCTGAGTTTGAGCATTGTGGACATATTGTTGCCAAATCTACGAATATTTTGTTGCTATAGGGAAGGAATCTATGAATCATATCAATATCAATGAGGAAAAAAGGAATTTTCAACCAACCATCAGCACAATTTTTTGACTTCAGGAAAATAAAATACATTAATCCAAGATTTAATGGCCATTTTGCTGAATACACAAAATTGAAAATATGATGAGGTATTTAATTTTCTCGAGTTGGCAACCCTTTGTCAATAAGGGGCGTAGTCATAGCTGTCAAGCCACGTGTACAGGCACGGTTTTAATTGCTTTTCTGTTTATTGGAAATTGTTGTGGTTGTGTTTTGAATATCTTCGGATTTTATTGTTGTCGTGTGTTCGTACTGCAAGAATTATCCTTTAGTGAGTCTTCCGTTTGTGTTATTTTGATTAGTGACTAAAGTGCCCGTAAAATCAGAACTTCTTACGGTTCAATCACTTGAAACAATGAAGTGCATGGTGCTGTTATGTAAGAATGCTAGGAAAATTCCAGGAATATCATATACAGTACAAGAGGAAGGGACTTTCAAAGTTGATTTTATTTTATCACAAGTGATTTTCAATCCAGATCAAGACTGTTTTTGTCTCTGGGTTGATCTTATTCGAGTTATAGAATTTTGCTAGTATTAAAATTATTGTATTTGTTATTGATATGAATAAATGTTACCCATAATGATTATGATCTTCATTTGTTCTTATGTTCACCACGTATTTTTGGAAATATCAATGATGTTGGCAGGTTATTTTGTGCATTTTTTTGGTTTCCCCTGTGAACCGTTTGAGAATTTAGAAATTTGATGATGCGAATGGAAACTATCCATAATGCACCAACTTATCAACAATAAAAAATCATTTCGCAAATTTGATGGAATTTTTTCCCATTTATATACACTATTTAATAATAAAAATGTAATACGTATGGCCGAAAATTTTTGACACACTCAATATTGACTGTTGATTTACATAGTACTGAATCATTGTTTCTAAATGAACTGAGGTTATGAATATCTTTCTCAAAAAAATACAGGTTTCTCAACTCAAGTATTGTATATTATAATTGATATTATTACTATGAATCATAAATCATCACGCATATCATTTATATACACAAAAATTTCGAAATATTTCCTACATGTACATTGGAAAACGAATTTGGGAGGCCGACTCTGTCTCATTTCAAATCACGCGGCATCAGTTTTGTTCACTGCACAAGCTCAAAAGTGGATGTGCGCATAAACTCTAGGCGTCAGCTAATTTCCAGTGTATTGGCATTCTAGTTTATATTATATTTCTATGGAGTTTCTAATATAACCATCAAGATCAGGAGTGACGCCATCTAGATTCGATGTTGAGAAACCTCAGTAAGGTATTAAAATTCTATCTAATCAAGTAGGCGAAAGTCTACAACTTTTTATAGTAGCTGGATATAGGGAGGTGGGATACCAAATACCAGTCTTTATTTACATCATGGTGAAGACTGAGGAGGTACTATAGAATTCATTGAGGTGGTCTGTGATCCGTCCAACTTCCATATTCATGATTAAGTCTGCATATTCAAATGAAAATGGCGTATGCGTTGTTCAATAGATTGCATTTGTATCTTTCTTCAGAAAAACTTGAATAGCTCAATACATTATATGTATTGGATATAATACATGAATTTTATGAATTTGAATTAAAAACAAAGAGAAGGTGTCCTAGTGAACATAAAAAAGATGACGTCACATCTTGAGAAAAAAGCTTCCTTGACCATCTCTGCAAATTTTCAGATCATGCTACTTTCAGTTCTTCATATATAGACACGTTAACTCATGAAGATATATACCCTCTATAAAATTTGGCTCGTTTTGGGACGGAGCTTGGACGAGGCTCAAGAATGCAGATGGCAATCCCAGACGAAAATGAATCATGGATTGTAGTCGGTTGGAAGTCAAGGAAGCATTCATCTGCAGAACCATCCCGTGTCATCAGAGATTGGTTACCTACTTCAATCCAAAAAGAACAGACCGAGATCTTGGGGAGATCCGGGGAATGGAAGAAGGTTAATCGACTACCAGCTTGTCACGAAAAAGCAGGTGAATTGCAGTGGTTACGTTGAAAAATGGTGTTGCGAATGAAATGTTTCGCCAGTGATGGGCCTCATAGGAAACTACAGACCCCTATGAGACAGTACAACGGTAGGAGTCGTCCCTATAGGTTTGATGTCGTTGTACCATTATCGACGAAGAAATATCCTGGTTTGCTTGGACTACTTCATAAACTGGGTAGAGGCGTGTATTGTTACGACGTGACCGTCCCTGAGCTCCTACTGAAAAAACATCAGTCGCTTTGCGATACCTACCTATGGAACGTCATCTTACTAAGGCCGCAGCAGATACAACCCTAGGAGGAAGAGCTTCCGTAGGAGGCATTCATCAGAGCGTATACAGTATTTCATCGAGAGCAAGGTTTGGTGTGACCGAAGAAGAACGCCGCGACTGAACACATAACGCTAATTCATATGCAATGTCCCATAACTTCACTCAGGATTTTTTTTTTCGGAAGCAATTCGGTTAGCTGGAGGGGGTTCGTCCACAGATTTCAGACAAGTGAAAAGGAAAAGAACTTTCGAGATGACCCAGAGAGCGAATGAGAGACATTGAAGATGAGTGAACCCAAGATAAGTGAGTGAACATAGAATAACTATAGTATATATATACTCGTTGAATTACTGTGCACAGAACACAGTATCTATATATACTCTTTGTCTTTACTGTTTATTCTCGCATACCAACTCATACTTTTATTCATCAAATCGTGTCAGTCGTTTGTCGTTTCACGTTTCAGTCAATTGTCAGTTTTGTTATTCTTTTTTCATGGCCACCTGTCAAGAAAGATAATTGGGTTTCACGAGTTTTTACGTGAATTTTAATTCGCATTATTTGCAATTTTACATGTTCTCATGGTGTTTTCTCAAGTCTCATGCAATTAGTGCTATTACGTCACTTTTTGCGCTGTAGTTGATCGTACATCGGGATTCCACAATCACTGAAGTTCTGGAATATCGTTTTTAATCAAAATAGCCTTATGAAATCCTGAAAGCTACTTCCCAAGTTTTCATTTATTCGCTAGCTCATTGTTTTCTGTCTGTCCATGCTCACAATTCAATGATGAAATGGCAGAAGACTGCACAGTGGTGAGGTTTTCAAGGGAACCATCCCTTGCCAAAATAGAAAATCTGAAGCAAAATGACAGCCCAGATAAATATTCTGAATTCGAGCACTTTAGCATTTTTTACGCAATATGTATTGCTTTATCGATCATAACCTATGTCCTAGATGTGGCGTTGGCTTGTATTTTATTATATTTCTATTCAGTCAACGGACATGGGTTGTATTTTGCTCTGACACTTACTTTCATAATTCTTCCTGCACTTATTATGACCACTGTTAGCTTTCGTTGGTAAGTGCTCATTACAATGTTCATCAATTTAAGTTATGATAAGATTAATATTTATCAGTCAGTAGTAGAAAAAAAAACACTAATCTATTGAAATATTCTCTCTGGATGATGAAAAAATTGAATAATTCCACTTAGGGGCGCCTACAACTCTTTCAATTGCATGATGGAATTCATGAATGTCTATAGTTGATTCATTATCCAAATTTGTCCATTGCAACTGTATCTGATTTTTGTAAACAATTACAGAATGAATGAAGGGTTCTGAGTTCTTTAAAAATTGGTCAAGTGGTTTCATCAAACTTATTAGAAGTTATGCTTCTTACAGCAAGTTTTTGTAAAACTAATATCTTTTCAAGTTGTATCTTGACCCAATTTATAATTCTGTATGTGAGAAAAGAATGATATAGTGAGTCTTTTTAATCCTTTTAATAACAAACACTCACCTGCTGAGCCTGTTACTATTGTATTTTATGTTATTAAATTTATATGTTCTATCCAAGTTGAATCAATCTGTATGCCTAAATATTTTATAATCTGTTGGTAATGGTGAAATTATTGGATAATTTATTTTATATATTCTTATAATACTGTAGAGTTTAGACTCAGTAAATAGTTGTCATTCACTGATGATCAAAAACACCCTTAGGTTCTAGGTGTTAACAGGGGCAGAAATAAATGATTGAGAAATGTAATCAACAATCTCTGAGGCATAGGCCGATGGTACTCAACTGTAGAAAAAGAAATACTCTGCAAAAATACTTGACAGTTTGTTTCATTCATGTTTAATGTGGTCATTCCATTTTAATTTGATTCCAAATATGATACTAGAAATATCTGCTAGAATCAGTTTTTGATACTGAAATATCACTCATCTATTGAAATAATCCTGATTCTATTGGGTCAAGTGATAATGAATTTGATGCACACTTTACTAATCCATTGATTTTGATTTGAAAAAAATTATGAATTTCAATATCCTTATATCTTATACCTAATCTCTAAATAGTTGTATGTCAAAGATGCAATCTTAAGTTGCAAAAAATATTTAATTGAATATTTTCCAGGTATATTTTGGATCATGATGATCCATCACTTGACAAAACTTCAGTGTCCCAATGGATAATCAGGATCATATTTTTGATGCTACAATTGGCTCCATTGCTCAGATATATTGACACTCTCATCTTGGGTATCTGTAGTAAAATTGCTGGAGCCACTGAAAATGAATCTAAGAGAGCTCTTTTGTATAGACGAATGCTGGATGAAGACACCAATAGTGCCCTACTGAGGCTGTTCCACTGCTTTTTGCATGCTGCTCCTCAGGCTATAATACAACTGGTGATATTGTTGATACATGTTGTGCATCCTGAGAAGCCAATGTTGAATATAAGTGAGTAAATATCATCAGTAGTAAAATGACAAGATTAGGGAAAATTGCTGGTCATTGTTATATATAGTGCACAATTGTTTTTTTCATAGTTCAACTTGCATGAGTAAAGTGTTTTCAAAAATTATCAGTGATTTCAGAGAGTTTCATAAATCAAAACTGTATTCAATATCTTTTTAAACATTATTCTCAATAAAAAAGGAAAAAATTGCTCAAACTTGTTCTCATTATACTGCACTGCAATTCATTCAGTTCTGAAAAGAACTTCAAATTTAAAGAAGTGGACTATATATAATGAGTGGCAAAATTTCATGATTATAAACTATTGAATTATATGTACATTTGGGAAGGTATGCCTTGGATGATACTACTATGTTTTGCTACTATAATATTCAATCATTTGTCATTGTTGTTAGTTACATAAACTATTTTGATTCTGATCATCCACTATAAAAAATCGTTGCGCTCTTTTTAACCCGTTCAAGTTTTGACTCATGGGACGTTGGACTCTAAAGTTGAAGGAAGCAGTAAGTAAAAAAAATCAAATGATTCATTTTCAGATGTTGCTGTCTTGCAAGCCTGGTGTGTTCTAGTGGGCCTCATGTCCATGGCTTGGTCTTTGACTTCTTACCACCGATCTGTGAGGTATGCAAGGGATGACAAGGACAAAATAAAATGGGGAGGAATTATGGTGGCTTTCTGTTGGCAGCTGATGAGTGCAAGTTAGTGAATAAGCAAATCACAAATTATATTTTACAATGAAAGTAGAATGGTACTATGAATGAATTTCACTTAATTTTTTTCATGTTTTCAAAAAATACAATCTCACGAACTTATAGAAGATGCATAAGATGTAATGTGTTAACTCACAGTCTTTATGTCTCTCCTGATGCTCACGACCTCCAAACTTTCACGAAAAATTCCAATACCTTCCTTCTCTCCCAACAAACTCACATTTTAGGTTTTCCATTCTTGTTGTTCTCACATACCTATAATGAATACTATTTTTTTTTTTTCATGTTGATTTATCTTATTATTATTCCTATTTTCGAATTTGACATGCATGAAGTCTCATTGACGCATGATATCTAATTACTTTCCAGTTATTCCAGGTGTTCATCATTGTATAAAATATTGTTTCCCCTCAGTGTCAAGAGTCCTAGCCCTCAGCCTTCTTGCCTCGATCTTCCCAGTGTGGATGGGATGCGTTTGCGCTCTACACTGGGGTGTAATGTCCGTCTGGTTGGCCCTCGGACAACAACAAACCGCTGCCTGCAATAGTCGCTGCGACGAACTTCTTCTTTCTGCTGCCTTAGGTAATAAATAATGTAACAAAATGAAAAATATTCAGGACGAATATCGTGATCGATATTATCAATTGATTATAGAAAATGTCGCCCAGCCCTAATCAAAACTACACCATTTACCCCAACCTGAATCCAATATTATTGTAGGTCTGGCTTATGTATTGGCCTTCATATCACCGCGAGACGGTCCGACGAGATACGTCTACCTGGCCTATTACCTCGTCTGCTTCATGGAGAACACCGCGGCCCTGGTTGTGTGGTGCGTCACGAACAATTCCTCGGAGAACCCGATTTTGTACTACGGGGCCGCCGTCGGCCAAGTAGTGGCCTTTATGCTGGCCATCGCCTTCCTGCTTATTTACTACAAGTACTGTCATCCGTCCTTGATGAATCGCTCCAAGCTTCCCAGTTTAGATTCGGATTTCTTGGAGTCCGAGAGGCCGGGCTACAGCAAAAGTTACAATTTGAGGTCGCGGTCTTGATCTTTGGTGTACGTCTGAAAAGACGTGAGGGAATTCTGATATTGCACCATGCTGAAGGTAACACAAGCACACACGCTCTCGAAAATACTGATGGTGTCTATCAGAAATACATTTCATCCTGCAACCCACTCACATCATGTTGATTAACAGGTTGAAACTTGCTAATTCAAGCAGAATTTTTGCTGTTCAAAAACATCTTCAATTACTCAGACTAGAGAAATCAACCAGATTTGAGGTTGAAATAGAGTTTAAATCACTAGAAACACTTCACTGGGGAATGATCACTGGCTAAACCCATTTTCATTCATGAAAACCCAAAAAATCCACTTTTATACTCACCATGAGGATTCATAATTGTGTTTCACAGAATGAATGAAAGTTGATATTTTAAATTTGTGTAATGATTGGAGGTCTAATATTTCTATTTATTTATACAGGTTTCTTGTTGGTTCCAAATGAACTAGTTTATATATAAATTAAATAACCTTATTTGAAGGATTTTGAGTGGCTTAAAATCAATGATCTAGCTGTACCCAAACAGAAATCGAGATGTTTTATATATTTTATAGAAAATTCATGTCTAATTCTGTAAAGTCGTCCAATTACTGGCGATATTTTCTAACAATCTCAAAATACCAACTAATTATACAAAAACCTTCAAAAATGTTGCCATCTGGAGTTTCATTAATATAGTGCCATTTTGGCCGAAAATGTTTAGCGTTTTAGCGAACAAACACCATCAATGACTTCACCATTCATAGCACCATCGTTATTTCTTCCAAGACAAAAAGTAGTTATTCAGTTTATACAAAATACTTCGGATTAGTAAATTTTTCGACTCTCATAAAGCTATCTTAATTTTTTTCACCCATGTATTTTTGCGGATTCCGTTCTGGTTCTGTTGAATTTAATTAACATGATTATAACATTATTGTTTCCGAAAAGTGGGTTACATAAATTCCTTTTTTTAGGAATGGCCATAAAACTGATCCCAAATGGAGTAACAACAAAGCATTGCCAAAATCTATAAGGGGTTTTTTTTCTACGGCGAGTACATTTTGTGTTAGTTATGATTGAGGGAATTTATTATTTTTTCACTTGAATAATTCAACCTATGTATTATGTGATGTATTTTTCCTAAATGATATTGGGTGGGTAGACAGTGAAAAAAAAAAACTCTTATGAACCTTCTGTGTTATAACTTCTACCTGACTATTTGACATTTATGATGAATCAAAATGTAAATGACTCGGGGGTACTTATCCGGACAACTTTCACCACTTTCTGCTGCCTTCTTTGGCATAATGTCAAGTCTACTAGTTTTCTTTTTATTATCAATGAGAGGGGTGAATATTTTTTTTTATATTTACATACGAAACATTCACATTCGAAAATATATTGATAGAGATAAATAAAAGGTTCAAATATCATGGAAAGTGAGCCATCCTGTAATAATTTCATTGCGAAAGTAGACCAAAACGTGTATATATATATATATATATTCATTATCTTGTGAACCTGGTCTATTCATGCCAATGAATCTAAAAAAACAGGAAAACTTTCACTTTTGAGATTTTTGGTATGGCACTAAGCGATTTTACATAATATAAAAACTAAGACTGTCAAGTGCCAACGTTCTGTCGGAAATTGCCTTAAATGTGAGTGTGAAGAATTGTATAATATTGTTGAAGCTTCAAATTTTATCATTTTGTCAGTAGCTTTTAGTATTGTGATAATGAAAAATGAAACTCTATAGAAAAACATATATTATTGTTAATATATTATGAGTCTATGCAAAAGTTCTACTCATTGATATGATTAAAATATAGTCTTGAATATGTATTATAATGTACTTAAATTTTTAGTTGTATTTTCACGTTCTAATGAATTTTAAGAGCTTGAAAGTTGTATAAAAAATTCCTGAGAATATGTATATTTTTGATTTTTGAACTTTTATAGAGTATGTATTTGCCGAATTCGAAAAGGGAACAATATTCATATAGATACGTGTTCGAAAGTATTCATATTTTGTATTATATTTGAAAATATTGCAAAAACCTCAAGTATTATAGGTATTCTAAGTGTTGATTATCAATAAAATATTGTAGATAATAGTATTTTCATTTGTTCAACATCTATTTATATATGTCCCCACTGCTAATTTTTGCAGTACAAACTTAATGGGATTATGGAAAGATTTTGTACTCTATACAAGCTTCAGTACATTTTCAGTTTTGTTCAATTCATTTTTTCATTATTATTATTGAAGATAATGAACTCTTCAATTACTGTATGTAAGGTTGTTGATCACTACAGGTTAATTGAGTAAGTAGTGTATAAATTCTTTCTAGATTTTCCAGTTGAATTAACTAGATTTTCTCTCGTTTCTAGTAAAGATTGGAGTAGTTTTAACATCATAGGAAAAGAAGACAACACCAAAAACGAAAAATCAAAAAATCTGCTCACATTCTTCTGATCCGATACAATGATATATCGCTCCTAGTTCAGTTGATATAGATAGAACATGGCATCCGTTTCTTAAAACTGATACCAATTTATAAAGAAACACCTGACCAGAATTCCTCTATCCGACAACTTGTCACTTTTCAGTATCACAAACGACAAAACAAAGATATAACAAGTTATTTTCCTAACAAGTGCACAAACTGTTAGTTTTCCGCACGCTAATAGTTAGGCGAACGACGCGAAGCGGAGTTCTACTCTGTATACTGTGCTGTAAAATGCTCTGAGGTGAAATACCTTAAGCTGAGAGGAACAATAATGATCAATTCGCTGCTGAACTTGTGAATTGTCCTGAAGAATTATATAGAAGCTTCCATTATCATTCTAAACTACCGGAACCACCAGTTAATTATCCATAGCCACATTGTTGGTTACAGCCCAGCTAACTGGTGTTGATATTGTATGTAGATCGGCTCCTCTTAAACTCATATAAATTATTCAAGGGCTATGCCATATTCACAATTTTTTTCCGTAGTTTTTCATTAGTATAGCACACCACAGTTATTTTAAAAAAGTATCGTGCCATCAGCTGATTTTTTATATTGTAGTTGATCATATATATGCTAGTTAACATGTTCTTCCTCTTTGGCATATATGACTATAAAAAATAGACGGGTTATAACCAGATATTTTTATTCGTTTTCTGTATTTGTAGCGCCTTGGGTTATGAAAACTTGCTGTGCTCCTGCATTTTGCTGTGCAACCTAAAATAAAATTTGGAATTACTGAAAATTCAAGACAAAGTTGGCTAGTATGACCTCAAAAAATAAGAGGTGTGATGGAAATGGAGACAACGTTTTTTTACAGGAAGGGCATTGTAAACAATATTTGAAATATTTTACAGAGTCCTCTCTATCGTTGAAATCATGATTTCAAATTGATTTGGATGTGAAAAGAAAATACAATATTTCAATCAATTCAGGAAAAGTTCTTGATTGATAAAAAATATTGCATTTTTGACATGACAATAAAATTCTTATATATCTTCAATATCTCTTCAATAGCTGGTTTTCAAGTGATCCTTTGTTTTTCATCATGTTGTATAGATAGATTTCCAAGATAGAGAATCTGAATGCAGATGAAAAGTTCTGCTAAGAAATATGGCTATTCTTCAGCAACCCTTCCTGTGGAATTTTAGGAACAGTTGGTACTGCTGGTAGGTACTAATAAATTCATAACTTTGAATGATTCCTCAATTTCAATCTCTCTTTCGGCAGTAATAATATCTCTGTTGATAGCTAAATCATTTATTACTACTGGAAGTATGCCAGAAAAGGTAATAGATATATGTAAAATTTAATTCCCATATAATTCAAATTAAGTTAGGATTCAGTTGATCTTCTCACAATAACAAGGAATTGAAGTAACCCCTTTTAGCCCTATCTATTAAATTCAAGGTTATTGACTTTACTGAATCTCAGAAAAGTTTGCATATCAGCATTTCACATCAGATTTTCCACCTAGCGGTATGGTGGTGAAGCTATTTTTAGGACATGAAACAAATTAAGTTGTAAATTCAGTTGGATGTTAATATCGGTAGCCAATGAATGCAACCAATTTTTATTAGGAATATTAACTTTCACTGACCTGAATCAATTGAGGTTGTCCTCCTGCTGCTATTGGTGCAGTCTGAATGATAACTGGCTGTGATGAATTACCCTGGAGCTGCATTTTTATCATTTGAAGCTGTTGTGCAGTTAACTGAATCTATTAGGAAACAGATAGATGATATAATAAATATCAAATCGGGAACTACAAGCAACTCACAGGTATTTGTTGAACTTCTCCACTGGGAGTAACAATTTGTTGTATTATCTGAACATTTCCCTGGTTCTGAGGTACAGCTTGACCTTGTTGCAAAAGTACTGAAGTCTGTGCTGCATTTGCATTAGATGATGACCCAGAATCTGCATTCTGTTCAATTGTGTTGACTTGTACAGCTTGGACTTGCTGTGGTTGAACTATTTGTATGGTACCTTGGGGTGATGTTACATTTGTTGCTGCCCCTGAACTACTAGAAGTGTTGTTTTGTTGCAAATTGGCATGGTGTTGTTGAGCAAGCTGGAAATAGTAGTGAACCTGATCTGGATTAGTACTTGTCCGACTAGGACCATCCTCCCTAACCTTATTAGGTTTGATGTCATCTCTTGGGACTATGTCGATAAGAAAATCAAATTGGTCATATTTTGTTATAGCCATGGCAATATCATTCCTCTGGAAATTGGTTATTAAGCATTGGTTATTATTGACTATTCAGTTGTATGCACTCACTTGTAAAGTTCTCCTTTTGTTATCTTCTGTATGTATCCAAGCTCTGAGAGTCAGTTCATGTATGAAAATTTCTGCAGCTTTTGCAAATAACAAAGGTGCTTCTGCACTTATCATTTTGACATCTTCATCAAGTTTCATTATTTTCTTGATTCGAGCCAGCGGTAACACTTGTTGTTTGAGGTCCATCTGAAATGAACAGTGAAACATCATGCGATGGTGACTTTTATTCGAAAGTGGACTCACAACACGAATAGACCGAATTTCTTCCATAGCCTTGGTCCAAAATTGATTCAGAGCTTGTTGAGCCTCACTCTGTGTCTGACACTGATCATCTACACATTGCGTTTCCACTTTTTCTTCATTTGAATCACTGTAATTGGAAGATCTGATGAATATACATGACTGGTAACACATTCAATATATACATACGCATTCACAAAGAATAATGATGCGGACATCGTGCAGTAGGTGCAGAATCAAATTGGCAATAAATGCAATAAAAATATTCAGAATAGAAGAAATTGAAAAATAAGGCGCCTACAATTACAATAACCAATCAATGTTATCTTCATGTTCTGACTTTTCTCACTTGTGTCCCTCTTCTGTGCTTTTGACCTTAGATCACTCCCTCATCTAAGATTCTGCCCAATCGTCGTCTAACAAGAACATTGAAATAAATGAATGAAAACACATCACAAAGCATTTCTTGTATCATGGGTCGAGTGTAGTGCGTCAGGCAAAGATCAGAAGACCACTGATTTTAGAGGTAAAAGTAATAAGAAGAAGAACGTGCGCTCCCACCATTTGGACACAGATCACCTATCTACAAGGTAATCTGCATATATCTAATACCATTTGTATCATGATTCATGATCTAATACTAATATATGTTGCATAACTATAGAATAATCTCTTTGGCATAACTGTCCAGGTGTTTTGTCAACTTCTGTCCTTAACGAAGTAGGGATAAAATAATGACAACTCGATCATAGAATAATTTTTTATAGTATATATATATATATATATATACTCTTTGACTTAATATTCCAATATGGCCGAAAAATTTTGTAATTTTAAATTGGAATTTAAGGCTTTTACTTTCGTGTACTTATATTATCCAAGTTTTGTACAGTTCTACTCATCTACTTGTAATAATTTCCCGTATTGGAACTTCAGAAGAGATGATCTAATGGAACCATAGATATAGAGAGGAGGTAGAATGAGTGACAAGCTGCGCGGAAAGGAATACGCTGGACGCCGCCATCTTTAGGCCAGTTCTATAGGGGGTATTCAAATAGTTGACTCTCAAACAGAAACAATTTTTCGAGGGACAGTTTAAAGTTCCTAGACAATTTTTTAGAACGAAATATGGGATTGAAGAATATAGAAAGTGAAAATGTAATCCTTATAGTTATATATATCCTGAGAACATTATAAGTTTTGGTTCTGACAATTGCGTATGAAAAAAAAAACTGAAAAATCTACTTGAGGGCAATGAAACTATTTGTATTAATTTTCCTGAAATACTAATTATGGACAAATTTCATACGAAATAATTCATTATATATATTATACATTAGGACTGGCCTTCATATATATGATTTTATTATCTTTTAAAAAGCCAAAATCATAGTTCTTGGTAGATTGAATGAAAGGAATAGTTCTTATTACAAATATCATCAGCTAATAAGAAACTTAAAATTGGTACTCAATCGTGAATTTACTTTCAGAATTTTCTAATATTCTAATAATGAGTCGGGAATCACAAGAGACATCAGATTCAGTAATTAGTTTATTCCAATTAAGTGGAAAATGCTTTTTTACACACTAAGTGAAACATGGATAGAACACAATGATGAAATGAATACAAAGATGTATCGAGTGATGGAAATTGAAAAAACATGAATTCCGTATCAATTTAATTTCAAAATAATTTCAACTCCATTGAATACACAATACAAAAATATTGCTGGATATACATATAATATGATTACAATGTTCTAGCTTCGAAAGGCTTTTTGAACTCTGCACCCAAGTGTACAAAAGGTGTGTGCAAATGAATCATCGAAATAATATTTCTGAACAGTTGAATATAAATAACTGAAGTATGATAATATATTATTATAGTAATCCTAGCTTATTTATATAAATCAAATAAAAGTGAAAAATTATAGACAAACAACGAAGTGTAATACTGATATAAACAACTAGATAGGTAGTAGGTATGTATCCCAAAAAAAATGTTTCATAATAATTCTTGAAGCTTGTTATAATTTATGAAAATACAGGTCATACCTATTGATGGTTAAACAATATGAGTTTATTCAATTCTCTCCGTACTGGGGCTCCTTGAATGACTTCAGTGTATTTTTTTGATAAATTATAAAGCCGTATTTTCAGATATGCTCGTGTAATATGCTTCACCAAATAGAATCCATGACCCTGGTCTATTGGTGAAGATTCCAATAAAAAGTGGTCCTTCAAGTTGGGAAAGAGATCATAGATTGCGCAGTAGCATTTTTGACTGACTGCTGATACAAAGATATTTGTGAAATTGTCATCTTTTGGTAATTTATTATCTGTAGAATATAAAATTCTTCTGATTGACACCTCAGCATATTCACAAATTTTGAGCACTCCAAAATTTCCTGATTGTAGCTTGATGAGGTAAAGCCAGATTGAAACGCTGTCTCACTTCTTCATAAGCCTTACATGAGTAGAACTGAAGTGTTGCAGCAAATTCTCTCAGAACAGGGGGATAAGTTTCATGTGTGATAGTATTATTCCTTATATTTTTCATATAACGAGACATGAGCAAGTGGGGGACACTATCAGAGTTTCTTTCCAGATGTTCCACAGCATTATCAGATAGAAACTGCCCCTGTCTCAGAAATTGAGTTACAGTTCTTAATGTAGTGACTTCTCTCTTGAGCTTATCAATTCTTTGGCGAGCTGAGAACAATTGTTTTCGATAACGTTGCTGTCTTTTTCTGACCTGAATGTTTTTTGATGTAGCAACAGTAGGAGAAGTGCTGGAAGAGAAATTACCAATTTGATAAGAAACATTCTTAATACAAGTGAGAAATAGTGTAATGTGATTGGTACAAACCTGTAGCTATGTAATTATTTGATAAACTGAACCCTCCTTCTTTTTGTACTGCTATCGGTACTTGTACCTGATTTTTCAAGTGATTGGTAACTGAAAAATAAATTGATAGACAAGGATTATGAATAATCAGTACACAAAATGTTTTAGATATTTCCAACATAGGTTTTGATAAACAATATTTCTTTTCATGAAACACAAAATGGTTTTAAGATATTAAAAATTTTAGTTGAATCACTCCAAATGAAAAATAATCACTTACCCTTCAACTGCTTTGTTTAGTTTCCTCTTCTTTGATGTAACATTCTGGATACTACTCTCATTGCTGGTGATTGAACTTGAAGCATCCAAGTGAGAAATAGAAGTGCTTGGTTCTGAAACCACTATGCTATTTTCACTGTCAGGAAAGAGACTTGGGAGAGCATTCAAATTGATGCAATTCTTTCCAGAACGGATGTTGAAGTCACTTGGCTTGAAATGTTCAGAACAAACATTCTTATTTTTAGACCAAGTCCAATCACCATCACTTATGCCCAGAACTCTGAGCCATTCCTTTTCAAGTCTCCCTCTGGGAAACCTATAGATAGAACACATAACACATATGTCGATATCGACAAGATAATCACTGATGTTAGTACTCACCGATGAAATGATACATTAGAATTATTTCTCCGCTTGTTAGGACATCCTTTCACCATACACGACATTTTCTCAACTCAACAGGATATAGCTCAGTAAAAAACTTGATCACTTCAAAGATATAGAACCGTTTTGAAAATTGTGATATGCAATGAATTAAAACCAAAATCAAAACATAACCTCGATTCTCAATAACTTTGACAGAAGTGCCTGCAAAAATCCAAGATGTCAGCGCCCATAAGTGTTACCCAGAAATAGGATGCGCACTCGTCGAAGCTCATTCTACCCCTCTTCTATATCTATGAATGGAACTAACTTTTGACACACGTCCATCATATGATAGCACTTTCCATCCTTCATTTGTCATCCTCTTGTTGCGGAAATGTGTATGTCACATTTTTAACCGTTTTCGTTTCAATATCATCATATATATATGCGATGCATCATATATATTGTATTCTGCGATTTGAAGCTGCACAATCCGTATATAAGTAGTCTGTGGCACAATCATTTTGTCACGGACCTCGGAGGCAATCGTAAGAGAGCCGTTTCTGCCTTTCTGAGCGTGCGACTCCTCTCTGTGTCAAAAAGAAGGAAACACGTAGAAAAATTTGGAATTTTGGATAATGAAATTTGGAAAATGATTCCCTCCTAAAATCCACCTTCCTCTAGAATGTTGAAAACTCTGAGTTCATCTTTTTCGAGGATATGTTTCCTCCTTTTTTTCACAATATATCGATGAACGCGCAAATATATGATATTATATATTCACTACTAGACCCTTGCCCCATCGACTCAAGAGGAACCAAACACAGTTATTCTATGGAGGAACATCGAAACGAACAAGCTGTCGACATAGAATAATTGATATATATTCTTTGCTATCGATGCGTCCAGATGTGCAACAAAGAAAGCTACAAATTTGCCCATTATAGTATCATGAAATTTGCCAATGGTGCCTTTCTCTCGTTAGCTGTTTTCATTGGTTGGATCCTCCGCCTTTCTTTTGGCGCGAACTCGAGTCTACTTGAAATTTGTTCAACATTATTCAATAATTTACCTATGAAATGATAAATTCCGATCTAGCAGAATCTATTAGTACAGCCATAGGCTGAACAGGATAACATCATTTTGAACATAGTTTTAAATACTTCCTTGAATTGATAGGCTGAGCCAATTAGGATATATAATATATGCATAATACAAGAACATGATATATCTGGCTTTACAAATATATATAGTCCATATTTCAATCACTATTAGATGTAACTGTTGTATAATATAACATTTAGCTTAATATTAGATATATGATAGTCATGTAGACTGAAGAATGAGAAGTAAAGTTAACAACCATAATTTATAGCTGGACAATGCAACAAGACAGAATATCTTCCTTATATATTTGTGACAAGATACATAATTCCACAGTATGGATCTCTGAAAAAGTAAGACAGGTAGGCATTTTCAAACTCATCTGTAGGTATCAATTGTACTTCCTCCACAACTTATCAGTTGTCGAATTGAAAAAATGAAAGATTTCCATACATCCCATTGAAACAGGATAAAAAGCTCTCTCCTGGTATACCTCGAAAGGTATGCATCTCTTTTATTGCTTTAATTCCCAAAAATTAATCAAATACAACATATGGTCAATTGAATTTAATTTTCTTTTGTATTTTCATGTTCTCTTCATCAGAGCTTTCAGAGTCTTGAAATTCTATTGAACCATGCTTATCTGAAACATATTTAAACGATGAATTTCTAACTTCAGAAGTTCAAAACTGAAAGCTAACCTTGGACACTCTTTTCATTGTTCACTAATGTAGTCAGGTAATCATTTATGGATTTCTGGAAGCTTCTTAGATCCTCACGATATATTCTCCAATTCTGTAATTCGGTTTTCAAGCACAAAGTATTGTAATGCTTATCACTACTTAGATTGAAATTAAACATTTTGTTTAAAGAGTTTGATTGTTTACATCGATGACGCTAAACTAGACTGGAACCTGGAACTGGACCAGTGTGAGTCATGATACTATGTATCCATGATACTATAGTATCATGCTATGTATCATGAGTGTGAGTCATGATACTATAACGAGTTATAGCACAGAAGACCTCTTTGCTCATAGTATGATGAGTATGAGTAGTGGTGAGTAGACAATTATTCTATAACTGAGTAGACAACCTTGGACCACAGAAGCTCTTTGCTTGGACGCTTGGATCACATTGAATATCTAGTAATCTGTGACTTGGACACATGAAACGTTGGACAGCATCAAGGTGGATCTCTATATTTACATCATGGACAGCATAGAACATGCAGAGTTTTGTGTAACAAAAGTGACCATGATGTAAATATGACAATACCTTATACATTCCATATATGAATAATCTGTAATCTGTGCGATACATGAGATCATATTAGATGTTATCATGAAACTGGTCATTCCCACGATTTATTTCTTTCTATAAACCGTGGGTCATTCCAACCAAATAAACTCATTGTTCGCTTAATATGGAGAGAAATTCTAGGTGAGCTGTATGTTCTGGCCTGCCCAATCTGAGCAAATCAACTACAGGCTTCTGTAGCCGATAAATTCTTTCACACGGTACGATGATGATTGATGAATGATTTCAGTTGTTTTCCTGTCAAACATTTGTCAAACCGTATAACCTAGAAAATCGAAATTATGCCTTAGATCATCCCACATCTTGGAATACAGCATCATGGATAATTGTTCATATATATATATAAATATTTGTATATACTCTTTGACAGTATCTCTACTCCCAGCGTGGCCCAGTCATAGTCAATCAAGTTTAGAACTCATAAATAGCACAGTTTATTATCCCTAGAAGGGATAATATACTGTGTAAATAGTTCATGCAGTTATGTGGAGACAGAAGACACCAGTCCCCAATTTCGTAACGCTCAACACCCGAATCAAATGAGAGGTAGAATCAATATCAATAATATAGATTGTTAGCTTTCGATCACGGATCTGATTATCTTACCTATAACTCCTAATATCGAATTTATCCACTTATGTCGCGAAGAAATATCACTTAGACACCTATGAATGGAGACGGTCTTACACTTTCTGGACAAACAAATAGGTACGGCACAAATAGTATGAGAACGTTGGGAAGACAACGAACAATCAGAATGAATCTTCGAACAAAAAAGTCACAGAGACAACGAAGCTAAATTGTCACTTCAAAGTGGCAATTCCAATTGTTTTGAAAAAAAAAATGTTGTTGGCCCTTCTACGCCTTCGTACAAAATTATGGGTAATTTTGCACTTATCATGCGATGGGCATCGATGGGTTTTTTTCCCATTTTTTTTGTACTCATGTATTTCGACCTCAGGAAGCCGAATTTCACAATAAAAACGTGCACAAGCTTATATTTTTCGAGATATTTCAGGAAAAAGTATGAAAAATTGACCTTGTTGGGTGATCAGACCAGAACATAAAGCTCACTAGATTTTTTTCTCCATATAGTTGACGTTTTAAGATTGTAATAATGTAGTTTGATCATTTATTAAGGAATATTCAACGTTCTTAAAACATTTATTTTGTTGTCATATTTGTGTCGCCATCTAACAACTAATATATATGAGTGAATTTCTGCTATAACGAAAAAAAAAACTGTTATCAATTTAGCTGTACACGATATAACCACAGCATAATCCTTATGCTGTGATATAACCATCTCAGCTGTACGTTATATAGTTTTGGTTGAAGAAGTTAGATAGGCAAATAGATAGTAGAGTAGCATGATACTATATCGTTATAGTATCATGGTAGAGTAGTGTAGTAGTAGCTGCAACAGTTTTCCCATTATGTAAAAAATACATCGTTATGAAGGGAGCATCTCGTGGTGACCATTTCTTCCGAGCACAGAGCGCAGCGTTGCCAGATGAAGGAAAACTTTCATAAGACATCAGATTCTCAGCATGCCCAATTCTTACGATGCCCACTATTCACAGATTCTCGCGAAGCCCAATTCTTACGATACCCACCTTTCATGGATTCTCACCATGCCCACCTTTCGCGGATTCTCGCCATGCCCACTTGTATAGATCCTCGATAAGCCTAATCCTCATGATACCAAATTCTTTAGAATTCTTTATTCTTAGATTATTTAGGTTAGGATAGGTTGGTTAGGTTTTGGATCAGGTAACCTAATCTAACCTAACCTGCAAGAAGAAGTACCTAAATGTGTAGAAGGTGGTGGGTATCATAAGAATTGGGCTTCGCGAGAATCTGTGAAAAGTAGGCATGAAGAGAATCCACGAAAGGTGGGCACGTTGAGAATATATGAGCGGTGGGTATCCTAAGAATTCGGTTTCACGAGGACTTGTGGGAAGTGGCCATCCTGAGATTTGGGCATCGTAAGAATTGGGCTTGCTGAGAATCTTATGTC
This sequence comes from Gastrophysa polygoni, assembly GCA_963576655.1. Lineage (NCBI taxonomy): Eukaryota > Metazoa > Arthropoda > Insecta > Coleoptera > Chrysomelidae > Gastrophysa > Gastrophysa polygoni. The sequence continues at coordinate 16,940,686 of OY755087.1, forward strand.
TTATGAAAGTTTTCATTATCTGGCAACGCTGCGCTATTCGGCAATCTTCGTTTAGGGTGGACCTCGTTAGAATTGGGTGTCGTGAGAATTGCACCACGTGAGAATTGGGCCTCGCGCTACGCATTCGTTATGAAAACCAACAATATGAAAATATCACTGTGTACGTGGAGATAATGATAGTCTTCGGAAAAACGTACCCAGTGCTATGAGTTATGCAAAATGAAGTACAAATCAAATTTTTGCGCCGTATAAATCTTTTTATACGTGGAAATAGTAAACATGTGACGGCTTAAATATATGTTGTTGTTTATGTACACCTTGTATGAAAAAATAGTTGAATTGATTGATTTTGTTAATGTCAAGTGCTGGCAGTCAGTGAGAAGAAAAAAGACGGAATAAAGAAACTGTTCTAAACCGAAATATCCGATTATCTATTACATTGTGGTCCTTCGAGCCGGATCCTTCTCCATCGATGGTAGATTCACTATTTGTTCTGTATTTTCTTCACTTGGATGTTCACCAAGCTCAATATTATTCACCCATCTAGCAACTGAAGTCTGTTTTCTTTACTTGAACACTCACTATCTTCAGTTTCAACTGCATCTATCTCAGCTTCTTTCAATTGGTGTTCCAGTTCAAGAATCGTCATTTTATTCTCAATTTCCTTTCGTTGCTTCTCTAATTCTTGCCTTTCTATTTCCGTCTGAATTGCAAGTCGTTTCTTAGACAAGCACAGGGATACTTGGGATCTCCTAGTTTTGCTTGATACACTGCTTCTCTTTGAGAGTATTTCAAAATGCTCAGTATCACGGCTTTTTGAGAAGTTGTCTTTTCTGATAATCGTGTCACTGTCATTGACATTTCCCAAAACAACTGGTGGATCAATAGTTAGACATGTCGGATTCTGTAATACCTGGGAAGGATTATTGTCTGTGTGATGAGGACTACCATTGGGTTCTGTCATGGATGAAGAGTTCACATCACGTCTTTCTTCAAACCTCTGGAAATCTGAAAATGTTGAACTTCCAGAGAGTAAGACCATCGCCCTCCAAAGACTCAGATGTTTAGAAAGAAAGTTCCGGAAAAATGAAGAGTTTGCCTTGCAGTATTGTGAGAAGATTGAAAGTTATATAGAGAAAGGATATGCAGGGAAAGTACCACCAGAAGAAGCTGATATCGAATCAACGAGGACTTGGTATATACCTCATTTCGCAACCGAAAATGTTAACAAGCCTGGGAAAATTCGGTTGGTTTTCGACGCCTCAGCCAAATGCAACGGAGAGAGTTTGAATGACAACCTGCTGTCCGGGCCAGATTTATTGCAGTCTCTTACATCAATTCTATGGAAGTTCAGGCAGCGCAAATATGGCATATGTGGTGATATACGTGAAATGTTTCACCAAGTGAAAATCCGTAAGGAAGATCGAAATGCTCAGCGTTTTCTGTGGAGAGGATTGAACTATGAAAAAGCAGCAGATATTTTTGAAATGAAAGTGATGACGTTCGGAGCTGCATGTTCACCGGTTTGCGCTCAATTCATCAAAAATTTGAATGCATCACAAAAATCTCCATCTGAAAAAGTCTTGAATGCCATCACGAAGAAGTTTTATGTTGACGACTATCTGGATTCACTAGATACAGAAGAAGAAGCACTTCAAATGGTACAAGATGTATTCAAGGTTCATAAGCTCGGAGGTTTCGAAATTGTAAATTGGATTTTGAATTCAAAATTGGTCAAAGAATCTTTGTCCGAAGACATGGCGATGATGAAAACATTCAATCATGACATTTGTTCGCCTGAGAGAGTTCTTGGAATATGGTGGCAGCCTACAACAGATGAACTTCTATTTAGAGTTAATGCCGATGTCCTGAAAACTGCTGATTCGACAGAAAATTTCACGAAGAGGCAAATACTGAAGCAGATCATGTCGGTATATGATCCCCTAGGCCTCCTAGCATGCTTTACTGTGAGAGCAAAGATACTTATGCAAGATGTATGGCGCTTGGGAATCAGCTGGGATGATCATATTCCTGAAAGTTGTCATATATAGACGGATCTCCCTGTACAAGAGGTCGAAACAAAGGAGGATAAAAACCCACTGTTTTTAGGAGAACTTGTTTACCTAGCTAGTGTATCAAATATTGAGAGTCAGTTTTGTACCCGGAATTTGGAATAAAGGATATTCTATTCTATCGGCTGTTTCAGTTCCTTGTTCACGCAAGCTCGTGATACGAATATATAACAATTGGCGACGAGGATACGTGAAATAAAAGCAGGAATTTGCGAAAGGCTGAGTAAAAACATTTTTGAAATTATAATGTCTACAATGGAAACAGCGGTTTTAGGAACATTAGGCTCGTTAACAGTGTTCGACCCGAAATCTTCCGATTTTATCGTTTTTAAGGAGAGACTCAATCAGTTTTTCATAGCCAACAAGATTGAAGACACAAGTCGGAAAAAGCCAATTCTTCTGAACACATTATCAGAAGAATGCTATGTCTTAGTGAGGAGTTTGTGTGTGCCGGACTTACCTGATACAAAAACTTACGAGGCACTTATAAATATATTGACTGCTCACTTTTCACCAGTGAAGTCCTATTTCTCGGAACGTTTGAAATTTTACTCAGCCCGACGGGGGCTCAACGAAAATGTGTCGGAGTGGGAAGCTTGAGTGAAGAATTTGGCATCAAATTGTGGTTTCGGAGCAGAACTTCAAGTGGTGATGAGAGATTTGTTCGTTGTGGGAATCAATGAGGAAAGATTCATGAATAGACTGTTCGAAGAAAACGCTTCCAGTGGCACAGTAACCTTACAAACAATGGTAAAAATTGCTTTAGCCAAAGAGTCAGCGGTTAAAGAACATGCTACAATTAGAGAAACTTATGGAATAGGGGCAGTTGGCGTCAAAACGGAGTCCGATATGAACTTCCATCGTCAACAAGGTATGTCCAAGAAGCCTCAGCAACATCAGGAGATAGCTAAGCCATGGATGAATACTTCCTCATACCAAGGTTCTGGACCATCAAGGAATCATAACTTTGAAAAGAGATTAAATCGAAACCAGGGGGTGAGCAACCTGAAATCGTCAACACCAAGTTAGTGTTCAGTATGTGGACGATTTAATCATTCATCTAACGAGTGTGCATACAAAAATTATACTTGCCATAAATGTGGCACGAAGGGTCATTTGGCACCGCAGTGCAATAGCAGAACCAGGCACAATTTTTTGTCTCATGCTCTAGGTCAAAGAGAAGATCACGAAGATTCAATTTTCTTCTGTTCGAAAACAGATAACTCTCTAGAAAAGGAACAAACAAGGTTGGATGAGCTAAATATGATATGTAATGTTGATGATAACGATAATGTTAAGCCTACTTTCGTGAAACTGACAGTTGAAAAGGTACCCTTGAATTTTGAGATTGATTCCGGTTTTGCACATTCGGCTATTTCCGAAAAATTATTTAAAAAACATTTTTACAATAAACACTTACATGGAAATGACCTATCTCTGCGAGATTATGTAGGGTTCACTTTTCAACCGTTGGGATATTTGAATTTGAACATTGTATTTGAAAACAAACCGTTTATGCTAAAAACTTACGTTGTTAAAAATGGAGGACCCCCCTTAATTGGTAGGAACGCTATGAAAATGTTAAATTTCGGAATATGTAAAATTAATCACAACACCAACATGTTGGGGAAAAATCAGGTAGATTCTTCTGACAATCTTTCACAGATATTTGATAGATACGCGGATGTCTTTGATAACAAGCTCGGTACATTCAATAAGTTTGAGGTATCGTTGAAGTTGAAAGATGGGGCTGTGCCCAAATTTTACAAACCGAGACCGGTTCCGTTCGCGATAAAACCAAAAATTGAGGACGAAATACAGAGATTGGTTGAAAACAAAGTACTGATTCCCGTAGAATTTTCAGAGTGGGCAACTCCGATTGTGCCGATATTGAAACAAAACGGTAGTATTCGAATTTGTGGGGATTTCAAAATAACCCTAAACCCTCAATTAGAAATTCAACACTTTCCGTTACCGCGTATTGAATATCTATTTGCACAACTACAAGGCGGGATAAAATTCTCTAAAATTGATTTGTCTGAAGCATATCAACAAATTGTATTATCTGAAGAATCCAAGAAATTGGTAACGATCTCCACCCATAAGGGATTGTTTTCATATACCCGTTTGCCTTATGGAATCACTAGTGCACCGTCAATTTTTCAGAATATTATGGAGCAGATGTTTGTTATACCGGGTGTCACCTGCTTTTTAGACGATATCCTGATAACAGGTAAAGATGATCAGGAACATATGGTGCGTCTGGAATATGTACTCAGACGTTTGCATGAATGCGGTCTCAAAGTAAAACGAGAAAAATGTGCGTTTTTTCAAAACTCGGTGCAGTACTTAGGGCATGTAATAAATAAAGAAGGGCTTCATACATCTGAAGAACGAATTTTAGCAATTAAAAATGTACCTCCACCTCAAAATGTTACGCAATTGAAATCATTCCTAGGCATGATAAATTTTTATTGCAAATTTTTGCCAAAGTGCTCGGAAGTATTGCAGCCTCTCTATAAATTATTGAAGAAAGAAACAAGATGGGTCTGGTCCTCGAAATGCATAGAATCTTTTGAGGAAGCCAAGAACTCATTACTGTCGAATTCCGTTTTGACTCATTTTGACCCCAAAATGAAAATAAAATTAACAGTGGATGCATCTCAGTATGCCTTAGGTGCATCTATAAGTCACATATTCCAAAATAATACGGAAAGGCCAATTGCATTTGCCTCGCGTCTTTTAAACTCTGCTGAAGTGAAATACTCTCAAATTGAAAAAGAGTCAGCTGCAATTATTTTCGGAGTTAAAAAGTTTTTTCAATATTTATACGGTCAACGATTTTTGCTGTACACTGATCACAAACCATTGTTGACCATTTTTGGTAGTAAAAAAGGTTTGCCAGTTTTTGCCGCAAATCGGCTACAGCGATGGGCGCACATATTGTCTGCGTTCGATTACGATATTAAATATGTGAATTCGAGCAACAACTCGGCTGATTGTTTATCGAGACTACCTCTGAGTTCAAACAATTCGACTAATTCTCATTTGGTGGAATAAAGAATAAGAAGAACAAGAAAAATGGCTCAGATGGTTGGAAGATCTGAAGGAAATTGGAAAAGTCAGAATACCCAGATGTTATTCCATAAATATCCCGACTGCAAAGCGACTCGAGTTACATACATTTTGTGATAGCAGCGAAAAGGCGTTCTCTACTGTCACATATCTTCGAATTATCGGAGATTTTTTCATAGATGTATCTTTGATCTCAGCAAAGACCAGAGTAGCCCCGCTGAAGCCGTTGTCCATTCCGAGGCTTGAACTACAAGCTGCAGTTATGGCTAGTAGATTATCACGCACCATATACGAGGAATTGGAACTCCAAATCTCTCAAAAGTATTTCTGGTCGGATTCCAAATGTGTTATACAGTGGATACGAAGCAATGGAAGGGATTTCAAACAGTTTGTGGCTCATCGGGTGAAATACAAGAAAGTACTTCAGTGGAAGAATGGCGATGGCTACCCACCAGTAAAAACGTTGCGGACTATGCTACGAGACTGAAATTCAGTGATAACCTCGGAACTATACTACATAACTGGTTTCATGGTCCAGATTTCCTGAAGAGACCTGAGGAATTCTGGCCAACAGAAAATGAAATTGTATATAGTGAATTGTGTCAAGATTACACTTCAGAAATGAAAGCAGAGTTTGTGGCAGTTTCTACCGAATGTAAATATATCATCGATCTAGGAAGATTTTCGAAATGGATTCGACTGATCCGAATAACTGCTTGGGTGAGAAGATATATGAAGAAGTTGTTGAGGAAAGTGAGAAAAGAAGATGATATCGAAATTCCGGAAAATTTGACGGTACACGATATAAATGAAGCGGAGAAGTACTGGATAGGCATATGTCAAGAGCAGAGTTTTCAGGATGATATCAAAACACTAAAGAAAGATGGACATTTGAATAGGAGGAGCCGTTTGAAACAGTTATCAGCCTCCCTCGATGAAGATGGATTATTGATCTTGGATGGCAGGCTGGATTTGGCCAGTCGAATGGCATACAGGACGAAGAAACCATATATTCTTAGTTCCAAAGATCCATACACGAAGCTATTGTTGCAGCACTATCATGAGAAGTTCCGTCATCAAGGTATTGAGGTATTGAGGGCGGCAGTGAAGTCAACTTTCACCCGATGTCTGGTATGCAGAAGATCAAAAGCAAAACCTGTGGTACCCAGAATGAGACAATTACCAGAAGTACGATTGACACCAGATATCCGAGCATTTGTAAACGTAGGCATGGATTATTTTGGACCACTACAAGTTTGTGTGGGTCGCCGACGAAAGAAAAGATGGAGTGTTCTGTTCACCTGTATGGCGATCAGAGCTATTCATCTTGAAGTTGCGCATAGTTTAACCACAGAATCTACTATAATGGCCATCAGGAGGATGATTGCGCGAAGAGGAAAACCACTAAAGATTTTCTGTGACAACGGAACGAATCTCCGTGGCGCCGCTGATGAATTGAAAAAATGCTTAGCTGAGCTGAAAACATCTACCTTATATGATACAATGTCTTCAGAAGGTATAGATTTTCAATTCATACCACCTGCAGCTCCACACATGGCTGGTGTCTGGGAGCGGCTGATTGGCTCTGTCAAGAAAACCATCGGAGTCGCCTTGTATAATCAGTCGCTTCGAGATGAAACTCTTTCAACGCTATTAGCAGAGGCGGAAAATATTGTCAACTCTCGTCCTCTCACCTTTGTTTCTGTCGATGCTGCTGATCCTGAAGCACTCACCCCGAACCACTTCTTAGTTGGTTATGGTAATCAGAATGGTCCAATATGTATCACCGATTCAAGTTCAACATTTCGGAAACAATGGAAGAAATCTCAGATGCTGACCGGTATATTCTTGCGCAGATGGGTCAAGGAATATCTACCTCGGCTGAATAAAAGATCCAAATGGACGGACGACAATAAACCGATTAAAGTTGGAGACATTGTTATCATAGCTGATGACAACATTCCAAGAAACACTTGGAAATTGGGAAAGGTAGAAAAAGTGTTTCCAGGACCAGATGGAAGGATAAGGGTTGCTGAAATAAAAACAAGGACTTCTACTTTCAGGAGACCTGTTAGCAAGTTGTGTCGTATACAAGAGACAAGTGAAGAAGGAAATCTTCCTTCACCGCGGGGAGAAATGTGACGGCTTAAATATATGTTGTTGTTCATGTACACCTTGTAAGAAAAAATAGTTGAATTGATTGATTTTGTTAATGTCAAGTGCTGGCAGTCAGTGAGAAGAAAAAAGACGGAATAAAGAAACTGTTCTAAACTGAAATATCCGATTATCTATTACAAAACAGTTTTAACAATTTTTATGAAATGTCTGTTGATCGTTTCGATATTTGATTATACCATAAATCATTGAAATTGAAATTTGGCGAAACCATCGAGAGAGTAATAATCGAATTTTCACAAAAGTGCCTTTTTTGTAGTAACTGATTGCTTCTTATTGGCGTATATTTTATAAGTTTTAGATTATTCGAGGAGTGACTGAAATCATTTTCTATATTTCGATAGTATTTTCAATGTGACACACTTATCATCTGTTCTTATTCAAAAATTATTGTGTTGAAATTATTTTTTTACATTTTTTAATTCAGTTTTTTTTTCCACCGTGTTCTTGCGTTCTTTTACACGCGGCTAGTAGATAATATATTACTCTTGAAGAGGAATTATTATTTTCGATTTTTCTTGAAATTTTCCACACAGTTTTCACCACTTTGGATTCCGTAGGCATGGACATTTGGAGTGAATAATTTTTGGAATGAATATTTCGATTTCTTGAGATGGCACCCTGATTTTATATTTAGGTAGTTCAAACCACTTCAAAATCCCTTGACGGCTTGAGAAAAATTTTCCCTGAAGATGATAACTAAAATAATAAAACAATCCAATAATTTTCCGGAATTTTGTTCTCATTGTAATAATACTAATTTCAATAATTAAATAAACACATCATTAACTAGCACTTGATGGATTTATTCATTCTGGTTATTGCAACCTTTCAGAAGTTTCAGTTTTGGTTGTCAAAGAAGAAGACTCAGAATTAAGATTTAGCGCACCCCTAGCAGTCCACTTGATAATTTCCGTACTTTTGACTGACAGCCGGTAAATAGTTTATGAGTAAAATTATAACATACGTGAAAGAAAAACTCAATTTTAATTATTCTTCAGCCATCCCCGAAATCTTGGAATTGAAGTATTTCCAAAAACGCTTATTTAAAGGATTTTTTTCCTATTTCCTGTACAGATTCTGTTCATGCTCGATACAATTTCAGATACAATTCAGGATATTCTAAAATGAGCCATTCTCAAATTGACTTTTTTAATTTTCAATATCTCTGATGGTGGTGGCTAAGGTTATTTTCAATAAGTTTCTATTTTTTCTCTGAAGCTAGAAAAAAATGAATGAGAGTCATCAGATATAATAAATTACTTTTATTGAAATGCAGGGGCTTCCTTTGGTATGTGGATTTATCAATATATCTACAATATATTTTTTCATATGCCAATAACATGTATGAAAGAATAAACAAACAATGCACAAATTATATAAATAATACCAAAATGAAAATCTTGGAAATATACATCAGTTCTTTGTTGATTGAGCAAATTAAAAGAATGCTGGGATAATAGGTACATTTATGCTTTGTTTGAATTGATGCTATACCTATTTAGGTACTGGTGTTTGAAATGTCATTCGTGGAAGGTATCAGATAATAATGGATTCACATTTTTTTGACAAGTAGTGAGTAATCCAGTTCTAGCCATTTTAGAGTGAATCTCATACAAAATTGATAACAGACAGCATTCCTAGTAATCTTTTACTTCATAATAATTACAAGCACATCTATATAGTATTTTTGAATGAGAAAAAGATAGCCAGCAGTCATTCTGCTGAGGAATTTCTGGTTAAGAATTAAAATACACCATGTTAGGCTCTATTGAGGATATAAATATTTGGTCACCATAATGGTATTCAGTAATTTCTTCAGCAATACCACATTTTGCTATCAGTTTGTCTCATGCAAATTGTTGCATCATGAAATACATGTCAGGATAAATTATGACAAAGGTTCATCATCATCATCTTGTCCTATCATGAACTCATCATAGTTCTCATGTCTTCGTTGGAACTTGTTTCTAAACCACGTAACAAGATGATATTTTCTTGTTAGATAAACTCCACACATCACAAATATAATTAGGAATAAGGGTATGAAGATTCCAGCTACTATGGAACCATTTCCTTCATTATCTACTAAGTTTGAATAATCATATTTAGAATCATCTGTTATAGGAATACACTGTTCATCTTTTCTCACAAACTGATCTAAACATTTACATTTGGAATCTTCATCACAGTATTCATTCAAAGGACAATCTGTTTCATATGGTAGTTCTGTATAATTGCAACTATTCTCGCCTGAAATAAGAGTACATATTAATAAATAATTCGAAATGAAAATTGTGTTGTACTCACCAAGCACAATATGCAAGAGAACAAAGAATGTAATTCCAGTTTCTATGATCTTATACATGATTCCTGCATCACATCTCCTTATTATATCTAATAACAGAATAACCAGACGATGAATACAACAGTATTATTATTTATTCATCATGATAAGATATCCGAAAATATAAACAAAAATATTTTATATGCCGTCCTATTGGTTCAACGATAAAAGTGATGTTGTCTTTACGAAACTTACAAGCTGTGCTAACATCATTGAATTCAATAAATGAGAATGAACTGGAGTGCACTTATTCAATTTCCTTTGATGAATTAATTCGAAAGAGTCACTCAAATTATACAGCATTTTTAAAGATAACAAAACTTGAAACATCACTTCAGAAAACACACAGAGAACAGTTCATTCAAAGATTCAATCTGATATCTGATGACGTCGTCACTGTTGTCACTGAAGTATAATTTTCATGACCTTAACCACTGTAGCTAGATAGGTAATCTGTACCGCAACCCTCAAGAGGCATGTTGATAACACAGTTATGCCAGAGACTATATACAGGGTGTTCATTTCAGGACTCTAATATTTTCGAAATGTGTGTATATTTTCAGAAAGTCCCGACACACAACAACGAATGCATTGAGGGGAGAAGTTATTATCAGAAAATGAACGCGCCCCTTTTCATCTTCTGCAAAAGATGTTACCAATTTCAAAAGGGGTATCGAGTCATACCTCGTAATCTCTACCCGTCGGTGTTTCTTTTTTCAAAATTGATCGATCTGTTGTCGAGATAGCTAGGAGAATCTGTTTGCTGCTGCGTATACCAATGAAATAAATATAATATATGCACACACCTTTCTTTTTTTATCTGTGGACAACACGAAAGAGAAACCTATAATGTTCGAGGAACATCGTGTTAGCCAGCGGTGGAATTCTGGGAGAGAAGGGAGGTGAAAGTTTGGAGGTTGTAGGCATCAGGAAAGACTTCACTGATGAATGATGCTTGGTATAGCGATGTTTCGACAGGTCTCGAGCCTGACAGTGTAGAGGTGAGACCAGCCCGAGTTTGTCTACTAGGAATCGCACGAGGTGGCATAATAGATGATATTTCCGTTGAGCACCGACCGTGGAAGTATCTTAAAAAAAGGCAGAGATCACCGACCTTTCTACGATGATCTAGAGAGGTCAATGATTTGGTGAGTGTTGTATCATCGACTAGGCGAATATCTCTCTCTTCTAGAAAATTAGGGTGCGAAGTACTGATATGAACACCTTGATAATGTTCTGTATTTATTCGTTATATACTTAGATCTCCCTTCAAGGTAATATATTAGTATCAGCGTCGAGGCCACCCTTTATAATTCATTTTCCATATATTTCATATATATAGTACATTTCATACAGATGAATATTTAAATATTCTGATTGAACTCCACACTTTCGTTTGAACGAATAATCATATTAATGCGTTAAATACCAATGATAAACAGGGTTATATTCAACAGGGCTGACCTATACCTTCTTTCAATTCTAGAACTTTCTTGAAATTCAAACGCCAAAAGAGCAGCCTCCTACATTCTTCGAATGTGTGTGGCTGAATTCCGCCCTTTTGTACCATTGGTATAAATAGACATATTATTATTATTATTATTATTATTATTATTAAATCAGTTCTAAGGTTTTTCGAATGGAAAATCGAATATCATCTCATTTCATTATATGGAAAAATATATATTATACGGAAGTTTTTTATCATACTTTGAACACCCTGTATTATCATGGTACATGTGGAATTTCTGGTTCAGCAGTGACGTGTGTTTCCATTAGTTATAATAACTTTGCCATGAATTGAAATGTAGGTAGAATCAAACATCAACTTTTGATTTTCAGCAATTTGCAGTTCATAATGAATAATAATGATATAATATAAAATTTCAGTGGCCGCCGCTATTGTGTCACAGAACAATTAAGTTATTTCTAAAGTCTCTGTCTAAAGCATACTCTTTGTAAAGAATACATCGCTTGCATACAGACCGTGGCCATAGAATAATTGGTTATACACACTATTTGCCGTGGCTCGATATTCCTGTTCCTCTTCACGTGTTACTGCTAGACTTTTGTGAAAATGACAGCCATTCTGTCTGCTGTCACTACTGGAATTCTGGCTGAAATAACAAATAACAACAAATATAAAAACCAGACATACATGGGTTTATTCGTTCATACTGTTATATTTTCCGAAGTATAAATATTATGAAAAATGCCTAGACGAGGTCAAACAAAAAAAGAAGGACCTGAATCAGGGGAAGATTCTGATGAATATAGAAAGAAAAGAGACCGTAATAATTTGGTACCTGTTTTCATTATTCCTCACTGGAGAATTTATGTTCAATAATTGAATCCATCTTCTAGGCTGTCAAACGAAGCAGAGTAAAATCAAAGCAGAAAACACAAGAAACAGTTTCCAGAGTGAATGAATTGAGAAATGAGAACACTGTGTTGGAAGAAAAAGTGAACACTCTCACAAAAGAACTTGGATTCCTGAAGGAACTTTTTCTTGCACATGCTTCCAACAGTGTGGATAAATCCAAATTTGATGGACTTGATCTTCAAAAACTTGTAGAAGACAGTAGTAGTAGTGCAAGTACAAGTAACAGCTAAATTTCTTGTTGCAAAAATATGTTGGGACAATTTTTTATTTGAAGATATAATTTTTTATAGTTTCAGATACTGTAAGAATATATTCTATGTGATTTAAGTAACTTCCATGGTAAGTTCTGCTGGTAGAAAGATAATTGAAGTTGTATTACCTATTCCTATTAAAGATCAATTTTCATATCACCTACTGAACTCACTGGCACACCTGGAGATCACTCTGGATATTGTAATGGCCTATTGTGTACTTCTATCCTGGTTCTTGTTAAGTCACATTCCCATCTTTATAAACTGTAGACACTGGGTGCACCAATGTCTCGAATTATTCATCAATTTGCTTTTCTGGCCTATAACCTATAGCCTATAACTTCAAATGGATATTTTCTATGCCTCAGATATTGTTATTAATCCAAAAATATTATTTTTGTATTCAATATGTATAACATTAGTATTTATTAATTAAATATAAGAAGATTTATAACAAAAATCAATTTCATTCCTGGAAATGAAAAATGCACATTCGGTTTATAATAATTCTAGCAATCAGTCCTTAGATTGGAAATTATTCTTGACATATTGTAATATCTGATACAAATAATCTCTATGATAATAGTTATCAAAGCAGTCCAACTCTAAAGTGATATAGTCATTATACTTCATGGTTGCAATGAACTTGAAAAATACTGCATTCTCACTATCGGTAATTTTGAGCTTCTTAATAAAAATTCCTTCAAAATGTTCTTGATGAGTTCTTTTTCCAGGCGATTTGATTTTACTATCAACATTGCTATCATTAGCTTGACTTGGATTTTGATAGGTCTCTGAAGAAAAACTCTTATTATTTTCTCCAGAAGATGAGCTTTCATTATCTTCTCCAAAAGATTCCTCATTTTTATTCAACTTTCTGTAGTTTTCTCTGCGTTTCTTTCTTTGATTTGACCAATTGTTAGAGGAAGCTGATACAAAAAAACGTCGAACAGACTTATTTCTGGTAACATCCTCTATAATCATTTGTAATTGTGTGAAAATATCTAGTAACTTTTCTGTAGCAGAATAAAAAGTAAGTTCATTGATGTCAGCTATAGGAAGTTTATAGGATAGAGGATCTTTAGGTTTCACTTTTCTCTCCACCAATTTCATAGGATCTAGACACTTTTTCAAGTCTAGAGATTGACAGAAAGTCCATGCCAAGCCCCAACGTGTGGTATTGCCTTGGCAAAACTGAGTTTCTTTAAAACTAGAAACCTGTACTTCTCGAAGCAATTTTTTCAATTGTGGTAGATATTTCTTATGGCCTACCATTGTTGAATAAATTTTTACAGTTTCCCTCAAGTCTTTACTCTCATTTATAAGGTGACCTATAAAATCCACTTCCCCTCCTTTCACTACAACTTCATTGATAGATGCACAGAAAGAATTTTTTGGCCTTGGTCTAGATGAGCTTCTTGAATTATTTCCAGAAGATAATTCTTGAGTACTAGCAAAGAATGGTGGGTTGCACATGCAAAAGTCAAATTCCTCATTTTTCACAATGGTTTTCAAAAATGTGTCCTCATCAACTTCAGTAACCTCTATCAATTCTCCCAAATTATTCCTCTCAATGTTTTTTCTGGCACATAAAACACTTTCTTTGTCAACATCTGTAGCCAACATTGACCAATTATTTTTCTTAGCAGCAAGAAGTGGGTAGATACAAGATGCACCAGTTCCAATATCAATACCCTTAACACTATCTGTCTTCCCAGTCAAAGTCATGAGATCTTCTAACCACAGGATGTAGTTGAGACGGAGAGGAATTGTAGGTATCAGCTTGTTTAGCGGAATTTCAACTTCTAGACCAAAATCCTTTTTCAACAGAGTACGAGACAAAGCTCTCAATGACTCCGCGTTCTGAAAATCGATGTTGACCTTACCAGTGATGTCTTGCTTGACGAAGTCTCGAAATTCTGAATAATTTAAAGCCAGTTGCTTGAAGTCAGGAGGTGATTTGTATATGTTTCTATGATGCATGTACTTATTCATTGCCATTTTGAAGGTAATAAAGAAATAAACGCTTTGTGATTATTTCATTACTTGATAAAAACCTGGTCGGGTAGTCTTCTCCTTCTTCTTTCTTTTGGCTTCTTCCTATTTGGAAATTGGTCTGCACATTATTGTTAAATCCTATATGGGCCCCCGTTATGTCGAATTAAGGAAAGAATGTACTCAAATTCGTATTCTGGATATTAGCTAAAAACTATTTTCATTTAATCTTTTCAATTGTTATTCTTAACTTTTAGCAACCGAATATGTATAATCTCTAGAATCAATTGTTATTCTTAAATTTTAGCAACCGAATATGTATAATCTGTAGAATAATGATAATCCAGAATCACATCTACCCCGTCGATCTTCAAGACTTCGACAAACAAGTACCCGATTGTGGGATTTTGTCTGTAATTAAGCCGAGCTTAGTTACTTTTATGTTTTTAAAAGTGTGAAAGACAGTAACATACTGTATGCTGTATGTCAGTTCTCCAGTTTGACAGTAAATTTTGTTAACATGATATATCAATGCTGTCATATTATATGTAGTGAAGACATAAACGACCTATATAAAATATGTTGACCTAACTTTCGAGTTCGAATACGCTGTTTTCTGAATCCTTTTTGATCCATATGCAAATTCAACTTGAATTGGTTTGTTTACATCAGCTCTGATTATACACCCCAGGAGTGAGTTCAAAAATTGCCCACCAGATGTCATATTCCTATCGTCAACTTCCCAAAACCGCTGTGAAAATCGAATCTTTCTGTCAATACTGGCCAGAAAAATATCGCAATTTATAATGATGCTGCTCTTTTGCCGTAGAAAATTGAAAATTCATTCATGTCAATAACAGTGAGAGTTTGGTGTAAGGCATGCTATAGCAAATATGCTCAAAATCTTCTGTACAATCCGAAAATATAATATAAACAGGGTGTGTTCCATGTGAAAAATAATAAGAATTAGGTAATCTGTATAATATAATCTATATCTCAGCTAAAGAATATAATAATTCAGTCTATTAATTAGTCATCATCTGTGCACCTGACGAATGGATTTTGTGGTGTATTCCATTTCTTGACTTTCCAATCATTTTTTTCATAATCCCAATCGGAACACATGCCTTGGATGGGATCAGCTTGCATATCAATCATCCTCCTCATCTGAGCTCTAACGTGTGAAGGATGGAAAGAATCAGGCAAACCTGAATAAACAAAAAGTACCATAAAAAGATACAACCAAATTCCTGCACTGCAAAAAATTAGAGAAATTCCAGTTATTCCCATCCATTCTCCATTGGGTCTTGCTTGGAATTCGACATAAGTTTGACAAAAATTGGCACGATATAATGCTTTTTTCTCCTCTTTAGTGAGCAGTTTCCAGTCGCCTTTTTGTTTTTCGTAAAGGGCTTTGATTTCCGGAGTAGTCTCCTTGTAACGAATAGCAGGACAAGGAAAATTCACATCATCAATGTATATCGGTTGACCATTAATCCCGAGGCAAACCATTTCTCTGGTACCAATTCGATCTAGCCAGTATTGTGATCTGTTGTGCATATATCCCATATTTCTCTTAATCCGATATAGACTCGAACATATCTTCAGAAGTGACATTTTAGCAAATGTCAGTGGAGGTAAAATATACTGTGTGACGTCCAATCAAAGTTATGATACAATATATTCTCTAGTAGATCGAGCTTAGAGAGAGAGAAATTAAAATGACGATAAGAAAGAGACGGAGCGATGAAAAATCACACGAGTGTTGGCATCATCGAATCATTTTGATGTGTCATTTTCAGTTATTTTCCTTAGAATCGAGTCAATAGTGTAGGATTATTTCTTCAAATTTATTGTTTAGCGAAGTTTATTGGTCCATGAGTGTGTTGAAACTAAAAGACTCAGTTTTTCTTGTTGTTTGAATATTGAAAATTGGTAAACAATCCTGGTTCGTTCAGCCGGTTCAGCCCGCAATTCAAGGAATAATGATTCTAAACTATGTTTCAGATGTTGTCCTGTTCAGCCTGTGGATGTACTTATAGATTCAAAAAAGATCAGAATATATCATTTCATAGGTGAGTTATTGAATGACAAATTTCAAATAGACCCTATAGTTAGCGCTTAGAGAAAGGTGGAGGAATCGTCGAACCAATGAAAACAGGAAACGAGAGAGAGGCAACTACAAGAAGTGATGAGCTGATTGTTGGCAAAATTGTAACGTTCTTCGTTGCACATCTAGACGAATCGATCTTTTTCTTATGTTCGTTTTGATGCTCCTCATAGGTCGATGGTTCAAACAGGGTGCATCTAGTAGAGAATTTATAATATCATTTGTTAGCTTTCAATAAAGTATAACATCAAGTACCACATATTCATGTAATTGATAAATATGTTCAAATAACAAAGACATTAAAGAAAACTAATTATATATTTCATGCATAATATTAAACAGTGCCAGTCATGATATTTTTTATACTGCCAGAGAATGTCCTGAAAATATTTGTATTTGTTAGATTTGGGTGGGAGTAAGCTATGATATAGTACAAGACATGACTTACTTCGAACAAATCGGTTCTCCAGGAATGTAAAAAGGGTTACATACGATATCAGCATATTCTGAGTGAATTTTTCGGAACATCTAAAAAATCTTATATAAAGAATACCCGAAGTTTGATATTTGTATTTACCATTAACTTACCGATCGAATTTCATTATCTCTCAGTGCCATATTTGTGGAATCTACCACGATTATGAACTTAATTTTGGTGTTTGTCACATATCCATAACTGTCGTGTTTTTTTCTAAGGAATACATCAAAATGACTATCTGATTCTAAATAATGAATAATAATGAATTTGATTTGGAATAAAACGGTGAAATACATGCGTATCTTATTCGCTCAATAAATTTTGCTCATACAAGGAACACCTATTATCAATTGCGAAGAATAAGTGTTTTTTATATCCTGCGTTGCAGAATTAGACTGGCAGGCTGGCAGGACGGCCTGACTGCCAGGGCCCTCTGGCCGAGAGGACCACAGGCACAGGAGAATTTATTATTATAAAATTTACCAAAATTCATCATAAGTTTTGTAATCAATAAAAAAATGCATAAAGATTCGAGCACTTATTTGAAAAAAAAATCACTCAGTTTCAAAATATCCGAAACGTACCTAGTAATAAAGTTATCATCACTTCTACATAATAATTATCGCCACTAGAAGACGCGACACTGAGGTTAGTCAACTCAACTATTCTATCGTCGATATCCATCGAACATTCAATGGTCTGAATTCTGATGTTATTAAACACTAATATGCCCGAAAAAAGGAATTCCAAAAATTAAATTTCGAATTGAAAGTTGCCAGAAAAATTCACACAATGATTATAATAGCGTTTGTACGAATGTACTTTACGTACATTGGTTGAGCTTCATTCCGCATTTAGGGAGGCCGATGAATTCGTTACGGGTCTCAACATAACTATTATTATGCTAGTATATTATATTAGTATAATACGTTCTTATTGAAAAACGAATTGAAGCGGTAGACTGTTGTTACATACCAGTGCTAGTGACCAGGTTTAATTTCAATCACTGACTAATTGTCACCAACAGTTGTCATTCGCTCCATTGGTGCCTGCTTCATTAGTTAAAAATTGAAATAGAAAAAAGTAGAAAATGAATAAAAGGATACATCTTGTGCGTTTCCAATGAGTAGAGCATTCCTAAATACAACTCCCTCAAATCTGTAGTTCCTTTCATGTTGTAGTTGAGTTTTTCGTCGACTATGTCGAGCGCAGAAAGAACCTTATATTGAAAATTCAACTCTTCATCGGGATTCAGGCAGGTGAAGAATTTTGGGGAGTTCTGAAAATCAACAAATTGCATGAGAAATAATCGACATTGTTTGAATATGAGTTCATGTGAGGTGCCGTTAAAGGTATATGTAGCTGAAACTTGTTCTTTTATAAAAATACTGTTACGACCCGAGCGCTCATCCACTGGTTGATTTCGGAATTAGTGGAGAAGAATATACGCTTTTTACGAGATCCACCAGAATGAAATTAAGAGGATATGTTTACGTATATCAAACATGAAATATATATTCTCTTTGACAAATTTCGCGACTCTCAATTTTCTCTATTTGATCAGCGTATATAATATACGATGTTTTGATCTTAAAGTACACCCGCATCTGATTTCAAACTCAGATTGATATTGTCACCATCTTACTTGGGTTTGTACTGAAAAACACTGTCTACACAACTGATATACCATTTAATGATAGCAAATATAAATACAAAACTACGCTAAAATAGCGATTATAGAAGAATGATATGGATTCCAGAAACGACGCGGTTATTCTCAGTATTTTCCGAACAAACAGCCTAGAAGTTCACGTCGATCTATGTCACCGATCCTATCGAGCAAGGCATCGATCAGCAGCGTGCGCTCATCGGGTCGTGAATAAATTTTATATCATTCCATTTTATATTTTGAGACTGAGTATATTGGAAAGCTTTTCATATTATGAATGAACAGGGTGGCGAAAATTGGGCGTTTTCATGGCTCCATTTCATTTCCATAACTATACTTATAGGAGTTTACGAAAAACAAAATACATATGTTATGGGCACAATTTTTTTTTAATATTCCCTCTATATGTTCAGGAATAATCATATGATTCTTAAATTAACGTTATGTAGAATCTATTGGCATTATCAGATTTATTATATGAGGTAATATTCGAAGGACACCGCAGCCATTTTTTCGGTAAACACCTCGTTCATTTCGACACAGTTGGATAGTTCCAGGCATTCCAATACAACAATAGACAATGTTCAAATTAGTGCAGAGTTGCTCAACGAAATGATGTTTTAAAATAGTGTTTCCGGAGCGACATCACATTATATTGCTAAAGAAGGACATTGCGATTGCTAGATTGAAGGACTATTGCGATCGCGGTAACATTTATTTGTTCCTGCATAATTATCACATGAAGAAAACAACAGGTGTTATCCATATACGCATAGATCACCTATCTACAGGTATCGGTAATCTGTGGTGTAGGTATTATCACATATATAACCATCACTCATAGTGTGTAGATTGATGTCATAAACTAGCTAGTATATCAATGTGTGTAGCATCTGCGATGGCGACTGATTATATTCAAGTAAATAGCCGCTGCATCGGTCACGTAGACAGTCTCTATTACAAAACGATATGGCAACACTGCAGACTACAAAATGCAGCAGGTAAAATTTACACAGTTTTAGACTATTTGTGCCATTATTATGTGTGGATTGTATATAGGTAGGAATAATCCTGCTTAGAGTAAAAGAAATATAGGTAAAGTGTCTTGAAACTGTGATGATACTCAATATTCCATAAGGTAGAATACACTATTGATATTGGTATTGATAGCACTATAACTTACATCTTTTCCGATTATTCCAACACACACTGCCATTTCCAATCTACAACACAAATGAGTTGGGTCAGCTGACACACGTCTGTGACTTGTCTGTCATAATACAGGGTATAACCTACAATTTTGATACTACACAAAAGATGTTTGCTGTTGGAGGAGATAAAATGGAAAATAACCTACATTCCTTAAGAAGCGATGAAAAGTCCTTCGTCCGCTTCATCAACAAAACAGACAGAGTCATTGAATTAGTCTGGATAAATTTCAAAGGGGAGTACTGGCAATATCAAGTACTGAGAAGAAACGAATTTCTAGATGTGAACACATATAAAACACATCCCTGGATGGCCCTAGACCGTGTCACCAAAGACAGAATGTATGTTGATAAAAAATTCTTATATTTACCAAAAACTAGTGTAGAATATGTTCATGAGAGGTATCCTGATAAGATAGTACCTGAGCACTATGAAATGAGGATGAGGGTGCATATCACTCTCCCCTTGTACAGTCTGAAATATGCTGCATTATTATCGATTAGAAATAGACTGAATAATGCTGAAGATGCAGAGAATTTGGAATTACCAAGAGAATTAATAGAAGAGCTGAAGAGGACCATCAACCATAGGAAACACATGTGTAATAGTCTGATGAAACTGCATGCATCAAATCGTTGACTGAAGCATATTATTGTGCCTTTTGAAGCTATCTTATGTGACTTGTCTTAATGTGAAATAATGCCAATTTATTTAAAGTCAGACAAAAATATATTTTTCAATATATTACCTCCTTTGTGGTATCTAGCACAACATACTAGAGATTAGTCAACTTAAATTGATCAATCACTAGTTCATTTGAAAATAAGACAAAATTGTATTGTTTATAATATATTTTCCATGACATTTTCCAGTTGAAGTATTTTCCCTTAGAAAAACTGAATCAAAACATCACTTATCTGGTATGTGAAAAGAATGGAGACCAGGAGATGAATCCTTTTTTTTGATTCAACTTTTCATTTCTTGAAAGAACTCCAAGTGATTTGTATGTTACATACACTAAACATATAGTTCAAGTCACCACATAATTTATACACAATATTTTACATCAAAATAAATAAATTTAAGCAGCAATAATCACTGGTTATAAAACAGAAAGGAACTAAGGTTATAGATTTGATACATAATTTAATTGAAAATCTTGGGTGAAATTTACTAATTTCAAGTATCAAATATCAATACATTATGCCCAGAACAATGTACAATAAATTGTTCAGAGTAAACTAGACCTCACAACAGATGGACCTGAATTCATGATCTAAAAACTCAGGAAATGGTTAGGACATGGTTATTATCTATATATATGGTAATATCTGAATATGGTCAGTGGCGTACTCAAGAAGAGTTCAATTAATTATCTTAAATATTACATCGACTGTAATGATACAGTATGTATTCCGTAGCACATCCATCGTAGTAAGTTGTATTATATTTGAAAATATTCAAGAAAATCCGAAAAAAAAAAACTTTCATCGCCATCTCATGGCTTGATGGTTCACTTTTGTATAGAGGTAATAAGTCAATTTGAATCAGTCTATTTTGAGCACTAGTTCACCCTGTAGGATTTATTGGATACTGGAATGCGATTTCCCATATAAATTGTGACAACTTATACAAATAAGTTTCAATACTGCAAAATGTTTTTTTTTTCATCACCTCTCGGTGAAATCATTCGTTCGCGTTTTATGCTTCTTGAAAATGAGAAAAATCACTAATATCAAAACATATATACCATCTCTCAAGAGCTTTGAAACCCTTTTGGATTCTTTTTTTGCCAATTCCATGTATCTCTACACATAGATTTGATATCCCTTGTTGCTACCCATTCCAGATCAATTTTGGCCAAAGTAGCATCAGCATAACACTCAGCAATATCTCCACCTCTTCTACCTGCGATAAAATAGAAATTAGTTGAAAATGATTCATTTTGAATTGAAGTCTCGCATTCTGAACGGCATCAAATTTCAATCAAAGTGATCATGACATTATGAGCTCAAGTTCATTCTCGCATAAATCGAAACCGCATAGTAGGAGTCACAGAATTAATCGTTTTTCAATATACTGGAGCAATAAACCAATATATCGATCTTTTCTCAATTTATTAAAACAACAAAGTTCTAAATAAGAGATGTTATATTTGGTGGAATAACAACTATGGAATCAAATGAATGTCATAATAATTCGAAAAATCGACTTCTCCATAGTCCAAAAAAAAAACACTAAATGGTTACGTGTGCACAGTCTTGTGGTCATAGAAGATCAAAATGACAAGATTATCTGTGAAAACTTTGACAACTCCAGTGAAACGAACTTCGAAGAATATCCTAATAATGGACAAATAGAAGATATGGAAAAAATCACAATGTGATGATATGATGAAGCAATTGAAATAGAAAACAATTTTCTAACAGAAACACCAACAAAATAACATCTGCGAATTAGAAGCCACAATAAAAACTCTCAGAAATGAGGAAAAAATAGAAAAAGCAACACCAGGTTTTTGTAGGTGCCAATACTCAGACAAGCATAAATACAATTGGAAGGAAAAAACAGCTGAAAAAAAGTGGATAATGCATCAACACAGACAGAAAACATTGTTGCCAAAGCCAAATATTTCTCCCAAAACTCGTGAGAAAAAAATATTGGATGGAACTATATGTGGATGTTGAAAATGGAATACCAAATTGAATTGTTGGATTTTTGCAGGAGTGACTACTGAGAAGATACTTTGAACAATGTTGACAAGGTAGAAAAAAATATAGGATTTCCTCTCCTCGTTTCTAAAAAATAGAACAGAAATTATTATAATTATTTCAATATATCTAGAGTGAGGATAGATTTGTGATCTATCTAAAGGAGGAATTCTCTATTTGTCAGTGACATCTCGTTTTTTTAAAAAATTTGGAAATACAAATATTTTTTTAATGAAAACAAAACTTCTACTCATCTTAGAGGTCGTTTTGGGAACGAATCTGCCCGTTTTCAACACTTTATCCTTGCAAAATTTTTTCCAATGTAAGTTGTTTTGACACTGAAAAGTGCAGATCACAAATATATTGAAATAATTATAATAACTTAATATATAATATATTTTTCAGAAACGTGGAGAGAAAATCCCACACAAAAGCTGGAAAAATGAATGTACCATCTCCTCGAATTACTTACAGACAGTAATTTTTCTTATGTTATGAAATTGAGTAGGTAGGCTTACAGCTCCAAAATATTCTAGCATGATTCAGTCATAAACCCTTAGCTACTACTACTAATTATACGTTCATACGTTCTTCGAGATTGATATGTGCAAATGATTTTTTTCAACACTTTGCAGGAATCTCTAATTTTCGAAGGACATGATATTCATAGGCCCTTAAGAAGATAATTATGATGGACAGTTTTTTTTTTATCTGTGGACAACACGAAAGAGAAACCTATAATGTTCGAGGAACATCGTGTTAGCCAGCGGTGGAATTTTGGAATTTTTCTTGAAAGACTTCACTAGGCAAAGAATTCCACAACTTCACCGTTCTATTGATGAATGATGCTTGGTATAGCGATGTTCGACAGGTCTCGAGCCTGACAGTGTAGGGGTGACCAGCCTGAGCTCGTCTGGTTTTTCTACTAGGAATCGCACGTGGTGGCATAATAGATGATATTTCCGTTGAGCACCGACCGTAGAAGTATCTATAAAAAAGGCAGAGATCGCCGACCTTCCTACGATGATCTAGAGAGTTCAATGATTTGGTGAGTTGTATCATCGACTAGGCGAATAGCTCTCTTCTGAATTGAATCTAAGAGCTTTAGTGTATGTTTGAGGACTGAGCTCCAAACATGTGAACAGTACTCCAGGACAGGTCGAATTTGTGCTTGGATATCAACTTACAAACACTGTATTTTTTTCCTGAATTTGACCAAACAATACAAGATTGTGTCGCATTCACATATCAAGCCTTGCACGAGACAGTCATGCTTATTCAAGAAGCTTACAAACTGGTTCAAAGCGAATTTGTGATAGCAAAACCCAATAAATTATGATATTGTTATCACATGCCACTGACATATCACTGACTCAAATTTAACTTGGAAACCTTATATTGATAAACTAGCAAAAAATTCATCAAGTAATGTCTATGCAGTTACGCAAATTAAAACAAAAAGTTAGTAATGAAGCCGCCCACACTGTTTCATAGTTCCTTAGCTTCAAATGGGAGCTGTATGAGTCAACTTGACTCTGTCATACTTATTGAGCCTTTTGACATACTCCTATAACACCATTTTTCAAATTGATTATATTTTATCCATTGTAAGCCATTTGAAAGATATCATATATGAAATGCGTCTTAGCATTTGAAATTTCCACCACACAATGGTACGTACCAACTATTTCATAGTTGATTTGTTTCCTAGAGGCCTCAGCAAATGCATTGATCATCTCCAGTACAGAATATCCGCTACCAGTGCCAAGATTATATGCTTTCCATGATTTGAAACTAGGTAAGAACATCCTTTCAAGTGCCTTTAGATGGCCTATAGCGAGATCGGTAATGTGGATGTAATCCCGGACTCCTGTACCATCCTTAGTTGGATAGTCGGAGCCAAAAACTTGTAGTTTCTCACGCCGGCCAACTGCAACCTTAAGAAAAAAAGTATGTTTCAAGTTGACTCAATAAGTTGAGGAGGGAAGAATTAAAGTGATTATGCAATTTTCAGAAATCTTGTATGTTATCAAATTTGTATAAACATAATTTTTGGTGCATTATCTTGAATATTTTTTGAAATTATCAATTTTATCAAAGTGTTTCCAATCTGCTGTAGAATAATATGTTATTGTAAGAATCTAATCACATTATCTTCTATTTTGAGATGTAATCAGTATTGTTATAATTCCAATTCTCAAGTTGAACATGAAATTAACAAGATAAAGCTGATAATGAAAAAATATGAAAGGAGTCCCTATTTGCCTACAAAATCGAATACATGAAAGATCAAAGTGTTTTCAATATCTAATAATAATGATAGTATTTATTGAGCCGATAAAAAATGCTAGTATGTACAGATTAAATTTCAGTAGTAGCTCTAGACATACTAATAATAATGAAAATAAATCAAAATAAATTATTGTCTTGAACAGCTTAGAATACATAATAATTTTTTTTTAAAAATTTCCACATTTGTAGTTTCTTAGGCTTGGATTGGCAAACTAATTGTACCTTTTCACACCTTCTACAAAAAGGGATTTTCATAATTCACACCTTATATCAGCTACACAACTACATAAGTAGTTGGTTATTTGAAGGATGTAGAGAGCGATGGTGTTTTGTTTCGCCAAAACGCTTACGGCGTCCTCCGCTATGACATGATAGTTATGAAACTCCCCAGAAGATGACGCTATGTTCGCAGATTTCTGTACAATTATATGGTGTTTTGAGATTGTAATTATGAATATAATGATTAACTGAGAAATAGCCTGAAATTACTACTTCTTTACAATCATCAATATTACTGATCTTTCTGGGATTTTCGTGACACCATCTAACAGTTCATATACAATTGATTTTACACTATAATGAATAAAATGCTGTTATCAAGTAGGCTGTACATCAAAATTTTTCCGAAATAAATTAGATGGCATCTGGACAGAGCAGCGGCACCATTACTCCCTAAATAATCATTGCTATTTTTTACTTCCTATAAAAATTCAATAGTGAGAATATATCACCTGACCTGAAATTTTGGTGCTTTTGCAATGATGACAAGAATCTTTCCATTCAACAAACCTGAGCAATATATGGCATGAGATTGTTTGGTATTCCAGAAGGGTCTTCCCCAATGAGTCCTGATTCATGGGCTCCCACTGGGTTGAAATATCTCAATAAAATCACTTTCCATTCCTATGAAACAAAACATGTTGATATCAATATGGAATGGAAGATGTCACATTAGGAAAAAATTCCAGTGATAAAAATCATGGTGATTTTCTGGAATGCATAGCTAGAAATAGAAAGTATGCCAATGATTGACATCATGACCTTTTGCTATTTTAAACAAATAACTATTGGTATTGATGCTTTGATCAATATATAAATATATGTGTCTATTATTTTCTGTGAATTGAGTGAGAACAAAAATTTGAGAACTAACTTGATCTGAAGTGCATAAATCTTTCAAAATTTCCTCCACGAAGTATTTTGTTTTTCCATATGGATTTGTACACCCTTGGCCAGTAGGATGCAACTCAGTAATTGGCAAGAATTGAGGATCTCCATACACTGTTGCAGATGATGAAAATACCAATTTCTTCACTCCATTTTTAGCCATAACCTGTCATAAAATTTGTCCTAAAGGGTTTAATAAGAAAAACAAAGTTCATGTGATGATTCACCTCAAAAAGTGTACTGGACCCTCCAATGTTATTTTGGTAATAAGTGAGAGGAATTTGTACTGATTCTCCAACAGATTTGAGAGCAGCAAAGTGAATGACTGCATCAATTTTGTGCTGGAACATCAATTACTATTAGAAAAAAACTCCTAATATCTTCAATACATAAAAAGAATAGCTGATAAATCAATATCATCATTAGATGAACTATTGTAGAGTTTGAATACACTATATATGTGTGTTGTTGAAAAATGTGTTAATAATGGTGCTTTTCAAACCTACAGTCTTGAAAATTTTATCCAAAGCATCTTTGTCTCTGATATCAATATCATAAAACATAACAGTTTCCCCAGTTATTTTTTCCACCCTCTTCAGTGCCTCTGGTTTTTCATTATTTCCACTTGAATAGCAATTAACTAAATTATCTACTGCTATCACAGTATAGTTATTTTTGAGAAGCTCCACTACAGTGTGAGATCCAACATAGCCAGCACCTCCTGTTACCAAAATTGTGCTGTTACCCTTCATTTTTTCAATTGCCACCCACCACCTGAAATCAAAAACCAAAATATAGGTAATTACATTCAGGGTGGATTCATAATTCATTTATTATCATAGAATCTAAAATTACATTAAATGATAAATGATAAAATCATAAAAGATGAAAGCCTAGAAAATAATGAAATAAATTAATACATTTACATAACACCTCGCATTACACTAACAAGTTGGCATGCTTTCATCTTTTATAATGAAAATGAATATTTTATGAATCCATCTTTACAGAGAACTTATGGGGAGTGAACTCACCTTGAATTTACTTACTTCGATAAATAACCCAATGGTATGACAGCATAATAGAACAGCATAAAAATGTAACTTGATTTATATAGTAAATGAATCATCGTTATCAGCAATTTTGAAAATTATCTACAGATATAAATAAGCGATAAGTAAGCAAACACATGTGAATGCATACGTCAACAAATGAACAACTTGAACTATGCTGAAGCTGAAATTTAACTAAACGAAACACAATTCATTCTGGTACGCGGCAAGAAGCAAATATTTCAAAAGAAGAAGACTTCATTACTTTTGTTGCAAACTTCACCTGTAAATTTATAAAGGATGTTTTCGTCGAGAAATCAGAGAGCGATGAAACCCCAAATTCCAACTCATGTTGACCGCTAAAATTTCAATATTAGGATGTGAGTAAATCTCAGACTCACCTCAGCACAGATACAGATTACCCTTTGCTTAATCTATAAGCTGAGCCATTGACTTATGGTAAGTCATAGACTTATAGTAAGTCTATGGCTTAATCTGTGAACTTAGTGAGGGCTAACTACTTTTACACAGAGCAGAGGCCATAAAACAAAAAAAGAAAGAAGGCGAACTTCACACTTCATCTTCGTTAGGTTAGAATACTTAGAATCGATGCCTACCATATTTCTTTTAAATTTGTTGTTTGTTTCCTTTTATGCTTTCATGTCGTCCTCGTCACTCAAGAAAAGAAATTCGTTACAGAAAATGGCCTTGATAGAATTGAAAGAAACCCTCGAACGACAAAACACTTTGCTGAAAAATAAAAAGCTAATGGATAAGTTGAAGGACAAAGGTGACTCTATCAGGCAATTGCGAGATCAGGTTGAGAGAGAAATACAATATAGAGAAGGTTTAGAAGATATTCAAAGTTCAATTATTAAATTGTCGATCACCGACCAGGAGAAACATGTCCAAAAACTTTGTGAATTTGAAAAGACTCCTTCTAAAGAAAGATACAAACCATTTTCAACATTGAACAAAACTATGAAACTTAACCCAGATAGCATAGTATATAAGATAGTAGAAGATTGTAAACCTTTTGTTAAGCCTACAAAACTGATTCATCTACCAGAATCTATGGAAATTTTGAAGAGACAAGATGAACGAGTGAAACAGGAGATGGTAAAAGTACAATTCAGCAGGCTCATGAAACAAGAGGATAAAAATGATACAAGTGATTCAGAAAATTCCACAGGGTCTGAGGAATATGAATAGACCCAAGAAAGTGAAATATGACAAATGAATGAAATAAATGAAGGATTGACATCCATGAAAGATGGTTTATTCATAACAGAAGAAAATTAAAGAAACTCTTCATCAAATTGTTATGAAACAACATCTATTATGTGTGTTGAGAACCAGTGTTTAGTGAGCTATAAAATGAAAATGGTGTGAAATATGTTTGAATGAGATAATAAAATGGATATTGTTGTAAATCAGTAAAATATTTTTGATTATTTGATTTTCTTAATCATTGCTCTCTTGAGAACTTACGAAGTAATTTAAGAATTGAAAGCAAGATGGATTAGTTGAAATAATAGCTTGTAAAGTAGTTTGAAAATAAATGAATCTTTTCCTTCACAAAGTGCAGCACATCAATATTGTTTTTTGACAACGCATTTTCCTTCAATCACTGGAAAATATATGATGAAACTTATTCAAGTGGAAACAAAGTTTGTATTTCTTTCCATAATAGGATAGATTCAATAGGATTTTCATTACAATGATGCTAGAACAAAATCCTCAATATCCTTGTAGTTTCTCAACATCTCCTGTAATAATCATTGATCTCATAATGCGAACTTTGTCAACTACACTCTTACTGGAATAAGTATCATCATGCAAATTTCTGATGCCCAAAAAATTTCTTTGAACGCTACGAGGACAATATTGAATGTATTCACTATTTCATGGAAGCACTGTATATTTACATTTATTATCTGATATCATGATTATATCAGATAAATGATCCTTGCACTACAAAATGCTGAATATTCTATATATATGTATATATTAATCCTTCATTTAGTCAAATAACTAATCAGAAAAAATACACAGTACAGGTTATACATTTGAACTTTTTATTAGATTTTCATAGGATCAACAGAATAAGGATTTTCTGCAGAGTTTCAAGTTTCATCATCCAACTATGAGGAGTCTTCAGGAATTGATGGAGTTTTCAGGATAATGAGTTTCAGAGCAAATGTCACAGATATTTTTATTCACCAAGGATTCCACAAACATTAACAGTGAAAATGAATTTAAAAAATTCGTGATTTAAATAATTTGGGCTTACTTCCTTTTTAGATTCATCTTCAATGACATATTCCGAGTTGAATCACAAAAATACAATGTTCCTATGCTTCCAATGTTTTTATATTCTGAAATTAGAACTAGAAATTGAAAAATAAGCTATAATTTTCCCAATTATTTCTAGGAATCAAATGATGTTATCTCAGAAACAACTACAGATTGAGACTCTTCAAGATTAGAGCTGGCATAATAAGATGATAAATGGTTTTATTCGTTTCGGAATTAGGAAAGTATTTATCCATGGGTTGAACAAAATCTAAGTCTTTACATTTGTTCATCCATCTCCACAGTTCAAATCATTACATAAGGTATGAATATTAATGACCAATAGAGAATTTGGGCTTACACATTCAATTTCATACTGACAATTGAGAACTGTTATCAATTAAATGAATCTGTAAACTTCTGAATCACATTCAAAATTTTATGATAAAACCCCAATGAGTACTTGTTTCCATGATAACCACAATTGATTTTTGAATTTTTAAAGAGCAGACGCCCCAGAAATGATTTCGATCAGTTCTCTGGTGATCACAGCCTGTCTGGTACGGTTGAACGTCAAAGTCAGCTTGTCGATCATTTCGCCAGCATTCTTGCTGGCGTTGTCCATGGCCGTCATCCTAGAAGATTGCTCGCTGCATGCGCTCTCTTTCATAGAATAGAATAGCAGAGATGCTAAAGAAAACTCCAAGTAACTCTGGACCACTTCATCATCCAAAGAATCATAAATCGAAAGTTTAGGAGCGGCCTGAAATGTTGAATATATTAGAATGAAAAAATGATCTACTGTGTATATAATGATGTCTCAAATACCAATCCAGGCATGGTTCATAAGATAATCTAGTTAGAAGTCATCAATTTCAAAAAATATTCCCTCATGCACTTACAGGAATTTTTTCTGAGATTTTTTTTGTCTGTTTATTTATTCGAATTTATGGAATATTCCAGATATTTCCAAGATAATATTTGAATTTTTTAATGACATATTGTGGCTTTCAATGACAATGCTTTGAGAGAGATTTTCATCTTACCGTGACAGAAGCCAAGCTAAAAACAGGTAAAGTCTGTGTGGAGTAAGATACCACAGACTTGAATCTGTTGAAAACAATTTCTCCAGTGTTGAATTTGTAGTCAGATTTCAAGACAGCATCTGCTAGTTTGGAAGCATCGATGAAAGTAGGGGGTAAACGGCCTATTTCATTGCAAGCCATAATGATGTTCTTTCCATAGAGACGCTGGAGGATCGCACGAGATTTATCACCAACACAAATAATTTTGGTGTGCTGATCGTCAATTGCTAGTTCGTTACGAATATGACGTGCTACACTGGTGTGCACAGCCCCACAAAGACCTGAAGCCATAAGATAAAACTCATGATTTGATAATTGTTCCACTTTTTCCGTGATGTATTTGAATGTATGAAGGATATAACAAGATCTGCATTGGTAAAATTTACCAAAAGGCCATCTACCAAGGTTTGGGTAGAGGGTGGCCAGACTGAAATGCTGTTAAGTGTATGTTTTTGAGTAATTTGCTTGAGTCTTATGATTTTTCTCATATATTTTGTATATTTTCCTCGCTGCTCTTAACATTGTATATTGAAACTTTTGACCCCTGATATGTTTTAGTTTTTATCTCTAAATGAAAGAATTATATATTCAGTGCATCTCACTTCTGATGGAAGTACCACTGTATCTAGAATTATTGGGGTAGGATTCTGAAACTTGTAGGAGAGAGAGAAATACCTAAGGTACACTCAATGACCACGTGGGGTCATCTTCAGTAATATACACTGCTCGCCAGAAGCAATAGAACTACCGACATTTCTGAAAATGATATAATGAGGCAAGATAGGTCGAAAATCTCTTTCAATTCGGATTCGAGAGATCAAATTCCCTAGCATAACAATTTTTAATGAAAAGTTCTTAGTTTGGAAAATTCTAATTTTTTTGGGTGGTTGTTAGGTTCACTTTTATTCCTATTATATGTAAATGATTTACCCTTTTATGTCAATTATGGACCGATATTCATCTGAGCAGATGACAGATGACTAAGTGGTTATGAACAATTTCACACACTGGTGCTAAAGAAACCATGAAAAAAAATAGTAATAATCGATTTCACTGCACCACTTAGGAAAATAACATAAAACTGAAACTAACATTCACGTTATGATTCACTCATCCAATAGCAACAAATTTCTTAGGATAGAACTCGCCTGTAAATTGAACTTTAACAAACAAATTGACTGCTTTTGCAAAGAACTGAACAAATTGTATTTCGCGATAAAAATCTGAAATCCAAGTTCCACCAATGCACCACTGGCTGACTCTTTGATCAGCTGTAACATCATCGTGTGAAGCAAAAGAGAATAATTCGATTGATATTCAATCTTGACCATAGGGAATCATGTAGAGATACTTTCAGGGACTATAACTTAGTGATTTGTACAGGCATTCAGAAATGAGATATACTGTACATATAAAATATAGTCCATGATGACAATGATCTCTAAATGATGATGAGATGAAATACAGGGAGATCTATTTAGAAAAATCATATCATGTTCTATATTACTGTGGGAAAAAAAATTAAGCCAAATGTTATGATGACTAGATGTGTCTGCTTGTACATACATTGACAGAGTCAAAGCCTGGTTTTCTGATGGTCAGTTCAGATAACAAATCACTCCATACTCATCTAGAGTAGTTAACTGATGACTCTCAATCAGGATTCTATAAAATGGTATGAATCTATTGTGTATTAATTGAACTATCACATACAATCTACTGGATCAGCAAAATGGTAATCTAAGCACTCACCTCTATCAGAGGTAATGGCAATCACCAACTTTTCTGGAACATCTGCAACTGCAGCTATCTCAGCCTTCTCATAGAACTGCTTGGTTCCATCTCCAATAGGCCTAACAGCTCTCAGATCTCTCTCAGCCCTGGCGTACTTAGCTGCCGATACCATTTTCATGGATTGGGTGATTTTCTGTATATTCTTGACTGATTTCAAACGCATAGATATGTGTTTCAAGGTGGCCATTCCACGCTGCTGTCCATTCTGGACGACCAGAGGGGTCAAGTTCCCGAATCTACCAAACATTTTCTATCCTAAAAAAAATCAGATATTATGTAAGCACATTAGAATGATATAATGCTGCATATGATTCAATATTACATTCTAGAATGTAAAAATCTATTTTGAAATCTATATCTTGGAGATATAAGATTGGTCTATGGAGGAAATAGTTAAGAAATTTAAATTTCTTCATGAAAAAATTCAACTAACCTTTCCACCTTTTCAGCCGACCCCAGGTACAGGAGAACTAGAACTAGGAGTGACAAGCTGACAAGGATACACCGCGCTTGCGCAGGAACGCGATGACAGAATTATAAAATTATATATTACATTCGAAAAAAAAGAACTTTGAAAGTGGAAAGCGTGGCTATATATATTATTGATACTTGTGAATAAGAAGGGCTTCGATGAAATCAAATATAACTTTTGTATAAAAACTAAACTCAAAAATGACAAATGAACAATATGCAACTGCGGGAAAATTTAACATGCAGTCTTCTTTTTCTACTTCAACTTTACATTGTTCAGCTTCTAATCCACAGACTAAACAGACATTCTCCTAAAATGACAAATCAATAATGTGCCTCTTTTTTCTTCTTCTTCCAGTTTACAGTCTTCAGCTTCTAATCCACAGACTGAACACTGAACAGAAATTAGACCAACCACAGAACTGGTCCCAACAAGCAGTTTGTATCTTTATGTCCCCACTCATATTGCAGAGGCATGATACAATCAGAGGTTACTGTATTGCCCCCACTCTTGAAGACAGTGACAGTGACAGATAGTTTATTTATTTTTTAGTTTATTGTTGACTTTCTGTACATATGGTACATTGGTTACTTCTTGTTTGGTGGAATGTTATTATTGAAATGATTTAATAATCTTCTAGTGTCAGTAGTGGTCATCGAACTTAAAATGGCTAAGAGATTAACAGAAGAAATGGTAATAGCCAGGACAAAAATTTCAGATCTTGGAAAAATAAAACGATTGAATTGTTGGTAAGTTGTTGGAAAGCATACAAGAATAATTCAAATATTAATTTCACTTTATACTTTCATGAATCTTATTAAACATTAAACCAGACTTTGACAACTGTCTTGACTGTTTTAAAATATACTGTCATTAAAGATATATATATATAACTCTTATATATTTATGTATGAGTATTGAATTCAAAGATACGTACTCATATCTCATATTTATATATTTTGATGATATTTTTGGACCCGTGGATGTTTTGTTTATTAGTTAAATCATAGATTGCCCTATGTTGATAGGTAAACTGTGGTTGAATATAATTAAGGTGACCATTCATACTGGTTTTACCAGTACAGTCCTGCTTTGGAGGCACCAATAAAAATTAACTCTTCAACCAAAAGTATGAAGAAACCCCAATTGATTTTGGAATATTGTCTTTGTTTACCATAATGCCTTGGTTCACCAAGTAGTAATTATGCACCCCAAGATCTGGAGATACACCAAGTCAAAATCTATCTTTTCAACCACTGTACACTGGATATGAGAGAGGACATCACTAGAAAACTAATGTTAGATTTGATTTATCCATTTCAAACATTGATTAATAATGTTGAACAAATAAATCACTAATTTATCATTGGCAATATGAATTTGCCATATTGATGAATAATTCAATGAGCAATCTTCAACTTCGATTCAGGGTGTAGGCTGAGTGTAGTAGTTTGATGTAGTATTTGAAAATATAAGAATTTGATTGGAAGAATGTTAGCACAACAGTCAAAGCCCTCATATGAAGGCAAAGCATGGAAACAAAAATTCACCAACAACTGGAAACCTGCAAAGGAAACCGAATTCAAGATAAATCACACTTGACTTGCATGTAGATAAAGTCTAGTACTAAACTCGTACATAATATGGGTTTTTAGATGGGTTTACCCAAGAGTACCACCCTTTCAAATGTGGTAGCACTCGGCTTGTTCTGCAAATTCCATCTTCGTTGGCGGCAATAGTCATCATTATATGCCTGTTGAATGATAATACTATTGCTAGCGGCGCAATTTTTTTTATTCATTTCCTTGCTTCAAATTTAACAAAAATGTTTACTTCAAATATAATCAAATCCATAGTGCTTTTCATTTTTTTCTACCGAAGTTAGATAGTTCCATGTCTGTTCAATTTTGTCAATATTTCAATAATTTCAATTGTAGGGGTAGTGAACTGGTCGACGTTTCGCTATTGAGGAAAATGCCTTCTGTGGAAGTATTATCTCTCAGGTAAGTGTACATAAAATTTTCTTTTTTCTTCTGAACAATCATTTAGAAATTGGTTGAATATGATTCAGAATATTCATTCTGCTCACTGGTCTAAGTCATAGGTAGATACTAAGGTAGTTACTTCTTCCATGATAGAAATAGTTAATATAAATATGTACTGCCTAGGCATCAATTTGAGCAGGTCATCATGATATTGAATTGTACAAATAAATAAACTGCTGGTTCTGGGCATATTGTGAAATGTGTAAATTGGCCAATATTTCTCATAATGATCTCAACACCTGTACTTATACTTCCTGTAAAAGCAGTGAAAGTACTAAAAATTCTCCATTGATACTCATGCAATGATAATTCATTCTAGAATTGTGAAAACTTGCAAAAAAAAACTCAAAAGTATTTTTACTCATGTTATGTGCCTTCATTTATCATTTTATCACTATTCACTTTCAAGAGTAAGTCAGTACTTGAACTATTACTTGAATATTTTGGTCCAAATGGTAAGTACTCTTTGAAATCATTAACCTCATCATCAACGATTCTATGATTTTAATATTTCTTCTACGCCCTTTCATATAACCAATAATTCTAATTGTTTACACAATATTGAGGTAGTTCTTCTTCAGGTACCTGTAGAGTAGAGTTCACCAAATCAATTCAAATCTGCAATAATCGTGTAATTTACATTTTATAATGTATATTTTATCAAGCAAAAGAGTTTTTTGACGAAAATGAATCATCCTCAATTAATGATACTACAGACATAACATTCTCTCTTTCATGAGTGAAATCTTGTATTCATGCTCTAATTCCACCATGAATTACAGAATGTAAGAAAAAATCACAAATCAATCTTCATCACGATCTTTGCTGCGAACAGCATTTCTACCTAGTTGGAAACGATTCTGTTTCAACTCTGTAATCTAATAGTCAGAAGTAGTACCAGGAAACACTATATATGCATACATCTACATATTGAAAATCGATATGAATCTGGCATAGTACCATTATAGGTTCATGTAGCGTAGAGGATGTCTATCATCCAGGGTTCAAAGGATAATATCCACGATACAACGATATACAGTGAGGACCAAAAGTCCCCCCCCCCCCGAATCTTCTTTATTTTGCATATCACAAAAAAATGCACAAATTGCAGGGTTTCGTTCGATCGCTTTGATGGTTTTATTTTCATTCATACAGAGTGTCTCAAATTATACTAATAATAACTTCCAAAACTACTAATTTTCGTGATATAAAACCATTTATCAAACATATTCAAAATTTGAACGCAGAATCCACTAATGCAATAATATACAGAGTCCTATTGAAAAAACTGAACTTCTAAATCGCTGCGCTTTGTTGAGACACTGTATGAGTGAAACTTGAACCATTGAAGAGATCGAATGAAACCCTACAATTTGTGCAACTTATGCATTCAGCATTTTTTTTTAAATCAAGAAGGGGAAGAGCGGACTTTGAGTCCTCACATTGTGGATGTTTATTGAAAAAGTAGCATGGCACCGACTTCTCTCTTGAGTTTCAACCCCGGTAAATTGAAACACGTCCTCAAGCATGTTTCCGAAATTCCTCCAGGTCAGCCCGTCGAAGGCGGAAACAGCTACCTTCTGAATCCTCTTTCTGAGTTCGCTGCTTCGCAGGTCTACTACCGCGTCCCAGTAAGCCCCTGTAGTTTGGTTTGTGAAAAGACCTGTCTTTGATAACCATCAGGTAGAAAATCGATCTGTTTCCTTAAAAAACTGTTATGTCCTTGCTGAATTCGATCGATGGGTGGACTATTGATGAAGCTCCTCCGGCTTGCCAAATTTCTTTCGGGACACATTGGTCTTGGAATCTCTGAAGGTCCTTGGCGACGCAGTGCGTTAGTGCAATCTCCATAAGCGTGGTGGATAGGTCGCAGTGCTTTTCCGTGGTCATACCAAACCTAGCTTTCTATGAACCAGTGTACGAAAGCTCTTCCTCCACAAAAGGGAGCCTCATTTACCACCCAAACTGCACCTTCGCTGGAGTCTACTGTAGATTCTGACACTGCTGATCGAAACGCCATCAAGAGAAGGGTATATGTCGGTCCCAGTCCCGCTGTTATTGATCGAGGACCTCACCGAGGTACCTGCCAACGGTCAGTTTCATGCGCTCCACCATTTCGTCTGATTGAAGATGTAGTGTATCCTGGTTTTCTTGATTTATGGAGATTTTTATGACCCTGCGTTTGATTCTGAAAGTTTAATTTAATTTTCTACTTGTCATGGATTAGACAATTAACATTTACTTCTGGAATAGAGAAAGAATGTTCTTCGATACCTTTTGTTTCCTGCATCACGCTCATTAGTCTCATTATCATCTTGCGGCGGAAATTTACGGTTCATCGTACCAATTTCCACGTTCTCCACTATAGAAATAGGAGAACAAACCCACAGATGTTTTCACTGTTACACAAAACTATCTGGCCAATCTCAGGGGCGGACTGACATGAAGAGATAATTATAAATAATGATTATTAGACATGTACACTTTCAGCCTTTTTATAGCCTTTTAACTATAGAAACATTATTCCATGCTAGCTGGTTGAAATGAATATTCATTTCGCGATCGCTAAAAAGTATTGAAAACAATATGAATAGAAAAAAGAGAAAAGAAATATTCAAAATAAAAATGCTGTAATCCTCTACGTTATATACGGTGAATATCAGAATGGAGAACAAAAAATAGGAATTTTTATCAAAAGTACACTACCATTTATATTCGACACCATTATTCAAGTTTATAAAGAAATTTCCTTCAGAATCAAATAGAATATTCAGATTTGAAATTCCAGCCCCCTATATAACAAAA
This sequence comes from Gastrophysa polygoni, assembly GCA_963576655.1. Lineage (NCBI taxonomy): Eukaryota > Metazoa > Arthropoda > Insecta > Coleoptera > Chrysomelidae > Gastrophysa > Gastrophysa polygoni. Next base: position 16,978,168 of record OY755087.1, read on the forward strand.
AAAGTTACTCATTGTTAATTTTCAACAAAGAATACTTTTTACTAATATTATTTACCCTGGGATCTCTGGTCTCTAATTTGTTGAACATAGTAATTTTTGATGCATTTTTTTTCTGCTCCCCTGTATACTGTTTAGTAGTTAACTGTAACAAATGGCAGTTATCTGCGCAATGCACCAACTTTTATCAATGATACAATTTTCTGACAAATCGAAAATAGAAATATTACCCATATATGGTGCCAAATTTTGACACTATGAATTGAATTCATTCAACCAAGGATTTTTTCTTCTATAGTTGATCTACAATTTTGTATTATATATATGATTCTATATTCTATATCTGATTATTAGATTGGAAGGTAGGAAGATATTCCGGAAACACGAGTTCTCTATTGATTTAATATATTTGAAAATTCGACGAGAATAAATTGTGAAGTAGCAGGACGTATCATGTACAACCACTAGGGCATTAGAAGCTGAAATATCTGGCCACCAAACTCTAAACCCATCAACATCAACTTTGGACCGACATAATATCGTAGGTAGACAGAGGCGCGCCTCATTATGGGAATATCAACTCCTACACAGGTGTGACTCATTATTTGTTATTGTCGCGCCACCTGTACATATTAGGAGATATAATCGATTCGGTTTGTTTTGTCTTCGTTATTCGTAACCGCAAACAGCTTGCTTTACTACACGTCTATTAATACATAAAGGATATCTTTTTCTCAGTCACTCATCTCGGAGTCTTCCAAAACCATCTACGTGAAACATCAAATTACCTGAGAGCTTTTCGATTCAGATAGGTGACAGCTGTATGATGAGCTCTGAATTAACTTATTTTGTAATCTATTGTTCAATTTATATCGACAACATTTTTAAACATGAAAATTGCCGAAAAAATGAGCATTCTATACGCTCTATATCGTTACATTCCAACGGCACTCCGCTGATCGACTATATATCGATGCGTGTGTTGTGTATCTCTGTGTGGGTTATCATGAGTATCATTTTTGGTATTGTCGGTGGCCATCATGGACTTGCCAAAATGACCTATCTTTGGATCTATAAAATTGATGGGAGTTACGTGTAGGTTGGCACTCACTAATGAATATCTCACCAACTTTGAAGATTCTGGTCTCAAAAAAGCGTCAACACTAATGACTAGACCATTTTGAAAAATACGAATGATTTTTTTTTGTTCAATTTTTATATTATGAATCTTTTGATTACTATAAACTCAGATTTTTTCTTGTACATATGATATCTTCTGAGTGTGAGAACAGAAACATATCAAAATAGCCAAAAATAAAAAAAAAACTTTTGATTTCGCTAATACCAATCACCTAATTTTCCTTTCAAAACGCGAAGTTTTGAATTCGATGATCAATAATAGATGATTTTAACCAATTTGTAGATATATCTGATTTACTGAGTATATCGAATATTCATCGTGAGATCTTTCAATTACTGATATTATGTAGGAACATAAACCCCACAATTACGATATCAACATTTTTCTACCATATATGATGATCTTGTTCATGATCAACCTACATCAAAAAGCAGTCTTTCGATGAAAGAATCAATTTGGTCGACATTTCACAATACTTTTTTTGCAGTATCAATAAAATAAACACGTTGGCGGATTTTCAATTTTGCAAAAGGCTAGAAGAGCTTTACATAAGACAAAATGAAATTCGAGAAATCTGCGATGTTTTGTACCTGCAAAATCTGCCCAATTTGAAGAACCTATGGCTGAGCGAAAATCCCTGTGCAAATGCAGAAGGGTAAGTGCTTCAATCTATTTAGGTACTATTTCTTGAATTAAACCAGTTAATCTACGTCCTGAAAGTTACAAGTATATAATATATAGTGCACGTATCACAAAATTAAATGATTTTGTGTTTTTATAAAATCTATATATCGATATCTATATATCTTTATCCATATATCTATATATCTATATCTATATATCTTCTCATTGAAGAATAACATGAAGTTTCCAAGTAGTTATCGGTCTCTCCTGACTCGTATTAAATGGGGGTTATTTATCTAACCTCTGGACATTGTTCAAATGTATAGTTGCATGTCATTTCAAATTATACAATCATAAAAATAATAACAACATATCGAGGGATAATTCAACAGTCAGGACATTACGACCTACTGGAAGGGTCTCGGAGGAGTTATAATAATTTTTTCTTCATAACTCCAATAGGCCAACGTCAATTATGTTCCAGAATGCTGAAGTTTTCCTGATATCCTAGGCTGTAGCTTTTTATCTTTATAACCACTTCACAACATGTTTCGAAATATTGCGATAATTAAGTTTTCCCTTTTTTTCAAATCAAATACAAATAACTGCTCAAGTTGCCTCATGCCAACCTGGCAGAATCGCACCATACAATTTAGTCCTAAAGTCAATATTTGAATGGAACAATATGTTTTTTTTTCGAAATTAGTTCAGTCAGTAATCTAATCAGTCCATCATATCATAATAAATGATGGATTCGACAGAATTTGAAAAACAAGTATTTTCTGTTTAACACTGATATAATAATAATAATCTTTGAAGTTTGTTGTTTGAATAATGAATCATCCTATAAAGTTCTCAATCGTTTCTTGTTCTGTGATTTTCTTGTGTTATTTTTTTATTTTTTCTAGTTGCTTATACATTCCGGGATGTGGTAAAATGGATATTTGAACTTGCATAACAATTCTTGTTTGAATGGGTGATTTTGATTGGCCATTTTATTAGTTTGAGTCTACCTAATATTGAATACATCTAGTTCTATTCTATTCCGATTCCGATCCCAACCTCAATATGAATGTATTTCTATTATAAATTGATTAATTGTTGATAAAATGCGGATAATGAATGTTTTTCATAGGGTTCCATCAATGGGAATCATGTCTCCTTTTATCCTCACCGCGAAATGAAATTTTGAATTTTCCTGACCCACGGAAATGAATTTTTTTCGTCGGAGGTGCTCTAAGTCATTCGCATTTTCCCCTCTGATGTCGTGAGCGTGTCAGCAGCTTCCAGCTTGTAAGCAAAAACAAACATATTACTATGATTTTATTTTTCTAAAGCATGAAGTTCTTATTAACGTTGGTAATGTTTAACGTTTTGCATATGGGGTGTCCGAGTGTGTGCTAGGTGCATATTTTTTGAGGATATTTGAATGTCTCGTTAAAGATGAACTAAAGTAGAAAATCGATGTTTGTGTTGCAGTGGAAGAAGTTATACCGTTGCTAGAATTTCTTCACAAACCAATGTAACAAATCCAGTGGCGTACTCTTGAATTTAAAAAAAAAATGGTAAATGTCGAAAAGTGTAGGAATAATCAGAATTATCGGCCAGGAGTGTACACGGAATCATTTCGAAATGGTCAGAAAAGCTGACAATTTCTAATTTCGAAATGTACTCAGACTCAGATTGGTAGGAAATGGACGATGAAAGGGCTAAATTAATGAAATTTCAACTTTATATATATATAAATGTATATATAAATGTTTATATATATATATATATATATAAACTCTATTCGTAATATGTATTCCATGAATTGATGTTTGAATGTTTAGTTACAAGGAATTTGAGAGCCGCGGTCGGTGAAATTGTACTTTATCTTCCGCTAGTGCATGAATACGGTTTTCAGTTACCGTTTGGCAGTGATTAAAGCGCTACCGCAGCTCCAGAAACTCGACAACGTCCAGATCACGACCGAGGAGTACCGCGACGCCCAGCGTCGAGGCAGGACGCTCCTCCATCCCGACGATGAGCCGCAAGAGGCGAGTGACGAAGACGACCCCCCGCAGCGCTACGGCGCAGGCATGTACCACGAGGATCCGGAACTCGAGTACAGCCCGCCGCAGAGGAGTCCCATACTTGTAGAGGTTGGTGTTTTTATTTTCGATAGATGTCACTGGATTGAAAGCAGAAACTATACTGAAATTCGCTGAGGTTTTTGATTTAAAGAATTCTGACCATCGTAATAAACGTCTGGCACCCTATCAAGAGTACACGGTTTTCTGATAGTACATATATGAGAACGTTAGTTACAAGGCAACATATTCTAGCACGTGGTCGAAATTTGTAAATTCGCCTAGTAGTGGCGAATTTTCGAACGAACTGTATGGTGTCGAAAAATTGTGCATGAGGCTATTAAAAAATAGTGTGTAAAGAAGGGAGTAACGAAATGGATGCTATTGAGTCCTACACAATCAGATTACATCAAGATTTTCATTTAATAATTTAATAAAGGAGAAACGGGCATCTACCATGAGTACATGTCAACTAGTATATAGATTTATATGAGATTCATAAATACAACTCGAAAAAGTTGACATTTCATGGACGAGCATAGTTCATTAACAGTTTTTATTTCAATTTCTTATGAGTTTATCAACGAAAGCACTGGTATGGGCGTTCGATTATATTATATTTAATAATGCTAGTCCCTAACAAACTAAAATGTACGCCATCAGATGAATAACTATATTTCTTCAATTCCATTGAATATAGATACATGATTTTCATACATTTATTTTGTTCAAAATATTACTGAACTCTTATATTTCAGGGGATTCATGATCATAATGATCATCTAACGACACTTTCATATATATTTTCGAAATATTGAGGTATATTCACTGTTGCACTTTACATGGCCGCTATATTCTTAACCCATTAACAATTCATCAACAGACACCTGAGCCTGAAGAAGCAGACGAAGATGTATACCCCACGGAAGATGTATCTGAAGAGAGTCGAGAGTTCTCCCCACCTAGGCAGGTAATATGCCAGACGTTTCTTCTATAAAACGATGTCAATACAATACCTTGAATGATTGAAACAGTTATTCATTGATGCTACTAACGTTTCATCATAATTATTTGAAATTTACAAATTATGTATAATTATTATATGTTTAGACTACTCCTCCAAGAAGAAATGACCCTCCTCCAATGAAGAGGAATTACTCGCCAGAGCCCGAATATGTTGAACAAAGAAGAAATAGTTATGAAAGAGAATCTCCTAGGCAGCAACAATACTACGAGGTAAATAACAAAAATCTTTTATAAATAGCACGTCTACTAAATTCAGTAGACATGCATGCGAGTCATTGATGATCTGAAAGTTCCTGTTCTATAACAGATGAGACAATGAAAGGGACGATTTGAAAAAAAAAACAAGAAATATTCAGAAAAATCTTTTGTAAAATTTATCAATTCAAACTTAATCTACTTGAATAGAAATATTGTGTGAGAGAACAATATTTTTTCTTAATTATTCTAGCTGTATTACAGCCTCTCCTCGTCAAATTCTTTCTTTTAATGCTCAATAATCCTTGGGATTGAGAACTAAAAGAAATATGTCGACATATAGGGTTCACACTACTATTAGAAATTATTCTCAGAGAACGATTGTATATTTGAATAATATTTCCATTCATGAAGAATAATTTCATCAACACATTTAACAAATTATCGACAAAGAATTCAATTCCAAAGTTATTAGACATTGTGAAGTAACAGTCACGAGTTCATACTGTGAAATATACTGATATTAAGATTAAACCATATGTATCAAGGTGGGCATAATCCTATCAAAATATTCACTGTCCATTCATCACAATTACTTTCATTTCTCACACTTATCATCTGATGATTTTCACCAGAAGCCCTCATCTACTAATCACTCATTGGAAGAGGTGCCATCCTGCGAAACCATATTCAGGGAAACCAAAATAGTTAATAGCCAATCAGCTAGTTGTATCAAGGTGGGTTTTCTGCATCACATTTATTTTAATTTAAAAATTTACTAATATTCAAGTATCATATGCTATAATTGACATTAATAATCATTGATGACAAAATCGATCATATAATCGTGGTGGAGGGACAAAATGTCGGAAATTCTAGAATCATTTACTGTAACCTTTATAATCCGGACACACTCGAATCCGGACATCCAGTAATCCGGATACATATCTTTATAAGTCATAATCGGGAAGCCTTGCCACCATTTTTTTTTGAGGTTCAATTCAAAGGCTCTATTATGGTAAAGCAGAGTGAATTGTTTTCTTCTGTCTAGACGTGTGTTTTGAGTGGGGCGCGAGCTCGTCACTTGTTTAAAGGGCCGTTTTTCAATGCTGGATTAGGCTAGTTTAACCCCGGGTTAAATGCTAATTGCTATGCTAATATACCTAGTATCAGTTAACTTTCAGATTTAATACAGATTGATGTACCGGACCCCAGAGCGTCTTCAGCAGACGGCCTTATGCTATTTTAATTTTTTAGGTTCACCTTCCTGTCTATTGGAAGGTGTTTTGGATTAAAGAATAATGTTGAATAAAAAAAAAGTTGCAAAATAGGTCGCATTTCTTCAAGCTTTCAGTCGCAGTAAAATAAAACACTGTATACGATTTTCTATATGTAGCATTTAAACTATCTTTTGCATACCTGCCTATTTTTTATTTTTTTCACTATTGATTGATTTTGTTATGATTAATGAATCTTGAGAATCATTCTGAATTCAAGCTATATCTTAAAAATATGCTTTGGCCTATATTCAGTAATCTAAATAAATCGCTTATCCGGCCATCTCATTGCACTGTATTACATGTAATCCGATTCAGAAAAATGCATTGAAACATTTCATCATAAAAAGTCATGATATAACTCTGTGCGAACGAAGTCGCTGGAGATCATATAGTAATTCAGTCAATTAACATTTGAACAAAGGTTTGGATTGATATACATTAATATCTCTCTTTTATTTTTTGAACGGGTCAACTCAAAAAATTTGAACTTGAGATAATGATATTTTAGAGGAAAATTGACACATGACAATTTCAAGATAGCGATTGGGTGCCATCTGAGAAAATAATTCAAATGGAAAAGTCGTGTCACACATCCTTTTGAAGGTCCTGACAACGATGTACAAAACACTGGTGCAGTCACTGATCGTGTTCTGTTTCGTCAAAAACGCTAACGCCATTTTCCGCTATGATGGCCTAATAGGTATGAAACTCCTTAGAAGATGGTGACATTTTTACAGATTTCTGTACAAATGTTTTGAGATTGTAATTATGGAGTTCGATCATTAATTAAGAAGTAACCTAAATTACTACTTCTGAATCAACATTTGATTGTGCATTTATCAATAATACTGATTTTGTTTTCAGTTTTGTGTCGACATCTAACAACTGACATTTGAGTGATTTTCGGCTATAACGAATAAAATACTGTTATCAAGTTAGCTCTACGTTAGCTTATTTCCTCAAATTATGAACGATGTATTCAGGCAACTATTAAATTTTCTGCCATTTTGTAGTGGGTGAAGTATTCCACAGGAGCTTCAAAAGTGTGTGACATCAATGAATATTGTGTGACATTAAAGAAAACCACTGTACTATAGCAAGGATCGTGTGAGGATCGTTGTAGGTTGACATCACTTGGAATGACTTCATCCTTCTGCAACAACCTATACAGATTCAAAATATTCATCGAAAAAAATTGTGTGCTTCGTACTTGAGTATTATTATTTTCGACCATAAAACATAAATTGTTTTATGGTCGAAGATTATTATAAACGTACACTGAAATCTTATTTGTCAATTATTGCTATAATAGAATAATTCTGATATTATCCAATTTTTTTTATATATTTTCACTCAAGGAATATACCAATGGAGAAAGATATGTTCCTTCTCATGGCGTTAGCGAAGTATCAGTTTCAACTGCTCACGAAAAGAGGGATAGGTACACCTGTCCTGCAGCTGCTCATAGACCACCTTTTACTAGAAGACCAGTTACCAGAGTAAGTGAAATTTAACTAAAAAACTTTACTGACAAATACATATCTTGTGATGTAAGCGCTACTCATGATTTCTCGCTCTTTTGTCTACACCTACATAATAATTATAGAAGAATATCAAAAATCTTGAGTGCTATGCGCCATAGTGCAATATCACCTCATTTAACAATCCAACGAGTGATTTTATTGCATAGATTAGTCTGTAGTACTACATGATAGACCCTTTTTTTGTCTACAGTTCAGTGAAATTACGTTCGGGATGAATTTTCATTTTGTGGTATTATTATTTATTCATTCAATCAAGTAGTATACATTTCTGTCATGGGAAATTGATTATGAACATATTTCAAATCATATCCTATTCGCGTAGGTTAGTGACCTGTCTGGAAAAGTTTTTCAAATATAATATAAACTGTTGGTTCCTTGACAATGGAAATTTTCAAGCTAAATATACATAATTGATGAAGGGGAAAATTAAAAGAGAATAAAACAGTTTATTTGAAAAATCATTTTTTTTGTATTTTGTTATAATCCATTTTTAAATTTTCTATTTTAAAGTTATTAATATAGAAAAATTTGCTCATTATACTTACTAAGTACACTACATTCTGCTTATTTAGAACACCACCGTGATTGCTCGCTCTAATGAGTAGTTTGAATCAGTACTAAGTGACGAAATATTTTTTGATGACGAGCTCATTATGATTGTGTGAAATTGTATTGTCACTCATATATACTATCTATTATTTGCAGAATTCGAACATTCTTTCTGCTGTTTTGTGTCTAGTGAAGGAGTTGGACTATCCAAGTCTAGAAGTAGTGGAGATGGCAGTTAGATGTAGAATGGACGAATTGGATGAATGACGGTAATCTGAAAATCAGTGACACCAGACAAATACCTTATGAATCATATATTAATTACAAAACGGACAGCTTTAACTGTGGGTCTGAGTTTTCCATTATTATTAAGAGTTATTGTTAGATATCACCTATTTGAGTTTGCAGTGGAACTTGTTTTTCAACACTAGTATGAACAGTTTTATTTTTGGTAACGTTTATATCAATGTTTATTTAGAAAACATGTTACTCTTGGTCTGTGTCGATTTCCCTATTTTGACTGTTGGATTTGTACCTTAATTTTTTTTACTTAGGTTAAATAATTTTATATTTTATTCAAATGTTTTATCGAGAAAATAATTCGAGTGCAGCTGGAAATGTATACTGACTGCTGCTGTTAAGACTTTCTTGATGGTTCAATTAAAATACACTTTGTTGCTTGTATTGAAAAGTGCAATATTTGATCAAGTATATAATGAATATATAATGAATCTACTTTGGGAATAGGATTTCCATTATCATTTGAGGAGAGAACAAATGTAATCAAATCAAGTTTAACCATGAGTTTACCTTTATTATGAATCAAGACTAATTTGAGATTATTTTTTCTGATTATTCATTCAAGTCTTGCCAAATTTGAAGATGTATACAATCTATGTTCCATCCAGAATATTAGGTACCTATATTAGTTATTTATACTGAGAAGTTTATATTTTTGTAAGAAAATCTAGTCCATAATCAAAAGTTTTTCAATTAACACTTTATTAAACTAATATTTTATATTGAAGTTTAATATTTCTTGAATATGTTATCCCAAACAAAACTGTGTAGTTTCATTTCGAACCTTTTATTTTCATATTTTAAAAACTAATGGACTAATGGAAGCTTACAACCATAAGAAGGGGCACAATATGACTGTACACTATTCGCAATTATATACACGTCTAAGTGAGGAACCTTCTGTTAGAAATTCCATGTGGAATAGAAATGGGAGCCATTACACCAGACAATGTGATCATATGAAAACTGTTCAGATAAAATCCCAATTTGGAAAGAAGTCGTTATATTTTTGTGGAATAAATATTAATAGCAGTTGTCCCAACAGATTAAGATCTAACAATCTCGTCACAAAATTCAAGATTGAACCGAAGAAATATATTTTATCAATTTATCTCTCTCCCATTATATTGACTGATTCTGATTTAACTGTTTTTTCCTCAAAACCCCATATTTTCGTGACGGATCGTAGTAAGTAAATTATCGGTAATTTTCCATTAAGAATTACACCCTTGAATTTTTGCTATCATATGTGTATCTGGTGTCACCACATCATCCGATGGAAAAAGTTGTTCGTCGTTCCAATTCTATACTTACTATTAGAATAATCAGACTTTTCCATTAGATTAGGCTTCAAGAAAAGTTCTAACACCTTCCTCCTCTCCAAAAATCCACCACTGATCAACACGATGTTCCTCTAATATTATAGGATTTCCTCTCGTATTATCAAAAGATAAGAAAAAATCTTACAACGTTACTGGAGTAAATCTTCCTTGATATAAATATCCAGAAACATTTCTGAAACAAAATTTGTATGCTGATGAATAATTGGACGATTATTATTATTTACACAATTATTCATTGAATATTTACTGGGAAGATATTGTCATTAATTATTATCAGACATCTACAGGTCGATATTTCCTCCATATCACAGTAGTTGCTCCTGCTTCATTTTTTTAAACTATTTCTCTAAAGGAATAATTATCAAATGAGTCCTGTTGAGCAAGCCTGCAAGCCTGAAAATAGGTCAAAAAGCAGGATTCTCGAGATGGGTCTTCAAAAAAATATACTGGTTTTGAATTCATTTTACTGAACTATAGGTTCATGGGATTATACAAAAAATGACTTCTTTTACAAACATAAATAATAATAGAAGCTACTCCATCTAAATCTACAGCCTCTTCCTTTTGGAACTAAAAGTGACAGGTGCAGGTAATGGCAGCTTCAGCTGGACAATGTGTTTGTCTTTGGAAGCATTGAATGCTAAAATACGAGACACCTCTAGTGTCTTCTTCACACCAATCTTCAAATCTTTTGACAGCTGCTCCACATTGACTTCATATTCCATTGCTATTGCTGCCAGGACAAGTGTATAACATATGGCTTTATCTTTCATATGAAGAGGACGAGTTCTAAAAATAGAAAATCTTTGAACAAACAGTTCTGTCTTTCACCTAAATGAATTACCTTGAATGTTGGCTGTTGACAGAAAAAGTGTCCAAGATATGGGTATTTATATCAGGTGATTTATCACAAACAACAGTTTTTTTTGTAACATTCTTCATAGGAGTAGTCATAAATTTTATCAGGTAATTTATGTACAGAAAAATGGTTAACCTACGGATTTGAATTTCTTCTGAAGCTTCATTCATAAGAATTTTGTTGACACTACTAGCAACAAAAGGACCAAAGCTGAAAATGTAAAAAAATATTACCCAAATAACTCATAATAATTGATTTCATCCATTACTTGTATGGTTGCATGTTACCAGTAGTCAAAATTTGGCCTGCTTCAGGAGCTAATGTATCCAAAATATATCCAGGCACTAAATCCTCCAAATTGTAGATTCCATCTCTTGTGGATGCATCTCTATTGATTTTTGGGCGATATATACTGTCATTTTCTGTTACTTCAGTTGCACTTTCATCCAGTTTTAACCCTTCAATAAAGAGAATGACCTTGATGGAAATCTTTTCCAAATACTCAAATATTATACATATAATAATAATGTATCTGGACTTAGTATGGGGAGAACTTCACTGTAGGTTCCACTCTCAAACATTTCAGCTCAAATGTCTAGGAAGATATGTGTAAAGTGAATATTCTTCTTCACAGTTTTCAAATTGTGTTAAAAGCTCTTCCATATCAGATAATCATATTGATAATGCCAACTACTCATTTTTCCAATAATAGCAGAAAAACAGCCTATATTAAATTAAGTTGTAATGATTGCATTAATTTTGGTGAACTGAGAACAATCTTCATAAAAACATACAATTAGGAATATAAAATATTATATAAACAATATATAATATATACTGTTTATATATATTATATAAACAATATATTGTATAAACACTGTAGGAATATTACTTCAATAATATTTTTTGATACAATGATATTACTTTTTTTCATTCGGCATGGCTGGGGTTCTCCAAGTTTGAATTCTTTAGCAGTGATTCTTGAATAAGTACATTTAGATATTCCAGTAGCAGATAATACCCTTTCCCTATAATTAGACATTGGAATTTTTATCCCATTTTGTGCTTCTTCCTTCATAAACTTGAATACATTATTGATAACCTCTCTAGCTTGACTGTGGATAACCATTCCTCTGATACCTAGAGACTGATGAAAATCTATCATTAGGTTGAAACTGGCAGGTGTTTCACTCATTTACCTTCTTAGGAGGTACTTTGAGCCCTAACTGTTGACTGTGATATACCATACCATCAACTGGAACCTTTTTGAACCTTTTCTGCACAGTTTTTTCTATTTTTTTTGTAGACCTTTTCTGTTCTACAGGAGCTGAGCTCATATGCATGATTGGCTCTATGTGTTGATCAATGCAATGTGTTTGTTGTGGCATTTGATGAACTTGAGTAACCTGACTAGGCATCTGGCAATGCATATTTGACAAATCACCAAGAGAATGATTAGTAGCATTGCTTAGTTCAATTGTTACTGTACCAGGTTCCAGTGGTATCAATCCAATAGTCTTCAACTCCATGCATTTCTTTGAAGGTAGTTTCCAAGTCAACAAGGGACTGTAGTCTATATTCTCCATTATCATAGACATAATTTTGAGTGATGACCTGATTAATTATAGTTCATTTGATACCCAAAAAGGTTTGAGGCAGCAAATCGAGATGATTGTTTGAATGTCATTATTTTATACCAGTTATCTATTCTCACCTACTTGAATTCTTTCAATGTAATTATTTACAAAATTTCATGTTGACATATGAATTTTAGTTGACATATGACACAATATTCTCTTCTCTTTTCGAAGAATCCTGACTAGAGGTACAGACTGAATTAACAAATAAAACTTAGAGAATGAAAAAATATACCAGTAACTGTTTTCTCCAACTGTTCTTTCACTGTATCAATATTCATGGTCAGTCGCTCCCTTTGCTCAGTGGCTCTTCTTGATTTTTTTGAACCAAATTGCTTCTGAAGTTCAGATACATTGTTTTCTCTTGATAATAATGGAGTATAAGTAAGGAAGTTATTTGTCTTGTTCAGCTTTGGAGCTAAGATACAACAGTCAACTTGAACCATCTGCATCTGAAAAATCCATGACACAATCATATGAAATCAGTTAAGAATATAAAGATCAGATGTAGTACCTTATCCTTCTTCTTATTATGTATCAGTATGAAATTATTGTAGAGTTCATCATCTTTCAGTGGCCCAGTGTAGAGCATGTTGTTAGTAGTTAAGCCCAAAAATTTTGTGCCATCCTTTTCCTCATAAATTCCAGACTCCAAATTTTTTTCTTCTCCTGGTTGAACCTTCCCATTTTCAAATTCAACTGAAAAAATGTAATTTAATATTTGAAATGAATAACTATTGCGTTGTTTTTTTTTAACTTACCTAAAACAGGTTGGCAACCTGTTGTACTAGTGATGATGCTTTTTATAATAGGCATAATAATAGCTGTGACATTAAATATTATAATATTGTTTTTTACTGTTATCAGAAATAACCTCAAAGCACTCACTTTCAGATGATTATCGTAACAAATGCACTGGTGTGAATTCTACTGACGAAGATAGCAGCTAAAATTACCAAGGTTGGCATTTTGTTCATGAACGTCGGGACATTAATTTTCTTGGGAGTAAGGAAACCATTTGAATAATTCAGATATTTTTTGTTACATACGGTGGAAATAGTGTAGGTATTCACAAAACTAAACTATTTCGGTATATTATTTCATGTGAATAACGATTCAAATCAGGAACTGATAAGACCCTAATGCATTTGAAATTTTTGTGTAGCTTCAATAAATATTTATTTATTACAATAGTTATATAACTATTGTATTCAGACGAAGAGATCTATTCGTATATTATCATAAGTTCTCTAGGAGAAGTTTTTTCATCTTTCTATTGAAAGTACCAATAAGTCGGATTTTTTTCAATATGTTCGGGAATTCGGTTGAACCATTGTAGAGCATGAAATTTAGTCATTTTTTTCTCAAATTCAGCTGAACTTATTTGTAGTATATGGATATATATATATATATACAGGGTGTCCTTAAAAGGTCTTTACAAAAAGCTACCACATATTCTTCAGACCAAAACAATTCGATACAAGCAAACTTACCTCAGTAAAAAGTTGCTTAGTTTGGGCGCTAGACGGCTCTGAAGTTGAAATTTTCAAATCGATTTTGCTTCATAACTTTTGAACGGCTCATGAGATTTTTTTCAAATTTGGTACGTTGGCATAGACTCATCGGGCAATGAAACTCATATCATAATCATAATGAATATCATTCCATGGGCGTAGAACTTGATTTTTTCAGTAAATAAACATCTAAAACTCCTACGCCAATGGAAAAAAATTAGTTTCAATATGAAATCTAAATTATTCAACTCATTCACTACAAAAAAGGTACTCTTGACAAAAGTCGATTCCTCTCATGGTTTCGACAAAATTTTAATTTTAGTGATTTAGAGCATAATTAATAATAAAACGATTAACAGATATTTCATAAAAATTGTTCAAAATGTTCAACATTTTCACGTATACAAAGATTTATACGACGCAAAAAGTTGAAATGTACTCTTTGCATAACTTCTTCATCGCCTGTAAGATTATTCGTCGCCTGTTGGATACGTTGCCATAATTGTTCTACAGTATTCACAGGGGTCTTGAGATAACCCCATACAAAATAATCCATCGGTGTTAAGTCTGGAGAACGTGGTGGCCAATTCACGGGTGCATCATTACCTCTACCTATCCATCTGTCTGGGTACTGTTGGTTTAAAAAATTCCTAACATCCACCGAAAAATGTGGTGGAGCTCCATCGTGCATAAACCACATATCTACCCGATGTTGGAGTGGTAAATCTTCCAACAAATTTGGCAACGTATTTCGTAGATGTTGTAAATACATGTCTCCTGTTAATCTTTGTGGAAGTATGACAGGACCAATTATAAAATTTCCTATTATTCCAGCCCAAACGTTGATTTTGAATTCGTGTTGAAAATGGTTTATTTTAATGGAATGAGGATTTTCAATTACATAAACGTGTTCATTATGAAAATTAGTTATTCCTCTTCTCGTGAAACAGGCTTCATCAGTGAACAAAATATTCT
This sequence comes from Gastrophysa polygoni, assembly GCA_963576655.1. Classification (NCBI taxonomy): domain Eukaryota; kingdom Metazoa; phylum Arthropoda; class Insecta; order Coleoptera; family Chrysomelidae; genus Gastrophysa; species Gastrophysa polygoni. Next base: position 16,993,224 of record OY755087.1, read on the forward strand.
TTCCAAAGTTCAGATTCATTTCTCTTTGCAAATTAATGAACCTACAAAACATCAAACGACTTTGTGAATCATGGATTAATAAATCTTGAACTGGCGTCTTGTGGTATGGGTATAATAATTGTAGAAACTTCTAGTTCATTACTTATCCGTCTAGTACTCAATTCTGGATTTTCTTCAATACGGTCTAAAATTTCTACTTCGACATCGGGAATCCTTACATAACGCTGTCTTCCATAATCACCAGTTCTAGGAGCAAAATGACCGGTCTCCCGAAGACGTCTCTCAACTGCAGCAAAGGTTGGGTGGCTTGGTACGCGACGATTTGGAAACCTTGCCGAATACACCCTCACACTCTCTCGACCATTTCCTTGACAATATCCGAATACCAATAACATATCGGTGTATTCTTCATTGGTGTATTGTACGGCCATGATAAATCAGAAAAGTCCGATATCAACAATCAACGTCAATAAAACTCGACAAATCAACACAGATGAAACTATGGAAACCAAGAATGTGAATATCACTGTTTTCGAGCAGATAATAATAGTCTTCAGAAAAAAAAAAACCAGTGCTACTTATTTTCAATAGAAATAACCTATGCAAAAAGTACATCTCAACTTTTTGCGTCGTATAAATCTTTGTATACTTGAAAATGTTGAACATTTTGAACAATTTTTATGAAATATCTGTTAATCGTTTTATTATTAATTATGCTCTAAATCACTAAAATTAAAATTTTGTCGAAACCATGAGAGGAATCGACTTTTGTCAAGAGTACCTTTTTTGTAGTGAATGAGTTGAATAATTTAGATTTCATATTGAAACTAATTTTTTTCCATTGGCGTAGGAGTTTTAGATGTTTATTTACTGAAAAAATCAAGTTCTACGCCCATGGAATGATATTCATTATGATTATGATATGAGTTTCATTGCCCGATGAGTCTATGCCAACGTACCAAATTTGAAAAAAATCTCATGAGCCGTTCAAAAGTTATGAAGCAAAATCGATTTGAAAATTTCAACTTCAGAGCCGTCTAGCGCCCAAACTAAGCAACTTTTTACTGTGGTAAGTTTGCTTGTATCGAATTGTTTTGGTCTGAAGAATATGTGGTAGCTTTTTGTAAAGACCTTTTAAGGACACCCTGTATATATATCGGTTCGATTCGGCTGATTCATAACTTGTTTTATCATTTGTCATCTCCGATGACTCACTTGCAACTGCCGTTCGATTATTTTCTGTCAGATTTTTCACGTGCAGGGTGAATCTTCTATGGTGAGAAATCGTGGGAAAAGAAAAAAATGATCATCGATAAAATTTGAAATGATATGTTGGAATTTTCTAAGTTTACTTTTTTTTTTTACTTTTTCCACGCCAGTAACTGAATTTTCTCTTCTGATATTGAATGATGAGAACCAATGATGGTGATTACCTCCTTTATGAATTTGATTTTCGTTTGAAATATCATTCATTTACAACTCATTGACATTTACACTCATTATTATCATTCAACTATCCATAAGGATATCTACATATACATCCATATCTAATGATGATTCCATCAGAACATATAGAAATTTTAGTACAAGCAATCTAGATTTACTGAATAATCAATTGATACTTTGCAATTGGAATTTAAATTCAATAGATGTTGATGTGATTTACGACAACATTTTGGAAAATATTGGGAGGCAAGTAAATATCATTTCTCCATTAATCTCATATAAAATTAAGGGAAATCAATTGCCTTGGTATGACCATGAAGTTGTTAAACTAAGCAAATTGAGGGACAGGGCTTATAAAGCATTTAGAAATGGTGATGATGTGAACCTTAAACAAATGAACTGGATCACATATAAGAGATGTAGAAATGATGTTGTTAATCTTCTCAAAATAAAAAAAATGAGTATTATAAAACAAAAAATGACAATTGTTCACACAACCCAAAAAAAATGTGGGAAACACTAAAAACTCTAATAAAACCAAAAAATCCCTCTATCCCAAATCAAATAATTTTTGAAACAGGTCAAATAACAACAAAAGCTGTAACGGATCACGATAAAGCTGAAATGTTCAATTCATTTTTCATTGAAAGTATAGTATCGATTAGAGATGGAATTCCACCTTCTCTCCCATGGTCTTATACCAATTTACCCAGAATTCAATGCAAATTCTCATCATTTGAATCACTGACTTTAAAAGAATTGAAAATCATAATAAGTAACTTAGACAATAAATGCAATTCGGATATTATCAACAACAAAGTTTTAAAAAATGTGTTTGATGTTATTGGTCCTGTTATTTTGAACTTTGTCAATACCTCTCTGGAAACCGGAGTTTTCCCGCAACAACTCAAGAATAGCACAGTTGTCCCAGTACCCAAAATTGCAAATAATAGTGAAGCTATTAATTTTCGACCAATTAATACATTACCATGCTTGGAAAAAGTACTTGAACTAACCGTTTACAGTCAGCTTTTAGACTATATTAATGAAAATAAACTCCTAATGGAATATCAATCTGGTTTCTGATCTAGTTATTCCTGTGAAACTGCCCTACAAGTAACATTGTCAAAATGGAAAATAGATATTGATTCAAACAAATATGTAGTAGCAGTATTCCTGGATTTCAAGAGAGCCTTTGAAACCATAGATATTTCTATTTTACTCTTGAAACTTCAATATTATGGATTAACCGATGGTCCTTACAGCTGGTTCAAAAGCTATTTGGAAAATAGGTCGCAATGTACCAAAATAAATAATTCATTTTCAACTAATAAAGTCATCAATACCGGTGTTCCGCAAGGGAGTGTACTGGGACCACTGTTGTTCATTTTATACTTGAATGATATCAATTATATTCAGGAATGTGAATTTATTAATCTTTTCGCTGATGACACCCTACTAACAGCAAGTGATGTTGATCTACCAAATGCTATCCAAAAAATGAATAGAACACTTGGCAAAATCTCAGAATTTCTCACAATTAATAAACTGAAACTCAACATAAAGAAAACAAAATCAATGATTATAACCACTCAGCATAAAAACAATTTGTTGGATAAAAACTTGATAAAAATTGAAATCTATGGTGAAACAATTGAATTGGTAGAAGAATTTAAATATCTTGGATTTATGATAGACAACACACTAAACCTAAAAAAACACTTTCAATATATTAACAAAAAAATTGCAAAAAAATTATTTTTTTTCACACGAATCAGCAGATATATGTCATTTCAAACCTCCTTAACGGTTTATAATACGATAATCAAACCTCACTTTGATTACTGTCCTTCCTTATTATTTCTTCTCAATTCAAACTGTATCTCATCATTGCAGAAACTGCAAAATAGAGGAATGAGAATATTGTTGAAATGTAACAGATACACTCCCATAATATATATGCTGCAGGTTCTTGATTGGCTATCAGTTAAGGACAGAGTGTTTTATTATTCTATGATTTTTATTTTCAAAATAATATCAGGAAAACTACCAACCTACTTTAATCAATTTATCATTTATCAAAATGAAATTCATGATTACCCTACAAGAGGTAACATGAATTTTTATGTGACAAGAACAAATTACACAAGATCAATGAATTCACTATTTCACCGTGGTCTCATAGAATATAACAAGCTTCCAAAAGACATTACAAGTAGCAGTTCTATAATACATTTCAAAAAATTACTTATAATATTTAAATCAGTTTGATGTTTATTTACCATATTTAAACCATTTCAGTTGTTTAGGACTATAAGATATGTAAAATAATATAATTTTCATTTATTTTCTTTTTTTCCAATATCATTGCATATTCTTGCTTAGAGAATAATTTACTTCAATGTTATTATTGTTAAGATGTAACATTTATATTGTAACATTTATTTTTATATATTGTATATTAGGATACCTATATTAATAAACTTACTTACTTACTTACTTGCGGATTGCGGATTGATATCGAACAACTCTCAAACTTTCAATGGCAAATCATTATGAACAATTATTAATCTTTGACAATTCAACTCATGCATAAAAAATGTGCACAGTGCAATTGTCAGTTTGACAGCGGCAAAATTTAGCTGCAAAAACGATCGATGTACAGAACACGCTGCAACATTTACAGAGACCAATACACCAATAGTGTTCTTTCCACTTATTCATTTGTTTTATCATATCGCGGTTGAGATGACCATCTCAATCGCAGTGTTGGTTGCCAAAGTATACAGTTTCACATGTTTGTCAACTACTTCAAAGCACTAAAAGCCAGTTCGGTGAGTCTACGAACGCCGAAATTAGTCAAATTGTTAATACCTGTGTGCCCACTAATTAAGTTGCGACACAATCATCAGTTTGGCTATCGTTTTGCTATTCATTAAATTGTCCTGCCGGACCTCCAATTTTTTATCGATATCAGATAAATTTGTGTTGTTCAAATTCTCAAATTCAACCTAAAAACGCTAGACCCAACTCTAATTTACCCGATAAAATACAAACTTCTCGTGCAATTATATTCAAATTCAAAAAATAATTGAATAATCAAGATTAAAATAGTTTCCTTTCATGAATACGCTATTTCCATTCTGATATGAATCATGAATTTCATCTGAATTTCTCAATTATTTCATTTAATGCCAAGAAAATTGATGTCCTGGCGCCAATGGACGTTATGTCGACCTTGAAAATTTTACTCGTTAGGTTATTTCCATCTTGATTATGCTACTTCTCAATCTTTGTTCTCTTCTTTTCTCTCTAGAGAACGTGAATGTCAGCACAACCCTTCGATCATTGGGTTTGTTGTTCGGAGGCACAACCATCATATATGGTTTGTAGTATGTGTACATTATGATGGAATAACTTCCACTACAAGACTGGGATCAGAAAATTCATGGATATGTGGTGCTTCATGAATGTGCACTTTATGAAAAATTCATACATTTATACTGTTGAGGATTTTTTTGCATATTGATGAGGCTGATCAGTATAGGCTTCATATATCCATTGATTTTAATCTATGGTTTATCCAATCTATGGTTTATCCTTGAATTAAAAAAATAGAAATCCAGTTATATCTCAATTACATAAAGTCAACAACTCAATAAAATAACAGCAACTACAATTTAATCCTTTTTGCTTCAATTTTTTTTACACTTTTCTTTCTCTTATTTGTGTTCAATTTGTCACTGATGTGAGATTGTACATCTTGCAATTCGGTAAAAAATGCCTTTGACGACTTGAAACTCTTAGTATTGATAGATTCATCCATTTTCTCACCAATTTTACTTTTGGTTTCATTTCTATGAGGATTGCAATTTTTACTACCATTGTTCCTAGGTCCAAGCATATTTTTATCAACTGGCAAATTTTTCAGATGTGCTTTTTGTTTTGCCTTCTTTTTCCTCCTTTCCCTATTCTTATCATTGGTGGTCCTCTCTGATTTACCAACTATATCACCCTGTGTTTTATTCCGAACCTCTTCTGGAGCCAACAATGCTGCATTACTAGCAGTTACAGGAGCTACTTCTTCCATGCTAATAGCTGGTATATTGTTTATCACTTTGAGCTCAGGTATAGCAGGTTTTGGTGTGAAATGGTAGTTGGAGAGAGCATCCAACTTGTTGAAAAGGTCTTGCATCATCATCTGTATTTCTTTGTGTAGCTTTGGTTCTATTTCTTCTTTTTCTTGATTGTCAGGATCCATAGAGGCTTGATGATCAAGGTATTCCTTCTCATATATTTGTGCTAGAGACTGTTTGCTTTTTTCCTGGTCCAGAACTAGCTTTTTCTTGAATTCTATGGGGGTATTTATTGGTTTAGCTTTTCTTTCCACACTGTCAAAAACTTTATCTTTGATTCTCTGCTTAATGATATCTTCCAACTGAAGGGTGGTCTGCTCAGTTATCACAGGGGCTAAAAATGAATATGATTATCTATACATGGTAATGAAATGAAGGATTACTTCAACTTGAATTATTTTCCTAATGAGTAGAGAAGCTTGTTGTGCAACCAAAGATATGGGTCATATACCAAAGAATGCAAAGAGAGGCATGATGAGGCATCAGGGAAAGTGCCTGCAAAATTCCAGATCATCCAATTTGAATGGGAACTCGAAGATGAGCCACTGAGAAGCAAGCACTTCCTCTTTCAGAACACAGATTGATGCACTCTCCTTTGCATGATATCCCCGCATTGTGAATATCCATTTCCTGTTGTCTTGCTAGAGGCCACAATACACTCTAGGCAATGACTGTATGACCTGTAGTTTCATTTGAAAACGCCTGGATGAATTTGAAATTATTGATTTTTGAAGTTTTTCTGTGGGTTTTTCACTCCTTGTTTATAAAAAATCAAGGAGCAAAGAGAGAAAATCTTACACAAAAACTAGAAAAATGAATATACCACCTGCTTGAATAACTTAGACAGTATTGGAAATATTGGTTTTATGATCAGTTGAATATTATTCACAATTGTGTCTCTTCTACATCACAAGAATAATCAATATCGAAAGTTTTTGTGAATACATTAATAAAGTTGTACCAGATAGCTTCTACAATGCGTGCACCTATCAGTTTAGGAATGATTTCCTTCATGAATACGTCAGAGAAGTTTGCCAACTGATTTTATGAACCACGAAAATTTTGATTGGATATGGGTTTCCATATGTAGAGTTATTGCATGGAGTTTGGTGTGCTCAAATCTAGGACATTGTGATTCGAAGCTAGAAAGTGATATATGGTATTCTTCATCTTTTTGTCATTATTATTATATATATATTATCATATATTTGAGCTACCCTTAATTTGTAAGCTAATATCACATCTATCATGTGTATATTCATGATATATCTATGATCTATAATTTATAACACTATTATCAAACATCCTTGATCCTTGATAATATGCCAATATTCAAGACTGTAATTCTACATGGCCAATTAACTCCTGTTTCTTCATCAACTGAGGTTCAAAAATGGTCTGTTACAAAAATTGAAAGTTAAAGAAATACATGAGGAATTAATTAACATTTCAGAAAGAACTTGAGATATTTCAGTGATATTTTGTATTTATATTCAATCAATATCAAACTCATCATATCATATGATGAGTTTGATGTCATAAATGTTTTACATTTTGTGTTGTACCAAAATTCAATAAGGTAACTTCCAATTTATATCCATTCAATTGAATTGAGCAACTACTTGATTAAGACGGGCGTTTCACCAAAATGGTTTGGCAGACCCTTTTTTCAGCATGCTTTCCGGCCTTGTCATGGATTCAAACCCAAAAGTAATTGAATTAGTGTAAAGAGGAAGGTTCAAATTAGGGAATGAGTATTTTTTGGAGTCAAAACTCTTCCATTTAAAAAAGTTATGGGTCATTGAAAAATGTAAACATTGTAAAATTTGTGTCTCAGAATCAAATGAAATTACCTCATTCTATGGAACCAAAATTGAGGAATGCTTCACCAAAATATCAGCATCTGAAATGCCCTCCTTCGAACTAAAAGCATGTTTGAATCTGAAATTTGACACAAGGACGCTATTTATGGTTTATTATGTTAGATTCTGAAGGAATTTCGTTCAAAGATGAAGTAGAAAACATTAATTTGCGAGTTCGGACCGGTTCGTACTGGTTCGTACCCTACCTAATAGACGGCGGTACACACGTACACACGTAAACAACCAGCAGATGGCATTCACATCGACCCGCGTTTTCAATGATACGAAAGGTTACAAGTTAAACGAATGTGTTCGATTCTTGAATCATATTTATATATTACTCATTATGTATAATTCTTTTCTAATTTGTTATGGAGCAAGAATTAGTATAAAATATCGTTTCATCACCTCTATGAAACTCCTCGTGGAAGTAGAAACATTGATGCCGTGTTGCCAAATACTCGGAATTTTCGCAAGTTCGAGGATATCCAATGAAAATTAAATAATATTTGCGTCAAAAAAAATTGCTATATCAATTTTTTCACTTCTACTGGACTTCGACAATGTCTGTCTGTCCTGTCGTCCACACAGTTCTTTCCTATCACTTTGCATTTCCTTGTCTTTAGGAAAGCTATAAAACTTCGTACCAGGCACAAAGCCCTTGCACTTATTGTCAACATTACAACCATACACTGGGCAGCTCATCTTCAATCTAATTTAAACTTCGAAGTTGATTATTTCGAAGAGATATTTTCTTGATTTGCAACAGTAAACACACGCAAAATATAGCCCAATAACACCAATATTCTGAAATTACTCACAAGCTGACGTCACACTAGCCACGCCCACGTGCGTGGTAACTATGAGTCAGAATATAGTGATGATCCTTGTACATACTATCGGGGTAAAATATTTGATGCTGGGGTTCAGCAATAGAGCAACAATTGTCAATAAGATGGAAGTCAATAATTATTTACAACTACTGTTTTGCTGTGAAATATTTTATACCCTTGGCAACACTGGTTGGTACAGAGTTTGCAGATCGTTTTTGCTGGTCTCTGGCTCACTTGAGTCGTTACCTACCCCGCTCCTCTCATACCTCTCGGGTGAATTCGGGTACAGGTCGGTGCCCAGAGTCAACGCTCAAGTGGCGTATTTTTTGCCGTAGGTAAATGACTCAGTCATTGTGCGAACTGCTTTGCCTTTTGCCTTCACAATTAGCATGGTCGGGCATAGCAGTATAAACAAGGTCTAGCATTAGCATTGGGGAAGGCGAGAATATATGAGAAATATATTTTTGAAATTTTGACTACGCAAATGGGAGCCTTGATATTTCGAATGGAACACCATATATATTATTAGATTTTCGGATTCTGAAGAAGATTCTGAGCATATTTGCTGTAGGATGTCCTATAGCTATCTTTCACTGTTTTTGACCTAAGAATCAATACTGTCAGAATGTTGCAATTTTTACTGCTGCTTCCTCGAGTGCTTCTTGAAACATAGTCATCTTATTAGGTTTGGCGCATATTGAATTATTATTATACGGGGTATGAAAAAAGGTGCGTCAAACTCGGGCACGAATAAGATCGAAAAAGTCGATTCTTTTCAAATGTTATATCGATATAAACCAGGATAAAATTGTCATTGTTAGGTTAATCATCATTTGTGTTTGATAAATTTGAGTCATGTGGCCCACTACAATCAAATTTGAACAAATTTTATTTTCCTTCCGAAATATCTCATAAAATATCTTCATCAATTTTCCGCATGCCCTTGGTATTATCATGGTAAACTGACCATGAATGGAGAATGGTTTCTAAATCTTTCCTCTCGTATATAAATATGCCATTCCCATTACTTGAACTTCACCATTTCAATCCTATAATTCAAAAACTGTTGAAGATAGGCGAAGGGACATATTATATCATTCGGAAGGTAATGGATGATAGAAATTATTGAAAAAATCGAATTTTTGGAGTTTATTTGTACCCGAGTTTGACGCACCTTTTTTCACACCCTGTATAATATTGATTCAATATGCACGAGAATTCATAAGATACCTGCTCAGATACCTGTGTGTTGGGAAGCCGCTGTGGAAATTTCAGCTTTCTGTCGTAACTGGCAAGAAAAATGTCGCATTTTCGCCGTGGAAAATCAACAATCAATTCAAATGTCTCAGAATTCGAGAATCTAATGATATATAGGGTGTTCCATTTGAAATTCAAAAGTTGCTCTTAGTAACACTAGATCTGGCAACATTGCACATGTGAAAATATTTTCAAGAGCTAGATTTTGACATCCCATTTCCGTACCCAAAATTTCAAAAATATATTCTGCTCCGTTCTCTAGATACTTCTAATACGCCATCGAGAAGATATTCAGTACGAGCCGTGTAGCGACAAGTGCGGAAATGTAACGAGTGCTTGAAATACACTTTCCAACGAGTTCCAACGACCAAGAATATTTCAATTATGAGCATTATGAGTGTTTATGAGACATGTTTCTAGTCAGTTTCGCTCATTGTCGACGGCTATCCAAAATATAGCAGTCTGGAACGAGAATACCCAAGCGGTGACCCGTTACAGTGACCGATCTGATGAAAATACCTATGTCAATTTCATGATAATAAATTTGTGCGCAGAAAAATTAATTCAAGTTCATCGTATCGAAATGACTCAACTGTGTTATGTCTAGGGATTGTCAAATTCATCGATAATTCTCGATGATGTCGTTGTTATCGATATTATTGGTATCATCGATATGAAACGATAAATAAAGTCGATAAACTTGATCTTCTTGAATTGTAGTGGATTCATATTTTGAGAGATCGGGATGCGGAATGAACCTAGATATATGATAAGTGGGGGCATAAGCACCATGTATATGTGATCATATCATCAGTTAAATTCTCAATTGAAATATCATTACATTCATCATCGCATCGATCATTGATGCGAATGTGCGTTTGTGAAAAACTTTCATACTAGTGCGTTTTACTTTACATTTTCTTGTTGCCATAGTTCGAAATGACATAACAAAAACATTACTTTTTTTGTTTATCGATAGAATGTTCATTTTGCTTACCGCGCATATTATTTTATTTTACTTTTTATTCGCTTGTTATTTATTTGTTAGTTACATTTGTTATTTGTTACTTGTTAGTTACCCATTGTGTTTTTTCTCATTTAGGTGAATAAATTATCAATAATATCATTATCATTATTATTATCACCTCCCTACCTACAGCGACTTTGTCACAAGAACACGTGTTCGAGATCAAATACCTGTTATAATATTGTACTATTCAAAAATACTATATTTCAAACTCTTCAAATGCCTGACACAAATTTGGTGTTTACTGTGGTAGGTACACAAAGGTGATCGTTGCAACCATGTTTATATACTATCATCCTGGAAGCAGATATCGATATCGATGAAGTAATTCAGAATGGGTTTAGAGCCAATACAAAATAAATATGCGAATAAAGATATTCAATTCTTTTGTTCCGTCGAATTCGATCAGAGCCGTCGCGATATATTATATACATATAGTTCGACAGGCCAGTAGAAACGATTGAAAAACATACCTACACTTCAATCTGTTCGGTTCTGCAATGCCTATACAGGGTGTGTCATCAATGCTGCACGAAAATTCAAGATCGATTCGTTTCAGAAATGTTTCCAGTGGATTTTTGTTAGGTATACCTAGTTATCCGATAAGTTATCCGATTTTTGTAAGTATACCTAGTTATCCGATTAGTTTGCTGATCGATCGGCTGTAGCTAAATAGCTTCCTCGAGTATCACAGATTTTCTTCCAACAGCTATGCATAAGTTTGGTTTTCATTCTGACTTTTCTCATATTTTGACCCAACAAATCTGACCTCGTTTCGTGCAACAAAAATAAAACACCATGTATAAACAGCGGGCGGTCGGGGTGCCAGTTTCCAGCTCTTCATCTTGTTACAACAAATGAAAGCTTGTTTAATTTTTGTTATTTTGTTCATTCATTTAACTTGCATGATATGATTACAGACAGACAGACAATGGGACAGGTGGAACAAAAAAAAATCTCCGGCCCCAAAAACCTCCATACTAAGCAATTTAGTTTAGAATTAGACCAAAATCAAAAAAATATCTGCCATTTCGGAGCCCCCATGTTGAAGTTTCGAATTTTGACATAAAATCACAATCTCCGACCTCGAAAACCCCACAACGAAAATTCCTAATCTAATCTGACCAAAATCACAAAACTGTTTCGCCCTCGGTTCCGCCATTTTGAAGTCATGTTGAATTCTGATTTTTGACAAGTAATCATAATGTCCGACCCTAAAAACCCCCAAATGAAAATTTCGAAAAGAATCTTACGATATAATCACAAAACTGTTCCGATATTTTGGAGCAGTCATGTTGAATTCTTAATTTTGACAAAAAATTTGACAAAAAATTATAATCTCTTCCGAATACCCCAGATACCGAATAGACTGGGATCATTATGAAAAAAAATGGTCATTTCGGGGCCGCCATGTTGAATTTCGGGATTTTGACAAATAATCATAAAATCGATATGACCCCGAAAATCTCAAAATACAAATCTTTAATAGAATCAGACCAAAATAAGTGTTCCGCCATTTTGGAGCCGCCATGTTGAATTTTCTATTTTTGACAAAAACTTTTAATTTCCGACTCCAAAGACCACCAGACATCGATTTTGAGTAAAATCTGACGATAACCACAAAACTCGTCCGTAATTTTTTTCATTTCATAATGCCTTGTCGTAAAAATTATGTCCACCTGCCAAATTCCTAATCATTCGGACGATTAGAAGTGGGTCAAATTCAACTTGCAAGATTTGATGAAACTAAATGAGAGCTTGTATTTTTATTTCGATATTAGGGATTCCTGATCTTCGTATTTTTCTTCTTATACTTACGAAATTGACGTTTCGTAAGTATGTCAACCAATCACCTGTCTGGATTGTATACGAAACGTCAAATTCGTAATCATACGAGGTGGAATACGAGAGATCGGGAATACCCCTCTTATTCTTATAGATGAAAATTCAGTGCGAAATACCCGCGTTCTGCCAAAGCCATCAAGATTTATCTCTGAGAAAGATAAATATCGTCAAAGTAGTCGGCTCGGTTCTACCACGCTGCGCGACCCGCGACATAAATAAATACTCACATTGTCTGGATCGAGACTCCAGACCTATAAAAACAACATACATATAATTATCTTGCGCGGACAGTAACAGCAACCAAATAATATAAAACTTCTACTTCGATGCGACGCTAGTATACCGACACCTATTGAGAACATGCCAGAACTGACCAAAAAGGAGGAAACTACAATAAGGCACCAGCCTTAGGAAAATAATCATATTTTATTACGATCGGGCATCGCATCGCCATCTAGACAGAGTTTCAGAAGTAGGCAGTGAATCCCCGCTCTTAAGGTGTAATAGTAGAAATTACACCACCTTGGTAATGAAATAAAAAAAAATACATTCAATTCAATTCAAGATGTACTTATAAACATCTAATATTACTGTGAAGACACAAATAGGTAGCTGAATATACATTACCTGGTCTTGAAGTTAAATCAAATTCAAGAACTTCTTCCAGTAAAGAATTCATTGGTCGATTGTCTGCCTTGATTTCACCTTTGAGAGGCCATGGTTTTTCACTAACTGCTGCTTTTTCAAGATGCCCAATTTTTTTCATTAACCTCTCATCTCGTAATTGCAAACTAGATTTTTGCTGGAGTTCTTGAGCTTGGTCACCTTCTTCTTCACTTTCAGTCAAATCCTCTAGGGTCTTGTTTTGTGTAATTTTCTCAGAGTCTTCAGTGGCTCTGAAAAAATCTTTGAACCTAGCAGTTTTAGATTTAACGTCCTCTTCATCTGAATTATCTTCAAATAAATTAACATGTTCTTCTTCAGAATCTTCAGATATGTCACTATCTTTACTGTTATGGTGATCATTTGATTTTTGCTCTTCTGATTTCAAGAAAATTTCCATTTCATCTAATTTGAAGAAGTCATCTTCTACTTCTGATTTTCTTCTTTTTGTCAGAGGTTTCACTTTTGCATTATCACTACCTTCTATACGTACTTCATTATCAGAATCGTGATATTCATTTGAGTTCTCACTGATTTCAGCATTTTCTAAACCTCTTTGATTGTCAAGTTCCAAATCATCATCAATTTCTGAATCCTCTTTATTTTCAGGTACAAGGGATGAATCACCCTCATTAACTTGTGACTCAATTTCCTCAATTTCTTCAACTTCTTTTCGTAGATTGGAAAATATCAATGTTTCCTTATTGACAAGGAGTTGACTAACATTTATTAATGAGCCAGTCAGTAGTTTATCATTCTGTAACTCAAGTTCCTGCCAGATCTGTTCATTATCAAAATTGCTTATCAATAACTCTGGTAAAGCTTCAGTTGATCGAACCTCGATTTCCACGCTTTTTGAAAAATCGTAGGCATTTTTTAAATTGGTCTTCACTCTGTCCTGTAAAGAGTGATCACAACTGAAATAAAATAGATTTTTGGTTATACTTTGATTCCGAATGTATGTTTAATAATACTTACTCCAAAAATAGTTCAGTCTTTTGTGTTAATTGAAGGAAGTTGTTCAACAAAAATTCTACACTGTTCAAATGGCTTTGCATTTTTATTTATGTATTATGCACGTGTAATCCTACAAGAATCTCAACCAAACTCAACTACATATTCCGTTCTCAGACGAGACATCTTCTTCTTCTTCTTCTTAATTGTCGGCCTCTTCCTATCGACAAGAGTTATGTCATAGAGTTATGAGTAATGTCATAGATCAACCTGGTTGATCAAAAGTGAGGAGCCCCCCTGTAACTTCTCTATTTTACATATCACAACAAAAATGTTCAATGCATAACCTGGAGGGTTTCATTCGATCTCTTCAATGGTTCAAGTTTCATTTATACAGAGTGTCTCAAGGAAGCTCATTGAAAAAGAAGTCAATTTTTTTGAAGAGGACACCCTGTATATTATACGTTGGATTTTGAATAAGTTTATATAACGAAAGTTTATAGTTCAGGAATTATGAACACTTGAAAACTGTTATTTCGTCTATCTTTGCAACTCAGTGCGAAAACCGTAACAAATGGAACACAATGTATTCCACTTTACTTGTATGCTGGTTCCAGTTTGACAGTCTGATGCATTTGGGAGAAAATGATTAGAACCTGTGAATTATCGTGTGACTATACGGAAACCGTTATTTTTCAATTTACCGCAGGCTGAACCATAGAGCCATATATATATTTATAAACGTCTTTGCGAAAATTAATATTTTCCGCAGGTTGAGCAAGCGAAAGTGGCCTGGGCAGTCGGGTAGGTTCAGAAATTTTTGAAGCCATCTTGGGCAGTCAAGCTCACACTAGTATCCTGCTTGCACTTCTCGAAGCGTCATCGTGAAGGAATTTTCAACGACGGATTTAATTTGTTGAACTCAGGTAAAAATATAGTATATATATATATATTCTATATATATAATATATATAGAATATATAGGGATATACTATATACTGTGCCCATGATACTATACCACAGAATAGAGATACGCTCGTATCTCTATTCTGTGACTATACTATAGTATCATGTACTGTGCCAATAGTTAGGTCGTTGAATATTTGGATAACCAATTTGTTGGTAGTACCACAGGTACTACAAACTAGTAGTTTGAAACTACTGTCATGGTACTGTCGAAGAGTATATATGTACTGTCTGTCCTCTTTGCATCTGGTCATAGCCATAAACTTTTAAATAACATAGATTAATCAAAGTCAAACGGTTCTCTTCGAAAGTATCCTTATCCTCTTTGTCTTCATATTCGACGGTATGAATTTTTATATTATTCATCACATAGTATAATAATTTTCCTCCTTTTTCTCAGAGAACTAAGTGAATATGTCAGACTTCTCTGAGCTTCTCCTAGAGGCTGAAAAATTGACCACTGAACTTGAAGGTATAACAGAGCTTCCCAAAGTTGATCGGTCACTCAGGCAAGTGTTAGAAGCTTCCAATGATTTATATACCAGGGTGGCACAAACAGGTGCCAAAGATATCCAAGCAAACCTTTTGTTGGGATCTAAAGGTGTGGATCTTCCTAGAATAGCTCAGAAGTTAGAATCTATCAGTACCAAACGCACTTTTGAACCAATACAACCTATAGAAGACTTAGACATTTATAATATTCTGGAAAATGAAACTAGGAATAAGATTTTGGCTACTTTTGATTCAGGTTACAATACTATGTTGTCATTTACTTATGATACAGCTTGGGAACATCAGAATTCTGAATGGAAGCAAGAAAAACGCAAAATTCTCAGTGCCATGGGGTCTAGCTCTGGTGCTATTATTGAAGTTGGGAAACAGCTCAGCATAACTTTGGACCGCCCAGTCTATTCAGTTGGAAATCTTGGGCCAATAGAGACAATTTATGTTTCTAAAATAATAGATTACAATAAGATTGTAAATAGAGAAGCACAGAAACCAAGTCTTGTAAGTATATTTGCTGGAATATCAACTGAATTTAAGGATGCCAAAATAACAGATATGTGGGAAATAATTAAATACATGGTTCAATTACCTCCATTTCCACAAGGTGATGATTCAATCAAGACTAGAAACAGTAAACCCTTCATTGAAGCCCTTGTGAAACAAGGTAAAAAGTACCTGGAGGATAGATACAAAACCTACATGAACAATATCATCAATGATAATTTGGCTCAAGCAATTCGTGGTGGCATTCCTGGCACTTATCATTTAGTGAGAAGCTTTGTTGGTCTACGTTTACAAGGAGAATATATGGGTCTTCAGAATGGCCTCATAGATGATCGTCCTCTATGGCCAATGGTGTATTTCTGTCTTAGGTCAGGTGATCTGGGAGCAGCAGTATACTGCTTGAGAAAAAGTGGCTTATCAGAATTTCAGGATTTGATTCTTCTACTTGAAGGAAAGCTAAACAATGCTCCAAGCTCTCAAATCTCAAAACTGGAAGATAGCATAAAATTCTCTTATAGAAGGGTGGTTAGGAATGATACAGATCCCTTTAAACGCATCATTTGGGCAGCTCTTGGCTGTTGTGATATTTCAGATGAACATTCAGAAGTAGCACGTACTGCTGATGATTATCTTTGGCTGAAACTTAGCTTAGTACGTGTGAATGCCACAAAAGATGATCATATAAATTATAATGACTTGCAGAGGATCATACTTGAAGAATATGGAGAAACTCACTATGATGCATTCAACCAACCACATCTATATTTCCAAGTTCTTGCACTAACTGGACAATTTGAGGCTGCTATTGAGTTTTTATCACGCATTGAGAAGTTTCGTGTACATGGTGTTCATATGGCAATAGCATTGAATGAGTTGTACATATTAGGAGGACCACAAGATACAAGTTCTCCCTTGCTGAGCACAGATCCCATGGATGTAAAACCTGCCTGTAGAATGAATCTTGCCCGTCTTATCATGCTCTATGTCAGAAAATTTGAACTTACATCCCCTAATGAAGCACTTCAGTATTTCTTCTTCTTGAGAAATTATACTGATTCAGAAGGGCAGAATTTGTTTAAAGTGAGTGTCTCCTACTTGGCCATAGAGACCAAGCAATATGAAACAATTTTAGGTAAAGTACAGAGGAATGGAATAAGAACTAAGGGGCTCATAGACCAATTTACCAGTGCTGAAAGTATTGCACAAATGATTGGTGACAACTTGGTCAAAAAAGGATTACATGAAGAAGCCATCGAGTTGTATGATATTGCCAATAATCAGGAGGAACTGCTGAAGATAGTGTGTGGTATATTATCTAGAACAGCTCAGTTAGAAGGTGAGCCTGATTCACTCAGAAATAGGGTACAAGTGAAAGCAATAGAGTATGCTGAACGATTTTCGAGGGAAGGTTATAGGACTACAACAACTATTGTCAACACCTTCATTAAACTAAAGGATGTTTTATCTTTCTTTGATCAGTATCATGCCAAGCAATATAATCATGCTTTGAAAATACTCAATGACTTACAGTTGATACCACTCAGACAGGAAGAAATTGATGATCGGGTCAAGAATTTCAAGAATCTTCACTCCGATTTGTGTAAAGTTATTCCTGATATGTTACTGGCTACAATGAATATGCTCTTCTCTGAGTACCAGAAGATCAAGTCCACCGAGTATGTTCCTCGTTTTTATGATGAATCTACCAATAGGCAGTTAAATCATTTGAGAGAGCAGGCAAAATGTTTGACTAACTTTACAGGAATGTTGCCTTATCGGATGCCTGGAGATACCAATAGCAGATTGGTGCAGATGGAAATACTTATGCATTAGTCTTTTTTCAAATTGTTTTTTTAAGGTACTTCTGTAAACTGAACCGATTGAACTTTTTACTGATCAAAAAATAAATAGAGATGGAAAAATAAGTGTTTCAATGCTTTATACATTTTGAAAATCTTCAACACGTCACAGCAAGTACCTGAATTTTTTGATGATTTCATCAAAGGTAATGAATACCACAAGTTCTTCACGTTTTATCAATATGTTTTTTTTATTTTTCGAAATTGTTTAGACAAAGATATGAAAAAAATCGATCCATAGTACAAGAGATTCTAATTCAGTGTGTATGAATGATGTCACTGAAAATTGAGAAGTTTTGTTTTACTCAACTAATTGTTTTTGTCATTTTTGGAAGGACAGGCCTAAGAGTTTTTGTGATTATATGAAAGATCCCTTTCGATTCTAGACAAGAAATCGCCACGTGAAAACTTGTTTGGAAATACCCTGTATAACGCCATCATTTTAAATTTTATGATTTCAATCCTTTTCCGTCTGAAGAAGCCAATCCGACCCATTTTTGTGCATAACGTATCTTTCAACATGTTATAACGATATGACTGAAGAAGAGCCTGTGTTTGTGAAAATGAATGATTCGCTAGTATTATTGGTTGAACGAACAAACACGCCACGTCTGTAAAACTAGAATCTCTGAACATCTATCGACAGACTGTCTGTCGATGGATGTCACTCAAGTCAAGTAGAATTTGGTATGAAAATGAAACGAATCTGAATATAAATAATACTATAATTTGTATAAAAATATAGTCTGTACATAATATTTTTTGAAATGAACTCATTCATCTTTTATATACAACATGAGTGCTGGTGAAATGTTCATGTTTCATTTAACAGTAGGTACATAAAAAAAACTATTTCTCCTTAAAAACTATGACTAGCTGATTGTACAGCATGAAATGTTGCAAAATGAGGTAGATTAATTATTTAGTTTTGGAGTGGAAACAAAATACACCAAAAACCTATGAAGAGAAGAACAAAATGTTTTTGTATGATACATATATATTTCTGTTTGACGTGGATGTTTGAAATATGTCACAGTAAAAATAAACTAAAATATTTTTCGATTGTTCTACAAACTCACAGTTGCATTTCGTATGTATGTTAAAAATATATTATCAGCCTCATATAGGTGTATTTTGTAAGATATCTGATTCGCCATTTTCAATAATCTCCATAAAAAAATAAATAAACGTGAAAATGGCGAAATATTTATACGTTCTCGTGAATTTGTACTTGGATTACTTTAAGTTGGTGAGTTATTCATACTTATATTTTAAAAATTAACAAATAACATCTAACATAAATTGCATTGGTTTCTTAATTTTCGAAAACTAAACTACCAACATTATATTACAATCACAAATTCATTTAGCTCTAAAAATGTAGAAACCATTGCAACTGAATATAAGATTATATACACACAAACAATAGTTTTATGAGATTTGATTGTGAAGTTAGACAACAAACAATGTTTTTAAACTTTTCGTGAAAATCTATGCATATATAATCTTTGGAAATATAATAGTATAATAAAAAGCTAACAATGATATATTTAGCACCACATTTTTTAGGTAAATTTTCGTTTTTCTAGTCACACAAGTAGTTAGTTTCGAACCAATCAACAGAATATGTGATTTTTAAAACATATTTTCCATCACATTTGATGATGAAATACCAAAACCAACAAGAGGAGGCACATTGAAATATTGTACCATGCACTAATTTTGTTTCTTGAAATACTTATTTTACTTCGCGAATTTCAGATCGAATATAAGAGTTTCTAAAAAATCACAATGGATTCTAGTTTGTTTCTCTTCAGAGAAATAACAGATTAGCTTATATTTTTTCAACATGCTATAAAAATTGTAGAAATGCCAACATGATATTTAGATAATACTTCCAACATTATAAACTTGAAAATTCAATGACATTCGTTTGTATAGAAAAGATTTGAAAAATATCGAAGGCAATAAAGATCAATAAGATTGCATCGCAGTACTGGAAATATAATAGAATGATTAATAATGTTAGCCAATCTTCACTGCAAATCTCTTTTGTTGAGATCTACAATTGTAAGAAATCATGGAAATATAAGACAATGGAAATGATAAAATCATTAGGAAAGTAAGTATATAAAAAATCGAAGTTTAGAAAAAGTAAATACTAAAATATGTTGAATATTTTTTGACTAAACATTTGTTCATCTGAAATATCTCTCAAGTTAGACATAATCTTTGTTCAAGAAATGATATTTTTCTGAAACAAAACTTTCTTGAATTATCGGAAGATTTAACTAGAGGGTGATTATAAAATATGGCACAAAAATCGTATGATTGAAATTAACACTGGATATCTCTCAAATTGTTCAACATTCTTGATCAAGAGTATCGAAAACCATCTGGAACATACTATTCACAAAGTTTAATCTCTAATCAAAGGAGAAAAGAGGAATTTGAATTCGTTATTTTAGTTAAAGTATTTAGTAGTTTTGTTCAAATTATACATAAAAAATTGCTTCTCGGCTGCACTTCCCTCAAGAAAAATAGTTTCAATATCTGATGGATGAATATTTTTTTAAAGATAAAGATATACTTGTAACATATGACATTTGTAGTTCAATTGAGTTCCGAATTGTTGTCAACGGAATACTTTATAATTTTCATCTCTCACCATTAATTGGAGGACAGATATTTTCATTGGTAGAATACATATTGAGAATGTTTGCTGAATGTTTTCTAATGATGAATTTTTTAATTCTAATTCATTGCTCTTCAAATAGTATGAAACATTTACTATAACTGCATGCTATTTTTACATAATAAAAATTATAATTCTTTTTAAAACTTTGTTTCAGAATGATTCAAGTTTGAAGCTCAATAGTATAAATTCCAAAAAAAACCTATCATAACTCTATAGTTTGAAATGAAAAAAACTAAACTGACCGGAAGGATTCCACGATGATGAAACATATGATATTTGTTTTGGTCTTTTGTCACGTTACTGTTTCCATTTATTACTTTGCCTTAGAACAGGAGGCATTAGTTTTTGAGATAATGTGGAGAATTCTTCATTGCTGATATTTTATTGATATCTTTAAGGTAAACGCAATGGATAATATCTGATTAGCAGTATGATTTGTATCTAATACAAAGTGAAAAGTGTAGATTAAAATACAAAAATTGATATATCTACACTCAGTATAGATTTTTTTTGTGAATGAATCATTTCAAACAATCTTTACTGCAATATTTCTTATTTAGTAAGATTTTGGGTGGATTTCTGAAGTCTTTGCTATATAAGACCAATTTGACAAGCTTTGCTATTGGCCTTGATTATAACTTTAAATAAGAGTAGTTTTAGTCATCTATTGAGGGGGGCAAAATTAAAAAAAAAACCTACAGTATTTAGTATCATACAGTATCATGTAGGGCATGTTAATTTAATTCAATTATTGTGTAAACCTGATGGAATTAATCAAGCAGTATATTAAGGGGGTGGGGGACAATCGCACCTGTCGCTTCGTCCCTAAAAATCACCCCTATTATTAAATACACAATGGCATTAGTCTGTGGTTCAATATAATTGAACTGTACAGTTAAGTCAATGAGAGATTCAACATTCTGTTCTTGATTGATTAAGATTTAATGCAAATATGGCTGACACCATAACAATTTATTTAGTTGATTTTTCAACAATCTATCTGCACCATCAAATCTATTATAATTCAAAACCTCTGGATACAAACTTTTAGTGATCTTATTCAGATTTAGTGAAATCAGAAATTATTAGTTTCTTTCAATCATCAAATTATGAATGTTCAACCTAGCCTTTTTATCAGAATCATCCTGAAGAAAATCTCTATTATGCCAAAGAGGAACAATATTCTGAAGAACATCAATTCATAACCAGACAAAAACACTCACATATTGAAACCTATTTTGATGTACCACCTCCTGGAGGGGGAGACTGAAACGTCTGACTGAATCCCGGAAGAGGCAAATTCTTGTCTCCCGGCACCTCCAGAAGCCGCTGTAGCACCACCTCATCCAACACATCTTGACTAGCATCCAAATTTCCACTCAACATTATCCCTGTCGCTTCAGCAGGGCCGACTAGAAAATTGAACACATTGATTGTATGATAAATGACCTAAGGTTTCATACACGTCTAGCAACACCATGTAATGAAGTGAATAATCATTATTGCGAGCTAGAGTGTGACACATACAGTCAGAATGTTTCTTCACTATGCCATTTAACCGTTAATAATTGAAATTCGCCATAATATTCATTGTTCCGATGTTGAAACATTTACAGCTTCGTTATGAAATTACTTTTTCAGCGTAAAATGAAAAAATTGTTTCGTCATCCTTTTCTAACTCTTGTTGATGACATATCATTATTATTTATCATCAGTTTTGTGACTGATATTCAATCCATAGATTCGTCAAATTATACGCACTATGGCAACGCAGCGCAATTGGCACCAGATTGCATGCGCAATAAATAGGGAAGAAAGGAGTCTGCGTCGAGTCTAAGACATTGCCGGAAGTTAATTGTGAGTGGGCTGGGCTAGGAGTGAACATTTTTAGTCCCCACTACAATCCGGCTCTTAACGCAGATTTCCTACATCTCCACTCTTACGTATGTGATCTGGTGATAATTGCGCAGCGCGACCACAGTGCGTAGAATCTGTTGAATCTCTGGGTTATCTCACAACCACAAAACTTATAATGGATATGATGTCATCAAGAGTTGGAAAAGGAAAAAGCATCTTTTCATCCTGCGCTAACATGAAATGTAATTCATAAAGTTGATGCGAATGTTTCATTATAGAAATAATGAATATTATGGCGGATTTTGGTTATTAACGGATGTGTGGCAACACAGATGAGGCGATGGATAGAGGTATGATGTAAATAGACGAAAGAGGGACGACCAGCAAAATATTGGCAATATCCTAATTGTACATGTTGCACTCTGGCTTGCAATTATCTCTATGTGTATTCTCTTCATTACATGGTTTTCTAAAACAGAAGATTAATTTTGCCGACTAGTTTAGACGTGTATATGTGAATATCTCAGAATATATCATACAGGGTGACAGGTGATCACTAATTCAAAAAATTATCCCTGGTCTAACGAAATATTTCCGGACATATTATGACATCTACTAGTATTATAAGTGGAAATATTAAGCCAAAATTTAATAAATAACATAATGGGAGTTTGTCTCAACGTTTCCGCTACGAAAAGAAGAGATCATTAGTGATTCCAAACGACACCAGGTAAAGAAATGAATTCGCTGGCAACACCATTTTCGTTCACGTTTTTTCACAATCGGTGAATAGGCCAGAGGTCACCAACCGAACAAACAGTAAGAACTCTACCTTGACACAATTTCAAAACGCCAGGAATGAAATCTGTCATAGATACTATTTGTCTATTATGACAATGACAATTATTGCTGCATGACAATTGTTCATTGAACTATTTTTCAAATTTACAATTCAGTAGCTTCACAATTATATCATTGAGAAGATATCCCAAACTTGTCATATGTTTCATACAGATAATGGTCATAGATTTGACTTCCTTGCACTCACGTCAAGAGTGCTTAGTCAGAATACAGATTCAGAAACGCAAAGGATCTTTTTAATGTTCTAGATCTATCGGCTATGCCAATTTTGTACAGAACAGATGTACAGATAGTAAAATAGATGAAACTTTGTTGATATCGTATATTGCGGACGTCCCACCAAATCAGCAAATTTTGTAACCTTGTTATTATTCGGGAAGGTCGTTAAAGCGTTGTTTCCATATAATGCATCTCGTTGTTTCTGATGGAGTTTAAAACAGGGTATAGTAGAGTCTCAAGTCTCACTAATCCGGCACTATCAAAAACTAGGAGGTACCGGATTATTGGAATGTTTGGAGAAAATTCAAGGTGAATATAGTGTTCATGTAGTACTGAGATGTTTATATTTATTATGTACCTTTTAAAATTTCAAGGTAGTTAATTTCAATTTGGGTCTGTATTCTTGCGATTTGTAGTCCTTGTTCAAATACTATTTCTCGTAGGGAATAACGCAGGATGTCGGACGATGTACTGAAGTGACGGATCAGTGAGACTCTACTGTATATGCGAATTTGTTCTTTTCAAGGAGATTTGCAGATTCATTTCTCAAGAGGACCTTTGGTTGTTCAGTTGAGTTCATTTGCTGGTTTCACTTACAATTGCAAAAATTCACTTGGATTGCTCTCGCAGGCATTTCCTCTGATAACTTACTAATACAACCATTTGTTCCCACATTGACAGTGACATGTCGAGATGTAATAAATCGCCTGTGCTCTCCACTCATTAGTGGGATAGTTTCATATATTTTTGATTCAAAACAAAAAAGGAGAAAAATCCCTCACAGTTAATACCTATGTGTTCCAGAATGGTGTTTCCCAAATCTTCCAACTCTCCTCCATCCGAAGCTGAAGGTAAGCACAATCCTAGACTTTCGCCTTCGAGAATCGTCGTCAAAGTGTCCTCCGATATATTTTCCAACGGGATACCTAAAGTCGTGCCGAAATTTTCCGTAGCTGCGTTGGAAAAGCTGCTTTCCGAAACCTCAGTTTTGATGGCTTCGCCCTCTTGTTTGACGGTAGAAGCCGTCTCGCTTTTTACTAAGGCAGTCGTGGCAGTTTCATCGGGTTTGTATTTGCCAGAGTGAGCCTTTTTTATGTGTCTCACTAGGTGATCTTTGCGACCGAAACGTTGAGGGCAGTATTGACAAAGGAAATCGCGTTTACCTAAAAATTGAGGAGGGTTATTGCTCTCTCCACGACTATTATTTACAGTGCATCTTCATACTCAAGTATATTGAGATTTTGAATTCATCGTGTCTCTGTTACAAGCATTTCAGTGTCAGAAATTACTAAGTGGAAAATAATTTTTCTGCATGATATGAAGTTTCAGCTGATTAATACCTGATCATAATAATTGAATGAGTCTACATCTCTCATATCGTCAGAACTTTTTGGAAAATGGAAGGAGATGATGTAATATACAGTGTGTTGTCAAAGAACAGGATATATCATGTGAGTTTGAGGAAAAACCGCTGGTACCAGAATGTTTCCTTCTGAGAATAGAAATTGGGGTATCAAGAACCAAACTGTTCAACAAGAAATTTCTCACCTGTATGCACTACAAGATGCCTCCGAACATCCTTTTTTGTGAAAAACTTTCGGTCACAATGTTCACACGTGAATTTCTTCTCATTCGGATTTTTGACTGTCCTGCTACCAGCATGGATCTTCAAATGGTAAAGAATGTCATCTTTTGTTTTGAAGTCCCCGAAGCACATCTGACATGTGAGGTTTCCCTCCTCAGCCGAGTGAAAAGCACGATGTTTTCTATAACTATATGATGATTCGTATTTATAAATTTTCGTTGTTACAAAAGTGTGCATCAAGTGGGTATTTTTGTTCAATTATAGTGTTTATTGGAATTACAAGTAACGTGAACGTCCTGTAGTAGGCAGAAACAGCATTTCAGTTGATTCCAAGTACAATCAGTTACGTGGAGCAACATTTTAGGATACAGCATACACCAGTCCTGGTTGTACACTGATACTTGAATCGCTAAATCAAATTATTTTTTGGCGAAAATTGACATTTCACGGATCCCACAAATAAAGAAGTTATGAAGGAAACAGAAAAATCACAAAAAAATCTTTCCTTGGGTATAAAATGGAATTGATAGATTTATTCAAATAAACTTGGAACAGACATTGAAACACAGGAGACTGCATTGTTTATGTTTTAGCCCGATCAGTCATCATTCGATAATTTTTTTCCATCTCTTTTCCTCCAAATACATACTTGCCAGACTGTACGATTTTTCAAATACGTTATGGTATCTCACATAACTCATTTAACACCAACAATATATACACTTTCACCAAAGTATGATTGTTTCTTATCATTCCCATTCTATGAGTTATAGTTCTATTACTTTAATGATATTTATGATTATGATATATGGAATTTGTGTTTAGTAATATGGGCTGGTTCATTAATAGATCATAAAATCATAAAAATATGTAAATGTAATGTGTAAAAGAAATGTACTTACTCGTGATATTCATATTCATATGTTCTGAATTTGTATTTTTTTCATCCTTCCATTTGTGACGCATGCAAAAACATTGCTTGGCATTTTTCGTACAACCCTACGAAGTTAATTTTTTCGAGGAATGAAGAAAAAATTATTGAATTTTGATTTAAGCAATTCGAATGCGGAACTAATAATCAAAAAGTGTCGGCGGTGAGCACGCCACTGGCCATGAGAAGGCGAGAAAAACATACACTGTTGCCAAACAGCCGCCGCCGTGTATTTGTCTCTCTCTCACTCGTTGTATACATCCAAACAATGTCTGATCGGCTTTCAGAGCATTTTATCAATGAAACATTTGGTCTCCTGTGTTTTAATGTCTTTGCTTGGAACCGACATGGACACGCAAATGGTGAGCATGATAAGTGGGACACTCTGTATAAATATACATATACAGGGTGTTCCTGAATATCATGTACAAACAAAAGGTGGTAATACTAAGGCTCAAAAGATTTGTTACTGAACTACATGATGTATTGTAATGAATCATTGCTACAAATAGCCGATCATGCTGACTTCAATTAACAACAGGTTTTGCCGACTGAACTCTCGAAATCCATAAAAATAACAAGAGATTGTCCAACAAAAGCCAAAGCTTCTTAGATATTTTTGAAAGCAATGTAGGATACATGTTTACATGAACTTTTTGTCTTAAAAGTACTCGAAGAATCGTTTGTTGAATTCATTGTACATACTTAATTATCACCCTGTGTATATATAATATAAGATATGCCTTATTTCTGATCCTTGTTGTACACCTCAAGTGATATCCATAAAGGTGCTTATTTATTTATTATGCACTTCAACATACTGTTGTCTGTTTAATCATTTTTTAACCAATCATGAATGTCGAATTTATTTAGTAGAATTTTATGACAGTGTTGAGTGCTTTACATAGATCACAAGGTCAACAGCCCTCTACATTTATAATTTTCATCGATTTGTAACTGTATGTTCAAAATTACATCCATCACGACTCCCTCGGGATCTTTCGATCTACGAAATCAATCGCCAGAAAATTTTGTGCGTAACTCGGACATATGATTCTCTTTGGGCCTCACTAGTTAGTTGCTTAACCTCGACCGCGCCTTGGCCGCCAATTTCGGATTAGGCCGAAAATGATTGCAACTTTACGGCCTTGATACTACACAAATGAATATTTCATTATTATCCTTACCTCAATGATGATGTGTACTTTTTCTTGCAAGAATTGCACTCGAAAACCTCTTTGGATGGACTGTGAACCTTAATATGGTTTTTGAGATGATCTTTTCGGTGAAACGTCCTGTCACACACAGTACAACTGAAAGGTTTCCGGTCCGAATGGATGAGAGCGTGTCTAACTAGTTTGAATTTCGAAGTGAACAATTTCTTGCAATTGTCGCATTTGAAAGGTGACGATGATCCTGAAAATAAGGATTTTAATAAACCAACATGCATCTTCATATCAAACGAAAACTGTACCAAAATTCAATAATAATAATAATAATAATAATAATAATAATAATTTATTTGCAAGATGAGCAGAAAGTAATATATGAGTTGTTTAAATACATTTCATAATATATAAGTCAACTTGCAAAACAGGAATGACAGACAGTAGAACTGATTCAAGTGTCATCCCTGGTCAGCAATTAGGCTGACCAGAATGAAAAGAATGTAACATCAAGTACTTGAAACATGATCATGTACAGAAATTCAAAAATTAATAGAAAAAAGTCAACTACTTACAGTGAAAACCAAAGTGGAAACACATTCATAGAATAATAATTGCAAAGAATACCCAGAAAAACCTTGATAGACAGAAACTAATATTACTATTTTCAATGAATAGAAATTTTCACAGTTTGATATCACTGAACTAACAACTAGTAAAAAACAGAATGTACTTTCTGTGAATTTAATGTCTAGTGAAAACCAAAATATTTTATCACCTGCACCCATTGAGTAAGAAACCATGTGAAAAAATGAAGTTTCGAGAAAAAAACCTTTTGGTTTGGTTGTCATCTATTTCTATCCACAACACTTTTTTATCGAAACGTGTTATTTGTAGTGTAGCATCATTTCTCATTCATCATTTGGAAAAATTTTATAAATATTAACTTATGGGTATCACTGGATTCACAAAACTATAAAGATTTCAAAAATGTTATATACAGGGTGTTCCGTTTGAAAATCGAAACGTTTATGTAATTTTTGGAAAAACCGGAAGTTGAAATTGAAATTCTGAATTCGTCAAAGAATGTCCTCTAGTGAGCATATTCGAACAAAGGAGAAAAGTTCGTGTACCATTCATCTGTGTCACCTGGTATATCATCAACACTCACCAGTGTGCGTTTGCTGATGTTTGGCTAGTTTTTCTGGCGTCGCAAAACCCTTGTGGCAGTCGCGACACTTGTGTTCCTTGCTAATGACCGTGGGCGTCGCGACGGGTTCCTCGGCGGGCTTTCTCGATTTTTTGATTTTCGTAGAGACGCCAGTCGTGGCAGTTTTTGTTTTGGGCGTTTGGAGGCCGGACGGACCGGGTCCCGGATCGACGGTGCTCGGGAATGTTTTTTGCTTGGATTGGAAGGCGTTAGAAGGGTGCTGGTACTTGGTTTGCGAGTAATAGTCATCTGAAAAAGAAACCTGTTGGATAATGGGAATGATGCCATATAAACCAGAATCAACACAAAAGTGATCATTATTATAATGCTACGATTTCGTTTGAATTACTATAAAATTCGTACAATTTAATAATTCACAACGACCTAATCGAATTTGAAAAACGAAAAGTAATGAAAGTAAGTAAAAAATTTCCTATATTCAAAAGAGTGTATATTTGTGATATTTATATATAGCTAAAACTGTATTTTGAAAACAAATTCATTCACTGCATACACTCAACTATTCATCAGTTTACCATTTTCTTATTGATTTTGATATTTTTTGCACTATGTCACTATCCTATTTTTTTTACAAAGAATAATATCATTCAATCTAACAAATAACATCATTACAATAACATGGACAACATCATCTGTCATACAAGTGATAATATAAATATAAATGAAATATAAATTTAACAGAATCTAAATCCATCAGTAGGGATGAATGAACATGAAACAACATAAGAACAATATAAAGAAAAGATATATTGACAAGTCGACATTAGCTGAACATAATATCCTCACTGGAATTGGACAACATATGGCCAATTGGAGTGATATTAAGATCACAGGAAAAGGAGATGACAACCAAAGAAGAAAAATCAAAGATTCTACCTCTTGTTCAGTTGATATGGAAAGATTTTGGTATTTACTTCTTCAATCTGAATATGAGGATGGTAAATTCAAACCTGGTGACCAAAACATTTTATTTCTGTCTGACAACATGTCACTGTCTAGTGTCAAAGACAAACATTACGTTTAGTTAAAAAATTCTACTTGAACCTGAAAAGTTTCTGATACAACTTCATAAACATCATGAGTTGATCATCATGAAAAAAAAAAGAAACATATTTATTTTCTACAACATAAGTTTACTCAGCTTAGCTGATCAAATGGATAAGAAGTACATACAATATTAACGTGTACAACCATAAAAAGTGCAAAATAATCACACAAAAGTGCAGGGGAGTTCTTGAATATTGCAATAGTTGTGCTAGGATACCCTCTTTAGTCACCTATGAAAGGTTTACTTATCTGTGCTCAAGCCACTAGAGATCAAATGAACCACTTCAGTCGACGTTTGGTTGGACCAAACTTTAGTTCCGGAAGAACAACTATTTGTTCTTCGCGCAATACTCACCAATGTACGATAGCCCTGGTCTTCCGAAAGCTTGCTGGTGGAACTGAGGCGGTGTCCTATCGATGACTCCCATCTCTGCGTTCGAGGTGCCCGGCAGCGAGAGAGCAGCAGGTCGTAGAAGGTCCTGGGAAAGGGGTGGCAGTTGCTGGGGGCGGTCCGTTTCCGGAGGAGGGCACTCTCGCTCCGGCGGACGGCCTGCGGGCAACGGCGGTTCTGTCTTCACTACCTTACTGATACTGGCCTTATCGCCTGGTGTTCCCATGGCGATACCAGTATGGGCAACATCATCTGACCAAAGATACACCTCATGAGCATATGACAATATGAAGAGAGACATAAACAGAACATGATTAGCCTGCCAAACTTCAACAGCGGCTTCTAATACCAAAAATAGAAAAAAGTTCGAATGAAGATGGGAGAAAGGATCCTAAGGGAACTACGACTACCTTGAAAAGAGCTTATGAAGATGATATTTCCTGAATATTTCCGACATGCCATGTGATAAATGATGCAATTTGAAACGAGAACTGAAATATCTATGCCCAATGCAGTGAAGAAAAAATAATTCCATTCAGGAGTATATGGAACAGGGTGGGGCTATGCTAAATATTACTCAAACTTTTTGATATTTTTCCTGGTATCTCAGAAACCGCGTGAAATTTGGCAACTTGTGAACGTGAATTGAATGATCTTCATAAAACACAAGTTTTCTCTAATTGACACAAAATCAGAGCTCTTACAGTAATGAAATGACAATGTTGACATTTAAAAAAACACCCTGTATTTGTCGCATGATGAAGGCCAGTACCTCACCATGACCCAGCTTATTGCACATATTGCAGAGCTGCTCTGGCGTTAATGAAGAGAGGTGTATTCATCAATGTGTGTGTAATCAATGCCATAACGTGTACAATAGTTGGTACAACTCAAAAATCTATCATTATTTTCTCGATTATCTCCATAATACATCAGTCAATGCCATGAATCGACGCCACAGGCGAGTCTTCACCTCAACTTTATCCTAAGGAAATACCTACCCTCATATTTCATTCCTATGTATTCTGATAGCATAACTATCAATATACAATTTTCATTCATTTCATCAAGTGGTTAGAATGAACTGATTGAGTCTAATAAAACGATTTTGAAATCACGTGTGTTACCAACTATACTGACTATTCGCAGATTTAAATCCAACACTTTTATCACCTTTATTCAACATTGAATACGAAACAGAAATTAAAAGTATATCAATCAGGCAATAAACTATCTCACCAAACTCATATCAATATACAATTATATCTTCATTATTTCATAACAATGATCTGTACTAGTATTATTCAATGAATTGACATGAAATATCGATCTCTAGATCAAATAGCATTACTGGCTGGTGATAGGAGTGGTGATTGTTTTTATTCAACATTGTGAACAAAAATATATCAGTAATTTGATTAGTTTTTCCTGATACACTTCTTCAGTTTAGAAAACTATAACACAATTGAGACTATTTATTCAGGTTATGCTATATTCTGAATAGAGGCATAGATTTCTCATTATTAAAAAATTATTATTAAAAGATGATATATAATAGATAAATCATTCACTCATTCTCAAAAAATCTGTAACACCCTTTATATTTTGATAATTTCATGATTGAATTGACAATGGAGGAACACTTCAATTCGGAAGTATATATAACTGCAACACCTTTTATGAACACACACAGTAAGTTTACATAAAAAAATAGTTGGATAAAATATTTTGGAATGGGCTTGTCCTTCCTTGAAATCATTCATGGTCTATGTAATGAAGCATTGACCCTCATAGATATACAGGGTGTCCTTAAAAGGTCTTTACAAAAAGCTACCACATATTCTTCAGACCAAAACAATTCGATACAAGCAAACTTACCTCAGTAAAAAGTTGCTTAGTTTGGGCGCTAGACGGCTCTGAAGTTGAAATTTTCAAATCGATTTTGCTTCATAACTTTTGAACGGCTCATGAGATTTTTTTCAAATTTGGTACGTTGGCATAGACTCATCGGGCAATGAAACTCATATCATAATCATAATGAATATCATTCCATGGGCGTAGAACTTGATTTTTTCAGTAAATAAACATCTAAAACTCCTACGCCAATGGAAAAAAATTAGTTTCAATATGAAATCTAAATTATTCAACTCATTCACTACAAAAAAGGTACTCTTGACAAAAGTCGATTCCTCTCATGGTTTCGACAAAATTTTAATTTTAGTGATTTAGAGCATAATTAATAATAAAACGATTAACAGATATTTCATAAAAATTGTTCAAAATGTTCACCATTTTCACGTATACAAAGATTTATACGACGCAAAAAGTTGAAATGTACTCTTTGCATAACTTCTTCATCGCCTGTAAGATTATTCGTCGCCTGTTGGATACGTTGCCATAATTGTTCTACAGTATTCACAGGGGTCTTGTAAACCGTAGACTTGAGATAACCCCATACAAAATAATCCATCGGTGTTAAGTCTGGAGAACGTGGTGGCCAATTCACGGGTGCATCATTACCTCTACCTATCCATCTGTCTGGGTACTGTTGGTTTAAAAAATTCCTAACATCCACCGAAAAATGTGGTGGAGCTCCATCGTGCATAAACCACATATCTACCCGATGTTGGAGTGGTAAATCTTCCAACAAATTTGGCAACGTATTTCGTAGATCTTGTAAATACATGTCTCCTGTTAATCTTTGTGGAAGTATGACAGGACCAATTATAAAATTTCCTATTATTCCAGCCCAAACGTTGATTTTGAATTCGTGTTGAAAATGGTTTATTTTAATGGAATGAGGATTTTCAATTGCATAAACGTGTTCATTATGAAAATTAGTTATTTCTCTTCTCGTGAAACAGGCTTCATCAGTGAACAAAATATTCTTTCCAAAGTTCAGATTCATTTCTCTTTGCAAATTAATGAACCTACAAAACATCAGACGACTTTGTGAATCATGGATTAATAAATCTTGAACTGGCGTCTTGTGGTATCGGTATAATAATTGTTCTCTTAGTACTTCATGAACGGCATTCCTAGAAACTTCTAGTTCATTACTTATCCGTCTAGTACTCAATTCTGGATTTTCTTCAATACGGTCTAAAATTTCTACTTCGACTTCGGGAATCCTTACATAACGCTGTCTTCCATAATCACCAGTTCTAGGAGCAAAATGACCGGTCTCCCGAAGACGTCTCTCAACTGCAGCAAAGGTTGGGTGGCTTGGTACGCGACGATTTGGAAACCTTGCCGAATACACCCTCACACTCTCTCGACCATTTCCTTGACAATATCCGAATACCAATAACATATCGGTGTATTCTTCATTGGTGTATTGTACGGCCATGATAAATCAGAAAAGTCCGATATCAACAATCAACGTCAATAAAACTCGACAAATCAACACAGATGAAACTATGGAAACCAAGAATGTGAATATCACTGTTTTCGAGCAGATAATAATAGTCTTCAGAAAAAAAAACCAGTGCTACTTATTTTCAATAGAAATAACCTATGCAAAAAGTACATCTCAACTTTTTGCGTCGTATAAATCTTTGTATACGTGAAAATGGTGAACATTTTGAACAATTTTTATGAAATATCTGTTAATCGTTTTATTATTAATTATGCTCTAAATCACTAAAATTAAAATTTTGTCGAAACCATGAGAGGAATCGACTTTTGTCAAGAGTACCTTTTTTGTAGTGAATGAGTTGAATAATTTAGATTTCATATTGAAACTAATTTTTTTCCATTGGCGTAGGAGTTTTAGATGTTTATTTACTGAAAAAATCAAGTTCTACGCCCATGGAATGATATTCATTATGATTATGATATGAGTTTCATTGCCCGATGAGTCTATGCCAACGTACCAAATTTGAAAAAAATCTCATGAGCCGTTCAAAAGTTATGAAGCAAAATCGATTTGAAAATTTCAACTTCAGAGCCGTCTAGCGCCCAAACTAAGCAACTTTTTACTGAGGTAAGTTTGCTTGTATCGAATTGTTTTGGTCTGAAGAATATGTGGTAGCTTTTTGTAAAGACCTTTTAAGGACACCCTGTATATATTTCAATCTACTGAATATGAAATATGAAACATTTTCAATAACCTCATAATATGGATGACATTCTGACCAATTTACAAACCTCTTTCAAAATTAATATTATCGGTGTTAATACACTTGTTTATTCACAACTCAGGAAATCAGTTAATCATAGATTGAAACTACACTATGTTTGGCATAATAACTTTTTTCACATTTTATAATCAAATGATCAATATAGTTTTAATCAATGTTTTCACAATAATGATAGCTTGATCTCAATGCAGTTTTATCTTATAGATAATTTCTATTGTTCCCAAACTGCATATCACCAGCACACTATACTAACCCCATTTCGAATGAAATTATGATAGCTACTTTTGGATACCTATGTACCTAATGAAATGTGAGTTATAGAATGATAAAAATCTGATTCACCTGCAGCGTAATGAGATATAAATGAAATTAATTCCAAGATTTTTGTGGATTCATTCTGTGATATAGGCATTCAACAATTTTCGTTTTTCAAGGTTTTCCTGGGATTTTCTCACCTTGTTTCTAAATAATTAAAATAGAAGTTATAATAATTATTTCAATAGGTATATTTGTAGTAAGGACAGATTTGTGATCTGCCCAAAAATTTCAGAGAGAAAATACCAGAAAAATCTTGAAGAATTAATATACTACCTCCTCAATTAATCTACAGATAGTATTTAATATAATGTGGGTATAAGCACATAGGTATGAATACTATAAAATTAATGATAATGATGTCACATATCTCATTGATGATATTTTTGGAGCTTTCATTTGAATTCCATCAAAGAAATATAATTCACTTGCCAGAATATATTGGAGAAGGAATGTATCAGATTTACAATTAATTATTGGTGACAACATGCATAATCATGATGTTCATATATTTTTTGTGTCATAATATCAATTGCTAAATTGAAAATTCTTTCAAATTCATGAGAAAGGTATTAATGGATATATGTCTGAACTTACTCTAGGAAGTCAACTGAAAGTGAATTCTTCAGGCAATATGGTACAGTGTACTGTGAATGGAAATCATAGTTGAACAGAAAAATCTTGTTTAAATTAAAATGGTCCAAAGATTGGTTCATAACATTCATTGATAATTTCTGTATTATCTGTACCATTGGAATTTAGGTCGTAAAAACGGATCTTGAAATAAAAGTCTACTTTCTACTACATCAAAATGTCAAATGAAGAAGGAAATAATAGGTATCATGAAATTGAGATTTCCAGAAATACTTACAACCCCGTTTTATTAACAGCGAGCTCTAGTAAACACTTCTGCAGACATTAGGTTTATTCTTTGTGTGGAAAAGAAAATCGTAGTTGAAATTGAAAGTATGTATCTTCCATAAACCATCTTCAATGTATCATTTTTCCGTGAATTGGTTCCACAGGTATTTCGATACTGCGGGCATCATGAACTATATTAGAAATACTGGCAAGGAATGAAAACACTCGTTCACGTCTTTTAACTAGAATTACAAGATTTTTTACGAAATTATGTAAATAGAAACGTCACTGTCAAGACACCATAATGGATTTGACAATTACTCAAGGTCTTCGGTTGTTATTGGATATTGGATTCATTTGGATCATAATTGATACTGAAATAAATTGAAAAGTTCATTAGTATTTTATATTTCGTTGATTGAGCATCAAGCTGAGCTGAGATGAGTGAGATGAAGTGGTCAATCACATTTTTCACTTTTCAATACAATTATAGTGATGAACAAAAGAAAAAGGAATCGAAAAAAATTAAGAAATCAGATATTTTTTTATATTTAAAATACACATGCCTCCAATATTTTTATTCATAAGAAATTATGACTTTTTTTGGTTCTGACACAATTTTGGACATTCCCATTATTGATTGATTCTTATAGTTAATCAGAAAATCAGTGAAAAAATTAAATTGATGAAATATTTAGGTTGAAATGTTATATATACTTCTTATGGCCTTTGTCTCATATAATTTAGGACTTTAATAACTAATGCTCAGATCATCTCTGGTTTTGATAATAAGAAGAACAATATTCTTCTCTATTTTATTACTAAAGATCCAAACTGACTTAATTCTCATATTCATTTGCGCTCCATGATCTAAGATATTACCTATATTTTGCCATTTTTTGATAATTATCATTCTCCTCTTTTGACGAACTGGGAAAATCCTTGGAAAATCTACAATTTGACATTTCATTGTAAAAATGAAACCAAATGAGACGTTTGACAGAGCTTGATGGTTGAAAGAGTAGAGTTGAGATTTGTGAATTTGAGTATTCAACACTTGAACAGCTGACACCCCCAAAATGTTTTCTGATAATGAAGAATTGTGTTTTTGCTGACAGAGGATTTATTTTGAATTGTCGGTCTTATTTCTTCGAAGGTAATCAACATGTTCATTTTCATTTCGATTTCGGAATAAATAGTTTTCTAATAAATAAATTGTAACTTGTGAATCATCTTTGAATTTCAAGAACCCTATAAAGATGATGCCTGTTAAGGATAATCAAGATGTTGCCTGTTTTTTATGCTCTAAACACACTACATGGAAGGGAAAGTGAGTTCTAATAACAAACCTTAGACATTTCACTATACACTATACAAATTTCAGGTACAAAAGAATCTTTTCAGTGGGTACCATGGGTATCACAACATACAACCCAAACAATTTAGAGATAACCAACAGATGGTCCTATTGTGATTTCATTTCCATAGTTCCACTAAGGGCATCAGGGAACCAGCATGAATTCCAAATTACAATGAAGAAAGAGAGAAAAACTGATAAAATGACATTTTCAACAGAGCACAGGACTCATCTGCTCACAGAAGCTCTGAAGTTCAGACAATATTTTTCTGAAAAACCCAAAGAAGTTTTGGTATGGTGTAATACAAATATATATATCATCTTTTTATTTCCATTTGAAGTTATCAAATCTAATATGCATCAGTATTTATTTTTGTTTGATTACTCAATGTATATTATGTCATTTGTTGCAGAGATATCAGGCTTATAAACATCACTGGTCTGATATTAGACTTCCTGTTATTCTTGAAGTTACCTCTTATTCCCTTGATCAATTGGATCCCGCTACCAACAGTGTTCTTGCCAGTTATCATTTCAAGGATTTTGAGGGAATATGTACAATGTCTGACTATCCAGGTATGTTCAATGTATGATTATCCAAGTATGTACAATGTATGATTATCCAGGTTTGTACAAACTAAATGTATGGGTGTTTCTACACTGTTCCAAATGGTGTATATTCATTTATTGTTTTTATTTTTTTGTTTCATATGAATTCAGAGATATGGATGGTGAAGTTGCAGAAATAGCTCTTTGATAATTGTAATAATAAATATATCATTTCTCATATATCATTTCTCAGGTAATTTGGTCTTTAAACTGTATGATATTGCACATGTTAGAAATCTCAAGTACAGTACCTACTGAGGTTATCAAGTGTTTCAATACTGAAATTGTTCTCTTTTATGACTACTGGAGAATTCAAACTTTGTGATAGTAACAATTATTAACTTACTGCTGCAATATAATTTTATAAAAGCTTCAATTTGCTCTTGCACTTCCTCTTCTGACATTGAAAAATTCACTTCATTGTCTTCAAACTCATCACCCATTGTGGTTCAATGAATTTGGAGTGTCTCAATTTTGAGTGTCATTTATCAAACTGCTTTTGTTCATATCGGCTTAGTGATCGCTATCATTCAGGTTTCATCTTGTAGGAATGATCTATATGTTTGTGTAAATTTGGGGTAACAATACAAATTATTTACCTATATACTTGTAATGGCTGTTCATATTTGTAAAGCACTAAGAATCTAATGATTTATCTAATTTTTTCAATGTTATTGTCAATACATAGGTTTTGATTCCAACAAATTATATCAATGGAGATTTAGATGCCTACAGATCCGAAATCATGAATTTTCCTTTCTGTTGCTCTATCCTTCAATATTTTTATTCAATAACAATAATTAAAAAAGTATGTATTCTCAAATTTGCTATTTTCAGGTGGATTTGCAATAGTATGTGGGGGCTTTGGTAGATTACATTTATTCCAAGCAGTAGATTTTGAAGAAATCAAAGCTAAAATTGTGGAGTCCTCCTCCTCAAATTTAGGAATAAGCATCAAAGTTCTGAGTACTGCTATAACTTTGGAAGATTTCCATTGTCAGAGATTTGGAAAATATAGGTGGAATTCAATCTAAAGTGAGGAATATTTCTTCTATACACACCTTAATCATTTTTTCAGTGAGGATGAACACATCACAGCAATATCAGAATTTGCTGTATACAAAGTACATAAAGCTAGGCATACAGAAGCAGTCAGAAGGACACTATGTCTTTCAGAAACTTGCATATTAGAAAGAGACCCACAGACTTACAGTGTCTGTACTTTGCAGCCATTGAATAACATCTTTGCTCTTATCCGAGATCACTCTAATCCCCAGTTATTCACAGTTGAATATTTGAGTGGTCAGAGTAGGACATATACTACAACAGATAGGTAACATTTCACATGACTTATGTATATGACTTATTGCATCTCCAATTGCCTTCTAGTACAATTTATAATGATGTTACTGATCACATCACTCAAATAATTTTATCATTCATCAGAATGATGAGCATTTGGCATGATTTTCTTCAGAGACTCTCTTCTGGCCTCCCTTCTTGATGGAGTCAGGGCAGCAGGTAATAAAGACGTACATGTCACGATGGTTCCTACGGAAAGGAGGCTCAGGCTGGGGCCTCTCAATTTACCTGTGGACGAGGAAGCTGAAAGTCTGCACCTGAAGCTACTCATGAATCCACCACCCTTGAAATCTTTTTCCCACTGTTTGAGGAGATTCAATGCAAATATACCTTATAGTGGGCTTTTATACAGTATTACTCAAGAAGTTTGTTATAATTAAGAGGCAAATGGCAATTTTTTGTTTTCCTCATGTTTTTAGGGAATATTTTCTGAGAACAAGGAGAAGTTGATCACAGGGGTTTTGCAATCTTTAGTGTCCAAAGAAGGTGACCCAAAGCTAAACAGTTTGGTTGAATTGGAGGCACAGTTTCAAGCACTGAGACGATTGGTAGCAAGCAAAGTTGGATATGCCTCTTTCACTAAATTACCTGGGTAAGAATCAATGTAGAAATGAAGAGAAAAAGTGCTAGTATAACGATGATGAAACCTTCACTATATATATATATATATATATATATATCCTCATCAAATTGAATTATGGCCTGACAATTCCACAATTTTCAAATGGAATATCTCAATTATAAAAAGTTGTCTGATGCTGCCATATACATGATATTTAAACAGGTCAGTTTATAGGTCTATGTTCACTATTGGTTGAATATTGCATTTAAACAATTTCTGTCTCAGAAAATTCCACATTAGTATAAATTCCTAATGTCTAATCAATAATTGAAGGAGAGCTGAAATATTTGTTTATGATCTTGCCGATCACAAGTTTCTGTAACAAAAAATCAAAATATTCTATTTCACTTCATAGTCTCTGTGCCTGAACCATTATTTTTTGATCTTTTGTTCATAGTTTCAGAGAAGCTGTTGGTGTTAAAGTAATAGCAGCCCTAAAAAGGAATGAATATGCTGTAACCCAAGCTGCTATTGAGGTGATATGTGCTCTAATGCACCCTATGCACGAGGATTATGATATGAGGCAAGAACAGCTCAATAAATCATCTTTACTGCAGACTAAACCGTTTTTAGAAAGCCTTCTCAATATGTGGACGACACACATAGTAAGTCTACTTTTCTAAATGAATGATGCAATCATCAAATCCAAATGGACATGATGTGTGGCTTTTATCAAAACTGTATATTCTCCAAGCTATACATGTTGTTGACATCATCGATTGACATTTTAGCCAGAGGTAGCAAAAATTGAATATATTCTTATAAATACATTTCATGAAATGAAGAAAAAGAATTGTAAAAGCAAAACTTTATCAAAATATCAGTTCTTGGTGTTATCAACATGATTAGGCGAATGTAGTTTTCTGATAGTGAAGATATGTTTCTCATCAATTATATAATGTTTCATTTAGAGTTTGGTGCAATTACAACACAAGAAAGTATTATGTTTCGAAATTGATTTATGTTTCAATTTCTAGGCGCAGGGAACTGGAGCATTAATTGTATCAGCTATGTTGGATTTTTTGACCTTTGCCCTTTGTGTTCCTTATAATGAAACAACAGACGGAAATCATTTTGATACATTGTTAGAACTTGTATCTGAAAGAGGCAGGATGTTGTTCCGATTATTCCAGGTAAATAGATTTTGAAAATATAAACAAATAGCTCGAAATTAAAAATGGCTCAGATATGAAGTGTTTTCAATGAATGGAATTGTCTGGAAATTATTTTTATTTGGAGTGTCTGTGAAAACTATGATTGTAAGTACTCGGAATCATCGCAATGATATTAATAAAACAATAGGTAATAATTCAACAGAAAACAGTCACTCTTCTGACTAAGCCCCGAAATCTACTTATTGAGATATTGAGGAATCATCTACTTTTGTATTTGCACTTCTCATATTTGAGGTGAAAATTGAGATGTCACTTGAAAAATTTAACACTTAGAAATAGCTCATGATTATAAACAATATAACAATATCAAAGTATTTTGTACCTGTTTGAACATTTTGTTCAAAGATGATCAATTTGTTAGTTTTGATACGTCATTAGAATGATCGGCAATGATCGGTAATCTGATTCCTTTCAATGTTTTTTCACATGAATTCTCCAGAATTAAATATAAATATTTTTCACACTGTATCCTGGCGTTTCGTGAAATGCAGGCATAAAAAACTGATTCTAGTGTGAGAATGAAATCACTGAGACATACAGAGGGCGCTAAGTGAGATAGCTGCTTTATAATTCAAAATAGATCAAAAAATAATTGATAGATGTTGTAGATTCGCAAGGGACATATCTCAGGAAAACCCGGGAGCCTTTTTTATGACCAATGAATCTGATACCTGAAATATTCACTTCAACTTTGAGAATATTTCCAAAATCTTCCGAAACCAATACATTCTCTATAATCTTGTGTCAAATACATTTTTGTTTGTAATAATATAAATATGTAAAATATAAGTAATTTAAAATCCTCTCTTCCAACTGTTTCAAACAGATGTTTCAGTTCTGATCTGTATTGCAACCTTACAGAATCTGTTTGTTTTCTCAAAATCATTTCGGATATTCAATTTTCAATTCAAAGTTTCTTATAAATCCCAAAAAAATCGTTATAAATTCCATTTAGCGTTTTTCTTCACTTCATTGGTCCATTATCGTTTTCGAAAAAATACTTTTCATAATATTATCATGAAATAGAAATGATGTTTTCAGCATCCTTCCATGGCTATTGTAAAGGGAGCAGGTCTTGTAATGCGTTCCATAATAGAAGAAGGAGAATCCGAAGTGGCGGAAAAAATGCAAAACCTAGCATTATCAGAAGGCGCCCTTCCGCGCCATCTATTGGCTTCACTATACACTCAGGCAACTGATGGAAGATTACTGACTCATAGGCAACTATCGAGACATCTTATTGGTCTCTGGGTGACTGGAAATCCTATTGCCATGGGACTTCTCAGGAGAATAATGGTAAAGATTTGTCTGATACCGAACTATTTCTGCTATTATTTGTTGTTCAAAAGTAACATTTTTTGATTTTGCGAATATGTGTATGGTTCTCTTTATAGAAAACGTGATTGTATTGTGCTCCTGGTTTATGATCGGATAATACGTGGAAACTTGATGTTAAAAATTTCTTCAAACATGCAAAGTAGTAAGTCCACTCCACCATATACCCATGAGCTCATAACTACCTCAAGAACCATCCCAGATATCTAGTTATCACTCATTCATATGCACAAATTCAATATACCTTTGGGAACCAACCAAGCACAAAAAATATATACAACGGCTGATAATCTCATCGAGTGAATTAACTAAAGATAACCGTACACGAACAATTATTGTCAAGCTAAATTATGAACGACGCGTCAATAAAACTGCTGTTAGATGAGATGAAACAAAACAAAGAAGAACTATAGAATGCAATACAAGCAAGTGAATGTAGATTGCAACTCACCATAGAAGAACTCAAAAAGAAGATAGTCACACTAGAGAAAGAAAACTCTAAACTCAAGAACAAAGTCGAACTGACAGAGAGAAACAACAAACGGAATAACATTATCGTATTTGGACTAGGTGAAGAGGCGCAGGAAATTTCATTAGATTTTATGCT
The DNA here is from genome assembly GCA_963576655.1 of Gastrophysa polygoni. Taxonomy (NCBI): domain Eukaryota; kingdom Metazoa; phylum Arthropoda; class Insecta; order Coleoptera; family Chrysomelidae; genus Gastrophysa; species Gastrophysa polygoni. Next base: position 17,035,454 of record OY755087.1, read on the forward strand.
TGGAAAACTGAAAACTTTACTAGAAGTCGATATCAGTAAGAGCGATATTAACAATATATACTGCTTAGGAAAGCATAAAAACTGCCCAGTCAAAATTGAGTTTATATCCTATCTCAAGAAAAATACCATCTTCCAAAAAATAAGTAATCTGAAGAATACTGGAATTGCTATAGCCCACGACCTCACCCAAAACCAACAAGAAGAGTTTAAGATCCTAAAATCTTATTTGCGAGAAGTGAGAAAGGATAATTCTAAGAAAAGTTACCTCAGAGGGAACAAGCTAATAGTTCACGGAATTGAATACACAGCTGAAGATTTACAAGAAAGAGAAAACATTCATCAAGAGCACAACATCAGCGAACCATCAACGCCAACACAGAGTCCTGCTACAGTACAAACTATCCCCAGAAAAATTGAAGTTTCCAAACTACTTAAGGAGACACTGCCAATAAAAAAAGTTAACCCAAAGGACTACGGTAGAATAATTAAAACCCGTTCAAATTCCAACTCTTCCCAAACCCATGGAATGCCCTCAAAATAAGTTTTATTATTTATAATTTTTATATTTAATATTTCATGAATTGTTGAAACCATTACGCATATCTATATGTAAATACGAATGATGAACTCGTATATAAGGGATTTTACTCTCCAAGAAATTGAAAATTACCAATTGCAAAATTCTTCGGAGGCAAAGCAAGTGCTACAAGTTAATGAAATCAATTCAAATATACAAATAATACACAATAACATCAGAAGCATAAGAAAGAACTTCGATGAATTCAAGATATTCTTGAGTGAGCTAGACTCTTCTATTGATTGTATAATTCTCACTGAAACCAGAATTGTAGACGATATTGGTGTGTATAACTTAGATGGCTACAAAACACTGTATAACCTAGGTAAAAAAAATCAGAATGACGGCGTTATAGCCTTCGTGAAAACGAATCTATACCGCTCGCATGTTAATATACCACTAAATGGCAGTTCCCTACTACAAATTAAACTTGCACTGGATAATACCATCTTCTATATAAACGCATTTTACCGATCGCCATCAGATCAAACTATTGAGAACTTTTTAAACGAGTTGGGTATTGTATTGGAAAATCATCCTGGGCATTACGATTATAGTTTATTCATAGGCGATATTAACATAAATTTATTGGCCAAGAACTCGGAAGATGTACAAAATTACTCTACCCTATTAGGGGAACATGGTTTTATATCCGCCATTAACACTACCACAAGACCCGACTCAGGTACCTGCATAGATCACATTTTTATAAAGACAAAAAGTGAGACATATCAGAACATAATACCACTCGTTATACAAACCAATAAAACCGATCACTTCACAACGCTATTACAAATAATAACAAAGAATAAGAAAAACATTAACGAATCACTCAATAACAAATATTTCATGCGAATCAATGAGATGAAGTTACTGGATAACATGAAGCAAATCGATTGGGCCAAGTTCAATCAAATCCATGACCTCAATGTAACGGTAGACAACTTTATCACACTAATACAAGATGCAGTCCAGAAATCAGAAATTAAAATAAGAATCAGAAACAATGAGAGGAAGAGGAACTCTTGGATAACACCCTCACTGATTAAAATAATCAACAAGAAGAATTACATGTTCAAGAAACTGAAAAGAGACTTCCAAAACGCCGAGATTAAATCTGAATATACTAACCTGAAGAACGAAGTTAACCGGCAGATATTGCGAACTAAAGCTGAATACTATAGGAACAAAATAAATGGAAACCCAGACCCTAAGAACTTGTGGAAGGTTATAAATGAACTCTCCAAACCGAAAAACATATCAGAAATCACACAAATTAAAAATGAACACGGACATACAAACACTAACCCAAAACAAATCTCAAATGACTTCAACAACTTCTTTTCTAATATTGGTAATGACCTGGCAAGAAAAATAAAAACCTCAGCAAATTTTAACGAAAATGAAGTCCACTCCGAAAAAACAATTTTTTTATCTCCCGCGTCGGAAAACGAGGTAAAAAATCTAATTTTTGATTCCAAAAACAAAAAAGCACCAGGACCAAAAAAACGAGACAATCAAAATCATTGCAAACTACATCCTGCTACCACTAACTAACATCATAAATAAATCACTAGCAACAGGCATATTTCCAGATAAATTCAAAGAATCGATCATAATACCAATACACAAAAGTGGAGATAGAGAAGATATGTCGAATTACCGTCCAATTGCACTCATCTCGAATATAGGGAAAATACTAGAAAAGGTAATAAAATCTAGGTTGAATAGCTTTGTAGAAAAAAACAAACTACTTTCAGATAATCAGTACGGATTCCGACAAAAAATATCAACCCAAGATGCTATAAGAGACTTGACGACTAAAATCTATAATGCAATTGATAACAAAAAACCGACCATAGGGATATTCCTGGATCTAACAAAAGCGTTTGATACAGTGGACCATGCCATTTTACTAGATAAACTAGAAGAAATTGGTATAAGGGGCACGGCGCACGATCTAATGAAATCATACATAACTAATAGATACCAGAGAACAAAAGTCAAAGGCGAAGTAAGTCATAAGCAACTTATATCATGCGGCGTACCCCAGGGGACGGTACTAGGACCGTTGGTATTTATAATCTATTTAAATAATCTTTTTTCTGTTACAACTTCAGCTCAACTACTCAGCTTCGCAGATGACACAGTGATACTATACGAAGACAAAACCTGGTCTGAATTGAAGCTGGAAATAGAAAATGATCTTCCAAATTTAATTGATTGGTTCGATAATAGACTTTTGTCATTGAATTACAAGAAGACATTTTATCTTCCTTTTTGCAGTTTGGCTACTAATTTGCCAAGTTACCAGCACATAAACGTCAATAACAATTTAGGAATTTCATCAAAAGATAAAATAAAGTATTTAGGCATCATCTTGGACAATCATCTTCGATGGGATAAGCACATAAGCTACGTAGTTAGTAAAATGCGCTGCGTCCTATACAAATTTAGGCAAGTATCGAATATGATCAATTACTGCCACAAAAAATCCTATACCACAGCTTACTAGAACCCCACATAACGTATGGAATCATGGGATGGGGAGGGGTATATAGGTCATATTTAAAACAAGTGGAAGTTGTTCAAAAGAGATTCTTAAAAATCTGGCTAGGGAAAAAATCGCGATTTCCTAGCGATCAGCTTTATACTGAGGCAAATGTACTAGATCCCAGACAATTATACTTTTATAACATATTAACTACACAATTCCAACACCAGAGTGAACTCACAATGTATAACCACAGATATGAAACAAGACAACAAAACAGATATATACCACCCCACATGAATAAAAGAATTGGTCAAGACTGCTATACGTATTTATCTCCAAAGATTTTCAATATGATACCTGATACCGCAGCTAAACTTTCCTCGTTGAATTCATTCAAACAATGGACAAAAAAATACATTGGAACTATCCCTAGAACTAAAATTCATGAATTAATAGAGAAATAATTAACACACGTACAACCAAGTGGACTATATGAAGTTTTCTCAATTATACACACAAATACACAATAATTCTATATAGATCCAAAGAAGGATCTTGCTTTGCACTCCCAGATCAAATACTCACTTGATCATAAATGCTATTTACAATAACCTGATTTATATTTACCATGTTTATTAACTTAATTCATTATATTTACCCTTTTTTTGATATATATATATATATATATATATATATATATATATACATTTTTTAATTATATTTATACCCACCTTGTAATATACCTATACTTGTTACATTTCCTCACACACAAGTTGGCCTTAGAACTTTTGTTCTGAGGATCAGCTTCGTGAGTATTACGTTTTTTTATCGGATGTACATATCTTATTAGGTTTAAGTTGATATTATTGCTTGATTTATATCAAATTGTATCTATTCGATGAATAAACTATATTATATTATATATTATCTGAACTCAGTAATAATCACCTCTCCGGTTCCTTCCTTTTTGTGAGTCCCATCTCTGAAGAATTGTATCTATCGAACTGGATAAAATTCCACAAAGACTTGCCATCCAACCACTCCTCCTGATATTCAGAGCTTTATATTTGTGTTTGGTCGTTAAGATCATTCCTTTCATTTTCAAAACATTCAGTTTGAGTTTGTTCATCAATAAATATTCATGAACATCTTTCAACACTGAATTTATTTTTTAAATTGCCCCACCTAAACTGTTATCACTACAAGCTAACAACGTGTCATCAGCAAAAAGGTTTATAAATTCACATCACAGGTTTTTTGATTTGAATGAATTGCTTGAAATCTTTTACTCAGTATTTTCCATAATTATTTAGCGTTTTGAAAACAGCTATAGAAATGTATTTTTGGGAAATATTAAAGAAACTTGATGGTGAGTGAGCATAGAGTCCGAAAATGTAATTATAAATTATACAAGCGGCAAGCCTGTATTAACGCACACCAATTGAATCATACTGTATAATGTGTGAGCCGATAAATTTCGAGTTTGGTGAAAAAAAAAAGTGTTGTTTTCTGATGGTTTATATCTTTCAAACGAGTGAATATCATTCTAATGATATTTTCAGCCTACTGGTTTGATAGCCTTCTTGGATTCCAAAGAAGAGGTTCCAAAGGAAGCAATCGAGCAGGAAATGCTGAATTACAGGGACAATTTGAGAATTGCTCAAGAACACGAAAATCGATCGAGGAAAAATGCCAACTGGATAGCTTTCGAGAGGAAGGTGAAAAGAATTGAAAAGAGTATGGAATATTACAGTAACTTAGCACTACAGCATTGGGGTGCTAGAACAGGTATATCATTGAAAAGGGAGGAAAAAATGAAAGAGCGACCTATCGTTTTGAGAAGGAGGAGGGAACGAAAGAAAGCAGAGTCGAATTGGACTCTTTTTTACTGGAAATTCAACCAGGATCATGCTATTCCTAACCTAATCTGGAATCACAAGGTATGCCTTTCTGCATTACTGAATTATGTGATCGTTTAAAAACTAAGTTATATTATTATGTTATCTATTTGTGCCCGAATCTGAGGGATTTCCTGTATATTCTGGGTATATGCTCCTGAACCTTCCTCAGTTTTTGAATCTCAATATCTGTCTTAACAGAACACCCTTCCTGCCTGTCATGCCTCTCTATATTTTATAATTTTCCTGAAATTTCATTCAGAGCTATATTTTGGAAGTATTCCATCTGCTGGCATTCTTCATTTATTGTTGTAAGATTTAAGTGTACTTTGACCTCTTGACAGTCCGCTAATGCCTTGGATGCATATAGGGTGAGTTTGATTAAGAATGATAAACTCCGAATACTGATTCCTAGTCTCATTATGAGATGAAAAGTTCCGATCAACGTATGTCCTAAACTGCATCCTCTCTGAGGTGAGAAATCCTCATTCTAAGTTCATCAGTCTTATTCTGACTCGACCAGTGTATGTGTAGTGCCAGCAGGTACAGCACAGCAAGTCCATCAGAGTGGCTGCTGGAGTACTCAGACAGGCTCTCAATTAACTGACCCGTGTCGTTCCACCTTGTTTTGTCCTCGGCCACCAAAGCCCCTACTCGTTTCATATTATGAGCCTAATGACTCTGACCTAGAGCCATGCATGAATAGTTATTTTTTGTTGTAGGGCCCAGTTTTTTCTACACATTCTTCTGTACACATAAAAGGCTACTGTTTTTTTTTGTGTTTTTGTGTGATTTGTTATATTAGCATGTAGGTAGCTTTCCTGGTAGGTGGCAAATCTTTGTCAAGTAACCTGCAGGCTCTCGATATCTGGTATTTCTTGCATGATTCTTTCCAGAAACTTGTTTAGTTACATTGAATATTCATTCCAGTGATAAGAGCTCGGAGGTTCGTTTGACACATGATGCGCGAATCATGTCCTAGATTCTCATTCTCGTTGTTGAGACTAAAGTTGGTTACTACCTATTTAGTATGAATTATTGTATCAGTGATTCACTCCTTACGTTGATGTCCGCCATAAACTGTGATGTGCTTTTGCATCGAATCTTATGACGAATTAGAGGCTTGCTCCTTTCACATATGCGATTATTTTGTCTAGTACATTTAGTGTAAATTCCATCCTATCGCTATCCAGGAATTCTCATAATTATTCTGCCAGACATTACCTGTGGCTTATTCGATCAAAAGAAGGTAGAAAATTTGATAATATTAAATTATAATTTAATAATATTTTCGGCATTTCATTCAAACAATACTTGAGTCTGCTGGCGTTTTGTTTTAGTTTGACGAATTATTCACCAACAGCACATCAATACAAATCACACCATAGGACACATCAACTTTGTACGGTTTCGAATATTCATTTGAGATAATCTTGATTCGAAATCAACGTAGCTCCGGGCATTTCCAGTTTGATGAAATTTACTGGCCAAGACATTGCCTACTAATTCAGTAATCAAAGCACGTTATTCAATTTTTTTTTTGGAAATCACTGCCCATTCAATACTTTCGTGAAATATGACTATGACAAGCTTCTACAGTTTATATTTTCTTGCTAACTTTCAGACCAGAGAAGAACTGAAAAGTGCCTTAGAAGCCGAGGTTAGGAATTTTACTTCTGATAGGGAGCTAGCTGGCCTGGCTCTCGTCGCTTGGAACCATCATGAATTCGAGGTTAATTATTCTTGCCTGGCAGACGAGGTCAAGATTGGTGATTACTACTTGAGACTGCTTTTAGAAACTAATGATGACGATTCGCCTATTCGCAGATCGTGAGTAAAATATACTGATACACAGGGTGCCCGTTTTTCGAGTTTGACTATGGGAATCTCGGTTATCTTAGGAGATATGAAGTTAAATTGGGGCATAGTTGCATATTATTATGCTGATTGATAAACTGGAAAAAAATTGTCACGATCAGCTTTACAAATATTGCAGAAAAACCGAGGAAAAGCTTCTTTGATATCTTGGACTGATTTTCGTATTTATTTTTTCAACAGAAAACTAATCAAGTTATTCATTTTTTACTAAAAAATTGTCACAGAATGTCTGTTGGTTGATTCCTCAAATACTAGAATGAAAATAATATCATTTTTGAATTCCTTTATAGCAACTGAATTGATAATGTTCAATTAGAAATTGGGTTTTCTGTTGAAAATATAAAAACAAGATTCACGAAATTGACTTTTCCCCCAAATTTGCTAATTCAACCAACTTTGTAACTCTTATTAAGATAACAGATTCTCATGCTCAGACTGGAAACGATCCAGAATTTGGAATTTCAAATGGAACTCTCTGTAAATCATTCTATAATTGCTGGAAGGATATCGAATCCAATAATATCTTGTTTGCTCTTATCTCGAAAGACTGCGGAGATACAGCCCATTTCATTTTCCATATGCTCTGAATGTGATTAGGAATTTTCTTCTCTGGAACTCATTATTATATTTCCTTCTATTTTTGTCGGAGGTGACAACAACATGAATTTTGTAGATTGTAAGATAACATATCCATGAAAAACCCATCATCAGTGGTCATTCGATATTTTGTACAGATATAATTATTGAATTACATTTTTTCCTATGCCATCTAAAAGAACGTGAGTAGTGATATTTGAATTTTGAATTTGAAATACTGGATTAGATAAAAATCTGGATCGTTGAATTACACTGTCATCTATTGTTTCACGTTATTCTATTCCAAGCAACAAACAATAGATTTAATCTATTCATATCTCAGAATATCATTCTCAATCAGTAATATTGAAAACCATTCATAGTGAACAAATTTTAATAGATAATTATTTTACAAATTGGTAATCGTCAAAACGTTCCAATTTATTGATTGAAAATAATAGGAACAATGAATTCATTAAAACATCACCCGGTGTATGCTAGGTAGTAGGATCGTTAAAGGATATCATATATCCAATGGAATAAAAAAAAAACAGAAATGTGTTCCTCTCTTGTCTGCTGAGCATCTATATTTTCATTAGTTTCACCAATAAATAGAAATCACATCAAACTTCATCAATTTGTTTGTCCATCATTTTTTTCTCCTCATTTTAGGTATGAATTTTTCAATGATCTATACCATAGATTCTTGTTAACTAATAAAGTAGAAATGAAGTGCATGTGTCTTCAAGCCATGTCGATAGTTTATGGAAGGTACTACGAAGATATTGGTCCTTTCAGTGATACTAGATATATTATAGGAATGTTGGAAAGGGTAAGCATCAACCTGGATACAACTCACTTGGGATATTTCGTATTAAGGTTATCCCGAATGATTGTCCTCTTTATTTTATTACAGTGTATAGATAAACAGGAACGTGATAGACTGGTGATGTTCATAGAGAAATTGATTTTGCATCCACGTAACATAAGGGACATTCTCGATATGGGGGGAGTTCAGATTTTGGTGGATTTAATGACACTGGCCCATCTGCACACTTCTAGGGCCAGGATTCCAACTCAAACAAACGTTATTGAAGCCGGTGCGGATATGAAAATTGCGGAAGAGAAAGAATGGTATTATAATACTGATAAGGGACGAGAAGGTCCCGTAACTTTCAGTCAGGTATTTATTTCATATACACAATTCACATCAACATATACCATTAAGGGTGCATGTTTTTCGACCTTAAACATGGGGAACTCGGTCAACTTTACAGAAACGAAGTTGGTTAAATTAGGACAAAATCGCACATTTTTATGATGATTGATAATTTAGATAAAAATTCGATTGAATTTCGTATATTTCGTTTCTATTTTTCAACGAAAAACAATCCAGTCCTCTGAGAAATTCAATAATTATCAGATTCACCCTAGCGTTTAAAAAAAATAATTTGTCAACCTAGAATATTAAGTTCATGTTAGATAGAAGAAGCAACGTGATATTTTCTGTTTTGACTTTTGATTTTTGATAAGTCGAATGAAGATATTCTGAAGTTATTCCTTCTGCTAAATAACCAACAGTTACTCTTGGTTTCTTTTTTTTATATTTTAAAATTAATCTTACATTATTTTCGAATTTATTGATAACACTAAGTCTGACAATGTTTCAGTTAGAAATAACTTCCATTTTGAAAAAAAAAAAACATAAATCAGAACAGTTTTTCGCAATATTTGTAAAATTGATTGAAATTAAAGTGCGCTACTCTACGCTAACTTTTGCAACCGTATCTGACAAGTTAACCGAGATTCATATCCTTAAGCCACAGTATATAGCAATAATTCACTGTGCTCAAGCTCGAAAAACGGTCACTCTTATATAATATCAATATGCGCTGTTCGAAATCAGTGAAAATCAGAGCGTATTTCGAAGAATGCCATATGCGTTAGCAGTAACATCGGTTGTTCCAGTTTCGATTATGAGCCGATCTATTTTGAAAGTTATTATAAGAAAGGAGCAGACAATGAGTAGGTACGACTCTCACGTCTTTGGTTGATGAAGTCTTTATATAAATAGAAATTTTGTAAATTATTGAATGAATCAATAATAAAATAAATATATCTCAGGAGTAACTTTATTTTCAGTTGAAAGAATTATATGAAAAGGGCCAAATCTCACACAAAACCAAATGCTGGGCCATGGCTGTGACAGGCTGGAGACCATTAGCACAATTACCTCAATTGAAATGGTGTCTTCTAGCCAAAGGAACGCCATGTCTGAATGAAAGCGACCTTGCTTCTCATATCCTCAGCATTCTGATACGGTAAGAATATGAATACTCATGACGAAAAATAATACTGTTATATTTATCGATAATTCTCGAAATCGAATTTGCTAATTTATAGTACTGTATTACAAAGCAAGTATTTATTTTCCAATCCGCTTAAATAAACAATGATTTTCAATTCAGAACTATTGGATCTTTTTTTACTTTCAATTGTGATTTAAGATAATTAGTCTTGTACTGTTCGGATGATTCTAGGCACTGATTCATCTGGTTTGATGATTCATCTCCTTCATATAGTTTTCTATACTTCTAGAAGTTTCTAGAACAAGTCATCCTTTTCTTTTCTATTCTTGGATGTTCTTTTTATTTCTATTTTATCCTAGAACAATCTAAAAAGACGCTTCCTGCACTATCAGTTTCTGATGAGATATCATAGGTCAAGTTTGACGTCTAGAAAATCGATCTAATACAAGGCGGCTCGTTCATAAGAACGCATTCGACTGAATAGCCATCATTGGCTCGAGTAAACAAAGCCAATATTCGATTGAAGTAAACTATGAAAATAAAGAAACCTGAAATAATTCGGACGTTACTAACTTCTCAGAATGACATACTTATTTTTCTTTCATTTAACTAGAATTGAAAAATGAAATTTTTGCCAATGGACCAAATTCTTATTGAAGAATGTTGTAAACCTAAAGATTAGGTAACCTCCCTAATTATTTCAGATTCTATTTCCAAAGTGAACTGTAATTTTCTATTGGCTTTGTTTACTTGCAGGAAAGCATTGATGATAAATATTCAGTCGAACGCTCTGCTGCTTTAAAAATGAAAAAAAAAATAGTTCAATTAGATGATTGACTGTAATAAGCTGAAGCATTTTTTTAAATTTAATCAGTTAGTGATCCTTATAAAAAAATTGAGGAGCGTTTTTTTGGTTGTAGAATGTGTGAGTATTACCCTAGTCGCGATGCAGATAAGGCCGTTATTAGACCTTTGCCGAAAGTGAAGAGATTGTTGTCTGAACAGGCTGTGTTGGCAAATGTGGTACAATTGCTGCTAACTTTCGATCCGTTTTTGGTGGAGAAAGTGGCAACGCTGCTGTGCGAGGTTATGGAAGACAATCCGGAAATGTCCAAACTGTACACCACTGGAGTATTTTATTTCATAATGATGTACACCGGAAGCAATGTCCTTCCCATAGTGCGGTTTTTGAAAATGACACACATGAAACAAGCTTTCAAGTCTGATGAGGTACGTGATTGAGTTGAATCTATATTGAGATATTGCAATTTCTGTTTTTCAGGAATCATCTCCAATATTACAGAAAAGTATATTAGGTAGATTGCTACCTGAAGCAATGATTCACTATTTGGAGAACTATGAAGCGCAAAATTTTGCTCAGATTTATTTAGGGGAGTTTGATTCGCCTGAAGCCATTTGGAACTTGGAAATGAGGTGAATTTCAATCACATTAAATTAACTTTGACTGAAGAATATTTTTTGGGTGGATAAGAATTTTCAAGAATGTATAACATATAATCACTCTCATCGTTTCAGGCGTATGTTGATAGAGAAAGTAGCTGCCCATATAGCAGATTTCACACCTAGGCTACATAGTCACACCATGGTTAGGTATCACTACATACCCATTCCTGCTGTCAGATATCCCCAATTGGAGCATGAACTATTTTGTAACATATTCTACTTGCGACATCTCTGTGATACCACCAAGTTTCCTGATTGGCCCATACCAGATCCAGTTAGTATTTTTTTTATTGAATCTATGCACTGATTCATCTGGTTTGATGATCCATCTCATTTATATAGTTTTCTATCCTTCTAGAAGTTTCTGGAACGAGTCATCCTTTTCTTTTCTATTCTCGAATGTTCTTAAAAATATTGATCGTTCTACACTACATTACACTATTGATCGAATATTGAACAGATAATAACTTCTTCATTTATTTTCTGAACGAATATTTCATTGTGTATTGATCAACGATGGTTATTATTGATAAGAATTTATTAAACTATCTGTGTGAATAATCGTAGTCATTATATGCAAGTAGATTACTTTGTTCACGAATATTGAATTATTCTGCATAAATAATCATAACTCTTTACTTCCAACTAATTGAAGATATTTCAATATAAATATTCATATGAATAAAAATATTTCCACTTGAAAAATGTATTGACTGGAGATTGACAAAATAGTGAATTATAGATATCATAGTACTTAAGAAAACACAAATATTATAAATATTCCATAATCGTCAATAAATTCAGAGTGATTTACTTCTTAGTTCTTGTTTACAAGCTGAAAGAAAAAGGGGATTTAATCAATTTGCTGCAGTTGATGAAGAGGTTTTGCAACTTATAGTTGAAAAGCTTTCGATATGTAAGGACATGGTTTTGCGCAATTGTGTGAAAGTTGTGTTTATTACCATATACTTAACATATTCATACATTATTCATTATTTGACTGTTTGTGTGCTTTGTGCAGTACCTTATCTGCGATAGTCAATATTATATTTGCTATTCTTCAAGTCTGTCCTAGGTCTGATAGAGGGAAGATGAGTTGTGTTTTGGTTGTACCTCGTTTGGCCGCATTACATATTGATGAACTATACATGGATTCATGGACGGAACATTATTCTTTCAATTATTATTTTATCAATATCACATTATTTCAACTCACTTTGGTGAGGGTATCCCACTGAATAATTATAGCTTCAATATAACTTTAGGTAAATGTCTACTTAAGGTCTTTACAAAAATTTTCTACTCATTTTTTAGACCAAAATTTGAGTAAACTGACCTCAGTACAAAGTTGCTTCTTTCATTTTTTTTTAGCTCATAATTTATAATAAACTTTTCTCAACATTAGATTATTATAATATAATTATATATATGATTATAAATTTTAATTCAGCTTTGAACATTAAAGTTTCAAGTGAACTTTGTACTGAGGTCAGTTTATTGTGAAGAACTTTCAGAGTTCAATCACGATTCAAGTGAGTATTCCTATTTTTGTGTGAGTATACTTGAATGCTTTCTTGATTTATAGATCCAGTTATTGAAAGATGTTTTGGAAGCATGGAAATCTGAAGTGGAAAAGAAACCTCCTTTGATGACAGTAACCGATGCATATAAGAATTTAGGTTTAGATGATAGTCATCATGATGAGGCTGCTGTTAGAAAAGCGTATTACAAACTGGCGCAACTGTTTCATCCTGATAAGAATCCTGAAGGAAGGGTGGGTGCAACAAAAATTGGAAAACAAAACAGAATTTAATTTTCTTTTTTTGTCAGGAAAAGTTCGAGAGGGTGAACCAAGCTTACGAGTTTTTGTGCAGTCGTAGTAGCTGGGCTACAGATGGTCCTGATCCGCATAATATAGTATTGGTTCTGCAGACACAAAGTATTTTGTTTCAAAGATATGCTGAAAGTGAGTATCGAAATTATATTGATTATTGACAGCCAGGCATTACCACTTTCCGAATAAATTTTGTTGAGATCCATGATCAAATTCCAAGACTTGTTTAACCGCCGTTAAATTTTTGTCCTCCATATTAGTTTTCATTTATCACTAATTCTAACAATTCTTGGCAGTAGTTTTTTGAAAAAACATCATTTTCATTTTATTGTTTGAATGACCCATTATGGATTGTTATCAGTATGAACTCCATTTTTTATTTGATTGTTATAAAACTATGAAACAAAGACGATGAAAATAGGCTAGAATTTGAAATGTTTACATGCAAATTTTCTTATGTATATACATCGTGTACCACTCGATCTATAAATTTAAATAGATTGAACTATCCAAATATTTTTTGCATGATTGTGTTTTTTGGTAAATAGTTTTACTTCGACTAGATACTTATTAAGAAAATATAACTTTTTTTTTGTTTACTGGTATGAATGGTTGGTTTAGTTACTGATATAAATTAACAAGTTCTAGTGAACTCTCCAGCTATTTTTTTGTATCAACAAGAGTTCTGTACCCGTCAAAATGGCAGATGGACGCCATCTTGATCAAAATAAAAAAAAAAAGTAGCTGATATTATTTTTTTTCAAGATTGCGACTATCTACTATTTTGAAGGCTGGAAAACTTTTGTTGATACCACCAAAAAATAGTTGGAGAATTCACTATAACTTCATTTTTCAGCTTTTGATGGGATATTCTCTCCTCGTTTCTTAAAAATAGAGTAGAAGTTATTAAAAATTATTGCAATATATTTGTAGTAAGGACAGATTTAGGATCTGTCCGAAAATGTCACTGCGCTCGAAATTAAACCTTTAGATACCTAAAAGAGAAATTCTCTATTGGTCAGTGACACCTTGTTTTTGAAAAAAATTGGAAATACAAATATATTTAATAATAATAAAACCTCTACTTATCTTGGTGGACGTTTCGGGAAAGAATCTGCTCCCCTTCTCAACACAATTGAAATATTTTTCTCTTCGTAAACTTTTTTCAATGTTTCCGATTTTGACACTGAAAAGTGACAATTAGGCAGACGGAGGAATTCTGGTTACAAGGTGTTTTCATTAATTGATATCGAATTTTCCATTTTCATATTCAAGTTTCAGAAGTGGATGCCAAGTTCTATCTATATCAACTGAACAAGAAGCAATATTATTGTCTCCGTTCAGGAGAATGCAAGCAGACTCTTTGATTTTCCGTTTTTTAGAAACGAGGAGAGAAAATCCCATCAACAGTTGAAAAATGAATGTACCACCTCCTCGAAGAACAGTATTCACTATATATATATATATATACAGACAGTATTCACTATAACTTGTTGATAGCCATCTAGTCGCAGGGTTTTTTAATGCAGTATCAAACATTAAATGGCGCACAATTCGAGATTTGTGTTCGGGGGATAAAGAGGTTCTCCTAGTTATCATTATTTGTATTTGATGAGGATGAATTCGAACACGTTTCAGAATTACAACCCTACAAATATGCCGGATATCCACAACTTATCAAAACTATCCAAATTGAAACAGCTGATGAACAACTATTTTCGAAAAATGCCCCCTTGCTCACAGCTGCCTGTGAACTAGCCTATCACACAGTACAATGTTCTGCTTTGAACGCAGAAGAGTTGAGAAGAGAAAATGGCCTTGAAGTAAGACTTAGCTGTACGAATTAGTTGAAAAAATTTATTTCAATGGTGACTGTATTCAAGGTATTACTCGAAGCCTACACAAGATGTGTCAATGTGCTCAACAATTCGTCGAAACCAGATGATACCCAAGTCCAAGTTTGCATACACATCACCAGATGCTTCACTGTAGCTGCACAGTTCCCTGCTTGTCGTGAGAGAATGGTTGAATTGAATAATTTAGTCAAGGATCTGTGTAGAATCCTCTACTTCAAGGTATATCAATTATGAATCAAATTGCATATCTGGATTTTGTATGGTCGCTATCTGAACTATTATATTCTAGCATCTTACCAAGCTGTGCTCTGTCGCTACGGAATGTATTACTGCCCTATCCCTGGACGTCATATTGCAGCTGGAACTACTAAAAGCTGGCGCCTTGTGGCATCTCTTGCTCTTCATGTTCAACTACGACTTCACGCTGGACGAAGGAGGAGTCGAACGCACAGAAGAGGCCAACAAGCAAGAAATCAGCAACAGGCTAGCCAAAGAGTCTGTTAAAGCTTGTGCAGCACTCGGGGGTTACCAGATTGGAGAAGGAATACCTCCTCCTAATATGCTGACCAGAGATATCTTGGAGAATTTGTTAACGCCCTATTTGAGTGATCAGTTGGCTAACGAGAAGCCTGAGGAGGTGAGTGCTTCGTTTGACATTTATAAGGAGGTTTAAGTAATTTGAGGTTTCAGCTTCTCAAAGTACTCAACAGCAATAGCGAAACTCCGTATTTGGTGTGGGATAACGGGACAAGGGCCGAACTGATGGACTTTCTAGAAACTCAGAGGAATAGCCGCAATGAAATTGATGCTACTGTAGCAAATGAATTCAGCTATTCTGCTCATTCAAAGGAGCTGAGAATTGGTGGCATCTTTATAAAGATATATAACAAACAACCCACCTACCCAATTAAAGATGCAAAGGGCTTCGTAATAGATCTCTTGAGCTATATGAACGAACATTCACACTACCTTCAAAATCTCGTTAACATAGCTTACTCTCTAACGATAGAAAATACCATTGAGAATTCTGTGATGGCTCTCGAAGCCCTTATAAATGTGATACGAAATAACACTGGCGTGGAGTTGCAATGCATAGGGCATTTCAGAATGCTGTTCAGCTTGTTGAATGTAAGCTGCATACCTGTGCAAGAGGCCGCTTTGGGAGTTATCGCTGTTGTTACCAGGAATAACGACTGCATAAACGATATAGCCTCTAGCGAAGTCCTAGGACATCTCTTATTAGTGCTGTTCAGTCTGCAAGATTGCCAGTCTCAAATACTTGAAACGTTATACGCCCTAATGGCGACTACGAAAATAGTCAAGGAAGCATTGAATAAGGGAGCCGTCATTTATCTGCTGGATATCTTCTGCAATTCGGCAAATCCTCAGGTGCGACAATCTTCTGCTGATCTAATTGCTAGAATGAATCTTGATAAGCTGGTGGGCCCAAAAGTGCGGTTAGCTCTCGCCGCTTTCTTGCCTCCTATTTTCGCCGATGCCATGAGAGACAATTCAGAGGCTGCTGTGACGATGTTTGAGTCTGCACACGAACATCCTGAGCTCATTTGGGACCAGGAGTCTAAAGACCGGGTTTGCAAAATCGTTTCTCGCTTCAGAAGAGAGTAAGTTAATTTCGACCGCTCTTTATAGAATTTTTAACTATCTTCAATTCCTAAGGCATCAGACTGCGCAGAGTTCGAATCTATCGGCACTGTGGAAGATGCCAGATACCAATGGACTTACGAATATCGCTATGCCAAATGAAATTTGTATAGCGGGAGTGTATTTGAGAATTTTCATTTCTAATCCTTCGTGGGCATTAAGGAAACCCAGGGAATTTCTCACAGAACTGCTCGAAACTTGCCTTAACTTGATGAGCAAAGATAAACCAGATGTAAGTAACGTTTTTTGTGTTCCATCAACTTTTATCCTAACTTTTTTAAGGTCGATTTGTTGGAGCTTTGTACAACTGCCTTGTGCTCTCTGTTGCATTCTCAACCAGCCCTTTTGGACCTCGTACCTTCAATGGGTCATATTCCGAGGTTGTGTAGACAGATGGGAGCGAATCTCAGACAAATCGTTGTGCCAAGATCTGCTATATTCATATTGCATTCGTTGACCATGAGTAGTGTAAGAGGGAATTTCTGCAGATGACACCAGACATTGAATGTAAGTTTCTTTTTTAGATTTGCGTGGGAGCCATAGCGCAGACTGAGTGTATGCACCCTTTGAAACAGGCGATGCAAGTTCGTAGAGACATGGTGGCCGTGGCTTGTGAGGCTCTTAATCGGCTCTTCTCCAGCAATCAAGACCAATTGGTCAAGCAGGCATTGGAAGTGGAGTTTGTGCAGTTTTTACTTAAATTGCTCGATACACGTCTGGAGTTGATCGACAATCCTGCCATGACAAAGGCGCAGATCGTCAAAGCTCTCAAGTCAATGAGCAAGAATTTGCTTTACGGCGATCGAGTTAATACTATTTTGGAGAAGAGTACCATCTGGTCTGATTATAAGGATCAGAAACACGATTTATTCATTTCAAATACAAATATATCGGGCTACCTCACTGGTAAGTTCTTATAGATATTCTAAACTTTACCAAATATGGAATGGGGTTATTCCAATATTATGAATTGAACAGAGATCGAAATATAAAATCGATATGGTTCGAAAGTAATAGTTGTGTACTCATGCTCAATTTTCTAGATACAGTCCTGGAAATACACCAAGTCATCCAGTGTATGATAGATGAAGAGAGATTGTGACTTGGTGTGTTTCTAGGACTTCGCCATTATGGACACAAATCTAGAACCATGAGAAAAATAATATGTTGCTATTCACACATTTAATTGAATATTCATCTTGCTTCGATTCATTCGATATTATGGAATGGTTGTTCTAGAGATTCCTTCCTCTTTTGAACAATGTAAAGAGATGAAAATGAAATTCTAACGAAGTTTTTTTTTCTTGGAACGAAGCTGTCAAGATTTATTCCAAAACACATCCATATGTGATTCATTTGTGTAGACATTTCGTCGTTCATAGTCGTCTCGAGTTGTAGGTCGTGAGTAGTGAGTTTTGATTATGATGTTAATTGACTGCTGCACCAACTCCCTATCCCCAGTCACTAGAAAAAGTTGTGAACTTTGTTGAAGAATTTGAAAACCAACACGAAAGCAACCGTTAGCTATCCATCACTCTCAGCTAACCGTTATTTTCAGTAAAAGCGAAATTGACATTTTACCGATCGACGATCGTCAAGCAAAGTTGTTGATAGGTCTTCATGTTTTAGGAAGATATAATTGAACAGTTGATTCACCATTCTCACATTGATTTTGGTATCGAGCAATGCTTTTTAGCAATACAAAATGATTAGTGACGGAATCATGAGATCATGATGAAATAAGACTGGTGCACGCATTTCTATTCAATGCAATGTTGAAAAATTTAACCAAATCGCTTTACCGGGAAAATGTAGGAGTCACTAGTTTTCAAACATTATTTGTGTCGATTTTTTTTCGGATAGAATATACTCTTTACTATCAATATTCAATGAATCAATATTCATTGACATTTTTTTGGTCGACACTTTGCGTAACTCCTTCACCGCGTCATTTTCCATATCTCTGTTTGAAAATCCTGGAGTTAGTTTTTTGATATTATGTAATAAAATACCGTTTGACCATATATGTTTTGACCCACTTTGACTCTGCAAAACTATTTGGCATATCAATTTGCCGTCTTCAGACTATTCTGTTTGACGTTCTGTTCATTTGACTATATTCTATTTGTCTGTTTTGCATGTTCAGAAAGCACAAAAATGCATTACAAGATGTATTCGAAGAAAATATATCTGGTCATCCGGTATCTTATCGGACATGTATTTTTCAGGCGGTACTCCTGTTACTGCTGGTTATTTGACGCAAGGACCTAGCGGAAAAGTAAGTGTTGCTCCGCCACCTGTCGATACGGACGATCCTTTGGCGAAAAGCGAGTCTTTTTGACTCTTCATGCAACCATGCGATTATGGTTAGAGGCTAAAAGCAGTACTAGTGAAAGAAAATCACATTCCCGACATAACGAAGCAATAAGCGTCGGGCAGTCACCATTTCCTCTGAGAGAGATTAAGATGGTGGCGTAAGCTCGAATGTCGTATATAGATTGTGTATATTTGTATATTCTCCAAGGTTTAACAGTGATAATTTGTATGCTTTATATGATTATTTATAATGTTTATTTACAAAATATACCTATATATTTTCATTACTGTATCGAAATCATATTACCAATTTCGTTATTGTTACACTCATTTGATTTGTATTAAAACATTGTAGAAAACTGTAGCTTTGAATCATATCTTTTAGCTTACAAATATATTCGAAATTCCACAAAAGGAAAGTCATTGATAAAACAAAACAATTCCGAAAATCTTGAAGTAATCTACTCCAGTACTCTGCAAGTACTAGAAGTCCAGAAGAATTACTTGATTAGATAAGAATAATACATCGCTTTCTCTATAAAATGTTGGAACTTTCAGAATTGCTTTTTCTCCTGGCCTCCTTGTTCACAACATAAAAACACTTATTTTTGGTTCATCAAGTTTCAAGATTGTCACTTCTCATGTCATGCAACATTTTCGGCAGAATTGTTCAGATTCAAGTAGTGTGAGTGGCCCTCAAGTAGCTCATCGAGGGTATTCCGAAGACAAGAGAAGGATGGCCTGGATTTTGGATCTTCTTTCCAACAACTGCGCATCAAGGAATATCTGAAAAATTCACAGTTATCTGAAGTAAGTGATTTTCATTTTTGAGCGATGAATGACCACGTGACCTGAGTCTTTCATTTTTTCTCTGAAAAGTAGATGGATGTACAAGTAGCTCACATATTATTATAAGTGAATACGCAAAGAGATTATTGCGGGTCAGAGTCTGGCAAAATAATTACAATGATGTTAATTTGTAAGCGCTACCAGGAGATCTCGTTATTATGGATCTCGTACGTCGGCAGATTGGAGCCACTTAGTCTTGCCATGAATTCTGTTAAAAAAAAAAATAGAACGTATAGAGTTTACCGCACGCCGAATTATTTTAATAATTAAATTATCGAGATATTTTCTTTATTCGAAGTGTTTCTAATCATTTTTACGAAATAATTTCACCAATTATTTGCTGGTTGACAATATAATGATGTGGTGTGCAGTATTATTCTTGTTTGGTAATTGTTTTCAATTCTGATGTCAAGTGGTGGATTGCATAGTTCAAAATTGAGAGAAAAATTGCACTGGCACTCCGCAGCTTCCGTCTGTTTTCGAACTGGGAAATTCCCGTTTTACTTCTTATCTTTCACTTTCTTACTTCAAATCAAATATTCGAGCAGTAAGAATAGGTTTATATCAGGATAGAACTTCTTATTCATTTTCAGCCTAAGCGTAACAGAAAATTATGTGTATTCTCTGTTTACGAGCGTAAATTTTTTTTACAAGATACCAATCTTTCTTTCGCCGAAGATTAACTGTGACTGCAAATAGTGCAAATTAGTATCACCATTTCTTGTGATCGGGTGACAATTGCAGAGCATTGCCACACTGTGTATACTTTGGCAAATATGTGGACTGACTTTCAACCCCAAAACTTCAATCATCACCAAGCATTGAACGAGGATGAAAAAACATTTTGTTTATCCTGCGGTATTGTATGTTTTGTATGAGCTGTAGCGAAGAGACGTTCTCGTCGTGTGCTCTACGATATTCACCTATCGCGTTTGCCCATTTATGTAATTGTCACTTTCTCGACATTGTTGTGCTAAATTTGAGAAAACAATTACTTCCTACAATTAGGAAAATTTATGATTTCTTATTCAGATAATTTGGTAGATTTGAATAAAAACTGTGTTGAAATGTGAACAGAAACATCAAATAGCAAAAATGAGGTAGCAAGTTGTGAGTGCATCTCATAACGAAAATTTTGGTAAATACGTGTCTATTTGTTATCATGAATACAATCCAATCAATAGAGACAAGGAGAGGAGGGTTACCTTACAAATATTCTGCATTTTGAACACTTACTAGCCACACTAAACAACATATCAAAAATTCAAGACTACCGGACCGTTTGTAAAGCTCTATTTTCTGGATTATTATTTTAAGAATATGAAACTGTATCGATAATGATTATTTTGATCATCAAACGATTCTGGGATTTAATAACTTAGATAGAGATAATATTAACTCACAGTTTATCATCGCAGTTATCAGGCATGGGCATCCGGTACCCGCTGTTCAACATTTGTAGCAGCTCTTGCGTAGACACCCCTGGATAAGGGGTGCTTCCTAGTGTGACGATCTCCCACAGCAGCACCCCGAAGCTCCAAACATCGCTTTGCGTGGTGTATATCTACACAATAAACCAGTTGAATGGATATTTGGATAGCATCTATACGACATGTTTTATTTCATTGAGGTGGGGGTTATTATTCAAAACTACATAAATTGATCTGCCGTGCGTATTCTTGAGAATAGTAGTTGGTGCCCCGTATTTCGTGTGGTCTGAACAATCAAACTATAGATTGACTCAGCGAAAACTACAACTATTTTTTTTTACATGATAGTTGAAATCTGAATACCAATGCTTCGAAATACATTTGAGAGTGTTTTACTCAAGAATACAGAAAAAATGGCGTATTAGTATGACGTCAGTGAGGGTGTTGAAATTCCAGAGTAATCCGAGTTAAATCATGGAATTTTTCCAAAGTGAAACACAGGGCAGATTCCACTTTCCCATTCAAAACACATGTCATGGTCTTCTGATGATGACGATAAGAGAATAACACTTAGGAGTTGAAATATTTCGAATAAAAGAAATTCCGGCATCAGTTGTTTACTGTTATTTGTCTGTTCGCGTGTGGCTGCCTCGATACTCGAGGTAAATGATCCTAGTTCTATTTGAAAACTCAAAACTTAATGTGTTCGTTAATTCCTACGTTAGAAACGTTTGCTGTCCGAATGCTTACCTACCGAGATTGAAAACAGTTGTCAGCTTCTACGACGCATAACGTATCAAAGTTTATGGAAGTTCTCTTTCTTTAGTTTACACTTCATTTGGTTGGAAAATCCACTAACTGAATCTCTGTATTTTTAGGTAGACATCATAAACACGAAATTTGAAAATTGAAAGTTGTTGCCATTTTCGAAGAAACTAGAAGTTAGGGGAAATTATCTGAATATGTCGAAAAGTGTCTCTCTAAGAACGAAGGAGGAAAGGGCGTGTACCATGAGTCTGTGTCACCCGGAATTTGAGAAATATCGATTTTATTCCATACCATATGTAGGTTAATCGAGGAGGTGGTATATTCATTTTTCCGTTTCTAAAAATGGAAATTGAATTAATAAAGATTATTTCAATTTATTTGTGGTGAGGATAGATTTATGATATACCCTGAAATGTCACTACGATCATTTGTCTGATTCATTTACTTGCCAGTCATAACAGTGTTAACATGAACAGCTCTCCTTAACTTGAGTTAAAGATGGGAATGTGTTTCTCTATGTTTTCAGATGAACGAATAGTTATGTATGCCAATTTTACCTGGTGTGTGAGTGACTCTATCGCCATCCAGCGAATTGGCAGTTTACCTCCTCCCAGCTTGCAGTATATGTTATCGTAGTATACATCTCGGCTGAGACCAAAATCCGATATTTTGATTGTGTTTTCGTCGCAGACTAGCACGTTTCGAGCGGCCAAGTCTCGATGGATTACCTTCAGAGATGCTAGGTATTCCTAGAAGAAGATGATCCAATATCAATTCCACTATTTTTTTCACGAAACCTACTTCTGATATAAATTCAACGTTTAAATACAAGTGTCAGTATAATTGCTCTACCTGCTACCACTATATGTAATGTCAAACATCACGACACTGGTGTGAGTTTTGTAATAAGATACTTTACCGCACTATTACGTTCAAGTGAAAAGATAGGAACTCGTCAAAGTTGATAAATGAGCGACAACATAATGACTTAACAATGGATACGTCCAACCGTTCCAATGCTTTTTTAAGGGGGATATCTAGATCGTCACAATTCTTCCAATGATAGAAAAGTTACTGGAATTCGATTCTCCCTTCCTATAATATGAAACTTACCATTCCTAAAGCAACTTGTCTAGCAAAAGAAAGAAGCTCTTTAGGCTGTGGGATGTCCTCCGTTTCTTCCTGTGTTAGCTCATACATTTTGTTGAAAACGAAAGTTGATGTACAATTATTATTTCTACTATCAATATTCATCATTGACCTGAAAATCAATTTTTTCTTATGAAATATTTGCAAAAATCCATAGGAATTGGTAATGTACAGTTTGTCATTGCAAACCTCAACATCCTCTTATTTTATTGTACTTTATTTTTATTTTATTTTCTAATGTAGCACTCAACGAACTTTCTTCGATAATAGGGACAACTTTGTGATATGCACATTTTCAACGCCTACTGTTGTTTGGTGAAGGGGTCGAAATTTCAAATACCGCAGGAAATTATTTTTCGAAACAGTGAAGAGCCTATTTGATTCCGGCTCAACTGAAATCTTTTCATGTTAAATTTTAACGCCATATTTCATATACAGGGTGTTACAGAACTATGGGATCAAACTTCTAGGGATTATTCAGTGCAACAGTAGGAAACATTTGAGTAGTGTGTCCCATGTCCGGAAAAATGTCACAACGGCACTAAGGCTATAAGACGCGTTGACATTTAGAAAGACGATGCCTTTTGTACATGATGTCATCACAACAATTGTTCGAAATGTCTTCCTCCAACCTAAATACACCGATTTAAACTTCGCACATGATCTCGGCGGACTTGACTAAAAGATTGATCCTCGTTTTGAATGATTTCAAATGCTGCTGTAATGTCTTGATATGGAATGCAGCTACCAAAAACAATCTCTGTTATCGTTTTTGAAGATAACAACACACAAGCGCTGGTAAATTGGTTAAAATAATCAGCTATAAAATTTTTGACATTGACATTTTGAACAATTGTGATGATATCATGTGCAAACGGCAGAAATCAAAAGCATCAAATCCAATTTAGGCAATTCATCGTCTTTCTTTCCGGATATGGGATCCGCTACTCAAATTTTTGTTTTTGAAAAACAGGTTTCAGATTGACAGGGTGTTGCGATTTGAAATCACTATATGTAGTGATACTTGTATGAGAATTCATTTTGTGAAATATAATTCGAACTTCTACTTACGTTTTTGATATCTTTCCACAGGCAGACCGCAAGTAACTCTGAAGGTCACCTTTAGAGCAATACTCGACGACTAATAAGGGTGCTGCCTTTACTACACAACCAATCAAAGATACCAAATGTGGGTGAGGGGGTACCGATTTCATAATTTCTATTTCTTGACAGAACTGCTTCAATTCTTCATCGGTGGGATTATCTTAAAAAATGTACAAAAATAAGTGGATGATGTTTCTTTTGGCAAAAATCGTTCTACCTCTCAACATTTTTATGGCAACTTCAATATCTGCACCGTTCTCTTTAGAGTACCACCCTCTTCGTACAATTCCGAACGCCCCTTGTCCTAATACATCTTTTATCATCAATTTATCGATATCTATATCCCATTTATCTGGTTTCAGATATGGAACAGATATAATGCTAACTGTGTTGATTGAGTTTGGAGCTTTTTCTTCTAGTTCCTGAAAAAATATATCACGAATATGTTTTTCTGAATGGAATTATATTTCATAGCGAATTGAAAATTGAATAAAATCAAAAGAATCTTGTATCAACACATCTCACTGTATTGTTGAATGCTTGGTTTTAGACAGAATGACTGACATAAAAAAGCTCCAAGCCATAGCGCCACTATTCATTGTCCGATTTTGAAAAACCAAAAAGGAAATGAAATGACTCCTCTAGTTCTACAAGATGGTAATGATTTTTTTTTGGCGGCCAGTGTCCAGTGGTGTATAATAATTTGACCTTCGCGCAAAATTAATGTTCAGCTAACAAAAAATAGATCTTTTGATTAAATGATATAATGGGTCATTTAACATGGCAGTAAATGTCTTTGAATCAACTTTGTGGCCATTAACTTTCATTGTGACATTTGTCAGTTGGAAATATGAGTATTGTTTGCACGGACTGTTGCGAAACGCGAATCATATTAGCAATTTCTTGGGTGGATTTTTACACAAAGAAAAACTTCGACATTTTCATCATACTGACATTCCTAATATTCAGGTTTCTTGAACGCTCTGCAGTATCTCAAATTTTCTTCAAGACTTGCAAATTTAGACGACCTGGAACTTTTCTGTCCGGAAAGTACTTAGTTCTATTCAGGAGAATGAAGTATCATGAGTTTTTCGGAGATATTGCACAAATGTCACACTAACAGTTAAGCCATAGCATTTCGTTATATAGTCAATGGCCATAATTGACTTGAAGACATTTATATATCCATTTCTTGTTTGCGGAACACTTATTTATTCTGAGCGAAAGTGAACAATTAATATATATATATATATATATATATATATATATATATATATATATCATTTGAAACGAAATTGGCAATCTCTGTCTTCAGAGTCGAAGTTGAGAAAACATTATTATTGTAGTACTTGAGGAGTCATTTGATTTGTTTTTTGTTATACAAAATCTCAGAATAAATAACGGCACTATGGCTTGGGGCGTTTTTTGTTTCGTACGAAAAACTGTTATATCCACCTTGAAATATATGTTTCTCTCCCGATTTCTCGCTCTTTTTCCTAAATAGTAATTCAACGCGAAAATCACCGCAAGGATGAGAACTAAGACTGGACCAATAACCGTCAGAAGTAACTCCATTGAGGTCATAGGCTGGACATGGTGGTTTTTCCATAAGCTCAAGTCGACGTGCTTATAGATGATAGCTGGTGCACTGGGCCCCTTTTCTGAATAGGCAACTAACAGAACTTGGTATTCTGTGGTGAGTTTTATATTATGGAAGGTGGCATTGTTCAATTCCTAAAATCATTGAAAATATTTTGGATAATTTTCATGGGAAGAAGTTTTTCTTCAACGTCTGAGCCATTGGATCTTTTAGGAAAGAACATATGGTTATTGTTATGAAAAAACGTATTCCTCATTATTCGACAGATGATAGATACAATTCTACGGTAGTCATCTGGCTTATCTCACTTACCCCTGTTATGTTGAGGAAATAGTTAGTTGCGTTGTCATCGTATAGTCCCAGATTGGCTGCATAAAACATTGGAGGGTATTTAGGTTTTTTCCAAGATAACTGTATGTCAAAGATGGGTTGGTTTAAGCGATCGTTCATGAAAACTTCCTCAGCTGTCAAATTTCCTGGTCTGTCTGGAACTTAAAGGAACAATCTTCATATGCACGTTTATTTTCATCTATTCTATTTAGGCGCGGTTGCAGCCCAAAATTTGGGAGTAGGGGTCAACTTGCTCTGCACTCTTCAACTTATCTACCAACCCTCAGAAGCCCTTGAAGTTCTTGTGCGAGTTAAGGTAATTGTTCAAACAAGTGGAATCCATAACACTGTGACATTTAGGCTCCATTTCTTAGGAAACCATATGATATACCTTCCATGTACAGAGTTTAATCAAACCCAAATCCAAGCAAGAACAAAAATCAATGGTTTCACTTGAATGAGAAGATGCACTAAGTATAAGAATCACTAGTATCTCATTTTTCAGATTCTTTGGAAAAAGAGGTTTGTTCAAAAAACGTTTTGAACCTCTTGCTGAAGTGTAGAAACAGTTTCTAATGTTATTGAAATACAACACTTACTATTTCAGTAACTGACTCACAATACAACAATTTAGTTTCGAAAGATTACCTAGCAATGCCACACAAAAATAAAGATGTTCATATATAAGCAAGTGAGAATATGAATGCAGATTTCTAAGCTGTAAAGAAAATAAGTATGTTTTATACGTATTTAGTTTGACTCATAATAACTCTAGTCATTTTTTTCGACATATGCACTTTTAGAAAACAAAACTTGAATATTTTCAAGTTGAATAATTTTTTTCGAAAGAATATATAGAATTGAAAGAATTGGACCATTGACGAAATTCGCGTATAAAATATCAAAATAAATTCATTTATCACAAATTTTGTATTTCATTGTATTGATGTTCATATAGCAGTCATTCATTCATTCGAAATCTTCAAGTTTCATCAGATTTTTCCAAACTATGGATGATTTTAGGGGCGTCAAGACCCCTACGACCTCATCCTCGGACCGCACTCAATTGTATTCCAAATTTTGTGATCATCTGTCGGATACTTACTGCAGCTTTTGTACTTCTGATATGACTCGAAGCAGGTTGGCACTGTCAGATTGAGCCACGTTTTAGGACCTTCTAGACGGTTGTTTTCGCTGATTGGTGTAATGGCTATAGAATAATTATTTCCGAATGAAAGATCTGTAAAGTTGTAACTGTCATCATTCAAGGGCTGAAAATATGAGGAGTTGAGAGGTTTGTTGATAATTTGTTAACACTTGAAACTTACATCAGTGATGTCATCTATGAAAAAATCTTCATTTTCTTCCTCGCTCAGGATCAACATATTATATGTACATGCATTGTCTAGAACAATAAACATAGTATATTATGTGAATGAATAATTATTCAATATAAGAATACATTGAAATTCTTGTTTTTTATATTTACTGAAATCAAGATAATTGCATATGATTTACTACAAAATTTCTTTCAACAAATCGGCTAGGTGTATTTGTGAGAACTTCGCATTTTATAGATCTATTTATTACTCTCTACTATCCAGATTATAGCTATTGTCGAGTGAATTCCTCACTCCAACTTGAATTATTTACGACTAACGAAGAGGATAACTGGAATATCATGGATAGTCATTTTCGTTTATTTGGTTTCGTGGGGCGCACAACAGATCCTGATTGGATATTGCGAAAGTCATTGGATAGCTTTGACGTAAAAATATGCTTTTGGTAATTTTAAAATTTGAGGTATTTTATTGATATTTTGTAACCTGTCAAACTTCATATCAGACCCCGGGGGCCAGTATCATTACTGTCATCTTTTAATTTCGTTATAATCGTTATTGATTCTTTCATCTCTATTGACATGACACAACTGAAAATGTATCATTTATTAAGTGAATAATGAAATGCATTTTATTAAAGTAACTCATTTGTTGGAGCTTGACTGTCAAGTGTGGAGTGATTCTCTCAGAGGAAAACGTTCTGAAATTTCATGTTTGTGGGAATTAGAATAAAAATACTTGTATCTTTCACAGATAAGTTATATGACGAAATTCAAGGGGTCGAATGAATTTTTGAATTGATCATAGCTATTAATACGATTGAGTAAGATTCTCCTATATAACCTAACTTGTTTTTATTCATTATTTACACATCGTAGCGTACATAAAATCATATATTCTTCATGTTCTCGCGCATTAATTAATAACTGGTGCTGTTCCTAGATTTACATAATGGCTTCTCTGGTTTTTTGAAAAACGAATCTACAGAAAATGTTCCATTAAAAATGAAACTAATCTCAGTCTATTCATCTGAACTTGAGAAGATCATTGAAATGCAGCAGAGAACTGTAAAATGGGGGAAAAAGGTTTAGCAAACTCAAATTTTCGAAGATACATATTCTACAAGATTATCTATGATTAGGTGAAACACATTTAAAAAAATTAGGAGTCAAAAACTCTAGAAACTCGTCAGTGATGAATTTCTGAGGAGAAAACATGATATAGTATCATTATAATTTCAGTTGTCAATTGTTGGTCTGCTTTTTATACTGTGATGAAGATCTTGTTGAGTTGCTCCTTGAGTAGTATATAAATGTATTATATAAATGGTTTACATTCACATCCTCACGCCTTGAATCAGCTCTGCAAAAGTACCTCTTCAAATTAAAAAACACTGCAGCTCCTCGAGGTGATATAGTATTCACACATCATATATTGCCTAAAACATTACTTTTCGAAATGAAATAATGTATTGAAATACATTCTAACAGTGTGACTTTACTTCCATACAATTATCTGCTTACATTACAATTCAATCCACCCAAGAGTCAAATATCCAAGATGAAAAAAGTCATTCCGCCACTGCCGTTGGTTCCTTGATGTAAACAACTATCATCATTCGTCAACTAAATGAGAATGTCCATAAATCATTTCTTTGTAGATTCCTACCTGAACCTTTGATCCATTTGACTTGAGCAATATATTGTCGATCAACGAGATACCACTTGTCCAAATAAAATCTCGCCACCGGTCCTGGTATCGTGTTACGTTTATTAGTTCTGATGTAAGCTGGATACCCCAGTCTATACTCTGTACCATTTTCTCTCATAATAAAGCTTCGCAACTGTATTCTATAAGTGGTGTCCGGGTATAAGTTCGACAGGATTTCGAAACCGCATCTCGTCTGAAACATTGAAAAACTGATTGAGAGATTTTTACAAAGCACAGATGAAATATAAAAATAGCAAAAACAACTAACTACTGAAATTGTATGAACCATGTTTTTTGTCTGAAGTATTTTCATATCATCTTTTCTTCAATCCTGGAGTCGATTAAGTTAACCATGTGATTACTTTTATATTGCTTTCATGACCTTATATTGTATTATATTTTGTTGATTTTATATTCATTTTCAATGTTCCTTGTTATAAACATGCACATTTTGGGAATAATAAAGATTATTATCATATCCAAAAATTGCGAATCCTCAAGTATTGTACGGAAAGAAGCAACAAAATAAAACAAATATCACAGATGTCTCAGTTTCGGAGAATCACAGGAGAAACAATGCACTGGAATGACCTATATTACTCTCACCGGATTTGTTTCCGTGAATCGATGTCGTGGTCCTGGGTGTACTCTGTAATGAATGTAATAATATGTGTTATTCATGCCAGATTTCCATGTGAGGGCTATTTTGTCATGATCCTTGCAATGTTCCGTTGGAGGTGGGAGAGAATGTACTGGTCGAAGAGGCTCTGGTGATATCGATGGTTCTGTTTCAGTCTCATTTTGGTCGGAGACTGAAAAAAAACCTTGTTCTGATTCATATCTTACTCATAGTAATTTAATAGTATCAAACTCATGGTAAACTTGCAAAGATTGAGCCGTAAATCAGCTGCTAGGAACTACATTCCTTTCCCTCTTCATATTTGGAATCATGAGTACGACAGACTTTAATAGATATAGAACCGCCTAACGTATACAACCGGGAAACAATCGTTTCAAATCATTTCTCTAGTATTCCATTTTCTATTAATATCATTGTTTTTAATTATTGAAAATATCAATGACACATTACGTAAGCACTTCTTAATTTATGTATTTAACTTTGGAAGTTCTCGGTCATATAACACTTGTCCAAATTTTATTTTGAAGTGTGAAGTTCAGTAATTTTAGAATTTTCCTTTATGCCAGCTCATATTCCTCATGTTGCTCATATTTCATTTCCTACATCTTGGGTCAACGCCAAAGTTGAATTATAATTATAAGTATAATGACCTATTTTTTCAAAATATCTAAGTACCTATGTTCACTGTGATGGAAGTTTTTACTCGACACGTCTGATATCGTATTGAATATTATATAATCATCTGTTTTTATACTCACTTTGCATTCGAATTCTTGCAATACTACAGTCACATCTCTGAAGGTAACATTTTGAAGAATCCTACAAAATAATAGGCGATGTGAGTAGCGTATGTACAAAGCGAGTCATTCATTTCAATCACTTTCATTTTGATTCGAAGGTTTCAGAAATGGGCATCAACTTCACCGTTTCAAGTAGATCGATATGTATATTTTTCGACAGTACGATGGAAGAGCGTTTTTTTGATTCCGTTGATACCAACAAACTGAATGTTTGGATGAAAAATGAGTTATTGGCGATCAAAGTTGACCAAAATACTGCTTCATGGATCTTCACTTCATATTACATAATGTACATACGTTGAAGAAGTGGCCTTCAAAAACAAATCGGTATATTGTTCATGCCCCATGGAAATGAATTGAAGATCAATGAGGCAGTATTCAAATCAACCTAGATCGTCAATAACTCAATAACTTTTCATCCGAATATGAAATTTCTTGGTATCAATGGAATCATAAAAAAGAGCATCATATAAAAGACCGTGTATACCAAAGAATCTAGAAATCAAAATTCTAGTTATTTCATCCAACTTTTATGTTCAAGAGATCATGGAACTATTCTACTAAATCGAAGTATTTTTCTTTGTCATTTGCTCTCATAACCAGTAATATCCAGTCATTAATATGAAACATTAATCTATATTTATTGGCGAGACAACCGTTCACAATATCGGTGTGGTTTTTATCTTAAACCTCCGATGGTAATATATAAGTATAGAAATATCACTAGTGAAATATATTTACCAATGAATCAATATTTTTTTATATACCATTTATGCATTTTCGTATTTTCTATATACATGAATTGTATCTGATTTCATGTTCAAATGTTACCAAAACTCTCAAATGACATCAATGAATAACATTTCTTTTATTTTATTTAAGTTCAAACTTCATCATCACAGATTCACTACACTATTTCCGGTTTTACCTTTTCAAGACGACAAGATGGTATACGCTTACATTCACACAAGTTAGCTGATGTCTATAGACATACTACAAACACTACAGGGTCCTCGCAAAAGATTAACTAAATGTTGTTGAAAAGGTGTTGAAAGAAATTTTTTTTCAAGTTTCTGCAAAAATCAATCATGAAGGATATTAACATAAAGACCCTTTTTTGTGACGTAGTATATGGTAGTATCTACTATAATTGATAAAATTTAATTACAGATCGTTCGAGATAATGGAATCTGGTACCAATTTCTGAGTATTTTACATAATTTTTTCAAACGTTTCCAAATATCAAGAAAGCTGTAGGTCTCGATTAAGTGAATCCCAAGGATATTTGGCTTCATTTTCTGGATTTTGGAATATAATATTTTTGTGGAGCGTCAAAACTTTCGGAATACCGAAATAACTAAAGAATGGGGAGCGCTTTAGAAATAAATTCCAAAAATATGTATAGGCGATATCGAAATTAAATTTAAAATACTCAAACTGAAACGAGCTCTTCAGAAACGCTTCCAAAGTTTCAGAAAAATAATCCTGACGTAGTTTTCCATAATCTACCAATATAGAATTCACCTTGAAGGAATATTGGTTCTCGAAAAAAATACATGGAAATAGCATACAAAAACAATTGAATTAAATGGTAAACATGTATGTACGGTCCAGGTGACCGCCGGTTAGAAATTATAATTACAAATTCTTCGTTTTCATAAAAATTGATGGCCAGACATTGTCTGACAGAAACAAATATTGCGCGATGCAATCAAATTGGATTGAAACATCGGAATGATCTGCAACTAACTGAAATTCTTCATCCCTTCGAGTGTCGTAATATGATACTCTGAGTAAGATCAGAAAATACTGCTCATAGTCTATATTCTAAAGAAAGTTCAGACTCCATAATGGATTTCTGTAACCAATAGAACTACATTGAAATTCTTAAGAACGGCAAAAATAGAGTTTGCCAGCCTATTTTCTTCACGAAGACATGAATTTTGGTTACAAGATATTTCTGGTGAACACGGTTTTAATTTTTCAGAAATGGACAATAAACTTTCAGAAGGAACACTATGTGTATTCTTTGACAGGCCGTTGAAGCATTTTTTTTATTCTATTGATACCAACAAATTGTATATTCGCATGGAAAATGATTGAGATATCAACGATCAAAGTTGACCAGAATATCGCTTCCTGGATTTTCACTTCATATCACTTGATGTATTATAGTTATCATTTCAATTACATGGTATGAAATGCCAAGAATAAATCTGTAACGGCTCCTGTTGACAAATCTTGGTGAATATTGACTACAGCAACCTAAATGAAAATACTAGAAGACATCTTATAGTACATGAATGACAAAAATAAATATAGATATTTTGATAACGAAGAGAAAAGGAAATTGTTGGCTTTGAAAAAATGTCGATATATTTTTTATGCTCCATTCAAACTTTCTTCGTCAATAACCATCCAAAAATGAAATTCATTTGTATCAATAGATCAGACGAAAATCTTTATGAACCTGTGAAAAAATACATACATACATAATATTCATTCACTTCATGTTTAAAAGCATATAAAGTGAACTCAGTGATGATATAATGAGAAAGAAATTTCGAAATTACTGAATGTGTTTGTCATGTTAGGAATCTCGAATCTAGCAATTGTGACATATTGTTGCTTCAAATGTTCTGAGTTGAGTTGTCTTCAAATTACACAAATTTTGTGTCGTTTTTCCTAGCCTCCTGTGCATGCAAAAAGCGTGGACAACCACCATTGAAGTGATACACCTCGAATGAATAAAGGAATTTTTTAGTGATATTTGAACAGAAAATATCTACTTTCTTGGCCAATGCTGATATTATGATCTCAAATATATGCATTCAATTGTAGGAAATTATCCAGGTATATGCTTCTTCTTTCAAACTTTAGCAAAGATGAGATGATTTCATAATAATTATGTTTACCTGATCTAGCATAGGACATCCATAACACTGTTGCTGTGTATATTGCTCTACAGGAGCTGTGTTATCATCTAAACTATCACAAGAAACATTAACAAAAACTACACTGACAAAAATTAGAACCACTATGACCTCGCACATAGTGAAGAATGGCACATATTCGCCAAGAAAACCCTGAACTATATTCCTCGATGAGGATTTTATATGTTGTTTCTGTTAGGAATCGCTTCGACAGGTAACTCCAAGACCAAGTACAATTCATGGAAGGGAACCTATAACTGCTTGAAATGGGTTCATTAAAAGAACACGTAGATAATGGTATTATAATTGTATTACGAGTGTTGGATTAGGTGCAGGAAAGCGATTCTGATAAGTTTCGGAAATAATGGGTTTTTTTAGGACCAATATTAGGTACCGGTGATGTGTTTATTGGTTGTTTAGTGGATTTATACAGATTAGCCAGGTAGATATAATATTCAGGTAATTCGTAGGTATAGGTTACTCATGCAGTAATCATTTATACCTACTCATTACAAAATTCATGTTTTCCCAAACATAAGAATTGCGTTTTGAAGATATTGAAAATACCGAAAAAATCGGCACTTTCTTCAGATTTTCGCTTATATCTTCGGTGCATTTTATAGCCACAAAAAATTTCCATTCAATGTTGGGAAGAATTGAACTTTTCTTGATTAACGTTCTGAATTTTGTTTCTGGGACAGATAGTTACGGAGATATGTACTTTGAAAAAAATCGCATTTTCTGGAAATTTAACAAACTTCCAACTTAAGAAAGCTTCAATTATAATATGTATAGAATATATATGAATGTAAGCATCAGGACACAATTTGTAGGGAATTTAATTACCTACAGAATGCATGTATATATTTTTCAACTAACCCGATGAAGAGGGAGGTAAACATGAAAGTTAAAACGAGTTGAAAAAGTTATCGATGGTCGGTACCTTCTGCACAAGGTTGTATGTAACACGTCCAGCGTCAGTATGGCATCGATGTGATGGTGATTTTTGATGGCTACAATACAGATCAACACCACACGTCAGGATAAATTCCTGGCTAATGATGCGAAATAGGTCCGATTCGTTAAACTGCTCTCCAGTGGAAAGCAAGATTCAAAGATAGTCACAAACCAAGCTTCCGGAGATACTGAGAGGTTGAATGAATTCTGCCAGCTTCCTTGGGAAGACCCGTCATTGCTGGAGCAGGCCGAGAGGTTCGAGGAACATCTGCTGCCAGTCCCCAAGAAATTGGAGCAGCAGGGGGCAAAATATTGATATCCGTCTGTATATATGGTGGCAGAAAAGAAGGAGCTCCCTTCGCTACAGCTAATTGAAGACAAGTGTACCACCAATTTCAATCTGGCTAAACTACCTCCGACCACTGACGCAGCCCATTTCCACTTCCTGAGGACATACCACCAGGTCATGGAGTGGATGAGGATTATCAAAGGCCCTACTGAGTGGGGCTGTTGTATAAAAGCTGAAAGACTGGATTCCATCAAGATGAGTAGAGATGCTGCTCCTACAAACCTGCTCAAGACCATCTTATGCAGATGCACAACTGGCTGTATGTGGGCGTGTCTAAAGTGTTTGTCCCTCTGCAAATTCTGTGTTGGCCAAGAGTGTATGGCCAACAGGAATGAAGCCATCGTCGACGTTGAAGACGATGCCGGTCTAGTAACTTTTTTTTTTTTATCTGTGGACAATGAAGACCCTTACTTCATTAACTCAACCCCTTGGAAATGAGGGGAGCGCATGTAAATTTGTTTTCTTTTCAGTGCTCAATTCAATTACTACTGCTCTTTCATGATTATTTTTGCCGTTTGTTCTCACTTTGTTTGAATAAATGAATCTTTAAAAAATTTATCTGCTATGTTGGTGGGGTATGTATTCAAGTAAAAAAGTACCTGCCTCATCAGCATTGCACTGTAACATGTAAGAAACTCAAGAGTAGGTTTGAAATGGCTTCCAAATATAGGCCAAAACTGGAAAATCATTAGTGATTTTTTTCAGATAAAATGTGCAGTCACAATAGCCAAGAAATAACTAACATGCATTTTGTAGATGATTGAATTCCATACAAATTTTATTCTGATACTTGTTTTCATTGAACAGGCCATAACTGAAATTAGAAGTTGGATAAATTCCTATGAAATGCGATTTATTTTTTGAAAAGTGCATATCTCTGCATTGAGCAGTCCTAGAAAGAAAATAAATAAACTCATAGTAGTTGTGTATTAGTAAAGAAGGGTAGTAGTAAATTATAGGGAATTTGATTCTTTACAACTTTGCAGGAAACTCATTTGTAGCTTAAATGTACCAAAACGAAGTCATGAGCTGAAACCTGGAGTGCCAATTTTTTTCAAAATAGGGGGCCGGCGCGGAGGGGGGAGAATCGTGCATTTTCCTTTCAATAGACTTTTTAGGTTTACCCCACTCTTTTTGTCTCTATTCAATGGGTTACTGAGAGTAACATTTTTTTTTAAAAAAACTGAACTTTTATATATATCTGCCTTAGGAAGAATTTCAGAAAAAAAAATATTTTACAGGTCTACTTGTTTATCTAGAGACAATAAAATGGTGGATTATTGCTACCTGTATAAACTATAACTTCTATATCATTACGTAAATATGTGTATTTATATATTTCATGGAAAACACCATCTCATGAATATACTAGAAACAATAATATATTACAAACTACAATATTATGATGACAATCTAATGGTGTTCCCCATGCCCATGTTCACTAGGGTACATCTTATCATAAACAGCTGTACCACCAATAGTTAGCAAAAAAGCTGCAAATCCATATTTGAATCCTCTGAAGAAGACCTTTCTCAACATAATTTTTTCAGTACTGAAGTTTTTGGGATCATAGCGCCACACTTCGTTCCGCAGCCAAGGATCTTTCAGACCTTGAGATGCTAGGGCTCTTTGAGTAGTCAGCAGCTCAGGTACATCCTCGACTTTGTAAATCCTCCAATCGGGGATTTTATAAGGATCAGGATGACCGTTTCCATGTCCATGGTCGCCTCCCATTTCTGAAACAACTATACTATTATCACAGAAGTCTTGTCCTCTTTGCTATTATATAATCTGATATCTAATAATATTGAAACACTGATACATTTATTAATTTAAGGTACAATATGAAATATATTCGATGATTTTCTACCTACTAAATTCCTGATATCAGCACTACTACAAACTAAAAGGGCCAAGATGACTTATAGTTGAGCGGGCCCTGCTATTATTTATTATTTGTCAAATTCGAACTAAGGATCTCACATGAATTGAGATTGACATCACTTCATGTGTCATGTACGTATAATGTATGCATCATGTCATCTACTTCTCATTTATCATTTGAGGACATGAGGACACATGAGACACGTGCCACATCTCAGAACAAAGTGCAACATGCACTTAAATAGTTCAAAAGTTTCAAAAGCTACCAAAACTGTGAAAATCACAAGATACAACCTAGGTTTGTTAAGGGTTCGTAATTTTCAATAGGGTTGCTGTATTAACGAACTTTTGGAGCGCGGTGATTGGGAGTAGTGCCACAGAAGAGGGATCCTCTTTGGTAGTGCCTCTGAGCTATCAACATTTCAGAGTAAAATATGAACAATCAGAACAACGTATCATCGTAAACTTCATCTAGGTCAAGTCTAATGTGATTTTTTCGGTAATTTGTAGTTTCGTAGTTATCGTGTTTGCATTTCTCATGCTGTTTCAGATAGTGTAGTTCAGTCGAGAGAAACATGGAAGTTCAGGGCGCTATTGTTTTCTTTAATACATAACCACTATTTTGAGAAGTACTATATTACGGAAGCGTGGAGAGAGGCCCATTTTTATTTATGTATGGGTATATATATGGGAATGGGTCATCATTGTACTGATTGGTTCCGATAAAATAACACAGATTCACCATCAACTAGATACCTTTACATCTGTGCTCTAGATGATAGGATAATGTGATACCAAAGTGGACCCCTCTTCTGTGCATGTATCGTCCTTATTTACATCATCCGTAATTAAATTATTCTTCCGATTTTATTCGAAAGAAGTCCAGAGAACTGCCGCCTAGAGTTGACAAACCGTACAAAAGAAGACGAAATGTCAATATGATAGACATTTGACAGCGAGGAAGACTCGTTTTGATTATTGTTCATCGCGGCTTGAAGGAGCATTTTTGGATTGTGGAAATATTAATGAGTAGAAACGTAGTCATTTGGAGATCTGAATATATGGGAATTATCTGAATTCACATAATGGGCACTGAAATACTCCAAACGTATGGAAATCTCCAACACGAGCTAGAAGAGGCGAAAAACAATTTGAAAGGTACAGATGAAAGTTTGAAGAGGTTAATAGGCAGAGATCCTTCAGAGTTGCCCCCTAGAATTTCTACGAAACGACCCCTTCCTGATGAGAAAATCAGACCTGGCGTTAGATTGCAGAGTAGGATAAGAAATTTTCCTCACGAAAATGAAGCACCCCCTGTTAAAAGAAGAAACAATGTATCAGTTTTTCAAAGGCTGTCAGAGAAAATTACAGACGACGATGATAATTTTGTACAACAAAAGGGGATGTTTAGTAAGGTTATCGTCACTCCTAAAGAAGTACCAAGCAGGGAAGAAGCTCTAGAAGCCCAGAGTAGAGATGAAAAATTCAAAGCTAGGAATAAAAGAATGTTTGGAGCATTACTTGGAACTCTTCAAAAGTTTCAGCAGGAAGAGACTAAATTGAAGCAAAAAGTGAGTGTTTTGTTGAGTGGATGAGTGAAATAGTTCCTCTTATAAAATGTGATTTATTTTTAGGAACAAAAGCGTGCAGTTCTAGAGAAGAAAATTGAGGAACATGAAATCAAGGAAAAAGAAGAGGTAAAAAAAGAAAGGCAGGAGCTGTTTTTCAATCGAAGAAAGAAACAGGCTGAGATAAAGATGATTGAGTTGAAAATGTTGAGAATGAGAGAGTATGCTGCTTGGGAGAAGAGTCAGAAACCTAGAGTAAATTTCATCACCACTAAAGCCAAACCTCACATACAATATATTCCAAGGCGTATGACTGACCAGACTATAAAGCTGCTAGAGGATAGTAAGAAAGATGTTGAACGTAAGTAAACACATTTTCGATATTATTAGTCCCAAGACAAAAAAAAATGTCAAGTTATTACAAGCAATTGAGTGGAACTTTTATCTACTGTACAACTAATCAATTTGTTTTTTATAGAAATACTCGAAAGGAAGCAAAAGCAAATAGCAGATGAGTTGAAACACATTGAAGAACGAATGAAACGTAACTTTGACTACAGGAACAGAACAAAAGATGGAAGGGAAGAAGTTGCTCAAGAAGAGCATCATGAAAATGAAGATAACCATGACCATGACCATGAAGATCATCTTAATGAAGTTCTTGCAGAATCTCAGATGGCTCTGAAAAAAGAAAAACAGGAGAACAATACTGAAAATGAAAAACATGAGAAGGATAATATAAAGGAGCAGAATGATGATGATGAGGTTGATAATAACAAACAGGAGATTTCTGAGAGAGAAAATGATGGGTTTCATGAGGAATTATCTAACCAGGAAGAAGAAACCATACAGCAACAGAGGCTAATTGAAGAAAAACAAGATGATAGTAATGAAATGCAATCAGAGGGACATGAAAAGTCAATGCAGTGTGAAGAAACTGTGGATTCTGGTGCTGATGATAAAAAATTATCAAAGGAAATTTTATCAAACTCAGCAACCCAAGAAGAGAGTATTCCGGAAAATGACTTGCAATCAGAACTGTCTGAGACTCCCCCATGTGAGTGATAGTGACATATTGACAAGTATCGTTTTGGGTAATTGATCTTCTTGCAGCAATTTGGGTGTAGGAATTCAGCTGCTAAGTTAATTTGTAAAGATACA
The DNA here is from genome assembly GCA_963576655.1 of Gastrophysa polygoni. Lineage (NCBI taxonomy): Eukaryota > Metazoa > Arthropoda > Insecta > Coleoptera > Chrysomelidae > Gastrophysa > Gastrophysa polygoni. The sequence continues at coordinate 17,074,893 of OY755087.1, forward strand.
ACATTTTAAATACTTTTTTGTATTGATGTGTGAAAATTAATTATAAATGTTTGATTAGTTTTTTATCACCAATAATTCACAAAGTATTCCCTTTTTGAGTAAACCAAGGTGTCTAATAAATTTGATAAATTAGACCAGTAGGTTTTGACAGAAACTATAATAATTTGGGAACTGGCATACTTCATCATATTTTTCAGGAATTGTCCCAAATGCTGGAGCACTTGCAAAAAAAGAACCCTGGAGAGGTATAGCTCAATGAGGCATTTGGGACACTATACAAATATTTGCAATCCTGATTTTGGCACTTCTTTTATGAAATATAAATCTCTAAACTCCGAGGGGTAAATCACTGAGCAAATTCGTGTACACCGGACTGCCATTCATACTCAGACTGCCCGGACTGCCACGGACTGCCACCGGACTGCCACCAGACTGCCACGGACTGCCATGGACTGTCACCGGACTGCCATGGACTGCCACCGGACTGCCACCGGACTGCCCGGACTGCCACCGGACTGCCACGGACTGCCATGGACTGCCACCGGACTGCCCCATCACTCAATCATGAATTCCAATAATATAAAGCTATGTTTTGGGATATCCAATTCACCACAAGAACGACTGAAGAACATAAAGTACTAGAAATGCATTCCCGATGGTGTCGAACAAAGAAGACATAAATTATCAACTATGACCTGCGATATGAAGATCTCACTGAAAATTTATCACATAAGAAACCGATTCGGAATCATACATACATATACATACAGGGTGGACCAATAGTGTGGCAAAGTGAGATAACGGCTTCGCTATTTGAAATAGATGAACAAAAATTCTTGAGACGGTGTAGGTTCATAAACAGCACATTTCTAGAATATTTTTCGCTACACAGGGTGATTTAAAAAATGCGTGTATCAAAGTTATACTTCGAACACCATGTATTCCATTGCATTTGCAGATTTTCCCTTGAGAGCTGATTTCATTGATCGATCACACTTGGGGTCTATCAGGAATAATGAATTTTGAATGAAATCTTTATTGGTAGGATACATCCTAATATACAATACAATTTCTTTAAGCTTGATAATAAAAATAAATAAAGATAAATGTCTAAATATAATTAACTTTAGGGTTATATGAAACAATTATAATAATAGTATGCAATAATAATAGTAATAGTAATATATACAGACATACATGAGTGTACATTACACTTCCCTAGTAACAATTAATGAGGTAATTAAAAAAAAAATATATAGTAACAATAAAAATAGAAAATAGTGATCCAATGACATATGACAGATAACAATCATTTCCCAGCATAATATTAAGAATCAGTTTTAATATTTGAGATTAAGATATTCTTAAATTCATTCACTGATTTCGACTCTTTGATGGAGGTTGGTAATTTATTGAACTCATTGATGCCTTTATAAAAGAGTGATTTCCTAGAAGAGGACATATTCAGTCTTGGTATATAGAGATTATTGTTACCTCTTGTATAATGATCGTGTATAGTAGAATTGTATGTAATGAATTCCTCGAAATATGCAGGTAGTTGATTATTCAATATTTTATAAATAATTATCATTGAACGCAGGTAGAGTCGTTGCTTTACAGTCAGCCATTGTAATGCTTCAAGCATCAGGGATATATTGGTCATACGATTACACCTAAGGATGATACGCATTCCACGATTCTGAAATTTTTGTAGTGCTGATACTTTATTTGCATCAAATAAATACAGGATACTTGCACAATAATCGAAGTTTGGTTGTATTATAGAATTGTACACTGTTATTTTTGAATGCGTTGACAATCGATGGGAAATTCTTGAAAAGAAGTATAATTTTTTTGCAATTTTTTTGGACATATAGTCAAAGTGAGCTCCAAATGATAAGTTATTATCCAACATGAATCCTAAATATTTGAACTCGGTGACAAATTCAATTTGGCTATTGTCAATAGATATATCATGATGATTGAGGTTGATGTTTTTGTATTTGTATGAGGTTGTAAGGATCATTGCCTTAGTTTTGTCTATATTAAGTTTAAGTTTATTAGAGTTCAAGTAAATCTGAATCTGCTGCAGTGAGTAATTCATTTTGTTTATGGCATCATCCAAGTTGTTACTAGAAATTGACAACAGAGTATCATCTGCGAATAGATTGACAAAATCACATGAATGGAATTGATTTATATCGTTAATGTAAATTAAAAACAAAAGTGGCCCCAGAACACTCCCTTGAGGTACCCCATAATCATTTGCAATAGGTGTAGATAAAACTTCATTAATTTTAGTCACTTGTTTCCGTTCACTCAAGTAATCTATAAACCAATCCAGAACTGTCCCATCCATGCCAATTTTTTTCATTTTTTTAATTTTTCATTTCATAATTACAGAGATATAGGGTGTTGAAAATGGAGATTTTTCAGCTTTATGAATTTTTCCGACGATTCGCCTGAAAATGTTCAACACAAGATTTGAATATTACGAATTTCGAGTGAAAATTTTGATAGTAAGGATATCATATATTTATAATTATTTGAGTGACATATTGGTGGGCTGGTGGCGAGCTGGTGGGCTCCTTAATACGCAATTATATCCCAATCATTCAACTTTAAATATCTCACGGTTGTCTCATGCAATGTCGAGAAATGAATTTGTTACACCCGAAGATGAATTTTATTGTTCAGTAAATATAAATGAATGTTCAACATAGACAGAACGTAATTTTGATGATATAACAGATTTTTTTTTGTTTTATAGAATAGAATAGAATAGAATAGAATAGAAATTTATTCATCATTGAAAATTCTACATCTGTATTACATACATTTATAAAATTTTATCAGACTAGTCAAGAACAGGAATAAAAACATTTGAACAGACACAAACATTTTAAAATAGAAGTTAAAGGATTAGAGTTTTATAATATTGAATACTCATTTAGATTGTAAAAATTCCTCAACAGAGTAGAATGCATTTTGGACTAGATGATTGTATAGAGCTGATTTGAAACTTCCTAAGCTACATGCGTTTCCAAATAGTTTGAGTGCATGGTTATAGCAGATGATACCTTGATAACTCGCAGAGTCCTGTCCCAGAGCCAAACGAGAATAAGGTAGTCTTAGTTCATTACCTCTTCTAGTATTGTAGATGTGGATCATATTATTTTTGGTATGGTGTGTTTCATTTTTTTTAATGTTCATTGTAATCGTATAAATGTAGAGGCTGGGTAAACTCAGTATGGCCAGTTGGATGAATGTACTCTTACATGATTCTTTGTAATGTAGACCAGCTAGACATCTTATCACTTTTTTTTGAATTTTAAAAACTTTTATTGCATGTGCCGAGTTCCCCCAGAAGGGCAATCCGTATGATAGAATGGATTGTACAAGTCCATAGTAAATCAGCTTAAGTACATGTAGCGAGACTGTTTCTCGTAATTGTTTTATTACAAAGCACATACTGCTCACTTTCGTGACAAGGTTTTCTATATGTACTTCCCATGTTAATTTCTGATCTACAGACAGGCCTAGATACTTAAACTGACTCACTTGCTCTATGGAGTTGTGATTAACTCTTATTAGGGGACAGTGATCATACGAAATGTTTTTTTGTTGGAAAACCATGAAGACCGTTTTACTATTATTGATTATTAAGCCATTATTTTCACACCATCTGGCGAATTCTTCTGCAGCTGAGTTTGCTGATTTTATAGAGAGCAACAGTTTATTCTCTGCCAATATTTTACTTGTATCATCTGCATAGATTATCGTTTTTTGCTGGACCATACTCGCGAGTTCTATGTCACTCATGAATATTATAAAAAGAAGTGGCGCAAGAGTTGACCCTTGAGGAACCCCAATTGACACAGACGCAGGTTGTGATTTCACAGAATCAATAACTACTACCTGCGATCTGTTTTTTAGATATGAGGCCACCCAATCGTTGGCAACCCCTCTGATTCCAGTTCGATATAACTTCTCCAGTAGTAAGCTATGGTTCACTGTATCGAACGCTCTAGTTAGGTCAAAGAACAGAACAATTGGGAATTGTTTGTTATTTAGTTGCATATATATGTCGTTGCAGAGTTCGTTTATTGCAGTTGAAGTCGATCTTTGTTGTCTAAAGCCATGTTGGCAGCTGGGAATGAGTTTGAAATATTCAACAAATTTAACAAGCCTTAGGTAGTAGCTGAAATCTATAATTTTTGCAATCTGCGATTGCAGGCACACATTTCGGTAGTTGGCCAACTCATTTTTCAACCCTTTTTTTTTATAAATAGGTACCGATTTAGAAATTTTCAGCGCTTCCGGGTATGTTCCATCAACAAACGATTTATCTATTACGTGAGATAGTGGATAGCATATTAAATCACCAACAATTCTTAGAGCCTTGCCATTAATTTCATCTATACCGGGTGATGGAGTTTTTGTTGTTTTTGTGATAATATCTTGTACCTCCATATATGTTGTCGGGTACAGGAATAATGTAGAATTTGAGAAGGGGGACAATTTCAGATTATTCATTTTTGGTTCTGTTTTTTTGATTCCCATGAAGAAATCATTAAAGTGATTGCCAATGCTGGCTTTGTCTGTGACATTATGATTATTAATAGTGAGCTCAAATTTGTCATTGGTATTTGTATTTTTTCTCCTTTCATTAATAATTTTCCAGCTCTCCTTGCTTATGTTATTTGCATTCAGTATTCTTTTGTTGTTATATTCTGCTTTAGTTTTTTTCACCAATTGTTCATAAAGATATTTCAGTTGTTTATATCTGGTTTTTATTGTTTCATTTGTTGAACACTTAGCTATTCTACACAAATCACATACCATTTGGTGTAGATCTTTAATTTCTTTATTTATCCACGGTTTAGCCCTCGTATTTTCATTTATTCTAATTTTTTCCAATGGAAAAGCAATGTCGTAGTAGTACAGAAGAATTGAATGAAAAATATTGTATCCTTCATTTACATCATCCGCTGTATAAACATCCTCCCATTTTTCACTCTTTAACAGTTCTCTGAAAGTTATCAAGTTATCATCTGAGTATTTACGTTTATAAATAGTTTCTTCACTACATTTATGTGGTCTTGGTAATGGGAATGTACAGATTTGAAATTTATGATCTGAAAGATGCGTATCTTGGACATGACAATCGTTTGGCTGGAGGTTTGTATACATTGCATCTATGCTTCTATTGATACGTGTGGGCTCAGTTATGACATTTCTCATGTCAAATTCATAGAATATGTTTTTGATTTTTCTTGATTCACAAGTGTCTGTAAGAGAGTCTATATTAATATCACCACATAGAATGTAGTATTGTGTTGTCGTGAAGATTTTGCACATCAGATCATAGATTTCGTCTAGAAATATATTGAGATCACTATTTGGGGTCCTGTAGACTGTGATAATATACAATCTACTTTTCTTATTCGGGATTTCTAAAACAGCAATTGTTACTTCAAAACTTTTCTCTATACTTCTGTTGAATGTGAAAGGTTTCAGGGATAGATTTTCTTTTGATAGAATACATACACCACCGTGTTCGTACACTTTTCTGCAGTAGCTATTCCTCAGACTATACTCAAGAAGATTGAGACTTGCTATTTTGGCTGGGTTGAGCCAGTGTTCCGAGAGGCATAGAATATCTGGTGACTGTTGGTTCAGTAGAACTTCCAGTTGATGAATTTTCCTTGGAGCCAAGCCTTGAATATTGAGATGCATTATAACTAGTTCTGCATCTTTTACTTGGCTGTTGTTCCTAAAAAAGAATTTGAACCTTCACGCTCTTCATTCTCCACTTGAAACTGATCCTGATGAGGATTGTCAAGATATAGATATATTTATCTGATGTGTAGGGTGGGGATCGATAAAATATATCAAACCCAGGGCGCCAATGAAAGACCTATAATGCAGTTGACGGGGCACTGCGAGAACTGAGTAAAGACATCGGTAAAGACAAATATTTTTGGACTCTCTTCTTGAAGGACTTCAAATTGTAATCATATGGAAATAATTCATTGTCCTCTCTGGAACATCGGAGAAAGGTGGGCGATCTATCTCTCATAGATATTTCCACGGTTGGTGCTCAACGGAAATCTTTTCTATCATGCCACCACGGACGATTCCAAGTAGACAAACTAGACGAGTTGGTAATCCATACATTGTCAGGCTCGAGACATGCCGAACGGCAAAGTTATGGACTTCTTTGCCCAGTGAAGTCTTTCCTGATGCCTTCGACCTCCAAACTTTCGAGAAAAATTCCAATACTTTCCTTTTCTCCCAAAATTCCACTGCTGGCTAACACGATGTTCCCCGAACATTATAGGATTTCCTTTCGTGTTGTCGAAAATAATAATATATATATATATATATACCTATATATATATATATATATATCCTCGGTTAGTGAATTCAGAAGTGACGATGTCCTACAAAAGAAGGAATTCTCATGAAACGATGTCCTGGGTATTTCGAATTTGACTGCATAAGGGTGTGAAACTTCAGCCAGCCGAGTTCGTCGGGCGAATGTAATTCCTGAAGGGACAATCGCTGATGATTCATTAGAGCACCTTTCATGATAGTACTGATAAAATCAAGATATGCCCTCAACGTTTCTTCCATGTTGTAAAACCAAGTTTCGTATCTTCAGCTTGATATAAAGAGAGAATAAAATAGAAGATCATGTTTTTCAAGGCGGAGGGTGTAATATTTCCGAGAAGAGATTTCTAAAAAAATATATATCAAACCCTCATCACAGAATCACCCCTCACATTGTATATTGAAGATTGATACACAATATTCGTGAGTATTGATTCTCGAGAACCCAAAGTGATCATTGTTTTTAGGCGATTCGAACAATGAATAATAGAGTCGTCCGTCACCTTGCAGACGCCATCATGAATTTCAAAATCATATTTATGACAACTCAAAGAATAACTGAAGTCGTTTGCCCGAGCATCCGCCACACTGCAGAAGTCATCTTGAATTTTCAAATTTGGACTCGAAATTAGGAATTTGCCGACCTCGAGAACCACTATACCTGTACACTTTGAGGCGAATCGAAGAATAAATAACTATATGTCGCCTGGCACCCTGCAAACGCCATCTTGCATTTTCAAATTCAGACTAGTTTTTAATTCTCGCCTCCGGAATACGAGAGACCACCAAACTACCCCAGACCGAAATTCGGACTGCCATCGGACTACAACTGGACTGCCACCAGACTACAACCGGACTGCCACCGGACTGCCACCGGACTGCCACCGGACTGCCACCGGACTGCCACGGACTGCCACCAGACTGCCACGGACTGCCATGGACTGCCACCGGACTGCCACGGACTGCCACGGACTGCCACCGGACTGCCACGGACTGCCATAAGAATGTACACCGGACTGCCCTAGTGATTTACCCCTCGCTAAACTCTCATATAATTGGCAAAGTTATGATTTCATGGAGTAGGTAAAGCTTCTCCTGCTTTGATGCTGAGATGACTTATTTTTTTCTCATCTTTGATGATTGAAATAATTTTTCTACCTCGAATTTTCTATAGAAATCTACAAAACTCCGAGAAGGATATGGGAGTTATGACACATCAGCACTATAACCTCCTGATGGAACACCTGGGAAATGATGTATGTTCCATGAAAAGCTGTAGTGCAACTACACAGACAGACAATAACTGTGCAGTTGTTCCAAAACCATTCAATCCACACAAACAACATGACCCTCTGAAAGCCCCTCAGGCTGAGCATATCAGTAGCAGAAAGCGCAACTGGAAAGGTCGAAAAGCTCTGCTTGCATATTTGGGTCCACTGCGTTAAAGTTTTCAAAAAAGATGATGTGAGGACCACTCCAGGAGGAGTGGGGTGTGGATGACAAGTCTTTGGGGAATTTTACCCATCTGGATGATTGGAGTTATTCAAAGATGAGACTCACAAAAGGGAAAAAACCGGAGGGGGGGGTCTATATTTTATACCAGTGGTTCCGAATATTTTGGGAAAGTCCCGAACGGCCTCGTTAAGCAACACTTCTTCGAGATTTTTACCTTTTCAATCCATCTGGCATGCAGGACTATAGACATGTCCATTTTTCCAGATCTCATTCATTCCTCATAAGGAACAATTTCATCATCATCAATGGTTATCATGGTATTTGAGAAAGATGAGAATTATTCTTGTGTATTAATATTAATAATCGAGGGTTTCACCTCATTCATCTATCACTCAGAATCAATGATAAATTTGCTTGTTTTTATTGTTTTTTCATATTTCCTAATCCAAAAATTCATACCAATGTTGATTATTTCAATGACTAGTGTCGGTACAGTTAATTGTAATTTCTGAGAAATCGCTAGACAGTTTATGTGAAGAGCATCTCTAAATGGGAATGAAAATATATCAATACATTTTCGATAAGCAATATGCTTTGAAATTCTGCTTCCGATTTAAATATAGAGGAGGTGAAAGTTTTATTATGGTACACGTTCAGTAGACATCACTCTGTTTAGTTCAGAGTTAGAAAACATAATATATATAAGAGTCTCATGTATATTTTGATTTCTATGGTTACCACCGAAACAATATACAATATCACAAGGGCGTGAATCCGGTTTGAATGTGAGCTATGAAATGACATTTGAGAGCCACTTTCATCGAAGATGATAACGTTATATGTGCTGGTAATTGCCTATTTCATCATTGCCGGTTATAATATTCCACAGGATTACCAAGTACATAATGATTATTGAGTTCACGTTTGAAAATAAGTACAATATTTGAAAATGACATACTTTATGAAATAAATCATTGGTTTATGTAGTAATTTTCATTTCAATTCATTTTAAATGACATAAAAATAACCTCTGCTCACCGTGTTGAGAAATGTATACATAATATTGGACAACCCTGTCCTCGATAGAGCTTTCAATCAATATCCTTTGAACTTATTATTCTGATAGCATTTTGTATCACCGTGGTAACTACAATGAAGTAATAAATGTCAAACAGACTTAGAAAATTATAGTAATCATGTTTGATATGCCAGTGGATTGTACAAATAAATTATATGTATTTTCTTCTCTCTGTTCCAGATGTCTGTTAGTGGGTGTCACACAATCTGGAAAACCTTTTTTTTTATTCGTAGGTTGATGAACCAATTTTGTGGGATTCAAAACTAATGATAGACATAAGTGAAAAGACTTACCCACTGGTATACAATATTTATTTTCTGACATTTAACAAAAATATGGTGTGCTATCAATGTCATATAGTAATTGGTGCGTTTTCTATATTATACCTATATCTCCTTAAATTAGGCCTGCTCTCTTGTTTATGTTCTATTGTGCTTTCATATTACGACAGAAATATCAAAAAAATGTAAATTTATAAAATAATGATGACAGTTTTTTTAAATATTTCAGAATATGGTATGACTAATAGAAAGTGATCATCATTCATACCATTGAATAGTCATTCCATATTCCATATAACTTCAAATGAACTATTTATAGCAGCGAGAAGCGAAAGAAAATACTTGAAGAAAGATTGACAAGCAAATGCTATCTAAACATACTTATGTAGTATGAAAAATGTTAATCCTATTTTAGTCAGTTCAAAGACATTTTCGTCTATTAAAGGTATAATCCAAGCGAGGGTTAAGAAACAGTATTCAAAATATTGATTTTTCATATTATATATGCTATTAAACATATTTTATTCTTCTGTTGAGATAATTTCGAGGCATTGGAAGTAACTTCGAAAATGTGATACTCATAATATTGTGTTATCAAGTTATCTGTCAAATCAAAGAGTAGGTATACTCAAGTATGATCATAGACCCAAAGGTGAAATAAAAAAATATTTTGTAGCGTATTTTGTTCGTTTGTTTGGAATTCGCATAAGTGTCCAGACCTAAACAGTATCCCCATTTTCTTTCACTTTCGTCACAAACATACAACACACACGATTTATTCAATAGTACGAAAATAGTAGATACAATTAATTATATGTGAGTATTAGACAACACTTAACTCGCCTACATTAAAATTTCCTTTTTTCCATGGATTAATTACTTTAGTCAGAATATGTTCAGTCCATTGCCTAAGGAAGGCCCAGTTTATTTGAACATAGTAATCTCCAACATCTTGGACAAACAAATAGTATAATATTAGAAATCTCAGACAATTAGAAATGATTCGATAATATCATGAAATACTGGATATTTCTTATGATATTAAAAAAAAAACATTTCATTCTCATCAGGCTTTCCATCACAAAAAAACATCATTTGAAAGTGCTTCAATGAATGTTCATTTCCAATGATCACATGAAAAAATATTTGATTTGTGGATTCAGATGAGTAGGTACTTCCGAATGGTGAATTTCAATAAAAAAACGGTTCTGTGATACAAGCCAATTTCGCTCATGCGTTTCCGTACAGATATTAAGGGACATATTTTGAATATTCTATAAAATACATGTGCAAGTGTTGAAATTACAATTTTGGTCCACACGTTTCAGTTTGATGAGTTTTTTGAATAACAAATAATTCGGCGGTTTTCTATTGGAACAATGTTTGAAATGGAGGGTTGGCAATATGAAACACGAATATTGTTCTTTTTACAAATTGATTATGTGTATATACATTGATGTGCTCCACGATCAATTTTCATTTATTCTATGAAAATTTCATTAGATCGAATACATCATTTCAATAAGTTTTGAGATCGTTCGAAAGCGACAATAATAATTAGTTTTCTATAGTACAATACGTTATTGAGTTATTCCTTCTGAAGACGAAGGAAGATTGGCATATTGCTGGAAATGAAAGATCTACATTATAATTATTCTGACCTACTACATAACATGCCCTATGACCGTGTGAGGCTGGACTAACAGCTAATTCTAGCATCATACATGAAACACAAAATGTTCCGACTTCTTTTCCTTTCTTGATTCTATTTCATCTATAAACTAGCACACGCAGTTAATTAGTTCGTCCAATAGTTTACATTAAAACTATCATTATAGTTGTTACATTTCATAAACTTCAACTCGAATTTTGGATACAAACAAATAATTGACTCATAATAAACGTCCATCTAAAATGTCCTGATCACTATAATGAATTGAGATTATGAAATTTTCCGATATTATTGCATTAATAATGATTGAAGATACAATTTGGATTCCCTGTACAAGTTTTGAGGGTAACACGAATTTTTAGCAAAATTCTTGTGTCTGTTTTGGGGCGTGAAACATAGAAACACCGAAGATATAAGAACCATGTAAGATATTCGTTTTGGTACACTGGGTACATACAGGTATATCGATACGAAGATTGTAGCCGCGAACCAAGTTTTTACTATTACTATTACTTGTTTTTGTACATTCGGTAGTTTTTGTGCTTCTAAATGATCGGTATGTTTTCGGTGTTGGAGATTTTATTTGGGCATTCGAATAAAGATATTTTCACTCTCAGAACGTCGTAATAATTATTTCATCCCCATCAAATGAAGAGATATCACAGTCCATATATGTTCGATGATACATATTGGCGGACAACAGGTTTTAGTTTTCTTCATTTACTTACATGGAAATTGGAGTGGAAAAAACATCTTGATAACGATTGAAATTGGAACGAAATGAATACATGCTGGATTTGAATACAGGGGTGGTTAAAATAAAGCATCATGAATTGTCTTCGTGTTTCTTAACTCACCATCAGTTGATCACCCTGTATAACATAAATTTTCATTCCGATTTCGGATATGGACTACGGTGGCTCTAAACTGCCATACTGAAAACACTTTTTTTCTTTAACAATAATCTAATTCAGATCCGTTTTAACATACAAATGTTCAAAGAAAGGAATGATGAGAAAGAAATGAAATGTTAGGGTGTTAAAAAAATTGTCTCAAAATGAAATGGTGGATATTATGTCCCAAAATAAGCAGAAAAGTCTGAATATACATGTGTCCGCAAATTAACAGATTCGGAAATGCGGACCGTTTTGCTTTCAAAACAAGTTATGAATGTGCACAAATAAACAATGATATTTATTCACAAACAACACAACCACAGAGTCAAACCCAAAACCCTTCCTTCGTTTCAATGCAGCTGCGACATCTTCGCCGCAAAGAATGTCTAACTCTTTTCAAAACACCCTCATTGGCTGGATCCGTATTTTTCAAAACCGTTAATTTGCGGACATATGTTCATTTAGTTGCAGTTTTTTTCAACACTCTCTGTAATGAAATTGTTTGTGATGAACAGATATGTCATGAATTTAACTCATTTGTTCAAGAAATTATTTCAATAGCTGATTTTTTCTCCACATAAGGCAACACTAAAATCACATTCAAAGAAGTTTGGCCCAGAAGCTTCTGCATGAAGGTTTTTGTCATGTTATGTTGTTAGTCTTTCGAAGAATGGAGTAATGTTCTTTATTTTCTTGATTTGATTCATCAAATTTCTGAACTGTGTTGGTTCTGACCAGGGGTGTGCAATATTGCAAATTTGATATCGATTTCTGCACACCCCTAGTTCTGACGCAGTGTTACATGTTTTCACGCTGTTAATTCGCTCTATTGGTAATTACAGTTAGAGCAGTTAGAGAACTTATAGTAAACATCATCATCAGAAGTACCCATATCTTTAATTATTGGGTATGTATTGAAACCTGTATGATCAGGTAGAATTGGCATGCGATATAGTTGAGATTTGGTTAAAATGACCAAAGTGGAAATTCTAGTTATCTTCAAATCATTTCTAGCGCTATCAGATGAATGACTGGAGAAAAGAGATAGGAAACGGTTGGAATTCCATGATTTTGTGAATGAAGAACATCAAATTCTGAACAAAATTGTCTCTGGTTGAAAGTGGTTTATACTCTTATATACATACCATTAGGCTGAAGTGAATTGAAGAAAATATCTTCAAGTATTTGAGGCCTAGATTGTATCTGGTATCTGCTTCATAATCATTTAATTCGTAATAACGTTGACTTATAACTTCTTCCGAGAAAAAAAAGGAACAGGTTGTTTTGTAATACAAGGTGCAATTTGGTATTTATACATGAAAAACATGTGATCTCAATGGTTTGGATTTATAACTTTTCTGGAAAAGAGAATATAACGCCAGCATTACTGTGATATCTCATGACAATCATATTTGATGAATGGTAGGATGAGTACTTTTCGCGAGTTGTGGAAATTTGTTCAGTTGACCCCTTTTTGGATTATCTACTGAAGTTCCCAAAACTAGAAACAAAATGATATCAAATACACTTGCTCATGTATTCATTTTCCTCGACTTGAATCTGTTATAATTGTATCGATGTTGCTTGTCATTTCTCATTTTGGATATTTACAAGATTGCACAAGCGCCTCCATTCATCACCGAAATAAACATGGGGGTTCCTGCTCCCAGGCCCCCGTCTGTCTTTTCCTGCTCGTTTTGCTCGTACTCGCAATCAAAATAGTGGCTTTGACAGTCAAAACACCTGAAACACAATGAATAATTGAACATAATTCCATGATTTCTCTAAAACCGGCTCAAAATGATTTTATTGCTTTATTTTTCGAATGATCTTGCTCTAACTAAGAGTGGAAGTAGGGAATACAAGCGATGTTTCCCTCACACAGAGTGATTGGGAAAAATCCTCGGACACATCGATTTGGTCGATTTTATGATTACGCATATTTTTTCAGTCACGCCAGAAATATACACGATGGTTCGTAATCGAGAACATGAGAGCAAAGTTGACAGTTTCTTCAAGTAGAAACCTCTGTATTTCATTTCATATTCGGATAGCGATTTTCATCATATTTCATTTAGGTTATTGGTTTGGGTCATGTCGAACGGCTACGGATATATCAAGAATTCTAATACAAATATGCCCGAAGAGCGTGACACTCGATATATCGGTAAAGTGTTTCGACATAATCCTATATCAAACTGGTATTTCGTTGAACTCGTAATTAAGACTCCTATCCGATGATGGATTGAAGTAGAGATTCCATTGCAAAAAGGTTTTTTATTATATTTTATTTCATTCTATTTTATTATACACCACCCAACAGCCGATGCCAATTACAGGATGGGAAAAATACAGCAATTCCGTAAATTTCATACGATACAAATGAGAACTGAAACATAAATAGTCATATGAATTACATAGTACAATTATAGGAGGTGAACATGACTAAATAAAAGTTTTTGTACAGTAATGCACACCATCATCTTGTTTTATTGGGAATCTAATCATTCTGCATATTTCTGATGAAAATTGAGTCATCAATATAATATCTACCTAAATTATTGGAACAAGAAAAGTAATCTAACTGAAAGCCACTAGCAATGAAATCTGAACAATAAAAGAAGAAATAAATAGAGGAGGGTCACTTCATATACACAGTGACTATTACTGACCTGCATTGGTCCGACATTTTACAAGTGATTCCGAATTGTTTTGCGACGGCCCTGTACAATTCCTTACTGGATTTGTGCATTATTTCTGGCCCTCTGACAGTGTTGGTCGGAGTAGATGCGTCACTTTTGGCTTTTTGACGAGTCTGAAAAAAATCTAATTTTCGATCGCTGAATGACTAAATTCGTTCGATATTATTTTTTCCGAAATGTAACATGGTGAACAACGCAGCCTGATTTTTTTCCCATCAATCGTCTCACAATCAAAATTAGCGAGCAGGACTCTATCCCTTCCAGACTCTGAATCAATGACGAATTGATGTCAATCAGGAACTTATGTTCCATCATTTCCCTCAAATTAGGTCCGTAAAATCTAAAAATGCTAACAATTTTGTTAGGATAATAATTTAACGAATGATTTTCTAGATATTTTTGACCTGCTGACATTCGGCAATAGCTTTTTGTGGTATTTTATTTTTTCTACATTTTATTATGCATATTTTATTATATCCATATAATCAATATGGAAGAAAAATCTTCAATAAAACAAAATGAAATGTTGAATGAAAATAAAATTGAAAATTATCAATTCTAGAAAAATGAGTACACTACTTTCTCGATCAACCTACAGACGGTATTTAAGTTGTGTGGTGTTCTCATCACCAAACATAACTTAATCTGCGTCTATTATATTCTCCTTTTTTTTGTGATATTTGAAAACAATAAAGACAATTTGTTATTATTATTATTGTTATTATTATCATTGATTTAGATGTTTTACGGAACGAGCTCTACGCGAGGCAATCATAATATGCTCGTTGTACTATCGAGGCTAACAGTTCAGTGCCTTCGTATTCACCTCCTCCAAGACGTGTTCGTAGGACGGCGGCGGACTATGAGGTACGACCTCCTGCTCCCCGCCATTCTCCATGATGGGGGGCACCGGATGGCGAGCACCTCCGTCCCTCTCGTTGTCGGCGTCGGCAGGCGTCTCCACCGAACTGCTCCTCGAGGAGGAGTTCGACTTCGACATCCTGCTCAGGTTGAGTCTGAACGGCGCCAGCTTGATGCCTTCCACTACTGGATGACTGTCATGGCGAGTTCTG
This sequence comes from Gastrophysa polygoni, assembly GCA_963576655.1. Lineage (NCBI taxonomy): Eukaryota > Metazoa > Arthropoda > Insecta > Coleoptera > Chrysomelidae > Gastrophysa > Gastrophysa polygoni. The sequence continues at coordinate 17,090,446 of OY755087.1, forward strand.
CAAAAGCAAAGTTCACCAAATATACCATGAATCAGCTCCCAGTCAACACGCGGACTTTCGATAGATATCCATTTTGGATATTTGGGATATCTATTGGATATTTCATGAATATTATATTAGACTGGTGTTCCAAAAGTCCCTATCCCCAGCCACTAAAAAAAGTTGTAGACTTTTGACTACCTGATGGTAACGAATTTTAATCTCTCGATCTCGAAAATGATCTCGGAGACTCTAGATTTTAATTTGGAATTCATAATGAGAGCAAGAAGGGAACCGTTAGCTATCTGTCACTGCCCATCTTCTTCCGTTCGCAGGGAAGACTCAGGTAGGTACCAGTGTGGAAATGCGAATTCGCAATGTTGACACAAAAAATTAACACTGGTACTTATTAGTGATATCTTCATGTCCGCAACGTCAACTTTCGCCAATAAGTTTCCAAGATATCACAATGTATGTCAATTTCAATTCCCATACATAACTTACCATAACTCGCATTCGGGAATTGAATAACAATCAATTCATCATTCTTATCACGATCAAAATTGTTAATTTGAATTCCTGAGTAGCGATGCTCTTGATCTTGAGTGGTATAGGAATTTTATTCTGGAAATACGCATTGATTAACTTTCATTGTACAATGTACAATGTACATTGTATAATGTGTTCCACAAAGCGAACTTTTCAGCACAACTTTGGTAGATATATAAATAGATCTGGCTAGCTCGGTGACAGCTATCTTTCACTGTATCTAAAAGCTGAATTGATCGACGATCGTATCACCATCCATACTATACTCAGCGGTGCGGTCCTGAAATGGTTGACAGGTCTACATGTTCTGATGGAAAGAAACAATTGAAGTGGACCTAGATCAATACTTATCCCAAAAAAAGAAACTGAACAAAGTATAGACATGCTTTCTGTTTTCAATTGATCACCAAGGTTCAGAGAAGGTTTCAATAATCGAATCAAATGAAAAAAATCTAGTCGTCCAATAGGCTCTGAAGAAATGGAAAGATGATTTTGAATCGTCTAATACTTTTCGGTGGCGATATTTAAATAAATGCACTGAAGACATGTCAAGTGTCGAGACTCTGGCTTCAAATTTCTATTACTTACAACCGATTGTTCAGTCGTTCTCAGTATTCCTACTTAGTTCTCATGGAAATGTAAAAATATATATATGAATTCTGAAAATATTATTATTATTATATCCGTAGAAGAATTAGAAGTTTATAGATCAAAAAGGTAATGATTGCATGTGATATATCATTTTGGGTAGATTCGGAAAAAGCAAAGAAATACAAATCGGTTCTGTGTCAACCGGCATAAGGTATTCTATTTAAAATTTTGAAGAAGTTTAAAATCTAGTGGCAGCAGCATCGTCGGAAATATTTTAATTATGTAGATATTGTAGATCATGTCAATGTATATGTGTAACCAAAATATAGGACGTTCCGTTATCTGTCTGAATGGCTAATTTTAGCTCAGGGATATTCAAATCCCTGTATTCTCACTTCACTATTTCATCATCGTGACTAGCAATGTGGAAAGTACTCAACAATCTTCATGTCCAATACTTCGATATTCTTTCTCAATAAGTCTATATATATGCACAAATACTAGTAATTGTTCTTTCGAAAATGAGATCGATATACTTGCATTGTATTCAGACGTTTTCCCCTCGGCGATTGCCTATAATATCATATTAGATATTTCTTTCATCACGTGCCGTAGCACTGTACTGATGTATTGATCTGCCCCTGAAGGGGGTGAAACGTCGTCGTGTAAATATCCCTCCCGTCTACGTCATACTGTGAAACAGTTGAGTAGGTATCAACTATGTAATTTAGTGAATATGCCTTCGATCAAAAATGAATAATTGATTCATAGCCATGGAATCCATAGAGATAACTAAATTAGGACATTATCAATGATGATTTGCACACAACCATGCCACCGATTTGATGGAATACATTAGATATTGTACTTACATCTCCTTGCTGAATGGATTTCGAAATGTTCTTTCCTAGTTCACATTGTAGTATCTCTTTGAATGTTGTGTGTCTCAGTTTCTCTTGTTTTCTAGAAAATTACGCCAGAGAGCCAACTCATTCACTATTTCACTGTTTTGTTTTCTTTCACAATTCGGCGGCGCTGTGGTATGTTTTCGTCCTGATCCTGCGCGAGAAAATTGTGGAAATTCCCGACGCCAATCTGAAGGCTCTCCGCAATATTATCAGTTTCTTCCAAACTTCTCAAGCAGAATTTATTTTGCAAAATAATTAGAGCCAGAAATTTTTCATCATCATGGCTCTTTTACAATTTTATCAATTTCGATTCAATGTAGCGATGTGAAAATATCCTTCTGAAGAAAAATTATTATTGTGAAGTTCTTCGTATATGAAGTGCAACATCGCGAAGAAAATCTTACCATGCGTTATATACGAGTCATCATTCGACAACACAAGTGGGAAACGGTACGACATCAGTTGAAGTTCAAAAATTATTGAGGGTCACGCAACACTGCGATAATATAACATTAATATTATAACAGTAATCGATGTGTGACAGGTTCAAAATGGCAGATATTTTGCAAATGCGATCACTTCATTCCTTGTTATTACATTCGGCACCAATTCATCATTTTGGTGAAAAATTATGCAAAATGGAAAAAAATCGTGTATGATACACATTTTATATGACTCCTCATGGAGCTCTCGTATATGATATTATATATTCTCTATTAGATGCACCCTTGCCCCATCGAATTATGGGGAGCATTGAAACGTACATAAGAAAAAGAAAGAGCTAGACGCGAACTAGGGTCTACTTGAAACATGAGACAATAATCAATAACTCACCCATGAGATGATATATTCTGCTCTTTTCTTAATCTATCAGTACAGGACAATACCACTTCGAACAACGTTCTGAAATCCTTCCTTGGCTTGGATTATTTACCAAATTTCAATATTCAAACAAAATAGTAAAACTGAGTCTATTCATTTTAACACACTTGTAGATTAATAAACTTCGCTAAACAATAGATTTGAGTGAATAATCTAACACTAATAACTCGATTCGAATGAAAATAATTGAAAATGTCGTATTTTGGAGTACAATGGTATGGCACATCGAAATGTTTTGCCAACAGTCAGCTGATTTTTGATCGCTTCGTCTATTTTTTATGATCGTTTCAATTTCTCTCTCTATAAGCTCGATCTAGTAGACGGTTACTCTAAGAAAACAACGTCTATACATCGTATTATATAATTCTGGTATCATCATATTAATTCGTTAAAGGATAGTGCCAGCTGGTCCTTTATATGGAACCAGACGAAATACTCTAAGTCTTTTATTTTCTTTCATTCTCAGATTTTTTATTGATCATTTAAACAGACTAGTCATTTTTTTAATAATATTCTGAACATTTATTCCTCAATTGTATTTATTTCTCTACTGTAACCTATTTTACAAAATTAGGTGGAACAACTAAAGTGAGTATTTACAGTTTCTTATTAAATATTTCATGAACTTTCTGAACAACTTAGGTGTCATTAGTATAATACACATTTTCATAATGCATACAGTAGAATACGATTGAATGGCAGTAAGATTGAAATATGTAAATTGCTGTAAGTAAATGTCATCATTACATACCTAAGTAGTTTAGTTCAAAAGCACAGAATTCGTAAAAATTCGCGTTATAGATAGGTAAAGCCCAACATTGTTGATTCAATTCCTAGTTACGTTACATCTTGTGAAGGTCTCGCAGATAAGGATATAGCAAGTAGTCAGTAGTTGTCATAGACATAAAAACACTGTTCATAGGTCCATGGTAGTTGTAGTACGAAATTATTCATGTTAATCATGAGTATACTCTTCCCCGAGAGTATTTATTTAAAACTGGTTTCAGTTGTAATGTAATAGTAGTGCGAAAACCACAAAATCACAATCAGTTAATTCATCAATGTTCTTATCACAGATATTTACAGAATGATTTCAATTTAGAAGTTTCGTTTAGGTTCTTTCACACAAAAAACCTGGCGAAACTAAACAGCAAGATAGCAATTTCAGCTAATTTCACTGGTGAGCTCAGTGAACCCGAGTTTTCAGCCATGATGGAGGTGTACTTTTCCTCTTCTTTTAGTTCCAAAACTTCTTGGGGTGGAACTCCTCTAAAGTTGGTATCACCTGAAGAACAATGATTTTTCCATGAGATACATGTGGAACCCTTGTGTTTTATGGTTAGTAAATATCAAGTTCATGAAAAATTCTTTTGGTGCACTGAAATTTAGAATTTGTTTGTCTACTTAATCGGAAACCTGAAGAAAATAATGTCTCACTCTTATCAAAATCTTTTTCAGCCAACTGATTGCCAACTATGAATTTTTTGTTGGTGTAAGTCTTCTCGCTGGCAACCACTTCAGAGTTCTCGTTACCAACTTTTATGAATGACGTGATAGAAATTTCGAAAATTTTATTGGGATCTGCTGGCAATTCCGATATGGCTCGTCTCCTCCTGCCATAACCGATCTGGCCATCGCTACATTCGATCTGAAAATTATATCGTATTGATGAGACTTTTTGAGTCAAGTAGGATGAATATTTCCTTACCCCCTTGCATTTATCTAGACAGACGTTGACGGTTCCTTTGAACTGGACGTAGGTAGATTCCGGGAATTTGAAAGCCCGAAATTTGGCTGACAAGAAGTCACCGTCGACTGTGTTGAAATTTTCGAAGAGGTAGGGATCCACAGAACATCTGAAAAATGGAAATATTCAGGAAACGAATTTCCCAAGTTGCTGACACAAGCCACACAAAAGTAGTCACCAAAATAATGAAATGAATATCGTCTATGTTATTGAAATAAGTAGTTCTTTCCTTTCCAGGAATCTTTGGGTGATGGTGCTCTTTTTGGTTAATTATATATTTCGCGTAGTGTTGTATGAATTATGTCAACAAATATTATCTATCCAGAGCAGCCTCCTACATTCTTCGAATGTGTGTGGCTGAATTCCTCCCTTTTGTACCATTGGTATAAATAAAGACATATTATTATTATTATTATTATTATTATTATTATTATTTATCTGACGGTCAATGGCGGAAATTGAACAACTGAGCAGGGTTCAAAAATGATGAATGATATGCAGGTCGCCATATTATAGTAGTCCTCAGACAAAAATGAAGTAGGCATTTCGGATTGATGATGATGACGAAATGATTTTTTTTTAAGTTGTTCCAGGTTTGTTGATCTTGGTTCTGTAGAAAAGCGACACTTTAGCATATTTTAGCTCAGGAAGTTGTGGGAATGATTAGTGAAATGGAATGGATAACCACGACTAATTCAGCAATTCAAAGTGACTGTTGCAGAAAATGAACTGAACTTATATATGCCCGCTGTATTTCCTGTTCTTATTATAAATGAAATAGGAATTGAAGTCTGATTATATTTCGCGAGGTCAAAGTGGTCTAGATTTGATAGATACTATCAAATCGCTAAAAAAGAGTATTGTGGCTGTGGCCTTCACCTATCTGACGAATTGTTTCAGAAACACAGTCTTTCATTTTGTTCTATTTCATTTCAACTAATAATGAGGCTTATATATTATATTCTCATATTCTATATTCTCATTCAACAAGATAAAGAAAATTATCGTTATTCTTCATACTGAATATTGTCGACTGGGAAAAGCAACAAAGCAGAACTATTGATAAGTATTATGATATAATCATGTTCACACCTAAGAATGACGTTGAAAAGTTATTCTGCTTTCACTTTTTTCGATTTGGGTGAAAATTCAATAATTGGGTAATAATATTTCGATTATGAATAGGAGAATATAATATGTTGATTCGTATCATCATGAATATCGCTGATTTACTTGGATAAATTGTATATCACTAATTCACTATACATTCTTGCTATATGTATAGTAATATTTCTCGTTTTGATCATTATTCTTACCCATTATAAATGATAGTTTCTTCCTGCGCCTTGGTGTCGGTGACTTGCATATGAGTGACTAGAAGACCGTATATCGGCGCCGAAACCTTGTCCAGGAAAATCTCCATCTGGAGAGGGGTGCCGGGGGATACGTTTAATTCTCCGGTAACCAATTTTCCGGATTGCCTCACGCCGACGCCCAGTATAGGTTCCGGGGCTCTCCCGATTGTGTCGTTCGTTGTCAGTATCTCAATTTCTCTGAGAACGAATGAAATAATTTGATGAGAAAAGATTTCCCTCGGAAATAATTCATCTTTAGTAATCACTATTTCACACTAAATCGATTCAACAAATTGACTATCTGTAATGGGTGGATCAACAAAAACTTTCCACCATATATTCCAACTATAATTTTTGGGAATGCTAAAACATTTATCGACTCACATGTTATCTGAGGATTGCAACCATGCAGATTTATTCCCATGATGTAGGGAAACAAACCTCTTCCGAACTGTCATTCACATTATTATTTGTTTAAGCTCGAGTCGATAATGATTGAGATTCATTTATCATTATTGATTATTATTATTATTATTATTATTTAAATCCAATAAATGAGTTACTTTAAGTTACCCCCATCTACCTCCATATACAAGGAGTTGAAGTTCTAGTCCCATCATTGGGATCTCTCTAACCGTAAGATATACAGAGTCAGTTGAATTTCGCCAAAATTGATCAATTTGATGCCCAATGAAATGCCTTTTCAAAATATGGAATATTCCTGATATTTTTGGAGATATCCGGAGAATACCCTTGAATATTATGAAACATTTGAAGCAACTTCTTGAAATTTGATGAATCAGACTTTTCATGGCCACTTTTCCTCTTCCAGGAGACGCCTTTTTGAGATTTGAAATCCGATGTTTCGTCTTCCAGAAACCATCATGAATTTTTTCAAATACAGACTTGGATTTGGATACATTTCTTATTACCTTAGGACATTCCGAAAGCTACAAATCATTACAAATTTCGATTTTTAAACGTTTCTATTACATAAATTTACAATACCTTCATTTTTTAAAATATTAATATTTGAAGCAAGATTATTTCAATACTATAATTGAAAAAAGGTAATCAGCATCGAAATACTGGTAGGAATTTCTCACATTTCTCTTCATCCAAGTGTGACAAAAAAAAGCGAAAAAAATAGGTCAGTATTCAACAAAAATTAGGTGATGGTGGTTTTAGGAATGAAAAACGACCGATTTCAAATTTGATAAGATTATCTTAGAGGTGAGGTCGTTTCGATAAATCTGTTCAAATAATGTATGAAATAATAAAAACGGTTCAATGATATTAAGGATTTTCCATATATTTTCATCTTCAAAAAATACACAGTACGTCAGGACGCCACTGATTAGTTCCAGTGTTTATTCAGTTATTTACCTTGTAATTATATACTATTTTGAAATTTCTAGCGGTTTTCTAAGAAGAGTAAGTTTCGGCACCTGCCCAATGTTCGTATCTATCAAATATTATCTATCTAGTAATTAAATAAATTACTGTTAATAACATCAGTATTCATGATTTGATCTATTAATTTCTGTAATTATTTTTACGACTAATCCGTCAGCTTTTCAATAGAGGTTGGTGCATATCGCAAATCGCTCTGTTAACCATAGAAGTAAGTAAACCAATCATTTCACGGACACTTGAGGAGAACTATCAAAAGCATAACGTGTAACGTGATTGATATATTATAGATCGGTTTGAAATCTGGGTAAGTGGGGCAGATAGTTTGATTGTCACGATGTTTACACTCGAATGATGGTAAATTGAGTGAAGAAAGACGCACATGAAAAATTTTGTCGTTTTGTTTTTCATTGAGCATTTCATAGGCTTCCAATTATACCATCGAATTATTGGGAAACTGAAGTCAATCAAAATTTCAGCAAGATTGAATCTACAGTAGACTCAGTTTTTTCTAATTGAGATTTCACGTTGAATATCATGAATATGTATTTATATACAGAGTTTTATCGATCAACCTCCAATTATGTCTAATATTGTAAGAATCACTCACTCTGGTTCTTGGAATCCAGCCGGCAGAACATTCCTTTTAGAAATACTATGGTCTCTAATAGAAAAGATTGAGCATTTCACATGAAGAGTTTCTTTGAGAGTATGTCCTTGATCTTCCATATATTCTATAATGAGTGTTTGATAGTATATTTGTTTCCCCTGAAAAATAATGAAGAAGAAATGAATAAAACATAAGCATAACGAACGAAGGATAAATTTTGGATTTTCAATAATAATATTCCAGGATCTCATTTCCACTCTTGGAATGTGTGTCTATATTCTGAATATCAGAACAAATATAAAGTTTTTGATTCATCAAGTACCAAGATGGATTAAGAATAACCTACAATTTTATTATACACATGTATTTGATTAGGATTGAATCTTTTCTTCAATTATATATAAAAACAAGAATACAGACCATGTGTTGTCAGAAAGAATTTTCAGTTAATCAGAGTGATTAACCATATGTTGAATATGAATAAGTTTGAACGAATTCAAAAATAGATAACATAACAACACTTATCGATGATGCTAATAGTTTTTCAGATATTGGGGGTAACTTTATTTTTGTCAGTGGAACGCTCTATTTATTTTTATTGCGTTCAATTTAGTGCCTCCTCCTTACTCATGTATACATATATCATTTCCTTCGAAAAGAATGGGAATGGTCCAATATTTTCGAAACTGCTTATGGAAATATACATTCTGAGATTTTTCAGAAAGGAACGAGGAAGTTTCTCAGATGCTCTGATTTGAAAAAAAAGTTACCCTGATTATCTGAAAAATTGTTAGCTGGGCTATTGGCATTGCCGATGCCGACGTTAAATCAAGCATTTTTGAGAACCATCCTGAAGAAACTTTGATGAAATTTTCTCGTGCTCTCATCTGAAATATGAGAGGGTGCAGGGACTTCTGAAATACACTATATATGATATAAATATCTATCAAATCTCATGGGGCGATTTTCTTTCATTGAGTGTCGATCGGGTTCAGTCCAAATATATTTTTTTTGGTATTGAGTTGTTGAAGAGTTGGACGTTTGAAGTACAGTTCATGAAAATGTATTCTCGTGGTCCAATGCTAGTTATCGATTTTGTCATGAGAATCACAGAAATTTCTCGAGGAAAAGTTATAATCTACAGGTTCTCATACAGTATTCCAAGCAGTTAGGGAAAAATTGAAAACTTCTTTACTTTAGTTGTGAGGTTGCAGTAAAAATTTTGGCCTCTGAAAATGAGAACTCTTCGTTATTTGGCCGAGCCTTCGAAATCTCTTCCTTCATAAAGACATCAACATGATGTTGCTACAAAGAAGTTAATAAACTAACCCCTTAGTATTCTTCCTATATTAGTTACCCCATTGAGTTTCAACTGACGAACCCTTCGATATAGATCGTGGACCGCAAAGAATCACATATGAATTACGAGAATTACGTTGGTTGAATATCGAAAGTAGACGAATTCTGCACAGTTCTTGCCTCTCCTACCAACTCATCATAAGCAAGTCACCCTCTCACCTTCATAGGAAAATTCGATTAAGCTCTGACATCCACAATCTGAATATTAGATATGGAGGTACTTCAACACCACCTTAACCCCATCCCTCAAATGATAAAAGCTAGGAGCATGTCAAATTTCATAAACAGTTTGAAGAAATTTCTATTCCATCAACAGTGTATGAAATAAAATGGATAAAAGAATACACATCATTTCAATCATGCATCAATTGACTATAGGTATCACGAACATTTAGATATGAATTCTTGTCATCTTTATTATATGTATCAATACATATCGACGTATTGAGGTGGAGTGGAAGAGCAATTTACAATTATTTATCATCACCACCTAAATTGAACTCCGCCTTTTACTCCAAATTATCTTTTTTTTTCGTATTACAAAATGTATGTTTAGTTTGTGAGTAATAATGACGGTAATTATTGTTATAATCAATATTATTATTATATTAGCAACTCACCGTTTGTTTATTGACAACTCTAGTGACAGCGCACCTATAAACGTCCTGTAGATCGAATTCAAAAACAGCAAGAGCGCCAGTTGCATCAGTGTGGGGCCGACAAGCAATGTCAGGGTAGTCTCGCAACCCCTCGATGTACACCCCCTTAACGGTGGAGGACATTGGAACTTCTACTCGCATTTGGTTTTCACTGCATTTCACTTTCGGTGGGGAAACTGCAATAAAATTAACTCGTTCAACATTCTCTTTCCATTCTAGATTCATTTCTATGATTACAAGAATGGAAAGACCAAAAGCCAGAAGCATATCAGGCTCAGAATCAGAAAATCAATACATCTGTTTGTGCTCTGTAGTGTGATGATGTTATTATTATTATCAGAAAAATATCGTTCATGTTATTGCCATACCACTATCATATTTAAAATTTCGCAGCAGAATGTACTTATATTTTTCCTCTATCAATTCATTTATTGATTAGGGATACCTCTGAAAATTGATATTTTTTTTCAATCCGTTCAAGTCTTCATTTCAATTAGTTTTTGAAGCTTGGGAACACTCCTCTGTAGTATATAGATTCATAGAAGTCGGTTCAGCTGGCTTATCAACAACAGAACGTTTGAGATCTGTCATACCGCTCGAAAATTGAAACAGATAATAATCCATCTCACCCAATACCCGCAAGGCGGCAACCCATGGCTATTCAAAAGCAAAGTCCATTCTTTGGATGGATGATCGGGAGCTATTACGGCAGTGATAGGACCTGAACCCCTCTGCGGTGCTGCCAAAGCCCTGAAGAAAACATCCATCGGAGATTGGAGGAGACCCGAATCTCAAGAATAGTGGCACAAAAATACAAGCGTTCCTGTCAATGCACTGAGTGATTAGTTTCGAATAGTCACAACGAACAAATGTTTTTTTTATAGGAACGACTTGTATTCCACATGTTATTCGAAAGAGGGTGAAGAGAGCTTTTCAAACATTCTATACCGGGAGTCCCAGAGGTTTTAGGGCAGCAGATATTTCAGTTATTTGCAGAAAAAGAAATTGAAAGAAAAAATACGTGCCGTAGGAGACCATAAGCTTGTTCATACATCATGGCAGAAATCACCTCTAACTTTTGTTTTTTAAATCGCACCCCATGTTTGTTTTGGTTCAACTAACAGTCCATTTCATCTCATTCTCAATGATGTATCATGTTAGCTAGAATGGCATGCGGAATTATGGAAAATAAAAATACAAATAAAATAGTAATTTATAGGCTCATCTGTATTTTGGACAATACATTATACTACAGAAATTGTTGGCCAGCACTTGCCACACATGCACAGAGTCGCCGAATCAGCGCGCGAGTTACTGGAAACTCTAATCATTTCCGAGGTAACGGTATACACAAGCCTCAGTAATTTTCTTGGTTGAATCTTCAATATCTATTGGTTGACTTTCGAAGACAACTCGTTTCGAATATCCCCATACGAAAAAGTCGAGTGGCGTGAGATCTGGAGAACGTGTAGGCCATCGAACACGTCCACAACTTCCTATCTACCCAATAACAAATTCAATTTTCTCGATTAACTATCTTCACAACTACATATTATGATGTTCCGTTGAATAAAGAATGATCATGGAAACAACTCAAAATGAGATCGAAAATAGAATGGAAAATAGAAAGAAAACTTATGAGCGTTAAATGAGCAGGAGCTTGTAAATTTTCAAGAGAATTGATGCATGCTCAGAATAACCGATTATTCTTGTCCAACTTACGATGGTTGTATCTCATAGGAGATACATTTTGGAACGGACAGACATTTTGCAAATGCTGCATTTGAGGCCCTTATGAAATTTCCATTAGAATCGAAATAATAAGGTCAAAAAGTTGGTGAAAACGTTTGTGAGTGACCAGCCAAAGATCTAAATCAGTATTGTACATCACAACTATAGCTGTAAAGATCAAGCTCAAACATTTCTCGAACAAGAATGACAAAATGAGATTGGGGTACTCACGTAAATGACAGAATAATTGAAAGGCTGAAAGATTCTCTAGTGACTATAATATATACCGCCACACATGCTATATTTTCCAATTCATTTGGTATTCATATATCTACATCATATCATAATAGGTAGCCAACAGAATAGCAAATGAGTCAAACAATGTGGGTGTAAAAGATACCGCAAGGTAAGCTAGTGTACCTATAACAGGTTAGTGAAATCCTGTTACAGATCAATATCGTTGAATAAATAATCCTCTAAACGTTTTTAAGTCCACAAAATGTCCTAGCTGGTGATCCTAATGCAGGCGTGTTTGAGACAAATTAATTCACTTTGACCAAGAGCATCTAGAAAAGGGCGATTTATCTGGATACATATGAATACCTATTTCAAAGTAGAGTCGGGGGTAGAAATATTAGTGTCCTGCTTGTTGGAATAATGCCAGAGAATGATTGTCATACAGAAATGAACGAAATTATATTCAAGAAATTATTTCAAAATCGTGTATCCAATGGCCTTGTAGAGTTTGGGGCATTGGGATCTTATATAAACCGTGAGAGATACAGGGCCTGTTAAATCGTGGCAAAACTGAGTAATTTGGTTTTATAAAAGTCTTTCTTCTCATCCGACAAATTTCGGAGATATCTGGAAAAAAATAAATTTTCTGAAATCGTTTTTATTTCTTTCAGCATATATTAGAAGGGATGTTCCAACATAATTGTCAGCTGATCATTGCTATCCCTCCTTCCTTAAAATATATGGTGTTATCACTCTCGGAATCCGACGTTACTACTTACAACTTACTTACTATTTATCCTAAAAACTATGGAAAAATATTAAATTTGGGGAAATTAGTCTCTCATAGAGAATGCATTTCTTTTCCACACATGGTTTTTGTCTGAGCTGTACCTATGGAAGCGTTTGAAAAAATTTGAATCGAAAGCATCTATAAATATTTAATTGGAATGGCGAGAACTACAAAAAAAACTAAGATCGACGATCTAAGTATATCAGGATTTATAATACGAAAATCGTGTATTTTTCAACTAGAACGACAAAGTAATCGAATTCAATGCCTAGTAAAGTCTTTCCTGATGCTTACGGTTTCCAAACTTTTAAGAAAAATTCCAATATCTTCATTTCCAAAATTCCACCACTGGCGAACACAATGTTCCCCGAACATTATAAGATTTCCTTACGTGTTGTCAAAAGTTGAAAAAGTCCTCCATTCCAAATTATTTGGTTTTGCAAATATATTGTTATTTTTATATTTGTATGTCTATTGACACAAAATGGTTGCAATGAAAACTAAAATCTTGAGTGGAAAACTATGGCTAGATCATAGATTAAACAATTGCAGATGCAATTGCAATTGCAAATTTCTAAAATGCCACAATCGACCCTGTATCTCTCAAGGTTTACGAAATCCAATGATAAATCTCAAATTTGGTCCAGCCTGAACAATATGGCTAGGTAAGTACTTGTCCGAATCGAATTGGCCTTTGCAGTTCCTTCAAAAAAAAACTCGATACTTAGTACGATTATCGTTGACCGCCATGAAATGCGGAGGAAACATACATTTTCTGCATGGTTAGATCGAGCTAATCGAGTCTTGATACAAAAAATCAAATTGGTCAAGGTTCTTTATTCCATTTATTTCAAGTAGCGTACGCTGTGAGTTCACGAAAGTGAACTATTATTCGAATCGACCAATGTCATCCGCTTTACCGTATCTTCGATTTCCATGATATTTCGAATCCGGTATATCACTCACGAAATTCTATATAGGTAGGTAGAATTCATCAAACGGTACCTCTCCTGTTTGAATACATGCATTCAACTTGCTTGCGAGCCATCTTATGTAACAATTTATTCTGTACGTGAAATTAACATGTTAGAAGTCCTTGAAATGCATACAAATTAATTGTTTCGCTCATCATACGGTGCGTTTCCTGCGGTCGGACCATGCGAACGCAGTCCACGTCTGGTATGATAAACTGCTCAAAATATTGAATGGTCGATGCACGTCTGGAAATTGTCTGAATTTTGATAGACACCACAATTTCATATTTCACTGGAATATCTCCATTTTTTTTCCTTCATCCTTTGAAGGTAATATGAGACTTTTCTTTGTTACAGCCTAATGAAGAGGCTATTTCCTAATAGATATTTCTAATAATGACAGTTCTGTCAATGATTTTTTGAGGGTGTGTAATAATTGAGCAATACGAATATTTATGAGAATCATACACGAAGACCAAAAATTGTCCTATTCGGTAAAAACTATGCGAAAAATGACAACTTATTCTTACACAGAGGCCCCCTTCTAGTAGGTTGTAGAAATTTCTTGGAATGACATCCAATTGATATTGCAGTTTGTTCCAAAACGCAACTCTAAAATTGGTCAAACTTTTCTTGGTTCCACGATTCTATATGCAAAATCTTCGAATAAATCGTTTCATTTGTCGACTTCGTGTTTTGAGTAGCTTATCCTGTTCGCCTTTGTCCATTGTTAGTTACACAAGCTATGCGAGGTTGTTGCGGTTTGCTGGTTTCGTCGGAGATTTTGTTCCCCGAGATATATCGCACTCCAGAGGCGGACAAATTCCTTCTCTTTTACTGAGAAACGCACATGACGCAGGAATTCTTAGAACTTGTCTGGCAGATTACAGAAGAACGGCGGTGCTAAATATGGCGCGCCTACAGCGGCGAAAATTTGAAATAGCCGATCATTCATCAAACGATTTGTTCGTTATTGCTGACTTCTACCATCATACCTATGCTCCAATCAATCAATCAAAAGTTGAGATGTTAGGCGTATTTTCAATACGGAAGAATTTCTAATTTGAAAGTGTGTGTCAGGTGAGGATGGTGGATAATTCGTAGGAGTCGTAGTTTTGTGATGACATATCAATTTTTTCCGTATTCGAAATACACACGAGAACCTCCTTTCTCTCCCTGTTTGTTCGTGCTATAGCCAAATGTTCTTATAGCACCTGAGAATTTATCCATTCAATAGCTTCAATTAAAGAAAGAATGGTGTATAATTGTGGTATCGGAGAAAGTGCCTGCAAAGTTCCATAACAATCCAAGTAAATATATGGAGTTCTTTCAAAGAGAATACCCAAAGATAAGCTACTGAAAAGATGGGTACTCTTGTTGCGTCATATGCAACAAAAAAAGGGACTGACTAGTCAAAATAAATGGGAATCTGATCTTGTTCAATACCTACTCATATTTCGTGGAGGATGGAAGAACTGTCGCAGAGAATAACTGAACATAGTGTCGATTCTCGAGAGGCGATGAAAACCGATGACCTCCAGTTCTGTTTGAGATATCGGACCGAATGTTAGAATTGAAACACAAAGTTTTATTCTCGTGTTGATTTAATTATTTCAATTCTCAGTTAATAAATGGAGTCTCTAATAATCAAAGTTCATGAATGTTTTCTTTCGTGAATACGTTAGAAAAGATCACCAACGGATTTCAGCTACCCCGATAATTTGGATTGGATATGGATTTCCATTTCTAGAGTTACATGGAGTCTGCGCAAATCTTTGACATCGTGACTTACAGCTAGAACAAATGGGATCAAGTTATATATGAATTAGCCGTGCATACATACACACGTATACCTACATCAAGTATCGGCAGTAGCCAAAGATGCCTGATAACTATAAAGGATTTTTCATTTCCTCCTTTTATTTTTTCTTCAATTTCACTGCTGTTACACTCGGGTGGAGACAATCCACTAGATTAATCTCCGCATTCTTTACTGAACATTCCACTGAGAACTATCCACACTTCGATGTTCGCATTTTTGAGAATGACTCATATAAATACGTCAATATTGCATTGTGGTTCATTAGTCATGATATGAATAATTTTTGCTAATAATCACAAAATGATTCTTGGAGCAGGAAAAAGAGACGCTTTCTGATATTTCAACGATTGCATATCCTCTTTGGTGAAATCAAGTCCTCATGTCTAGAAGGGACTCGAACCCAGCCAGAAATGAAGCTGTAGCGCATAGGACCACTGCTACTGATCTTGGTACGGTTCCCTGTGTAATTCTCTAGGTGAATATGATTTTCTTCATTTTTGTCGTGATATTCAAACCAGTATTTCCTGTACACGCCTTACACATCTATATGCACACCCATTCACACACCTGTATGTAAGATTTAAATATGCAAATACATATGGACAAAAAACCGAAAAATATTTTATTATAGGGCAAATAAATCAATGATTCACTGATATCCGTACGAACAGATACCTGTATTGCGTGGTTAATGGTAACATCACCAATTCTTTGAATGAGGCCAGATGTAATGAGAATGTATGCGTATAACCTTGTGGTAGATATGTACTAAGATATATTGTGCATTGTAACATTCCACTTTTCCTTTCATTTTGCGTTGTCAACATGGAATCTCAATTGAGTGAAAAGATGATTTACTTATATTTTACAATTCTTAATGAACATCATATAATGAAGATAGGGCTATTGGTATAGTCTCATGACTTGAGGCTACATTGACTTGACTAGCATCCCATGCTCAAGCTCAAGAAAAACAGACACAATGTATATAATAGACTATTTTTGAATAGCTAGTGTAATTCTTTTGTTTTTTACAAATATGAAGAATTTCAGATCTGAAAGTAGATTCAACATGTTCTTTTTTCATTCAACACCTTTCGGGTTTCAAGGAATCTCCCGGTAGGGACTTGAAAAACGGCGAAAACAAAAAAGAAATAGCAATGTATCAACTGTATAATCGTCGATGACTACAGACTATAAAACCGTAGGTTGAAGGAGTGGACATCGAATCTTGCCTTTTTGGGACACAGGAATACAGAATAATACACTAGCCTCTCGAAGATCCGCCATAAAAAATAAAAAAAGTGATTCCGAATTCATGAGAATTCATCAGAAGAATTATGGTCCCATAGTTGACCAGAGTCGTATTAAGAAGTGAGGTGATCTTTTATCTTTATCTTATCTATTTTCGTAGTACACAGCTCAGGACAGCGAAGCACACATATTCACCCTTTTTGTTCCTAATTTATTGACTCCTTTCATGAGAGGTACTAGACATGTCATTATATAATAATAATAATATACGCTTTCATTGATAGATACATAGGAGTAGGGCAGAAAAGATATAGAGATAATGTTTTAAACAAAAATTAGAATCTATCAAACGGCAGAGTTAGCTCTCTAACGTTCCAGAGAGGAACGAAAAAGTGCTATCTTCCACAGAAATTCATCCTGAATATTCTGAAACATATATAACAAAATTTCCGAAATGTGATTTGAATATGGAAAGTAGGCTTTCGAGAAACATATGTTTGATTTTCAAAGTTCACCTGCCAATGATCATAGTATATAAACACACCAATTTCAGAACAGACAATATCATCACCTCCAATATCACTCATTTAATAAGCTGTGACACAATATCTTCAGGTGACTATCATCAACATTTAGGATGAGTTCGTTCAGTAGATCTAGAGAAATATAACGAACAAATGTTGAAAGATGAAGCAAATTATCAGCAATGATTATTATCTCCTGGAGGCTGAAATTTTGTTTCATTCAGCTAGGCACAATTTTCTGTTAGTCCGGTACTGTATAGATGGTCATTTTTCAAAGCAAATGGATTGACTTGACGAAGCAAAAATGGAAATGAGTATACATTGTGATTCAGCTCTTGAAAGACTGATGGTGACGACGAAGTGGTTTCAGGCTCATAAAATCACAACATCCATATAATTTTACGACGAAATGTGTTTTTGTTATATTTGTCCATTACCCACAGGAATAATTATCCATTTCTTCCATACATAAACAGAAAATGTCGACTTATTATGTTTCTTTGTACAGTTTCTCGCATGAGATCTATCACTTCCGCGATGTCACCGAATCTTCCATGTGGAGTTAATGTATGTAACTCATCAATTTCCAACTCTTCTTCCCCCAATACCATGTACTCAGAAGTTATATCCTCATTGGTTCTCATTGTGATTTTAATTGTTTGTGATATTATTGATACATTAATTTTTTTCATATGGGTACATAGTCTATATTTCTCATGATTTCATGCTATATTCATCTATAACGATACGATTCGCAAAGTTTATCATGTCAAGGTTCAGAAACATCAAATTCTCATGAAGAAATCAGACACAGGATGAATTGAACATTCGAGTGTTACCTTAGGGTCATCGACCACTTCAAGTTAAACTGTACGATTCTGATAATGAATATATTTTTTTATGGAATACAAAGTGGAAAAAAAAACAATATGGGCACTCTTTTCCTTCTGGATGAAATTTGCTTATATCAGCGCAGCAGGTAGCAGTAAATATCACGTCGGAAAAAATTATTATCAATTAATCTAAAATATTCAAACACGCATGAGTTTAACATTCCTCATAAATAATCATCACACACACATACCAATCATTGAGATGGCTAGTCGTGCCCAGACATAAAAAATATACCGTTATCTACTTCTCCAACTTCAATCCTGCCAACACCAGGGGCTTATTAACATCCGCTGATGATATTGAAAGTCTTATAATGTTTGACAAAATCCACCTGAATTTCAAAATTCACCAAAAAATATGTCATGATTGAATGATAGGTAGGTAGATAGGTTTTATAGTCGATGAGATTAAGTCGTAAAATTTTTCCAAGTTGGGCACAGGAAAGTGAAAATGTCCAGCGAAACATCAATATTTATAAAAATTGAACATTTAGAAATATGTCTTGAGAAACAGCTTACTTGAAAGGGTAAGTTCCGTAAATTCGTTACATTTCGAAAAAGGTAAGAACCAATAGGTATCTGATATTTTGTCATTCTATACTATCATAATGGATATATTAATATCAAAATCTGAACAGTGTAGTGTTCATTTCTCAAATTTATCAACATCACAGTGATGTCAATTTCCATACTGTTTCTGATGCGGTGTTGATTTCACACCAAAATTATGTGTCGACATTTCACACTGTGTATCGTGAATTATATGTTAATAGTATGATACAGCCCTTTGAAATATTAATGTGTACTGCTTGCTAATCAATAACCAATTCACTAGACCGATCATGTATTCTTCACGATGACATCGTTCATTTCACAGTATCTGAATTACAGTTGGGTATTTTAGAGTCTATTATATATCCAGATTACCAAACATCTTCCAGGTGAAAATGAAAATGTAGACAAAATACAATGTTTGAAAGTATCTGAATAGAGAGGGTGAAGGGTTTTCTTCTGCTTGATAGAATTTGAAAGAAATGAGGTAGTAGATGATAAAGTAGACGTTAGCACTGAAATGGGAAGGAAATACTCTTTACTGGTTACAAAGTCCAAACACAAGATGAACGGAAAAATCCCAAAACATCCAAATACATTCAAATAGCAAAAATCTGAACCACAGCCATAGCTCATATTTGTGTATGTAACGGAATCAATAACATTGTTGTGAAATTTACATATATTTGCGAAATTATCTGACAAGCTGTTGAGCATCCACTTCAGGATACTTTATTTATACAGGGAATAGATGACAAAACAATTGTATTTTACGAGACAATCAATAAGAAAACTTCCAAAATGAACTTAAATGCGATGGCATTCAGCAAAATATATAAACTATTTGAATACATTTTCTGTTATGTCACTTTCATGTATATATGATGATGACGATGCCTGAGGATGAAACATAAACCCTAGTCATGTAACCTCATCAGGGGTGAGAAATTCTTTGCTTTCGAGTCTACAATACATTTCTTATGTAGTTCCTCTAGTTTCTGATGTTCGTGAGTAACCGTAACCCAATTGTTTTCGAATCATACCCAACTTCTGTTGATTGATAGATACACTTTCAGTACTTTCATTACCTTTCGAGAATAGGTATCCCACGAGGTAGCCCATAAATGGAATGCTGTGAAGAATAAGATTGACTATACGAATATTTATCATCAAGTTGAGCATATTTCAGTTCACGATATCAGAATGTTGCCCAAGGCACTAGTCACTCTAGTTGACCTACATGAACACATATTTATTTCTTCATCAAGTCTTTGTCGAAAAGGACGTGAATATAGTTCAATATAGACGACAAAATCGATAATGAATAGATTGAAAAAAAAAATGATGAACGTAGCAGAGTAGGTAACCATTTTTCGTACACTAAGGCTCGGTCAAATCTGTACGACCCATTCACATTCACAAACTCGTGTTCCGTTTATATCATTAGATATTAGTGGGTCAATTTTTTGTCGGCATGCATGGTCATCATATGATTAAACCTGTTGGACAAGATTCGGCGCACCCAGACGAGCAAAAAGAGATGGAATTGCCCATCTTTTCTCCGTTATCCTTCGCTGTGGTGGTATTGCTGATGGGTGAGGAATTTTATTTTATAGGTTCTGGTCGGTCCGGTACGGGTGTAATACATCTTGTGTTATGGCCAGTAATGATGTTTATGGCCGCACACATAAAACACCCAATATCTCTTCGATTTGCGTTATTCTTATTATAAGGTCAGACCCTCAGTCAGACCAAATAGATCAAAGGGTGATGGAAATTGCATGGTACAATATTGTTTTCATCAGAAATGGAGAGGGATGAACTAGGTTAAATTAAAAGAATGCATTATTTCATTAACATCTCGGATATCGCAAGAATTCGATGAGAGTGGATTTTGATATGCTGTATGAACGAGCTCATGGTTTCCTTCGACACGTATCCTTTTTCAATTTTCTTTTCTGCGAATACCTGAAATATCTTCTGGCCTAAACGCTAAATCTCTCCTCATTTCTATACCATTTGCATTACCCTTTATATCTGCTGTGAATGAATAACCGGATTTCTTAGCTATATTAGATTTCTCATCACTTTTTAATTGATGTATGAAACTTATTGTTCATCAATCATTGTCTCCTATTTCAGTCAGTGGAGTAACCAGAAATGTAATAGCAGAGTCCTCTATAACATTCACTTTGATGCACACAGCACATTCTTCGACGGTGGATGAATTCAAAATGCTCTGGACATTGTAGATTTTTAAGCAAAAGAAATGAAACGCAACCACAGTAAAGCATTCAAGAGGATCTGAATATCAGACGAGTTTTTGACAGATTGCTTACTACAGGTTGCTATTCTTAAGAACATTTTTCCATGATATACTCGCTTAGTGACATTCATTCGAGTAAACCCAAGAAGAAAAACACTAATTTGAAAAATATGAACGAATAATACAAACATTAACAGGCAGTAATGGTTAAATGTGTGGAATCAAGTAGATATTACTGGAGTTTTTGAATATTTTGATATGAAATAAATATTCATTACAGTTAATTGAATTTAGATCCATACTTTTCACACAATCTTGCTAGCAGGATCATCAAGTCATGCATATTTCTCTATATATCTCTATGTTCCACATCGATCGGATCAAAGTTAACTAATTGTATTCTGCACTGGAAGCACTAAAAAAGTGCGATTTAGGATAAAAAATAAATTATTCAAATTTATTATCATTGGGCATATCAAGTTTAAAACTTCACATCTCACTATAATTATAGAGAGATAAAATGAAAATTCCTTCAGACCCATTGAACATCTTAAGCTTCGACTGTCTAGAAGTACAGATATACCTCTTAAAAAAGTTCTTCTATCTGTTTCACTGAATCTGTTTCAGTTCAACTTGACTCAAGATGATATTCAGTTTGAAGTTATATCACTTAACATACATCCGAAGACATTTGACCTCATAGCAAAATCTCAGATAATATGCTATACAAATGTATGATGTACTTCCATTAATATTCAAAGTGTGCTGAATGTAAATATTATTGGTGAATGGTAGATATTGAAATGTTTCTCACACTGTGGATCTGTGATATCTTTCGATAAGCGTTTTGTCAGATATTTCACTATAGATGTCGATTTTTGAAAAAATATATAGATTATTTTCAATTATTCATTCCCGTTTCTACTTGAAATATCAATCAAGACCTTACGATAATACTCCCTATATATAGAATTTCACTGATTTTGCCTTCATCCATAGCATACCTTCAACTATCCTCTCAACTTTCTGACTCTAAATTTCTAATAATTTGTCATTGATGAAATTTCTCATTATTTTTTTCAATATTTCATTACGCAAATAACATATTAGATATCATTTGTCGAAAACTTTTCTTAAGGGTCACCTTGTGTAGTGTGTATTCAAAAGTATTGGAATTCCAATAATAATTCCATCGGACATTATACTTGATAATGATTACGACATGCTGTCGGTTTAATATTTTCTTCTTTTTGGATCTGTTGTCGACTCTGCTGAGTTATGAGGAGGAAACTTGAAAAACCAGAACCCATGCACTTGATCGGCACCTACTCAACCATCTGATGTGCTGTTATTACAGTCAATACACCTTTTGTCTACATACGAAGTTTATGGCTTTAAAAACGAAGTTCGAAGAAAACGAACAAGAAGTTAGGAATATATAGTGTTCTAAAATTACAATTTCAGTTCCTTAGGAAGTCGAATGTGGACTCAAATGGAATATTATCTACTCATATCTCATGAGGAAGGATGTACACGGATGGTGGAGTATATATGATGAAAAATCGTTTCTTCTACAGGTTGTTACATCTAAAATACACATCAGGAATCCGTATATCTTGAGTTCTGTTGATAATATCGATCTGATAATTGATACGCAGTTATGAGCTATTATTTCACCTTCAATGCGAATATTTTCAGTTTAGCGCTAATTCTGACTGCATCGAACGTGGGTGTTGCTTGAAAAATGATACGATATGTTTTTGATTACATTCAGAGTTCGAACTCTCCTTCTGAGGCATACAGTCCTGTGATTTTGATGATGTATTTTATTTGGACACTATATAAGACTGGACAGATACGGATTTCCATAACCCAAGTATTAAAAGAGCGCCTACTTTTTTGTGCACCATGAAGAAGATTTTTGATTTTTCATTTCGGTTCCCGATCACAATCAGATCAAGGATATGCCATAATTCTGTCAGTGTATAGTTCAGACTGATTTGTGCTTTTTCTTTGTTATGAAGAATAAAGGCGACTTTATTTCAGTGATGAATATCGGAAGTTTTCTTTGCTCAACATCTTATATAGATTGGTTTGTAAAAGTAGTTCAGCAAAAAGAATGTTAGTCCAGTCTATATCCATACAGTTACTCTATAAAAAAAGTTGCGGTCCTTATTCAATGTCAATTTGAAATGGTCTCAGGTACCTCAAGAGCTGGCTAGAAATGATGGTAGAACAGTCATATCGTTCACCGTTCAAAAACGGATTGATTGGCTTCTTCAGACTCGAAAGGATTCAAGTCATAAAATTTAAATCAGTGGCGTTATATGGATTAATTATGATCTTTAGATTACTTTGCTCAAATTCGTGATCTATTCACGTTTTAGTACCGTCATACAAAAATCTTCCATATCCAAGAAATATTTCTTATCTACAGACATATATTATATTATATACAGACACTTCTGATGGGAACACCCCTGTATCTTCCCTAATTATTGAGTGAGGATTCTGAAAGTTGCAGGAGCGGGAAGAATGCCGAAGATACACTCCATAACCGAGTGGGGTCGTCTTCAGTGATTTTCCCCCGCTTTGGACATTTCTGAAAAATTATATTAGGAGGCAATAAGATAGGTCAGAAATCTCTTTGGAATCGGAATCAAGACATCGAATATACTATTGAGACAACCTTTATCTGAAAAATTTTCTAAAAAGAAATTTCCTAAAAAAATCAAAATTGTCTCACTTTTCACATGGAAGCACCCTCGTATCTTCCGTAATTCTCGAGGTGCAATACTGAATTTCAAAGGAGCGAGAAACATACCAGATATGTAATGAGTGACTCAATATGGTAGTAACAGTGATATTAACTTCTTCGATGAACGTGATGGCATTTACTGGATTAGAAGTACGATTTGGTTCTATATGTGTATTTATTCAATTAAACATATTTCACTTGTATATAGGTAGCATAACACAGCTTCTGCGACTATTTCACTTGAAATTATTGAGCTATTCGATATCAAATTGTTCATTAGAATTCTCAATCTCAAAATTGCATGGTGTCATTGGTTTCTATACAAAAAAACAAATATTTAATACAAAATTCCGTGTTCGAGTTATTAATTCAACAATTTAAGTCCACATCTGCCAACTATAGAAGATATTCCCTTCGAACATCACTATAATATTCATGACAAGATAGTTTCCTAGGATAGTATTACTCGAGGTATTACTACTAATGTGTATTTTCTTTCCTCAAACAGTCTTCGCCTAATGAATCCATAAACAATTCTCACAACGCTCGTATCATTGTGAATTCAGACAATATCGCATCATCATAAAAAGTAGCTGAATACGTCAACTTGGATTGCAAATGGAAGAAACTAATCGGTTTCCCATGTGAATTGTGCCAGTATCTATTGTCTTTCTTCAACAAAAATGTTCTCAATTGGAACATCATGTCTCATAAATTGAAAAATATATAAAGACAATGCTATATTAATTTGACAATGAAGTAGAAGGATGAACTCAATCTTATAGGATAATTCTGTTTTCTATTCCAAAAACATGAAATATATAGGCGTATTCTGTCCAAAGAACTTGAAGACGATCGAAGTGAAAAGGTGTTTATTTTATTGTCAGAAATCAAATCTTTTGTAGATATGGACGATACATCCCCAAATGTGGGTCTCGGAGAATGGTTTGGAACTATTTCCACCAAATACCTTCATCAATAATGAAATTATGAATATTTCTACATTACACTAGCTATTCAATGCTCAATGTTATGAGATAAAATCACTCTAAAATTCAGTTGATGTGTGTCTAAATTTTTTTTTTTTTCATCTGTGGACAACACGAAAGGGCAACCTATGATGTTCGAGGAACATCGTGTTAGCCAGCGGTGGAATTTTGGGAAAGAAGGAAGGTGTTGGAATTTTTCTTGAATGTTTGGAGGTTGTAAGCATCAGGAAAGACTTCACTAGGCAAAGAATTCCACAACTTTGCCGTTCTATTGATGAATGATGCTTGGTATAGCGATGTTTGACAGGTCTCGAGCTTGACAGTGTAGGGGTGACCAGCTTGAGCTCGTCTGGTTTGTCTGCTAGGAATCGCTTGTGGAGGTAAGGGGTAAAAATGAGCCCAACTTGTTTTAGTCAGTAAAAAAGTTTTTTTCTCTCTTATTCACTCTCATCGTCTACTTAAAAGTATCGTTCTTCACACATTATATTATATTAGGTATATCTATAGTCTAGAATAATTGAAGATTTGGTTGGGAACATATATTTTATCTCAGAGCGTGTTATGATATCTTTATTATATATACAATAAAATGATTACACGTACCTACTTACTCAATTATATGAAAAATTTTATTTGTATATATGCAAGAATATAAAAAATATTCGAGAATGAACTGACTTTATTTTATATATAAGCCATTCAGGCTCTGTTTATTACTCACACAAATCAGATTCCGATGAACTTACGAAAATTATTCAAAGTTACGCTTGATGAGCTGTACAAAGTTGTGGTTATCTTTCATGATTCCTCTATAAGAAGTCTGAATGGAGAATCACAGAGGTACAAGAACAAATATAAGACCTCAGAAACAGCTTGCATGTGAATGGCATGATATGATTATCGCTTCTTTTCTTTCTCCTCATGTCGTTATTATCCAATTTATTAACATGATATCCTTATCTTGATTTTCCTCGACTTCCTCCGAACGATTGAGGGAGCCAGACACATAGAAGGAAGGCACGATGACCCTAGATATAAGAGTTGGAAGCACTGGAAATTGCGTTTTTCATTCACTTCGGCTCGAGTTTCGTGTCTAACCACCCGTTGAGATCTTTTTACTGCGACCAATTTTGGTAATTCTATTGTTCAACTTCATTGTTCGGCGTAACGCCGTTTTATCAGGCTTTATCATCACATACGTCTCACTAGAGTCTGTTCTTCGGAACGACAACAAAGAAATCGAAATTTAACATCAATTTATGGTCATTACAGATGCATATGATTATATGAAAACTCATATGCTTCGGCTGGATATATACAGGGTGTTCTAGATGTTCAGTCATTCATTTCAACAGTTTGTACAGCTTGTAATAAAAAGTCAAGTCATCAAAAATCGTTCACATGAATGTTGCAGAATATTAAATTGAAAATTATTAGAGAGAGAGAGATAGATTTCCAGAAGCCTAAGACGTTTTACTATATGTGGGACCAAACAATGAAATTTTATATTGATTTAAGGTGAACAAACTCTTTATTTTTCGAGAAAAATGGCCCAGCATATAAAACAGGTCTGCGAATATTCCTGACAGAACTTTCGAATTCACAGTTTCCAATATTTTGATGTAGTCACAGATGAAAATATCATTAAGTCGTTAAACACGCAAATTTACTCTTCCAATCAATTTCCTGATTTACTTCTGTAAATCGATTCCTCAAATCCTGCATGTGGATTCATATGTAGTTCATTATTATAGGTCCACATTTGTTCCTGAAATGTTGCACTGGAAAAAATCGAGGATGTCCAGATGACGACATGTATTTGAAAGTTTGTTTTCATTTCATCTAATTTCGTAACAAATATAACTAGGTCCAATAGTGCATATGCCCTATCTTTCATCTACTTCTGCAATATTCTAAATATACACCGAAAAATGTAATGTATAATGTAATGATAATTTGAAATATATCTATTAGAAATTATCTGAACAAATAACAGCAAAGATGACAAGCCTCATTTCATGCACTTTATTACAATTTTTATTACTTTCTTGACACCCTGTAAAATTCTCCCAGTAATTCGTAGACATTCTACTTTTGTTTTCCATATCCAGTCACGTGTCCTGAACGATAGTTATTATCTCATATCTATATGGAGAGTTGCCTTGGAATCTAAATGCCAGGTGGTAGGTGTAGATTGCTGTATAGAGGTACAGTTTACAATGACTGAACAATGATTAGAGATTTCGAAAGTTGTTTTTCAGACGCTATGACGGAGATCTGTTATTAGAAATCAATTAATTTTGACGATGACGGTTGAAATTTTGCTCCAGAGACTATATATGAACTTTGATGTACAAAATACGAACGTAATTTGTGAGTATTGATCTCGCACCAGGGACTATATATGATGGAAGAATGTGTGGAATGAAGGAAACATATCTAGAAATCTTGAAGAAATACTGATCTGAAAATTTAGAATTTCTGATAAACCTCTTTGGGTAATATATTGATCTTAAAGTCAGAGTTCGTTTTTTTTCTATAACCTTTCACAATAATCGGATAGGGAATATTTTATAAGTTCAGTTTCAGTTATAGTTTGTTTATACATGCACGGCGTTGGGTTCATGGTATTATATGTTTGTTCCACACCGTAGTGTTTACTAGGACGGTAAGTTTTTGACTTTCAGGTTAGACCCTCTGTACGATATATGGGGACGAAGATGAGGCCTGGAAAGTCATCTGCAGTCCAAATATGCGGTCATGAATATAAAAGTATCTTTACGATTTCGATGATAAATTATCGATCATTATGTGCTTTGTTATCATGGATCTTCGTATTATAGGTACCTGAAGTTATCGGAAGATATCCTGGGGGTTGAGTATATATAACAATAATTCAGGCCCGAATTTAGCTTAGTGATAATACAGGATCAACCGATTTTGTTTTATTCATTCACATTATTTGAAATTCTAAGCTAGAAAACTCAATAAGGCGGTTCTTAAAATTTTGAAATTGATGGCCGATCGCGAGCATTACGCTCGTTTGAATTTTATCTTAATTATATAATAAGTCCATTGACGCAATATCGATGATATCGATAAGTAGGGTATGTCACGATATGGAAGATACCCATAAATATACAGGGTAAGTACTATCGTTATCCATAATATTGCTATCTCCTAGACCGTCCATAAAAAAATGAAAATCTTTCATCACCTTGGATCTTTATCGTCATCGCTCAAATCCTTAGCGTTTCGGAACCCTCGGAGGCTTCGGATACAAATTCACATCAAGATTGAAACAAGTCATAATAAGGATCATGATTGTTTGGAGAAAACTTCATTTCTTCTCAGATATCTCAGAGACGACAAATTTGATCTGTTCCAGCGATCATAGTGTTATCAAAGAAAGGCAACTTTTGACAAGACAAACGAAAAAGTACTAACCCTGTAAACAGCCTACCTACTTGATAGTCACCCTTCATCGAAGAAAGTGATCTGTCGACATTGACACGCTTTGGATACACAATCGGTACTCACAGAAAGGTTGCATATTGCACATAACTGAATAAGGATTTCGCAAGCTTT
The DNA here is from genome assembly GCA_963576655.1 of Gastrophysa polygoni. Taxonomy (NCBI): domain Eukaryota; kingdom Metazoa; phylum Arthropoda; class Insecta; order Coleoptera; family Chrysomelidae; genus Gastrophysa; species Gastrophysa polygoni. Next base: position 17,118,876 of record OY755087.1, read on the forward strand.
GGGAACGCATCAACTCACCTTTGGCACCGCATAATGCGATACATGCTAGCAAAACAGCCACATTCTTCTCCATCTTCTCGAAATCACCTAACAATCTCTACATACATTCACTCGTCTACCGGGCTTAGAAAGTGAAACGACCAATGAGAAACTAAGTCGCGGTAATGTTTGTCATATCATCTCTATATACGAAAGTCCAAGTAGGCTCTGGCCCCACGATCGCTTGCGCCGCGCTGAAACGACTGAGTACCACCGAACACGCAGACTTGACTTTGGTGACTTCGATGGTCGGTGCATAAGAACGGAGCTCGGTTTTCTCTTTCTGTTTGGGCATTTTCTTCGTCTTTTTTGTCGTGGTTGTCTCGAGCGATTTGAGGTTTCGTACTTGCCTGCGTCTGTGTCACATATGGACATGGTTGGTGGTTGGATGAAGGTTGTTGGTCGATATACCGGGTGTACAGTAAAAACAGCTATTTCGCTGAAATCGCGTAGTAGTACAAAACGAATATCACGAACTTGAGAGTTCAATGTTGAGAGTTCAATGATTCAGTGATTGCTGATCTTGCAGGGTCTTTGAGTATGTCAAATAATTTTTAATTCGAGTTTGTGGTGGTCACTTTGCCTCGTCTAACGTTGTAACGCACCTGGATAAACAAAAGCACCTTTTATTGGTTTCTAGATGATAGGCATTAGACGAAGCTAATGTTTTGTAGGTAGTTATAGTCGCGTAGGTAGGTAGCCTGTTATTTTCTAAATCCCGTCACACCGAGAAGATGTAGGCGAAACGAATAATCATGATTTCCCAAACCGCCTCATTGCCAAATTAAAAAAAAATGACTCATGAAAAACGGTATACCGCAATGTCCAAATAAAAATTTGAATGATGGTTGTTTAACTAATTAGCATTCAAAAGGTCGATTGCGGATCAGTGGCGTACTTCAAGGGATAAATTACCCAGACAGAGCTGACCGTGAAGATCAAGATGACCAATTAAGAGCCTGTATTTTATATCGTTACCATAGCAAACAAATTTCTGGCATTTTTTCCTTGGACAAGAATCATGAGATTACACTGGATTTTTTTGACGTTTATAGGTAAACGTCGAAATGTCATTATCCTAGTATTTTTTTGATAATATTCCGTTTGAAATTTTCCTACCGAATACCTCTTCAGCTTCAATCAAAAACCGGAAATTTTTCTCGAACACGAATATTTAGAAAATTCGTGATCTCGATGAAAACTCCGGTAATAATATAAACTCTCGTGAAAAGTCCATGGGAACCCAAATTTGGTGATAGAACCTAGGCGTTCACGTTGACTCATATAGCAAGATGTATTTAGAAACAATTATCTAATAGGTTTCGTCACATCGAAAGTGATAAAGTATTGCTATCATGTACTGAGCAGTGGTTGTAGTTTTTAATAGGACACGTACATCATTTTTTCTTTTTATCATACTTCTATTCATTACGGATACTGAAACATCTTGAAAATTTTTGTCTGGTCTATTTCCATGCTGTACTTCTTCATCTACCTATAGGATTAAGCCGGAAACTAGAGATTAGTTGCCTTTTTTACTTGGGATGATGATCAATACGAGCGCCTCTTACAAATACAAATCTTATAAATATGTGAAGAGCTGATTCATCTGCCAAGAAATGGGTTCTTGTGAGATCAAGAAATAGTGCCTATTTTTGTAATTCTACTCTACTACTACTGCTGTACTCGGATATCGATAAGATATCTGCTTGATGGTTTCTGTGGGACATTTTTATTACCTTTATCATGTCAACTATCAACTGAGTTTTTATCTTGCAGTTTCCTACGTGAGAATTGATTGAAAAGAAAATTATTTGTACCGTTTCCACGGTGAGGCGAAGCTATTGTTTCCCTGAATTATACCTACTGGGATTGTCACATTGTTGTCGCTAATTATTTTAATTATGGAATAATCAGCCTCAGATTGATATCATGATTATACGATAGGTGGAAAAGAAGTAATTTTTTCAATAATTTCATAATTAAAATGTCCAACAGTAAATAAACTGTGAGATTTTCTCGTGCACACTATCAAGCCTATCGATTACAGACATTACCGTTCTTCATGGAATAGTACTATAACGACTGAAATGGAATATACAGAGTATTTCACGAGGATTGTACTTTATCCCAGTTTGGTTTTCACGTTCATATCCTACTTTTTCTTGGAACTCAAAATAGTCCGATCAGATTTCACATAACTGTTTCCGTTTGGAAGATACAGGACGATTTTGATAATTAATCCATTCTGGAGCCTTCCTATATCTACGAAGTCATCAGAAATACCGTCGAGCTTAGAACTGCATCTAATTTTGAGCAGAATCCAGTGAAGTACACAACAATTTTTTTCGGGGTATGGTTTTGGAGATACGCCAAAAACTTATATTTTTTCGATGGACCACCCTGTATTTTTATCATCTCATGTGATTCGATATTCTTTTTTCATGTCTTTATGTCATTAGACTTTTATGTGAAAAGCCTTCGAATTATCCTCAAATCCGCAGGATCACATAGTTATTTAGCTTCAAATTCTTCAAATTTTTTTATTCTCAAGTCCACTAATTAGTAGTCAAATACGAAATTTTAACAATACTTTTCAACTGACCAACCACTCAACCTCTCATTAACGAACACTTCTATGATCGAAGCACTCAACATACCTCCCCGTCCGATTGAAAACATGTTGAAACCTCTTGAGATTTTGCATAATCATACTATTTCATCAGATATCCTAGGGCAGATCGATTCTAAATTGATGAAGTGTATTAAGTATAATGCGGAATACCTATACAATCAAATTATCACATTCTTCATAACAATAAATAACAATAAAACATAAATACTATTCACAACTCGTTTGTCACAGGAAGATTTGGACATATCTTTGCACTGCTCTTCATAAAAGTTTCTCACATTTCCATAACTATTCTTGGCCAACAGACATATCTGCAAGCCATTCACATTTTTGATAGATTTTTTGAAATCCTTGATGTCGATGTCCACAGATCGCTTGAAATATGGTAACGTCGCATGAAAAACCACATTGACAGTATTGTCGACATTGTCTCGCACGAAAATCTCAGTATCGCCTATGTCGGATTCTTTCATAACCCTCCATTTTATTTTGTAGATGCCGTTCTTCCTGCGGGTAGAAAAAACTCAAGATTAATTAATTTGATTATCATAATAATACGTATGATGGAATATCATATTATGTACACAGTATAAAATTTGACGGTGTAAATTTTTACACCTTAGAGTAGTACAAACATTTTTCACCGAATGGTGTTAACTGTGACACCATTGACAGTGGTCAGTCTGAAAAACTCCGTTTTATATGGTTTAACACCTGCCCAAAGACATTTACAATATTGGACACCGCTAGTGTTCAAAATTGAATCCGCAAGTGGTTGAAACAACACCGTAGAGAGCGAATAAAAACTAAGACGCCATATTAACGCGTCGTTCGTGGTTCCGGTTAACAGTGAATCCAGTCCCTCCAACAGGCCCTTTGAAGTCGGAGGTCGTACGCGTCCTTATCTAACTAGACCTGTACAAGCCTGTTGAATTACCAATTAGATTCCCATTTATACTCGAATTTTCCGTCGTCGGTGAATCGCCAATATCTCTGGTGACAGGTTAGTTTGTTTTACCTCAAATCAATTCAATAGTGCAGTGTGATAAGTATAATGTTATAATATCGATGTTATTGAAAAAGCTCAACTTTTATTTTTGTACATCTTTCCGATGTAAAACGTAATATTTTATTTATGTTCTGTTCAGATAGTATTTTCTACTGTTGTAAGAAGTGTTATTTATGTTTTGACTTCCATTTGAATTTGTATATTATATTATCATCTGTCAGATGGAATGTTTTTCGTTGTTTATCATTGGAGAATAAAAACTTATTTATAAGCTCCATGTTTTTTTCTCACAATACTGCAACTGGATACAGATACCTCAAAATTATTCTGACACATAAAATGATATATGGAACAAAGAACACATTCTTTATACAGTTTTTTACACCTCTCGGAAGTCAAATTGACACCATCGCAGACGAATATCAACAACTACCGGTGTGAAATATGACACCCGGCGGTGTCTATATCCATACACACCATCACAGTGTCAATTGAACACTGCACCAACGTTGTTAAATCGACACAAAAATGGTGTGTATGGATATAGACACCGCCGGGTGTCATTTTGGTGTCAAATATCCCGTCGATTTTCTACTGTGTAACATCGTTTTCATCGTACCATAAGATGAAATAAGAAGAACCAGTTTTAGGAATTGACATTATTGAGAATACAAATTCTCATGGAATTCGAATGGAATTTGAGAAATCACACTTTGGTGTGGTTTCTAAGGAGAGTTTGATATTTGAAAAATCCTAATGTTACCTTCAGATAGTTAAATTTTAATATCTGCTGACTTGGGAAGCTATATATAGAACACACGGTATAAATGTTCTGATCGTGATAATTAACTGATTTCTCATAGAATAAATTAATGGGAAGTTTATTGATTATCATTGACAATTCGTGCAATTAACTGCTAGCCATTAACAAGGAGTGACTTTCATGTAAAGAAATGGAAAAAAAATCGTATTTTTATTTTTACACCGCACTACGTTGAAGAATAACATTACTAATCAATCATATTGGAAGAGGTTGCTTCAATCGATATTCTGAGATAGAATCCAATATCGAATTTCATTTTTATAAATATTCCTTTCATTAAGCAATTAGCTTTTTTTGAATAATTCAGTGAACTATCGGAATTCGCTATTTTATTGTATAATAGAGAAACTGTATTTGGAATGAAATAAAACTAATTCTTGGATGCACAAAATCATCAGGATATCCCAAATGCAATCGTACTCACTTCGATAACTCTCTGAATCTCAAATCTGATAGAATTGAATAATCTCCAGGCATTTTCTCCATGAATTTCGAAATATTCACGTTGACCGGACAATTCAACCTTTCTTCCGGAAGGTCGTACAGCGTTTGATTTGCCAAATATGGCGGTCCCAAACACGTGATTGTTTTGTAGAACGGCTTCAAAAATAGTTGACTCTTGAAATGTCTAGACAGAGGACGCAAAAAACAATCGCATTGTAATCTGTTACCTGGAAACAGTAATGGCCTTCTCACATTTACTATAAGAATCTAGATAGTCAGGAATCAACATTATGTCATATTATTCGTGACAAACCTTCAAAATAAACATCAACATTCGTCTTCACCAGATCAATCAGTTCTGGCACAAAGTTTTCGAAAATATTTTTCCTCAAATCGAGAACAGACATCCGACTAGCTTTTTTAAAATGTTTCCATGGCAAATCTGCCAAAATATTGTTCGCCAAATAAATTTCTGAAATACTTTCAGGCAATCGGAAATAATCATCTTCACTGGTCAAGTCATAGAGTTTGTTGTTTGAGAGATCCAGTGACTCAAGGCTTGTGATATTTCCGATAACACCTAGAAAAATAATATTGAGGAACTGCTTTCGACAAATGATTGAATCCATACCGGTCCTGATATCAGAAATGGCATTATGGGATAGATTTAATTTCTTAACTTTTGATGTTCCAACTGTTATATCCATCGTCAAAACTGGCATCAAATTATAGGAAAGATCAATTTCCCTCAGCTTGTAAGGTATGTATGGATTGCTGGGAAATGACTTTCTTGACAGAAAACTGATCTTGTTGTGACTCAGATCAACCTGAAGAATGTTCAATATGGTTCAATCAGCACTTGTCAGCCACAGAAAAAAAGTAGACTACCGAGTCTGAAGAATATTTATGTATAGAATTCTCATGTTTTGACACTGACTATAATGATAGATCAGTTGTACCAATCATTTTTATATTTCCTTGTGCACATATAGATCATCTTACCTTTTCTATAGATAGACAGTCATCAAGTATTCCATTAGTTTTGTTGTCCAATTTGGAAATTCTGTTATATGACAGATCCAATGTTGTTAGGGAAACGAGTCCTAAAAAATTCACTTTGAGAAGATTGATTGATTTACTGACAATGTATACAAGCACTGTGATTCTAGTGAACCATATGCCATTTCGAATTGAAATATTTCAAACGATGCTTTCTGTTTAGTAGTAACATTCAAATTCGAACACCATGTATAGTAGGCGTGGTTCATAATGTATGCAACATATTAGGAATGTTTCATAACGGTGTCGTGGAAATCGGTTTCTGGCCACCAATATGACGACAATTTTGAAAAATCCACTTTGATTGGGCATAAAGTTAGTTTATTTTCAAAGAGGAAGGTTATTTGAAAAATTTTTACATAATTCAATTTTAGGCTTCAATAATACTATAATTCTTTTACCTCTTTCACCGTGGAAGTTCATTACGGTCAAGAAGATTGGTCTATTGTGAGTTTTTAAATTCAAAAAGTTATTCATTACTCAAATTGAGAAGTCTCTCCCAACAAATCAATATTTAGGTTTCAGTACCATCAATTTCAGACATTCTTCTCTGTTAACTGAATTATTATCTGAACTATAAGTCCATGATTATAATCGAAGAATCTTTTGAAAACCGATAATGATAATGAAGAACATTTGAATAGAATGTTTTCAGTGTCTCCTGCGGTATATTGAATTCAGAGCAAATTATCGACATATATCATCTACGATATACGTTTCAGATGGTCAACATACGTTCTCAAATAATTCGAAACATTCAGCGTTAATTTGACATGACAGTAGAAATGAAACAGGTTAGAATCTATAACTACACAACGTTGTTTACCTTCAAATGCCCCATTGGGAATATGTGTTAAATTGTTATTGGTCAGGTTTAGCAAAAGGACTTGCAGAAGTCCTTCAAATGCTTTAGCACTGATATTGTGGATATTGTTGTTGGCCAAGTTCAATTCGAAAACTACTGGAAGTTTTCCAAACGCGTTTCTCTTCAGGCTGGTTAGGTTATTTCCCTATAAAATAATTATTGAATGAATGATGGAAATGTTGACAATCCCTGTATTATTCTTCATATCCCTTTTATTCATGGAAAAATCAAAGAGAGCAACAATTCATTTGCTGTCGCTATGATTTATCACGTTTATCAGTTGGAGTGCAATGGAGATCGTTGTTTCCAAAAACAGTCAACTGCAACAAAATCACAAAAATAGTTATCCACATGGATGCTTCACGTATTCTTCACGTTTTCTCAATCTTTTGGCAATACGAAAGGAAACCCTGTAATTTACTTGGAACCAGCGGTGGAATGTTGAGAGACGAGGATGGCACTGGAATTCTTATTGAAAGATTGGAGGACGTAAGCACAAGGATATACTTCACAAGGCAGAGTTCATCCAGTCCTGTCTACGTGGATTCGCTCGTGGTGGAATAATAGACAAAATTCCCGAAGAGCTTCGATCTTGGATATATCTATGAAAAAGAGAAATCTCCCTCTTTCATACGACGTTCTGAAGAGGTCAATGAATTCGTATTCGTATGGTCAATTAGTCAGTATCACCGACTAGGCAAATTGTTCTTCAGCTCATGTTTGGCAGCTGAAATCCGAATATGTGAATAGTACTCCAGAACAGGTCGAGTTTGTACTTTGTAGATCATGAGCAGTTGCTGGGGCATGAAACACCCATTTGTACGGAACAGAAAGCCAAGTTTTTGTGAAGCAGTTCTCGCAATGGTCCTCACATGGTCGTCTCATGGAAGAGCGCTGTTGGTGGTGATACCAAGCATGGATATTAACGACCTCATTGGTACGTGATCATCATATTGGGCATTGTGTAGTACGCGTTCTTCTTAAAGATACAAGCTTGAACACTACTAAATTTTCAGATCCCACTTTCGAAATGAAAATGCAATTTCTTGCAAGATCTTTGAGCTGTCTCCGTCTTGCATCTCTGGCCACATTCGATGATACAGGCTTTAGAGGATAAGGCGATATGAAGTTTATCATCATCCGCAAAGCTACGAAACGGGCAGGTGGTCACATCCAATAGATCATTGATGTGGAGCAAGATTGAAGTTGGTGCCAAGACAGATCCTTGTGGAACACTAGCACTGATAGTACTGGTCTATCACTTATGCTAGTCTGTGCTTTATAACCTCTCATATCGCAGTACATACCAGTGGGGATATATTCATGGGTAACATAAATGTGTTAAATCTCCTTGCGGGAAGAAGTTAAGTAGTAAAAGAGCATATTATTACTTGAATTAATCATGAATGTTACATGAATGTTTTAGATTGGTTGTTACAAAAGGGACAAATCAAGCCGTGGAAATATCCAAAGACAAAAATATGTAAAAGCATTAGAGCAACGAGCTTTACTTCTGATGAAGTCGTTCTCCAAAAAGCTATTCCCATTGTTCAAAATATATGCCTGACTTTGTGAAATACGCCATACTCACCTCCAGATAAAGGTACTGCAAAGAGGACAACTCACTGATGGCAACCCACGGTGGATTCTGTATCCCATTATAGTTGAGATTTAGTCTTTGTAGCGTCAATAGATTGGTGAAGCTGCCTTGCCCCAAGTTCTCGCCGAACTTATTATAGCTGAAATCCAAGCTGAGCAGAGAATTCATGCTGGGCCAAGCTTCGGACGGCAGCTTTTCGAATTCGTTGTGACTCAAGTCCACGTGGGAAACTGAAATTGGGATTTCGAATAGAGTGCTCATCCTGTTACCCTTCAGGTGAAGTTGCCTGGTGCCTCCTAGCCTCGAGAAGGCGCTTCTTGCTACAGTCGCGATATTGTTGTAGCTGATGTCCAGGTCTAAGAGAGTAGGCAAGTTGCCGAATACCCCGGACTTGATGACTTCCATGTTGTTATGGCTCATGTTGAGGTTCCTCAGGGAGAATAGATTCTGGAAAACCGCGTTGTGGATTTCGCTTAGGTTGTTATGCGAAATGTCTATGGTGTGCAGTTCGTACAGCTTCGGAAAGGTTTTTTTCGGTATGGTGGTGATGGCATTATGAGATACATTCAGGACTTTTATGCCGGTCATATTGTACAAGGGCACTTGGGACAGATTAGTGAACGAGTTGTACGAAAGCTGCAAGACAGTGGCGTAAGTTGTGAAATCGAATGCTCCCTTTGGAAGGGACGCGATTTCGTTGTGAGATAGATCCAATACAGTGATGTTTGCACAGTTTTCAAATGCACCTTTCTCGATTTTGGATATTTTATTTTTCGCTAGGTTTATATGAGTGAGATAGATGTCTTTAAATGCTTGTTTTTGGATTTCTGTTACTTGGTTCTCGGATACATCCAGTATCTAAAACACAACCATGGTCATTCATGGAATGTTCATAATTATGGATAACTTACTTCGATGAAGTTGAGCTCGAAGAACATCTGGTAATCGATTTTCTTTAGCAGGTTTCTTGCCAAATCGATAGTCCCTATTCGTTTTAGCGATCCAAATGTACCTCGTCCAATGTCTGATATTGAGTTATCTGAGAGGTACAACCGTCTCAGGAATCGCATTCCTCTGAAGCTGTTTTGATCGAGGTGCCTTATTTTGTTGAAATTCATGTTGAGTAATTTCAGTACTGTATTTCTTGCGAATGCGCCCCTGAAATTAGAATTCGAAGAAGTGTGATTTGCGTCATCAATTACATAGAGACATCAATTTTAGTTTGTAAGAGTTGAACTTTTTGGTGCATATTCTGATGATGTATCTTTAGATGCATCTCGATATTTCACTACACTCAATATTTCACTAGATTTGAACACATATCCCTTTTCGAAATCACTGTACTCACTAGCCTGACGATATTGAAAGGGTTTTTCAAAATCAAACCAAAGAAAATTGTGATTGTGAATGGTATTCCATGACTAATAATATACGGCAATTAATAGAAATAGGGGATCAGAATAGGTTCATGCCTTATTGAAATATTAGGAGAAACAGTGTCAAGACTAATTCATGTGAGAATGAAATCTCAATATTAATTATTATTGGATACTGATTGGAGAGAACAAGAAAAATAATTCGACTATGGTAATCACTTTTGGTTAACCTTCCATTGGGTTTTAATGGTGTTCCGAAGAACTTGTTGATTTGATATTTCCAAAGAATCTCTTGTGAAAAATATGGAAATACCCATTATCTGATTGCGAAAGAAGACCACCATCAGCGATCAATCGTATTATTGGCATCCTAACATATTTCTATGATGAGGGGTCAGATTGATATTGATATTTCATATTATGACGTTTCTAATCTCTAACTGATTTTGAACGAATCATGAGTTATGACTATGACTATTGAGATCTATCAGTATTATAAAAATCTAGGATGTATTCCATGAAAATTGAGAACATTGAAACAAATACTACCAGAGATACATCATCAGATAATACGTGATTCGTTAATTGAATTTTTGTTCCGATACTTTTCAACTCACCTAGAAATTTCCGTGAGTTGGTTGTGTGACACATTGAAAAAGGAAAGTTTCGTAAGGTCAGCTAAATGTGATGCATCAATTTTCGGAATTTCGTTGAAACTCAGATCCAAAGATTCCAGGTCTCTCAAACCTTTGAATTGATGTTGCTTCAAATTCTTTATTCGGTTTCCGTGCAGATCAAGGAATTTCAACCTTCTGAGAGGCTGTAGACTTTCTGGGAGCGGCGTTGTTAGATTTCCGTTGGCGATGGAAAGTTTGAATAGAGTTCCAGTCATCTCGCTAGAGGAAAAGCTGTCCGCTGGAAGGTCTGTCATTTGGTGGCCATTCATATTGAGAATAGTCAAATTTCCTAATATCTGGAATGAAAAATTTTATCTTCTAGAAGAGAACTTGGATCGACGATTTACCTTGATTGCCAGTTTTGGAAATTCCTTCAGACTGGTATTTATCAGATGTAGTTCTTTCAAAGTAATATTGACGCCCAGAAATGTATGCTCTTCTATTTTTTCTATTGGAGTATCTTCAATATGTAATACTTTCACCATAACCTTGTAAAGAAGACTACCATATAGTCTACCTGTGAATGAACGGATTAGAAGAGAAAATCAAATGAGTCTTGTCAGCTTCGATTTTTGAATCAGGAGACATCAGGAATTCATTAACATTTACGAGTACATCAATCAAGTCACAGATGACTACAAATTTCAAATGCCACGAAAACTATGCCTTCTTCTGTTTTTGTTAATGTTTTGAATATCAAAGATATGATATCATATATTCTCTACTAGATCGAGCTTAGGGAGAGAGAGAGGAATTGAAACGACAATATGAAAGAGACCTATGACTAATCATATGACTGTTGGCATTGTCAAAACATGTTGATGTGTCATTCCATTGTATTGGGAAATACGATATTTTCATTTATTTTCATTCAAATAGAGGTAACAGTGTAAGATTATTCTCTCAAATCTATTGTTTAGCTGTTCATTGATCCATAAGTGTGTTAAAATGAAGAGACCCAGTTCTACTTATTATTCTTTGGATATTGGAAATTAGTATATAATCATAGTTCGTCCAGCCGGTTGAGCCCATCAAGTCAAGGGAGGATTTTAAATCTATGTTTCAGATGTTGTCCTGTTCAGCCTGTGGATGTACTGATAGATTAAAAAAAGATCAGAATATATCATTTCATTGGTGAGTTATTGGATAATGTTGAACAAATTTCAAATAGACCCTAGTTCGCGCCTAGAGAAAAGCGGAGGAATCCAACCAATGAAAACAGCAAACGAGAGAGAGGAAACCAGCAGTGATCAGCTGACTGTTGGAAAAATTGCACTTTTCTTTGTTGCACATCCAGGGGAATCGATAGCTCTTTCTTTTCCTCATGTTCGTTTCAATGCTTCTCACAAGTCGATGGGGCAATAATAATATATCATATCTTTCGTGTTTTACTCTTGTGAAATTAGCTCCTACTTTGAAATAGCGATACACAAACTGTCAATGGGCTATAGCTCTCTTTTCGACTCAGCTCAATAAAATTCTTCATCTCGCCATTCTAATATGAATAGTATCTGAGATGCAGACATAGCCCTTTCTTAATGAAACACCCGGTACATCAGTGCTCACGTATAACTAAAAGAAATGAAAAATATTCTCACCGATATTACACTTGTATATGGACAATTTTTCAATGGGTAACCTGAAGGTGGCCAGGTTATTCAGGCCGATACTCATGCTGGCCAAATTTGTGTTGTTGCAGCTTACGGTAATGCCATCATCGGATTCAGCCTCGCAAGAGCAGGGGTGGAGCAGAAGTTTCTCTTTGGGGCATCTGTAGAACGGTCCTGGCGGAATGTATTCTGCTGAAGTTATCGATAGCACGAAGAGCATCAGAGGTAGGAGATGCATTTCGCTTCTGGAACGAAAACTTGTATAGGAAATCGATTATTGAAATGCCGTAGTTCATTGAAATGGAGATTTGAATCCTAGGCTAACAGAGGAAAATCAGTAATATCTTACGAGTTTCATGCATGTATTATCTGAGTTGCGGTGTCCAGTAAGCAAGCCTACAATCAGTCTGAGATGCTCGTCTGAGTTATTCTGGTATAGATACAATGTACAATTATTATGGTATCTTGTCAGTATATGACAAGATACTGACAAGGCTGAAATCGCATTCTCAGCAGTGATGTAAGTTAAGCAGATGAACTATGTCTTGTAACGATATATAAATCGTTACACGTTTTCTCATTAACAACGGGACAATAGTATTGATTAATCATGATATTAATATTTTTGGTGACATCTGTAAGCGTTATCGTGGACGGCAAATGAAATGTTTTCACTCTAGGTAGGCTTCTAGAATAATATAAGCATATAAATAAGTCGTCACGAACACCAATGATATTGAATTTTGGTAGGATCATGTGACCAAGAGCCTCAGTTCGGAGAATCAGACAAGAAGATCACTCTCTTCCCTTTGCGACTTCATGCAATAGACATCTCTTGAGATATCATTTTTAATAACTTGATATAATTTGATTCTCTCGCACTAAATATTGGAAGCTATTGACAAAATAGACTGGCACTCAACATTGCTTGACACAGTCAAAATTCCATTCTGCTAGCACACCCATCAGGAGTCTCATACTTGTAAATTCAAAAAGGGCTGAGGGCAATTATGAGGAAGTTTTTATTACAGTCTCACCTGCATTTGAATATCTCTTCGAAGAATCAGACAATTTGATAGTTGAGTCTGATTCACCATGTATAGATGACATCATTCAATTGATACATTTTTTTTTGATAGCACAGAATATGTCGTGGTTGAGAATGATGATTCAGTTTTTTTTTTTATTCTCATAATACGTGATAATATTATATTAGGTCATCCTAGCTACTTTTTACTACTACTACTACTATTTTTTAGAAGAGATATTCTCTACAGAGTGTTCAAGAATATTTCAACAGAGGAAATCAACCATACTGAATAAAACTATGTTTTTTTTTTCGAAAACAGTTAAGATATTTTAACTTTTTAGAGTACATGATTCCAGTCAGTTCCTGGCGAATTCAATACGCCATAATAGGGTGATTCTTCGACCGTCCATTGGAAGTATGATGAGAACAAAAAAAAAGAAACTTTTTCAATATAAATAAAGTAAACAATCAAAAGTGGGTGCGGTTTGCAATTTTGAGATCTCTTAGTATATTCGGTGGTATCCGAGACTTGATTGAATTCGTAAAGACACAAAGATAGTTATCTATATAACTCACCTTCTTTATAATAGGTATATACTCTTCATCAGTTTTATTCCGTCTCGTAAACCTAAACTGTATTAATTTTGATATTTCCTCTTTTGCACAATATACGATGCACTTGCATTTTTACTTCACACTATATAATAATGACTCGTGTTTACGTTGAAATGATCTCAGCTCTTCCACCTTATGGTCTTGAAAGTACGTCTGATTCGGTAAACTAGAATTTCACCTTCAAGAAGGCAAGAAGTTGGGTGACTGAGAATTCGTCATACCAAGTCATATACTTTCTAATAGCAACTGCGCTAATGACAGGAACCTAAAAATCCTGTACCTAGTCAGTTCCTTTATTTCATTCATTATGATTAATATGCATCATCACCTCTTCCGCTAAAAAAAAATACTTAGTTACTTCCTTTCCTAAAAAGTTTCAATGGTGATCAAGGATACTAAAGAAAGGTCATCGACGTATCAGTTTTCGAAATGTTTGTAGTGGCGCTCTCATATTGAATTTTCATATACTACGTTCTCATAGCATAATGATTGAGAAGAACACTGTAGAGAATGCCTTTCGAAATTTAATTCTCCACTATAGTTTGTCCTTTGCCTAGCAGATGGCACAATAAGAGTCGCTTCCACCAATATTGGCACAACTGATGTATATTGTAAAGCTTGAATCCTCAGATGAACTATATCCGATCCACGATTACACAGAATCTATGACGATTATAAACCTACGCTGAAGTATTTTGTGCTATTAAACTAGTGGTCGGTCTATCTGGACAGCCTCAATCATTGATAATTATGAAAATGTAGAAATGCCAACAATTTTTTTTCAACTTCATAATTTTGACAAAGGTGTAGTAACTCAGAATTCTGACATAGTATCTCAGAATTTTGTCTTACTAGCTTCAATTTATAAAAATGAAAAAAAGTCAGAATTCAAAGATACTATGATACTATGTTTTTGGCACTTTTTTCGGTTTCCATGGTCAAAGGTTAGTTAGTATCATTTTTTCCTTTCAATGCTTGATTGATCATTTTCATGATTTTTCTACTAAAATCGTCATTAAAAGAGCACCTCAACAGAATGGGACTGAACAATGGAAACCTTACCTGTAGACTATGTAATAAGGAACCAGAAACAATAGTCTGGCATACATGCGAATGCGAGACAGTGGACCGAAAGAGGCATTCAATTAATCAGTTGGACAGTCAATCTTTTGGACAGCATGCAAACTGGCGAACCAGAACTATACGGATCACACCCAGTGAAGGATCTGAATAAACTTGTACAAGAGACCAAAGAACGAAAATTAGTACTGTACAGATCAACAAATAAGTGTCATCGAAGGCTACAGTCAGACAATTCTACAAGGGGTGGAGTTTTTAGAGAGTACTACGGGAGACCAGGCATTCTTACTCTTACTTTTACTCTTCTTGCTAATGATAATAATAGCGTTTATTGCCCAACAGTTTCCCATTTACATACACGTATGATCTCCATAAAGGATTTTCTCTTCCTTCAAGACAACAACAAGCATTTTTTTCGACGGTGACTACCAAGAGAGAGGTTGTTCATGAAAGGTATAGGTATTTCAATTTCAATTCATTCACATATACTATATTCATATATATATAGGTATACTGGTATATTTATCAGGTAACTGTATATAATTATCGGTCTCGTCTGAAAATTTCACGATTATTATTCATTATTATTCCAACAACTATTATTCAGATTCAGATACAGATGAATACTGTAGTGTGGATCAACTTTTTGTCTGATTCTATTGGTTCTTAAAAATAAACTTCGCGTTTCAATTAAACTTAAACATGATCATTTGAGTGAGGTAGCTTAGACGATGTTGCTACCCCTTCGCACGATCGATATATTACTGAAAATGTATGGAGGTTTTCTCATTCATAGAAGAACTTGTACTGAATCCTGATCATAAGGAAATAATAAGAATAGCAGAACAAACCTTCAGAATGAGCTAGGCAAACAACATTCTTGAGTAGCAATAATTGAAAAAATAAGTAAATGGACAAATGGATGACCAAAAATCCTAACATTTGAAGAATCTGCAACCGAAAATATTGCAATCACTATGAAAACTATATGAGGAAACTGAGAGGTCATTTGAGGACTGAGAGATATTGAAGACTTTTCGAGGAACGATTATTCATTTAATTCATTCACTGAAATAGTACACTACAGAATTAGATAGTAAAATCAAATGGTACAATAAAATGGAATACAAAAACGATCCAATAACGATAACGATAAGAAAACAGAATACAAATAAAAGTGATGAAAATGAGTAACAAACAAATTATGGACTGAATATAATTTAAAAAAATGATAAAGATCATAGTAGTTCTGGAATAAGCAGCTGTTACAATATTTTAGGACAATTTATAGTGCCATTCACTAGGCAGAATTGCAAGAATATTTCGATATACATCAAATTTATTCGTCTCTTTTCGAAACAAGGTGTTACAAATAGAGAATCTTTCTTTTTGGTTACTGAACGTTGAACTTCAAGTTCAGTGACATTTTGGGACGGATCATGTATCATAAATACATATATTGAGATGATTATTATAATTCCTATTTTTATTCGTTAGAAACGTGGAGAGAAATCCCAAAAAAAACGAGTTATATGTTCGAAATATCCGATACAAGTTGAATATGTACTATCATAAAATTATCGAATCCTGTGAAGATCAATTTTGGAAATATATTACATACTTTTGAAAGAATCTTCTAGCACAAATGCTTTAAATCTTTTGCTTGGGCGAATTTACTTGCTCCCAACTCTAGACGGCTCCAAATTCCAAAATAAAAGAATGTTTCGCCTTGCTGCTACTGGATGAAACGTTATCAAGGGAAGACGATAGTTCCTTTATTTGCTTTATTTATGAATGTAACTGGCGACTCCTCTGGAAAATAACATTTGTCAAAATAACAAAGATAAAAGGCTGTGAGAAAATGCGCACTATCGGAGAAGAGGGAAACTCTGGTAGGAGGTAGGGTGATAGATATGCTGCTGTTTTCAATTTTCCTTGCACACTAGAGAAAATGAATTGACATTGGATGAATACATGATAATATGAATATGTAATGTTATTTCGAATAGAAATCATTTCGGGTTTCACCCTAATAAAATTTAGTACAGCTACCTATCTAGTACATCATGTAGGCATGTTGTATGAATGATTACAATAAAAATTGTTGTATTTAATACTCACTGTTACTACATGGTGTCCCGAAACAAAACAAGCATTCTTGTTTATATAAACATATGTCCGCAAATGAGCCGTTTTTGGGCTGTAGAGCAAAAACTATTCAAATCATACGCAAAAAATTAAAGGACTTTTTCTACTGGGTTTTTCGTACAGTTGACCACGAGCTGTAAAAACATTTCCTCATCATAAACATTTCGAAATTTCCTACCTTGAGATGAAGTGAATGGTCAACATTTTGAACAATTAGTAAACTATAATGTATTTGTTAATGAGGCAAAATTACCAAGTGAACAGTGATTTAATTAGTGCGCAGTATGATAAGTACCAAACAGTTTTTTGCTCTACAGCCCAAACGGCTCATTTACGGACATGATTATATGAGCAATATGATGAACGATATGATGTCCCCTATCACCACTTGGATTTTGTCGAAATCGTATTGGGACAGCCTGTATATACGTCCTTTCCAATACATTTATATTCATGAGGGAACATTTTTTGCCGCATTCTCGGTCAATATCGGCAAATATTTGAAACTAATGAATAATTTGTCATAAGCTGCGAGACATAACATAACCTCTGAATCAACCTGAACTGGAGCGAAAATACACGAGCGCTGTAGCAGTCACTGTATCGATTTGCCGGTCACTCAAAGCCAAGTGTATCTAGTCAGACCTCGTATTTTTTCATAGTTTCGAATGAACAAATATTTTTAAAAGAGAAAATTTCCCATGTAACTTTGGCCATCCCCTTATCTAGGAAGCTGATATCGTTTGAAGAAGATTACACAAGATACATCTCTTGATTAAGCCTTTCAATTGCAAGAAGAATCTGACAATTTTCTACTTGAAAGATATATCTTGCAATCAGCTCAATTGGCAGAATAATCTTAAAATTAGCTGAAATACAAGACACTTATGTCAATTAATTCCTAATTATAGATATATCTTGCAATTAGAAAAATTGACGGAATCAACTAAGACATTATATAAACAATACAGACATAAATCTGGAGAATATACCAAGTGGGATATCCCCATTGTCACAAGCAATATCGATTCTGTTACTCTTTCTTATTCGATAAATACATATACGAAGACCCTTTGTAATCCTATTGCTACATTTCAAAAATGCAATTTTGTGAAATTCTTCTGCTAATTTGCATTTGCATCTGCTAATTTGGATGATCTACCTTGTGGTGCTATGTACTTCATGAATATCATCAATATAAAGTTGTTGAAGCCTGATGCAAATTATTAGTGGTTTTGCACTTGGAATACCTCCAGTTGCACTTCACTTCCTTCGCACAATAGGTACAGTAATTTTTCTTGATATATTTAAATGCGAAATTCATTATTCAAATTGTCTTTTGTAACATTTTATATAAAATCTAATTTTTCTAAGATCTTATCTGCATCACATCGACGCCGAGCCGACGTATTGGACGCCGTGGCGCCTACAATCGGCGCCAATAAACTTCTGTCTATCCGCGAATGGCGACCCGGATGCTGGATTTCCTGGATTTTATTCGGGAATTGGGAGGACCCAGCCGGAGTCCTATTTGGACAATCGTCAAATAGACTGGGTTTCACTATGGAACAGAGAATTCCGCTCCTTACTTCAAAATAAAATGATGATATCAAATTATTGATACATACAAAAAATATACCCACATCTCCGGTTATACGCAGTCGCTTATTTTTCCACAACTGTTCAAGTGTCCTTTACTTGTACACGTTTCTCTACTTTTTTAGATTTTACGAGTTCTCATACGACTACTCTGTACTACTGACGTGTCTGATTGATTATATTCAAATCATCAAATGAATATCTATCTATCAATGATGTGATGTGAGGGAATTCGTTTCATATATTCAATCAGCTGGATGATTCAAAGCGAATCTCAAAGTTATGAGAAAAAGAAGCAGGTTATAAAAAAATATTCTGAAACGAAGCAAGATCAGGCAAATGAAATAGGTGGAAGCAGATATTAAAATGAATATAGCTGAAAGCAGTAGAAGTAGAAAAATATATATATATTATATTATACAGGGTGTCCCGAAGTCACATAGAAAGATTTCAACCACATTCTAGCCTGAGATAATGTTGTTGTTGATGATGATGATGTTCTATGTAAATATTTGCAAAACCCTCCAAATTCTGTTCATGTGCCTAACATGTGTCCGATTTGGAAATGTTGAAAATTTCCCGAAAATTTGATCAGGAGCGTGGGAAATAGGTGAGCTAGGGACACTTTCCCTCCAAACTTTTTATGTTTGTACTATATTATGTATATATATTTAAACGAATAAATAAATAAAATCAAAAACAAGCATATTAATTTATGTATGAAATGGGATAATACTAAAATTGGAAAGTACTTCAGTTTCGATTGCAAAACTATAACTTTGACAGATTTTAGAGGCTCCAACAATTGATTATATAGAAAGTATACATCATAAGAAAAACATCTACGAAAAAATGTTGTTCTATGTGGAGGTGGTGAGATGAGACACCTAAATCTCAAATTCAAATTATGAACGTCGGTGCGATACTGAATTGTATGAGTTAAATATGCAGGGCATTTATTTGTTATGATTTTATGAAACAAAAAAAGGAGTAAAACTTGCGCCTCTCCTGCATATTGAGCCATTTGGAATCTTACAACTTATGTGAAACAGGATCAAACTTCCTGATGCCATATATGAAACACGTAAACACGACTTTTGTATTTTTTCAATTCGTTTTATCTCAATATTATCTAGACGCGGGCCATATAAAACGTCACAATAATTGGAATGACGAAGAACAAGAGCCTCTGTTAGTTTTATTTTGAGATTTTTTTGAAGTAAAGAACGTTGAGAATACAGCAATTCAAGAGACGCATAGCCTTTTCGAAGGCATTGGCTGACATGGTTTTCAAATCTTAGGTCAGTATTCAGCACCAGTCCAAGATTTCTTACACTATTTATCAGATTCTCATCACCAACTTTTATACATATTGTTTGATCGGATCATTAGCATAGAATTCCACATTTTATTAGAGTGGTGTGTTTTTCACTAGGGTTTATGAATCAAGACATTGAACTCTCTTGCGGTTGATGATTATTTCTGAGCATTGGACATCCGCCAAAATTTCGAGAATTGCAGTTTCCTCCAGCGAGATTTCCATTACGGGTTGACGTTTAGCGCCAAACATTTCGACAAAAAAGGATGTTTGTGTTGTCTCCGGTTATAACAATTTGTTATTGGGGCGTCGAGGACGGCGCCGCGGCGCCGACGGCGGCGGCATCGGCGGCGGCCTGGGCCGGCGCCACCAGCCCAAATCTGATAGAGAACCGGCGAAAACCATACGACGGGACAGAATCTGGTTGCTAGATGTTGATGTCCAAGTGGATATTCAGGGTGACCAAAGTGACCAAGCCGCATTTTTCTACTCGGATATTATTATTATTATTATCATTATTTCTAGCATTATTAACGTTCATTGCTTCAAAACAAAGTTATAGCAAGAGTTTGGATGATACACAGTTTACGACATAATTAATACAGCTGAATAACTCACACAAAATAAATGATCGAAGTCGAGAAAGTGTGCAAAAGAGGTTTTCAAACTTTTTTTTCCGAGCGTAGTCGTCGTTTTTCTGTCACATCCAAACAGACGATCAAAAAAAATTCTAGTGCGCAAAACCTCATTTTTTGAGGCATGCCCATGAAAAGATCATTATGGTAGTCCTTGGCCAAAAACATCTTCGTTTCTTTTGAGGTTGCGTTGGTTTGTTGTACGAAGTTGTACGTAGTTGTTGTACGAAACATCCCTTCTTTTGGTACCTGTCACTACCCGTACTCAGATTCTTTGCAAACCATTTGAGCACCATTTCGAATATGTTATATGCATATTTAACTCTTCCGGTATCAAGTCGCAGGGAACTCTCAGGAGTATCAATAGAAAATAATATTAGCCTTTTAAAAAACGTTATTCGTATTCTTTCGAGTAAATCCATGTATCTTCCAAGTCCAGACTGGTGCACATTCAGACGTATCAATTAGGTATCAATTTTATTCCTAGTCATTATAGGTAATATGGAACCAGCGGCCTGCGTAGCTTTTTCTGACGAAGATATAGCCATTGCGTGAATTAGACCCGTGAAAGTAACTTCTTAAGTAAGTGTACTTATTTTTCATCTCTGAACTTTTCTTAAAAGATAAAGTGGCTGTCGTTGAAGCCCTCAGACAGTAAAGTCGCTTCTGCTCTATTTTATTTTAGTAGATGATTTCATGGAAAGAAGATGAAGAAAAGATGTTCTCTATTTTTCCTCATTTATGGCATGACGTTAAAGAAAATTTCTTCAAACCCTCGTTCAGTCGTTTTCCACAACTAAGAGCGCCTACAAAAGTCTATTGGGATACCGGAAGGGCACTGCGAGCTCTTAGGGCGGGATTCTTACGTCTGCACCCGGTCTACGCATAGAATGAATTGATTCGCAGTTGTTT
Organism: Gastrophysa polygoni; assembly: GCA_963576655.1. NCBI lineage: Eukaryota > Metazoa > Arthropoda > Insecta > Coleoptera > Chrysomelidae > Gastrophysa > Gastrophysa polygoni. The sequence goes on from OY755087.1 coordinate 17,140,350, forward strand.
TTTCTTGTTTTCGTCTCGTCACTTCCCCGTATATACGTTCCCCTTTTATCCATCGCCTGTGGATATCTGATCGTCATCTACGTCCGACTCGACTCCAGAGTTTCCCTTTTCCGAAATTTGTCTCCCATCACGGAACAATAGAAAAAAGTCATGGATCACTTGACGGCGCCGACGTCGATGTCGACTTCTGTCGGAAATGCGTCAGCAACCGGATATCGCGAGAATCAAGTGAATGTACACGACTTCCAGAAAGACATTTATACAGGGCGATCTATTTCAGTCATCATTGATCTCCCATTCCTCTGTAATAGAATATGTATTTTCTTTAGTTCTGTTCCAAGACTTTCCAGAGAGAATGCTATGTTGTCATATTTCAAAAACCGCTAAGCGCCCGATATGGATTCCATGCATAACAGCAACCCTGTATATACACATAGCATATTCATGCTACATATTCTTTTTACGGTTCATTTATACAGTTTCACATTTGGAATGTAGTCCTTCAGTCATTTTGTCTGGTGGTCTTCTGATACCTATACCATTATGACGCATAATATCACACTGGTATGGTATAATATCAGCGTATAATTCCTAATATCGATATATTACTCACTTGCTTATTATATTCAATTGAGTTCTCATTGTCGTATACAGGGTTATCAAAATACTGAGTCTCCATCGTCATAAGCTTTGTTATTATCGAAGATGGACATAAAAGGTTATTTTGGAAGAGCAAACGATCCCGTCTCTTCGAAAGATGGAACAATAAAAACAACAATTGATGATTGCGGTTTCGAGTTAAAATGGAAAACCCTGTACATTGAATATTTATCTAATGAAATTTCATTTGAAAAAACATCAGTCAGAACAGTCATTTGAGCTGCTCATATCAGGAGGTTTGTAAAACTACTGGGGGAATCTAAGATAGGGAAGATAACATACATATATGTGAATGCAGCAAAGAAAAAAGGACACTTTGTATACGAGAACTCACGAGAGCGTCTATCACAGACTACGCCAACTTCATTTCCCTCCCCCTATAGGGATGTTTAGTGATTTCTTTTATGGTCTTGTTGACTAGAGGGTTAACTGAGTAAAAGTTTTTCATATCTCCCATAACGGTCCATATTTTATCTTTATGGATTTATTGCCTGACATGTTTTATGTTGATTGATTAATATTTCGGAAAGCTTTCCGATGATCTCTTTCCTTTATTTTGTCTGGAGATGAGAAGGATGAGTGGCGTGTTGGTATTTTGTCGAGTAATTTCGGATTACCATTACAAAAGGGGTCGCAGACAATAGTAGAATTTTCATTTGAAACATAAACGCATTTACGTACGCTTCAAACTCATCAATGGAGAAAACGTCTAGGAATGTCTGATTGGGTAGCTGCCAATAAATTTGAGAGCTTACTTCCTGTATAGAACTCAAATATCAAAATTCCACAAGCGACAAAATGTGTTTTTTTATTCTTCAGTCCACTCTGAATTTCTTCTACTAGAAGCGAGGTGAATGGTTCTACATTTCTAAATTCCTTAGATTTTCGGAGGAAAGAGTAAACTTCACTCATCTTTTTTCATCATTTGATAAAACGAAAAGAAAACCTATAATGTCCGCGGAACATCGTGTGAGCCAGCGGTGGAATGTTGGGAAAGGAGGAATTTACTGGAACTTTCCTATGTGAGTCTTGAGGTCTTGGACATCAGGAATAACTTCACTGGGCAAAGAATTTCACAACTTTGCCGTTCCATTGATGAATGAAATGAAAAATAAGAAAATAATAAATAATAAAATTAATTCATTTTTCAGCTTTTAATGGGATTTTCTCTCCTCGTTTCTAAAAAATAGAGTAGAAGTTATCAATAAATCATAGAAGTTATTAATAACTCATAGAAGTTATTGATAACTCATACTCTATTTTTTAGAAACGAGGAGAGAAAATCCCATTAAAAGCTGAAAAATGAATGAAGAACTTACAGACAGTATTCGATAAAATTAATGATTGCCAAAATTCTCTTCACATTGTATTAGCCATGCTTCCTATATCAGTAACATTTTCATATCTGTTGCATTGATGTATAGTCATTCACTTACTTATTACTACCTCACACTATACATGAATAGATGAAACGAAGCCTATCCGAATTGTGTCAAAATTCATAGATATGATATCTGGCAAACCTGTTTTGTTTTTAGGGCATAGACGTGTTAATAATGCCGAATCTATCCTGAGAAATTATAGTACATCCGAAGGGCAATAAGATGGACCAGTTTCTCCTAGGCTGAACCTGTCGTTGAACTATGGCTGAATTATATATCCGTGGGGCGAAAGGATGAACGAGTCTGCCATATTATGCCAACTAGTGATAAATCTGGAGGAAGTTAGGCTAAATCAGTTTGTCTAAAGCCAAACGGGATTGGGGCTGTTTCCGTTATCTTTTTCCCAGCCATGCTGAGTTCCTGGATTCGAAATATTCTCAACTCATTCTTCGAAATATACAAAAAAAAAACAAAATTGACCTATTCTCGCGTTGGTGGAATTGAAAACTGCGTGAAATTTCGAGAAAAAAAGCCGAAAGGATGCAGTCTGTTTTGACCATCTTGCACCAATTTCATGATAAACTGGTTTTCAGTGTTTCACTCTTCAGATACACTATTCTCGCCTAGGAAAAACTGATTCATCGTATCACTCTACGGATATACCATCAACGAATAATTTCGAGATGAGATAACTGTATCACGAAAAGAAAATCATTAGCTCATTCTGATCAGGCTAAAGAATTTTCGAAGTGAAGTATAACTGAGAGGGTTTATTTTTGCCGTCTTTATATTGATCCTCACAGTGTTTATTTCTTCTTCCATATGATATTCACTTCCATTAGTGTTCTCACCTGTCCGATTAAATAGTTATTTCGTTGTATCAACTATACAACTATGCAACTTGGTGAGAGCAAATAAAAGATAGAACTGCGAAATTTGAAATTTGATACGCCACTGGTTATTACATTGGTGTATTCATTGGGGCATATTCATTGACTTTGAGAAATGTAATAATATATGAGCAATTTTTCGAATCAACAGTGACTGGGTACGTAGTTTCGGGACAAATTTGATTGATAAAGGCCGATAAAGGAAAATAAATCCGCTGATAAATCTCTGTTCCAACGTCAATAAAGAGAGGGCAGGGCGTCCTTGGACTGGTACAATCATGAATGCATATCGTGTCTAGGGAGTAGATAAGAAATTGCATTGCTACCACTCATGACAAATTGTTGTTAGATAATCGAAGGACAACAATTCTAGCTTCGAATGGGAAAGAAATTCAATAGGTTTTTTTCATGCTTACACCTCAGTACCTAAATATACCTTTCCACATATGACATGAAAAAATTATCTTGTTGATACGCTCGGAAAACTGAAAACTACGGAAGCGGAGAAGGGCCATATGTTTGTTTTTATATATTTTGTCAGTTGCCTGAAACCCAAATAATTGGAGATGAACTACGAATTTTGCATAAATAGACAATTCACCAAGACGAACTCGACCAGAAAGAAATAACTGAATGAAATAAAACTCTACACCAAGCTGAAAACAGAATGAAAAACTTGAATAATATTATTAAGTGGTTTTAAAAGTGTCCGCCATTATTTTCAATACATTTTTGAGTTTTATCCTAATGAAATCCTATTGAAAATTCAGATGTCGAAATGATTGTTTTCCACAGTTTCTCAATGCTCAGTAGACACCTAGTAACACCTAACATTCCTCTGGACCTTGGACTGGAATCTAAGATTTTAAGTCTTGGATCCTTTAGTTTAACGACTTGTAACCTGGAAGAACCACAGAACAGACTTATATTCCGAACTTTAGTCTGGTATCCTATCTTGATGTGATAAATGAAGCATCTGGCACTATTCAGTTTCAGTTTTCATTTCCTGAAACCTGGATTTGGACACCTGGACTTCAAAGTCTTGAATTCTCAATTTGCGTCCAGATTTTCAAACCTTAAATCTTGGTGTAACTCTTCAATCCATTCTTCATTTTTGATTCCAATACCTAGGGGTAGGAGAGGTATATTCCATCTCGTTCCTCTGATAAGTAGCGAAACCACTTGGGAATGAACTCCTACGTCCTCAAGACCTGACCAGGATGGATAAGACCCTCCGAGATACTTGCCAGAAAAGGCTGACATGTGTGGCACATCAATTATGCCGTGCGCGACGTTGTTCGCTCCTCTCAGTTGGCAAGATAACACGCATCTCGTATTTCATATGCAGTTCATATGCAGATACATGAGCAGATTTGCTCAAAGAGATGTGTCGCTGGCTCTGAGGAGTACCTTTTGATAGATAGACCAGTCATACGTAGACTTCTGCACACTCACATGGATACGCTCATGCACTCTGAAACAGAGGGGTTCATCATGGCATGGCAGGATGGAGTGTTCAACAGTCCCGTCTACCATAGCCAAATTATGAGTATAGAGGTCCCTGATGTAATGCAGCGTTACGAGAGGTACATGATAAATATAAAACTGCCGCTGCTGGTGAAGAATGAGAAGTGCCGAATTTACTGGAACTTCTCATTTCCCACCCTTAGGCAGATTCGAGCAAACAAGCATGATGTAGTCCTCGATCATCAATCGCAACCGATGTACGTGATCCAGTTTTCGGCACCAGCCAAACCGAAGACCATTTTGAAAGGGAAGGAAGAGCAGACTAAATATCGGGATTGTCTCTTCGAACTTTGCAAGCTTTACCTAGACCATTCTGTTAGACTGATGGTCTTGATGATATCCGACACACGATGCCCTCGGAACTACAGAACATATTTAACTAACTAACTGTAATTATATTCAGGGAATCAAAGTATTTTGTACTTTATAACTATCTTGGCCCATGAGAAATATAGGCAACATCTGAGAGTTAATTGTTATTCATTTCTCAAATTTATGCTGATGAAATTGTAATGAAAGTTTTGATGTTATGTTGGTGATTTGTGAAGAGAACGACTTCAATACTGTAGTGATGGGTAGAGAGTTTCTACAACTATACAACTGAAGGCTATAATATCGTTTCGATTCACCACACATTACACATAAATATCTCCGTTCGTATCGAAGGCAGTAAAAAGGAAGCGACTTCATTGTCCGCGATCAGAATTTAGAGCCATAAATAAGGCATTAGGGCCGCCCTGAAGGGCCCCTCGAGGCGCACGCTATCGACGACAAAGTGAGCCTAGCGAGATATTATCTTGTCGGCGGATTGTAAAACTTCCCCCAACAAAATGCAGAACATCAATTGATATCGTGACATTGTGGATGAAGATATGGGTGTGTGCTCGTTTGAAATGTCAAATCAGTACTTCAATAACTACAATCGATAAGCCAAGGTTCCTGTTGATGATTCAAAATTTAGGTCCAAAAAGTACCTTCATCAGTCGAATTCACATGAATATCGACAAAAATACTTGACGCTTAAGTTTCCTTCTGGTTCGTAAATCTTCTCTGATAATCCCACTCAGCCCCAGTACAAAAACGGGATTTTTTTACATGCTTTGAAAATTGGAATTGTGCATAATTTGTGAGATGTTACTATATGATTGAATCGATTTCTGAATCGAAAATAAAAATATCCTCAACAGAAAAATATCGATAACAGAAAAACATGTCATCTACATTTTTTATGAAGAATTCAATGGGCTTCTCTTTTGTAATAAATATGAGAGATTTATGATTTGAGGTACCTTTTTTCAAGAGGGCAGATGGACCGCTGTTTTGGTATATCAAATAGTAGGCTGAGAAGAAGGTCTCCATCGATTGATTGGCCCTGAAGGTCATACATGAATATGCTGCATACCACTCATCGTAATGTCGCATTAGCTTAGCAGGTATGTTAGGCAGGTCTAGACAGGCACTTCCTGTTATACCTTGATCACAGGTCAGACCTCAATAGGCTTCCATTGATCTCTTGAGAACCTGCACAATCTTCATGTCCATTCTTGAAATCTATTTAGAAATTTCGTGATGAGTGACTCCATAAGGAATAATCATACATATCAACCTATGTGAGAACTTTTGCGGTATCTATATACATATATATGTATACATTCATCTAAAAGTCGAGCGGTAAATCCATGATATCGATAAGTTATCAACCCTACACGTTACGCATATATACTTATCTCATTAAGTTGTACAGAACAGCTGTACCTCAGGTCTACATAAACAGAGCAGAATTTAAGTCTACATAGACAGTATGAACACTTCTTTTTTGGTACGATCGATTTCCATGCACTGCAATTCAAATATGACCTTTTTATTTGCAATAATCATATTCATTTTTCACTACTGGAACGAGTATGTAATAATTAACATTAACTCATCAAGTTTCGAGTTATCATATCACTTATGGATATGTGTGAGTCAGCAGGGTACATCTCTCTATCAGGGATAGAATCTGATAAAGTTTAACAGCATGACAATTTCGTAACTAATCGCATTCGGAAAATGTTCTTAGGGGACACTCAATCACTGTTATGGTGAAAGTTAGTGGAGGGGTAGTAAATAACGATATGTGTGATTGTGATGTGCTGCCTTCGATCGATCGGTTCCTATATATTTCTAGCCAGATTTTCATTTCATACAGGATGAACTCCTGGCATGAACATGTCGATTGAAAATAATTTATTATGTTTGTCATGCACAGTAGCTTCTTGACTTCGCCGGGATCATTGGATACACAGAATTTTTCTAATCGCGATGAGAAGGATCTTGAGATCGGACGAATGGCGAATGTTAAAAACAGTCATCAAATTACAAAACATATTCCCCTGAGATTGTTTTCTGATTGAACGAGATGTTTTCACATCCAAATATCCATAATATACAGAATATAAAGGGATGATATGGGTGGACTAAGCCTGAAGAATAGGCCTCTCAATCGGGCCCCCTACTCACCCACAGCTGCTGGAATCTGTCTTCGACAAAAGAGACCAAAATCTTCTAAGCGACACGTCCTTTACACTCTCTGGGTTCTATACTAGAGGTTCAATTACGATTCCGAAAGTTCTCAACTTCCGATTGATTTTGGACCTTCGATTCCGATTTTGGTCACCATAAATTTTCCACGGAAATTATACCGAAGGTAAATGTACCGAATTTTTTGCTGTATTGTTTTTGAATTGATAGTAGGAATACAACTGATGAATAATATGTGTAATATCATTTTATTAGACTTGCCCTTATCACATCCTCTATTCTGCCTCCACCTCCGATTCCCGCTCAAAGGCAATTTCCCAGTCCAAACTTCCAAGTATTTGAGATGTACATCGGAGGTATGTACGAAGATGGACGTAAATTGGATGTTCTAAATCGAATGCATATTGGATATACAGTGGAATTCTGTACGGCCGTGGACCTCGAAGGAACATCAATTGTACGTACGGTGGTGGTCACACTGGACGTAAATTGGATGTTACGAATCAATATTCAACGAATATCCTTGTACACACGAAGATTACAGTACTTTAGGTATGTCGAATTGTATATTCATTTTACGTGTGAAAATTGTCCATTGGACGAACGACTATGAAAATGTAAAAGATTGTTGAATGAGACGTGTGGTGTAGTATTTTAGGTATTATTATGATAACATATAGTGTTCACTGACCAACTTCAATGGTACCTGTTCAGACAGTTTCAATATTGATATCTATGAAAATATCATTATTTTATACGGAGGATACAGTCCACGATTACTATAAAGGTACCATTAGTTATAGCAACCTATTTATTGTTTTTTCAACAAACAACAAACTGACATAAATATGACATAATCAGACATCATTTCAAAAAGATGAGAATTGTATGAACACATTCAATACAAGGATTATGAGGAAGGTAGTGTTTAATTGACGAAGAAAATCAATAGAATTCAACCCCCACTAAATAGTCGAATTCTTATGAACAAAAAAAACCTCCTCATCATCGATATCTTCTTGAATAATGCCGATGATGAGGGATTGAACATGTCCCAAGTTTGTTCATGTCAAGTTATTTTTTTCTGGTGGAGTGAGACTGTAAGATACACCTTCCTCTTTATTATATGTGATGTTCACCTCTAAATAGTTGCAGAATATAATATCACTGTGATTTTCATGGATACTAATAATCGAGTTTCTAAATTCATCGCCCTCTATACACCATCTTGCCGTCCAGAATGCTCGCATTACTTCCAAACTGCTTACTCTGGCGCAAACTCATCAATAAAATACATAAATATGAATAACAAAGCGGTTAGGCGATGGGAAGAGGGCGCCCACTGACAGCTAGGGTTGTTTTTCAACAAGGGTTTCCACTTACAAATATTGCAGGGGATGGTTTATTACATCAACAATTCGACTCATAATAATTATAGAGTCGTTAGTCGGAGATGCATTCAAGAGATCTTAATTAAAACGACTTGTCGGATGAATTCGATGCGGATGGACCCGGTTGATGCATGACACACGATGCTGATACCCAAATTAAGGGCTTTTGTCGTTGGCGAGTTGATGCAAAGAAAGTGCTAAATCGGAATGAAGGATTCACTGAAGACGAATTGCATCATGGAAGACTGAACGAAAAAGGCAGGACAGTCGAGACACAATGATAGTTGTGTTGTGTTTTTTATTTGTATGAGCTATTTATCCATGAGCGCTTGACAATTTAATTCATATTATTTCAAAACTGCTGCGCAAAATAACGTCGCAATCACGGTATTCGAAAAATCAATGAAAAATATTTTCCATCGAGATATCGTATGACGTGTGTTCTATGTTCTAAAACATAAAATACCCTATATTCATATGTTGCTGTAGTTAAAAAAACAATAGATTGATCTCCATATCGCATGAAGACGGAGTTGGAGCACGACGTCGTAGACAGAGTACTCAATCATTCGAGTGCGATATGGACAATCCCATACGAGGCGTCGTATCAGTTCAGTTTGTTGTTGATGCTATCAAGTGCCTAATGACCCTAGCATAGAGCCATCCTTGGTCATAGAGTATTCTGTGCCTTGGTTGTTCTCCCCAGTTTTTTCCCAGATACTCCTACACAGATTGAAGGCCTCACCGTACTTTTATGTTTCACACGTCGTAGGTGTTGATTCCATGTCAGCTTATGGCCATAGATGACTCCCAAGTATGTTGCCTCTGGGGCGAAAGAAATTTTTACCCCGTTGAGTATGGATGACCTGATCCAATACTGTCCCCCTTGTGAAATAATTGACTATTGTGGTTTTGTGAGGATTCAATCTTAGTTTCTTTCCGTGGCACCACTTTTGTCAATTATATTCAAAGCTGTTTGTGTGAGCTTCCAGACTGTCCTTATGCAAACTTGGACTTCGAGATAATAGCAAGATAGATCATTTCCCCAATTGATGATTCAATAATCTTATATTTCAAACTGACCATTGACATAGTTAGAGTGGTACTACTCCCTTCCTTGCTAATGATAGGCGTTGATAATATATTCAATGTATGTATTGTCTACGAATTTTGTCATAGCCATGTCTTTATCCTCTGAGGACTGTTATCAGCCTGTTGAGATCATCCAGTGCTACGTGTGTTGACGCGTGTTAGGCTTCATTAAGTAGGTTCTCTTTTAAAACATCTTCTCTCACGTATCTGTTTATAAGTCTTTCCAGCGTTTTTATCAGGGACGACTTTAGACTTACTGGACGATATGCCTTTGATATGATTTGATGATATCCCCTTATCTTCCTCCTTTGGGAAGATATATAAATTTCCTATGTTATGTTATCTTTTTATATCTAACTGCTGTGTAAGTCTTGAATATACGATACATACATGGATTTAGCGTTTCCTCCTCTTTTGGAGGAGAATGGGGTAAATCCGTTCGTCCACTTCGAGAGATTTAAAAGGTTGCAATTTCCCCTAGCCCACCAGATTATATTTGGTCTTGATATTTCCGTAGCTATGTATATTTCAAAGCAGTTGGCCTTCTTGGCTTCCTTCTCGTGCTGCCTTCTACTACCGAGTCATTCAAAACTATTGAGTCTGGAAAATGAACCTCAGCGAGCAACTTTAAGTTTTCCTCCAATGATATTGTGTATTGTTATCGTACTTGATTTACAGTAGAAACCTTATTTTACTAGTATCTTATTTTACAAATCTTCTTTCACGATTGATTCCTTTGTTTTACTGCGCACCTCTCATCGAAGGGTTTCTAGCTGCATATTACACCAGACTGTTTTGTTTTGCTGTCCTGTTTCTTCATGGACAGCTCTTTCCATAGGCAGCAGCGATTGCCTTCCCCACTCGTTCTGCTGACCTTTCAAGACTATCATTGTCCCTTATTTCATTCATGACCTTTTCGAGAGATTCGCTAAGTGACATTGACTATCTACCCCAGTCTCAAGTCTTTATTGGATTTCTATATTTGATTGAGGTGCACGTTGGAGTAACTAGATCAAATCTGATCTGTCCATGATCTGAATATGAAGGTTCATCTAGCACGTGCCAGTTTACAATATCATCGCGATCATCGCAAGCTAATACTTCTATCATCGCATATGTGACAAAATGTCATTACCTACATTTGCTATTATTAACCTGCGTACAGTATATTTTTTCTTCGACTAAAATCACATGCTGTATTTTAGACATTTTTTGTTATTTCAGATTGACAATGATTGATTTGACAGATCGAAACACATTTTACATTCCCATGATAACGATAAGTACATGGACTATGATTGGTGTGTTCGATGATAATAGTAATAATGATGATAATGATAATAATAATAATAATAATAATTTATAATAATTATCAAAATTATAATTAATAATAATCCATCCTCACCCTCCCCCCCCCGCCCCCCAAAAAAATAAAAAAATAAAACAATGCGAATTCATATATACATGAAACAAAGAATGAAGAAAATGCAGAGTGTCTGCTATATATATCTCTCAACTTAACCACTATATGTTTCCTGGGTATCTCATTCAATGATAACCAACGATAACTTTCAACTTTATACAGTGAGGAAAGGATATAAAATGTATCTTCAAAATTTGATCAAAAACAGTTGAAAAAGTTGCATGATAGCTGAAGACAAATTTCAATATTCAACTTGGTGCATAAATTTCCTTGTTGCTGTTCTCTCATCCGAAAAAATCACAATACTCTGACAAAAAACTGGTTCTGGTCGCGTGCTTGTTTGGATTGATATACGGTAAGTTTCTCTTATAAAATATATAAATCATTCAGTATTGAATTCAATCCATCCATCCTAACCTCATTGCTTGGCAAAATATGCATTGATGATTCAGATATGAGAACAGCAAATACGTGAATACAATTTAGTCGATACGTTCTGAGTGAAGTCAAATGGTTTGAAATCATTTTGATTTCGTCCTCTCTATGAAAGCAATAGCTATGATAAATTTAATGGAGCATAGATCACCTGTTAATTACCATTCGCCTTGTCATAGCTTCTCATCAATTCTTAGAAATGGCAACGGAATGCCCGTTCCTAGTTCCAAGTGGTACGATAATTGGGGCCCACCGGACATGATTCTAGCAGATCTTCCAGTGACTAGCCCTAAGACAACCAAAAATATTCAGAAACGTTCTTTTCTCAGATCACTTATCACCACTCCCAAAAAACGATTGAAAAACGAGAGGAATTGTGTCAATGGTTTGGTGAAAAAGTCCCCGAAGAATATTGAGAAACATCAAATATCTTGGCCAGTAAGTACCTACTCAAAACAATTTTTTTCGTTTGAATGATGGCATATTGTCAGTTACGTTAATAGCTTTGCTGTAAAAAACTGTTTTGCTACTGCTGGTCGGTAGCTAAAATTTTAATTCATTCAGTCGTTCTTTCGAGCGAAATTGTATCTGTATATCAGAGTGGAAATATAGAAGTTACATTTTCCTAAAACTCGATTGGAAAATTTTATACAAAATTATTTCTACATCCGAGAAAACGAGGCGTGTTCATTTTATTTCTGAAGAAATTAGCAGCCATAACAACTGCATGATTGGGTCATGTTAACCAACAGAATAGGAGCATTTCTCAACGTATCCATGGAAACCTGTGTAGTTCTTCGGATTTTTTTTTTGCTGTGGCACCCTGGAAGGTATTATAGTGGATTTTTTGGAACATATAAGAAATGACAGGTGTTCATAACAGGGAAAGATATAAAATAATGTATAAGAATATTTTTTCTCCAAATTTAGTAATTCCAAATCGACCAGCGAGTTCACAGTTGAAAGATAAATATTTTCAGAAAATTAATTTTCAAATATTCGTGAGATGAAAAAATACGGATATAACATGACATCCAGTAGTATAAGTCAACACTCCAGTCTTTTCACGATGTCAACATGGAGAAAAAACTGGACTATGAACAACTGAACCACCGAAGAAACTATCGTCAAAAAAGAAACACAAAGCAGTCATCAGATTTGTTTGTAGGGTTGCCATATTATTTCATTATAAGTAATATGTTAAAAAAGAAGATTTTCAAATGCGTATCCAAACTACGGGTAGAAAGGCAATAATATTTTATTTTCATTCCTGCTCAAATTCCGAGTTGCAACTCTGAATTTAAGCGGAAAATAAAATAATATTGGCCCTTCTACGCTTCGGTACCGAACAGCTTCCTTCCTTCCGTGCTTTCGAGACGTAACTTTAATTTTCTGGAATATGGACATTGGTACCAGATTTTCAATGGATCAAAATGAAGAAGTCACAACATATCAAAACAAAATGTACGTACACTTACGTAATAAGTTTGGAATCTATAGTTCTACATATTCATCACATCGGCGACGCACTCCTCGTACAATACAATTCGTACAAGATGAATAATATAATCCTCAGGCTTAGGCAATACTTGCATAGTTACTTGGTATCACAGAATGAATAAATGTAGGACATTATTACACAAGTCGTTCATATTATTGTCCTATATTTATGGCGCCAACGCAAATTTTCAACGAAAAACGTGGGTTCCAAAGATAAATACCTACCTCACGTTCTCTAAGGCATTTTATTTCGTGAAAGTTTATGTTATTCAATAGTGTCTTCTTGTGGAATAAATTCAATCTAGTATATTTTTGGTTCGATAAAATTTATGAGTAGGCACCTTGTTTAATGGTGGAAGGTAGGTACTGTCTCCGGTAGTTAGATATTGTCTGTAAGAAACGAGGAGAGACAATCCTTATTTGTACAATGAACCTATGGAACATTTCCATAGATAATCATCCTTTACATACGTAGATATCATATTCAATATATGCTCTGAGTGCGAACTGCTAGGTAGCATCACATATACTTCAATATATGCTATGAGTGATATGACACTTCTCAGTTGGTAGGTATTCGATTACTGGTCTCCTTGCTCGTTCGAGAAAAAAGCTTTCCACGTAAATTCATTCCCCAAAAGGAGAAAAATATTAATAAAATTGAATAGGTTAGCGCCCTCTTTGGAGAACATTCCAGTGTACTGCGTGAGGAGACGATGGCAAAAATCAATATAAATATAAGACGCCACTGGATAGCAGGTTATGAAGAGGCGGAATGAAAGGCTCACGGCCACAGAAGGGGAATCGGGAATCCTCTTTGGCCTGGCTGTCGTAAGTGCAAGATGTAGGGTAGAATGGTACAACCACTGATAGCGTTTTTTTCGCCAAAACTCTAACGGCATTCTTTTTTTTTGTTTCGACAACACGAAAGGAAATCCAATAATGTTCGCGGAACATCGTGTTACGCGACGGTAGAATTCTGGCAGAAATGGTACTGGAATTTTCCCTGAAAGTCTGAAGGTCGTAAAGACTTTACTAGGCAAATAATTCCATAGAAAGAGACCTTTCGCTCTCACCCACCTTTCTGCGATTTTCTAGAGAGATCAATGGAATCGTAAGCATAGTATCACGAATCAGCAACTAGGCGAATGGTCTAAGAGCTTCAGCATATGTTTGGGGGTATCTGAATAGTAGTGCTCCAGGACAGGTCGAACTTGCGCTATGTATGATCGTGAGCAATTGCTGGGGTGTGTAAAGTACTTCTTCACAGGGAACAGGAAGCGAAGGAAGTGTTTGTGGAGCAATTTTCGTAATGGACCTCACATGATCGTCCCGTGAGACAGCGCTGTTGGTGGTGATACTGAGCCACTGGTGACCCCATCAACCACCACATAGAGGGATCTATCTACAAGGAGACTCGATAGTAGAAGACAGTTGGGGCGACAAACCATATGACGGAAGTTTCGCTAGGATGAGAGCCATATTGCCGGTCGTTCACGATCCTTGAGCTGGATATTGATAGCTTTCTCCATTATTTTAGAGATCACAGATAGTATATAGTGCAATCGGTCTGTAGTTCTAGTAGAGGGTGTGCAAAGAACAGGTGTAAGTCTTGGTGCACATTTCTTAAGAACAATAGGTGGTATTCCGTCTGGCCCCATAGCCTTCTTGGCATTGAGGCCAAGTAGAAATTCGAAGAGTTCACCAAGAGTTGGTTCGTTTGGTGATAGATAAATGCAGCAGAGAATCTTCGTCTGTTTGTGGTCGATCTTGAACCACATTACATCGATTTCTTTTGGTTCTAGTTGAGATTCGTCCCTATACTGGCATATTTCATTAGTTATGAAATTCCCTAGAATATGGCGACCTTGTAGCATATACTTCTGTCATAATACAAGAAATTCTGTATTGATATATGGTAGTTACTTCGAGATTGTGAATACGTAATTTGAATATTTAGAAGTAACCCAACATCACTATACTACTGAATCAACGTTTCAATACATTTAATTGTACAATTATCAATATTACTGATCTTATTGTGATTTTTTTTGAAACCATCTAACGACTAACATATGTGAGAGAATCTCCGTTCTAAATCGTATATTTTTTCTAGTATTGATACATAAAATGCCTGGTTGTGCAGCCGTGGGCTGCTTAAATTCTGCCAAAATTAGGTTTCTGATTCAAATATTGGCGCACTCTTTAGCTCCGCCTACCCGCCATAAGGAGGCAATTACTAAGCCCATTGTTGCCACTGTCTGGTAAAGTCACTGAAGTGCCCCCATTCGATGCAATGTAAACCAAATCGTTTTACCTGGATAATGTAGGAGTCACCAATTTTCCTGAAGTGAGCGCTATTATTCGTCTGAATTTAGGGTGGCAGAACCGAAAACAGTGAAAACTGCAGTTCTACCAAACTTGCAATAAAACAAAATTGATAGAAATTGAAGAAGAAAACGGTGTAGTTTTTGTATATTTTATGAAATCGTGATAAAATCATTCGAATGAGTGAAGTGGAAATATTTGTTAGACACCATGAAATTAGAAACGCAAAATAATTTTAAAATAATGGCGCCATCTTCAGGAAAACTTGTACCAAATCTGTAGCTCTTGGCAACATAGAAAACACTCCACAGAGTGTACACTCCACAGAGTGTTTTCCATGCTTGGCAACACTGAACTAAGGCGAACAGCGAAAGCAAAGAGGATCAGTCGAAATCTAAATAAAAGGGACTGGGCGTGACATTTGCAAATTCGTGAAGAAGTGTGTGTTTTTTAGATATGTAACTTCAGGACATTCATCATCAGGTGAGTCGAAAGCTTCCAGTAGGAATGCTTGGTAAATGCAAATGCTTGAATTTATTGAAATACCTTTTTTGGTAGCACGGAAGTCATCTGTTGTGACATACAAATAGCTGTGGGTTTGAAACTGAAGTGCATGTATTTAGAGGTGTATAAAATGAAATTGTGTTCAGTAGAACTTCTCGTTATCATAATTCTATCGGGTTGCTTCTCAAGTCATTCCATTCAGAGTACGATAAACGTCCATAACAATTTTCGATTCCGATCGATGACTTCATAGTAGTTCATTTTGACAACTACAGGCTGCAGGGTGAGGGTGAACTACCTATTCTGTTTACATTTTGTCTATTCATGAAAAAGTGGATGAAAACAACCTCCATTGTGATCCGAAACGGAACAGTGATGAAATTCAATCCTGTATTTATGAGCTAATCAATATTTTCTGCTTCTAGCGACGACTACTTTATTTATATTTGTTCATTTGCTGTGTGCTTGACGCACCTTCTCGAAGTTTTTTTTGTGAATGCTGCTGTTAAGCCCACATAGGCCATAGGCGGAGGGCTAGAGGGGACTTTGTGTAGATCGCATTCAGAGTGTGTTCACAGGACTATCTCAGGAGATATTGATTCATTCGTTTCCGTATTTCATGAGCCACAATGAATTTCCGGTGAGTGCGATCACAGGAATATCTCGGGAGATACTGATTCATTTGATTCGGTATTTCATGAACCACCACAATGAATTTCCGGTGACTGATAAAAGGAAATAAATATTGAACTAGAACGAATTATCCGATAAAATTATTCAGCAATCTCCTCACAACGTGGGGAGTCATCGCTGTCTTTAGGTTTATACATGTCACACATGACGTAATCATCTCTATCCATACCCCATATGCCTCACATGTCTTACGATAGAGACTGTACATCAGTGATAGTACATGGGCATAGCCCCTCAACTAAAATCGGTATCGGCTGAATATGAATGCGTATTTCAACTGTTCAACTGAACAGAAACTGGAGACCTCTGATACCTCCTTAACATGAAAGTCTGCTCAATTCAACAAAAGTTTGCAGTTAACGAATCCTGAAATGGAAAAAACAGAATTTGTCAGTTTGTCATTGGAAGGAATTTCTTTACTCACGTTAATAAGTAATTGGAATAACGTATGTGTGGGAGAATCGGTAAACCTTTTGTGATTCCGGTCAAGGTTTTTGTATTCAGGTAGTCATGAGCGTTTCATAACTGGAACACCCCGTATGTAATGTATTTTTCGGAATATAGACACTAAATCCATCAGTGATTTGAAATAGTTTTTCAGAGATTTTTCCGATGTTCTTGCGTATGAGAATATATCCTGCGGTCGAGATTTTCAGAATTTATCATTAGAAATTCCAAAGCACACACACCTTCTAATTCAATTTCTCAAAAAGATGAATGATCATCAAAATAATTCAAATTCACATTCTATTATGAACAATCATTACGATTACTATGAATCCTCTTATAGTACACTAATCTATGCCATCGTCGCTGCTTAAGCATATCAATGAACCTTCATAAATATTATATTTGGCATACCGGAAATGTGGGCAACTTCTAGACTACCACATAAAATAATTATATGTGAAAATTAACTTCTATTTTCCAGCTTTTCTGTGGGATTTCCTCTCCTCGTTTCTGAAAAATAAAATAGCAATTATTAAGAATTATTTCAATATATTTGTAGTAAGGACAGATTTGTGATCTGCCCCAAAATGTCACTGCTCTTGAAATAAAACCTTTGGATAACTAAAAGACAAATTTTCTATTTGTCAGTGTCACCCGAGGTATCACCCTATTTTTCAAAAAATTTGGAAATAGAAATATATTTGATGAAAATAAAACTTCTACTCATCTCAGTGGACGTTTCGGGAACGAATCTGCTCCCGTTTTCAACACAAGAACACTTTATTTACGCAAAGTTTGCTTATTGTTTTCACTTAAGAGTCAGTACCTATATTCAATGAATGTTTGAACAAATCTAATCGTAACGCACCAATAATTGATTATCAAAAACGTAAACAAAATCGAAAAACAATACATACTATGACAAAAGTAAGACCAATACGTAAACAATGATACGACATTGACACGTCCGAAGACATATGTTGGCCTCATAAGGATAGAGGATTCGGGTCTATATTTTTCATTCATCTGAGTTAATATTCCTTTCCATCATCAATTCTAGTGTACTCCGTGGTATTATCTCCCAGTTTCCTTTCCCCAGCAGCTGCTCATGATCTACAAAGCACAAATTCGACCTGTCCTGGAATACTGTTCACAGGTTCGGAGCTTAGCCCCCAAGCAGAAGAGAGGTTCAATTCTATTCGCCTTGTTGGTGATACAACACTCACCAGATCATTCACCTCTCTAGAACATCGTAAAATACTGATAGGAAAATGTTCTAGGTAAAACAAAATTGTGAACTCAAAAGTTGTAGGAAACATGTTCCATAAAATCAAACCGAACCTTGCATAGGAAAAGAGATAGGTAGGTGTTTGGGAATGTCTAGATTTTGTCTTTAATTGGGATGGATTTTCAAGATGGCGGCGAACGGTTGCAAAGGTCGAAAACTTGTATTTGACACAATTAGAGGACTAGGTTGTGGAACTAATCAAAACATTGAGAGTACTGAGTAATACATCGTTTTCCTTTACTCACGTTCATCTGTTGTTTTCTTCTTCTGTCATAAGAATTTCTGTTGCCCTTTTTGGTTGTGTTCATTTTCATCGCCATGCTGATCTCGGTCGTTATATCTCTCAGTAAATTGGTTGATATTTTTCGTGAGCTACGTAAGATCCACCTACTCGACTGATATGTATCTGCGAATATCTGACCATATCAGAGATAATGAGTGATATGCATCAAGTTCAGTGGTCCTCAGAATTATAGACCCCATATTGTAGTGACCCCGTTTTGGCACCGTATATTATCTCATAAATAGGATAACCTACTGTGGATTTGGTATGCATATTATATACCTATAACGAGAATCGGAGATGATACTGGGTTCTAAACAGTGGGCATTCTGATGTGCAGGGTTCAACTTGTCTTTTTTGGTCTCCCCGAATCCGCAAATATTTCAGTTTACATTTTTTTTATTGGTTGTGTATGTATAATGAAATATTGAAACGATGTGTACCTGTTTTGGAGAGGATTCTTCCGAAAGTGTGAAGAAAATATCCTGTTTTGTAAGACAAATAAAAGAAAACGGAAGTATAAGATAAATGAAGAAATTGAAGAAATAAAAGAACTGTTTGAAGCTGAATTAGGAGAAAAATATAATGAAGGGCAGATTCGGAAGAAGATTCAAAACATGAAAACTATAGACTAAAAGCGGCAAAGTCGGACAGAAATTAAGCTGAGAATGAACCAATAAAATTGTATGGATTGGAGTAAGAGCTGTTTAATTTCTCACCACAGATCCTGGCCAAGAAGCTTCCACACTCGTGAAGTCTTCATTTGAATTCCACCTTCATTCTAGTAAATTTTCTGTTAGCATATTCGTGTCCGTGGATAGGAACATGAGTACAGTCTATAGCACCAATGTTGATCCCAACATCTGATTTGTGCAAA
This sequence comes from Gastrophysa polygoni, assembly GCA_963576655.1. Lineage (NCBI taxonomy): Eukaryota > Metazoa > Arthropoda > Insecta > Coleoptera > Chrysomelidae > Gastrophysa > Gastrophysa polygoni. The sequence continues at coordinate 17,159,596 of OY755087.1, forward strand.
ATACGTGTAATGACGTTGGTAGCGTTGTGAAGCCTGGATCACCAGCATAACGTAAAAAAACTCAATCTTCCTTCATTACGCCCCTATACTCTTCAGTATCTCCAAGATATTGGTTAGTTATCCACTGAACTTCAACTCTGCTAAACCGATATAAGGTATACTTTCCTGCTCTTGATTCCTTACGAACTTTAAACACTTTGGTAGGTCGATAAATTGGCATAAATTCAGCCTTCGCTTTTAGACATCGAATTATTATAAAGCTGAGTCTGCTACTAAGGAGCCTCTCATTTTTGAAAGTAGATACACAGTGGTCACCGTGGAAGGAGTGGACGCTCGTATTTTTATATCCAAAAGGGTAGACACTCGACACTTGCAGTGTTCATCAAATGGAGTGGCCTTTATCTTATAGAATCGCAATTTTTTTTCATCAATTCCATTCATTACATTTATAATTGGGGATTTAGATTATCATTCAGTTCGAAAGACATCAACTCATGTAAAATATATTTTCCACTCGAAATTTTTGAAAATTATAGATCGTATCTCCGTGTTTTTTTAATTTGACGCATATTATCTGTTGGAGGCCTCTTCCGGAACAATTTGATTTGATTTGATTGTGGTGAGTAGGTGTGATGAATGGTATTTGAGTACCGAGTTAGATAAGTACATTGTGTCCAAGATAAGGAGGGATGTCATATGGATACAAATTGTAAAATATTTCGATCCTATTCGTAACCATGTTCAAGAAAATTTTCATAACTGATTTTTGGTTATGATCAATTTCCAATCTGTATTTCCTATTATTCAGTAAAAATACTTCCATACATTGAGTTGGAAATCTTCGAATGTCATGTATATTTTTGTATTCAGAATGAAAAGGGTTCGACGAAATCGACAATGACAATATCTATCATGCCGAACCACTATCTACCCTACCAAGCAGCATTCATCAATAGAACGGCAAAGTTATGGAATTCTTTGCCTAGGCAATTCTTTCCTGATGCTTACCACCTCCAAACTTTCGAGAAAAAATCCATTACCTTCCTTCTCTCCTATCATTCCACAGCTGGCTAACACGATGTTTCTCGAACATTACAAGATTTATTTTCGTGTGGTCAAAGGATTTTCCAAAAAAATGGAAATCTAAGAATTCAATTGACACTCTTTGTAATTATGAAACAACTCCTTAACTGATAATCCGAATATTTCAAGGAAATTTAGTATTACTGCTGGTGAAATTCAGCTCAATTGGCTGTAGTTCCTAATAACAGAACTGAAAATTGTCCCACCCCTACATTTGTTTCTATAGAGGTCTATTTCTGCCTAATGAGTCAAGAGCTTCGGTCTCTGCTTTAGTAAACATTTCATTAGAATGTTCTGCCAAGATTTTGAGGAAATCCTGTCCCGTTTCGACAACATTCGGGAATGATTATATTCACTTGCCAGCTTGGAGATATGATGATAAATGTAAAGTTATTATAAAATATTCATACAGGTATTCTGGCTCACTTGTGGAATTGGAGGGGCTTATTTCAACATAAGAAGATCATTATACATATCAATATTGGGTCCGAATATCTGCGGCAAAAGATGATCAGTTATCTTGGAATGACACTTATTCCATATATCGCGCAGATGACTGAATTACATTCATTAGTTAGCAATAGTTGGTCAACCTATGAAGGCAATTATTGATCGAGATATTTTAACGTGCCAAGTAGCGAGCGCGTTAATGTTCGATTTCATTAATCGCTATTTAGTATACGAGTTGGTTTTAATATTTTTCTCTCGACTTCATTTGCAATGAAAAAGAGGAAACTCACTTCTGGTATTCATCCGGGTTGGCCAGTTGCAACAATCATCCAATCTGTATCGTTATGACAGTCAAATTTTCAGTCATTGTGATTTTGACATTTGTCAAAACCATAAATGCAAAACACCTCTTCATTGAAAACTAGATCAACGAGAATCGCCTTCCTGATTGCTTGATTGATATCCATTTTATTTTCATTCGAATACAGATTTCGCATATCAGCTTCGAAATGGTTTGCCACGTTTTAAGTTTGGTTGCCTACCACAATATATAAAGAAATTAATCGTTGATAGGGATCAATTTCATAGATGTTGATCAGAACAGGAAATATGATGAATACATTGTACATGACTTACCATTCACCACGATGTATAATATTCATCAGTTCAGGGACCATGATTTCCCAAAAGGTAACTGTGGAACTGATATTGACCACGTTTATACCATTTGCGAATTTGATACTTTGACCAAGTTAGCCATACTAAATTCACACCAAGGGAATGAGTTACTGACTTTTTTCATCGTAAATAGCTTTTCTGATTTGGTATATTTGGTAAATTTATAGACAGCATACCAATGGGACCGGTGGAAAGGGATTGCATCTTGCTGGAAAGTCAGATATACATCAATTTTCGATACCAAGCTGTAGTGTTTACTCCTCGATGACCAAGAGTATTTGGTTGAAATGAAGTCATTAGTCGGCTTACCAAGAGACGGTATAAACGTGGCCACTGTAGTCATTTTATAGCTATCCGAATGAAATACAGTAACAGAAATATAGTAGATACTATGAGCAGTATTTGGTAGAAATACATTTTTAGTTACCTTCGATGACACTTTAGCGCAACGAGTATGATACATCATATTAATGACCCCCCGCATACGGCTTATTTTGTTGATGATAATCTAGCTTTCTCAGGCTAATATATTCCAATGATTGAATCTCAAGGTGATTTTTTTTTGTATAATTATTATATCATAGCAAGATTATTCTATAATAAGGCTAATTTCGAGACTTAACTTGCAATAAGGGTTTCAATTGCAAGATTCATTTTCCAATTCATCGTGCGTTTAAGGTAATCGCAAGATTATGTTATGAATAAGACTATGTTTATCTTCCATGTGAGCTCATTGCAAGATTAATCTTGCATCGGAGGTCGGAGGTAATTGTAAGATTCAAATTGCATTGAAGCTCATCTTGAGATTAGGGCTTAATTGTCAGATTTATCTTGCATTTAGCAAGATAAATCTATGCAAGATGAATCTGACAATTAAGCCATCATGAAGCCTCAATTCACAAGAATAATCTTGCAATTAGGACTCAGTTGATAGATTCATCTTGCAATTAGGCTACTTGCTAGAATCATCTTACAATTGAATTAATTGTAATTGTAATTAATTTTTAATTGACAGATTCATCGTGTGTTTAAGCTGATTGCAAGATGATGCTGTGAATAAGACCATGTTCACCTTTCACGTGAACTAATTGCAAGATTCATCTTGTATCTGAGGTAATTGCAAAATGAATCTCACAATTGAAGATTGGCAGAATTATCTTGTATGTAGGTAGATTATTCTGTCAATTAGGCTAATTGCAAGATTCCTCTTGCATTGAAGCTAACTGCAGAATTCATCTTGAGATTAGGGATCAATTGACAGATTTATTTTGCTTAGATTTATTTTGCATAGATTTATCTTGCTAAATACAAGATAAATCTGGCGATTAAGCCTTATTTAACAGAATAATCCTACAAATATATAAAAACTACGAAAAAATAATGTTTGATAGTTTGTCCGATTGCTGCCGCTCAGTGAAGTACTTGGCGAAAAATTTGCCCGACGTGAAGCGAATTTCCCCGGAATTTTCCTGGTCGGCGTCGGCGGGTGTACTCCCGGAAGCTGCGGGAGGCCGGCTGACTGGCGCCCGACGACGCTCTTTTTACCGACGCCGAGATGTTTTTCCCTTCTCGGAGGAGACTCAGGCAGGCAACGTCGGCGTCCCGTGTCTCCCCTTCCCCGTCATGACGGCGCTTCACTTCAGGGTGGGAGAGGTCGCACGTGTTTTCCGTTCCATTCGAATGGTTTCGGCGATGTTGCCAACTGGCTGATGTTTCACCCGAAAGTGGGGAATTTTGAACTTGGGCGGGTAGTTGACGGGTATGAAATTTCATTTTCCAACTCCTGTGTGGGATTTTCTCTCCTCGTTTCTAAGAAATAAAATAGAAGTTATCAAAATCATTTCAATATATTTGTAGTAAGGATAGATTTGTGTCACTGCGCTTGAAATCAAACATTTAGATGCCTAATGAGATATTCTCTATTTATCAGTGCCACCTAAATATTTTTAATAGAAACGAAACTGCTACTTATCTTATTGAACGTCTCGGGAACAAATCTGCCCACGTTTTCAACAGAATTCATATATTTTTTCTTCATGAAATTTCTCAATGTTTCGTTGTTTTGACACTGAAAAGTGACAAGTTGGCAGACGGAGAAATTCTGGTCTCCAGGTGTTTTTCCATCAATTGATATTGAATTTACCATTTTCATATTGTTGTGAGAAGTGGATGCCACGTTTTATCTATATGGTCAAGAAGCAATACTATTGTCTGTTCAGAAGAATGCATATTACTCCAATCGGCCATATGTTGTAAGGATATGTTCAGCTAATTTTGTTTTGTCGGTATATATTCACTTCACATTGTTCTTATGCTCTTTCATCTTCACTGGTTTCAGCTGGTTTCAGTGTATAGTAATTTCCACTAACACATGGTATACTCTAAATAAAATTTCTTGATGATTGTTCTTCATTTATTGGTCTACGATGTATTGGGGCGGAGTTGTAGGTTTGTGAATTTGGGTTCGTTTTTAGCAAATTCGAATTTTGCTTGTAAATATGGCGAAAATGTGAAAATGTAGAAATAGGTTGCTATTGAAGTGGTATGTGAATGAACTTGTGGGCCTTCAAAGTTGGCAATGTTAAATTTGTGGTATGAAAAAAGGTATTTTTATTGAAAATCGATAATTGTGTAGGATTTGAACTGTTTGTGTCGATTGTGATTTTTCTTAAATATCAGATTACGGTGGATGAAAGGGTGCTGTTGCTAGAATTTGTCCACTAGCCAATATGGCAAATATAGTGGCGCACTTTTTGGGGATTACGAAAATCGAAAATTCTTGAAAATCTCAGAATTTCAATTTTTTATTTTCGCTGTATGTCAATGAAGAGTGAGAATAATGAAGTTAGGAGCATATTCGAAATAATTTCAAAGGGTTCGGAAAAGCTGGAAGTATGTAAATGGACGATGAAAGGACTATATCAACATATAGAAAAATATCAACGTATATTCGTTGTGCAATGATATACTTCCAAAATCACATATCTATGAGAACTTTAGTATTTCCAAATAGTTTTCGCTCAGGAGCGTAGTCGAAATTATTTCGCAGAAGTCGGAGGAGATAGAAATTTGTGATTCCGAAATCGAGTAGTTCGACTGAATTTTTGCTATCAACACGTTTAAAAATGTGGGGTTTCCAAAGGTCCAAACAAGAAATGAAGAACCCAGATCGGTATCTTCAAAAAAATAAATGGTGGTTTTTTGAAGATGGACTTAGGAGGAAAGAAAAGTGGCCGTGATGGAGTGTCATCCACACATTTGGATAGATCTCTTCACACAATTACGAAACATAATTTTAACCGTCCCTGTATCTCTATGGGAGATACCAATGATACGCTTCGAAATTGGTTCAGCCTGTACTCGTTCGTGTTCCCAAAAACCACTCGCAGACAATCCGGCACCAAAATCTTCATCATTCCGGTTTCATCTTCGTCGAAACTTTTTTTTTTCCACCCCCAAACCGAATCGAATCGGTCCGATCGTAGATGTACGGCCGGCAGAACGTTTGACTGTCGCGCCAACTAGACGCCTCCAATCGGAATCCAGATCGCGCATTCCATCCCCCTACCCCTCTGATCGACCAATCGCGGCGCAAATGTCGTTTCGAGGGTGGTTGAGTCGTAGGAGGTCTATGTCGACTGAGAGTTGAGTCATTCTCGCAGTGATCATCGCGAGGTTCGGTTCGACACTGAGTTTCGCCCCGGCCATGGACCATCTTCAGGCCTTCAGTCGTTATCCTTGGAGATTTTCCAAGTTTTCAGTAGTATTCCAAGTTTGGTTCCGAGATATAGTCGGAGTATGACGTGAGTAGAACTTCTTTGTCATCTAAAATATCATCTGTTTTACAGATCAGTATGTATTGTTTCATCAAGTTTCGATAATTTGAGGTTTTGGTTCTTCAGTTTCTGATATACAGTTGTTATTCATAGGAGGACGTTATTTTTTTCATTTTTCACTTGCATATTATTTGATTGTAATACCTTGGATACGGTTACTATAAACACACTCATAAAGCATTTCTATCGTTGTCTGAGGATATTACCTGACAATAATATTGCTCCTCTCATCTTTTTTGTTCAACTCATTCATACAACATCGATCATGATTCAACTGGATTTTAACGAATCAAAAAACGTATGATTCGATTGATTCAAGTCAAAATATCGACAATTGTCTGAAGCATGCAACTCAATGAAGTCAAATTCAATGTAAATCAGTCACATCATCCATCAGCTTACTCAATTGAAGAAAAGAAAATCAGTGAAGAATAAAATTTAATATGCACCACGAGCGTTTTAAGATGATAACGCTCATCGCCTGACAACCACCTCTCGGGCCGGAGGCCCTATGATGCCTGAATCAGTCACCCCCTGGCGTTATCACCTCTATAACGCACTTGGCTTATGAATACCATGACTACATTTCTTCTACAAATAACTTGGGTGGTCTGATTTTATCAAGGCCGTTTGAAACTCATTTGGCGGTACGTGAAAATCGTTTTGAATAATCGAATTAGGTATTAGATAATTATCAACTGACTTTTACATCATGAACTGTTCAATTACGCACAGAAAACAATATCATTAATTTTGTCCTCATGCAAAGTTTGCATATTTGAGTCTATCACAAGGTTTTTATATTTTTGTTTATCATTTTCGTTTGTAACTAGGGACATGTGGTTTTCTTTATGCATCAGTTTCGTTTCAAGTAACTAGACAATTCTCAATTCTGTAATTCTGATGTCGTTATGAAGAGAAATTTTCTGACCGATGTAGCAAATCTCGGAGTGATAGTTGTGGTCGTAGGGAAAGTATAGAACATAATTCAAGCTGTGATGCAATTACGCCACGCGGCGTGACACGTTCGCGGTTACTTGTGGATTTAGATCTAGAAAGACCTATTGTGTGCATACACAACTCTCGATATTGTATTCCCCCGTTATAAACTATTCTCAGCAGCTGTGTATAATTACAAATAATCATTCTTAGCTTCTGATATATCTTCAGCTGACATACAGTGTTGACGCTTTGTGCTGACATTTTTCTTGCCGCTGGTCGCAGGCGGCATCAAAGATTCTGAATAGTCACTTATCTGCATTACAGTCCTCGTAGTTTATGATTTCTTTTCTAACTGTAGAGAAATACATTTTCTGAAAATTAACGTTTATAGAAAATAAATAGGTACACCATGGTCACCCTAATGAGTACTGTATTAAACGTATATTATATATAACTCTTTTTTCGGAAAATTGGAAAATTGAGTCGTACATGATACAGCGTATTCCATGTTATGATGTAGAAGCTTACGAACACCACCCTATATATTTTAAGTAGTAAGTGTATGAATGTTTCGTGTGATATGATTTTTCATCGACTATACTATCGTGAACATATGAAAATTCTCATTAGTTCGAAAGATATTTACTATACCACTGGTCTACAAATGCGCTTTTTATACTCCAGATTATTATGGAGAACGCTTTATGAAAATATTCACTGGAAATACCTATTCATCGACCACATCTGAATATGCATAAAAATCTCATCTATATCTGTATTGGTCCGTACTGTACGAAGTTATAATTGGGCATTTTCTATGAATTTTGTCATTATGATCTCGAACATTCTATATCGATATTTTGGTATAACAATGGAATATAATTTTATACATAACTATAAATTCATCCATCTACAGATTCGGTAATGTGAATGAAGGAATGATTTAATTTGATTTATTATGCTAGCCAAATGTACATAGATTCCTGATTTCGTTGTACTGGAATCACAAGTACTGAAGTTTTAATATAGGCATCTAACAAAATAGGATATAAAAGTAATATTTCAAGTATATTTCAAAATATTCATAGTATTCGAATTGAATTGTTTTTGTTTACTTGTCTCACATGGAATTTACAAATATTTTCCTCATGCAACTTCCGAATGCTCCTAGCCCTGTTGTCGTTTTTTTAATTTGATAAATGAATTGGACCAAAACGTCTGAAATAGTTATGGCCCATTTAATTTCACATGCATACCTATCCTCCTCACATTCATCGTACACAGTATAATGAGTCCTAAAAGGGCAGAAAAGGGTCGGTTTTGGGTTTTAGCGGTTTTAGTATTCATCACTCAACGAGAATATCTTTCGAGCACTCGCTTTTATTCCTTCTTTATGGACACTAAATGCCTATACAGAACGATGAAATCGGGCGGGGCGAGAAATTAATAAACGGAAATCTCTCAAATGGCCAATATTATTTTCAAGGGTATCGCATGAGTAATCTTGGGATATCAATGCCGGAAATAGCCGTGGCACCCCGTGAATAGAAATTGATCAAATTGTTGATGGATCTGTTAAGTCTATATAGTGCGATATAAACACACGTTTAGAATGTTCAGAATACCGTAGCCATAATAACGTTTAATTTACTTGTTGAATGTGTTTCGTTTGGTTCAGACTTGTCCATGTTTTTGGGACAAATCAGCTTCGGTATACGAGCATCAATAGAATTATTCATTAGTATTCATTGAATTGATAGTAAAAAGTTTTACTTCTTAGATACATCCGAACTTATTACGTAAACTACTACCTGTTCCTTCTGATGAAACTGAGTAACTTCGTTTCCTACTCGAATCGATCCCTATACTTCCCCTATATTTAAAAATAACTGTCAAATGCAGGGGTGCTCAACAGTTTTCGTAGTAAGAAGAAATAGCGGATAATCACATTTTTTGACATTTTAAATTATATAAAATTTAATCATTAATATTTAATATTTTCGTCTCCAACAAAGTAATCTTAAATTCAAAATTAGAAAGTTATATCCTAGAAGAGGCGAATATGAAATTGATCGATTGATAATTGAATAATAAATAAATTTATAATGATAATAATTGGAATTGAAAAAAAAGAAAAAATCGTGCATAAATGAGATTACGAAAGTGCGCAGATTGGAAACAACGTCGAGAAAGTTGTTCCTACAGGACTGGGCATGGCTTCTACGCCCAAGGAGGAATTCTCCCCGACCCGCTCGCACCCCGCCGCCTCCGCCGCTGGCCGCCGACGCCGCTCCGGCGCGGTGCACCGGCTCCGTCGCCACGGCAACGCACAGCCTCCCTCGACTCACCCTCACTTTCGCCGCGGATGATTCAATTATCAACATGTCGTTCTCTCTTCCTGTGAGGCGAAAGCACCGCCGTTGGTGTTCTATTGACTTATTTCTCGACTGGTTCCCAGTCGATAATCGAGTGGGCTGCGATTTTCGCGACGAGGCGATCGCGATCGTTTTCGGAGTGCGTCCAAGGGGGATCGTCATGGCCGGATTGTTATCGGATAACCTAGCAAGTCCTGCGTAAGTTTGCTTCTTTTGGTTCGGTGTCTCTTTGTGGGCGAGAGATGTGTAATTGTAGAGGATCGATTTTGTTTTATTTCATTTCGGAGGTTTATTCGGTGTCCTTCTCGAGGTATGTTCGTCGGCATATATTTTTGGGCGTAGACCATGGAATGAATTGTTTTTTCTACGTTCCTGTAACTGAAATGTAGCTTTAACGGACTCATATTTTTTGCGATAAGTGATCGATTAAATACAGATTCACCAACCGTGGCACGATGAGAAAAATCGTTACCTTGACTACGTTCCACAAAATGAAACCAATTTGGATTGATTTGCGTCTATGATGCGTCTTTGTGACTCCGTCATTGTAATAAAAAATGGAAATGTCGATTCATCCTCTGAGTAGGTTCACTATTTTTTGTGAGGAAACAAACACGATGTGTCGAACTACAGACATTGCAGTAACCCTGATCTCCAACATAACATAAAAACACTAGAAAAAATTATTAAAACAAGAATAGTAACTTATCTGGAAAGTGTAGAGTGCGGGGTAGGTACTTCATGAAACAGTTTCAGGCCCACTTCTTTTCACAATCTATATCAACATATAACAGTATACTGGAATATGACTCCACTGAAATATCAGTTTGTTTCGCTGGTGATATTGCCATACTATATAGTTTTGATAGCTGCAGCGAACTGAAAAGTGAAAACTAATGCGGAACGACTTTTCGATTGTTTCAAACATAAATTACTCTCCATTGACTATGATGAAACGTTCTCATGCTATATCAACTCACTACTCCAATATGATACACTAGAAATCGGAGATGATACAGCTATACAATCGACAACAACAAAAATGAAATATCTATAAATTATATCGAAAAATCACACGCACTTGAGAGATCTGCATATGTCCATACAATTATGTCATATCATATTACTGTCTTGTTCTATTGAATATACACCGTCCTCCATGTTGCATCATGTACAATATATCTACTTCTACCATTTCTCAGCTATTATCTATCTTCTATTAGAACCCTATATATATATATATATACATATATACATATATACATATTCATAATCTTACATTTTCATAAGTACCACTTTTATATATATATATATATATATATATATATATATATATATATTATATTTATTATATATATATATATATATATATATATATATATATATATATATATATATATAAAAGTGGTACTTATGAAAATGTAAGATTATGAATGAATATTTCATATGAATATTCATAATCTTACATTTTCATAAGTACCACTTTTTTCCCCCTTTATCTTATATGTACATTTTAACATACTTTGATATCAGCACATGAAAATTTACATCATTTCAATAGGGAAAGAACATCCACGTTCTGGCAATGCCTTAGTGGGTTCGTTGTTTGTTCATATAAAATTATGTCACTAGTCTACAGCTAGTCATGTTACCCATGTCTTCATGATCCTGTTGTGTATATGAATTTTATGAATTATAACTGTTTTATAATAATAATAATAATGATATAATATAATAAAATTATGTCACTAGTCTACAGCTAGTCATGTTACTCATGTCTTCATGATCCTGTTTGTGTATATGAATTCAATGAATTATAACTGTTTTATTATCATTTTCATTATTATTTGTATCATTATAATTGTTACATTGATACATTATTTCTCATTCTATGATTATGCCAGCATAATGTTACATCAGATATTTTGTTTTATGTTTGTATTTTAACTCTGTTACTGGGTGGGTGATATCATCTGTCGAGTTACCTATTAACTGAAATTTATTAACTTTGAAGCTAATATTCAGAAAATATATACCATACAAAATTATCCGATCTAGAATACCAAAAGGCTTGCTCTTTTTCAAAGCATAAGTACCTATTAATTGTACTCTAGAAATATTCTTGGCATTATTCGGTATGTTTCGATAATAATATCGAAAATGTTTTGATTATTCCTCACTGGATAGATTCTGAAATATCTATTTGCATTCAAGTTTTATATTTCCTTTTATGATACCTTCACATATGCGACTGTACAGAGTCGTAAAAAATGTATAACACGAAACCTGTTCATAAAATTCATGAACGCATTTTTATTTTAAATATCTATTCTATTCATTATTCTGATTTTATACTAATTGTTATAATTTTTTTCAGATCAATTTCTCAAGTATCATGGCACTATCACTTAAAATCAACATTGTTGAAGGCAATGTCACGAAAACCATTGTCTTCGACCCTACCACTACTGTACACGACGCCTGTCGAATCATCAGAGAAAAATGCTCGGAAGCCAGTGGAGAAAGTTAGTATTTTCATTGCTCAGTTTTAATTTTGTTATCTTAGTTTTCCTTCGAATAACTCGATGTTATATAAACCTAGTTCTCAAATTGATATATTGAGTGAATGGTAATGTATGATGTATTCAGTTACAGTTGAAGTTGTTTCATATCTATAAATTGATTTTCGCGACTATTCAAATCTAACTCAGAAGTATGTTATGGTTACATGGAATTGTTATTGGAATTGTAGTTATCCTCTTCAAAAAAATAGCATGCGTCTGTGCAACTGTGGCATTACAGAATAGAGCTGCGAGAGAAATATATAAAAAAATCGACAGAAATGTGTCATGAAATGTGAAATGAACATGAAATAAAAATAAACACAATGGTGATAATATACCTACTTTTAGTTTTCTGACCTTTTAAAGCAATACTCTCTTCTGGATGTTGTTTTCAATTGATTATTAATTTAGTATTCCTATGTTCAATTTTCAAAAGTTAAATTTGTAGCTAGGGATAATACAGTTGACATATCATGATATTTTGCATTTCAATATTGATGCACGTTCAATTTGTGTAATTTAAAAAAACATTATTGTATCATTTTAAATGTTGCTGCTTTTACTGCCTCAGTGTATTGTTCAAATATTCAAAAATCGTTTCAGATACTGATTATGGCCTATTCCTTACTGACGAAGATAACAAAACGGGGGTGTGGCTAGAACCGGCCCGAAATTTGGAATATTACATCCTGAGGAACGGAGATACCGTCGAATATAGAAAAAAGCTTCGACAGCTGAGGGTGAAAATGTTGGACGGCGCTATCAAAACGATGATGGTGGACGATTCGCAGATAATTGCCAACCTGATGGTAGTCATTTGCACAAAACTAGGCATTACAAACCACGACGAATACTCTCTAGTGCTCGAGGAAATCGAGAACCAAGAAAATATCGGTAAGTTTAATGATATCGAAAGTTTGACTTCAACTCTTTGTTAACAAATTCTACTCATATCATGGAAGTGAAAAATATTCGTTCAACTAGGCCGCATGTTAGTAGATTACAATGTACATTAATGATTTGTCATCTATATACATTCATCTACAGGGTCGCTGATATGTATGGAAACGGTCGATTATTTCCTAAAGTAAGATAGCTAGCGAAAAATGTTAGGATACAAAAGTTGTAGGGTTTTTCAAAATTCATTGAGCTAATGAAGAATTAAGTATACAGGATGAGTCAAAAAGTCAGGACGAAACAAAGTTGCTTTTTCTCTAATGGGACACCCTGTATATTATTCCACATTTCAATTTTGCTCGAAATTCTGAACAAAATTGATAAAGCGCATCATTTCCTAAATTCAGCCGATTTCGAGATATCGAATTTTGAAAATAACTTATAATAAATTATCCAAAATTGTTAGTCCATTAAGTTCATAGTCCATCAAGTTACCTTTGAAAGTTTCCAGCTCCATAACAACGCCGCGTCGTTCTTTTGTCTAACAGTGATGATCTTGACAGCACATGTCAAAAATATATTTAGTGTAAATAAGTTTCGCGCAAAAATGGCACGTTTAACTAATACTGAGCGTATTGAAATTTTAATGATCATAGGATTCGGTGATAGAAGACGAAGTTGTGACCAAGTAGTGAATATTTTTAATGAATTGCATCCAAATTGGGAACCAATTTCTAAATCAACCGTTTCAAAAACATTGCAGCGTTTTCATGAAACTGGAGATGTCAAAGATCGACCAAAAAGTGGAAGACCAGTAAGCATTACAAATGAAGAAAATGCTTTGAATGACATGTTAGATGTGGTGGAAAATCCAATAAATTCGGCACAACAGAGGGCTTTGAATCATAACATGAGTCGATATTCCATTCGGAAAATTTGCAAACTGCAAAAATTCCATCCATATAAAATTCATTTGGTACAAGAATTGAGTGAAACGATTTTGATCGTAGAATCGAGTTCTGTGAAGTTATTATGGATAAATTAAGCGAAAATGTCAACTTTGTCAACCACATATTGTTTTCTGACGAATCTACATTTTGTTTAAACGGCCACGTAAATCGACACAACTGTAGGTATTGGTCAGACCAAAATCCACATTGGATGGAGGAAGTTCACACTCAACGGCCACAAAAAGTAAATGTCTGGTGTGGCATTATTGGTGGACACGTCATAGGACCCTATTTTATAGACGATTATTCCCGAATAATAACAATCCCAATTTGCCGGCAGAACAAATATGGTTTCAACAAGACATTTTGGACGTATGGTACGCGCATATCTAGATGAAACTTTTCCTGATTAATGGATTGGATGCAGGGGAGCAATTGAATGGCCAGCTAGGTCTCTCGATATGACCCCACTTGACTTTTTTCTATGGGGTCACATGAAAAATGTAGTCTACAAAAATAGGCCGCCAAATATCGAAGAGTTTCAAGAAAGAATAAGGCATGAAATTTCTACCATTCCTCCTCACATGATTTTAGATTCACTACGAAATTTTGTTCAGCGAGTTCATAACTGTCAGGAGGTAAATGGTAAACACTTTGAGCACCTTATTAAATAGAATTTCAAAGAAAAATTTGTTGATTATTAAAACTTGTTTTCTCTCTTTTTCCTCCTGTCTTAACTATTGTTTTGATAAAATTTTAAATATCCTGGACATTCATTAAAAAATACATTTTATTGTTTTAATTGCATTTTTATCAACCCTGAACAATTATGCTTTTTATATTTTCTGTAAAAAAATTATAATTAAATTGTAATCATAATATCCACATACTCCACCTTTTGTGACTTTCATAATAAATATGCATCATTTCGTGCTTTTTCTTCAATAAATTTGAGAGTAGTAAAAAGTTATTTTCAAAATTCGATATCTAGAAATCGGTTGAATTTAGGAAATGATGCGCTTTGTCCCATTAGAGAAAAAGCATCTTTGTTTCGTTCTGACTTTTTGACTCATCCTGTATACTTAATTTTTCATTAGCTCAATGAATTTTGAAAAACCCTACAACTTTTGTATCCTAACATTTTTCGCTAGCTATCTTACTTTAGGAAATAATCGACCGTTTCCATACATATCAGCGACCCTGTATATGTATATATATAAACACTACAGAGGGTCGAATGTTGAAACTAATAAATCTCATGAATGTCGACTAGGTACGCCTGCTATCATCCTTACAGTATTTTTCTGTACCACGAAGACATCTGGTGATACTGTAGAGTTACCCCAGAAATCTATGCCATAACGGTTTCGCAAGCTTGCGCATAATGAAGTTGAAGCATCTATTCTTTCTTGAGCACTTTTCGCAAACTCTGAAACATAATTAAACTCTGAAAGATAATTTAACTTACAATATTGAAAGCTGGTAGAATAAACGAGAAAAGCAAACATCTCTTAACAATATGTTGAATTCTTTCCCTTAGAAAATCGCAATTACGGCACGCTAACCCTGAAACGAAAAAAGGAAGAGCGCGAACGGGACTTAAAGATGGATCTGTTGCGTAAAAAACTGCACACCGACGACGAAGTTAACTGGCTGGACCCGTCGAAAACTCTCCGCGAGCAGGGCATCGACGAGACGCAGACGGTCTTGCTGAGACGCAAGTTCTTCTATTCCGATCAGAACATCGATTCGAGAGACCCGGTGCAGCTGAATTTGCTGTACGTACAGGCGAGAGACGCCATTTTGAATTGCACCCATCCAATCACGCAGGAGAAGGCCTGCGAGTTCGCTGGCATCCAGTGCCAGATCCAGTTCGGAGATCCAGTTCGGAGATCATGTAGATATCAAGCATAAACCTGGGTTTTTAGAGTGAGTACTTTACTTTGCTTCAGAATCGAAATATACTTCGTCGTGAGATGAATAGAATCTCATTTATTCAACTCAATTAATAATGATTGATGAATAATACTGAAATTTGCCGTTTTTTGTCATAATATTACGAGGGGCTGTCTAAATTGTAGTTCTGACCATTTATGTTTTCCTGATTTCAAGACGTTGTTTTTTGTTTGATAATTGCAGGATAGATAGTGTCCTGGTATGATCTTCAATCATTTTTCAAAGTTGTCACCACTCGCCCCACAGTCTTGATCGACTTGATGATAAACCACTACATGATGATTGTCACAAATAATTTCACAATCTTTTCATTTTCGCTATCAGAATCTTTTATGTTATTCACTTATTTCCTTGTGTAATAAAAATGCTACTTCAACACTTACCAACGACAATAAGCTTGCCAACAAGTGTATCTTTTTCATAAACATCAAGAAAAACAGCACAGAAAAAATTTTGAAAAGACAACAAAAGGTTCAACACAGTTATATACATAGCAATGTAAGCAAAGTGAGACTGAACCTATATATAGGATTGTATTCTTCTCAATACTCTCAAAAATATGCCCATTTTTGAAGACACCATTTATCTAGTAATGAAATCTAGTATTTATCAATAAATGAAAATGTATTCAGTGTAATTTGTATAGCATCAATAGATTGAAAATTCAAAACCTGGTTCAAAAACAATTTTTCGATTCATGTTCCATAGTAATGAAAAATAATTGTTTTGACACCACATCAACTTCTATAGTTTTGAAAAAATCTCACAAATCTAACAAGTTTTCATCATTCACCTTTTTATAGTGATTCAAAATCAGTTAATATTCTTCGTTGTTTTTTCTTTGCAGCTTGAAAGAGTTTCTGCCCCAATCGTACACCAAAATCAAGGGTATAGAAAAAAAAATCTTCTCAGAGCACAAAAAACACCAAGGTCTCAGCGAACTGGACGCTAAAGTCAAGTACACAAAGAGCGCTCGATCGTTGAGTACTTATGGCGTCTCCTTTTTCCTCGTCAAGGAGAAGATGAAGGGTAAAAATAAGCTGACACCACGTTTACTTGGCGTTACAAAAGAGTCTGTGCTCAGGCTGGACGAGAAGACGAAGGAAATCATTCAAACGTGGCCTCTCACACAGGTTGGTTATTTCTCACATTAGTCCACGAGTTAGATATAATATCAACTGAATCAAACTCATTTTTTCCCATCGCCACATCTTTCTTCTTCAACACTCATATAAATTGCTTTTGGTGAAGGTTCCAGATGAGCCGGAAGTTTGGGTCAAAAGCTTGGATGCTCTGAATCTGGGTCCATGATAATCATGAAGATAACCCTAACTTCAAATTCATATAGTGTGTCAAATTTGAAAGATGTCAATGAGAATATCTTGGAAATTGAAATAACATAAACAAGAAATGCCCACTCACTTTCCGACCCTCCTCACTACAAAAGTTTGAATGTATGATACATA
This sequence comes from Gastrophysa polygoni, assembly GCA_963576655.1. NCBI lineage: Eukaryota > Metazoa > Arthropoda > Insecta > Coleoptera > Chrysomelidae > Gastrophysa > Gastrophysa polygoni. Next base: position 17,176,793 of record OY755087.1, read on the forward strand.
AATAAAAAATGTTTCGCAGTGGTACCAATTTTTAAAAAGCTTTCTAATATTGTATCATCAAATATAATTCACGCCAGTGTATATAAGGTGCACATTATCTTTGATTGTCATTCATACTTTATATGTAGGAATTGATGAAGCAGAGGGGTAGAGGATATCGAGGTTCGCTCACTTTCTATTTTCATTCACCGAAACTGGTTTCGGCACTCTAATATCATTTCTCATTTCAGAGATATTCCCACTGGAAACTGACACAAAATACAAAAATAACAGGTTCGCTTTCCATCGCTTTGAAATATAATCATCCGTTCACCAAGGTTCTGAATTCTATTGCTCCAAGAAGACTATCAAATTATTAATATTACTTTGATTAAACACATAGACACTTTTCCGAATTATGATTCAATAACCGATACATAATTTCCCCATGTAATACGGCTAATAAAAAATCTAATGGATACCCTTGTATGTTTTCAGGTCAGGAGATGGGGCGCCAGTCCTAATACCTTCACACTTGATTTCGGCGACTATGCTACGCAGTACTATTCCGTTCAGACTACTGAGGCTGAGCAGATTCGACAGATTATCGCGGGATACATCGACATAATCACGAAAAAAAAGCAATCGAAAGACCATTTTGGTATCGAGGGAGACGAGGGATCTACTATGTTCGAAGAAAGCGTGGCCCCCCATAAGTAATTTTTTTATGTTCTATACATTGGGAAATATTTTCTGATTTGTTGAATTTTGTAAACATTTTGGAATTACAACACTTTCCATATTGGTCGGCATCTTTCTTGACCATTTTTCAATGCATTGAATGATATTTCATTAACATAACTCAAAAGAACCATTTCCATACGCTTTTCATAACACCTCAATGTATTTCAGCAATGAGGTGCATAATCTGTCGTCGCGAAAAAGAAAAATTATTCATGTAACTGTCTAAATAATGCAAATAAGTATTCTCGTAGTTTCTGGAACATAGTGCACATTAACATCATTTTCCTAATTATGATCATTCAAACATAGCTCATGAATTTCAATAATTCAATTTCAATTTTTGTGGACAATCATATATTTTCAAGCAAAGTACATCAAATAATAATTTGAATTAATATTTTATATCTTACATAAAAAGGAAAAATTGTCTAAAGACACTACTAACAGTTACTTTATGTGTGATAAACTGTTAATTTTTTGCAGGAGAATATGCATCCAAAAATGTTCAGCAGCCCAATAATTTTCGTGATATCAGTCATTATATTATCCTTTGTAGTATCATTCGTAGTTACCCGTCACCCTGTAATGTTATTTCCAAAGTTTCTCAATATACTATGTTTTCAGGGCTACAATTCTACAACACGAATCCAACAAAATTGGCAGAATCAGCACTGACTCTTTGTCAAAACCAGTTGTCATGAGAGTGGCAGACGGTGAGTTACCAAATCACTCTCATCCCAAACTTTATCAATTTTACTTTGATTAGAATCGGTCGAATTCTCAAATAATCAATAGGACGAATCATTTTCAGAATTCAGAGTACTTTTTGTTTATTTTCGTTATTTTTCCTTTCTTTATTGAATTTAGGTGAAAAATCGTTCAGTATGGGTATGATGAGTGGCCCTCAACAAACCACTGTTAGTGGAGCTGTACATTTGGGACACGCCCCACCAACGGTAAGATGGCAAACATTTTTGTTTCTAATTTCCTAATGTACTAACATTTCTATCAATAAACTATCCATTCCACAACTAAATCCCAAAAACTGATGAAAAAACGCTTTTATTTTATTTTCATGTCTTTTCTGGAACAGGGAAGAGAGTAGGTACAGATAGACCATCATTCCCTTTGTAAATAACTCCGCATTTAGTTCATTTTTAGTTTATTTTTTTTTTTCAATGAATCCCTCACACATTTCTCACGTTAATTCTCAAAAACTTTTCAACAAATTGTGAATGCTTCGAATAGTTATTGTAAATAATATTTGATGGATACATATGAAATTAGGAACTAGATAGGTATCACTCAAATGAGACAAGTTATTGACTTGAGTAGTTTCGAATTCATCACAGTGTACGTCTACATGATGTGCAATCGATGCTTCAAATGTTTGTTATTACCACCGAATTGCCATTGTATACATGATACATTGAGTGATGACTATTTTATTCTTTCTTGTATAGTGAAGTCACATCATGTTCCATTTATATTGTTATTGTGACCATGCAATTTTTCCAGTCGACCACCGTCCAGCAAACAAAAATTACCACAGTTCTCACCGAACCGCAACGTGCCTTGATATCGACAATATCCGCCACCCAGACGCGAATAAAAGAGTCCGAAATCGAACTTGAAGGCAAAGCGCATATACCCGAACTCGGCACTGATCCGGCCGCGAAAAAATGGAAGCAAGTTACTCTGGATACCCGCAAACAGAACGTCGGTTCGCAAATCGCAGCCATGAATGCAGCGACTGCCCAAGTGGTTACCCTTACATCGGGACCGCAGGATGAGGTGAGTAATATTTTTTAAAAGCAGTTCATTCTAGTTCAAAAAGTCTTTTGAAAATCTCAATCTTTGGGGATTTTTTTAGCAATTTTTTCATTCTCGGATTGTTTCAAACTCTACATGATAATGTTTTTGTACTTGTTTAGTTGAAATTTTATTTTCTCAGGTTGATCATAGTGCGGTAGGTGCTGCCATCACCACAATCGGCAGTAATCTCCCAGAGATGACTAAAGACGTGAAAATGATAGCTGCGCTCATAGACGATGGTAACACGGGCGAGAAACTCCTAGATGCGACCAGGACACTCTGCACTGCTTTCAGTGATTTGTTGAAGGCTGCTGAACCAGAATCTAAGGAGGTACACAAATATATTCGCCATCAAGAAAGAGTGCCATATCGTGCTGATTTTGTATTTTTTTCAGCCAAGACAAAATCTTCTTAACGCCGCATCTAGAGTCGGCGAAGCAAGTACCGAGGTCCTTGCCAGAATTGGCGAAGAAACCTTCGAAAATAAAGAACTCCAGGATATGTTGCTGTCGCTTGCTAAAGCAGTCGCTAACACCACGGCGGCCTTGGTCCTTAAAGCGAAAAATATCGCATCAACTTGCGAGGATCAACAGACCCAAAACAGAGTAATCGGTGCCGCTACTCAGTGTGCTTTAGCTACCTCTCAATTGGTTGCTTGTGCTAGGGTGGTAGCACCAACGTTGCATTCGCCTGCATGTCAAGAACAGTTGACAACCGCTATTAGAGAAGTATGCATATAAATATAAATTCGCATAGAATTCAATGGATATATTATTTTCTTCTTTTCAGGTGGCAAAAGCAGTTGAAAACCTGGTGACGGTGTGTAATGAATCATGTACCAATGAAGACCTCAACAAACAGCTCAAAAATGCAGCTGCTGACGTCACGAGGACACTGAATGACTTGCTCAACCATATGAAACTAGGTAAAATACACTGAAAAAAAAAAATGAATCTAGAAACTATGTTCATTAATTTCTATAGCTTCCCGTGAACGTGCCAAAGAGACAGTTCAGGAACATAGCGTCGAAGAAATCTATACGGCAACCGACAAATTGTCTGCTGCTTCAGGGGATGCCAATGAAATGGTGCGTCAAGCCAGAAGGCTAGGTCAGGCGACCGCTCAGCTTATCCAGAGCATCAAAGGCGAGGCTGAAAAATTACCTGACTCCGACATCCAACGTCGTTTATTGGCTGCCGCCAAAACTCTAGCCGATGCTACTGCCAAGATGGTGGAGGCTGCTAGACAGTGTGCCAGCCACCCTCACGATATGAAATGCCAAGATCAGCTGCTTAGAACGGCAGAAGACTTGAGAGACGTCACAGTGGTCGCTGCCACTACTCCTGCCCTCAGAGCGAAATTAGTCAGCAGAGTCAATGTGTGCGCCAAAAATGCTGTGTCATCGGCTACGCAGTGCGTAACGGCCGCTCACAACAGCCACCCTCATAACACCAATCCAGCCACCAGGGAAAATTTGAGTGAAGACACTAACGACCTCACGGAAAAAATACCTTTGCTTATCGAGTGCATCAAATCGAACGGAGAAAACGCCGAAGACACGATGGGTCAAGAGGAGCTGATGTATACCGCAGAGGTCTTCCTACACCCTGCCACCCAATTCGTGCACTCTGCCAGATCGGTATTGCCCACTCTGAACGACTACTCGATCAGAGAACAACTGGCAATGACCAGCCAGAAATTCAACTCCGACTTGAGCGAGCTCCACGGTGCAATCAGTCGCGCCAAACCTGCATGCCAAGGCATGGGCTTAGACGCGGCTCACCAATTGATCGCCGAACTTCGCGAAGAGCTCGAGGAGTTCCAGAGAGCCGTCGAAGCGCACCGGCTCAAGCCGCTTCCTGAAGATACGCCCGAGAGGGGCGTTCAGCATTTGGCTGCAAGCAGCAAGCTGATCAACCAAGGTGTTTCTCAGCTGCTGAGCGCCGCCGCTCAAGGCAACGAACAATATACCTCGCAAGCTGCCCGCGACACCGCGCACAGTCTCAAGAATCTGACGAGGGCAGTGCGATGCGTTGCCGCCACCTCCGATAACATCGACGTGCAGAGGAAAATCATAAATAGAGGTCAAGAGGTGCTGGCGCATTCGGCCATGTTGGTGTCGGAGGCCCAGAAAAGTCTGCATACCGTCGGGCTGACCCCGGATCTGGAAAGAGCCGCCAAGGATATTTCGCAAGCTCTGAAAGCCACCGTCGGGTGCCTTCCGGGGCAAAGAGACGTCGATACGGCCATCACCAGCATAATCGATTGGTCTTCGGTGATAAACGCTGACGATTTGCCGCAGACGAACAAGAGCTACGGCAGGCTGCAGCAAGAACTCAACGCGGCCGCAGCGAATTTGAACGAGGCCAGCTCCGGCGTGGTCCAGTCGGTTGGCAGCTCGGTTCAGCTCGCAGGGAATTCGCGAGAGTTTGCCGCCGCTTATCACGACTTGCTGATGGTGTCGATGGAGATGGCCGGGCAAACGCCCGACGTGAGCGCTAGAGGGGAAATGGTGCATTCGCTCAAGAACGTGTCGACCACCTCCAGCGCTTTGCTAACCACCGCCAAGTTGCTTTCTGCCGATCCCAATTTGCCGAACGGCAAGAACCAGCTGGCCGCTGCTGCGAGAGCGGTCACCGAGAGCATAAATTTCCTTGTCAACGTGTGCACTTCGGCAGCTCCAGGACAAAACGAGTGCGATAATGCCATCAGGAAGATCAGAGCGATGGGATACTTGCTGGACAACCCCACTGAGCCGATCAACGATTCTTCGTATTATGAAGCACTCGACGCTGTTATAGAGAAGAATAAGGCTGTGGGTGAAGGGATTACTGGCATCACGGCCAGCGCCAAAGCTTCGGAGCACGAGAAATTCATCGAGCACGTCAAGAATTTCAGCAATGCTATCTGTTCCTTGATAGAGACCTCTGCTCAAACTGCATATTTGGTGAGTACTTAATAATACAATCGTGTTGAATAGAACTTGTAGTTTGTATGAGGCTCAGTTTCTTGAATAGAAGTTCACTTAATAAGTGAGAAAATAGCTTTAAAAGGGCAGGTAGCTCAAACAGTTCAAACCGACGCCGAACGTGAGACATGAAAGCTTACAAAGCCTTTAAAAAACGGTAAAAAAAATTAAATGATCTGGATGATAATCTTGATATACACATAATCATTGAAATGTTTCTGGTACAATTTCCAATTATTGGATTACCTGATCTGTGAGTTTTCTTCTATTTCCATCTCTAGATTGTAATCACCTATTGTCTTGAACTCAATATTTATCGTTTTTGCACATTGTTATTGTCAAAAATTGTATTATACCCTTCGCGCAAGTGCAAACAATTTCTATCGAAATCGGATGAACGGTACGGCAGCGCATAAAATACGAACAAACATTTGTTGTCTATATTACAATGACAATAAAAAATATTTTCCTCAGACAACAAAATATATTCTCTTCTGCGTCTCTCTAGATCGGCGTATCGGACCCCTCTAGCATCGCTGGTCGCCCGGGCCTAGTCGACCAAGCCCAATTTGCCAGGGCCTCGCAGGCCATCAAGCAAGGCTGCGCCGCCCTCTCATCGCCGGCCAGTCCGCAGAAGCAGGTCCTCGAGGCGGCCACGCTCATCGCGAAGCACACCAGCGCGCTGTGCAACTCGTGCCGACTGGCCAGCTCGAAGACGGCCAATCCGGTGGCCAAGAGGCAGTTCGTGCAGAGCGCCAAGGCGGTGGCGAACAGCACCGCTGCGTTGGTTAAGGAGATCAAGGCTCTGGACGCGAGCTATTCGGACGAGAACAGGAGGAGGTGCGCCGAAGCTACCAGGCCTCTTCTAGGTACGTTGAGTTTTTCTAGAGATAGGCTACATTTTATATATATATATATATATATATATATATATAGATAATTGAAAGAAATATATTCTTTCAGCGGCACATGGTATTATACCAACCATTGGATAGAAAATAAAAGAAAAAATCTATATTCCTCTTCATTTTTTTTCTATGTTTCATTGCTGAAATCCGAAGTAGGTTCAAGCTAATCATAAAGAATTTGCAAGAGGAAAGAGCACGCCTTGCCTCCGCCACATGTCGTGTAGGTATCTACGACGATCTTTTCAAAGTACATGCCTCTCTTAGGGTAGATACTCAATAAATATAATATAATAAATATAATAAATTAAATATATTTTTATATCTCAGCAGTTTATTATTATCAATGTATTTTCCGTTCAATCTGAGTTCATACCGAAAATATTACTTGTAAAAGGAAACTTCAATTCCTGTCTAGGTATGAATGTCATGTAATAACTTGGATTTTCGGAAATATCAAAATTTCACTGACATGATACTATAATACGAAAAACATCCATACAGGGCAGTTGTGTTTCCATGTTTGTTTGATTTTCCAATATCGAGGCATGTACAGTATTTTAAATACATATATTTTCTACAGGGGTTATATTGAAATTTGTCAAAAAATAATGATAACAAAATCTCTACAGTTTTTCTGAATCATTATTATATGGACGAATGACATAATTCGATATATTATCTGATGAATTTTTTTTTTATTTCAAAAATATATGTTTATACTTCAATTCAACTATCCGTTTTCGGAATAAAAGCATTCAAATATTTTGAGGCAGGTATTCATGTCACAAAAACGTAGTTAGCCATGCTCAAGAGGCATTCGGAATTGACAGGCCAAATATGTGGGATAAACCCTTCGACCATAAAACATGTTTTATGGTCGAAGGATAAACCTGTACAGATAGATTCACTGGGAATGACAAATTCTTACATATTTCCATACAATTTTTTGAAATTCCGGCATTAGACATTATTTGATTTGAACTTATTTGAAAACAACTTGGTAGCTGTACTTGATATCAATATTGAATATTATGGAATATAAAGGTATCAACCATTTTTCAAACTATACCATTAATATTTACAATATATATTTTTATACCAAAAGCGTGGTAACCAATCAATAATGAATATTCCAGATGCCGTTGAGAATCTGTGCGTATATGCAAGTTCTAACGAGTTTGCAACCGTACCAGCGAAAATTCCAAAACAAGCTAGACAGGCTCAGCAACCTGTCATCGAATCCGGCCGTAGACTCATAGACAGTGCCTGCGCCGTCATAAGCACTACGAAAAATCTCATCATCATGCCCGGTGATCCGTCAACCTGGCAGCAGTTTTCGGGCAGTTCCAAAAATGTTTCTGACTCTATCAAACAGTTGGTCATCAACATTAAGTAAGTCTTGAAAACGCGTTCAAAGAGCTTTCGTGAATGTCAGCTTTCGATTATTTTCCCCAGGAATGAGGCCCCTGGAAGAAACGAGTGTGAAAGCGCAGCTCAGATCATCAAACATCACTTGAAAACACTAGATGCTGCCTACATGGATGCGGTATCCCAATCATTGCCGCCTCAAAGATCGGCCACTTTACCAATCTTTAGTCAACAAGTAGCGAGATCAGCTGCTGGATTGTTCGATACTATCGAACCTTTAAGACATGCTGCGAAATTCGAAGCCGAAAATATAGGTGAGAATGATAAATTCCATCCCATATTCGTAGATCACCCGGAATAAAGTGTTATGTAAAACTCATCAGAACAAATTATTCTCAATGCGAAACAATCTTCCTACGATAATAATCATTACAAATGCTATCAATCAATTGTGTACTTCCTTGTTCTTTCATCTATAAAAATTAAGAATCGATCATTGTTTCAAGTAATGATCCTAGAAGCCTTCAATTCATGTATCCTAATTGTTTGTTCTGAAAAAAAATACGATTGTATTCGTTGATATTCGACAGAATCAAGAGATGCTCAAACTTGAATACGTTCATAGGTTCAAGATGTCAGAAAATCAAACTAGTGAATGATCCAAAATTTATTTCCAAGGTCACGCGGTGAACCAGATGGTGCAATACTTCGAGCCTCTGGTGGAGAGTACTATCGGAGCTGCTTCGAACATGACGAATTCTAAGCAACAAGAACAATTACTAGATCAAGCAAAATCGATAGCCGAATCAACCCTGTCATTCATTTATTCCGCCAAAGACTGTGGTGGTAACCCCAAGGCCGTCAACATCCATCCCGAAATCGACGAGTTCGCCAACTCAACTCGGGACACAGTACAAGATTTGGTAATTTTGATAGTAAACTTGTATGAAGAGTTGATGAGTTGAAATACATGTTTCACTATACTGTCTGTTAATCGAGGAGGTAGTATGTTTGATCCATCATTAATCATCTGCGATTTTTCTTCTTTCAATGAGCTTTTCATTACAATACGAAAATTTCAGACTTGTATGAAGAGTTGATGAGTTGAAATACATGTTTCACTATACTGTCTGTTAATCGAGGAGGTAGTATGTTTGATCCATCATTAATCATCTGCGATTTTTCTTCTTTCAATGAGCTTTTCATTACAATACGAAAATTTCAGATGGAAGTTCTTAGTGTTCCCAAAGTTCTCGAAGTTTTGTTATACTTCATATCACTGCTTTTCACAGTGAACCAACAACGTTTGGGTGATTTTATTAAAAAATGATATTGATGATGATAATAATAAAACTTTTGTATTAACTTAAATTTTTATGCTGATGTGAATTTGAGAAGCATTTTTTTACGTAATTTTAAACTATCTCTTAATAATGATGTTTCAGGAAACTTTTGAAATTGTGAAAATGTCATCTTCAACCGTTTTACATTTTTTTTTTTTTCAGGTCAACAGTCTCGAAACCATATCTACACAGAGTGGTATTGTCTCGGGGGTTGTCGAGAACTTGACTCGTTCGATAACTCGTCTGTCGGACAACCGTGCCTCGCTGATCATGTCTGATTCTGATTTAGGCTTCGTCGACTACCAGACGCGAATGGTACAGTGCGCCAAAGATATCGCAAAGATAGCCGGAGAGATTTCCACCAAAGCCGCTACTGACACTCAGAAGATAGCTCAGCTATCAGCCGATCTGTCACATAGGTAAATGTTCCTACCAGTAGTAAATAGTACAATTCAAATTTCAGTAGAATTATCTTTCCAGAGACCCGTGTCTCTGAGCCCTGGTAATCTGGGACTGGACAAAAAAGATGCCAAAAAGTATTGTTTTTTATAGAAGGATTAATAATGTAATTGATCAAACTTAAGTAATCAGTATTTCTATAAGCCTTTTGGAATCAACATCAGGTAGTGATCTCAAGATGAATTATATTGATAATCAATGAATTTATATTCAAGCGGCACTTTGAAAACGAAATTCAATCTTGAAACGCTATATTTGACATGTATCTTTTCAGTTTCAAGCTGTTACTCATTTAAAATTCTTGATGATGTAACGATGTAACAAACGATTTCTATGGTTCGAAGGTTCTCAACAAATAGGAACTGGCATTATGACTCAAGATTTTATAGAACTGGTAGAGAATAGCATATGTGCCAATATATATTTGCATAACTATTTCGGACTTCATGGGCTTTTGTTTCCTAGTTTCTAAAAATAAAAATAGAGAATATAATTATTTAAATATATTTGTAGTGAGGACAGATCAATAATGTGTCCCAAAATGTCACTGCATTTGAAATTTAACTTTTAGATTCATGAAAGTGAAAGTCTTTGATGATAGTGTCACTTCAAAATTTGAAAAATCTCAAAATAGACAAATATTTGTGAATAACTATCAGTCTCTATTGTCTTTGTGGAAGTTCCGGGAGCAAATCTACTCCCGTCTTCTTGTCTGCTAATGTTTGACACTCTCCAGTGACAGCTTGACAAAGAGAATGTGAGTTACTGGGTGTTCATTCTTTTTTGATCTTGAATTTAGTATTTTTGTACTCAGATTTGAGAAGTGAATCCCTAATACTATCGACTGAATTGAATTTAAAATTAATTATAATTCTATGTACAGGTATATCTATCGAAGAGGCCCTTCCCTGTTTTTTCGATATTTCTTACTGAAAAGAAAAAGATGAATGCCGCGGTGTGGCCTTTTCACAGTCTTCATCACGGATTATAAAGGGTTACCCCTCAAAGTGTGGCAAACTGCAAATATGTATTTCCAAATGGAGCACCCTTTTTAGCAAAAATAATGTGAATACCCTGTATGTTAAACAGGTACGATCAGCTGGCCGCTGACAGTATCGGGGCAGCCGCGGCCTCCACCAACGGCGAGGTCGCCGTGAGACTCAGAGAAGTCGTTCAACAGCTGGGCAGCGCCTGCATCGACCTGGTGCACGTGGGCGGCCAATGCCTCGTCCGTAAAGACGACTTCGTTCTGCGCGAGGTGGGCGAATGCTCGCGCAACGTCTCCGAAAAGGTCAGCATACACCATACAAAATGAGTCATTTAATTATTCCTATAATATTCCTATAATCTAACAGATGACAAATGATCTCGAATAATTACGGCGTTTTGAGAAATGTTTAGTCATAGCAAAATTGTATCACATACTTGCATGGAATATGGTACTAATGTTACATTCAATTTTCGTATTCTATCATTTCTGCTATATTGCGAACATTGTTCCAACATTTCTCTCCTAAGATCAAAATCATTCAAAAATTTTGGCGTTATATTTGACCAATGTATATCGTTTAGTGAACACATTTACTCAATCCTGAAATCTGCATATCGATTTATTGTTCGCAATGTTCGTGATATCAGAGAGAAAACTGTGAATCTGTATTACTGTTCTATACGTTCGGAGATTGCACACGCATCGATTGTTCTAGAGCCCATACCATCGGAACATTGATGATCGTCTTGAAAGTCTTCAACGACAGTTTTCGGAACTGTTCAGTTACAGGTCATGTAGTCCTGATGAAAAGCTTATCAAAACTTTTGAATTTGAAAGCCTGCACGTAAAAAGACAATACTAATCTATTCTGATATTTTATGAGGTTGTAGACAATGCAATTGACTGCGCAATTTGATTGAAAATTTAAATATTGATGTTCCGAGATTATCTTCCAAAAATTGTGATACAATTCACCAAGATTTCCACGAACCAACATACTTACAAGGTGGCCCAATGAAAACGAAATAAGGTATTCATTTTACTGAGAGATCAAGGAACTGAAATGGAAATAAATGATTCTTTACGTAATGTTGGAGAGGACAGGATTAAAAAAAACACATAAGGCACTTCTTAGATGAACATCGTTCTTACTACAAAATGAGAAATAGTGATGAAAGGGAAAAAAACAAGGCAGCGTTGGTAAGAGATTTCGATTACCTTCAAAATGATGTATCACTTGACCCTTTATCCCACTTGAGATTCAAGGGTTGGAGCTCACCCCTCCGAAAGGTTTGAAGTGAAGAAGTTGAAAACATGCGCAAAATATTAATCCCTCAAAATGAAAATCGGCCAGTTCGAGCGTTTTTTTTTTCTGAGAACGATAACTATTTCAAATCGGCCTTGTTTCGTTTTCATTGGGCTACCAAGTATATGAAAATTCGCCTTTTTATCAGATCTTTTCTCTTTTTCTTTTATTCTGTGAATAAGTAAATAGCCAGGATATATTTGATTTTTTTATTCTTATTTTGTCATATTGTTTCTCTTATTTATTATGGTTAGGAACTATGCTGTGCATATGTTTTGTCCTTTTTCCCTGTTCTGTGGCAATGGGACAACCTGTTGAAAAGTGTAAGGAATAAATAAACGAATTGAGTCTCTGTAGGTCAGCAGAGTTTTGGCCACGCTGCAGTCGGGCTCGCGGGGCACGCAGGCCTGCATCAACGCCGCCTCGACCGTGTCGGGCATCATCGGCGATTTGGAGACGACCATCATGTTTGCGACGGCCGGCAATCTCAACTCTGAGAGCGAGCACGAGTCGTTCGCCGATCACAGGGAGAACATCCTGAAGACCGCCAAGGCCTTGGTCGAGGACACGAAGACGCTGGTCACCGGCGCTGCTTCGAGTCAGGAACAGCTCGCTGTTGCTGCACAGAATTCGGTCGTTACGATCGGTAAGGAATTATTCATATAATGATAAGAAAATCCTATACGCGTTGCTGAATTTGTTAGCGTGGTAGCGACACGCTTTTGTCAAATGAAATCAAAGAATTGTAAATTTGATGATGGCCTTTTTCCTTTTCAAGCACTCTACTTTTATTCCTAAAAGAGCAGTTCTCTTACGAATAATACCCAAATTCAAAATGTTTCGAATAATGTATATTTCAGGGAAATCTAAATTCCTGTCAATTCGGCTGTAATTTTGCTTACCGGTAGCTCAAATTTCAGTGCAAATGGATTGACCTACAGGGCTGGATTGACCTACATGATTAGAAAAAAGTTGATATTTTTTCAATCTCAATCATTATAGCAATACCATTTAGTTCTGTGTCAGGTAGTATCTCGAAAAGCTTTTCATCCTCAAGAATATGGAAGATAATGAAAACGTCTGAATATTGTAGTACCATAGGATAAGGATTTTTCTGGTCGACTAATATAGTGGAGGATTACATCAAAACCTCTGTTGTCTTCAGAGATTTGAAGTTCATTCAAAATTCTGAAGAATAAAAATGACCTCACAGGAGCTAAATCCAATAGGAATCTTTATCTAATTGAAAATTCCTTGCAGTGATGCATGAAATGAATACTATTGATATTTTTCAGTTCAACTTGCCGAAGTAGTGAAATTTGGCGCAGCAAGTTTGGGATCCGACAATCCTGACTCCCAGGTCATGTTGATAAACGCCGTACGTGATGTTGCCAGCGCTCTTGGCGACCTCATTCACGCTACCAAAGCGGCCAGCGGAAAACCCATCAATGACCCGGCCATGGGCCATTTGAAGGACAGCGCTAAGGTACGATATCACCCGAGAGTGGTTTTTAGATAAGATTGTTGTTTTTTATTTTGCTGTTCACTAATACTCTTATTTTTTCAAATAAATGTTTGTTTGGAAGTGAGTTTTGTTCAGGGCTAAAGCGCAAAAGGGTATGGGCGCACAATGAGGTTTGCATTTTGGTTGTTAACTTTAATTCTATTCTCACTAAGAAAGTGAATGGATTATCGTGGAAGTGATGAACTGAATTCAAATAAAACTCTCCTCATTCAGTGGTAAGTATTCAGTTGTTTCATTCAGGGATAGATATGGTGATATCCAGCTTTAGCTTGGTAGAGTATTGTTTTGCAGAGTCATGATCGATAATGTCGCAATCAATCTGTCATCGTTCAAAATTTGCCCAAACACTAACATTCTGAAATATGCATGCGCGTTATACTAATTATATATTTTTTCTGGGAAGTGGACTTTAAATAATAATCGGAAAAATTAATATGGCGTGCATGCTATTTGTGATCTTTAACGAAATTTCTAATCTGGGGTTTTCAAAACATGTAATTGTTTAAAGTCCACCAAAACTACATATATTTTTATATGTTTAATTATTAGTGGAAGATTTTTCCAGAAAAATATATTTGGTTTAGGTATGTTCATCGACACAACTATTTCCTACTATTTACTTAAAACTGTTCTTGCTACCAGATCTCCACAAATATTTTGAATTATTTTTATCGGAGAGTAATGATGTCGATCGACATATCTCTGGTAATTAAGTATGATGATGAAATAGAATAGTTTCTGGAGAATTCTATTATGTTCTGGTGGTATTTATTTACTAAGCACATGTTTTGATTGACCCTCAGGTGACGGATTCGGAAACTGATTGGTGGATTTCTGATCAAGAGGAGGAATTATTGAAGCTTTTGAGCGACAGCAAGGAGAACATTAACTCCGATTTGCAAACTGACATTGTTCCGTGTTTAGCTGCGGTTTCATCCTAATTATGAAAAAATATATATACTCCTTCATATTGTCTGAATCTGTGTAATGCTTTGGACCAACTTTTTTTATGTTTGAATTTGAGTGATTTCTTCGAATTCCTATTTCTTTTGAAATATTTGAAACCATGTCAAGAAGTCCATGTTTCCTCGAAATTTTATACTCCCAGTGACTAAGTTTAATTTCTTATTTATTTAATAAAACTTGTGTGTACCCATGCTGTTTCAATCCAACAAAATTTTACTCTCTCAATTTCGGTTCGGTATGTATATTGTGGTTGTTCCCTGTGTTGCGCATCATAAACTCTTCACCGGCACAGTTTTCCCCACCTTCTGTTCCGATTAACATTTTTCCAGGTTGTACCTCTTCGCTTTGATATAGTGTGATTGTCTAAAAGCATGATCTCTCATTTTTTATAGTCGTCTGTCCATTTAATATTCTCTGACTTTTTTACAGGTTATGGTAACCAACGTTACATCTTTACTCAAAACCGTAAAAGCAGTAGAAGATGAGCATACACGAGGTACAAGAGCTCTGGAATCCACCATCGAAGCCATTGGACAAGAAATGAGGGTACGAAAACATTTCAATCAATAATGACATCTTTTCGGAACGGTTCATTCTTGTTGTGAAAGCTGACGTTTATTGAAGAAGAAACAGTTAGTCTATCTCTTATCTCGGTAATACGGTACGTGTTGTTAAATGACGACTGTTCGATATCAGCTGTAGTACACTTGATTGATGAATTATTTCCATTTATAATGTCCATGTTTCTAGGCTCTATATTCAACCGAAAGCTGCAGACAGAGCGTAACGCCTGAAGACCTGATTCGTTGTACGAAATCCATCACGAACGCAACTGGGAAATGCGTATCTGCCGGCATCAGCAACAAGCAGGACGACATCATAGCCGCGGCGAACCTCTCGCGCAAGTCCATCTCGGACATGTTGTTCGTCTGCAAGAGCGCCGCTCACTGCATAGCGGAGACCGAAGAATTGCGACAGGAGACGTTGAACACCGGCCACGATTGCGCCAATCAGTTCAGGGAGCTGCTGATGTTGGTGTTACAAGGGAATGGTTCCGCGGATTTCAAGCAAACGTCCTCTTTGGTTTCGAGGAAGATCGCGCAGACCGTTACTGATCTCCTCAGCATCGCTAAGAAGCTCAAAGGTAATAAAAAAATATAGCGATTCCATCAATTCCAATATTCCTCCAATTGTTCGACATTTTCAGTTGTCACTGAAAGTGGAGGGAGAGATCACGTAGTGAAGGAAAAGGAAATATTTTTAGTCGAAGATTATGTTATGTAACGATATAACTAATATTCAGGGCATGTCTAGACTTGATCGTCTACTTACATACTGTTTTGGTTTGCCAATATGAAACCTTGAAATTTATGTATGCTAGTCACTAGTATTGCTCAACAGATAGACGAATGTCCAACTGATACTAGAATGTAGGAACAATTCCTAACATAGAACATGAGCTGATGTGAAAAATTTATTGCCAGTAAATTGTATTCTTGACAAATCAGATTGTGAAGACAACTCAAACGATCATGATCATGGGGAGAAACTTCCGTGACAGTTGTATTCTAGAAATACCTCTTTTGCATAAAAAAATCTTCAAACAAATCGTGATTTAATTCACAAACATGTATAGTTTTTAACATCGATTCTCCGTGTCTCAAGAATATTCCTGTTTTAACATCATTGACAGGAATTGTTTGTGTCAATTCCAATTATATACTTCTCTGCTATCAATTTTTAATTTTTTTTTAATTTTACAATTGCACTCTCTCGTTGGGTGGAACCAGCGCCCCAAAAGTCGGAACTTGAGCGGGGTTAGGAAGGCATACATAAACAAACATCCATGTCTATGCTGGGATTCAAACCCAGGTCGCGGTGGAAGCGATTTATAGCTTAAATTCGAACGAGTGCCTTAACATTCTCGACTACCGTTCATTACAATTTTCCATTGAAAATATCCTTAGTCCCAAAGTTTATTAATAATCTCTTGTTGCAATCCAGTTTGTGCTTCTCACTAGTAATGATGAATAAGTCGATTATTATAATCTAAAAATTAATCGAGTCTTTGTCAAAAGAAAGTTCGAGATGAATTAAGATCAATATATTGTGTTGTTTTCATAGACGGACAGATTGCTGTGTAAGTTCATAATGATTATAATGTCAATTAGAAAAATAATCGATCTAACAATTTCTCAAGTATTTTCCCAGATAAAAACAATTCTACATTATTTAGGAGTCTAATATTAGCATAATAGGATCATTTGTCCTGAGGTTGATTCAGTCCTTTATTGAAAAAATTGTTGTAATGCTGTACTTCTCTTATCAATACTCTTATCTCGTCCCTAATCCCTCTAAAATGAATAAAATCGTCTAGAATGCTTGTTTCATTTATTTTTTTTCTCGTTTTCAGGTTCAGATTGGGTAGATCCAGATGACCCGACCGTCATAGCCGAAAACGAACTTTTGGGTGCAGCAGCTTCTATTGATGCTGCTGCTAAGAAGCTTGCTAGTCTGAGACCCAGACAAAATATCAAAGTTAGTTCCATCTACTAAATTTTTGTTGGTATTCCTTACAGAGTTGTGTGATTTGCAGAAGAAGAAATTGGAAAACTGCATATTTCTGTGAGATATGTTTGATATTCTTGGTTGTCGATATGAAAGCACCCAGGAATCAAACATATTATTACAGCGGTATGCGTGAAATGTTTACGTTGTTTACGCACTATAAACAATAGGAGAAAGCGTTTCCTCGGGGGCACTGATCTACTGGACACAAAGATTATATCTATGTATCAATCAACCTTAGCATGAAGAGATGAAAGATTACGGTGGTTTTCACAGTACATTGTATCTTCACTTCAGCTTGATGAGAATGCGTTTCGTTACTGTTGTTGTGGGTGGAAATGTGAAGTTGAATTTCATGTTATGTCCAATCTACAGTGCCAAACAATGTTTCTTGGGGTGATAAAGACAATCAGGTTATGATAATTGTTTCAAACCGAAATAAGGCCAAAGAATAATATGAACTACTGGCGTCGAAAGCGTCTAAAAAATAAGTAGGCTTTGTATTTTTTTCGAAGTTATCGTTATTAATTCTGAACTGAATCCTCCTCTTCAGATATTTTGTTTTTCACTTTTATCATTATTCATTATATTTTTATGTTGAATTAGTAGGTAGAGGTTTCCCGTAGACAGAATGAAAAACCACTTTTTTATATACCGGGTCTCCGAGAGCTTTTAGGCCAGCAGATAGTTCAGCTATTTGCAGAAAAGAGAATTGGAGAAATATGTGTCTTAGGAGACCATAAGCTCGTTCATGCAGCATAGCAAAATCCACCCCCTAGCAAACAACCCCCGAGAAACCACCCCTAACTTTTGTTTTTCAAATAGTACCCCCATGTTTGTTTTGGTTCAACTTACAGCCCGTTTCATTTCTCGTTCAATTATGTATCATGGTAGCTATAATGGCACGCAGAACTCAGTTTTACCTACCTTCAATTCAGTGAGCCTGAAGAATATAGATATTGAAAAAAACGTCGAATTGAAGATATTGTTTATCAATAATGGTAACTTAATACAGCATGTTTATCTCAGTCGATTCTGATACACCACTGCTTTATACAGAAAATTTTTAATGAATTCAACTATTCGTATTCGTAAAGTTCCTATCATAATCTTTCGTAATCGTGTGTTATTTCAAATTATCGACAAATATCTACTTCAGGAAAAAAAACGTTGAAAACTATCAAGATATATTTGGTTTCTGTCTGTCTGTGAATTCAAAGGGTCATTGAAAATTACTTGAGAACGTGATTTTCATTTTATATGATGCACGAAATATATACAAAGGTTTATAATTCTTAGGGCTGGTTGCATAAAACCGACGATTGAATATTTAATTTGTTTTTTTTTCATGGCAACACATGCCTTAGCTGATGTGTTAGAAGATATAATCTACGTTAAGTCAACGAGAGGCTTTATGCATCCGACTCTTAAGATAAATATACTATAATAATGTAGTCATGTTTGAATATTGTCATTTTTAATTTTTAAATGAATAAATCAATAATCATCAGATATACCGACCCTTCTATGAAATTTTTACTTTCGCTTCCATTGCAGACTCAGGACTTGGACGAGTCGCTGAATTTCGACGAAATGATACTGGAGGCCGCCAAGTCCATCGCCGCGGCTACCTCGGCGCTGGTGAAAGCGGCGAGCGCCGCTCAGAGAGAGTTGATAGACACCGGCAAAGTTTCCGGCACTCCCGCTTCCTCTTCCGACGACGGCCAATGGTCGGAAGGGCTTATTTCCGCCGCCAGGTTGGTCGCCGCCGCCACGCACAGTCTCGTCGAGAGCGCCAACGCTTTGGTTCAAGGTACGCATGTCACGGATGTGACATTTAAAGAGAGAGATATAGAGATAAATCTCAATTTTGTAGACGTGCTCGTCTAGTCGGTGATACTATACTCAAGAATTCATTGACCTCTCCCTTTTATAGATATTTCCACAGTCTGTGTTCAACGGAAATCTCATCTATCGTGCCACCACGAGCGATTCCTAGTATTTCCAATTTTGACAAATTCATTCCATCTCGACAGAATCGGCACTTGATCACATCCAGACTGTATATTTTCTAGTAGGCTTTGGAAATTATTTGTCCATCATTTTATTAGTATTATATTCGGAATATTCCCTTGTATCAACCACAAACAATGATATTTTTTTCCAATCATTTACCTTCGTTTTTTGGATGACCTACAGACCTTCTGCAGAAGTTATAACTATGAAACTTCGTATCCAGTATTTATTATCAATATTAGATGCATTCCTTCATTGAATGATCATTACATCAATTATGTTGACTCTTTGAACTTTAATATAGGGTGAATCGAAAAAGGAAAAATTTCAAAATCTGATATTAAATAACTCAAACCCTCTTTGAGAATTTACGTTCAAATTTCGTGTAGGGGTATTTCGGCTATGTCTGCATCGGAAAGGCTATCCATTCATTCGAGGAAAAAATGGCTAAAAATTGTGTCATGACTTAGAGGTTCCATATCTTTTCCCGATATTTGCGTGAAGCTAAGAAAGATATTTGGGGAAAAAGATGGTTGATACGGAAAAGATAGATAAATTTACTACACATACAATATCCAATTTAGTGATTGGATGCTGTCGAAAGTTGACTACTCCCATCAGGTTTTCATAAATGGTATGAGGTGATTACTCGCTACATGCACAAACAGAGATCACCATTATGAGGAGTTTTACTAATATTTTTGTTAACATATCGAGCATGTTTAGTAGCAGTTGCTCATGAAAAATTTTGCAGACAATTTTTCATAGCAACGTAATTGAGCGAATATTCTTAGAATGGCCATCAGAATACTAGGCTTCAACTGAAATAAACTATTAGTGTTGTAGTGGAATTGAGAAGGTATACGTTCCTATCCGAAGAATATCATCTCTTTTGTAAACATATTTGGTACGAATCCAACTACTGTTTTCAATTGAATTCAGTTGGAAGATATGTGACAGAATGTATTTAACCTTTCATAACATAGTAATCATGCATTTATCACTTGGATCCCACGCTAATTTGGTTATCGTTGTGTGAAAAAAATTATTTGCATTTGGCTATGAATCGCTCGTTTTTCAATTTAGGCTTGGGCAGCGAAGACAAGCTGATCGCGGCGGCGAAACAAGTGGCCAGTTCGACTGCCCAGCTTTTGGTAGCGTGCAAAGTGAAAGCCGAAGGGGACACCGAGGCCACCAGGAGGCTGACAGCCGCTGGAAACGCCGTCATCAGGTCGACCAACAATTTGGTCATGGCCGCCCAAAGAGCCCAGAGCGAGGAGGAGGACAGATATCTGGTGCTGAACAAGAAGATGGTCGGCGGCATGGCCCAAGAGTACAATGCATTGTGAGTCACGATATGTTGCGCTATAGTCTGTTAAACTGGCGGAAAGAATGTTGAACCAGAACATAATTCAAAAATTGCTGTCTTCGCTCAATTTCAATTTGAAATATCATGAAACTTTGACATCGCGGGCGCTGACAAGAAATGATACCCCAATAGCCTATATAATAGGCCTATAATAGCCTAGGCAATAGGCCTTTTAATTTAATCGGTTTTGTAAGTTTTTTGAACCGGATACTGATTGGATATTTCGAAGTTGAATAGTCATTGGCTTATTTCGACGGAAAACCCTGCGATTGGTCATGAGCCATTGGCCTTACTAGCGTTCGTTAATTCCGTTAATAATTTTTTCTAGATCGGAGATAAGCAGAATAGAGCGTGAGCTGAAGGAAGCTCAGAACAGATTGACTATTATTCGTCATGCAAAGTACAAGCTCAAAGGCAACACTTCAGGAGAAGAAACTGATGATTCGATGAGGTAGGTGGTGAATGTTGATTGTACTGCTTCTCATAGAGCAGTGACATTACTTTATAGCGCCAATTTTTGTTCATTATTAAAACGAGTATGTAATCAAAATCTTTACTATTAGATATAATAACAGTAAATAGTACTGCATGTTCTTTTTTGACTGGTTTGGATTTTTATTTTCTTTTTAACTTTTCAACTAACCGATGGATGTGGTGTATTACTGGTATAGTAATAATTTTTTTTAGTGACACTAATACTTCGAATTCGTTATGCCTTATATTCGGGTTAATCTGATTGATGTTGTATGATCAATCTTCCTATTGAAATTCAATTTAGTCTTCAGATTTGTTTCTCAGTATGTTTTATTTTTATCATTCCCTCATTTTTTTTTAAATAAATGATTGATGTACTATCATTGAACTTGATATTATTATAGAGGATCTATAGATCTTTATGAATTCATATTTTTGAGATTGGTATTTTGCTTGAACACGTCTGGCAAGAGAAATCTTCCGATAGGAATAATCCGTTATAAGTGAATAGGCATAGAGATTTATGCGTTTCAGAGTGCGACACAATAGTCTCAATATTATCAATTCGACGGCACTATCTGGAGATCTCATAATCATTGACGTCCGCCGGCAGCAGAATAGAGACATGCAGTGTTTCGAAATAGTTTGAAAAAAAATATCAAGAATGCAGAGTAAATTATTAAATCATTCTGATTATCGAAATGATTCGATATCTTCACATTACTCTATGAATTTCTCATTGTATCAAACTACTTCACAAATTATTTACTGATTGATGATATCATGATTTGATGGTGTACGGTACTTTTTAAAAATCCGTGTCGTATGGTAACTTTTTTCAATTGGAATGTCAAGTGATGGAATATTGCAAAATTGACATAAAATTTAAAACAAAAGACAACAGCTAGGCGAAGGTGCACTTGAACACTGGCACTGCGCAGCTGTGGTCAGTTTTAGAACGGAAACCCAGTTACGGATTCCTTATTGTAACTATGTATTTATATTTTCCACAACGATTACCGCATCCTGTCTTCTCGAACCAATGAAATATATTATTGAAGACAGTTCGGATAGTAGGAATAGGTTCATCAGTATAGAAAAAAGCAAAACGCCCCAACACTTCAGCATTGTTAGCTTTAGCTTATCAGATAATTATGATTACTTTCTGTATGTATGTTTGCGTATGTGGCAACACTGATATGAAGCCAACGACAGAGGAAATTATTGTTTGCAACAGGCATGTGCTCAATGGCAATGCCGGGTTTTCTCTCTTACAACTTTCTAATTTTATCCTCGTCGCACTCTGACCCGCAATAATATTCCCTTCATTCATATTGATGGTTTTCCTAACAGAAAATTAGTTTTCCAGACGTATATGTAGTCTCGAAATTATGTTTATTCCTACTGCATATTTTCATGTCATGTATGAATACTAACTGTTTTATGCTTATTTGTTGCACGCAGAGAGTGAAGGTTATAACTAAAGACTAATGAAAATTGAAAGGGTGAGTACTATTATTATTATTAATATAGCATAAACATTTGGTTGGATAAAAAATCATGGCAATGAGTTCATATACTCCAATCTTTTCTATGACATATACAGAACAGTTTTTATTGAAATTTGTTGTTTATTATCATTACTAAGATTCGATGTTTCATTTCTTTGAAATCCACGTTCGGAAACTCTCCAAAAATCTCTTGAAACTTTACAATGTTTATTCAAGAAGGTTGGAACTATATCAAGATTTTTTTTCATTACGGTTAATAATTTGAAATAAAAGGTCGTACATGCAGGTTCACAATTCATATAAAAATTGCAATCATTCATAAAGAACGCCCTGTATAAAAAATCATCGTAAGAATGGGGGTTTCAAAGATTTTTTCTAGCAGCGAGATATAACTGAACCACAAGAAGTTGCTCATCATGTCATCTTTAATCATATGAAAAACAACCATTTTCCTACGATCATTCAAAGAATAGCTCACTTCTCATACTATTGAATAAAAATTCAATATTTAATTATGCAGTAACCATAGAGATCATTCATATAGATGTACATATAAAAGTTTATTATTCATAGTATCCATGAACAGCAGTCAGTGACAGTGGAAATTTCTATAATTAATTTCTATTTGTCAGTTTTAGATCTGAAGCTTTGAAGAAACATATCCAATTGATTTGATCGTAAAAAAAATGTTGTATGCAACATGGGTTAAATTATTTAGTGCACTTAACGTTTTGCACTAGCTACACAAATAACTAGTTCGTAAAGCTGTAAAAAAAACTCAAATTCAAAAAATAGATTTTTTCTTTCTTCTTTTCAATTACAATTCACGATTGCATGAAAGATTATTGCTAGATAAGGAGGATTTTTGGTCTCGAAAATATATTATGTAGTTGAAAGAATGCTCATTTCACACACAAAATTACTTATATAGTATAGTAATCGAATGAGATTTGTTACCCCGAATTCAAAGCATATGTAGAAATATAAGATTTAAAAATCTTTCAGATGTCCTAGAGGATACGAGTCCTCTCAATCGAGCCCACAACAGAAATACTATTCAGACACATACTCCAACCTGGAAAGCCCTCAGAAAGTCAACTCTCTCGAGCACAACCAAAATATTTTAAAATCGCACTTGAACAACTTAGATACTTCCACTTACGGCCAGGCCAATTCTTACGGACAGAACCATTCGCCTATTTACAACTCTTACACGCCGACCACCAGATACTCTAAGGAAACTTATTCTCAACCGTTCGATAGCAAACACTATTCAGACGGTTATTCCAGTTCCGAGTACGCCAGCAATAGTTACAAGACTCCCGAGGGGTACAAATCGAGTACGTTTAAATATGAAAACTATCAGTCCACCCCGCAGCCTACGTACTCCTCAAGCAGCGAGAAATATTACTCCAGCCAGCCAGCTGCTATATCGCCTTTGGAAAAGAAAAGTTTTGAGAGCTTCTCCGACGGCGACACCCAATACCAGTCTTCCTACTCCACGAATGTGGAATACGTCAACGGAGCTCCCGTCCTGAAAAATGATGAGACTTTGGAGCAGAAAATGCTCAAGAAATCTGTGACTCAGCAGATTATCGAAAAGAAAACCGTTTCGATGACGAGAAGTAGTAAGCAGGAGTCCTCTACTAAGAGTTTCAGATTGGAGTGAATGTTCGCCAAAAGTCTTTAAAATTGGCTGCCTTCGAGTGCAAAATTGATGACGAAATATATTTATTTTATTGTATGAAAGTCTAAGCAGTTTTATTGACCTCAGTGCCATTGTTCTATTTGAAAATTGTATATTCTTTATCAAGTGTCCTTACATTTCGAATGGTGCTATATATTTGTCTCTGCTTATTTTAACCATATTCATTCAAGTAACCAAAAAATGTTCTGAGTGTGCCAACAATATTGTATAAGCTTTTCAATTTCTATAATCATAATCATAAGTTGTATATTTTTTCAAACTCAGAATCCTATTCACAAAAAAACTAAGTGCCTGCCATATTCTTATATATAATATATTTGATGTTCAAAAAGAAAAAATTTGGTTGTTACCAATTTCTTGGAAAATTGTATTCATGATAAAAGTTGATACATTAATATAATTTTCATAATAGTAAGATATTTCAAAACTATGACATATTTCCGGAAATATTGTGTTATGTGTCCATAAAATCGCAGCCGCCTCTCGTCTAATTTCTTTCATGATTATTAATAGCAAGCAAAACTAATTGTTAATGATGCTCTATCAACTTTCCTCAAGAATAACATTTTCTGGTAATTTTCTCCCATATGGTGCAACATTTTCAAACCTCTCACTGTACATTGACACGGTAACAAGACTTAGTAGTGCCTAATACTTAAAAATATGCCTTGAATCAATGTGAAAATCTACGTAGGAATGTTAACTGATATGTAATGAAATTCGTCAGTGTATAAAATAAAATATTATTTAACAGATTTTTATTTCACTTAATAATGGACCATTGTAGAAAAAGGGTGACTTAGAAATATGTTTCCAAATATACTTCTGTGGATCTATCAAGCTAATTGACGAAGTCTGAATTGATTCAATTTTTGTTGACTGAAAAAACTGCAGTGTCTTCATGCAAAAACTTTTTTCATTGTTTTGTTTATTGATTCATTTAAAAGAAGAGAGTTGTATTTTGAGTACAAATATTTTAGTTGCAAAGTGCTTTAGACTATCAAGTCATCAGTGCGATGCCTGCTAGTAAGTAATAATTGTCCAACACAAGGTAATTGAAAAAAGGCCATTGCTTGCTTGTTAAGTATTTACAAAAAGTTCCAAAAGCGATTCATATGGTAAAAATAATGATATGAACAGTCATATATTCAACATATAAAAAGTCCAAAAAGTACTACTCTTGTATATTCAACATTGAAATTTCTCACAAATTTCCGGTTATCACAATGTTCCCCGAACATTTAGGATTCCCCATCGTTTTTTCAAGATAAAAAAAATTGCTATTTTAGAAGTTTCCTAAACTTTTGGCTAAAATTATCTCGTGAACGAAGCCTCAGAACTGAAATTCATAAGAGCGCCTTCTGCTAGTGGCTCACAAAATAGGGCGGAAAACGTGGAACAACCCTCTACTGAATGGATGTCCTGAGAGTACTGGCAAAAAAAAAATTTTTGAAACTAAACTTGGAAGGGCCGTGTCTCCCTGTGAGGAAATGTTTTAGAGGAACAATTATGCAAGCTGACTTATTTTTCTGTGGACCATTGAATGGTGAATTAATGCTTCAATAACCTTGACCACCTTGTTCATTGAAATATGCCAAAATTTTTTGCAATCCAATACAAACTTCTGTAGTTATTTTAAAAAACTACTTTTATTTTACTATGTATTATTTCTCAATGATATTGGAATATTCCAAGAGTCACAATTTAGGTATGAATAAAAACTTTTTGTGCCAAAATTTCTGTAATTATTAGTAGAACTTAGCAATTATTGGGAATTATGGAAAATTACCATGAATCCCTCAAATATCAATGCCTAGTTGGAGCTACAGCAGCTAGGTAGTTCGTACTGAAATCAATCAATTTTCTATTCTGTCTCAGAGTATCATGATTCTGTAGGTTATCAAACCATCTACAGAGATTCAGGTATTTTTCTTTCTCCAGATTTGTCAATGAATCCTGAAATCATATATTCTGATACATTTTTCAGTTGTTCATATGGAATTTGAACCTACCATGAATTTGTGTAACTTATAGAATAAAAATACATCAGCTATTGTAAATCTTTGAGCAACGAAGTAAGTTCTTCTAGATAGAAATCTATTCAAATCCTGGAATAAAATCAGAGCATGAGCCTACATCCAACGTTGGAAAACTCCATTCATACATGACATAACTCCAGATTCCAATAAAAGTTTGTGATAGGTGTTCATGCACTCAACTTGACAATGTATATGAGAATTGTGGAGTGAAATATTCATAATTACAAAGTTTTGAGTTTTCAACCACAATTTTCTCATATTTCATGAGTTTTGAAATAAAACATAATAATGCTTTTCTTGAACATGCCCATTAAATGTTTTGCAGAAAAATTCATGAAAAATCGAAAGTTGGTCAACTTGAGAGTTTCTCAAGTCACGCTTCATAAGTTTTATGCATGAACATGTTCCTTAAAAAAAGCTAATTTCATGCTCTCTCAAGTTCCTGGTTGAGTCAAGTCAGGACTGAGTTACGTAGTGTATGAATTCGCCATGGAAATGAGCTACTCACATATAAGATGGAATTGAGACTCTGGGAACTTTGTATTTTAGACACATAAAGGAGTCCATATTCGATCCACTGATACAGTTCTGCCTTTTCAGTATTATCCAATGGACCTGAGTTAGATTTGGAAGCTTCTAATAATTCAAATATGGTGCCAATCACCCCATTTTCAGGAATCTGTAAAACAAATAAGTGTGCAATAGGTATGGCATATTTTTGTATGATAGGTACTCTCACGTCTTTTGGAATAACTAATTTCACATTCAAAAAGGTAGCGATTGCTTCCAAATCCTCGTCAATAGATTTTACCATTATTTCTCTATTTTATAAGGATTTTATTTAATGAAGATATTGTTTATCTTAGTAGATCCGAAGTCTACCTCTCTCCTGTTTAAGAAGATAAGGTATTAATGTTCGTCTTCTTTCTTCAATCATTCATATCACTCCTAAAAAAGTAAATCAAAATTATATGAACCGTTGTCACATAGTTCAGTCACAGAAGAGGGGTTCTCCTCTTTGGTTCAGTTCATCAAGGATATAGAAATGTTAGGTTAGAACTGAGATAGATTTTCAAAAATTTCTAATATATTTCACGAATATGTCTTTAATTTGTCACCCTATTCAAAGGCATATCTCAAAATTGACAGACTCAGCTGTAAAAGCTCTAAAGGTTTTTCCTCCTAGTAATATTAGGAATCCATTTGTGGTACCCCCAAGAAGATATTTTGCCGAAGAGAAAAAACACATAAATGTTGGCACAATCGGGCACGTAGATCACGGTAAAACAACTCTAACGGCTGCTATCACCAAGTACCTAGAAAAAGAAGGTCTTGCCAAGTTTACTTCCTATGATGAAATTGATAAAGCTCCAGAAGAAAAAGCAAGAGGGATTACTATCAATGCTGCACATATTGGCTACAGTACTAAAAAACGTAGCTATGCCCATACCGATTGTCCTGGACATGCTGATTATATAAAGAATATGATTTCTGGAGTATCACAAATGGATGGAGCAATTCTTGTAGTTGCAGCCACTGATGGACAAATGCCTCAGACTAGGGAACATCTTCTTTTAGCCAGACAAGTTGGTGTTACTAAAATTATTGTTTATATAAATAAAGCTGATTTAGTTGATAGAGAAGTGAGTACATCATCACTGAATTGTGCTCTAAATAAATATATCTCAAGTTGACATGTTTAGGTATTGGACTTGGTTGAACTGGAAATTCGTGAACTTCTTGAAGACTTTGGATTCAATGGTTCTGAATGTCCAATGATTATTGGTTCTGCACTTGAGGCTTTGAACGTAAAAGACACAGATATAGGAGAAAAATCAATCAAGAAACTGTTAGATACATTAGACACATACCTACCTGAACCTGAGAGGGATATAACATCTCCTTTCATGGTACCAATTGACAATGCGTTTTTGGTACCAGGTAGAGGAACTGTGGTTGTAGGTACTATTAGCAGAGGGACTGTGAAGAAGAACCAAGATGCTGAATTGTTGGGATTTGATACTCAAATCAAGACAACTATATCAGATATACAAGTATTCAAAAAAAGTGTTACAGAGGTGATATTTGAATTTTCTCAAGATAAAATGTTGCAACTTTTGTTTTTCAGTCGAAAGCTGGTGAAAATATCGGTGCTTTATTAAGAAATATAAAACTGAAGAATGTCATCAGAGGAATGCTCTTGTGTGCTCCTGGCAGTGAAATACTGAGCAATCATTTCAAAGCTAGCATTTATTTCTTATCACGAAGTGAAGGTGGTCGTTCAAAACCAATCACAGGCAGGTATTGCCAACAGTTATTCAGTAGAACCTGGAATGTATCATGCCGAATAGATCTAGGTATATTATATATATCATCCAAATTCTTTAAAGACTCATTTATCCACATTAATAAGAATTGATTCTAGATGATAATTTGGAGATGCTCATGCCAGGAGAACATGGAGCAATCAAACTAACACTCTTACGAAGAATGGTGATGACATTAGGACAGCAGTTTACAATACGAGAAAATAATATCACAGTAGCTACAGGAATTGTAACTGAAACATTGCCAAATATTAATATTCAAACTACTCTAGGAAAACTTGTGCTATGAGAAATTTCATTCATTTTGATATTATTCATTGTTTCTGTCATCAGGGACATTCCCAAAAAGGTTCACTCTCATTTCAAATAATATATATATTTGAGCCAGCAACATGAAAATCGACATGTCACAGATCTAATAGCTTTTATGAAAGGTCACATTTTTATACTTTTCTGTCAGACTCACTTTACAGCCATATTTATTCACTTCACGGCCTCATTTACATTCTTCATTAAAGTAATGAATTTTGTGACTTGTTTGCTTTGTCAGTTAGTGTGGACTATCGGAATTCTTTGTTGTATTCAGCTGAATCAAATAAAATGAAAATGTGTCTCATTTTTCTAGATGTGGAAATTAGTTGTCTGAATTAGTTGTCTCAAAGTGTTGTGTGTACTTTGCCAAATGTTTTCTTTATGCCTCAAAGAAAGTTGCTCAGCCTGGGCCGCAACTTTCTGAGTCTGTAAAAAAAGACCAAAAACGTTCGTTCCCGAAACGTCCACTAAGTGGAAGTTTTTTATTCTCATTAAATATATTCATTCAAATTTTTCAAAAAACAAGGTGTCACTGATGAATAGAGAATTTCTCTTCAGGTCTCTGAAGGTTTAATTTCAAGCTCAGTGACATTTTGGGCAGATCGCAAGTATGTCCTTACTACAAATTCATTGAAATAATTTTCAATAACTTCATTTTTCAAAAACGAGGAGAAAAAATCTCACAGAAAGCTGAAAAATGAATGTACCACCTCCTCAAATAACTCACAGACTGTACTATATTAAAGTCTTGATAAAGACGGAAGCTGAAAATATTCATCCGACGATACAAACAAAATTCATATTCCTATCTCAATTTATTATTTATTGATGATGTTCGGCCATGAAGTGATTGCTGTCGTGAAAAGGATGAAATCGTAACACTACAAGAACTTTGTCAGATCCGTGAAAGGTGAATTTTCATGCCAGTCGCCTAAAAAAGTAATTTCCAGTCATCTGTGTGTAAAAAAATTATTATTTCCCAAAATCATTCGTAAATAAAGTGATCAATCAAAGGAATATTGCAATACTATAAAACATAATAAACAACATTGGTCACAACAGAATAATAGCACATATTCATGATGAAGTTTTAAGCAAATTCGAGATTCATAAAGATAAAATTGAATATGAATTCATTCATGTTCTATATCTTGAGAATTGTTATTGTATCAGTAACTAAATATTTATATGGAGTGATCAATCCATAAAAGTTACGGTCCTCAGAGCGTCTTCAGGTGAAATTTCCAGCAAGGCAATAGTGCCATCATTGAAGCAAAAAGAAACACCACCATCTACCACGAGGCAAGCGTCGAAACAACTTGATTTTATTTCGATTTTGGTGGCAAATCCTCTTGATTTGATGCCCTTAGGCTGGGGCCAAACACCAGCAGAAATGAGATCTCTTATGGTGTAGCCCATTTTCTGGTCATCTACAATTGGAAAAATGAAAATTTAGTGCTCGTTTTCAGATATATAATATTTGTAGTGCTAGAATATTTTATCATCAATATCATTTTATATTCTTGACTTTTAAGTCATACTACCTTTGCGACTTGCCATAAATGTTTTATGTACACAACATGGTCAAATAAACATACTTCTACTTCTATACTGACTGGGTGCTTCAGAAATCAGCATATACGAGTTTACCGTGATCCACATGAAATGTTTGTCTGCCACCCTCAATTTTTTTCTGCTATCTACTTATACTGTGTGTGTGACTTGAAACTTCAATACCATCTGAATTTGAAACCTTTTGACCAATTTCCAAAACAAAAATTCTCTGACAGTACTAAACAAGCTTCTTTCGAAAATATGGGCAAATCTGAAATATCCTTTTTTTCAAGGTCTACTTAACTTTGAAAACAAGTATAAGGAATTACTTTTTTCGAAAAAGTTGGGCAGCCTTTTTGATTCAGGCATATCTGGAATGCCCCCATAATATAAGATATTCAAAATACAGTAACAATGTATGAGACAGGCAAGGCCAATACCATATTTGATATATTCAGGTTTGTCTATAGATATGGTACGAATGCAATTTAAAAATGATTTATATACAAAAATTCACGGACAAACAAATTAAAACAGCATACGTTTATAAAGACCTCATTGAATATTTGTTTTTGTTTGTACCCATAGTATTGCCTCAATTATGTATAGGGTGTTAGTCAAGTATGTACGATGAATCTAACAGACGATTCTTTGAGTGACTTTAAAAGACAAAAAGGTCACATAAACATATGTCCTAACTTCATTCGTTTTGAAGATACAAAGTGTTTTTCGGAAGAATTTTTTCTTTTGTGAATATCTTGAATATCCTGTACACAATTTCGTTGTAATTCGGCATTATTTGTCGTATCAAAGGGCTCACTGAGCTCAAACTTGATTTATTGAAAATTTTTTTCAGAAATCAGTCTAAAAGTTTTGGAATAAGAGAGTTGAGGTTTCAAATTGGATATACTGTTATATCCCAAAGGAAAGAATCATTACCAGAAACTGTATCAACATTCAGAAAAACTAAAAAACTTCTATGTTTTATATACCTACATAATTTTCTCAAATTTTCTGGGATATAGTAATACCGTGTATATAAATTGCCATATGAATAATCCTGATTGTCTTACCAGGGGGAAAAATCAGACTTTTGTTGTAAATATCAGATAAAACAGAAGCTAGACTATCTCTCTCTTCAGGGGAATCTATGTCTATCAATCTGAGTAGCTCTGCAACACTTTGAACAGGCAATCTATTTATACTTGTGTGCCAGGAGGTAGATCCTGTTCCTGTTGATACACAAATTCCTGAACACTTTATATTAGTATTTTCTATAGAACCATTCAGCCTCATTTGTAAATGTGATACTCTTGCAGACAGTTTTTCACCTACAAATACCTAAAATTGAAGATTTATAAAATATTTTAATTTTACCAATGACAAACTTTTACCTCATTTAGGGCTAAAACAGGTAAAATATTATATCTACCATTTTTCCTTATCAATTTGGACTTGAAAATAGTGCTACTGTCACTATCAAATTCATGTAGGAAATTGGGGACCAAGTTTTCATCATCGCTAACCACTAAAGTTGTTCTTATCCTACTACGCATTAGCCATTGGAATTTGCCCTGAAAATTCAATTTTCTCAAGGTCTAAATGATAGCTTGTACTTTCATTACTTCTTGTAATCTTTCCATTGCTTCTCGAATATTGGTAGAATACTTCTTGGGAAGACACAAATAACCTTCTGAACGATTTGGATCTGAATTGAATCCCACAACTAGTTTCTTGTTATCCATGACCATGCTTGCAGCCAACAAAAAAGTTCCATCACCTCCTGTTGGTATAATAATGTCTGCCTCATCAATTCGATCACCAGTACAATTGAACCTGTTGAATTAATATTATCAAATGATTATTTCATTCAAATTTTTCCACACCCTTAGATAGCCACCTGTTTACTACCTTCACATCTATACCCATATTCAACAAGGTATTCGAAACATTTTCTTCAAATTTCTTATGTAAGTTATGAAAATGAAGAAGCTTCTCCAAATCAGTCCCTCTATTTCTGAGTAATTTTTCAAATTCTTGATCAGTGAGTTGTCCGTGTTTTTTTCTCTCATATTCATATCGAGATAATTTCGAAACCACCAGAGCCTTGCGTATTTCAATGGCTTTAGCTTCGCTGGAGAAATATTGGGTAAATATTCCTACAAAAAAATTAAATTAAATATGAACACGGGCCATAAAAAATTATTGTGGCAATACTGATGGAGTTAAATGGTTGTTGTAAGCACGGAAACCTCGCACACATAACTGACAATTGACACTACGAGCATGTGATGTGATCGGCTGTCAAAATTATCCAAAAAATTTATTGTATTCAAAAAGTATTGGAGTACATTATTTACCTTTGCAAATATTCTTAACCCACGGCTTTGGACTGTACATTGAAAAGCTGTCTCAACGTTGGGCGAAAGCGTGAATCGGAAGGCCTCTGAAATATTGTCTTCTGTTGTAGAGGTTAGACTAGACCATTACACTGCACATTGAACTCGATATTATTATCAGAGTTCTGAACCACCAATTATTTGTTTACAATTCACATTCATCCCTTATCAGATGTATGACCTATTTGAGCAATAATAACATACATCAAATGAATTTTACTAACAAGCATCACAGTTCACGGGACCACAATGTTTGGCAAATGGGATAAACATAACCAATCTTTTTGGCGGGAAAGATAAAAAGTGCAATTTAATAAATATTTATTTTGGAGTTATATGAACATTGGAATATTTCAACAACATATCCGTATATACATGAGTAATTGGGGATATAACAAAATCTGGGGTGCTCCCATAACGGCACATTGCAGGATTAGAAATGCCATAAAAATATCCAACATTGTGTCGTTTTTTTGGGAACAACCCAGTGGTGTACATAAAGTAAATAACGAGAAATGGCCCTACATGACTTTTGTGAGGTTGAAATTTGTGTTCATTGAGAAATTGAAAGCTTGGTGATCTTATCATGCCATTATATTTCATATTGGTAAGTGTATCTTCTCTTTAGAAGAATCAATGAATATTATCAAATGAAAATGACTTGCATATTATATCATCCTATATTAGGTATAGTTCTTTGATATTCATCGATACTATGGTGATCATAATGAATTGACTCTGTTATGATTGCAAAACAGAATATCTGCAAATATTTTCATTTGATTTCAATCTAGGTATACATGCACAAAGCTAGATCATTGTGCTCTCATAATCAACAATATATTCATATTCCATCAGGAACTGAATTAGTGAATCTAGTTCTCATGCAATACAAGTTAAAAATGTCTATTGATTATTATCCACAAACATGATTCTTAAATGGAGAAATTACCTTCTAGTACCTATACATATATATGTATCATGCAAAAGAATCATTTTTTTTTTAAAAATCACACTGTATGACGAACTTCAAATAAGTACAGATGAAAGCATCACTAAGTTAAAAAACTTGGAAATAGAGGGTACCTACCAAGTTGATCACCATGCACATTCACTTGAGTCCAGGATATTCATACATAATGCATCAGGAATCTTACAGGAAATAGTCTGTACTAGGCTGGATAGACAGTTATTTGAAAAAACTTAGATTTTATATACAAACACTTCTATCACTGGCATTGACGATCTCATGGGCTTAGAAATTATACTGAACTAACCCATCTACATACATACACAGTCATGGATCAGAGTAAGTGGGATGGTTGCTACATTATGACCTCAAGATGTTGATATTTGACTAATGTATGTGATCATGTGAACCTTCCAATGCTCTTTTTATGTTTTTCCTCGGAATTATGAATGTTTTAATATCATTTACTTTGATCTATAAACTCATGAATTCCTATAGTCATCCGTCATTTGGGTTCTTGTGGGAAATTATTTGTATACAGTGTTTCTGTTCAGTGTTGGGAATAAGAATGAAAAGAATTCCTATCTGCCCGGTGGAGGAAACATCTATTAATTTACTTCTAGTTTCCATCGGCCACATGGAAATTGAATACAGAGCAAAATTATTCCTGATTATTTCTGGCCGAAAAATGGATTCGAAGTTGAATAACTAGCACGAAGTACGCATCAGGGGTTGTATTTTATTCCTGGTTATGAAAATAAACACTACTGTGAAGGGCGAAACTCCATAATTTCCCTCAAACGCCCTCTTTTGGTCTAATGTCGGGCGACTAGTACTTGTGATTTGGCATTTCCTAAATACGTATGTTGAAATCATGCAATTAGCATCCTTGTTCCAAATGCATTAATCAATAAAGCAATCTTCTCTAATAACCTTTGTGCTCCGATCACATTGCAGTTTTTTCTCATGCAATGATGAAATGTTTTGATGACATAGCTGGTGAAAATGGAGAAATATCACTTCAACATGATATGGAGTATTTTGAAATTCTATGTATGACAGTGAACTTGATATGCTACAAGTTACGTACTAAGTATATTGGCAGAGAATGTGGGAGAACAATTCTAAGAATTCAGCAAATTGAATCATTTCATATAGGTACGTCTTGAATTAGGAAGAGAATGAGTCATGAATCTCTTTGATATTGGAAATAGAAATAAAGTAATCGTCATCATCGATTCATCTCTTAAGGATCATTCACTTCATAGCGAGAGATTTATTCATATGAAGAAATGAATTTTGCCAAACGTGAATTAAATTTGAACCTAATTAGTCTCCTACAGAGTGAGTTCTTAAAATTTTTGAGCTCATTATCAAAAGTGTTTCATATGTGAGCATTTGTTCTGCTTTATTGTCAATTATTATTGGAAAAAAAATATTGAATAGATGAAGATTTAGGTACCTAATCATTAAAAGAAAGTTGGTATTGTTCAATTTATGCTTATTGCCATGAAGTCCTACTCAACTATTTTAAAATACATTGTTAAAAAATGACATGCCTTCTTTGATTCATTCATTTGTGAACATATGCAGGGTGCTCCAGGTTATAGTAGCGATAGTTCACCTTTCGCTGGTCCATCAAAAAATAACTTCCTATCCGAAGTTCAGTTTTGAAAATCTTTTTTGCCATAACATATATAACATAACATATATAAGTTCCTGGAAGAGGCTACCAGTTTTCTAAAACTGAACTTTGCAGGGCTGGAAACTTTTATGGAAAAAAATTATTGCCTAGGTACTTATTTCTTGATGGACCATCGATTAGTGAAGTATTGCTACTATAACCTGGATCACTCTGTATAATGACGATTGATTCATAATCAATGAGTCAAAACACATTCAGGTTTCATTCAATAGGCTTCATGTATTATCAACGACAGTGTCCACCTCATACTTACTCAAGATCGAGATAGTGACTGATCATATAACACTCACGTGTATTGATTTGACATTAATACTGGAAAGCGACAAGCAGAAAGTGTTATTTCTTCAATTGATATTTCCGAGAAGTATTTTATTTATATCATTTCTTCCTCCGAATATCTATAGCTACTCAATTTTTGGGAAAAAAGATGTGGAAGGTTACATTTCACATCTTTTCTTCAAAGCGGGGATTTGTTCATTCTATGTGATCAAGAATACCCAAATCTATTTGAAATACTTTCCACATATCATGTACTCATCGACTCTTTTTCAGCAATGGAAGCAATTTAAATATCATGATGCTTCTCTGCATAATGAGACCCAAACCAGCCTTTTAGAGTTTAAGAACTCTCTATAGTCTCTACCTCATGCACAGGCGTGAAAAGAACAACACTACTGGTAGCAGGTAAACGCTTTCTGTCATTCCAACAATTTTTTGTGCGTTATTGCACATATCCTCCTCACAAAAGCACATGTGACCTGTTCCGCTACTTTCCATCATGCACACGTGGTCTACCATGAAGAGGTTGATTTGGAGCTGACTGGTGCAGGTTCGTCTTACTACTTCATATGCTAGAAAAAGAAAAAAGTTATTCAAGAGAAATTGAGATGAAATTGTCACAGATGCACATTTTGAAAGTACACTTTGAAAATAAGGGAGGTGGTGAATTGAAGACAATAGTAGAATTTTTACTTCAATCATGTCATTTCAATTTTCATTATCATTTTCACCTTTTTAGCTTTTGTTGATTCATTTTACTTAAGTGGAATACTAACGCATTATTTACATTATGAAATAACAATGTCTTTTTATACTCCATCTGTTCAACTCAAGCATAGGGACAAGCAAATGAATGAAAACCGTCCTCCAGATGAAAAAAAAGTCGGGAGACCATTTTTATGTGGAGTTGGAAGACAATTACAACAATAATATTTATTTCCAAAAAAAAAAATAAGGTGTCATTTCAAATCTTGAACAGATCAACGTGATGAACTTCGACATTATAAAGCGTTTTTAGTAATTTGCTAATTAGATAATCACCTGATTTTGCGTTTCGAACCATTTTAACACAGCATCCATTACATGTCATCAAAGGGGGTTGGTCTCTCGGCAAAGCAGTATAGTTGAAAGGGTCTTTACACCTCAGGTCTGACCAGGAGTCGCATTCGTAACAGTATATCTGTCTTGCTGCAACATATTTCATTAGGTGTTCAGTATGAAATTGTCGTATTTCTTTAAACACTTTCATAATAAAACCATGCATGATTACAAAATTGTGTTGTAGTGTAAATTGGCGGAATAAAGTTTAGGATTCCTGAAAATAAAAATTCAAATCAGCAGTCATGAAAAGTATTTTTTCAATACTGATAACAGAAGGTGTAGTTTCGGAGTTTAAGTATTCATCTAATGTATTGATATGTTTTGTAGTAACAAAAAATGGTGCAAAAATCCTACAAAACTTCAAGCTGCATTTGCTAAAATCTAAAGAAATAATATTGAGTTAGAAATAGTGTAAAGAAGCGTCTACTTTTTTTATCAGAAACAATTATTATTAACACCAAAATACACATTTATGAAAGGATAGACAACAAAACTTACTTTGGCATTCTGCTTTAGTTACTGAAGTAATAGCTATCAATATTATCACTGAAAAATAAAACCATAAGCCATGTTAATTCTTACTTGTGCAATTGATTCAACGTTTTTCGAATTTTGGTTTCGAGAAATTATTTGAAAATCAAAATATTCTCTCAGTATCTATCGGAGAATCAGTACCTGCATAAATATTCAATAAATAAATAAATAATCAATAATGCCAAAAAACGAGATTTCTGAATGTTTTCTTACTCTTCTCATGTGTAAGCTCTAGAAAAATTGTTTATCATTATGTTTTAGTTTTTGTCTAGCCGCTTCTATAAAAAAATCTAATCAAGTATTAGTAATAATTACTTCAAGCAAAAGTATCGTAAAAAATCAAACTTTTCTTTACTCACGAGCACACTCCCATTGAGTAGATCCAAAATTTATAAAACAGACTGGAAAAGTTAACTTTTTTCATTAAAAATATTCGCCAGATCATCAATTAAATTAACTAATGAATTTCAAAATGGATAATTGTAATCTAATGAAATGCTGAAAATAATGATGAAATTTGTTGAATGATGTATTGTAATCTAAGAAAATGAGGGGAACGTTAAGATAATACATCAAATCATGAATTTACCTAAAGAAATGAAGATTTTAAACATCTTGAAATGAACAGAATCTCCACAATCACAATTATTATCAGGTACTTATATTTATTTTCAAGTCTTTTATCACTAATGTATTAATTCGTCCATTATAATTCCAAAACTTAGAGGAGGCCTTTTTAGCCCGAAACGATCTACTTCCGACATCCTCAAATATTTTCTGAAACTAAGACCATTAGATCGACCAGAATAGAATAGGTATCCAAGAGGAAAGGGGATGTATGAAATGTTATTGATTTATTCCACCCCTCTTTCTCTACCCCACAGGAAAAGCCATCCAGTGGCGTAGCATAATTTGTCGAATAAAGATCAAAGTATTTTGTTCCACATATCCACGAAGCTCGTTGAGGATTTCCGAAGAAGCAATAGGAATTGTGCAGCTGAAATAATTCATGATGAGAGAATCTCACTCATGGCACCTATTGCTATGTCTGAATTGGTGAGAGATAAGAAATAGGTCAAATCACAAAAAGTATGCCCACTAATGGTTATCTCGAATATCGAAAGCAATCGCGAATACTTATCCTAAGTAATACTTCTTACCTACTTCCTACAATATTCTGAAAAATGAGTTGATGATTTGTGAAATGTAATATACCTACCTATGCTGACTGGATTTCTGACAAAGGGGTACATTGGGTGCGTTTTGAACTGAACAAAACGATTCGGTACAGAACTAGAATGATGTTGGTGTCAATAAATCGATCTTACCCACTTAAGGAGAGTTCTGATAGATGAATGAAACTCGCGTTATCGATGGGATAGTGGAATTAGAAAATATTTGAGCCTAACAAATCACACATTTCCTTGAATTCCTTTAATTTCCTCTCTTTCCATGTGTTAGATCAGATGGAAATCAGATGGAATACCTATACATCGGTGAATCAGGAAAAGCCAAAATTGACTCTCAAATTTAGTTTAATTAAATATCTTTCAACGCCAGTGAATTAATTCAACTGCATTTCAGTATCTACCACGAATTCTTATAAAGTTTTCGATTAAAAAAAATCGTTATTCTTCATTTTTGTTTCAAGATATTTCAGGAAGAATTCCAAATATCATCGTATCATGTTGATAATAATCGATGACCATATGAAATCTTGCATATTTTTTGCAATTCAAAACCTTTTCACTAATGTCCATTATAAATGAAGAAATGACTTTTTCAAGTACCAACTATAACAAAAAATTTGCATTATCTTTATATGCGTTCATGTATAGTTGACGAGGGTATCTGGAGAGTTTAAAATTTCAACTCAATCATTTCCACTGTTCCTGAATCATCCACGTTCCACGTCTATGTTTTTCGTATTTATTTTGTTGTCGAGAGCATGATATGTGGCTACCGTGTTTGCTGAAAAAACTATCATAAAACAAAGTGACCTATAGCTTTTCCAGCATGAAAAATCTTGCATTGAAATTGCAATATATGGAAAATTCGTGCTTGGATTCAAATCTGCAATCAAAAAAAAAAAACAGTGAGATAGCGCACATGCGCAGTCTTATAAATGTGCTGCGGTATTTTTCTGGATTGGATGATATGTTCTTCCGTCGACTATAGAGCTCTTATAGTTTGATTATTGGACGTCATTTCAGTTCATGTTTCTCTCACTACGTAAATTATTTCTTGAAATATATTCAATTCCGTTTGCTCAGATAAATTTGCCACAATGTCTGTTATTGAACAAAAAAGTATAGTTCGAGGGATACGAAAAAATGTTTCATTTAAAAGTTACAGCTGGAGTAAAGTTTCCTATTTTAAAATCATTTTGTGATAAAGGTATAGAGGACCAGATATAGATCACCAGATTACTTTTTCTCTGGTGGTGTGTGAAAAATGAGATGCATAAAATACTACAAAAGAGGAAATAAAAAAGAACTCAGGGTTTTGCATTCCAAAATATTGATATCATAATTCAATGGCTATAAATGTGGGAAGAGGTCATTTAAGAATCACATACAACACTGCTCATGTATAATTATTCATTGCCTTCTTAAAATGTATGAAAACAACTCAATTTCAATTGGGTCATGAATATTATCAACACAGAATTGGTATAGCCATGGGTCCGCCATGTCTATTATATCTATTATTTTTCTCTTCGTTTTTGAGTTGTTTCGAAAGAATGACTTTCCGGATTTTCAAAAATATTCTTATCTATCGTCAACAGCTGATGAAATTTTACGCATATTGATATGGCATAATGGGTTCTTTGATCCACCGTTTCGTTTCCGAGCAACAATCGTCAACATCATAATACGGCTCTGATTGATCATCAATTTAGTAATGTATGTACATAAAAATTGCTTTTGATAAAGTGAAAACCATTCGATATGAACTGAAGTCATAGATATTCAAGAAGGTTGCCATTGTTTTCTATGTATAGAATAACTTCTGAATATAGAAACTACAATATTCAATATTTCTGGTGTTTGAAGAGTTTCAAGAACTAATATTCTGAGTTCTTCTGTTTCGAAGTATGCTTATAAACATAATTCTTTACATATCCCAGAGGAAGAAGTAAGAAGTCTGGGGATATAACAAGATTTCAGAGTAGGTACGTGAAATTCTATGTCTATGGCATGTTTCCATAACTTTTCCTCAGAATCTAACAGTTCTCCAATCATGTGCAACGGTCATGTTAACGCATTCATACAGATTTCATCAGGAAAGACTTCACTGGGCAGACAGTGGTAGTATTATAGCTCAACTATTATCGCCAGATGTATTTCCTTAATTATTCAAGTTTTTTCCTTTGTCTCTTTGAATTTCCGATACACCCCACCCCCTGGCCCCCTTCATCTTGGACCCAGTCTATATTGTGCCAATTGTCAAGCAAAACTTGAGTAGGGCTAGTTCGAACCACTAAGGCTTCATCAGTCGCTTTCGGTTTCTTAATTGATGCAGTTCGACATTCCACAAGATATTCTTCATATATATATATATATATATATATATATATATATATATATATATATATATATATATATCATATCATGTGTTTTGAATTCATTGTAGTATCAATGTGAGAATATAATCCATTCTAATTTGAACCAATGAAATGCCTGTAAATACATAGGTATCACCTTGTTTTCGTCCATTTCTAACAAATTATCAGTTTTGACAATTCAAAACTGTCTTCTTGAAATTGCTGGAAAATGTGCGATAATCGTTGGGGACACGTCGCCAATAATAAAATCAATGAATATATCGAGAAATCGAATCATTATATTCTCTTGTCAAATTTAACCTCGTATGATAATATGCAGCTCATTTTCATTCAATATATCATCGATAGTAATCATAAATACTACACATACTCATAGTCGACAATGATTGTTCTATCTCCACAAATCCTGATATTTCTACTAGATTGTTTCCATTCGTTAGATAGAACATAATAACAGGGAATTATTAAAAATCAAAGTGAAAGTACCGTAGGTAAACCCGTTGAAGCAGAAATTTTCAAAAGAGGAAAGAATGAAGAAATCATTGAATGAGCACAATATTTATTTTTAAATATAAAAAAATCGCAACTGTATAATTTCAATAAAAAACTATCTTTATACCCCATGAATATAATCAATGAATAATCAGGGTGGTGATAATCTATTCAACTTGTGACTACAGAATATACCTAGTTGATTTATTTGATGCATAAGAATGCTATTGTCTTTCGATGATGACTCTTCTTTTGTTCTTCACAGTCACCATTTATCAACACCCGATATTGAGAATATCTGTCATAAATACAGAAATATCTTGATGTGAAATCATATGAATCGAACTACCCACTTTCGTGGAATATAATAATAATCATCAGATTTCTTCTGTACGGTATACAGATACTCAAAAGAAATTCAACCGTAACATAATAATTATTACTGTGATGGATAATAAAAAATCAAGCATTTCTTGTTAGGTGTAATATTGGACACACAAAGGAAACAAACTGAACAGCGTTGAGGTAAGAAAGCATTGGACTATTAGACTATTAGAAATAAAAAATTAGTTTTATCAATTTGATCCAGACATGTCGTACATGTATTTGGCATCCAGATCGTCTCTGTTGGTCGATTCGAAATATCCATCCAACCAATGACATGTTCTTTTCAGTTTCAGAGCGGTGTGGACACAGAACTGATCATTTTCACCTAAAGAAATATTAGCAAAATAAGTTGACTCGAGTGTTCAATTGCGGCGCCCTATACACAACTTGAAGAAAACATCCTCCAAACGTAGATCACTACACCTGGAATTGGTTTGCGGGCTACCTAATCACTAACTAAAAACTGAATGAGGCATTCACGTTTTCCTCTCCCAGATACGATGAATAAAAGTCTAGCTGTGAAATGGATTGTAACAAAAATCCAATACATGGTAAAAAGGAGAAATAGATGCACAACATTGGCTCGAAAGAACATTCCACACCTGAATTTGGCATCAATTTATAATCAGAATGCTTTCGCGCCATGTCGCTGGTTGACTAAAAATTCCGAATTCAATGATAGAAACGATTCGGGTAGCAAAATACATAATTATACGGAATGCCTAGATGCTATTCGGTCGGAAGGTTCATGGAATAATACGTTTTTCAGGAAATTGCAATTCTTATTCAGGTGACTATTTTATAAAAATCTATAATTTGGACGTAAAGCTTTACATGTACAAGGCGAAAATGTCCTAAAATATCACTACAAATATACAATATGTATTTTACAATTAAAGCTTTACAGCAATTCAAAACTCTTTCCACTTCTAGTGGCGACTTTCTAATTTGAAGCAAAGTTAACCACAAACATTTTCTGGTGGAAGATGAAAATGATAACAAGACTCAAAACTAAATTTATATTCACGGACAGGTCACCAGATACGAAAGAAACAGTTCTGGATGAATTAGAAGTGATAAGAATGTGTAAAAATGTTCTCATTAAGTTCAGTCATTTGGGAAAAAACTTTTATAAATATTTTTTCTTGGAATTCAAAGATGAAAAATGGCCTACTCGGACGGAGTCACCCGAATTTCGCTATCTGTCAAAGGGTACATTTATTTTATATATGATCGGATCATTTGTTGGAATTTCAAAAACGTTCACAGAAAAATTCCAGTTTCTATTCCAATTCTTCACATGTGTCTCAAATTTAAAAGCTCTATTGCACCTTCAATTTTTTTATTTTTTCTGGAATACTGCAGAAAAACTATCTTTGAACTATTTTATATTAGTAGCCTTGATTATCGATAGAAATATGTTTTTCTTTAGTATTCAGGAGTATTTAGGATGGAAATTCAATCTCGTTTCCCTGCGTCTTTGTAGCATTCATTCATTCATTCGATATTCGGTTCACTATATTTCTGACACATGTTGAAAATGTGGCTTTGATAATACTTATAATAATATACCTTCAAATAAAAGAATCTGAGATATATGATCTTCGAAAAATCGGAAAAACAGCTGTTTGGAAAGTCCATAAGTTATTTGTTGAATATCCAATAATCAGCTATGGTCTGTTCTGATCTATTGAATACTAGAGTTATTGACACAATAGTCACTATAGGCATGGTTCAAATCGGAACAATTTTTAATAACATAATTAACACGTGAATGTGAGTTTTGGCCGAAACAATGAGAAATGTGAATGACATCCAAATCATGGTATCATCTTGATCTCCAGAAAATTATGTTGGTTAAAATCTTCAAAATTTCAAGACGATGAATATAGAAAACTAATTTCTACCCGAAAAACATAATTGGTATAAAATTTGAAGCGATAACAAGACACCTAAATCCTAGGTACTTCGAGTTTTTTTTACAAATGAAATACACAATACCAATCAAATATTAAATACTATAAATGTAAACATAGTTTATACACAGACGCGTGTAAGCGTATATAAAGTACAGGGTGAACAAAAAATATTAGAAATTCTTCACAAAAACTGAAAATTCAAGAAAATTTTAAATATGAACGTGTGCGTACAAGCTATGAAAGTATGTAATCATTGAAAAATCCAAGTGGAAGAAAGGTCTCATCCTTTTCATATTTTTTCTTGATGAAATTTGAAAAAAAGTTACCCCTAGGTAGGAGACTAAATTTTCTGCTGACCCTGTATATAATTAAATGCCTAATTTCATTATTCAACAATATAATATCTAATTATATCTCTGATAATAGCGACATATTGGATTAGTGATGACTTGAAAAGATTCAAATCTAGAAGTCTATTCGGAAGAAATTTTCACTATATCAATAAAGTCAGTATAACTTGAAATATATTTGAATGTGATGATTC
This sequence comes from Gastrophysa polygoni, assembly GCA_963576655.1. Taxonomy (NCBI): domain Eukaryota; kingdom Metazoa; phylum Arthropoda; class Insecta; order Coleoptera; family Chrysomelidae; genus Gastrophysa; species Gastrophysa polygoni. Next base: position 17,220,941 of record OY755087.1, read on the forward strand.
GATATCTCTGACAAATGAAAGCCAACATGAAACAATGGTACAATTATCTGAAATAACTAATAATTCATTTATATAGTTTGAAAAAAATAGAAAATGAAATATTCAAGGTCAATAATAGTTCAGAACCTCTGGATTCATAGATATATATTCTTTCTATTCTCTTCAGCTCCGGAAAGAATTAAGTTATATCAGAATATCTCTCCTTATCAGTAGGAACCAAGTGCATATGGCAAAATTGTTGAAGTGAATAAAAAGGTAGGTATTCCCGATGATCTGTTATGATAAATCATGGTGTGTATCAAAGAAATCCATCGAATCAATTATATAATCATCAATATGTCCTATGCTATGGAAGACTTTAGACGTAAATGATGATAATTGTATACGCACCTTTCATTCGAAGCAATATGTATTTGAAGTGATACTAATTTCTGAAATCTGTTTGAAATGAAAATGTTCATTTTGGAGTATTCTTCAGTGTTCTTACCCTCGACCATGTCCATTCGAAGTTACGAACAGATTTCAGTATGATGAATACAATAAAATATAGAAATTGTGGTATCTGGTGAGAGCTTTTTTATACCATTTATCGTTTCATATTGTTTGATTTCCGAGTGAAAATTTCTTCAAACTATATTTTTATAAAATTTATTATACATGGTAAGGTCTTATTCTGGCGGGATTCAGTTTTAAGCAAAATGGTCCCTATCAATTTCTAAACAGTTAACAGTGTAAAGTTTTCCTAGATGTTCCTGTATTCATCAAAAGCATCGGCTATTGTTAAACATACAACGCTGCATGAATGAATAGAACATCAACGTTTTTCAACATTTAAACAGCACATAGTCGTTTCTAAGTACACTGAGCATGAAACAATAACCTCAACAACTTCAACAAATAATTCTCGAGAGTGATGATTTCAACAGACAACATTTGAAAATTAAATTAAGGAAATAATACTGACAACATGTAGGGGGACAGCTCATGAAAATATCGACAGTGTCAATTGAACTCAGAACAAAATATCTATTAATACTGAACCAGTGCCTAAATATTGGAAAAGTTAATCATAACTGATTTTTTATTACTAGTGTATTCATAAAATAGAGAATGCCACTTCTATACAGGAGAATTGCTACTGATATTTATCATTGCACTTCTGAGTATGCTCTAGCATTTAGATTTTAATTTTATATTTCGATTTTTGTATTTTATTTTCGTATTTTTATTTTTTATTCACTAACAAAACTGTATTAGGAGACAATTTTGGACCAACGCACCCATAAATAGATTACATTCACATTTCCGACAACCAGTCGATTGTAGATGATTGTATTTTCAAAGGAAATCAAGTATCCAATTTCACAAGCAAATGAAAATAAAAAGTTATTATGAAAAGAAAAGCCGGTTTATACTTTCAGATTAGTAAAGTAACAGATCAATCTCAAATATTTGAATATATTTTTTGTCTGTGGTAACATGATTTCAAGCTCTGATACAGCATAATTCAATACCTAATCATTGTTCTTCGGATCTGAAAATCTGGAATATATTTTGAATAGAACTTTGATTAGTATCATTTTATGATACTATGTATGTGTACTAGTATGTGTGATCGAAAACTCTTATTGATTGACATTCACTTCATAACGTCAGAGACTTAGTGTATGATCTAAGGTCAGAGTTGAGATACAGGATCGAGTCCAAAAAATCAGTATCCCCTGTGATACCGAACACTCCTCCACTCCGTTAAAGTATTTCTGTGTCCCAATGGAACAGCGCATATATAATTTATTAGGACCAATGAAGCATATGTCTTCGGTATCGCTATTAAAATTTCTCGTTCGTTTCAAGATTTGGAATGATCACCCTATGAACTTAATACTGTGTCAGTCTTGGATTTATCTCATTCTAACAAATATTTCCCAAAAATAATAATTCAGTAATAAATCTCCTTATCAATCAAATTCTATATGAAATCAAAGAAACTAGGTTTTTTTTCTCTACTAATTAAGGGATGCCTTACCAAAGTCTTCATAAACTCACTTGATATTGAAGTACCTACTTTTATTATTATGACTTTAGGCTATTTTGTGCTACACTCATTTGACACCCCGACATGAATAATTTAATTGAATAAATAATATTATTGTCATTTTTGAAAAAAAAGGAATATTTAAAGACTAGATGTACAAGGAATATACCGAATAAATAATATCAGTTCAGGTAACAAGAAAGTTTTTCTACCTACGGAAGAATCTGAAAAAACCTTTACCCTTTTCAGGAGGGGGTGCCATCAGCATTGGCACTTGGTTCTTGTGGGTGATACGTATCTGAAATGAAACAACATAAAATCATTTCAACTGACCACAATCACAGCCAATCAAATGTTGTGCGAGATTCAAGGAAATATTTCCAATTGCTCTTTGGCGGTATGAAAACATTATTCTATCTATTTCAACACTCAACAAGGAGAGTGGGTGAAGCTATGACGTCTGATTCTCTCACCCTCGTGCTATGTTGTGTGTCGGTGGGTGTGTTTGGACTGAGATGTCATAGCTGGACAGAACAATATAATTGAGCCATTATAAATGCATTTGAAATTGTGTGTTAGCAATAGCTAGTATAATATTTATATAACTTCTTCTAGAATAGATGCTATAAAATATAATATATATATATATATATATAAATATATTATATTATATATATATATAAATATATATATATATATATATATATATATATATATATATATATATATATATATATATATATATATATATATATATATATATAAAGTATAAATATTACGCTGACAAAAATTAGAGGTCTCCTGCAACTCAAAGTATCGAGAATAAGGGATTTCAATGCAAAAATGATGATAGTGGAAATTTTATGTTTGTGTTTCTGTTTTTGTCATATGTTGTTTTCATATTGACTTACTGTGGTGGGGGGTTGCATCCAGGGTTCCCCGTCGATTTGCATTGGAAAGGTTTTCTTAGTTTTTATCAAAACTGAAGAACACTGCGCTAGTCGTCGACCGCTAGCCCTCAAACCAGTGCGAACCTGACCCATATGGAGACAATTTTCTAAACCAATTACTTCTATCAGGCCGTCACCAATATCTTAAAATAAACCAAGAAGTCACATTAGTACCTTTTTCTCGATACAAATCGAATGCCATTTGATGTATTTCATCAAGACGCCAATACAGGGTATTCGGAAATTGTGCGAAAAAAATTAAGGAAAGGATTCTATTGGAAAAAATATCATCCCTATAAAATTTTTTCGAAATCTCACTGTGTGTTTCTTCAAATTTGGCACACTTATTACTGATATGTTCCTTTGCATCCTTGGTCCAAATTAGACTTGAATCCCTCAAAGCCACTTTGCAAATAACTCACTATGTTTTGATAAACGTTTACATTTTTCGAAATATTTGAAAGCTCATATTTCGAAATCGGATGGATGAAATAGAGCACATGTTTATATTTTTGAAATCAGATTCCAGATATAATAATATAATATGTAGAAAAATGACATTTTGAAAACTGTCGAAATAACACCTGTAAGTGGGGTGCAGATATATACGGGAAAATCCTGTACATTTGAAACTAATGTTTATTATAATGAAAATAATTATTATATTATATATATTGATTTCATTAATAATTATGATTTTTATTATTTTTATCAATACACTATCATTTTTGAACATTAGTTGCAACGATTTGTGAATATTAAATAAACTTTTTTGCTCATACTCTGTTGAAAGTTAACTCAATGGATATTGCAATTTAACATTTTCGAACTTCTTGACTGAATAGTTGTAATACTTATCAAGGTACAAAGTGCGTTATAGTGATGATAAAGCAAGGAGGGTGAGGGAGGGTGAAGTTTTTTTTTTCATTTGAATGAGCTGATGCATGATTTGGACGATTTTCATGATATTTGAATTTTTGACATTAGTCTATCAAAACCAAGTTGAATCTTGATCAACGTTGCATGAATATGGGTGTATGAATAGGTTGAAGCGGGCGTTATATCTCATAACACCCCAGGGCATTATGCGTTAGTTTATAGTAATAATATACAAGATATTTTGATCAAATGATTTACGAAAATAAAATACCTTGAACTGCAACACTGAGATCCACAGAATTGAAACTACTCGTGCTCATGCTCTTTTTGTGTTTTCCCTTTCGCTTCGGATTCGAGAGGTGTTCTCCCCAAAGATTGGACCCCCCGTGAGTGTAAGGGATGTTCAACAGCGCTACGCCTTGCAGAGGTGGACCGTTGGCTAGATCCAATCCGACATCATCGCACTGAAATGAAGGAAATGTAGCCGAGCACTGTATTATTCTCATTTGCGAAAACACGATTAAATTTCATTAGATTTCTGAAATGAATGGAAGAATAAAAAAGTCAAACAAAATTGGATGTAACTGTCTCATTTCATGTTGTGGTAGCCCGAAATAATTAATTTTTCCGAGATCCATTCCACCATTTTTAGATTACAAGAGTGACTTATTGCTTCAACCTATTTTGTTCATTGCACTCTGTGAGCCTTCGAATATCGAATCCTCCTGAAGATTCTCAACAATCTAAACTTTATAAGCTAAATTCCCCTTCTCTTCTTATTGATCATATTTTTATTGATTACTGGTTTCAATTACTTTCCAGTTTTCATGAACTGAACTTTTCATAATAATCCTTTGCAACCATTCTATTTTATTCTGTTCACTATTATCCCCAATTTTTCATCAAATCTCGACTTGATTTATGCTCATCCTTTATCCTTCCTCCATGTTTTTTCCCCAAAGTCCGTAATAATTCCTGGAAACCGAACAACTTCTCTATTTTATTCCAAACAAAAAAAAAATGAATCTTGTATTTCATTTCGAACAAAATCATCCATCCATTAATTTTGAAGTTTCGATATGGTTTTCTAGATGAAATGAAATTTAGAATTATTTAGACATTTCAATTGAAATATGAATATATTATTCCTTTTGGTCTACCCTATTTTAGAAGAACCATAAGATTGAAATTCAAATTTCAATTGTTTTCTTCATGTTCTTTTATCTAGGTATCAGCGATTAGCTATGAGGTTAATCTAGTGATTATGAAGATGCATACAAACTGGAAACAATGTGCAAGTGACCTTACAATCTGCGTTTCCACTCGTGATAGTTCAACAGTAGTATGAATTGCCACAAAACAGACATATCTGATAATTTTATTTCAGCGACAACCATATCAATAGGCGATAGACGACCAATTGTTAATACATGTTGATTTTACAAATTTTAAATTATACTTCATTTTATTTAACCTGATTATTGTATTTCTCTTTTTTCCTGATGCAGTATTGTTTTTTAAATATATCGATTATTTATTTTTCATTTTCATAACATATCCTGGATTCTGTCTGTAGGGAGGTGGTACATTCGTATTGCAGCTTTTTGTGAAATTTTCTCTCCTCGTTTCTAAAAAATAAAGAAGAAGGTATAAAATTATTTCAATATATTTGTAGTAAGGACAGATTTTGTGATTTGCCTCAAAATGTCACTGCACTTGAAATCAAACCTAAGATACCTGAAAAAGAAATTTTCTATTTGTCAGTGACACCTTGTTTTTTAAAAATTTGGAAATATAGATATATTTAATAAAAATAAACTTCCTACTTATCTCAGTGGACGTTTCGGGAACGAATCTGCTCCCGTTCTCAACACAATTAGAACACTTTTCTTCGCAAGATTTTTCAATGTTGGTTGTTTTTTTTACACTGAAAAGTGTTCTAATTGTGTTGAGAACGGGAGTAGATTCGTTCTCGAAACGTCCATTGGGATAAGTAGAAGTTTTATTCCTATTGGACATATTTATATTTCCAAATTTTTAGAAAAACAAGGTGTCACTGACAAATAGAGAATACCTCTCTTAGGTATCTGAAGGTTTAATTTCAAGCGCAGTGAAATTTTGGGCAGATCAAAAAATCTATCCTCGAAATATTTTATAACTCCTACTTTATTTTTTATAAACGAGGAGAGAAAATCCCACAAAAAGCTGAAAAATATCTTGGATTGCCTGCAATGTGACCAATTTCAGCATTTTGCTGTTCATATGACGAGGTAGTCAGAATACTGAAATGATTCAATACTCAATTGAAACTCGCGCTAGCCAAAAACAATCTACAAGACATTGCAAAAAACATCAGAGATGTCTTCAAGCAAGCTATGTTGGTTTTTTTCCAGGTATAGATAATCACTCTCGAGATATCAAAAATGGATTCAAGCTTTGACAATGCATTCGACGAACTTAAGAAGAGGTTGAGAAATCAAGAATCACTATTGGATTCTGCTGATATTGAGAAACGAATTCGAGAATTCAAAATAGAACTCTATATCAAAAGGGTGAGGAGTAAACTTATACTTTTGTCGCAGACTCAACAATCATCAACCTGTACAGACTGTTACAGCACATCGTTACAAAATATACGGCCTTGAAAGAACAATATGTTTCAGGATGAAGTGAACAAATTGAGGGGTGATTTGGATTTGGCTACGTCAGAACTCAATGAACTTAAAAAGGAACTAAACACGTTGACCAGGTCCAATGAGGAAAACTCATTCAACCATAATATATTATTGAAAAAATATAATAGTATGATGGCTGAACTTCTAGAGAAACGAGACTCATACATGAAACTCCAAATGCAACATAAAATGGCAGTTAGTTTTCTATACTCAATATAATAAATGTTTCTTTTTTCATAAGTTAATGATATAGACCCATATCATTGTTGCTTCAATTGTGAATTTTGTATTCAGTATCCTCTTCATCGATTTGTATCATCATTAGGTGGCAGAAAATGACGTGCTCAAACAAAAACTAGAAGAGAATGAAACAGAAAGATCTGAACTAGCTAGGAAGGTAGAAAGCTTCGAAGCAAAACAAAGACACGACTTCATTTATCACAAGGAAATTTTGAAGCAACATTCAAATTCCAAATTCCTCATGGATGAAATCACAGAGTAAATTTTCATTTTCCCAAATAATGATAGGTTCATTAGAGCTATACAGCTATCAAGCGATACTTTATGCGAATACTGTGAAATAAATTCGTTATTTCCTATGCCAAAAATATTCCATGTAATGAAATAAAAAGAGTGATTCAAATTTGGACGATCCTAGAATTGCATATTTTTTATTTCATATTAGACATCCATTATCCCATATTCTATAAGGAATCATTTATTAACTGAAACTCTTTAGAAGCGAACATAAATTCAAATAATCGAATACACAAGACTGAACAAAAAAAAACAATATAAGGCCATCAAAATTACTGGTAACTAGGTGATTAACTTTTATTTACTTTTTGAGTGAAAGGCTGATATTTTTGACACGGTCATAGACAGTAAATCCAGATGTACTGATTGGTAGAAGAATCCTATGAAAAGTAAAAAATATCCTACCTACGTATAAATATGTACCTACAGTACAGGCTTTTTTCGATATCAATCATCATCATGAATCTTCATGAATGAGAAAGGTTGTGAAGTTTTTCGAAATTTTTGGTAAGGAAAATAATCAATTCATTCCATATTTTATGTACGAAGAATATTTTGAACAAACAATATTTCAACCCCGACATTATGGAGTGGAGGATAATTATTCAGACTGGAAATTATTTTTTTTCTTTCATATCTGTCTGTTCAACGCTGATGAATGAAAATGAACTTCAATTCCAGACGTCTCGATAACTGTGAATAATATATTAAGAGATATTCAAAATCTTAGAAGCTACCTCAATCAAATGGTAGTGGAATATACACCCTCTTCTCTAGCCGTCACGATTGTCAACTCTACAAAATCTATGAAAATGGTAAACTAGTGACGTTTTTCGTGACAAGCACGGTAGAAACAGTCGCGTTTTCGAAGTATATCTTCTTTAATGAAACAAAAGTTCAAAATCAGTATTCTACAGGTAAACAATCACAAACCTTGTTGTTGTTTCAAACACATTTTTTCAAGTACCAAAAGGATTTTTCAAATTTTTTTGAAATGCTGAGAAAAAGCTGGCATGATGAAACTCGAGTGATTATAATTAGATCAATTATTGATTTCGCCATTCAAAAAATATAATATCATGAAACATTTCGAGAAAGCCACTGTCCATTTTATTTGCCCACTACTCCAACAGATTTTTTCATATCATTCAATTCATTCAATTATAACGAGTTGTCAATTGTACCTTATTCAGAACATAATGAATTAGTGTTCCATTTGAGTAGGAAATGTTCTGTTCATATTCGGAATATAAGAAAAAAAATTCGGATATGTCATTCTCAAAATTCTTTTTACACGAAAGATTTAATGTCGTCAAAGATGGTTTCAAATATATTTCAGAATGGTGAGAAAACTTAAAGTAGATCATTCCGAAGCTGTCGAATTGGCGACTAAATCAAAATTGGCTGAAGAAGTAACAGAAAAGCTTCAATTCACTTTGGAAAACTATGAAAAACTAAAGGCTGAAAAAGATGCCCTAGAAAAGCTGTATATTGAAACTAATGGTGAGATATTCCAAATAGGATGTTCGATCGAATTATGTAGGAACAAAACCTCCTAGTGATTCTAATATGGGACATTTCTGATTTTTATTTGTTACAGCTAAATGTGAAACATTCGAGGAATTGATGAATAGCAGAAGTGAAATACATGAACCCAGTTTAGCTACAAAAATAATTTTCCATTTTGTAAGCATATTTCTTGAGAAAATATTTCGAATAATTAGAATAATCACCAACAGTCTTTATATTATCTTATCAATTTGTCAATTTTTAGTGGAAATTAAACAGAGAAAATTACTACAATGAAATGACAGAAAAAAATAAAATACTCAATCAACTCACGGAATCTTGTGCATCAGAGAAAACAACGAATATACAACTGATACACAAAAATGAAGGACTCAGCGAATTCATTGAAGATTCAAATGTGGCACATGCAAAAATAATTGGACAATTGAATCGTAAAATTGAGGAACTGGAAGGGAAACTCAATCAGCTTCAGGCCACCAAACCCGTTGAACAAGATGATGTTAAAAATGAACCTATAGAAATTCAGGATTAATTCAAATTGATTCATAACACATTGATTATTATTTCTTGATACTGCTTCTTCAATAAAATTGTTAATTTTGTTACTCAAATATCCACTTGAAATTTCAACTCACAGTGATTTCAATATGTTCGTGTAGATTCTTGCAGGATGCCGAAAATTGTTCTGAGGTGGCATATTCAAAGTACCACAGCTTATTCTTCATTCTGCTGTTGAATTTATCTGGATTCCTCTCCCTTTCCAGATGGAATTTCACACAAATAGCAGCATCCTAAAAAAAAAAACACAAAACGGTCGAATTCGTTTCGAAAGTGTGTAAACCATTGACCTATAATAGGTCCATGGTGTGAAACTATTCAAACAAGTACAGGGTAACTCCACCCTGATTTTTATAGAAATGGCACTTTTTACAAAAACGCCAAAAATCATCTGCTGGGAGTTCCATTAGTTCCATTTCTATCACCCTATAGCACTTTTTTAGAACAACGAATAATATGTATTTTTTATGAATGATATGAAATTTCGATAAGTACAATATCATTGAGAGTACTAAAAAGGAGTGAAAGGAAACTTATGGTGAAGAACCCCTCACATTGCGATGTGATTATCAATTATTTCTAATATAAGTAATGTTGACAGTCCCGTGAATCAATGATTGAGTGATGGAATGTTCACAGTTCTTGCACAAAACAGGCCAAGTTGCTCTGTCAGCAATTCAATATAGAATTTAAAATATAAATAGTTTGGAACATTTCAATATTCATTTCAGAAAATTGTTACTATTCATACAATACACAAAGAAATTACATAATAATGAGCATCTATGATCATACCATCAAAAGTATTATGTATTGTAAATGTGAAGTATTATGTTACTTTCGAAAAAAATTCCAATATTTCTGAGTTCTCAACCAATTGAAGTTGATATCCATCAAATTTATATTTTGTTTTTTTTTCGTATTTATATCGTTGATGCTTCATAAATCAATAACTGTTCGAAATATGAAATTCTATATTGTTGAAAGAATTTGTGATGTATGTCAGAATTGTGTTCATTTTCAATCAATCTTGAAGAAGTTATTGAAAAAAAAAACAATCAGCTCCAACAAATACTACTTTTTCTGATTGGGTGTTCAATCTTTTTTTATCAACAGATGATCTAGTAATATTGCCATCTCAATGACATCCTGTATGTGGATCACGACAATTCCAGGATTTGAAAAAATACTCACCACTCCGATAGAAAAATAATTGTTGATGATATTGTACGGTATTCGAGTATCGGCGATCTTCTGGTCCGGTTCCGGCGCAGCGGTATCGAACAACTCAATCAGCCACCTGTCCACCATTATGGGGGTGGCTCTGGCGATCTTGTGGAGGATCTTATGGATGGACTCTCCCTCGTAACCGCCTCCCCAGCGCAAACACCTGGCCAGGTCGTTGCCGGTACCGAGAGGGATGACCGCTATCGCGGGTTGGCATTCCAGCTCGGATTTGTCTGGAATAAATTAGTATGAAATTATGGCTATCAGACTTCCACAAAGATTTGAATAAAATTGAAAAATGCATGAACCCTCTGTAAGAAGGAATCTTGGACGAAAAGAAGAGGGAGTCGTACAACACGGCCAGAATAGATGACACATAGACGTACATGTGGGGTGCTAACAGGATAACAGTCAGTGATAATACAAATGAATTCCGAATATAATATACATAGTATACATTATATAAATAAAAACATTATATCTTGGATATCACTGATAGTTGTCTAGATAGGTGTAATCTGTAACTATACTATACGATTATACTATACTATAATACTATCAAGAAGCAAACATTATTCAACGAATTGAAAGAAAATTGTAATTATCGGATAAACACGTTGAATTAAAACAAAAAGGAAAATAGAAGAGATTATCACAAAGGTAATCGAACTAGGGTCAAACAGCTCATATGTTTGGGAGCCGATGCATTGTTCTAAAGGATATATTTGAAACTTTTCAAATAATCTGTAACATCAAATGCTCGACCATCCTATTGTTGACTTCATCTAGTTTATATAACATCGCATTATGCATTATTTCATATATTTGTTCAAGGTTAAGCATTAATTGCCTAGAGTATCGTTGGTAGGTGTATTTCAACCTTCTTATTCTTGAAAAAATTGTTGTCGCGAATTCGGACAGGTCGAATACTGACTCACGTCAGGAAAGAAAGAGCCTACGTTCGAAATTTGCATCATCATCAATGGTCACAGTATCAATACTTTAGATAGTTATTTTATTAATAAATGCGCAAAGTGTAACTTCTCCGCACGCAAATACATTCATTTTTTAGTGCGGGAAAGACACTTTGCGCACGAGTTAGGAACAATATTTTTCCTACGAGCTCCATATCAGATGAAAATAAAAGAATTGAAACTTATTGAATTTTTAATTGAACATGAAAGAAAGAACTATATAACAAAGAATTGAATAACAAATAAGAAAATAATAATAGAATATTCAATTATTGTGAATGATATTATTAGTGTTCTCCCTTTGATGTTCAATCAAACATTATTGGGTAAATTATATATTATCTGATAGTCCGACGCCCAAGGGTAAAAGGAAAGGAAGAAAGAAATATTTTATTTGATGGCTCTGGATGAGCTCGTAGGAGAAATTTTGTTCCTGACACGTGCGCAAAGTACCTTTTTCGCATGCAAATTCTAAACTGTATTTGCGTCCGGAAGAGTACCACTTTACACACTCGTTAGGAAAATAACTATTTTCTGTCCACTGAAAAATTACACAACATCAACACTACTAGATTTCGACTTTTCAATGATGATACGCATCCATATCTGCCGCCGCGCTCACCCATGGTCTCGAGCACCCAGCCGACGGTGCCGTCGCCGCCGCAGCAGACGACCTTGAAATTGGGCACGTCCTTGAACATGCTGAGGCCGTGCATTGGCCCGCTGCCGGTGCCGAGGATGTGCACCTGGCGCGGGTTCAGGATGTACTGGAACTTGCGCAGGATGCGCGACCCCTGTCTGCCGCCCGACTTCGGGTTGATGAACACCAACAGCGGCACGCAGCTCGGCGAGATCGTGATCTGGAAGGACATGGCAGGCTGTTTGTTCGTCGTCGATGATATGGAGCCCTAGACAAAATAATACATACGTCAAGTTGCAAATATGTTATGATTTCTTAATCAGCTGAGAATGAACAAGGCGAGCGAGAATGACAGCATTAATGTTGGATTGTAAAGGAAACTAGAATGCTTCAAGTAACACCTGAAGGGTTCTGGGAGAATACAACTCACAGGAGGTCCTTTCCAAGGAAAAATAATGTGATGAGGAGACTGTTGAGCTTGATGAAGGTAACAAACCTGTTCACCTGAGCCAACATCACAACTACTTTGCCTACAACTGGCTCATCAATGTAAAAATGTCGTCAGTGTGAAAATATAGTTTGCTATAGTCGACAAGAAATCTAAGGAGTCTTCGCCACAGACTCATTATAGTCCTCGTCTACTAAGTTTATCATTCAGAACGATAATGGATGATCTGAATGGCCCTACATGCAAAGTGCGGCACCTCGCACTTCCTGTAATTCAAATTCGACTATTCCTTGTGGACAGTAATGTTCACGGTAGTCGTGTACAAGTACTTTGAAAGTTTGATTGATACGTCAAAATATAAATAAAAAAAATATGATCGATATTAGCCACCTACTTGCTAGTAGAAGTAACCAAAATATCAGATAATATCATATTATTTCAATCTGCCAATTTGTCTATTTTCAACTTCAACACTATGTAAACCAGGAATAGTTGATATGTGATTTATTGTCAGAGACATGAGTTTATGGAAAATTACTTTTCCTTTACAGATATGTACATAATATTTGAAGATCTGATGCTTACGTTATCATTTCCGTATTTGGATCCCCTTTTCTGCACAGACCTCTGCCTATCTAAGACAATGGGACAAATGGAGACTGGTGGTAAAATATGGACGGCATGTTCTCCTAGTCCGCATTCAGCTTTCACTTGAGAAACACATTTATTGTGCAACTGAAAAAAATATATATTCTAACACAACAAGCATTATTTCACAATCTGGGGTGCTTATTGAGTCATTAAAATCCAAATCATATTAGCTTTTGAAAAAATTATCTACCTAGCGGAAGAAAGCTCGGATCAAGGTGTTACAGCAAAGCTGAAAGAATTTTGAAACAGAATTGTTGACACTAGTGGCACCTCTTGAATTATGTCTTGTCCCCCTGAGATATTTCTACTTCAAACATTTTCCCTCTCCTATATGATCAAGTATGCCTCAAAATGTCCTAATAACCATTATATAATAGATGTTATCTTCTTTCTTCTTATCTGAAATTCTCAGTAGGTCAGTGTCAGTGTGAAATATAAAAATGAAAAATCTTGTTGGAAGAGCCCCAGGTACCAGAGACAACCACTGCCTTTAGGAAAAACAAATCCTTTGCACGCTGAATTCAGAATTGTTTGTGGAATATTCAATATCTGAAAAATTTTTGATTAAAAAAAAACTTTAGATTCAGTTTCTGTAAGAGGCAAAGCTTCAAAATGAGCTAACTGAAGATTATGATAGGTAGGAACTTTGATCTGTATTTTTATGGTTCACTCACAGTTATTTGACACCATCTGCAATGCAGTCCGGTGATACCGGCTTTGACAGGTTTCCTACATCGTGCGCATTTACCGTGGCAGTTTCCTTCGACCCAATGGTGCTGTAAAGTTTGGCAGGACTTTTTACTTTTCACGTATGTTGCTATACAGCTTGCTGGAGCCCTACCGACGCAACGTTCATGTACAGTGTATTTACAAACTGAAAAAAAATACCATTATCTATATTATTATAAAAGCTATATTGATAATTATATTTCATGATGATTGATAAATAATCAAACAACTGAAAAATGCTAGGACCCTTTGAGTATGGATGGTTTCCTCAATTTGGAAAAGTGAACCTTAGAATGGTTTCTAAATATGTTTACCTTCAACTGATACTTCGGAGATAAATCTTTCAAGCCGAATATTGTGAATTGTTTTTCAGTAATGACAGTCATATGCTGCTATGGTCATGGCTATCACATTATCATTAAGTTCGAAATTTTTTAGAAATATAATGAATCATTATAATTTCTGGCTTTTTCAGTAGTCTTGAAATCAAAATTTCTTAAACTCAATTCCTTCATTCAATTTTACTAAACATTTGTCGTTTCGCATTTGCTGATCATTAATTCCATCTTATAAACACGTTGAATCTTATTTCCATGGAAAAAATACTCATTTTATCTTGGCTTCCGAGTGACAAGTATATCGCATTTTGAACCAAATGTCTTCACTCAAATCCATTTCTTATGATCAATTCAATAATTTCTTTGATTGTGAATCTTAAGACGGCTCTGAACCATCATCTTGAAAACACATTCTGAATAATAATTTTCTGATTTACTGTTGCGACTGTGAATTGTTGTGTTCGCGATGAGTAATTTTAGCAGAAACGGTGGACTTTTGTGTAAGGACTGACGTCACAATTTTTTCCATAATAATAAAGAGATTTTGATACGAAATATCATCAAATGGATAAGCAATACAGTTGTGCAATATTTTATAATATGAACGCGGAAGTGATACCTTTATGTGAAAGGTTGATCTGAACGATAACACACGCTCACATCGAAAACGAGGCATTGATCAGAGTTTTCGAACATCGAAGGATATAAACGAGGCTCGCGCTCCATTGTAAAGATATGTCTTTTCGTTGAGATAACGATATGTTATAGGATATGAAAGACACTGAATCGACAGTCACCTATTGACCTATTTCGTGAATTAGGAATAAACCTTTATATTGTACTTTATACTGAATTTTTTTTATCTGGACAACACGAAAGGAAAACCTATAATGTTCGAGGAACATCGACTATGAAGATGTAAGTACAAAAACTAAGTATTCAACCATCTTCCACCATTTTAAGTGCAAGAAAATTGGGAAGAGAGCTGAAAAACTCACTCAAGTATAAAACTGTTTCTTAAAAAGCTGTATCAAGCGGATTTCAATTGATTATGATGGTTGTTATTAGTCGAATTTATATCAGTGCTGTGCACTGTTCGTGAATTGTGATAAGCAAGATTCAATTTTCCAATTATATTGTTACTTAGTTCTGGTTTGTCATAAACGAACTATTTCTCGAAATTTTGATTGAAACGAGGACACAATCTTTTCATAAAGCTAATAGCTCTTCAAAGGCGAAATATCAACAATCAAAATGACGATTAATACTAATGCAAATTAGGGTTGATTAGCTAATGTTTCAGAATATTCTTTCGACCATGCTGTGACCAGAATAGGCTGTTATTCTATAATTATATTTGTTAGTAATCTGATGGATGTTTCGGACTTCCAACATAAGAAAAATGCAAGATATTTTTAGTGAAAAACGTCAAATGTCCTACGAATAATCGTGTATTGTGCTCCTCCCATAACTCTTCTGAATAAATCTATAATGGATTCTTCAAAGTATAAATGGAATCGAAATTGAAGTGTACTAAAAATCCTTTTTTTTTATCGAGTGGCTGATTCAACGACCCATCGTGAAGAAGTACCGATTATCAAATGATTTCATAGATATTTAATAACTATAACATTTATGTAACGGAATGGGTCCATTGTCGATTCAACTTACAAACACAGCTCAATCCTTTCTTGCCCAATCCAACCAACATGTTCAAGCACAAGTTGCAGTATGCCGGTCGACTGAAATGTTTCAAACGCCAAAGGTGATTTCCATCCTCTTTGACGTTGGAGTCCAAACCTAGAAGCACTAGAAGAGGGATTGTGGTGAGTCCACCTCTCTTCCATTCCTCCAAAGATACCGTGCCGTCGGCGTCGTAGTCTATTTCCACCATCATATCCTGCAATATCTAGGAAACAAAGAATCAATGCAAAACCATCATAAATGAAACAATACTTTTTCGTATTTGTTAACAGAATACGTATTCAGACATCATTTTCAATGGATCTAGACACGTGTATGAGGATTTTCTCAAGTAATCCATAAAAGTGAGAGTCAGTTGATATTCATTTTTAATATTTGAGAATCTATTTGAAGATGGCACAATTCAGTTTCCGACGAGCATAACATGCGTAGGTGTATGGACTTCTCAATATCTTGTACAAAAAATAAAACCGTTTTTTCGATTTCATGGCCAAGTTAGATGAAATAGTAATTCATAAACCAAGGTGTATTTTACGTTTTTTCCATCACTATCAATATATTTCAATCGTTACCATACTGTTACCAGTATGAATAGCATAAAAGCATAAATTTTCATATGTTCGAAATGTTGGTAGTAGTGACACTATCTTCTTAACCCATTCACAGTGCCCTGTCAGTGAGCTCATTTATAGCGCAATATAGGCGCAAGACCCTGCCAACTCTACATCGTGCCCGTCAATAACCCAGCAGTTGGCCGTTGTTCTGATGTTCTGTGCTCTGTATTTATATACCTTTAACTTTCAGTACATATTATGGTATCAGAGTACCATTACTGTGGACATCCTATCATAAGAATGTCAATTCAGGTTGACAATTATTATAGGTTGGTTTGTGTTTATGAACTACTAGTTCATAAAATATAAAAACTAACTTGGTAAAAAAAGTCACCTCACGCCTTGAAAAGGCAGGTTTTATGTCTAGTGGTGTAAAAAGGAAACTATTAGATTTGTATCTCCCTCAGTTTACATTCATCGTCAGAACATCAAGCTTTATCGGATATTTTCAAATTTCATTATTACCTATGAAGATTAATATAAAATTCCCAACATTCTGCTCTGAAAGTACCTCACTGATGTAACAGAAGTAATGCTCAAAAATATAGTCATCCACTGACTGAACTGAACATTTATTTTCTTCAAATGAAAGTATATTCTCATTTAAATACCTATCTGAACTCAATTGGAACATTTTTAACTTACTGGTTTGAGTTCAGAAATGTCCCATCCCAAATATTCAGCAACTGTCATCATTTGATTGACTATGCAGTCCATTTCATTCTTGTCCAGTACTCCATCACCGTTGGTGTCATAAAGACGAAACATAACTGAAAACAACCAATCGTATCAAGTCTGCATGACATCTTGTCACGGTATCATTTTTGTTTTGAAACAGATTTTAAGAGCTAGCATTCATGGATTACCTTTGAGAAGACTACTATAACATCATCATTGAAGACTGATCTGAACAAGAAGAGAAGTATTTAACCATTTATCTAAAGCTGCCCCAAACATTTGATACAATAAACAAGATTTTAGTAAAAACACCATCTTTTTCGAAAGAACAAAATTTGAATTTTTTCAAGAATAAAAAGCTACCTAACAAGCAACTGATGAAAATTTATGAGGTTCTGTTTTATCATTTATGAGAGAACCAATCGACAAAAACATTCTGATAAAATGTACCGATACATTTGTATGAAATACCGTTGTTTATTAGATATTCTTTATGCAGGTATACTCACATTCTAATTTATCCTCAGGTCTTCCAGCTTCCAGAAGTGAGAGGTAGCAGACAATATCTTTGAGAGATACTTTGACTTGGTTCACATCCAGCATGCTAGCTTTTCGTACAATATGCCTCATTTCTGGAAAAGTAAATGATCCATATCAACACGACCCTTATATTGTATCTATTGTTAGAATTACCGACAGAGTAAACATCTCTTCACCTTCACCTTTGTCACCTAAACTGATATTCGATGAGCTATTGAAATGGATATTTGGATAGTATGTAATAGGAGAATATTCAAAACTACATGCGAGTGAGGCAGGAAATCAATAATCGCTAGTCTTCAGTCAATTTCCATGATTTTCTTTTCGATGATTTCCAGATTTCAATGTGAAAGATTTATTATAAATCTTTTACAAAATATATAAATATTCGATTTAACCATTACGGAGAAAACCCACACCTTTCGAAAACGAAGCTTTGAAGAAATGATAGTTGAGGTTGCAATATTCTGTATTGATATAATGAACTCTCTGTATCATGAAAATATGGGTTCTAGAAATGCACCACCAATACATTGAACAGTAAATGAAGCAAAATTGCAGCTATAGCAAATCTTCTCATCATACTAATAGTATATTAAAATGTAAGATACAGAAGACAAACATATTCTAGATGAAATTCATGTATTAGTAGCGTAGCGGCAAACTTCCGACAAGTGCTTGATTGGCTTTCCGTAACAAACGTTTCATACTATTTTCTCTGTTTTTTTATTGATACGAAATACATTTATTTTTGTCAAAACAGTTAGTGACAGTTCCGAGATTTCCATACTTTATATAACGGGGCTAGTTTTGTTACACACGTTTTAAACATGAATTCCCAAAATAAAAAAAAAATCATCTAGGTGGATTATAATATATTTGTGAACGATCAATCATGAGCTGGTAATTTACAGTAGTAACAGAGTGAGTGCATTCTGATTACTTTTAATTTTAAACCGAAAATGGTATTACGGACTAAAAATCGTACATTAATGGGGCGATCAAAGTACCAAAACACAGAAAGTTCATTCCAATAATTCTAAATATTATAGAAGAATGGTATATGGTAGAATATGTTTCTCCCTTTTGGTAGCAGACTATACTACTGTCACCTATTTTCCCATTCACACAGCACCAAAATTAGTGGCGATGGCACATTCTCCGCACAGATGAACTCCCAGAAAAGAACCAATTTCTGAATATAATGTTATTAAACTTTCAACGCACTTTCCTCTTCCTTCGTTTCCTCAGATGTTTCAATACAGAGAATACATCAGCTACAGCTGTCAACGCCTTGAGCAAGATGCGGTTGCTTTCTGGAGTGTTGAGAATTAGGAAACTAAATCTATGCGAGAACATCACTTAGGAATTTTGGGATTGTGAGAAATTTTATCACCAGTTTTTTTTCATCCTGTATTGAAATTCTTCTAAGAAAACGCGAGTGTTGGTAATGTTGGTGTCGAGTTCTCAAGCAAAGCTCATAGAACACTGATATTATCGACATTAACATCTGAACTATAATGTTTCGAAACAGAACAGCTGTTTATTGAATCTCGCCAGAAATTGTGCGTGATATTCTAGACCGTTTCACAAATTTCACTTGAATATGAGCGGAGACAATCTTTGAAAGTTTCGACACTTTTTTTTTCGATAGATGGCACAACTGATACACTTCGATAAGAGATTGTTGTTTTGACTGTTTCGGCTATGAACAATCGGGTGAAACACTGTTCGAAATAGTTTCACACGTTTTATTCGAATGTTACAGTATTTGTTCAATACTGTGAACGCCTAGGAAAAATGAAAATGAAATAAGAGAATGCGACCTCGACTAATCCCATGAGCCAGTTCCGTTTGCGGAAAAATTTCAAGGAAGCGAATAAAAGCAATTTCCACCTTACCTTCGAGTTTTCCATTATTTACCAGAAGCGAATTATTGGATTTCTTTGAGGAATTCCTGGATATCTGACTATGTGAAGGAGAGGAATCCGTACTCTTTTTTCCCAGAACGTCATGGCAAGAATAAGACGTGTGGGTTACTGTGAGCATTGGATGGACAGTTCCTGAAAATTAAAAACAATTCGAGTTTCAATATATCCTGCATACTTATATTTCGTATGATGCTTACGTTGAAACATACATAAACATAAAACACACAATGAGAGAATTTAAACTCATAATACCACAATATTTCGGCTAGCCTATAATTCTATTGATATCTCGTACTTTGAGACACATGCCATCAAAATATGTATTTGTCATAAGATAATGCAAATGAATTCAATGATGTTCAGGACTTTATTTTGATTTTGATAGCAAGTCATAATTAAAACAGTACCTAAGTGATAATTTTCTGTTTGAGGTCGGATCGAAAAAGAGTCACAGTTAGTTTATGTGTATGTTTTAGCTTCGTCTGATAGGAACTCAATATATTTCAACAACCACTAATGAAGAGTGTGGATTTCAAAAGGTCACTCTTGAAAAGTGTATATTACACCACTAGGCGAGTAACGAGTGGTTGAAATACACTTTCCATATACTATCATCATGTTTCTAGTCACATTCGCTCATTGTCAACCAAGCAGATAAAAGGAACGAGAATTCAAGAGCGGTGACCCGTTAGACGATTTATGATGACAATACCTATGTCGATTTCATGAAAATAAATCTGTGCGCAGACAAATTGATTGAAATTCGGCAATCTTCGGATATTTCAGGTGTCATCTTTCGTAACCAAGTGAACTTAACTGACTCAATTGATTTTATCGATAATCATTTATCGACTTATTTTATCAATTCAATAATATAATAGATATTATCGATATTAGGTATTATTAGGTGGGTAAGGAAAATAGGACTTCAAAGAATATCGACAAAGTTAATCACTACAAGATATTTTGAAGAACTATATCTACTGAATGACAGAAATGATACATAAACATTTAAACTGTACTAGAATGTCACTCGAGCTTTGACATCTGAATCACTCATCGATCATCTCGTTCTAGTTGAATTGAATTCAAGTGAATTCAAGACGATATGCAACTCATATGTGAGCAGATAACTATAACTAATAGTTATTGAATCATACCGAATTTGGTTAGCACCAACTATTTCACTCTTTTATGACTTAGTGCACCCATTATTGAATTTTTATGACATGATGTTATACGACAAAACTATTTCTGGTGCGTTCAGAAGGTTTCTCAGTTTGATGAATATGGATTGTGAAAATTTGAAATAAAATAAATAAAATAAATCTAATCATTATGAAACGGTGATTATAGGTAGGTACCTGTTTTTCCTCTTGTAGAACAATCGCTATCTGACCTGTGGTGTCCAAGTAGCTTCTCTCCAATCCCATGAATTTTTTCGACAATCATTTCCCCGTAAGTAGCTGGTTTTTCTTCAGTATGTCTTATCTGACAGTCGCCGATTGAATTCACATTTGGTGTAGAACCTTGAATCAAAGAATTTATTAAAAGGATGGATAAGTTTTCGATCTTTTTGACATTTTTCAGTTATGAATATCCATCAACTTGCCACTATTGTGACAAGGTGATTGAAACTCGAACTATTGTGATATGGGGATGTTAAATCTGTTGACGATATCACCAGTATTTACACTTCAGATTCGCGATTCAATTATTTTAGTTCTAGACACCAGTAACATAATTGGGTAGTGAGAAAATTCGAATCAAAGATATGCAACTTCCTCATTATATTTTTATATTGACCTTGTATTTACAACCATCCCCATACTCCCCGGGTATATTTTGAGATATTTGGTTGAGTGAAAGCAAAAACACTAAAGAATCTACCAGTTCTAACCACGATTCGCAGAAATTTGCAACGTTGCGTCAGATATATCGCCAATTAGCAGTCGAAATTCGTATTTGACATTCCTGGTATATCAGTGCCTACCTACTTTTCTCAGTTACGGTACGAGGAAACCAAATGTCTTTGCACTCTCTTACAGCCAGGTATACCTGACAGAATGTGTGCTGCCAAAACAAGTACACTTTCGTGGCTTGCCAAAAAGAAATATTATAGCGTCAAGGCCTAACTGGAAAGATGAAGGAAGATTCAGTTCTTCGAAGAATTGCGTACAAAAAAAGGGTTACCACAAAAAAGACATACAATGGATGAAGAGTCTTTCTAGGGTGATTCTAACTCTCCTAAAGAGAGCACACAAAGAACATGAATATATTCAACGACGTTGTGTAGTTCGTTACGGGGTTGTGTAGTTGGTTACGACGTTAGGATAAGAAAGTGGATTAAGGCAGGTGAAACTTTGTGGTCTATACGTACAACTGCACCGCTTGTGACAGAAGTTTCTGAATTTTATGTTTTTTTAACTATGTTTTTCTAACGCATAATTGTATTGTTATAGGAGAAGTTGATTTCCATTGTTTCTCATGCATTCTGTTAAGGAAACCTCTTTATTTTTATTTGTTAATAATTGTTTATGTTACTCAACTTCTCAGTTGCGGAAGCAACCTTCAGAAGAAGGGGAGGAGGGGGAGATCTAAAGTTTATTCAAGTGGAGTTCTATGTAGAACTTCATGATATACATTGTATAGAGCATAAATAAGCCCATGCCAGCCAGAAACCACCTCGACCACCTGCCGTATTACTACAGTATTTTCGTCTTGCTGTCAAGAACTGTATATTCTTTTTCTCTGGATGAGGCAGATTTTTCAATCTAGAAAACGAAACTTGCCGACAATAATACTTTGCTAATACATTAGTGCTTGTCGGCCATCTGCGTCTGTAAGGAGAGACGCTATATAGCATCCGAAAAAATATTTCAGTTAGCTCCCAGGAGAATCATAAACTTTGCAAGAAGTTTGAACGTCCCGCAGGCCTCGAATAAGTATACGGGTATTTACGAGATAATACTGGGTCGAAGTGACGAAAAGCTAAAAGAAACTACTCAGAAGAACCGACCTCTTACTGAATCGTTTCAATTGTTTCGCAATGAAAACTGTTGGAGAACTACAGTCGTGCCATTTCACTGCTGTTGGCGAATTGAAATCAGGATTCACTAGTCCCTCATGACTGAATGAACATCACTGTCGTCAAATCAAAATCGTCTGCATGAATTTACTCCTCAATCCATCAATTTTCGGGTGTCCAACCAAGTATGAACTTCTCGATAAGGAGCGTGGCGATCGTGCTATGTGCGTGATTGTAATCAAAAATCACACGTTTCATAATCTGTAAATGCCATTATAGTTGATGGAAAACGAGCATCACTGTTTCAGGTCGAATGGAACGAACAGATAGGCATTGGGAAATGTAGAAGTGATATTTTCCAATCAACTTCACCATCGATTTTCTTCGGATATATTTTGATGCCGTTTCAGTTGATACGGGTGCTGTGAATGAACGAATCGAACGAACAGATCACTACCAGCAACAATCAAATCAATTGCATTTACGTGCGTCCATGTCCAGACAGCATTTCTATATAGCCGAATGCATC
Source organism: Gastrophysa polygoni (assembly GCA_963576655.1). Lineage (NCBI taxonomy): Eukaryota > Metazoa > Arthropoda > Insecta > Coleoptera > Chrysomelidae > Gastrophysa > Gastrophysa polygoni. The sequence goes on from OY755087.1 coordinate 17,244,136, forward strand.
ATTTTAATGAAAAATTCTCCAACACATTGTTTCTCAATTCCAATTCAACGTATTTCATGAAAAATCATCACGAATACCTCGATGAATTGCTGATTCCAGACATGTACAGAATTGAATTAATACAGGGTGCTCAAAATAACCTGAAAGAAACCAACGCAATGTTATGCCAGGTAATTTTTCAATGCCCTGACTTTGCTACGTTAGCATATTTGGAAAAGTTTGAAACCAAAACTGAATTCATCTTCAGTAACATCTATAACAGCTCTGTCTGAATCTGAACTGATATCCAATAGAATGTATAGTTCCAACTGCGAATTCAGGATATGGAAGAATATGTCGTCCTATCAGGCATATAAAAATCTCCTATTTATCATAAATATTGAATTTTATTGAAAACTATTATTTGGGGGGTAACCAACTTCTACATATTTCGAATGCATTCCAACATTGAAAGTAGATTGACGAATTAAACATTTCGTGACGATTGACTTCTGCTAAAAAAGGGTTATCCGTCATCATCGGATAATACATCATTGAAATCTAAAAGTTGAATGGGTGAAAAAACTGTATGAGGAAGTAGGTATATACTTGGGTTAAAATAGACGTTTGGTAGAAGAGTCATAGTCATGTAAGCCAGTCATCATTATATCTGCACAGTCTCAATAAACACTCTTCCGTATGTGAACTCCAGGAGAAATGCATACCTATCATTGGTTTATTATTCAGTTTACATGCTATTTACTGCGCTGAAATCTCGAATCAAAATTACCGATTTGTTATGACCGTTTATTAGTCATATGCCGGATAATACTTATAGGAAGACGTAATGTTTGTTCTAAGTTTCATTGATATCCGTAGACAACGTTTGCGTTGGACGAGCGCCAGCTTTTTGATAATGCCGACCAAACAGATCGACCGATCACTATAAAACACGCACGTCAAGCACTGAAAATGGATAAAAATCCACTATCTTTCCCATTTCTCAGCACAAATTACCCCGAACATTCATTATGAGGTCCATTAATACCTATATGAGTTTTATCACAAGGGCGTCATTACGAAATCTGAAGGGTCAAGATCATTTCCTTCCTACTGTTCTCATTTATCTTCGGAAGTATAGTGTTTGGCACGATAACCTGCATACAAAAAACTCAAAGAAACTTTTTGATGAACGTATCGACGAAAAAGCCTACTAGGTATGCGTTAAACCCATGAATTTAGTGGGAAATAACCCAACTCTACTCAAAGGTTACCGCATAAATCATCATGCAGTAAATTGAGTAAATAATGTGAAATCATTGAGAGTTGATTCGTTTCAGAAGCTTGCAAAAATAGAGTCTATAAGCTAGTTGTGACATTTCAATTTGCATGTCAACCAGGATACTTGAACTATGACTGAAGTGTGAATTATTCATTATTCACAAGATGTGTCTTTTGTATAAAAAACATTAAAGCCCACATTCACACCATTGGGTACTGTTTGATTTCAGTTTTGATTCACATATTTGGTCATTTCAACAGTTCGATGGTTTCCAGAACTATACTTTCAAACCTTTTTATCGATATGTTTTCTTTAACCGTGAGGATCCTGTCGCTATACTCTATTGTTATACGAGATAATGGCGAAAGCGCACATCCGCCAGATGTTATTCACTATTTTTTTCACGATATCATTACATGATCATAGAAGTTTTGTTTTATAATACCCATGTCATTGTCATAGTAGGTACCGTAGGTACGACTACCATATATCGCTTCATTTACCACCTCATGCTACAAGCTTCACAGATTACTTTTTCCTCCTCGAGTTTGAAATGTGTCCATACATTTTTCCAGCTTGAGTTGAAAACGTTCAACATAAAAAATTGTCGTTTCTACTTTCGTTTCGTCCATTCCAATATATAGGAACCTATGATCACTTCATATCGGATATTAAAATGATTTCATAATTTACTACCTCTCGTGCTTGTTCATTAAACAGAAAATATGAGCAATTTTTTGTCTCTATACAGGTTAACAATAGGAAATACGACAGAGTTCAAACTAGGACAAAGTTGTAAAATTTGATGCTTAAGAAAATACCGTGACTTTTTCTGTCATTATTTGACAAGACTATCGTTTTTTCATCGCAACTTTTCACCAGCTGTGGTGATATTTCAGATTCACTATGAAAATAGTTTTCTTTCAATATTACTTAGCTTGTTCTTGGCTTCCTCAAGTTTTTGTTGAAATACAGTAATTGTCGAGACAGCATTCAATTAAAAATGCCTTTCTCAAATGCTCGAGGTATATCTTAGTAGTCAAAATTTTATTAAACATTTTATACCAATAATTCAATTCATATTTTTACTGTTTTCGTACTATTCTTACTTATTCTATTATCGAATGTGTGGTCAAGTTTCAACATATCTCGTTTTTTTTCATTTGAGAACGGCGTTTTCACTTGGAAGGCGGACTAATCTTGTTTGATCCATCAAAAACTTTCAATGGAGCCAAAGCCTACTACTTCAACTTCACTACTACTTGAATATATTTGTATTGAGGATCAGGAGAAAGAGTATGTGGCTATCATGAGATAATAAAAGCATTATTGATGGTGGCTTCAAGATGAAACGTCGGATGGTGAATCTAAAAAGAGTCAATCGAAATATGTTTTTACTTTTGGGCTGTCCTATCAAATACTGTTAGAAATTACAAATGAAGTACTCGGAGAATTCAATGTTACAAAAAGTCATCTTGTCAACCAACAAATAGTGCCACTCTACCCTACCCTGAGTTGAATTTGCATTACCCTGGTATAAGTGGGACGGTTGCTGGTGGCAACGGGTAGAAGACATTGTGTTCTTTTATGTAAGTGAATCTTTCAATTATAACTTTTATTTGTCGACCCACTGCCTCTTATGAAAGATTCTCAAAAATTGAATTTCGATATTTAATCGAATCGATTCTGTCCTGTTTGTTCAAATCAGTACTCATGATGTTTTTGAGCCCTGAGGACTGTCGACTAGCAAATATTGTATGAAAGGTCGGTCATATTAAATTCGTAACAATATCATGTCACATCAATAAATAACAAACTATTCATCGGAATCTTCAGCTCTATATTCGAGCATTCGAATTCTTTTGGTAGAATCGTGTGTTGATATGACGACAGAATGTGGAAAATGTCATCATCATCACTACATGTCGAGATATAATAATACACTCAAATGTTTGATGCGATGAGGATATTTTTCATTCAGATGTCTCAAGACGTGCCCACAATTCAATGTCCAACAAACCGACGAGCAATTCAATTGAATTTCGTTATGAGTTAGTGATAGTTATAGATAATAATAAGTAACTATATGGAAATCGAAACGTTCAATATTTGTTTCCGGAATGTGAATTTCTGTGGATGTTCGATCATTCCAAGAGGAACAATAGCTCCCACTTCGAAAGATATAATATCAGTTAGAAATTATCAGAGGCAGCAAATTGTGTCGATTTTTTCAATGCTCACCACTGAAAGTAATATTACCGTGCCGGCGTGATTATTAATCTGTCATTTTAGACTTTTTGTGCACGTATTTTATTGTCCGTTTATAATTATTTATTCATTCACTGTTTGACCGTTTTAGCCTTCGATGTGTTTTATACTATCGATTTCAAAGTGTTTCATTAGAGTCTATTTGATTCATAAACCATTAATTTCGATTCGCTCCAAGTGTTCGATGTGCTCCAAGTAAAAAATAATGAATTTATCATGAGGCACGATAAATTTCATGATGTGAAATCAACTAGCTTCCTCGACATTTTCCGAATTTTAGGAGAGAAGGTTATTCAGAATATTCATCTCATCGGTATTCTCGTAGGATCTGAGAAGGTATTTATTATCAAGAGAGATACATATAGACGAAACTACGAATATTCAATTTATATCTTGCGTAATAATATCTTGAGTGATAGCAATGATTCATTGTTTACAAATTCTTCTCTTTTGATTAAGTATTTTCATTTGCAGGTTCAGAAGATATGTAAAACTATGAAAACTCCTCACACACTTACACCTGTTATTCAACAATTCCTGGAAAACATTATTTATATGATTATGAAACATTTAAGTCTCCAGTTTCGTTCGACGAGTGGTATTATAGCTACCTAACAGCAGAAAGCGCTGATGTATCGAAACAAAGGACCAAGATTTGCGTTGGACATCTACTGAGTGTACTTTATTCATGTAAATGACACAGCCAGAGGAATTTGGCCTGCAACTGGACAAATACCGGTTACTGTCTTGATCTCCGGAGTTTCACGAAGAACTAATGAATGATTGACAAACGGAATACATGGGACAGAAGGTTTAGGCATTGTTTAAACATTGTGGCACTTTCCAAATCCGTGATTTTTCTTCAATGATCGAAATACGTTCGATAAGATTTCCTTAATATTCCCTGTATATTTTCCGTGGAACGAGCCTAGCTATACTACCGCAGAGGAACTTTTGCAAAACAATGTGAATGATTTAGTCGAAGCGGGCTTTGAGCGTGTTGAATTTGCGAATAACAAACGAAGTCAACGGAGCGGTTATGTACTCATGAGTCTGTGCCGGAGGCGGTTTCTACCCCGCATGTTGTTCATTACTCATTCATATACGGCTGGGCTGGCATATTCGTTCACTTACAGGGGAAGTTCGTAACAAAATATACTATATGACACAACAAATGTGGTGAATGACTCATTAACGAGTGCAAGAAATACACTTTCCAACGAGTTATGTACACTACTTTTCTCACGACCATAAATATTCGAATCATTACTATCCATGTTCCACCCATGTATACATTGTCATTCATTGAAATTTCACGAAATACACTTACTCGAATTCGAAAGTCATTCAAAGTTTCGCTCATCGTCGATAGTTACCACACAATCCAAGACACTGTAGTCAGGAACGAGATAACCCGACCGGAGCCTTTCGATTGTTGTCGATGTCGATTTCATCGAAATAAATGTGTATGCCTATGAATTCCGGATATCCCAGCTACAAATCTCTGGCACAGAGTACCTGTCTGGATTAGTGATCTGTGTTTTGCAAAATATGAATATGATTGAGATTAGTGTTCATGAAAAAAGCTCTGCAGATTTGCACATCTATATTCCAACGATCCGGTTAGAATGACTGTATTCTTTTTGACTGTTCCTAAGCTGTTTTTTTTTGCATGAAATATCTCTTACGGTATACGATCCCAATGATGAGGCTTGAATTTCAGCCACCTGGTACCTACTTTTCCATACTAGTTGTACTACATATTTATACTTAGCTAATATTTGTTGAAACCATTACGAATACATTGATGGATATCAACTGATCTCCTCATTTACAAGGAACGTGAGCTGTGGAGAGATTTGAACTAATGTGCTTACTCTCGATCAAATAGTTATTAAAAACTACTGAACTAGCGGCTAACTTGGAAAAGTAAATCCGAATGAATCGTACGTGTGATTTCATTTCGGATTACTTGAGACTGAATCATACTTTTCTGAAAAGGCTGATAGCGCATTAAAACAATTTTCATCGTGTGCTACAATTTCAGCCTAATATAACAAAAAAGTGACACCTTATAGGTATCGTATTCGAAATACCAATCGTGTGAAAAACCGTAGTGGTGGTGTATAACAGTAGGAATAGTAGGTGGATAAGAGAATCTATTTTGCTAAAATTGAAGTATATATTTGTTTGACTATTTGCATAGTTCTTCTTGGTGAAATGAAAAAAACTGGCATAGATATGCCGATTGTCCACTAAAGACGATCCACCTTGATGCATTAGTCTTGAATTTTGACTGATATTTCGGTATTCACGAGTACTTTCCATAAGATATTCGTCAAGTGTGAATGCCTTTCTCACCCCTGGGTAACTGACTACACATTCAAACGTGTCGAGTTCATTCATCGGTCAAGTATAAATTGAATCTGTGAATTTTATCAAATTGATTCTAAAGAAATTGAATTATCAAGGGATACTGAACAATTCATTCGTAAAGCAATATAATTTTGCAACATTCAAAATATTTGAGGCGAAATATTCGAAGAACTGGAAGGGACAACCGAAGAAAAATGAATAAATCATTCAAAACTCAAAGTCGGAAGTTCAGAATTTTGAGTTATAACTCGTAATTTTTGATGTAAAATTCCGAAAATTCCGCCTTCATGCGTTTTTTCGATCACATATGGCAAAATGCAGACAGAAAAGACCTCTAAATAAATTAAACATCAACGGTTCAGGCTGATGAATCAAATTAGTGTGACCGAAACAATGCTAATTGAAAAGATACACTTTTTGAAAATTTTTCATTGCTTCGAAAACATTTATCCAATTTCTGGAACCCCTTGTATACATACGAAATATTTCACATAACAACTACTCTTCCAAAGCAGAATTTCGTTTATTTTCTCAAATTTCATGTTCCGTATACAAACTAGTGTGAAAAATGAATTATCGAGGTGAAAATTGGGAAACCCATTACGTTGTATATACTGAAGAAAGATTTCAGTGCTGAAGGTGAGTTTCTCCAGTTGTATCTAACATTTTTTCTTTTCTGAAATGTTTTTGTCCCCTTATGAATGTTGTCACATCTGAGATCTGAGAAAGCCAGGACACAAGGAGTAAGATCCTGTAGACAATATGCAAACCCACAAGACAGTGGCTCTTCGAAGTGCATGAGCACACGATAAAGAAAACTGTATTCATTTTACATGAATCAATCATCGACTTCATTTTGTTGATTTCAAATATACTTATGTAATAGATATTTACGATGTAGTTATCGTAAAGACTCATGTTACGAAATGAGAGACCGAGTTTGAAAACCCATCAATTATTATGATATGAATGTGCGATACGAATATAGTTCAATGTTCTACCTAATAGTTGATATTCTCAATCGATGACTCATTCATATTTTTTTCCACTTCACCGAACTAGTGCGAAAGCGGTATCAGTGAGAGTGCGGTAAAGTATCTCATATAGTATGGTACGATAATTTTACCCAATAACGGTAACATTAATTATTTACTGAAAAAAGTTAATATTCCCAATGATCATTGATAGAAACATGCAACTAGGCAAGCATTGCAAAAATATTGGCCATATATATTTTTATGACATATGAGAATTATGAGAAGAGCACTTTCTCGCCTAGTCGGTAAAACTACTCTTACACGTTCAGTGACATCTTTAGAACATCGTAGAAACGTGGGCGATATTTGCCTTCCTTATTGATATTTCCATGGTTGGTTTTTATAGGAAATATCGTCTATTATTCCACCACGAGCGATCATAGATAGACAAATTGAATAGACGAGGCTGGCCACCTGTACATTGTCAGGCTCGAGACTTGTCAAGTTTCATCAACAGAACGGCAACATTGCAGAGTTTCCGCCTAGTGAAATCTTTCCTGATGCTGATAAGTAATTAGATGTGTTATTATGCATAGATTAATGGCACAGCTGGCCTGATTGTTATGTTCTGGAGACGCGTCAATTTTTCAATTTCATTTTTCTTCAATTTTTCATACCCTCGTTCGTAGCTGCACCGGAAAATTGTTTATTTTGAAAATTCGGGTTTGCTTTTACATGATAGAGGGATAGAGCCAAGATTCAGTGAGCTCAGGAACTGATGTGAATTCATTCCGGAGAAAATATTTGCCTTGTCGGAGACCTCTTGCAAAGCGTTTCATCTTCATATTTTATTCATTGCTCATCGCACAGCGATATTTGCTCTTTGTCCTCGATTATTCACGCGAAGCGAAAATAGGCCAGAATGTGAAGATAGTATAAAGGGTGTATCTCCACGAGTTAACGTGTTCTGAATAGGTGGGAAAACGGAATTGTGATATGGTGAATCCATCTGGAATATTTTTGTTTAACTGTGGCATTTCAGGTTTTCCCAGAAAAGATATTTGCTTCACCGATGTCTTGAGTGCCACTTATTCGTGGTCTATGAACTCATTCATGAATTCAGAATGAAAAATATGAATACACGAAACCCTTAATATGAGAGCTGGGTTTATAAACTCCCATCTTTAATTTGAATTAGAAGTTGTGAATCTAGATCTTTCATCTTATCAACTGAGAATTAACAATTCAACACACCCGCATTGAGGGTTAACCTCGCAGTGTTTAGTGTTTCCGTTTTGAATCTCTTTTTATTACCTCTGCCCTTTACTTTTGATAACCTCAAATTTCTGTTAATGTTATGTTTATGCTGGCTCCTACAACTTTGGTGTGCGCAAATCTGATATTGTACTTTGGTACAAGAATACCGTAAAAGTACGATCAGCACTGTACCGTTGGCAACCTCGCCTACATCACGTATCGGCAGCCATCAAAGTCCCGTGAGATCATAGACTTATTATCCAGAGATAATAAGTCTATGCGTGAGATCAATGTCTATACCTAATAATTATGAGTTTTTTTTCACACTTCCTTTGGTGGGAACAACCCACTGGAAGAAACTAGTTTTTCATCTATTTTTGTTTTTCCTATACTGTTTCATCATCATCAGTCATCATCACAACCATTCATATTGTAAGCAGAACAACACGACAGTAGATGGTAACAATATAACATTGTTGAAGTGACAAAATTATTCAGTTACGACTTCATTAGAAACTTGTTCTGTAAAGAGATCAACGTAGGCTTGTTCTGAAATCGAAAAATAAATAATCATACAGCTTACGAATAGAATAAAATTCCAAGGTAATTTATCCGGATATACGAGTAATCCATCATTCATCGTGCATGATTTTTTTTGTGCACCCTGATGTGCGCTATTCAAAGGATGTTGGAAGTGGTTCGTGATCCGTTTTTATTCGATATTCATGATCCAATAACTTGGATGTCCGAGGAGCTGCATCGAAGAATTCTCAGAGAATTTCGGATATCTCTACATTCAAAAACAAATTTTGGAAACAGGGTGTCCCTAGAAAGGAAGTTATCCGTTAACCATATATTCCTTGAGCAAAAAAAATTAATTTCATAATGCAATTTTCTTTTTGTTTCTTTTGTTCTTGATATACGAAATTCCTTGCACAGACTGTGATGAAGTATATATCGGTCAAACGAGTAGAATGCTCAAAGATAGAATCACTTCACATAGAAGTGATTGTAGGAGATGTGTTAAATCTTGTAGTCTCTCTGAACATGTTATTGATAAGAATCATAAGATGAACTATGATAATGCAAAAATTCTTGATTACGAAAAAATCTCAATAAACGGATTTTTCTTGAAATGGTACATATCAACAATAATGAAAAAACAATGAATAAAAGGAAAGATATCAAGGACCTCAGTTCGATCTATACTTATTTATTAAAATGATATAAAGATAAAAATACTTCACCTCATCCACCTTGAGTTCATTCATTCAAACATTTTGTATATTTTTCGAAAGCTCGACAGTCGACACCAAACAAAGAAATTTAATATATTGGTCACAACGACTGCTTCCCACGAAGATCGAAGAATATTGTATACGAACAGTCACGAAATTCGACATCATTAAATATATATATATATATATATATATATATATATATATATATATATTACATATTCATGAATATTTCCTGAAGATTCACAAATGAATCAATAATCAATACTTATGTGGTTGCATTAAACAGCATATATATCAGAGTAGATATATTGTCCCATTATGAATGGGACACAGTACTACCCTGAGGTTCTCCAATTCGAAATGAGACAGACGATTGAACAAGAGATGCTTTCCGAAGTACTACGTATTGTATCGATGTATTCGGACAGTGGCGTAACATTCAGGAGTAAAGGTTTTTCTTACCCCTGCAGTACAAAACTAGCAATGCTTAATGAACTGACATATTTTCTATTGCTAGGTGTATTTCATGAAATTTAAAACGTTTGCCAAATTTAGTAAAACTATAAAGTGATAAAAAAGTTATAAAATAATAAAAATATGTTTCATTTAATCGTCTCATTTTGAGTGGGAGAATCTGTCCCATTATTAATAGGACACCCTGTATATCATTCAAATTCCTTCTACACAGTGGACAAGCAAATAATACTATAACAACAGATGCTTGCATATATTTTGCGAAAAAAAATTATTTCGACCATTGGGTTAGTGTTTTGTGACGCATGTGTATTCTACAGATCGTTTAATTACTCTCTCTACTGTCGAAATGAACTATTATGTAGAGCAGACCAGTGCAGTGGTGGCAGTAGAAGCAGAAGCGTTCAGTTCAGCCTCAGTTTTTATTTAGCAACCGCTATTTTTCGGTGTTTTAATGTAATACCAGTGAAGGTGTTTAGTAGTTGAGCAATGCGGTGATGGAAGCAGTGAGGAAGGGTGTTGAAGTTAGTTATTTGGCAACCTTTGTTATGCGACGTTAGTGGGGGGATGACGCAACCGCAAGGCGTCCTCGAGGTTAGCACGGTCATCTCCTTGAAGGCTTTACCTTCGACTAGGGGGCTCCGTTTCACGAACGACAGGAACAGATGTCGACAGAGCTCCTCAGGTGTGCGCACTTCCAGGAAGGTGTCCAGGAATCTGTGGAAGCCCTCGTAGTCGATGTCCTGCAACAAAAAAAGTTTTATAGATAATGGCTGACGGTGGCTAGTGATTTTGGTCAAGCTTTCTCGAGCATATGAAATATCTGATATATATATGTATTTTGTTTTCTCTAAAACCTTGCGGCAGTGTTCTTACGAAACCAAAAAATCCGAACTATTCAAAAGTTAACCTGCGGTGGGGTTACTTTATGGACACAGTGTATACTCTTTTTCTACGCCTCTGTGGTATGTTTTGTGCCTCAATATTTCTACTTCGTATACAGTTTTCAATTTCTATGAATCGACTACAGGTATCAAGTGTACCTAAAGGCGGAATTACAAAGTTAATTCAAGTGATCTCAAGGACGAGGTGGCTCATATGATTCCGATCGAACTTCACAAGTAAGTTCGTTCGTACGGTAGGTAATTATCAAAATAATTACAAAATATTACAATCTATTACAAAATTTTAGTGGCATCTAGTGCAAAAAAATTTGTTGTGAAAAATACGTTGGAGAGCCTGCCGAGGGGGAACGCACCATACTCATGTGAAAGATTTAATGAATTTTTTTCTGAATGTGAACCATTCATCAGATAATATTGATTATAACTTCTACAATTAGTCACTGGGTGTAACTTGAGATATACTATGTTCATATTATATTCATTGAACATTTTGAGAGCCATGAGCCCTAATGTGGTTGTAATATTTTTCTGTTATTAGTTTTTCAATTTTCTATGAATTGAAAAATAATTCAAACTTCTGGCCTCTGTAAGTGTTAATACCAATAAATGTCAAACATCAACAATATTTGATGTTCATGAATCATAAACCAAAGCTTACAGCACTCCCTACCAAAGCTTACAGCACTCCTTCCAATAAATAAGTGCGGAAATAATTATTCCTGTTGAGAACATATTCGGAGTTGAATAAGTCAAAAACTGTGACATCTAATTGGCGATCCATTTGAAAAAAATATTTTAATCAGTTTATCACATGACCTAAAAACGATAGTTTTTTTTTTGTATTTTAATGTAATAAAAATGAAACCATATACAACTCCTCTCTTTTTTTCATAGCTCTCATAATAAAAAAGTTGAAAGGAAATATCTAAATAGGTATAGTGAGTAAACCTGTACGTTTACTGCCACATAAGCCACTCACAAAAACATCTGGTATACGAGTATAGCCTCAGCAAAAATGAAAAAGGAGCATTTTCTCACTGAATTCTTATGTTTATCTCTGGCGTTGAGAAATCGACACATTCGATACGTCGTGAAAATGCCCCCAGCGTCCTGTCTTCGCTTTTTGCCAAATTGCATCCGACAGACCAGAAATCTTGTAGAAATAAAGGATCTCTATGCATTCCAATGCAAGTCCCCAGTAGCGAATCTACATTTCTATATATTTCAATAAAGATAATGGTGAGATATTCAACAGGAAAAGATGAAATGTTTATTCAACATTCAGGATAACCATCTGTATTTAGTATACTAAATACACAATACATACGTACATAAACGTATAAACATACATACAAATAATAATACTTATAAGAGGTCACGTAATCTTCAAATTTCAATACGTATATTTTTCATTAAATAACTTCTATGTCATCTTCTGAATATTTCATGAGAGATGCTTCCCTTCGAAGTTTTATAAGGAGTATTGTCCACTTTAAAGTTTTAAACTTTTCTGTGAGTACTTACTGTCTTACTGTCTATTCTGTTTATATAGATAGAAGTTGGCACCCACTTCTGAAAACTGAATTTGAAAATGGAAAATTCAATATCAATTGATAAAAAACACCTTGTAACCAGAATTCCTCCTTCTTCCAAATTGTCATTTTTCAATGTCAAAACCAACCAACATTAAAAATCTTACGATGAAAGTGTTCTAATTGTGTTGAGAGAGGGCGCAGATTCGTTCCCGAAACGTTCACTAAGTAGAAGTTTTGTTTTTATAAAAAATATTTAGGTGTCACTGACAAATAGAGAATTTCTCTTTTAGGTATCTAAAGGTTTAATTTCAAGCGCAGTGACATTTTGGGGCAGATCACAAAATTTGTCCTTACTACAAATATATTGAAATAATTTTCAATAACTTCTACTTTATTTTTCAGAAAAAAGGAGAGAAAATCCCAGAAAAAGCTGAAAAATGAAGTACTGTCTTTATTGGATTCTAACATCCTCAATTATTTACACGACGATTGGCGAATCAAAAGTTAGCGGCTCATATTATAGAAAAAGAAGATGGAGACGGACCTGACCGCCAACATGTTGGATCATTGATGCAAGCAATACGAGCACCAATAGAAGCGAGGACGAAAGCTATCAAAAATTATCCTCCCTCGATGTTTTTATGACGGAGAGCTCTGATGCTAGTATCGCTTTTGTTCAATAGTTGTTTATTACTACAAGCGATTATTTATATGAGATGTTTCTACGTTTATGAAAATAGAGAGAAATTTAGGGCAAACCAATAAGACCACCCTTATCCAACGAGAGCTAGAGGCTTGCTGATAGCGAACCCCCACCGAACCTCTTTCTATTAAACAAGCTAGATGTTTCTATTGAGGACTCAATACTCGAAAGACAATTTAAAAAATATCTCATAGAAAGAACCTGCTACTCCGGTGACGAGTTTTAATAACTCCTCTGCGTACCAAGTGAAATAAATATTATTATTATTATCACTATTATTACTAACGGAAATTAGGAAGCAGAATGAAATGATAACCCATTGGTGGTGCATTGACAATGGGCTTCCTGCTTTCTGTTCATTGTGTTCGTGTTCGTCGTTCAAATGATCATGTGGGTTGTTTTGTGATGAAACAATGTTGCTAGTGGTGATAATAGAAAATTTTGCGATCGGATGAGCAACGGGGGATTCAGGAAATTTGTTTGAAGGGTAATGGAAACCACAACTCACATCTGAGGGAATGGGATCCAAACTTGGATGAGGTGAACTTGTGACAAATTATTCTTTGGAGGAGCCATATTAGCCATAGTTTTATATAGGCGTGAGATACGAACTTGGTAGTTTCCAATGTCCTGTACTCATATACTTATACATATACGATGATTCCTTAATCGGCTAACGATTATCATTACAAATCAAATGTTACCAATGGGGTCGTTTTTGGTGAACCAGAAAGAGGTTGAGGATTATAAAATACTGGAAAAATTTCGAATCTTCGGATCGAATAATACCAAGTTTGAATGTTATATCTATGCAACTGAATGCATTTTTTTAAGCATTTCATCGGATCAGAAGTCAATCGAAGTCCAGTAGTGACCACTCATAACCTATTTCAATGAAACCCACTTCAACTGCCAATTGAAACTTTGTTATAGGACTATAGTCGAATAGAAACTTCCAGGATCAATATGCTCAAATATATAACAACGTTTCATCTAAAATAACACTCTCAGGGTCAGGAACAACAAATAGAAAATAGAGAATGTTTTTTTCAAATCGAATAAGCACCATAACATTCGATGGCTTTCTGGAATGGTTGGAATTGAAAATTCAAATCCTTTTTCAACTAACCAAGATAATATATCTTCACAACAAAATAAGTTAGGAAGTTTGAGTTCTGGCTCCCTCAGGGTTTATTTTTGAAACATGAAAGGATTACCTTCATTGTTCATTGAACATCGTGTGAGCCAGTGGTAGAATGTTGGGAGGAAAGGAAGATATTGGATTTTTCCTCGAAATAATTTGAAAGGTAGAGAGTTTCACGAGATTGCAGTTGTAAGTTTTTGAACTGAAATCCAAACATGTGATCAATACTCTAGGTCAGGTCGAATAAAAGCTTAATAGATCATAAGGAGTTGCTGGATCGATGGACAGTACAAAAATCTTTCTCCTTTTCTGAACCCCTTTCAAGTTTTCAACTCATGGGACATTGGATACCAAAGTTTAAGTAGCGATCGAGGTAGCGATGAAACGAATTTTGAGTTTTATTAATTTTTCATTGAATAACATGTGAACGCTTGAAATGATTTCTTTTAATTCTCAAAAATTCATAAAACAATATGAAAAACAGTCAACAAAATGTTCTCCATGTACGGTTTGGTATAGATATTTGTTATAATAAACTATATCGTAGCAATCAATTCTACGTATATGCTTGAAGAATTGAAAAAAATATATGAATTTTTAGTGATGCCAACTGATGTGGAACCGGGCTCGTAAGTATAACGTTTGTGGTATTTCATCTCGATAAATGAATGAAATTCAGATTCAGCGATATTAGCCTCGATTTCATTTCAACTTGAAATTAATTGAGAATCCCTATATAAGTATAATTACCACGCCTGTCGGGTGATTTGTCATTAACCGGCGACAATTACTTGGCAACGCGCCAAATTGCATCTAAATTCCGGAATTATAATCACGAACTTGAACTCTGTTTATTTTGTTAGGATTTAATTAAAATTTTTAATTTTCCCGTCATGTCTACGATACGCTTTCGAAATATGTAGTTCTTTCGTTTTTGCCGATTTTACACTCATTCGTCAAATCCAATTGAAAAATTGTAATTCTATACAATAATCATTTTGGGCATTTGGATCACGTAATAATTTGCAATTAGTTCCACTTCAAATGCTTGAATCATTGATATTTTTGAAGTTCCTTACTCATATTCTAATATTAAATAGTCTGCTACAGTCATGAATGTAATAAAAGATAAGGAAAACTATTGCGAAAATGTTTTTCTGATCGAACCAGAAAAAAACGAAAGTTTAAACATACGTTCATTATGATTTTCTTCCGGCGAAAATCTATGAAAATAGCATATTTACATATAGTACACTGTTTTGTTATACAGGGTGTCCTTAAAAGGTCTTTACAAAAAGCTACCACATATTCTTCAGACCAAAACAATTCGATACAAGCAAACTTACCTCAGTAAAAAGTTGCTTAGTTTGGGCGCTAGACGGCTCTGAAGTTGAAATTTTCAAATCGATTTTGCTTCATAACTTTTGAACGGCTCATGAGATTTTTTTCAAATTTGGTACGTTGGCATAGAATCATCGGGCAATGAAACTCATATCATAATCATAATGAATATCATTCCATGGGCGTAGAACTTGATTTTTTCAGTAAATAAACATCTAAAACTCCTACGCCAATGGAAAAAAATTAGTTTCAATATGAAATCTAAATTATTCAACTCATTCACTACAAAAAAGGTACTCTTGACAAAAGTCGATTCCTCTCATGGTTTCGACAAAATTTTAATTTTAGTGATTTAGAGCATAATTAATAATAAAACGATTAACAGATATTTCATAAAAATTGTTCAAAATGTTCACCATTTTCACGTATACAAAGATTTATACGACGCAAAAAGTTGAGATGTACTTTTTGCATAGGTTATTTCTATTGAAAATAAGTAGCACTGGTTTTTTTTCTGAAGACTATTATTATCTGCTCGAAAACAGTGATATTCACATTCTTGGTTTCCATAGTTTCATCTGTGTTGATTTGTCGAGTTTTATTGACGTTGATTGTTGATATCGGACTTTTCTGATTTATCATGGCCGTACAATACACCAATGAAGAATACACCGATATGTTATTGGTATTCGGATATTGTCAAGGAAATGGTCGAGAGAGTGTGAGGGTGTATTCGGCAAGGTTTCCAAATCGTCGCGTACCAAGCCACCCAACCTTTGCTGCAGTTGAGAGACGTCTTCGGGAGACCGGTCATTTTGCTCCTAGAACTGGTGATTATGGAAGACAGCGTTATGTAAGGATTCCCGAAGTCGAAGTAGAAATTTTAGACCGTATTGAAGAAAATCCAGAATTGAGTACTAGACGAATAAGTAATGAACTAGAAGTTTCTAGGAATGCCGTTCATGAAGTACTAAGAGAACAATTATTATACCCATACCACAAGACGCCAGTTCAAGATTTATTAATCCATGATTCACAAAGTCGTCTGATGTTTTGTAGGTTCATTAATTTGCAAAGAGAAATGAATCTGAACTTTGGAAAGAATATTTTGTTCACTGATGAAGCCTGTTTCACGAGAAGAGGAATAAGTAATTTTCATAATGAACACGTTTATGCAATTGAAAATCCTCATTCTATTAAAATAAACCATTTTCAACACGAATTCAAAATCATCGTTTGGGCTGGAATAATAGGAAATTTTATAATTGGTCCTGTCATACTTCCACAAAGATTAACAGGAGACATGTATTTACAACATCTACGAAATACGTTGCCAAATTTGTTGGAAGATTTACCACTCCAACATCGGGTAGATATGTGGTTTATGCACGATGGAGCTCCACCACATTTTTCGGTGGATGTTAGGAATTTTTTAAACCAACAGTACCCAGACAGATGGATAGGTAGAGGTAATGATGCACCCGTGAATTGGCCACCACGTTCTCCAGACTTAACACCGATGGATTATTTTGTATGGGGTTATCTCAAGTCTACGGTTTACAAGACCCCTGTGAATACTGTAGAACAATTATGGCAACGTATCCAACAGGCGACGAATAATCTTACAGGCGATGAAGAAGTTATGCAAAGAGTACATTTCAACTTTTTGCGTCGTATAAATCTTTGTATACGTGAAAATGGTGAACATTTTGAACAATTTTTATGAAATATCTGTTAATCGTTTTATTATTAATTATGCTCTAAATCACTGAAATTAAAATTTTGTCGAAACCATGAGAGGAATCGACTTTTGTCAAGAGTACCTTTTTTGTAGTGAATGAGTTGAATAATTCAGATTTCATATTGAAACTAATTTTTTTCCATTGGCGTAGGAGTTTTAGATGTTTATTTACTGAAAAAATCAAGTTCTACGCCCATGGAATGATATTCATTATGATTATGATATGAGTTTCATTGCCCGATGATTCTATGCCAACGTACCAAATTTGAAAAAAATCTCATGAGCCGTTCAAAAGTTATGAAGCAAAATCGATTTGAAAATTTCAACTTCAGAGCCGTCTAGCGCCCAAACTAAGCAACTTTTTACTGAGGTAAGTTTGCTTGTATCGAATTGTTTTGGTCTGAAGAATATGTGGTAGCTTTTTGTAAAGACCTTTTAAGGACACCCTGTATAACAAAACAGTGTACTATATGTAAATATGCTATTTTCATAGATTTTCGCCGGAAGAAAATCATAATGAACGTATGTTTAAACTTTCGTTTTTTTCTGGTTCGATCAGAAAAACATTTTCGCAATAGTTTTCCTTATCTTTTATTACATTCATGACTGTAGCAGACTATTTAATATTAGAATATGAGTAAGGAACTTCAAAAATATCAATGATTCAAGCATTTGAAGTGGAACTAATTGCAAATTATTACGTGATCCAAATGCCCAAAATGATTAAGTTTGCTTGTATCGAATTGTTTTGGTCTGAAGAATATGTGGTAGCTTTTTGTAAAGACCTTTTAAGGACACCCTGTATAGAGAATAGTACTGTGAAAGTGAATCACATGGAGATGTTCTGAAAGCACCTATTCGCATGTAGCTATGATGTATGAATGATTAGGATAATTATTATATTGAATACTCACCGTCACTATTTGCATCCTATACCCAATGAGTAAATGCATCTTTATTATGTTGATTCCTATCCTAATTAAGAATCGTTAAGATGGTTCGCAAGTAATGATTTATTCGTCATAATCTGTGTAACATAACATAACCTCTATCCACCATCACTATGCAAGTTCACACGGACCACGGACTACATAAGAGAATCCCAGCCCATCACGGAAGTGAAACTCAACAGTCAGCACTCATCGGAAGAGCAAATTTGACACCCTGTATTTATTGGATGGTCGGATGCAGAATTTGATTCTGCATCGATTCAAAGGGTGTTTCGGAACTACTTTTTTCAACTTAGAAAATGTTGTAATTGGTCGTCCAATTTTGGATACCCTGTATGCGATAAATCAATTGATAATGTGGGTTTCTGAAGTATCAATCCTGTGCTTTCGTCAACCCCAGAAGCGCTTAACCTCGCGCTTACCATAGTCAAAAATGGACAAAATTTGCAGTGTTGAAAATAAGGCTACATCTTTAAAAATTATCGAAAGAATCAAGGTATCCGAGGAACAAATGGAATCCAAGAATCGAACGATATACCGGATGTTCCATTTAAAATATGAAAGTTGATAGCGACATCTGGTATATCCGGAAGTGGAATGACCTTGAACATATTTTCAAACGAAAGAGAATGCTGAATTACCCTAAGGCCGAATAGTTCGGAATTCTAAGTTTCTTCAAACCACGAAACCCTTTAACGAATGTCTACCGTGAGAAACCCCGTATATCTGGTGCAATCGATATGACGGCACCGGCGGCGAATGTGACGTCATCCGTGGGCGAATTCCCCCCACAGCGATTGGGGCAGCAGGGAGTCGGCGGTGGTTAGAGGTCGTGCGGAGTGACGTCAAAGGGATCCGCAGGATCTTTATATGGATTCGAGAATGGGGTATTCATGCAGGCTGACTCAACCAGAACGATTTCATCTTTCTCAATTCGTTGAAAGAATGACATGACGCTTTTGAAAAAATTCTCGCCCTAATTTTGCGGTAGGACTCTGGATGTATCGAAAACGTGCAGTGAATGCTTGTTTGAAAGGTGTGTAAGAGCCAAATGGAATGAATTCATTATTTCGGTAACTGTACATAAAAATTACCGAATCACGTCGAATTTACATTATGAGTTGACATTCTTCAACGTCATCCCTATCTTCAACCCCAATTTTTCAAATGGGAAGTATAGGCATGTGATATATCGTTTGAAAAGTCTCTTCATTCTCTGATTGAAAATTTTATCGTTTCAAGTTTATTACAGTAATTAGAATAAAATAATATCATCATATCGATACCGCAATTCGCTACAATACAATTGAAAACTTGAATGTAATGCAATGTATATTAAATGTAATGAAATGTCAAACACTAAAATGGACTATGAATGTCAATGATGATAAAAATGTTCAACGCGAACGTCTTGGCAACATCCTAATCTCATAAATAAAACTGGCTTCTATTATCATTTGATACATACAACTTATGTATAATTACAAAAACAATTTGCTAAGGCTTCCAAAACCAACTTAAGTTGTCACGGAAGCAAATTGCTATGGATTTTGTTTACTTTCTTATTATCAAGACCTGAACGGGAAACAAGTTTTTAATTTATTCCGTTTGTATTTTACACACTGTATAGTATTAACAATTCAATATACACATAACGAGTTGGGTCGAAAACATTGTCTATCGATATCATTGTGGTAGATGATAATGTAGGGTCCTGCCTTCAACACAAAACTTAGAAATGGTTCTCTCTGTAATATTTTCTGTCTTGCTAATTGACGCATTTCGGTGACGCTGAAGCTGATTCGTTTCCGAAACGTCCACAAAGAGAAGTAGAAATCAATATTTATTCATCTATATTCGTCTTTCAAAAAAAAAACAAGTGTCAATGACTAGCATCGAGGAATTTCGCAGTGACATTTTGGGGCAGATCATAAATCATAATCATAATACATGTATTGAAATTATCATTGAATTTCCAGTTTTTAGTCTTAAAAACGAGAAATCCCAAAAAGTCTACAGAAGAAATATAACCAACAATCTCTGTATTTTTGAAATCAGAAAAGTAACTTTTGAAATTGTTCGAAACATATATCAGGTTGTTCATGGGAATTGTTCATAAGCTTCACTATAGTCGTTCGTTTCATGAGACGCTATTTTGGAAGTTCAGAAACAACCCTACACTTGAAGTTTTTTTCCAAATCCAATGGGAGTTGTTTTTTAGATTGAGAGTCTGACGTAGACAATCTCCAGAGCTCGTCATCTCAGTGAAGATATAAAATGGTGTGATACAACGAGAATAAAACAAGTATAGTTTGCTACAAGTTCAGTATTGATAACCTAATTATAGAAAAATAATAATAATGATAATAATAATAATAGATTTTATTGTCCTCAACTCAAATTACAAAACCATAGTGGATTATAATATAAGGTTAAGAACAAAAGTTGCCAATGAAACGCGCTCATGAAATTGAGATCCAGTGAACTCATGTAAAATAAAATAGCATCTGGCTGTTATGCTGTTCTATGCTGTTTTATGTAGGTTGATATCTCAAGATCACTGTAAACCACTTTTCATCAACCAAAATATTGCTACTGTAACTTGTTCATTCCTTTTAGGAACCGTGTGCCTGATGCACAAAATGTATTGTTACTTTGGTGCAAATATTGTCAGACGATAAATACCAGAAACAGTCGTAATTCCAAAACTAGTCACAACGAAATCTTCATTATTGTATAAAAGTAAAAATATGTCTTACCACTTTCCGATGCACTTAGGGTCTATAATGAATTTCAAAAAAATCAGGAAATCAATCTCACAATCATAAATCGACTTGCAATGTTCCATTCCATTCTGTTTCTGAACTTATGAAGTTTCAACTATGAAATGATTGATATTTGTTGATCTGTTTTCTTGATATTTATCATAACATTACGATATACAATTCACATCTGCTCTGTCAGTGAGGAATATTCCTTGAAGAATAAAGTATATTATCTTGATTGACTGATATAGGCTGCTTCAACCTTTGCCGCCCTCTTAACCCGCCACTCGTAGATTCTTGCCGAATTATTACCAAACCGACTTTTCTCAACTTTCTATTGGTCACAGGTTCTCATATTTCCCCCCATCCTTATTCTCTTTCAGAAAAGAAAACTGCTTCCCCTGGAATATCATTTGGACATCATGATACCGTCAACTGAACACAGTGACGTAGCATCCGGACGACGTATGACGTCAATCCAATCGACAAAAATAGAAGGCAAGTTGGACGCGCCATAGATTATGCGACGGGAGCAAACAGATGGTGTGCCGAAGGTGTCGGAAAGACAGGCGAATTGATCGAGGATTCTCTGGAACCATCGATGGGTCAGGGGCGGTTCTTCGGAGGGTTCAAAAAATGTTTAGCAAAGAAAAATTATTTCATTATCCGATAAGCCTCACTCGAACTAGCTTCCTGGCAAAGTCCCTTTTCTCTCCAAGCACTTCCTACGTTCTTTTAAAAATTATTGAATAGATCTTTGCTACCCCAAAGGTACAATTAATTGGAATCCTCCACCTTTCTCTAGGCGCGAACTATAAGGTCCAATCGAAATCTGTTCAACATTATTCAATGACTCACCTATGAAATGACACATTTCCTTTTGAATCGATATTTACAGCCATAGGCTGAATAGGACAACAACATTTCAAATAAAGTTTTAAAATCATTGCCTCACTGAACCGGCTGAACGAACTAGGATTATTTACCAATTCTCAATATTCAAACAACAAACAGGTCTCTTTGTTTTGAGACACTTATGGATCAATAATTTTTACTGAACAATTGATTTGAGAGAATAATCTTACACTTTTCACTCGATTCGAATGAAAATAACTGACTATGTCATATACACATCAAAATGTTTTGACAATGCCAATAGTCATGTCATTTTTCATCGCTGCATCTCTTTCTTAGGGTCGTTTCAATTCCTCCCTCTCTAAGCTCGATCTAGTAGAGATTATATGATATATATTCTCCAAAATATTTTGAGAACATAGAAATGATGATCTATCTCATCCAGGACGGCCTCATATAATGAAATAGTGATACAATCTGGAATTCTCATAGAAACGGATCCCAGATTGAATTCACGTTGTCTAGTACAGCAATTTCGGTGCTCTCATTTGGCGAGCTTTAGAGAATTCATGGATATAATCTGTCTGATTGCCACATGAACTGACATCCCTTCAACTCCAGAAGGGAGCAAACGTGGGCGTGCAGAGATGCTGAGTTCTCATGCCAATGAGTGGCTGCGGGATATTAATACAGCGGATGAAACGTGAGTTGCGTATACAAGTCAATTTTTCGAATAAGAGTCAGTGGCTTATTCAACTGGAGAATAGGTTCATTCGAAATCTGTTGTATCGATCACAACAATAACAACTGGATAATGCATGGTAGTGAATGGTTATCAGTTGATTCACTTACTGACTGGCCAGTTTGGCTCAGCAACCAAGTGAACTCAACCTGATGTCAGAGAGTCAGATGTGGTGAACAATCGAAAGTTATTACAAAAATAATCTGAGTTTCCCGATCTCCCTTGCTACTGACAAGGAATTGAGAGGAAAGAGTGAGTATAGAAAGTGAGAAAGAGCTTCATTTCGTATTCAAAAAAAAAACATCATTACAAAAAATGTATCATTGGTGCTGGCGATTACATCGTTCAGCGATGGAGTCGTTCAATTTTATTCTTCAATTTCTCGCCTTGCAATGGGACTGTACACACCTATATAATTTTCAACTGAAACCACTCTGTTGTGATGATCGCGTATAAAAACATTAAGTAACGTTATCATTCGTTCTGAAAGTTGACTCTCATTCTTTATTTATCGAATTCAAATCACAGTACTATCCAAAAATCCATTCAAACTGGTGACGTCATTATCCTGCCTAGGTATTTGGAACCGCCTAATTTTGTGACAAAGCAATAAGGATAACTTGAATCAAAGCTGTCGAACTGCCCGAAAAAAAGAAAATTGCACGAAATTGATACCAAATTATCTGATGACAATTAGATATGATAATTTCACTACATCAACACATACGTTCAATCTGTATTGATATGGAATGAAGAAAAAATGCCGAGAACCAATTTTTGTCTTCGTTCGACATTTGCATGTTCACCAATATAAGTACATCCATGCGTTTCAATCGACCAACATCTTTAAATCATATCAAAATCATCATCAAAAATTGGTTAATGGTTGATTTTCTTCTACTGACTTCTGATGTTCATTTGATTAAGCATTCTATCGTTATCTATCTTCATATCTATTGTTATCTCTGTCAGGAACTATGAGTATGACATACAAATATAGGCGATACGTATGTCGTGATAAATGGGGAATTTTCGTATTAATTCTGATTGGTTACTCTAGCAATTCATCTCTGTTTAAATGTGACGGTCGAACTGCACGGATTTTGACCAGATCTGTTCGATTTCTGCTAATATGGAAATAATTCCAATAATCATTTTAAAAACGTAGAAAGTGGTTGGAGAAAAGATGTTCATGCCAGAAAGCTAGTTTGGGTGAGTACTATCAAATGATGGATTTTTTTCTTCTACTAACCATTACCATCAATAGTTCCTGAGATGCAGATGTTGTCAACTCTTAATCAAACTCAGGAGTTCATCGCCTGTTTGTTTGTTCGGCCCCCATGACCCATTCCTGAGTACGCCACTGTTTACTATTACTGATTTTTGGCACACATTATATCCAGCCGATATCATCCTATCTTGGTCAAGACAGTCATTTCCTGATCATGCATTCTTGATTCAAATTAGGATATGAACTCCATATTGATTTATCTATGAAGGGCTTGTAAGTTTATGACCTCACGAAAAATGAAGAAAATTGATACAAACTCGACTTGTGACACCGAACACCGTAGACGTTTGTCCGTTTTCCAACGGAACACCCTGTATCTGTCGATACCATCTCTCGACACGATCAGTTTCTCATGATGGTATGTCAAGTTTTATGATTATTGAAAGGCTATTTTTTATGAGCGACTTCAAAGTTATAACTTCATAAAGTAAAAAATCGTCCCCAAATACACATTACGACAATATCAGGAAGATGTAATCGAGGATACCCGTTTCATGACCGAATATAAATAACTTTGTCGCCTGTTTCAGTTTATGGGCATAAGGATATAAAACGGGTTCTGAAATTCGCATAACACGAAAAGCCAGATACCATTCAACATTGTCTACAGAAAAAATAATAGAATGCACATGAAATACGAAGCACATCAAAATATACATATGTATGTATGGATACGAGAGAAATGTTCCGGTTTCAATTCCTGAAGCGTGAGAATTGGCGAACATGTCGGAATGTAGGAAATCTGCAGACATTATATCGTTGAGAAAGCAGGAAATCGTGAAAAAGAAATAGGAAGACAGTTCTGGCAAGTAACGAAATACGATCTTATTACATGCTATCTATCCATTATTCATTCATCAGTATGTAGCTAGCATCCAAAGTTATGATATAATATATAGTCTCTAATAGATTGAGCTCAGAGCGAGAGGAATTGAAACGACCATAAGAAAGAGACGCTGCGATGAAGAATCATATGACTGTTGGCATTGTCAAAACATTTTACCAATGACATTTATTTTCTTTCGAATCGAGTAAAAAGTGTAAGATTATTCTCTCAAATCAATTTTTTTATTGATCCATAAGTGTATTAAAAAGAAAAGACTCAGTTTTACTTGTTATTTGAATAATGTAAGTTGCCAAATAATCCTAGTTCGTTCAGCTGGTTCAGCCCATCAAGTCAAGGAAGAATTTCAAAACTGTTCGAAGGGGCGTTGTCCTGTTCAGCATATGGCTCTACCAATAGAATAGATGGAGTGATATAATTATAAAAATAATATTCAATTACATGTATTTAATTTTCATTGAGGTTATTGTAGTTTCAGTAACATTAACTATACTATCTGAATGCCGACGTTTCGACAGCATGTCATAATCAGGGCACTGGAAGATATATATGACGTTTTTGGGATACTTAAAACTAAACTAAAACTAAAATCAAGTTCATAGTTATATCAATCAATATCTTTGTCGAAATCCTGAACTAGGGGTGGGCGATAACAGTTTTGAAATATCGATTATCGATAATCATAATGTATCATATTATCGATAATACCGATAATATCGATAAATCGATAATATCGATGATATCGATATCGATATTATCGATGTTATCGATATTGTCGATATTATTGATATCATCGAAATTATCGATATTATAGGAATTATCAATATTATCGATATTGTCAAAATAATCGATCTTATCGATATTTCGATAATATCGATGACTGCTGATAATTTTGATAATCTCAATATCACTGATGTTGATTTTCGTCGACTAAGTATTACTTCGAACCATGGCATTGCCCAGCTATTGTAAATCTTCCTTCGATTACAATTTGGCTGCATTGTTTCATACTGTGTTATGATAAAGTTCGGAACAAGACATTTATTGTATTTTTGATATCTTGTGAATGCTGAACGGTTTGGGATTAAGCAAAATGGTTCCCATTTTCTTATATCATACCAGATATCAATAGATTAGACTAGCACTTTTGTTTTGATCCTGTTTTTAGGAACTATCGGAATGAAATTTGATAGGTTTGGTAGCCTGTTCAAAAAGAATCTTTAGACAGTAATTGTTTCAGTATTTCTGGCTTCACCGGCTGACTAATCTTCCACATTCAAAATGGAACACTGATATCTCTGATAATATCGATAATATCAATAATTTCTATAATATCGATAATTTCCAAGATTATCGATATTATCGATAATATTATCGATGATATCGATAATATAAAATAATTTTTTTCCCAAATCGATATTATCGATAATTATCGATAATTATCGATATATCCATAAATTTTCCCACCCCTATCCTGAACTTGTGTCTAGTACTTTTGTGGACGAATCCTGATAAAGAAAGAATGTTTGCGATATTAATCCAGATAACAAAAGAATGATCCGATGTGATTATCGTTTCAATTGTTTTCTTCCAATCACCTCATGTATTATACCAAAACGATCAGGTATATTTTTTTATGTTTCAGTACCTTTATGATAACAGAATAAAGTATTGAAACGTCAGTTTTTCAAGTTTCCTGTTACTGAATACCCAAACTCAAAGACCACACTGGAAATTGAAAAAACTCGTCATTCTACTTTCTGCGCAGTTTAGAAAAGCATGACTGTCAGTTAGCCAAAGCGAACTCTTCGTGTCCGATACAACGTGACAACAATGAAAATCAAGTGGACCTAATAATGAATGGTTGTTTGTCCACAGTGAGCGGTTCAGCAATTTGTTTTTCCAATTATTCCTAAGCCGTGACTCATTTGCCTCGGTTGCCACATCGCAGCTGGTAGAAAAATAAAGAAATATAGGCGGCACAGAAACTAATTTCGTTGCTGTGCATTTAACACCTCATTAATTAGGAAAAAGGAAGAGTATCCACGCGATACAAAACACGTTCGTGCGGAATTCAAAATTGGTTTGGTCATTGGAATGGAATGAAAACAAGCTGGGATGATCATCCTCAGCACTCATTTATTCATTCATCAGGAGAATTCATTTTCAGTCGACGTCATTGAGAGTCAGAGAAACCAGATCAACTTGAAGGTATCCGTTCCGGGAAAATTGAACGAAATTAGTGTTTTACAAAAACGTGGCTGGTTGCAGAACATTTTATAAAAATATATAGGAATTGATCAATCGATTTAATCAGGATTGTGTTCCTAGTCATGCTGGTGGCTCATGAGAACAGGCTCGACATTTTCATCAAGCTCAATAGTCTCTTCACCAATTTTTTTCTTGGAAAGGCCTGCTGTGAGTTGTTTTCTCCCAGCAGGCTGTTTCCTCTTCTCTATTGCATAGCCTACAAATGGGTTCTTTTTTTACATGCCTATCCGCGATGTAAGTTTTTCCTGAGGGGAGCAGTGGCCGGTTGGGTATTAGTCCAGTCACCTGCCCAAACTCAGAATATCTCTTGTCTCCGACAATGTTTATCATTATTTTACTGTCTTCGTCCTCGAATGTTGTTCTGAGGTATCGTTCCTCTCAAACTTTATGCCCAGAGACCGATTGACTGATATCTGAGACCTTTTTATGGTTCGTCAGGACTCTCAGACTCAATCCCAGATCAGACTTTTAGATCAAGTTAGAGATTGGATGGCCTGTAATACCGAGACATATCATCCGAATGATTCTGAAGGAATCAGAAATATTATGACGATGAAAGTGGAGGAAGATATTCTTTAAAATCAGGAGTCAACGAGGAACATCCCCTTTTTAATTTGTTTCCCATATGAACGATCGGTTTTCAATCCGTGTGTGTAAGTGTATACGCAAGAATATATAAAGCGAAATTCATGAGTGAGGAAGATGCAGAACAACTGAAAAAGGATGAACTCAAGATATATCAGCTCTTTCGTTTATTACAAAAAAATTTCATGACTGAAGTACATAGCAACATCATTATTATTTCATTGCCTTCCTGAACTGCCGTTTACTCGCATTTCTTTATTGAATTCTACTGCTTTATGCAGGTTTCAACAAAATTCACTCAGTGAGTCAGCAACATATTCAATTAATATCGTTGAAGCATGAAAATTGTATCACGGCAGCGGTCATTTTCCACAGTGGTGGTATTATCAAAGCAATCTGGATCACCTCTGTGTAGTTTCACCTCAAGTATAATTAAATTCACCAGCCATCACAAACCCAACAATATGAACTCACATGCCCGGCCAATAGCTGCAATGGAAATGCAAAGCGGTTAGATTTCCAATACAAAATTGTGTATTATGATGGAGCTTGCACGCCCTCAGTTGACTACCGCAACGTCACCGCTCGACATGTGTAAACCATTCCGGATGATGGCATTGCTATATTTGATTAAGAGCGCCCAAGCTCTACTAGTTTTAAAAGATGCTGTTTTGGTTTGCCAACGCGGCACTGAAATAATTTTATTTTGACAGAACACAACACAGCACGACAATGGATAAGTCGAAGAAAAACCTTAGTCTCAATGACATCAGTTCGTGTTGGTTCGCTGTTCAGTGGCGCTTCTTTGCAGGATTCACTTTGGAAAAATTTCATGAACTAACTAGAATTGCTCTGAAATTCTTCACATGAGGCACATGAGGCAAAATAAATGAGTAATTTTCTCCTCATTCTTATAGGTGACGTAAGAATTCATCTCATGTCCATGTTTCTAATGATTCGAAATTTCCAAAGTATATGTGACACTTTCTGTGGAAGGAAATAACCATGTAACTGAGCACTCCCAAATGATATTTTTTTTATTGTGATATGAGTGGATTGATGCAATTCGAAAGCTTTATTATCATTCATGAGACGAACCAATAATGATCGATCACCAATAAAATCATCAGACGCTTGTTCTGATGCTATTAGTGGAATCAAATCACACTGAAGTCATTCTTTATCTATCGCTCTTAGTAAAATAATGAGAAGAACGAACAGGGCATGATGGATCGATCCCCGAGATCGAAAGATATTAGGACTTTCATATTGCCTGAAACCGTATATACAGTTTCCATTTTTCGCTTTCCAATTTTCTCCAATAATCCCTCGACTCGTCGAGAGCTCTGTAGGAAAGTGGTAGTTCGACCACGAAATAGCTATATACCGTATACAGAAAGACGGATTACTCAGATATGCCAATTTTTCAAATTAACAGTTTTATTTGAATGTGAGTCGTTGCAGACTAGTAAACTCACAGAAGATGGTTCTGCCATAGGCTATCAATATATAAACTGTTGTTCGATAGTATATTGTTAGAAAGAAAGTTCGTGGGTTGGTAAGTTCACTCGCTATATGGAACCAAAGATCTCCCTTCTTTCCACCCGGTAAGAACCACGAATCCGAATGAATTTCAGTCCAACATAATTTCACACCCTCTACGAGGTTCTTGAAGAGATTTGTAGGCTGAATATAATATCCTATATTTTTTTTCATTTCATCATTGTGAAAACTCTTGTTACATTAATTTTTGCTGAATTCAATGTTCCAGCATTGACTATGTAACGAAATAGTCATGGGTTCCATTTAATCGACAGCAAGATTGCTGAATAACCTGAGAATGCATCTAAAACATTGTATGATGACAGGCTAATAATATTTGTTGGTAAACAATTTTTTCTTCATTGGATGTAACTGATGTCATGATAGCGACGCTTTTATGACGAAGCGCCGAGTATAAAACTTAGATTCCAACAAAATGCAAGGATTTTGCCGTTAGACTATAACTATGTGTTTCTGAATAAACGTGTAATAAATCTGCCATTATCACTACCGAATTACTGAATGAAACCAACTAAGAGAATCTAGATGAATCTATAAACCAGAATGGGTATTTCTAAGCTCTCCCAATCCAACCCGCAACACAACAGTGGTATAAGGTATAAAGGGGTTTATCAATTCTAGCGAATAGCCGAGAACAAGTGACTATTGTTTTATTGTCGTTGGAACTCATACGAGAAGTTGCGTAGAATGAAATAGGGTTTAGTAAAGTAAGTGAATAGTCAGCATCGAGGGAGCAACAAGATCAGCCGATAGTTCTGTTTCGACGAATTTGTGGAAACTTCTGATGCTGCGTTACTTCCTGAAGGATCCTTCAGTTCTCTACTATACAGGGTAGCCTCGAGGAGTCAACTTTCCATGATTGGTGCTTTCAAATATATTTTGCAAAATCAGTAAGTACCTCCTTGCTTACATGAGTACATTGCTCACATTCAAACAGAACTTCTTCATTGTCGACAATATCCTAATGAAGATGTTCGAACATTCGCAAATAGAATAGAAAGATTTACTGGAGACTCAACGGATGCATGCATTGCCAGTGAATGTCACCAACTTCAACGTATTATTGAAAATTTAAATAAAAATCACCATCAAATGTATTTGTTCAGGGTCTAATTGATCCAATTCAATTAGTAATAAAAGCCATTCGATCCGAAAACCTCACGGATGGTGTTGAATCAGCCTGGGAAAAAAAAGTGCATAATGATGTGCAGTTACACTTTGAATAATTTAAAAAATTTCCTTTGGCGCAAAGTACCGGCTCCCGAGCGTTGATTTTTTTTTTTTTTTTTATTTTTACGACGTGTATATTTGATTATAATATATACCTACATCTATATGTATTATTTGAGACCCACCAAGATCAGTGTCCTGAACCGTATAGGTTTTCCGGACACTCCTGACAGCTCCTGTATCCCTCTTCAACTGGCAATTCCCGTTCTTCGGATCGTCCTCTCGGAATACTGAATTCGATATCCGGCCCTATTTCAGGATACTTGAAGCCTTGTTGTGGCTATAAATAGCTTACCTAGTCTAGTTTTCGAAAGTCCCAGTCTATAGATCTGTCTGGTAACAACAGAGGTGTGATCATTTTTCTACGGTGTTAGTTTCCTTGATAATTCCTGTCTTGGCTCAAAATATTCAATCCTCTATTCAACCCGCAGATGTGAATTCCCAGCTGAATCAGATGTGATGACAATATTTTCCGCCAACTCGAAAAATTTATACATATACTAGAAACTCGCAATCCTGGATACAGAAAGACATGACAACATTGCTGCTATTATTGAGGCACCATGTATGATTTTCAAGTTCCATTCGAAATTCGTACTCCTCGAACACGGTCGAGGAATCACAAAATCATCCATGTTCGTCACACTCATAAAATATCTCAGCAGTGGAACTAGCTATCCTTGGATCCTAATGGAAATCCCTAACCAAATATTGAATGAAACATAGTGTTCCATTTGACAATCAAAAGATGGTTCATACTACTATTGGTTTAGGCAAAGCCTTCTTTACAGTATCTAGCCATGTCATATAGAATTGGCAACAAAGCATGGAGGTCCCACTTTGTTTGTTCACTCTTTGTGACCTCTGTGTCGAAGTTCGATCCCTGGTTTCGGATTTATTGTAGAATTTGATCGGTTTTTAACTCGATGTATGTAAAAAATTATCGGTTGTACACTTATGAAAGGATTTGTGTCTGAAAGCTAATGAGATTATTAGAGGAGAGAAATTATGTAAAAGTGAGGATAGGGGGAACATGTAGGTAAAAAACTCTCCGTTCGGTGTTCAATGTTATTGTTTTGAATTTGCCGAGTGAAATTTTCAAATTTTCCAAATTTTCCCGATCTTCAATTTCCTGAAGATGCAAGAATTGTCAAAAACTTGAACCCAATTGAAAAGTTCTGTAGCATGTAAAATAGTGAAACTCTTTTTTTTTTCAAGCATATTTCATCAGACATGATAATTGAAATCTGTTGTATACAAAAACGTTCGTATACTCCGGGAGGTAATTGTACAGATATAAATAAGAAAGAATGTTCCTACCAACATGTGTCCGATAATGCTTCCTAGGGGCGCTACAGCCCTTTGAAGGTGAGTAGGTCCCTGAATACAGTTTTCTTCAATAAACCTTGTTACCATTGTTCCTACAATCAGGACCCAGTGAATAAGGTTTCTCAACAAATCAACATGGACTAAGTTACGAATTTTATTTTGTCCGAATGGCCAAGATATGATTATTAGAAATGATTAATTTATGATTACTTTTACTATACATCAAATTACCTACAGGTACCAAATTTCGTGATTCTAGGATCAATGGTAACAAAGATAATTAAAGAAAACTGCATGTAGGGACCTACCTACAAAGGGCTGTAGCGCCCTTAGGAAGCATTTTCGGACACATGTTGGTAGGACATTTTTTCTCATTTTCTTCTGTACAATTCTGTACTACATATATTATATACGTATATTATATACGTAAATGTGCTGATTCATTATCTCCGAGGTCTTCGAAGCACGCCACTTTTGTACTCAAAAGGTTCAAAGGAAATCGGAGAGTGACTGAACTGTTATATTATTCTATAAACTATGCTGTATGACTTGTTTGCATAGAGAACTTGAAGCAGAGGCAGTAAGATATGTGTATATATTTCTCTTCGGTGGAGTCGCATCTGAGATACGGAATTCATTTCTCGGGTATGTATGCGGAAGCCCTCAGATATTCATGTATCAAATGTGAAATCTCGAGATCATTGTACCAAAGGAAGATCTTCATAGTAGATACCTAGTATATTTATTTTATGCAGGAAAACGAACATTAGTATTTGATGGTACATCTTCAGGCACACAACATGAATATCACACAAAGCAGGTCCAACATATGAGATAATGAATTATGAAATCTCAATTTAGACTAAATTGAAATTAAACTGAATAAATTTCACAAAATTTTTAATTTTTCAAAATTTGATTCCCTTCCCACAATGAAATTCACAAATCACATCAATTCGAGTCACTGGAGTTATCTACTAGAATCATCTACTAGTAATTTGAAAACATATGAGTTGGAGCCGAAAAATATATACGCTTTTGAATTATGTAGGTAAGAGATACTTCACCTATTATGAGGTTCTTTTGACAAATCTTGTGTTACCTATCAGGAAACAATTGATGAATTTCAAGTATCTACAGAAAATCACTGCAAGAGCTGGGCCAAGGATTGTTGAACATACAAAATTCGAGTTCAATTTATGATTCGATGGAACTGATCATGGACAAATGAACTATCATTTCTGATATCCCGTGTGTTTCAGCAGCCATGTCTCTTCCGTTATCAATGAGGTAGGATTCTGTAACTTGCAGGACCAAAGGTACCCTCAATGACCAAGTGGGGTCATCTTGAGAGATATACATTGCTCGCAAGACACAAATGAAATCACAATTTGTGTCTTGCAAAATCGTCAGTAAACATCGTCATAGTTAAAAGGTAGCAAAAAGTTTGATACAATGATGCAATGCAAAGATAATTTTTGACGCAGTTGCTGACTGCAGTCGATACGCACATTCGTCACAGTTCTCCGTCTCGAGATATTGTTGAATATGAACGTACATTCTTCTAAAAAGCATTGTCTGAATCACCAAAATAACACATGCCTAGTTTGCCTTATGGATAATCTCCCACAGCACGCCACTGATTTGACACTGAGTTACGACTAAATGGTCCGGATATCATATTCTTGGAACGCCCGGGAACAAGGAGATTACTGAAGATTAACAAACTCTATAGGAAATCTTTTTTATTCAGTAAAAATACTTTTCTTTTCTATGATTATTATGTTGTTTGTATTTTATAAGCGATGAACAACGAAATGGGACATTGAAAGAAAAGTGAATTCGCCAATCCGGTAATGAAAAATGTCTCTCGTTAGTGCGGTCGTTTCAAATCAATATCAGGCAATTGGAATGTACAGAGTGTTCCTAAATAAAATATCATGTACATATACGGAAGTGACCCCGTTCCCTTTGGCATTTCTTATGACTGAAAATTCATCAAACATAGGTTCGCAAACACTTCCTTGCCAATTTACCGAGATATTGAAATGATATTTGGTATCTAGATATCACAGTAAATCATGTATTTTTTACCTCAAAAGTCATGAAGTATTTTTAGTTGATATATCGGTTAGTCTTGCAATAAAAGAAATCATTCCTCATATATTGTATGGCAGAAAATAATGTACAACTGTGATATACCTCTGTAGAGATGTGTCTGGGTACCGACCGGTACCCGAGTGGTCTGAAAAGTGCGGAATAGAGAGTGCTAGTTGGTAACGTCACTTCCGGCCACACCAGGAGCACGAACAAGCAAAAATCCTCTCTCATGTCACAGTTTGATAAATCTCTATACTGTGAACCCAAATGAACAACCAATTATAATCATTCCTTCCATTTTTCTGGGAGGCTGAACAGAATATAAATGTCCACGCTGAATTATAAATTTTCAAGAAAATATCTTTAATCATTTGAATTTTCAATGAAGCTGTGTAGATAGGTACTTTCCAACCGTCAGTGCACGTTCAATTCAGCTGAACAATGAAAATATGAAACTTATATTTACCTTTTCTGACAAGTTTTCTTTTCACTACCGCGTAGGCTCTTTCAGTAAGGCTTCCTTAGGTTACCGCCTGCTTTCATATGCCTCAGAGGACACTCCTATTCAAATACTAAAGGGCAAGCCGTCGTGAAAATTCATTCATGTGCGTCGATCTTCCTTGAATGCCTCTTTGAACGAAAGCCAAACTAACAAATGCAGCGGGGCATTGGATACATGAATTCTACGCGAATGATTTCGCTAGGAAATGCTCTTTGAACCATAAATAAGGATTTCGCTCCTTTCTATCGAAAAAACAAAGCCCCTCGATTGCCAACCAACGGAACGTGACTGGTGTGGACTTCCACTATATTTTTGGATTACCAGAAGTATATGGAGGGAGTAAAACAAAACCCAACACGATTTTGAAGTTTCTCATTTGGTGCAAACTTTTCTGAACTCACTGTAAATGGATGATTATCAAATTCTATTCGATGTTTTGGAAACGAATCTGATTCCGTTTTCAACATGAAAAATTAAGAATCTTTTTTCTGTCGAATTATCTGATGTTTCATCAATTGACACAAATGATATTTCTCAATTGATTAGTCTGACAGATGATATCAACCTCGATATTAACCCAACCTTTTTCGAAGGTTTCAGAACGGAAATTCAGAAGACTAAGATGCAGGACTTCCATTCAAGACTCCAAGTCTTTGATTCCAATCCTCGGTTTAGATAAATGTTTGGTGTAAGTAGGTGTCTTATGACAGATACGAGATGGTACATTTCCAAATCCAAGAGAGGAGACCAGACTTAAGTTCAGAAGAATGCAAGTCTCTTCTGGAGTTTTTGAAACTCATATCCGGAACTGAATCTGTCTGAGTTCGGTTATTAACATGGACAAATGATGATCATTGCTTGGAAATTTTTCATCAATTTTTAGATCCTTTAGAAATTCCTATGACAAAAAATAATACATTACAACTCGAGCGCATATACAGTACATTATATATATAGTAATGAATAAACGTACAAGTAGAAATGGTTCAATTAAGTGAAAAAGAGCGTATTGAAATTCTAATGTTGATCGGTCATGGTGATTTTGAAATTCATTTCCGTCAATTAGAATTTGATACTTGGAAAACAAAAGAGTACTCGTTCATTCATTACTATGCATAAAAACAACATCAATTAGTTTATCTAAATAGTTTTTTGCTCTAATGCAAGAAACTCAAAGGGGATTGATCAAAGTGCTATATTCCTCGTTTTCACGATATAAAATTTTCGAATTCATAATAATTCAAAAAATTCATAATAACAAGCTCTTTTGAAATCTGTAAAAATATATAGGGTGTCCCATTTAAATTAAAGAAGTTGATGGGATTTCCGGTCAAACCGGAAGTATATTATCAACAAAAAAATGTACGTCAGATGCATTTTGTTCCATTGCACTTACCTGCAAATTTTCATAAGTATCGTTCTTTTCGTTTGAAAGATATTCACTTGGTTCCATACTTTATCTCGACCCTGTATAGTTCGCTGTCCTTTCAATGGTATTGTCTCGTACACAAAATGGACACTGATGAAACTGGCACAATCAACAAAAACCCAGTTCAGATAATTGCCTATGCGGATGATGCGGTGATTATCTCCGAAAATAAAAAATGCACCACAAGAGCAAGCTGGGAGTGAAGACTAAGCGAAATTGATTACATTGAGGATTAAAAGAGAAAAACCGTGATATATGTACTGAAAATGACGGGAATGCTATGTCGACAGGGGCGTAAGACTCTCTTGGCCATTGGGCAATCAAAACAATTTCGCTTCCTTCCAGGCACCCCCGTCAGTTTTTGAATATGTGGAAGCTTGAATATTTGTGACGTATTACATATATTTAATGTATCACGTCATAGTTCGTAGCCTTTTGGAATTTTATCATTTGACCATGCACTTCATTTTCATCCTAATGAAAATGGTGTATTTGACTCTCGCATTTCTTCGTCAAGTATTACACAAGTGACCTGAATTCACGTGATCAGATTCTTCGCTACTACAATATAATTTACATTTCTAATTATACTCAAAATATAATCACTAATTGTTTCCTCGATGAGCCAGTAAAATCAATCACATTTATTAATAGGTGATGATATATCCTATATATATATATATATCCTTCCTACTAATACGTGACCAAAATTTCAAATTGATATTCAGGTAAATATTCAGAATAATATGCATATCTAACATATATGGAAAATAATTCATATAGATATGCATTCTTATATGCATATATGCAAAATTAGAATAATATGCATATCTCTATGGGATGTTTGAATAATGTTGACGAAACTTCAAGTTCATGTCGTTTCTGAGATAAAGAGTGCGTTTTTTCAAAGTTTTTTGTAAAGAAAATCCACTTTCCAATTATTTCTGAATGAATCGGTTCTTGTCTTGGCATCTGCTTGGGCCACGATGTAGACCTGAATGGTAAAATCAGTAAGTTTCGTTTCGTCGAAACGCTGATTTCATTTTCCACTATAATGGCATAATATTTTGGAAACTCTCTAGATGATGACCCCTGTTTTAATTATTATTATTATTATTATTATTATTGATGATGGTATTGATAATGATGTATTTATCAATCAAACTGATAACCTGTATATTTGAACCTTCACAATAAATAAAATAAATAAATAATAAATAAATATGGTATGCTTAGAGGAAATTGTATTTCCTGTACTAATTGAAGAAGTCTGTTTGTTGACAGATTTGTCTATCTTCCTAGTGAAACCTAAATAAATTGATATCGCATGAATTACCATATGTTATCTTCAGTTTTTGTTTATATTTTTCAAGTGAAATAATTTCGAAATCAAATAATAGGGGATTATTAACAACAAAAATAAATGAAAAAAAACTATATTGAAGTGAACTCATGTTAATTAATTGAAGAGGTGAAATAAGTAGTTCTTCGGTATCGAAATAGTTTTATTTTCAGCTACTTCGACAAAAAATGTACACTATTCTGGTATGTCTGAAATGTCTTTTTTTCTACTAACCTACTGTTGGCGTGTAGCCGAATTTCGGTTTCCCTCGTAACAGACTTCCAGAGCTAATTAGTCACCAACGACTCACACCGGCGAATCATGTCCAAGTATCTATTCGAAAGTCAGAGTACATACGTGCCTTGTACCGCCGTGTTGCTCTCTATAACTACTTATTGTTTATATGTGTATTATTGATCTTGGGTTGTTTATGAGTAAAGTGTTAATATTATAATAGTGTATCTTCGTTATTGAGCATCATACAACATCAGAAGTGCGGATGTGCCCACGAAATTCCGAATTTATTCGTCATACGGATGGTTGTGTCATACCCGCAAACCTTTGTCTGTGAAGTATTGCCTTTTTTCTTTGTCTTTCGCATATAGCATAGACTACAATATAAAAACCGCTAGAAGTATGGCAGAGGAAACCCCAAATGTTGGTTCTACACTGGAAAACTTGTTGCGAGGATTTTTGGAACGTATAGATTCCCGGCCACCAAATACATCCAGTGAATCTATTAGTTTGCCAAAATTTCTACCTGGTCGAGATGATCCGCAGAAATGGACGGACGAAATTTCTGCTATGGCTGAGGATTTTGGATGGAGTGATAATAACATTATGGCTCGAATATCTGGCTGTCTTGAGGGTGAGGCGGGTGAGTGGTTCAATTGTTGGAGCCCTGTCGATGGCCGATGCTCTTGGGCAAATTTCAGAAGAGATTTGTGTGATAGTTTTTTGGGTACTATTAATTTTGGTAAATTGATGCATGAAGCTGTTCTTTATAATTCTAACGGATGTCCAACATATTGGTTTTATGCTCGTATGAAATTGCAAAAAATTAATGCATCGGGAATTCAATTCACACAGGAACAACTTGTGAGTTTGATATGTTTTGGAATGAAAGACGTTACTTTACAAGCTCAAATGACACAGGTGGGCCATTCATCTGCAACTTCCTTGATAGCACAGTTGTCACGTATACAATTGAAACCAACTTCAAGTCAAAGATATAACTTCACCCCTTCTGTGTCTTTCAAGGAGGTACCTCGGGAGGCACCTCGGGAGGCACCTTCTAGAAATGTGAGCAATACGAAATGTTACCAGTGTGGCCAATTTGGGCACATTAGATCTTTTTGTCCAACATCAGATACCGAGGTATCAAACGCGAAAGGGAAGAATCGACACCCAGTACAAGCAATACCTGTGATTTTTGTAAGAAGCCTGGTCATATAATTGACAATTGCTTCAAAAAGAAGCGTATTGATAAATCTAGACGAGTTAATGTTTCCCATGTCCCTGACCAAGATAGTGTTGAACACAATTTGCGTTTATATTCTCTCAATATCGATGGCAAGAACTACGATGTTTTAATAGACACAGGAGCGCAGGTTTCTTTGTTACGCGAGATTGTTTCAAAAAATATGTTATCTCTCCGAATCCCAGAGGAAATGCTTATCAAAGGAGTCGGAAAAAAACTTGCTATCTTCCGAATACGTCATTAAAGTTACCATATGATTTGACGACAGGAAATTCCCTCTCAAAATGCATATTGTCCCCGATGATGTAATACCTTGCCATGCAATAATTGGCTTAGATTTCATAAACATTCCTGGGATTATATTGAAATATGATCGAAACAAACCAACTTTGAGATTTCGTTTCCCGGAAATTATAGAGAAAGAACTTGAAAAATTATTGGAAGAATTTCGAGACATATCTACAAGTTGTAACAAAGTTCACTCTCTCATTACTAAAGGTGAATTCAAAATACGTTTGACTTCAGATAAAGAAATAAAATATCGTCCTTACCGGCTTTCAATATCCGAAAAAGAAATTATGCGGCATATCATCAATGAATTGATCGAAAATAATATAATCAGACCGTCACAATCTCCCTACGCCAGTCCAGCTTTTCTGGTTAAAAAGAAAAATGGCGAACATCGCTTGGTGTGTGACTTCAGAGCCTTGAATCGCATAACAGTTAAAGATCGCTTCCCACTCCCTCTGATTGATGACCAGATAGATCGTTTGAGCGCTAGTAAATTCTTTACCATCCTTGATATGGCAGCTAGATTTCGTCAAATTAAAGTACATCCAGATTCGGTGGAGAAACTAGCTTTCATCACTCCCGAGGGCCAGTATGAATATTTACGTATGCCATTTGGTGTAGCAAACGCACCTTTAATCTTCCAACGTGCAATCAACATAGCTTTATGTGATGAAATCCAGAATGGCATAGCGATGGTGTATATGGATGACATCCTCATACCGTCGCTGACAAAACAGGAAGGTCTCGAGAACTTGCGATTAGTTCTGTCTACCTTGAGGCATTATGGGTTCACGGTGAATATGAGGAAATGCACTTTCCTACAGGAAGAAGTGGAATATTTAGGCAGAGTGATATCTAACGGTAATGTGAAACCAAGCCCACATAAGGCAGACGTTCTGAAAGCTATGAAACCTCCTACGAATGTGAGGGAAGTACGTCAATTTCTCGGATTGGCAGGCTACTTTCGCAAATGGGTACCTTCATTTTCTATCAAGACACGAGTCTTGTCTAACCTCCTGAAGAATAATGTCCCTTGGACCTGGTCCAAAGAACATAGCGAAGCCTTTTATTATGTGATGAACATTCTGTCTAATGAACCCGTTTTAGCAATCTTTCACCCAGGCATTCCACTCGAACTTTATACAGACGCAAGTAGCCGTGGTCTTGGCGCTATAGTAATACAAATTCATGACGGTATTGAAAAAGTAGTGGCTTACTTCAGCAAGGCCACTACTGACGCAGCTTGAGACTTTGCCTGTTGTATGCGCTTTGAAACATTTCAGGCATTACTTCGTTGGCGTATCATTCAAATTGGTCACAGACTGTAACGCGTTGAAAAGCTCGCAACACAAACGTGATCTTGTACCTCGAGTAAGTCGTTGGTGGGTCTACCTCCAAGATTTTGACTTCAATATCGAGCATAGGTCCGGAAGTCAGATGGGTCAGATGTTGATTACCTGAGCCGTAACCCACCAAAGCTTACCAGCGGCGATCCCATAGTATCTACCAAAATCAATCACATCTCCGAAGCCGCTCCCGATGACGAGGATACAGAAGAACAAAATTTGATGCCAAATGGTTGGTTATTTGTACAACAAAGTACGGACAGCGAAACTTCAGAATTGAAAGAGAAATTGGCGAATGGGGAATTGGACAAAAAGCAATTTTGTGTTATTGGTAGTACCCTATGTCATTTGAGCGAGATCAATTCCGAAAAAATCACCCAATATTTTGTACCGAAAAATGCACGTTACGCCCTTGTCAAGGAGTATCATGATGGGCAAGCTCATATTGGATTAGATAAAACAATTTTAAGTATTTCTTCTCATTTCTGGTTTCCTAGGATGCATCAATTTGTAAAAAAGTACATTCAGTCTTGTTTAACTTGCCTCACCCGAAAATGTACGCCTAAGCGGACCCTTACCGATATCCACTCAATTCCAAAAATCGACATCGCATTCCATACCATCCACATTGACTGTTTTGGCCCTTTGCCGAAAACAGAAAATGGATTCACACATGTTTTCGTGGCAGTAGATGCATTTTCCAAATACACGTTCCTGTATGCAGTCAAGAGTCTGAAAACGGACGATATGGCAGATTGTTTACAAGACATTATATTTCTGGTTGGCACACCATCACGAATCATAACCGATAATGGTACTTCACTGAGGGCCATGAAGAATTATCCCCTTTTGATAGAATGGGAAATTGAATGGCACTTCGTCACGCCTTATATGCATAGAGCCAATGGTGAAGTTGAGAAGTATATGAGTTTTCTCGCAAATCTACTACGGGTACAAGCTGACGTAACAGCAGAATGGAGTTCCTTGATATCCCGTATCCAGCTTATAATTAATTCAACTGTCCATAAAACGACCAGAAGAACCACTTCACAAACTTTATTCGGTTGTGATAACAGATTGCAGGAAATAAAGCGCATCATTGATAACGCATCAGAAGACAAGCTTCCTTTGGTTGAC
This sequence comes from Gastrophysa polygoni, assembly GCA_963576655.1. Lineage (NCBI taxonomy): Eukaryota > Metazoa > Arthropoda > Insecta > Coleoptera > Chrysomelidae > Gastrophysa > Gastrophysa polygoni. Next base: position 17,285,411 of record OY755087.1, read on the forward strand.
GTACAACGTGAAAAATGGCGACAATTCGTGAATTCACGTATCGAGGAAAACGCAGTTTCCCAAGAAAACTATGCTGAAAAGAAGTCATCATCAGTACCGAAGTCTTTCAATATAGATGATTACGTATTGATATCGAGAGATTCCCTCAAGCCCAGAAAGTTAGAATCAGGATGGAGTGGACCATACAAGGTGATCAACGTCTTACCCCATAACAGATACGAGCTGCGCAAAGTTGGCGATGTTGCGGAATCCATGAAAACGACGGCAGCTGTCGCAAGTCAAATGCGTCTCTGGACTAAGGAATGGACCCCAGAAGATTGTACTGATCTTTTACAAAGTTATTATACCAACGAGGACAGCAATGATATGGTGGTAATTATTATTCTAATGTTGTTTAATCTGGATTCCTGGGATAGCCGTGTTGGCGTTATCGTTGTGCGAATACCATATAAGAAGTGGGTTTACACCTGGGCCGTATGGCAAGGTGGGTTTACACCTGGGCCGTATGGCAAGGTGGGTTTACACCTGGGCCGTATGGCAAGGTGGGTTTACACCTGGGCCTTATGGCAAGGTGGGTTTACACCTGGGCCGTATGGCAAGGTGGGTTTACACCTGGGCCGTATGGCAAGGTGGGTTTACACCTGAGCCGTATGGCAAGGTGGGTTTACACCTGGGCCGTATGGCAAGGTGGGTTCACACCTGGGCCGTATGGCAAGGTGGGTTTGCACCTGGGCCGTATGGCAAGGTGTGCTGAGCAAAATGTGCTTTCATTCAAATCTTAAAAATATATGTGCGGCATAACCTAACACATTTAATTTTCAGGCTGAAGAAGTGTGAAATAATAATTGGAATAATCATGATGAAACCGAGCACTTGGGCCGAGAACGTCCCAACCTCAGTATGGCCGTGTTGGCGTGTAGCCGAATTTCGGTTTCCCTCGTAACAGACTTCCAGAGCTAATTAGTCACCAACGACTCACACCGGCGAATCATGTCCAAGTATCTATTCGAAAGTCAGAATACATACGTGCCTTGTACCGCCGTGTTGCTCTCTATAACTACTTATTGTTTATATGTGTATTATTGATCTTGGGTTGTTTATGAGTAAAGTGTTAATATTATAATAGTGTATCTTCGTTATTGAGCATCATACAACACCTACCTAAAATATATATCGAACTGTAACTCTACTTGCGATGACTAAAATAAAAATACATTTTGTAAAGTAGTGAGAGAGCTGCAATCACAAAACGAATATTTGGTTACTACTATGTACTAGTTGTCGATTACAGGGCAATAAATGAATACCACCCTGTATAAATGCTTTGATTATATACACTAATATAATAATAATATATAATTATTTGAATACTCAAGGATAAAAGTCACTTTTCTTGAATTTCAATTGGTAAAAGAAAGAAACGCTCATAACACATATTTACCAACCTGAAGAAGGAAACGCCACTGTTCGATTCATACAAGAACCGCTTTATCTCTGTTCATAACCAGCGAGAAGCTATTCATTAGCGGAATGAATTTATTACAGCATTATTTGTAGTATAGTGGCTTGCCACGGCCATAAAAAGAAAGAGCCGCATGATAGGGATCGGGGGTCGGTTCTGAAAGAGGGACGGAAAAAGAACTTGGGAGAAAGAGACCAGGAACCAGGAACATCTCAGGGAGCGTAAACTTGTGCACAAATTCTAATTATGGAAATTAAGATACACTATAAAATCCTGACTGGAATTATCAACCTAGCGGTCATAAAAACGTACATCCAGATGAGAATTTCAGCGATGAATGGACATGTTTAGCAAAAAAATCCAGCATTCGATAGTACTCACTCAAAACAGCTTCCAAGAAATTCGTAATTTTACTGATGTCAAAAAACGAACGATCCCGTGACGAAAAAAGCCGAGCCATTCGTTACGCCCCACAAACAGAGCATGGCCTGTTTGAGTAACCAATCAAAATTCATGAAAAAATTCTCTTGAACAAGGTATATAGGATGGTGAGTCAACTCTTCAATTGTGTCTTTCCAAAACATGTACACTTGTCAAACAACCTTACTAAGGTCGCACCGCTTGAGTAGAGATGAGTAGAGTAAAATCCGCTTCAACTGATATTAACGGTTATCTGACAGTAATGGATTGCTGATGATTCAAATCATGCATTCGTGTTGATTTTCAAATTCAAATAGTATTTTCCAGAGTTTAAAAGATAACCATCCAGATAAGCATAGGTGACGCTAGTTTCGATCTTTGGAAGCCTTAGTAAGATATTGAAATTCAACATAATCAAGTAGGCAGCAGTCTACAACTTTTTCTAGTGGCTGGGTATAGGGAGTTGGGACACTAGTGTACATTACTTATCCATTACATTTTTTTCACATTCGTGGTTTCTGACAGAAATCGTATTGCTTTGTTTACGAACGAGTTTGGATCATTGTGAATTTTCGATTGTGATATTGACATTGAATCAACAATAATCTTCTATATAATAATTGATGAAATTTATTCCCCATCGCGACATGAATAGAACTAATTCATTGAACTAATTTGATATAATACACCAGTGATTGTTCTCGGAGTTTAGCAGCATTGAAAGAGTCATTGTACATTGGTTTCTCTAGAAAATTAGGACCTGCCAGATATAGTTTGAGTTAATTCTGAAAACGAATCGTGCAGTTACATGTCATTTTTATATAACAGTAACGTAACAAAGTTGGTTTCAGTTGGAAATTCCAGGTGTCTGACCCTCAATGTATACTGCTTCTCCTTCATAATGATAACCAATTTGCTGGGGGCAAGCAAAATATATGCTAAAATTTTCAATTCGGGTCTGCTCAGCTCACAAGAGGGCATGAATGTTTTCCGATATCATCGGCACTCTGACACCAAATCCAATAATAAACTACCACGAAACGTTTCTCAGTATGGTGCAGGTCACTCTGTTTGATTTCTCAGCACGCCGTTGATCATAAGCAAATGAGGCTGAGCACCCTCATGAATGGCTCGATATCCTAGTATAATAATCTACACAGAAATACATAACATTCCTTCATTCTATTTTCTAATATTCAGCTAATACCTGTTTTTGACATTGCAACACAAACATATATACGTATAAACGTGTTGAGGTTACGGTGTCCTAAAGTTTCATTTCTACTATTTTATTGTTTTGTTTTCTCAAATTTCATATTGAGACCCCTCTGTTGAAAAGATCGCAAGCCTCCAGTGGTGTAAGAAGATATAATTATTTGCCAGTGACTTTGTCAGCATTCAATTTGGTGACTGTGTTCTGTAGTTGATTGAGAAGTTTCTTAATCAACGTTTATGTTTCGCTGAAAACGCTACCTCCATGTGACGCATTTTAGTTATTGTACTTCTTGAGACAGATTTCTGTACAATTACCTTGTGTTTCGAAAGTGTAATTATACAGAGTGAGTCAAAAATGTGTACCGAGCTTTCTGGGGGTGATAGAACATTGAAAAATAAGTGTAGTTTGATGATTAAACTCATGGCCAAAAATGCATATTAAGGGAGATATATCCTTCCAAAGTTGATAAAATTAAAATAACTTCTCCGCATAACTTCTGAACGATGAAAGCAACCCGATTGAAATTGTGTGCATGAATGTATGTTGTCAAAATACATTTTTTCGTCACACTTCCACATTTCTGATATTGTTATAAAGGGTGTTTTCAGAGGGTGAGTCATGATTTTTTGTAGAAAACTTTTTTCCCTGTATTATTTTCGGTGAAAAAACAGGAGCATTCAATGGAGCGAAGAAAATTACATGAAAAAGGTACTCTTATTCAAATACAAAAAATTGAGCCGTTCGTGAGATATTTGAGTTTTTGTAGTTACATGATATCAGCAGATTGATTTTATTCATCGCGAGATTCATCGGTATAACGATATTTCAGCAGCATTTGCATTTCCGAAGCACTCGCCAAGCATTAGGAGCATATCAGTTTGTTCAGAGAACGAATAACCTGCCAAATTTCTTAAAATCTCAGTTGATAATCGCAGTGATAAATGACACAGAAAAACCACACGAACAAATCGACTACAACAATGTTGACTCGAATGTTGATGACATGAACGTCAAAATTGAGAACAAAATTATTCATCATGGCCTGCTAAAATATTGTTACCGATGAATCTCGCGATGAATAAAATCAATCTGCTGATATCATGTAACTACAAAAACTCAAATATCTCACGAACGGCTCAATTTTTTGTATTTGAATGAGAGTACCTTTTTCATGTAATTTTCTTCGCTCCATCGAATGCTCCTATTTTTTCACCGAAAATAATACAGGGAAAAAAGTTTTCTACAAAGAATCATGACTCACCCTCTGAAAACACCCTTTATAACAATATCAGAAATGTGGAAGTGTGACGAAAAAATGTATTTTGACAACATACATTCATGCACACAATTTCAATCGGGTGGCTTTCATCGTTCAGAAGTTATGCGGAGAAATTATTTTAATTTTATCAACTTTGGAAGGATATATCTCCCTTAATATGCATTTTGGGCCATGAGTTTAATCATCAAACTACACTTATTTTTCAATGTTCTATCACCCCCAGAAAGATCGGTTCACATTTTTGACTCACCCTGTATAGTTTGATTGAGAACTCACCTATATAACGTAACTACTTGTCATGTCACTGCTGTCACCATATAACAAATATCATGTGAGTAAATTTCCGCTATAACCATTTAGTGAAATTGTTATTGTTATTGTTATTGTTACTCATCTCCTTAGTTGCCGAAACAACCCTCAGAAGCCCCAAAGGGCTTGTGCGAGTGAAGGAGACGGGGATCTACAGTTTATACAAGTGGAATCCAAACCACTGTGGCATTTGGGATAGTTCTATGTAGAACTTTATGATACAATGTACAGCGCATAAATGAACCCAAATCCAACGGCCAGCCAGGAATCGAACCCACGACCTCATGATTACTATGATGTCGCTTGACCATCTCGACCACCTGGCCGCCTTAAATGTTGATAACAAGTAGGACACAAATATACGGGTAGCCTTTTTAATAATAATAACTTGGTCATCACCTTTTTGGTTGATTTTTTTCTGTTATTTCCTCGTTGGAACCAACGTCCAGTGTTTCAAATCTAGAGTAGGGTTAGGGAAGCAAACTTCCATGGCTAGGACTGCCCCTACGAACTCCTAATTGTGAAAACGACAGATCAGCATTTCAGAGCCTATGCAAAAACTGTAGTCATTATGCTTATTATGTTTCTAGCCATGCCGCTGGTTAGATGAAAAGGTTTGACGCATCCCACCAGAGTTTCGAGAGTATGAGATTCAAACTGAGCAGGGATTGAAGAAATGGTAAATTTTTCAATATTTCATTAATTATGTCCATCAGATTAGTTGAGTCCAACAAACTGTAGATGCGAAAATAAAAATATTTCTGAAAATTCGAATATACCAATTTGTGATGGGAGGGTAATAAAATATTTGAGAAAACCAACATCCCTGCTAAGTTTGACTTTCATAACCTTGCAACCTCAGACATTGAGAATCACGGCTTGTCTAATATATACGTTGACATCTGGTTCATTAAAGACGAACGTAAAGAATTTTATATTGAAAGTTGGTCAGTATGAAAAAATATATGATGCAAAATAGCGCTGTACAAATTAGCGCGTGACAAAATATACTGTGAAAAAATAACGTGTAATGCAAGAGCGTGAAGAATAAGATTGTTGCAACAAAACAGTAATGTGAGAAGATATAGCTAATAATAATGTGAGAAGATATTATATACCCTAGGTATATAACAAACTATTTCTACACAAAACGAATTTCAATGGGAAATTCCTTCTGTATTCAGTTTACCTTTCTTTCTTCAATAGTATAGGTTTTCGATGTCTTCTAAGTCGTATTCCAAGACACGGAGCGTTGTTTCTGAAATATCTGAAGGTGACTGTCCCCTTCAGATAATGCCATTTTACTCCTCCGGGCATGATTACCACCAGAGTTTAAAACAGTTATTAAAATATTTTGATTTCTTCTCCACACGTGTTCCACTTTGATGATTCTTCGTCCTCATCGACCTCACGACTCGGCTTCAAGAAACTCTAGCATGTTCGAATAAATCTCAGTTTGTAAATTCGCGATTAATCAATCATTCGGTGCGGTACATAATTTATGCGCGACCTAAATGTCGCTCAGAGTTTATGTGGGTACAAAAATAATATGAGGTATATCACGCATTCATAAATATTTTCACCGGTTGAACACAAACTTCTCTCGATTTTTTGGACCACCCGGCATTAACCGTCAATAGTGATAGGGGATAGTTACCCCGTGGAGCCGCCCTTGTCCCGGGAGATAGAATTCGAGCGAAAATCGCTGAAAGAAATGAACTGCCGCATCTCGTTGGATCGTGATTAAAATACCCGAGCGAATAAACGAGGGCTGGATAAAATGATAAATAGTTCTCGGAAACGTGACACTTGAGGAAAGATTTATACAAGATACGGAAGAGAGATAGAGTGAATCTGTTTGGCGTAAATTTTTCAGTAGGCACCTACCTATACAGGAGTATCATTCTCACGTAACATCGGCCATCCCCTTATTTGCGAAACTGCTAGAAATACAAAAAATATGAAGTGAAGAAGTTGTTCAGTCATATAAACGTTTTTTTAAATCTTCGATTATACGGGGTGATTCATTTTTCCGTGACACACCAAACATGCGCCTTTTCAAATGAAATATCCTGCATTTTTTCGAAAGAGCTCTTATTAAATGATTTCTCACGATATTTCGGAAATATTCAATTTTCAAAACCTCCTGAAAACTTTGCTCTCAACCATTCAAGGTGCAGTTTTCGTTGTAAAAACCTACTTTGCAACTACGGAGGCCTGTCAAGAATGAAGTGTTTAATGATGTGAGAAGGAGAACAAAGAGTTGTCAGAATCATGGAAGACCCAAAAACTAGTCTATGGAGCCTTGTAACAAAGACGGGGCTAGACAAAACTCTTTTAACGATTTCAGGGGCCAATCTTGGATTAATTATTTAATGGAACATGATGACATGGTATAATTCTCAACTGAGTTCGAGTGAGTGATGTATTGATTTCAATTTTTTTGTGGCCTTCCGAATATAAACTCACATTATTCTCAAATCATATTTAGATGTGAATAATATCAGAGGGTCGTGAAAGGAGTATTATGCGAATATCCAGAAAATCGAAAACCGGAAAATATCCCTTACAAACATATGTGCTTCGAAATTTCAGGACCTCTCTCATTTTGAACAGGACAGATCCTGATCATTTCTTCAATTTCAAAATGACATTCATAACAAGCTTGAGTTTTTGTTGCATTGAACTCTACTAGATTCTCAGATGACCATTTCAGAATTCTTGCCAGATAATCATTCAAAGCATCGACCTGTCGCCGACTTCTGGCCTCACTGGATGATATAGGAGCTCTAGACAGATCTCTGATGTGGAGTAAGAACAAACTTGGTGCCAAGAGAGATCCTCGTGGCACACCAGCATTGATAGTCGTTGATTGTCATTGAGACCCCATCCACCACCATATAGAGTGATCTATCTGCAAGAAAACTCGATAGAGAAAGACATAGATAGGACGGCAAACCGTATGACGGAAGTTTCGGTGCCAAACTGGGTCGAATGCTTTGGAGAAATCTAATGCACCAATGCTACAGCCAGGGATTCCCCTTTTTTCTCGATTGACACCTGCTACTTATGAGTCACGTATGCGAGCAGATCTATTGTTGATCTTTGGTGACGAGAGCCATATTGCCGGTCGTTCACTATTCTTAAGCCCTGTAGATAAAGTATGGGCTCGATTAATTTATTTGGTGGTATTTTCCATTTCCCCTCCATACTGATTGATGATCTTGTTGAATTTAATTAGTCTCGATTTTAAAATGGTTAGTGGTGAGTTCGACCACATTTTTACCAGTGAACATCATTGGTTACTAGCCAGTCTCAAGCCTGGGCAAGAATATGAGAGGAAGATGGAATATTGAGAAACCTTCTCACCAATTTCAACACATGTTATTCACTTTGAGTCTTACAAATCATTCAACTATTTTCGAACATTCGAATAGTTGCCTAAAAGAGAACCGGAAGTATCCCTGAAACTATCAAAAATATATAAATGATATATAAATAATTTAAATCGAAAGGCCGTTGATATCTTCATCAGAAAATTCCAATATCTTCAAATTTGAAAAATCAAGCAATCCATGTTTGAAATTCATCAGTTTTGATAATTCAGTTATGCACTAAAAATTGGTGGCGATTCAATTCCAACTGATTAGTATGGAAACCGCAAATCTTTATCTTTTCTAATTTCGGAGATGATAATTTTTTTTCTAACGACACTACAATCGTCAAAATCTTCTAGAAAGAGAACGGTGTTTTTGTTCAGCTTCCAACTTTTTTTCTTCCAATTTTTAATATAACGGAAGCAATGCATTCAAATTGGGACAACCTGTGTATACATTAAGCTACATTACATTAGGCTATCCTGCTAATCCTGGTATAAAGCCATATTGTCCGATGTATTCGATATCTGAATATTGAATAAAAATAATGATTGAATTCCATCAGGAAGTTAATTTGTTTAATTCGATCAAGAAAAATATATCCAGTTAGAATTATTTCGTCAGCCAATGCACCAGTCTTGTTCAATAAACACACTCTTACAAATTACATATTCATTTCATTCAGACATAGACATATCGGTCGCTATAAAAATAGAATATAGCATTTTAAAATAAATAATCCGGGAAATAATCGTGCCATACCAGTCAACATAATATGAAAATCGTTTATAGTCCGACTCTAATGAAAGTTAATTAGATCATATTGAAGCTGGATAATTGGAATATGTTGAAAATATATTCTCACATGATTGGGTGATATGTCTCGTAATATTCCATCGAGGAGGAACTAGAATCAAAAGAAAAGATAATGCGCTCAAGTTTTATAACCACACACAGACAAAATTCATCTGTTGCCTTCATTATCTATATATAACAAAACCAACTAGCCACTGGTGACCTCTTCGAATTCATATCTCCGAAACTTGACTTCATAAAACAGCAGCCGAAATCGTCATCATGGTGGATTTCAATGTCCACAGCTCCATCACTTGGCTCAAATTCTCAGACAAAACGTATGACCAAGGACGACAGACTGAGGCTATCACCCATGGTCTGAAGCAATTAATCAATGAACACACAGGATTCCTGATATCAATGATCATTATGCCAAAATGTTCGACTAATTCCTCCCCAAAATTTGAAAGTCCGTGCCCCACTAGGAAACTCAGGAAACTGTCTGCCGTTGCAATTCAGCCGACTAAGATGGTCTTGGCATGTTTTTCCTGAGATTCCTTCAAGAAGAATGTGTTATGAATCAACACATCATACCTAATGTGGTGAAGAGATTTCGGTGATTATCGCGCTGGGAATGGAAACTTGCATAACACATACCAACAAATCACCACCAATGGTGTAACACGGTTCAATAAAACCTGTTCAAGGGACGTCGCTTCGAAGCTAACTATACCTCGCAGTATACGGTGGGTGGCGAAGGAACATATGCCCGGAAACTAGAGCTGAGGAAGCTAGAAATACATGAATCGAACGATTGAAACCGAGATGAAATCAAATCTCATGTGCCCAAATGGTTTCCATTCGTTTTGGACCTTTGCCAAGGCAAAATGCACGCACAAGATGACATGAAACTTCAGACAAAGTATTTCTTCAAGTTTTGATATTCATTGTGATGAATGGATCTTCTACCAGATATTTTGATACATCACATTTAATTTCTCATTTTGATAATAGTTTGGATACGGCTCGGTTACGGTAATTATAAACACACTTATAATGGTCTAGGGCGATATGAGACAACGCCCGTTCATTTTGCCCGCTGATATAATATGGATATTGTTGCCTGGATGATATAGTCTGATAGTAAGATTATGTTTTGTTCAACTCATTTGAACACCCATGTCTATGTACAAGCCCATACGATACGATATCTTAATGTATTTGCAATATTGAAAACTAGATCGGATTATTAAATATGATCCCAGAAAACAATTTTTGCCCGTATAGATGCGTCGAATGTCAAGTGTTGCGCGGGTAGATATTTTTGAACCTGTTTCCATCTGTTGATACTCTCGGATTAATAATTATGATATTGATTGATGAATCATACACTTCACGTATTTTTCAATATACTTCCAACATGTGGATGGTGTATGTCTAGAGAATTATCTACGTCTAATTTAACAGATTTGTTTTCATGACTAAGCTCATAACTTTCCAATCACAACATACAGAGTGATCGAACGTACTTGGAAAAATACACCGAACTGGTAATTTGGCTTATGACGTTTCATTATGATTATATCAGGAAACTTTTCCGTTCGAAGGCATTATCATTTTAATATGGAAACCGTCATTTATTCTTCACATTCATCATTGTAGAATGGTATAAGAATTTACCGTTTTTTAGGTCTTTGAAACTTTTAGAGGGTGCCCGAATAAATGGGCAAACTCCTGGATTTGTGTTCCTTTGGGAACAATCTACGCAGAGGATTCTTCATGGACCTATACTTCGTATAACGGGAGAGCTTGGAACAAACATTTATAATTGTGATGACCTTAGACGTATAGAACTTTTGATATTCTGGTACACCCTGTATACAGGTGATCCTCATGAACTATTGTATAAGTCGTTAGAAATATCACGATATCCGACGAACCGAATACCTTTTGATTCCATCTCGTGATGAATAAAGAAGAAAATGTATTATTTGTGCTCATTGATTGAGGATTGAACGGAAATTATTCAAGCACTCGATAGAGTAGGAAGTAATCAAAAAAATAAAAATGATGAAAAAGATACAGTTCAGTTATTCTCAAGAAGGAATGAAATATAAACATTGACGATGGATGCTAAAAGTATGAAAACGTAGAAAAATATTAATCAAATGAATGAATAAATGAATACTGAGTGAAAATATAGACGAAAAAATATAAATTGGAAGTTCTCTAATGAATCAAAGCTCATTCTACTAGTATTCGAAGGATCATATCGATTTTGTCAGATTATCTCAGATGTCTGACTATTATGTCAGTTATAAAGTTTCAATATATTATTTTTGTTGACTCTTCATACCACGGCGCTTCCGTCTAAGACGTTGGAAAGCTATTGCAAAATCTGAGAGTTGTTATATTTTTTTATTATTATTATCAGGTCTCTGATTCAGATTTGCCTCTAGGATTTGGAAAAATTATAACAAGTGTCTACTCACCCCATCTGGATTATGTTTATATGGTGGTCCAGCACCACAAAATTCTACCAAAACATCTTGAAGTTTTTTTGTGGAATCTGAAAAAAAAGTCTAATGAGCATTATCAAACTGCTTAATCAGTATAGCCAAATTTGATTTCAATGGTAGAGCAGGACTTTCTCTAGGGGGAGTACCTGAACCTCGCCTGGGACAGTATAATTATTCATTATAAAAATTGTTATCTTTCATATCCTGTTGTCCAATAAAGACATTATTATTATTATTATTATTATTATTATTATTATTATTATAATTTTCGTCACTCTCCGCTTGCAAATTAAGTTTATCAAATCGAGTAGGCTATGAACGTTTGTTCATAAAAATAGAAGTTTGCTGTCACATTTTTAACTATCGATTGACAAATTCACAGTTCGGAGTTTATAAAGTGAATTTTTGGTACCATGCCCGACTTTGCGAATGCTGAAATGGCCGAAATGGCTTTTGTATTCGGCTTGGCAGACGGAAATTCAACCGAGGCCAGACGCATCTATCAGGAAAGATATCCCTAACGCGTCACTGCTCAGTTCAGAAGAAGTCTGTCCGAGTATACTGAGTATAAAGTTTGATGCAAATAAATCATGACAAAAACCAACCATGTCTTGGAAAATCTGTATCTCGAAAAAAAATAATTCTTCCATAAACATTTAATAGGAAGGTAGTTTATTTTGACGAGACCTACCACATACTTAGTTTTTGTAATGTTCTCAGCAACTTCAGTTAGCACCCTAGGAGCTAAGAAACATGCATCGATATAGAAAATTGTAAATATCTCGAAAACGACCACCTCCAGCGTTGTTTAGGAAGTGTACATTTTTTACTTGGAAAAGGTGTTCATAAAAAGTATTAAAAGTGTACTGTCAAAAATGTTAGGGTAATTTGAAATAAATAATGACAGCGTACGCAGCGCCCTGTAGATTTTTCATTAAAAATTAATACGAAATAATTATTTCCCGCGTCAAAAAGACTTTATTATAACACCTTTCTTCTTAAAATTGTCTCATGAATACGTCACTTACGTTTTTAACTAAACGTACGTAACGTAATTATGTTACACCCTGTATATCTCTAGTAGAACGGGCATATAGGGAGAGGAACTGAAACGATCATAAGAAAGAGACGCAGCGATGAAGAATCAAATGACTGTTTGTCAAAACATTTTGATGCCATTTCATTAAGAAATACGACATTTTCAAATATTTTCATTCCAATCGAGTTAATAATGTGAGATTATTCACTCAAATCTATTGTTTAGCGAAGTTTATTGATCCATAAATGTGTTACAAGAAAGAGGCCCAGTTTCACTTGTTATTTGTATATTGAAAGTTGGTAAATGATCCTAGTTCTCTCAGTGCATTGAATAATGTTGAACAAATTTCAAATAGACCATTGTTTGCGCCTAGAGGAAGGTGGAGGATTCCAACAAATGAAAACAGCAAACGAGAGAGATAGGGAATAGATAAAGATATATAATATCATATCTTTGATCGTAACCATAATGCAATGAGAATAGTGAATGCAATGATGTATTTCAGCTGATGTAGGAGTCCCGAGATGGCGTCATTATTTTACAACTATTTTGCTCTTCAAAATCCATTGTGTCTAAGAAATGTTTCGATTCCACTCATTTGAGTCATTTTATCATGATTCCATCAAATATACAACATTTAAATTCTCCTGAATTCACGGAATTCTATCTATGTTCAATGTTGTTTTATTGCAAGTTTGGTAGAACTACAGTTCTCACTGTTTTCATTTCTACCACCCTAAATTCAGTCGAATGATAGTGCCCTCTTTCGGAAAACTAGTGACTCCTACATTACCCAGGTAAAGCGATTTGGTTTAATTTTTCAACATTGCATTGGATACGAATGCGTGCACCAGTCGTAACGAAAGAGTTTCGTGTACTTGTTAGTACCCTCGGTAGTACCAGTCTACCAGTACACATTGCCTCGAAACCTAACCTCAATACAATATCTCTCTCACCTTTTCCTGTGTACATATTCATATCATCTATAACGTTCACCTCGTTCACCATCAAGTTACTGTCCTCTTTGACCAAGTCGAAAACTTCCAGTGTAATAGCACGTGGATCACCACGTATGCTCGTGTGTCACCGTATGTCACTCAGCACTCGGAGGCAATTAGTATTAGCATTTTTGTCTCTAATATTTACAAAATGGCCAACCCGTTTCAATTTAATTAATTAAATGGAAATGACATTGAATCGCCTAGTTATCGCGGTTATTAGGTGTGTGCAGAATCATTGATTCTATTACCACGCAACAAAACATACACACGTAGACGCATATTCTAATGATGAAGTTGCTTGCCAAATGCTTGCCAACAATCAACAATGCGATCCATGCCTAGCCTACTACAGAAATTGCCGGAAATTGTGAATGCGTTATAACAGTGACGTCAGTATACGGTACCGCATCGGGCATTGGATGCAGTACGATAGGTTTTCTGGGTACCACCACGAAACTATACAGGGTGTTCCTAAATATCATGTTTATCTATAAAAAGGGTCGTTATTCTTTGGCTCACTATATGACTAAAATTTCGTATAAACATAGGTCCGCAAACGCATCGTTTGTTGTCGCTTGTTCCATAAAACAAATACATAAGCATGATTCTTACTGATGATGATGATGACTAAGATTATTTTTTATATTTACATTTCATAACATGAAAACAAACACAGCATTATTTTCGAGTTTTAATGTTCAAGTTTGTTGTGTGTTTTGACATACTTTAATTTTTGCGGAAGTTCAAGTGTTATTTCTATAATTTCGAACATGAGATTTAGATTGTATGTTTGGTTCCCAAGGATTCTTATTTAATGGTAATGTTATTTTGTTTGTTTATCTCTTATAGTTAGTGTTTCTACTCATGAATGAAACGAAACTCACGGATTTATTTTTTTGACCAAAAGAAGAATATCACCTTTAAAAAATGGATATTTGAATGGCATGACATTCTGAGACATATTCCTGGGATTCCCGAAAACGGCTATTTTGATTTCCCAGGAAATCAGATACCCTATAGTTCATACAGAGTGTGAAATGTAACTTACATGCTGCTAAGTCTTGTAATTGTTGAAATTCTTGGGGTGATAATTTTTCCCATTGCAGAGCCATTTTTGAAGTGCTGTTCGAGTCTCACACCATCATTTGAGAATCATCTGAAAAAAGAATAATTTCAAGTTGTGAAATTCAATGAAATCACATTGTCTATCATTCGTAATATTGGTATCATCTTCAATATATTCTACGTATGATGGTTTTGTACTAAGTGTACTAGGTGGTTCCGTTGCTAAGATACATAGAACACTCCAAAATAATTTGGGTTTGCTCGGTATCAAATTTGCGAAACAGCATCCGTATTCAAGATAGATGATATTGAAAAAAAAAGGTTCACACAGTATTTACCATTGTGTCGAAACTACTGGTATCATTGTAATAAAATTTTTTATGAATATGTTTTGAGACATCACACATCTCATGAATTTATTTTTATATCTGACTCTCATAGATGGCGCTAGTTAAACGGTTCGTATCGAGTAGTTTTAACCATACCTTTTTTGTTGTTTGGTTTTCTAGTCCAAATGTTTTATGAAATTGAACATAATTCAATAGCACATTGCTTGGCCGACAACAAAGTCAGATATCTGTTGCCCCAAGAAACTTGCTTGAGCATTTCGTAATGAATTTATATTAGTTAGGTATATTGATTATATTCCAGATTTATCCATGAGACTGCAGTAGTAAATTATACAAAGTGGAATGAAATTATTCATTTGAAAGTTCTATAACTGAAAGAACGGTTTTTTTCAACTGTTAATATTGATTGAAAGAGATCAAACATTTCCTCGGTAACGCAAAACCACATTGGCTTATTATCGCTGTTATTTTGCCATGATTGGCTGCATTCAGTCATTTGATGAACTAACTAGTTCAATTTGATTGTGGTTTGAGCAAAAATATTTCAAATTTTTTTTAACTTATTGATTCAAGCGTTAGACCGGGGATGAATTTCTGAGAATTCTTTCAACTTGCAAAAAACTATATTCTTCGTTTGAGATTAATAGATGTTGAAAACTTTTACAGATGCGATAATGATTGTAGAAAAACTATTGTTTGCAACACGTGCAGAAAGTATTATTATGCTCATGACAAATAAATTGGAAAAATATTTCATCGTGTTCTTGACATATTGAAAACAAGCCTGTTATTGTGTGTAGCACTGTAGTTTTAATTGGTATCCTGCACAATATGGCAACTACGAATGAGATAAAATTCTGCCTCCTGTTGCTATTATCAATTATCCTAGCTTTTACATGAATCTTCAGTTTTTCAAGCCCTTTGTATTAATTTGATTTCGAATTGAACATACACCAGATTAAACAGGATGATGTTACATATTCCTTTTTTCTTTGATTTTCAGCCGAAATTTAGGAAACATACCTATTTCAATAGATGTCACTTCTTAATAATTTTTTTGGCTTTTGGATTCTCCAAAAATAAATGATAATGAAACTTGTAATACTTCTTCAGGAAGAATAAACAAATGATGTGAAAAAGAAATGAATCCCTTCTTGTATATTAATACAAAAAATGTCAATACATATTTATATTTGAAATTCGATCTTCTTCTTGGAAATGCAAAATTACTTATATGATGATGTTTCATCCAATAGTGAGGATCATTCCCCGTGAGTAGGAGATAAATGGTTTATAAGTCATAAATAGCGTTCATTAATTTTTTCTAATCTACAAAACCATTAGGTACACCCGTAATTCTCAAAAAGATTTGAAATGATTCAATGTGAAATGAAATAGCATTTTATTACATTAAATTATCATATATGCAATATCGTAAAAATCATTTTATAAATTATATTTCATGATATTAATTTCCCCATTTTGTGTCAGTGGTTTGGGAGTAATAAATTAAGATATTACTCGCACTAAGAACATTTTACTGATGATCGTAAAATTCCGCCATTCCGACGGAACCATCAGATAAACATAAAAACCAACAATATCTGTGTTCAATTACATCAATGGCTTAAATACCATAATGATAATATCTTCTTTTATATATAGTCGGTCATTTCGGCGCTAGCTATTTGTTCTGACAGTTCTGTGAATTTTGATGCGATCGTATAGTTGTACCAGTGTGGTATGGACATTACTTGCTCAATACGATACCCTTCACATTTGCCTGATTCTGGAGATACAAGAATATACAATTTATGTATTATATACAAGAAAGTATTCTATTTTATTTCCAAATTGGCAATATTCACAAAATTTTTAGAAACAAGGTGTCACTGACTATCGTCAAGGAATTTCTCTTTCGAGTATGTATAAAAGTAAAATTCCAAATGCATTGACATTTTGTGAAAGATCATGGATCTGTCACAGGAACGATGTACAAAACACTGGTGCAGTCACTGATGGTGTTTTGTTTCCTTAAAAACGCTAACGCCATTTTCCGCCATAATGGTCTAATAGTTATGAAACTCCCCAGAAGATGGTGACATTTTTACAGATTTCTGTTCAAATAGTTGACGTTTCGAGATTCTAATCATGTAGTTCGATCTAGAATTGAGAAGTAACCTAAATTACTACTCCTGAATCAACATTTTTACTCAACACTGATTGCGCAATTATCAATGATACTGATTTTGTTTTAATTTTTGTGTTGCCATCTAACAACCTACATTTGAGTGATTTTCCGCTATAACGAATAAAATGCTGTTATCAAGTTAGCTGTACGTTAGAGTTCTGGTTGAAGAAATTAGATAGGCAAATAGGCAGAATAGCTCCATACCAGTGTTCTGTACATCGTTGTCACAGGTCATGTTACCTTTCAGCTAACTAATTTTTGGTGCACATTAATTAACCTTTCTTCAAAAAATGATAGATGCAATAAAGCACATATAATACCAATATAAATTTTTGAATTCAGAACAAACAACTCTTATGAGAGGGTATTCCATTGAGAAGAAATGTCAATGTGGCAGAATTTTACTTATCATCGCTTCCGTTATCGTTAGGTAACAGAATAGTAATCTGGAGAAAGGACTCGGTTTTTTGATATGTTAGGTTAGGCACGTGGCCATGATTTTTATCGAAAACAAGAGGCTCCTGGCGCTTATGGGTTACGCCACTGTCATTTTTATGAGCGGGTTACGTACTTGATTATGTAGTCTTTATGATCTTTTTTGTAATTTTCGGATCCGAATCCTTCGAGAAGTAATCTGCTTTCAGCTTCAGATCTTAATAACTTCCCTCTATAAGATTTTCTGACTTTTTCACTGAATCAAGACGAATTTTATTTTTACGTTCGCTATACATACATATCTAATACGAAATAAAAGTTGTATTCCGAGCTGAGGATGAATAGTATTCGTCATTAGTTCAAATAGATAACATATAATAACACCTAGTACAAAACCATCATACACCCTGCCTAGTAATTTAGTTTGAAAATAGTGACAAAATATACTGAATAAGAAAGTATAATTAGATGAATACACCAATTCAGTTGGAATCAAACAGAAATAAATATTATTAAACAAATGGTGAAAAGAACAATTTATTGAGGATATGATTTGAACAACGTTTGCACTAGCGAGAAAGATTTCATAACATAGATGAAAGATTTTAAATTTTGGGTAAGAAATCGAATATTTTTCCAGCTAGATACGTAAAGCATTGATTTGATTGTTCTGACTATCTGAATATTGTATCTAGTCATTTACTCAGTTGTCAAATCGAAATTTCAATTTCCATAACCAAAGTTATATCAACTGATTCATACCAATTACTATTGCATTACTACTCGATTGACAACTCAAACTGATATATACTTAAAAAGATCGATGATATCTATATGCTATGCTAAATGCCAAATTTGGGACACCGCCAAAATTTGATTCCAAAACATTTCAAATCATAATTTCAATAAGGAATGTTGTATTCTGATGAGTAATCAAAGTATGTGTACATAATGAGGATATGAAGTACTGATATTTCGACTTCCCCTATATGTGGTATCACTTATGACACCCTGTGTATACAATTATTGTGAGATGTTCCAATAGAACCAATAACGAACTATCATTCATTATTGATTTCGATCCTGTTTGTACTGCTGTCGAATTTAATCACTTAAAAGGATATGAAAATAACCAAATCGCCATATTATGCTTCATGGCGTATCCGCCAAAATGTCGCATGATACGAGATAGCCCCAATATTGTTACTGCTTCATTAGATAAGAGGGCTGAGAGTACATAATTTGATTATCTCGATGCTGTTGGGACTAGTTTATGATTTAATATTGATCATGCTACTCGAGAGAGTATTATCGGGGCATTATCCTTGGGGAATTTGAAATTAGGAAACGCGTTCAAAACTGGAGAATTCATATCCGAATAAAAATGACTCATTTATTTCTATCATACGCACATGTCATTTACGATCCCGTAGGTAGTCTGGACTTTTTAATAGACCCAACAATATTGTTACACCTCGTCACAACAGTAAGATAGGACGCAATCCCGAATAGCTCTATTTCAATTTTCAGGAGTTTCAATAACAGTAGTTTTATAGTTTTAACACTGATGAAATTAACAACTCATATATTTATAGTACCGGGTGTCCAACAACTTTTCATACAGCCGATATCTCAGATATGCTGATGTGAAAAAAACAAAAAAAATTACTCTAGAATATACTAATTTTTTGTTCCACTTTCCAATACAGAGTTTTCTCATTGACAGGAGTATGACATTTTATCCCATATCTAAAACGCTCGAGTTTCGTTTCGTTGATAATGAAGGTTATAACTCAATGCGTGATGATGAGCCCAAATCTTCAGGAAATTCTCAACAATCCAACTATATATTTTCAATAATTTCCGTATCGAAGAAACCAATGCTGTGATATTTTAATTTTTTTTCTATACTAGATATCCCTCCAGGAATTACATTGATTATTTTATGTAATAGCTGAGACCAGAACAGATGTTTGAACTCAACTTGTAATAGGTGAATCGAATAAATGGTGTGATATGTCTTTATGAATGATAATATTCTCAGTGTACGAATTGAAATTTGAGATCTTTAGACAATACTGACGTATTCAAAAAAGATATATTCAATCACAATGCCATCTGGATATAGAAAAATTCTTCATTGTCAAGAGGACAAAGATATTGTCGACAAAGACTACTTAAAATAGAAAATCAATATAAATAAATATAATTGAACATTTTAGTACATAATATGAAGATACAACAAACCAAATAATGAAATGCTTCCCAGAAATAAAATGTTCTCCATACCAACTCAACGTATATATCATTGGTAATGTAATCAATTTTTCAATTCGCGCTTTCGCCTTACTCTATGAGATCAATATTATGTTCGCCAATGTCACCAAATCGAGTTTGAATTCCTGTTTAGTAGGACATTTACTCTTGCTATCTACAAAACAGTTTTGGAATGATCAAATAACTTTTCCATTCATCCAATATTATTGAGAGAATTCTTCTAGTTGGATTCATCTCAAGAATCATATTATTTTCATTCGACTATTTCAAGTCAAAGAACAAACACAACCGGAACGCCTTGAGTTATCGAGCTCAATATTCGAGGGAATGCTGCTGAACGATTCTCGGGATAATTCTTGTAAAGAAATGAGATGTCTTGAAAAATTAATCAAATAAGAGTTTTAATTTTATCGACATTGTGAGAATAAACCGTTGGAGTCGAAATACATCAGGTTGTTTTGTTATATAGCGAGTCGTCAATTAAATATTTGCAAAGGTGCTGAAATGGTAGATATATTGCAGAATGAACACAGAGTTCAAACAATAAAACAATCACTAGATACAGCACATATTATTGAATTGATCGATTTTGGGATGTTACCTCGAATATTACTTATTGTTGTTTGATGCGTATTCAGTAAGTACATGATGATGATTATAGAAGTTTGAACCCTGGAAACGTCGGAATATGTAAGCTTTTTCACTTAGTTGGATATTGCGAAACTGAAAAGCCATTGGATAGTTTCGACGCAATAGACTGCGGTTGATCTTTTCAATAAAAAGGCGGTATTTCATCATTATTTTATTGACATTTTATATTCTGTCAACCTTCAAATCTGAACTGCGGGGGCTGGTGGCGTTACTAGCGTTCGTTAATTTTGTAATAATCATTATATGACATAACAGAGAATATAAGATTTTTTGTGCAAATGATGAAATAAATTTTATAAAAGAAATGTATTTGTCAGAACTTAACTGTCAAGTGTGGTTTGATTCTTTCAGTGGAAATATCTCCTATCTTTCACAGGTAAATTACACGCGGTTGGTCGAATAAGATTATATCTTTTGTAGCTATTATTACGATTGAATAAGATTCTCTCACATAACCTCTAAATCAATTTGATCTGAACCGTTAATACTAAACAGTAGCTCCTCTGTTTTTTTGTGCAAAGACTTGCAAGTTGATGCATCTGAAAGTGAAAAATATTAGTTTTTATTTTGTATCCAAGATAACAAAGTTCACGCCGACACTGCCGTTAGTGTCTTGATGTGAACAACGATCACTGAAGGATGAGGTATATCAGATTTGGTATCTGTAAGTTTTTCCTTACATACATATTATTTTAAAACATGGTTACCACAAACAGAGCGTTACGCATGAATTTCGATCTGATTCGCTCGTGAAATAGGTAATAACTTATGTTGAAACTCACTCAGTGCTGACAAGCAATGAGTCTTATATTTGAAAACTAGTTCATAACTGATATAACGAAGAAACAGGCACAGAAGCTATATTGCATAGCGGCAGCAAGTTATTATAATCAAATCGTAAAATATTTTGTAAATTATAAGTTTTCCGGTAGGTATATTCGCTACGTTAAAATTTTTATTATTAACCATGCATGAAATAAACTCGTTAAAATTCGGGCTGGCGACAAAATTTACGACCTTTTCGTGCGACTATTTACGAAGCAACATCCAAGAAACAGCAATTTAATGGAATTCATGTTCAGGAATAAACGGCACATAAACATCGGCTTCAAATTGGTGTGGACGACCAGAACGCAGAACACAAACAGTGTACCTAAAACAAAGACTGAAGATCATGGTACCTAGACATGGAAGATCTGGAATATTCGCTAATGATATGTAACATTCAAGATTTTTCAAACCACGTACGTGGTATCCAAGGTGGAAATAAGATGGTGAACCAACTCTTCAATAGTTTCTTTCCAGAGCATGTAGACCTGTCAAACAACCTTACTAAGGCCGCACCGCTGAGTATCTAGATGGCGATACGATCGTCGAGCCTGTGGAGTCAAATCCGCTTTAACCGATAATGACAAATATGTAATAGTAATGTAGAGCTAATGGTTCGAATCTCCGAACAACAAACCCACTAGAAGGATCACAAAACAAATATTCTGATGCTAACATGAATTCCCAGAATTATCATAATATTAGTAACCAATCGTCGCCAGTGTTGTCATATCCAATCATCAAAAAGTGTTAAATAGTCCATAATATTTAAAGTCCTGACGATTATGAATCAGTTCTGATCAATAGTAGATTGCTACATTATTCTGAGACTTAGCAATTTTACTTTCTTGGGGGCTCGAATACTTTTTGCTCAACGTTGCAACACCGCAATTTGATATTGACAGTCAATGGCGATTATTGCTTTGTTTGGTATCTGTCATTATTTACGTTTTGATTTATCGATATTATTCAACTTGTGTTCAGTTTTGTGCACTCAGAATTCCTCAGAAACTCAGCTTATTTCCTGTTTTGGTGATCTGATATAATGGTGAGACGTTGTGAGGTGTGTTAGAGACAATTTGAACCGGCGATCAAAACACGTCATTTCATAGGTGAGTTACCATTGTCGTATCATTCGAGATTTTGAAGCATTTTTCCAAATGGAATATTTGAAAATGAATTTAAATTGATAGATTAGATTATATTGATTATACCCATAGGTCAGCTGCGACAATGTCTTGTAAAATATGTAGCACTGATAAATGCTTCCTTATTTGTAATCAAAATATACGAAGCTGCTGAAAAATCACTGAGAATAATGATGAACTCAATTAATATTTTTGATAAAAAATATAAGGATATTTCTATACTTCTTCTACACACAACAATGAGAAATTTACCGTTGACTGTTTTTGGAACTAGTCAAACTAATTTGGAGAAATATTTCACTGTAAGACTTCATCATGAGGCAAATAAATTGAAAGATTCAACGGAAGTTAGAGTAAGAAGTATGTTAACAAAAACAATCCTATTCAAAAATCAATAAATTATTTGTGTGATTATCTATAGTTTTTTTTCATTTCAGTCCTGTTTTGAATAAGAAACACTGCTATTTGCTACATCTTTACATGATTCATGATTTTATTGTTGATATAACATTTCGTCATAATACTTGTCAACACATATTCATCATCGATTTTCATCTATCTACATGAATTGAAATAATCAGACATCAATTTTTTGCGTCAAAATATATTATTCTGCTCAAGATGAAACCTCCTTCATTTTTGACGATATCGTGAAATGTTGTAAAGAAGTTTCATCTTCAGATTTGAAAATTACATTCAAATATGCAATCATATCTATTTGCCTTGAAAACGAGTTTTTCACTTTTTTGAAAATTATTTCCACTAGTAGGTACTGAACTTTGAAATCGTAAATCGTCACTGTTCGCCAAAGATATAAATTTTCATTATTGAAATTGAACGTTAATTATGATAAAGTATAAGTAGACAACTGTATACTGAATAGTAAGTATATTGTTTCATATGGCGTTGAGAATCAAACTTTTCTTGTGACGTGGTCATAATAAGTTTATTGATTACAAGCAAGTTACAAAAATCACCATAGGATTGTATGTATTCGAATTTTTCGTAACAATGTGAAGGAAGTATAAAGATGTTCATTTTCCCACCAAGAAATGCTGAAAAGTACTACTGAAATTGTTACGGATTTTCAATTTGGTTTCATCATGAATTAATAATAAATTCGACCCCCTCTGACAACACGGCACTGGTGCTGTGAGAATCAGCTCCTGCTATCCTTGTTTAGACAAATATAGATACTATAGATGTTGCTTCCAAACAAACTGTATTGCCAGGGGTGTGGATTACTTATCTAGTATGTTCAATGATCGAAGGTTCGAATATTGCATTCATGTTGAATTTCAAATTCAAATCGTATTTCCATTTCGCATGAGGTGACGACATCTAGTTTCGATATTGGGTAGCCTTACTAAGGTATAATGAAATATAACATAATGTGAGTCTACAAATTTTTCTAGTGTTTGAGTCTTCGACCATGAATTTGTTTTATGGTCGAAGATTTGAGTACAGGAAGTTGGGACACCAGTCTTTATTTACATCATGGTGGTGGATCATAAGTCTATGGGGTTCGTCAGATTTAGAGTCTAAGAGACATCTGTACCAGTGATTTTCGAGAGGGTATTCAGTTCATGAAACCTGGGACGGGATTGTTGTTATTAATATGTGATCATTACGCAATCTATGCAATCACTTCGATATCCATTTGATTACTACATAATATCATCAAATCACCAAGTCATGCAATCATATGTAATCACATGGATTCACCATGCTATCCGATGCAAATCACCACGTAATCCCTCATAACCGCAATGTTTTATACCATGAAATAACTATGTAATCTTGTCGTTGTTACTGCTCGAGATTTCAGTGGTCACTTCCATGAGGTTCACCAAAAAAATTATTTCATCCTCTGATCGCACTCACTCAAACTAGCTGCTCAAAGTAGGTACTTCTTAGGTTTCATGAATTTTAAAAAATGTATTTATTAAAGAGTGAATGATCTTCCTACTTCAAAAATTCCGTTGAATCGAACCTATATAGTGAGTTCTCATGAAAGATTTTCATTGCGCCGCATCCAGATATATGTTATTATATATTCTCTACTAGATCGAGCTTAGGGAGAGAGGAATTGAAAGGACCATAAGAAAGAGACGCCGCGATCAAAAATCAGCTGACTGTTGGCAGATCATTTGATACAAAATACGACATTTTCAGATATTTTCATTCTAATCGAGTTGATAGTGTAAGATTATTCAGCGAGGTTAATTGATCCATAAGTGTGTTGAAACAAGAGGTTTTACTGGTAGCATGAAATTTCAAAATTGTTGAATGTACTTAGTTAGTTCAGCCGGTTCAGCCCAAAAAAACTTTGTTCGAAGGGGCGTTATAGCTTATGGCTATACTAATATAGATTCAAAAAAGATCAGAATATCATTCCATAGGTGAGATATTGGATAATGTTAACCAGATTCCAAATATATATAGTATAGTCCGCGCCTAGAGAAAGGTGGAGGAATCCAACCAATATAAACAGCAAACGAGAGAGGAGGCAAACAGCAGTGATCAGCTGACTTTTGGCAAAATCGCACCTTTCTTTGTTGCACATCCAGACGAATCGATAGCTCTTTCTTTTTCTCATGTTCGTTTCAATGCTCCTAATAAGTCGGTGGGGCAAAGTATAGTATAGTAGATCTTTGGCCGCCACGAACTGCCTTATGACAGCTACGCCACTGAACAAGATTATTCGCTGGTTACACCACTAAATAGGCACTTCAGTTCAGATTGCTTGTTTTGGATTGAACCCATTAACAGGGTACACATAATCGAATCACTAAATGGGAAGTAGGTATGATCGAGCTGGAAGACGTCGAATTTCTTGGCATACTTGGACGTTTCACCGAATACCATATCTTGATCCTAGATCTACATAGATCTATAGTCTCTTCAGCACGGTTATACAGAATGAGCTGGGGATAACAACCGGTAAAATTCGTCTAGTGATTCATAAATTTTCATTCTGATGATCTCAAAATGCATCATACTCTATTAGATGCAGAAAAAGGCAGAGTACCTACAGGGTGGATATAATTGGGTATTTCAACGAGCTATCTCTAAAACTATAGAAGTCATCAGAACACCGATACATATTATGCACCGGCTAGATTTTAGAAAAACTCAAAATGGCACGAACGAAATTTATTATCTCTCTTCATTTCGAAGATATTGGCATTTCCAGTTGCATACCGTTTCAATTTGCCGTTTTTTTTTTGTTATATTATTAAGGGCTATCTAAATCATAGTCCTGGCTATTTATTTTTCCTCATATATACCGTATATATTAATTGAGAAAAATTGGCATCATTAGGTTTGTCATAAAGATACAGAAGCAAATTATCATTCTTCTAATGGAACACCTCGTGTATTTTTTCATGAGTTTATATAGTTCCAATCCTTCCAATTTCAAGTATATTGTTATGTATAACCCTACTTTCAGTGCTTCAGGCATACTCTCAAATATATCATCATGCGTGATCGATGATAGCGCTTTCTTTGGACCTAACAACATTTTTTTTTCAACCACCTGTTTGGCTGGAAGTAACCCCAATTTATATTCATTGTTCAACCATGTATCACAAATTGGTATTCTTTTCTGAATTAGCTGTTGTATTTCATTTTATTGAAATACCCCAAGTTGACTGACACGAATTCGATGATAGTTCAATGATTGGTAGGCTTTGAAATCCAAAGATCATCAGTTGATGACTCGGAGGAAATCAAATAACCTTCAACTGTCGAACAAAACATCACACACCAAGATGTGTAGCACCAGATTGGATATCGAATGATTCATCAAGACTCGAAATATTTTTTGAGGATTCATAACGTGTCTTAATATTTCTATGGATTTTCTGAATATCAGTGTATTGTCCAATTCAAGATGGCAAGATTCGTCTAAGATTTGAGAGATTTATGGAGAATTATAATTAATTAGATAATTAGATTTGTCGAGATTCGGAGCGACTTTTTTGATTTCTTCAGGTTTTTATATAATCCGCATATCCTTTATTTTATTTACCTTTTGACAAAACGAAAAGAAGACATATAATGTTAGTCGAAGAACTTCAAGTTAGCCACCGATGGATGTTGAGAGCGAAGGATTGGAATTTTGCTTGTCAGTATGGACACAGTATATTATCCCTAATATACTGTGGTATGGAGGTAGGTCGTGAGCATCAGCAGATACTCCACTAGGCAAAGAAAGAATTCTACAACTGCCGTTCTATTGATGAATGATGCGACGTTTGAGAGGTATCTGATAATGTAGGAACTGTAGGAATGACCAGCCTGAGCTCGTCTAGATTGTCTACTTGGAATCGCTTCTGGTGGCATAATCGCCGATGACTTTCAAATTTATGTAGGTGATAAGTAATGGACATTTATCTGAGATTGGAAATATTTTTTTACAGATTCAGGAAAAAATTACATGTATATTATGCGAAACAAAGGTTACAAACAAAAAGAAATGAAGCATGTTCAATGAAATGGAATAAAATCTAATCTAAACTAAAGTGCATGATAAACTACTTTCGATGTACTTATTGCTACTTTCTATTCATTGGATATATAAAAATGTTATTCATAGGAGAAGTAAATAAATTGTTTCTATGGTATTCGTCTATATTTTCGATCATCAAGAAAAGAAAATCATCGATTCATTGAAGAACTGAAGTAATTTTCATTATCTAATAAATCAGTTTATTGGACATCAAACAACACAAAACAAAATACATATTCTGAATAAAGATAATATGATCAGAAGATATTCCCCTTCAAAGAGATATACCTCCCTACCCTACCCTTACCCTAAAATGGATAGAAAATTATAATACGTTCACGTAGATGAATCAGTACACGTTGTATAGATATCTAGTAGTCACAGTAATGTTAAAATTTTTATGTTCTACCTTCAGACGCATGGATTCAGTGCCTCGACGCATACTACCTACTTATCACGTCTAGTAGGTAGGTATGACACCGATTATTCACACTCTGTTGTTTCTTTTCATTTTCTTGTGAAATAAGTGAATATATTTCGTTCATCCTCTAAGATATCTACCTATAATACTCAGATCGGTAGAATGAGGCTAACGATCCGTTCGATTATTTTTTTCAAGTATCTATTTTTTGGTTTATTTGGTCATCAAGCATATTGAAACCAGAGAAAACGAAATGTACCTGCATTATAAAATGAAGTATGAATCGAGCTATTAATATTGATAGTTAATATTTGTCATTTCCTAGTGGTAAGTGATCTTGCCCAGATAATTATCAATCATAACGAAAACCAAGGAAAATCGTCAACTCGATAGGATATAGGTACTCAATAATTGTCAGAAGAGGGCGTGTTTCATTTTTCGATCAATTACAGTTGCACAACAGGTTGTTTTGTTATTTTACAAGCAACAAAAGAAGTCTGAAAAGTATCGTAGTTTCATCATGAAAATTCTTCCCAGAAAACTTTTCAAATGTCCAGAAAACTTTCATCACTTTAGAAACCGCAAATACCATTTTTTCCATAAATGGATAAAGATCACTTATCTGAAAATACTATTCACAGCTGACTAGTAACATGTCAGTATTCAACAGTATTTTTGAACTTAATATATGTCATTACATCTGTTTTCACAAATTTCGAATATTGGCACAAACAAATCTGATTCACTTTTATCTCATTTATCTCCAGTCAGTCACCAATCTCATTTCTTTGAATTTCCATTTTCATGTAATTAAACATCTTCATTTCGGGAGAAAAAAATCGACGTTGAAATAACAATCAAATCTTACTTTATAATTTTCATCAATGACAGCTGCCTATCACACGTTCACTTCATTTTTTCGGAAAATCCGCGTCATCGCGTAGTCTTCCTCTATCAATATGAAGAGCGGAATAATCACATCTAGGAAACGTTTTTACTGGACTGCGGAACAAAACCGGCGGGTATTCATTTCGACTGGTTTCCTTTGCTGCCTGCCAGATGAAGCTGTCGTTTCTATGGTTACAGCCGGGTGTTACGGCAAACTAGCCATCTAGTGACAACAGAAACAGGCAACGTACGCCGAAAATAGTGAAGCGTACAGAAATCCGAAGAAATCTGCAAATTGTGGCCACATATGCAACTAGTATTTCGATTGTGCTGTACTTCTGGTTGTGTATATTCCAGGTATGTAAAACATGTTGAGATTCAGTAATTTGAATCTAGTCAAAACAAATTTCGATAGATTTATATATATGTATATAATTTAAAATAAAACTATTCATAAAAACTTTCCAGTGGAATTCATGTGACATGCGAAAATACATAATTGGGCACTGAGCTATGAAAAAATATAATCAAAGGAAATTTTTTTGAATATCCATTTCAGATGGCGCTAGCTGTTATTTCGGTCATTCTCGTCTAGTCTCGTTTGGCGGTTTTTTCTACTGCGCAGTCTCCGTTCCAAGAAATTCACCATTTTATCGTTGTTTGCACCACCTGCGATCCGGTGCGAATGTTAGTTACTCGATATCCTCCTAAATTTCTGGTATACATTCGTCACTTCGCTCATAAAAAATATTGTCAGTTCTTCCTGTAACAAAAGCTGTACAAGATGAGTAATGAAAACGTAGCTCCTACACTAAATCTAGAGAAATGTACGGTAATATTGCTGGATGTTGCCGGCACCACCACATCACATAGCTTCGTAAAGGTGAGATAATAATTTTATCAATTTTTTGTCATTGAATAAACGGTTGAATAGTGGTTATTACTTTGTCACCAAAAATAGTTGCCATTTCAGATGTGCTAGATGTGTTTATTTCATTTTTCTTTTGTCTCGTTACATGTATGTACCTAGTTGCCGTTATTTTATTTTATTTTAGTACTATATTACTACTTTCAATTAAAATTATAACTGAATATAGTGAATACGCATCTTAGTATACCATTCATGTTTCAACACACGTGTTTTGAATTCAAAAGTTGTGTAGTCGTCCTTGAGCCAGGTGAAAATTCAGCCCTTGCTCCATACATAGTGCATTCACATCTGAGTACAGCCGTTTCAAAATGTTTTGCAACGATTTGCAATATGCAGATTAGAATTCTGGTATTTTGGGGATCTTTAGAATCGTCAGCCATCAGCTGTGCTCTTGGTATTCCAGGAGGGGATTGTTGTAACTATTGTTTGACTGACATTTGAAAAGGTCACAATAGATTTGGGGTAGAGGATACCTGATACATAGGTATCTATCTACATACCTGCGATGGAATGAATTGATACAAAGATATTACAGGAAGATAATGGTTTCTTAAAATCTACCATTTCCATGAAATATAGTTTGAATACATTCAATATGTAGTTATTCAGACATATTTGAAGATTTCCTTATGAAAAACTTCATGTACTGATGTTTGCTTGCACCTCAGATTTATAGATGTAAATTTCGAATTCCTAATATCATCATTGTCAGATATTGTGCTACATTGAAGATACTCAGTATATTTGTCCATATCAGATGAGATATCTTGGTTGAAGCAAGTTTGATTTCATTCAGCATCTGTAAGCAATCTTAACAGTTTGAGATTCTGATTGTGATTTTCAAATCCTATACCTTTTTTGCATGAAATCGAACAATAATCAATGTAAATGGCTTTTCTCAGGATACCCTCTTGTCTTTTGTATCCAAACAAGCTGAAGATTACTTGAAAACCAATTGGGAGGACAGATCTGTGAAAGAAGCTGTCAAAAGTCTGAAAGATGATTCTCTTGATCTGGCTGCTGCCAGTGCAATGGTTAAAGAGCTATCTGAGAAAAATGACAACAATATGGGATTGAAAGCCATCCAAGGGCTGATCTATAAGAGTGGATATGACAGTGGTGATCTCAAAGCACAGTGAGTTTTGTTATGGATATGGATCTTGAATACATTACTTGTGATTTGTTTTTCTCTTGAATAAAATGAGAGATAGGATGTCATATTCCATGCATTCCAAAAACTAGGTTTATTTGTTCATATTTCCAAACAGTTCTAGCTGAAACTACTATGGATATAATATCTCATTATACATTCCATATCATTATATTAGTATATTGAATATATATTGAATAGTATATATATTCAGTAGTGTGTTTGTGATTGAGTTGAAACCATTTTATTAGACAGAGAGAGAAAGAGCTCTATTGTCTCAAAATAATAATCTTATTGAAAAAGTAAAAAGTGAAAGTAGGAGTTTGAGAATGTACATAAACTAGAAGAAATTGCTACCAACAAGAAGGCAAATATGAAAAATGGCTTGATAAACTTTACTTTGATAAACATTTTTATTATCATTATCAATATTATTATATTGAATTTATGGCCAAAATATATCAGTGTATATGAGAATTTGCTTGATTCAATTGAAAGTATTTTGTGCTGTTTCTACTTTGTAAGTGATGAATTGAAATCATTGCTATTTAGTGAGTAAGAAGATGTTATATTCTGTTAAATCTTTCTTTCACAGTGTATTTTCTGAAGTTCCCTCTTGCCTGGAATCATGGACAAAAACCCGCAAAGTCGCAATTTTTTCTACCGGCAGCGTAGAATCTCAGAAACTGCTGTTCTCGCACACAACAGTGGGAGACATATCAGCACATATCTCGAAATACTTCGACCAGAGCATCGGCAAAAAGACTGAAGTCACCAGCTATGAAAAAATCGCCAAGGAAATGGGGGTCAAACCTGAAGAAATTTTGTTTGTTACTGATCTAGTTGCAGGTACATCTATTATCTAATACTATCATCAAAACTGATATAATGAATGAAGGGTTAGCAAAACACTACTCTGAACAAGAAAAACAGCAAAAACCCTAATTTCTCACTTGAAAAACATTGATACAATATTCATGAAGTCAATAATTTTAAATTACTGTATCATGGAAAATTATGATTAAGATTTTGATCATTGAAGGTTATGGTGGAAATAAAAAGGTTTGGATTATTGCTGAATGTTGTGAGAATAAAGATGAATATCAGAATTTCTTCCAATTCAGTTCAAATCATTATGTATTTATTCTTCGCTCATATTCTGGCAAATATGTGTCATGGTTCAAGAGATCCCGTGTTAAGCTATTTTTCCTTGTGGAGTGATAATACCATATGTATGTGACATTCACTCATTTTTAGGGCACTATTAGGTGGATTTTTGTTTCTCTATTCATTACTTCCATCCCATAGAAAATATTATTGAAACAATTCAAATATGTTGATTTTGATACAGGTCCCTTTTTATCTGACATATATTTTTATTTTTGCTGGTGTTACAGAGGCAAAAGCGGCAAAATCTGCTGGTTTGATAACTGCCGTCATTACTCGTGAAGGAAACGAAGAATTGCCGGAAGACGCGGCAAAAGAATACTCGGTTATCTCGAATTTCAATGATATCGTTTTCGAGAAAGCAGTGAAACGCAAAAATGAAGAGGCCGCCGCCACAGAGGTTCGTTCAAGTAAAAGTAGAAGGCATAGATGAAAGCTTCTCATTGACTTAGTAGACAGTTGTTAGACACTTACTATTGGGAATAGACTAATGGCACTAATGAACATTGCAACAAGTGAAAATGTTGGATAATGTGATTGGGGAGGATGCAAACCCTCATTATTCATTAATCATTATATAAAAAAGGTGGTAATGATCTCAGTTAATATTGATAATACTTATTTATTATTGTAGGCCAAACAGACTTATCAGGTGACAATTCAGTGGTTTGATGATTTAGTGTTTGTTGAATACATTTGTGTTGACGTATTTAATTATATAAGGATAATTGTTACATACATCAATTGATTAAAGTTCTGATATTAGTTGATGTCGGATCGATTTTTATTCATTCAGTAAAATGAAGTTGGAATCTATCATTTAATATCATAGTCATGTAGAAGAGAAATATTTATCAATATATAAAATGATCAAATATAACGAAATTTGTGAATTGAATCCTGATTAACAGAACCATTCCTATTATTTCGATATTTTAACAATGGTGCTCATTTAAATTAAGTTTTCTGTTATAAAGGATCAACTGGGAAAATGACATCAAAATATAGAAGAAACCTAATATGTTCATCTCCAACAAAAAATGGGAGTCCATCTCTGTGAGTAGGTCTTTCAGAAGTATTGAGGAATTCTAATTAGAGTTTGTTGAAGAGCATCAGAGAATATCTGAGTCATGCAGCTTTTTCATGGTATCTGAAGTAATGGTGTCATAACAACTTTTTTTATATGTAATATACCTTCCAGTTTCCAATTACAGTTCATGTGTCACATGTTGGAATAAAAATGTTCAATGTGTTTTAGTCTATTTTCGATAACCTCCAGCATTTCATGAACCAAGTACTTGTGAAGTAGTTATAGTTGTTAAGTAGCTTTTAGTATTGTTGTTAGTGTGGATATTGTATTTTTTAATGTAGCCCAATAAACTCTGTTGTGACTGATTATGTTTGTTTCCTCTGTTTAATGTTGCTGTTATATAATATTTCATCTCATTTCATTATTCGTTCTCTGTTCTCATGTCCATTCAGGAGCAACCACCTTCGAAAGTCGCTAAGACTGAAGTAGTGAAACCAGTTGAAGAAAAATCTACAGAGGAAAAACCAATGGAAGAAACCAAGCAAGCTGAAAAATCTGCTGAGTTAGAATCTTCAGTTGAACCAGTCGAAGATGAAGCTATGGAAGTTGATGCCCAAGAAAAATCTGAAGGTAGGGGACGACATTTGCGCTCTGAATGCATTTTTTTCTTTCATCATGTCAATGGATCTTGACAATTTTTATTATCATGAATATTCAATATTTTTCAAATGTCTATCAATTAACTGATTCTTTCAGAAACGAGGAAGTGATTTGAAAATAACTATTCAACTGTGGCTTTTCATCTGAAACATTATCTGCATTTTTATCATTCATTCCATTTATATGTTCATTTATCATTTAAAAATCGCCTAACTTGTATATTGCATAATTCACATAATATTTCACATTTATGCTCTTTATCTGCCATACTCTGTGACCTGTATTCGGTCAAATAGTGTGTAGATAAATACTGTTTGATACACATTCTTAATTTTAATATGAGGAAACTCTTTGAGAAACAAAAAAAAGAGAATATGAACTTATGGATCAATAATACGCGATATTGGTCCAGGTCATACATGGTGTTTGAATAGTGGCAGTTGTTTTCCCTGTACCAGTCGTTTTGGTGTGGAGAAATGATACCTCCTTTGATGCCCCATAGCTATCAACCAGTTTCTTGAAATCTTCTCAATATATCGGATGGAATATACCCCATACATTTTTACGTCGATTAATGTCATTTTTAACGAGATTTCATTACATCTACCACCCTAACTGCTATCTCAATTATTTGTACATGTATATTCACAGGAATATTCTTGAGGTGGGTATTTGATGTCTGTAAATGAATAGCACTTCTACAACTCATACTCCAAGGAAAGTTTAGTGTCCTGGCTAAGGAATATAAGTGATTGATTTAATTGTAGCAACGTTCAACTGTTCAGAGCTGCAGTCAATAAGGTCCGGCTTGCTGTGATGATAACAAACTTCCGATAGCAGAAGCACTATAAAAAGAAGAATGAATAATATACAATTTATCTTGGTATACATTGGTAATATCAAACTTGTAGCATTTCCCATTGTTGGAAAGTTGTAGCAAGTTGTAAGTCTTATCTCTGATTTCAAGTTTAATTCAGCATCATATGTAAACTCATTGAAAATGACATTTATATCAGTATAGATGGCGTTTGTTTAATAAAAACGTGATAATAAACATTTCACGAAAATCAAAACATCCTGTACAGTGGAAAATCAATCTTGATTCGTAAAAAAATCATTCTAGAGGTCTACAAATATTACGAAGAAAACTGAGCTCTGATATCTCTAATCGTTTAGAAGCTAGGCGGTGTTGAAGAAGGGAACCTATTTGGGTGTCCTATTTGGTTTGTACAGGTTAGATGAAACACACTTTATGTGAACATCACAAAATCTAGTCTTGAATATGCCTACGTGAAAAATCAATCAATTGCTGGAAACCGCAATTTGATATCTCAATGATGATAATCACTATTGGTACACCCTGTGTATCCGAATTATGAGAGCGAACATATCTGACTTTTAGCAGTAGGACACAGCGCATTTACAAATTGATCCATTTCATGTTAACTAGTGTATTGAACGACTCCACTAGCAATTTTGGATTTCAATTCCTACAATAGGCCTCATTTTATATATATATATATATATATTAGAAATTGTTGTCAAATATGATACACAGGAGAACATATAATCATAATTACATTTGGGGTATAATTCATCCTTAGAGCCTGCCACTCGAGTTTTATAAACGAATCACCTCATAATATGAAATGTAAGTTTCTTGGTATTATTTCCAGTAACTACGGAGATAGCATATTCATTTTTCCATAAATGCTTGAGTGTGTTGGAAAAACTTCTCCAAGCAGGTTAATCCAACCTCTGCGTTAAACTCATGCGCCATATGTTAAATCTTTTCCGTGGTCTCTGGAGATGAGACGGCAAGTCAACAACTGGCAAGAAATAATTCAAAATATTCACGATTATCGATTATTCGATTATCAATGCACAATAGATTGATTTGAAAATCCTGTTGAGTTAACAAAAGAATATTTTGAACTATACCATCGCCGTTATATTTTCTAACTACTAACATCAAACTGTCCACTGACAGATCGGTATTTCTTCTATATATTTTAAAAGTATTATTACCGAAAACGCCAAAGGAGATTCAAAATAATCACTTTTACTTCAATTTCGGAATTCGTTAATGAGCTAATTGAATATTTTACTTTTATATATGCGACAGTCTCTTATGGAACTAGGTTACTTTTTGCTTATATTCTAATGGGTCTTTATTGCAAGTTCGGAGTTGTTGAATGAATTATTGACAGCTTTATGAAATATCACACTCCGCTATAGGTACGCTATACTCAATAAACCACAATTTAGATAATTTATATCAAAAGAAAACTGATAACTTAAAAAGACTACATCCAGAATCATAACATAAAAAGAAGTTTGAAGTTATTAGTTAGTATTGTATAGGATTTACATTCAGTCAGAATCCAGCGAACTACTTTCAAAAGTTTAACCCTATGTGTTTTTCTTTATAATTAATAAGAAGGCACTCTCTATGTCATATGAAATGAGGCCTGGTAATTGACTCGTTACCAGGAAAGGTTAATCATCTTCTCATGGTGGAAAAAGATGAGATAGATGGGTCAACTGTAAAAGTTCGGGACTCGTGTTTCGAAATTTTGTCCTGCTAATAAATTACAAGATTATTTCATTTGTGTTACTATTTCTTCGAATATTTGAGAGGTCAATCGCAAATTCGCAAATTTTATTTCAGAAAAAGTAGACCAACCAACTGTATCAAATACGGCTGTTGAAGCAGCCAAAGAAGTTGAAATAGAAAGCACTGCCACACCGGTGGAAGCCATTGAAATTGAGAAACCGACAGAATCTCTAGCAGTACCTGAAAAGACTGAAGAGAAACCAGCCCAATCCAAGACTGAAGAAAAATCTGAAAAACAAGAGACTGAAGTGAAAGCCGAATCCAAAATGGAATGTGATGATCATGTAGAGAAAACTGGAGACAAACCGACTGTCGAAAAAGTTGAGGATAAAACAGAAAATAAATGTGAAGAAAAAGACCAAGTAACACCAAAAGAAGAAGGCCTGAAGGCTGCAGAAACCAAGGAAGAGAAAGAAATTTCAGTAGATGATGAAAAAACCTGTGATAAATCAGAAGAAAGTGAATTAAAAACTGAAACAAACATGGAAACAACAGAAGAGGACAAAGCAAGTGTCAAAAAAGAAGAAATGATAGAAGCAACCCCTGAACCCACTGAGAAACAACTTGATAGCCAGGAAGTAACCAAACGAGAAGATGCAAAAATTGATGAAAGTTCATCAGTTGAGGAAAAAGCTAATGTCGAGGAGACAAAACCAGTTGTAGAAGAGAAGAAAGTTGAGGAACCCCAAACTGAAGCTGTAATAGAAGAAACTAAATCTGAAACTGTCACAGTTGAAGAAACTAAACCAGAAGGAAGTAAAACTATTTCTGAGGAGAAGAAAATGCCTGCAGAAAATGGGACAGAAAAAGTAGAGAACGGCACTTCTGCGGAAGAAACGAAAGTTGTTGGGAAGGAAAACAAGAGTGAAATGGCGAATGGAATCGAGAAAGAAATGACTAATGGGGTCGCCGAAGGAGTGCAGCAAAACGGTGACAAAACTGAAGAATCATCGAGCAAGGTAGAGGAAATAAAAGTAAAGAAAATCGAGGAGCCTTCTGCCGAGAGTGCTCCACCTGTAAGTGTGGAGGTTTAATTGTTTATATCTAATGCATTTTGATGTAACTGTATACATTTGTAGTGTTCTTTTTATTTATTATCACGAAACTCTATTTTTAAAATACTTTCTTTTCTACAGGGTGCTCTGCAATAGAGTGACGTATCTCAATATACTAATTATTGTTTTTTGTGAGTATGCTCTGTAGATCTCTATTCACGAGAGTTTTTTAAGTTGTTTCAAATTGGTGGAAAAAATCTTCCAAAATGTGCCAACTGAGTTGAAGACTGGACCATATTGAGACTGTTTTGGCATTTTATCAATTTTAAGGATTTGTCAGTATTTTCGTTTGCCACTTCTAGAAATTCATTTATTGAGTCTGGAGGATTTTCTATGAGGTCAGTATTGCGTTTTCTTGGCTGTGTTTGGTATTTAAGATGTCCTCATTCATCAGAGAAAAGGGGCAAACTGCAAAATCAGCTAATTTTAATTCTGTACCTACATCGTCTCTGTGTATTGTTATCATTCCTTGTTTGATGTAATTTGACTGTCTTTTACATACTTTTAACTAAAAATACTCATTGCTTAGATCTTTTATTTTCAAAGCATTTTCAACTCAATTTGTGATAATCAAAAAAAAAAATTGTATTAGTCATCATCACATGTTGAGCGATTTTTCTTATGTTAACGATCCTAGTTTAAGTATTATTTTGGTGTACAGGCCTATGATCAGGGGCTACATCTCTTGTATACGTTCTAGCTCATTAAAAGTTTTGTAGCGTTATTTATTTTTATTTTATTTTTTTTCACTTTCCAAATATCCTACTCTCTCTACTCTGTCCAGATGATGAACTTCTCACATCAACTTGGAAAAGAAATTCGATGATATAATTTTGGTACACCAGTTTTTCCATCTATTGTTGACAAACAATAGTTTGGAATTTAAAAATTCAAATGATTCGAATTATCCAGGATTATCATCTATTCATACGGAGAGAAGCACAAGGCTAACTATTGTTGAAATCTCCGAACAACAAACCCAATGTTCAATGATCGAAGGTTGAAATTTTATGCTCGACTTGAACAGAGTACATGTGGGTGTGGTAAAAGCATTTGAATCTAGACAATTAACTTCTGGTTAATACAGGGTGGTCCAGAATTGTCTCCCGATGTTTTGTGGAGAGAATTTTTTATGTAGTGCATATTCTGCGCAATAGCAGACGGCAAGAAGTAGTTCAGTACTCATGCAGTTGGACCATAGAAATAAAAAAAAATAATTTCTGTTTTTTAGAGAACAGTCTAGGGAAATATTGAAAATATTGGCCAATACGCAAAGCGTAGATTTGTATTTTAGTAAATAAGGTTTTACCCTGTAAGACCGTAACAGTGGTGTTAGAAGTGAGGATTTTCATGGACAGTAATTAATGGCGAATTTGAAAAGTACCTCATATGATATGAAGGAGGACATTTTGGCATTCATCATAGAGGGGACCGTAGCGCAATGGTAACGCATCAGCCGGACGGTCGTGAGTCCGAATTATTGGAAAAGGCTGTAGACCATTTCCACTAATGCCTATATAGAAGGAAGTTCCTCGTCAGAACCGTCCATACGGCTTTGAAGTGGCTACTGGGAATGAAGAACTCAAGTAGACTAGTAGCATGGTGACTAGAATGAATGGCTATTACAACTGATGCCTTGTCTGAGAAAAAAACCTGCTATCCACATTCCTTCATTGTGAACAAACCGGATCAGATAGACCCAAACCATGGTGAAGCAGTTACTGATAGGGACGATAAAATTCTAAAGTTGCAGTTTAGATTGCCGATTAGTGCTACTCTGCGTATTTCGACGCGAAACCACAGATTACCAAACTTCTAGGCTGTTCCTTCGGAATTCTCGGAGAATAGTCGCATAAAATCTGGAATCCAAAATCCTTCTATATGAAGGTGCAGTGGCGTAGGTTCTGTAGGATCTGACAGATCAGTTCTGTTTGACAGAATGCAGACGAGAGAAATATTGGAAAAATTTGCTAGCACGCTACGAAAGAGTGTTCGAATGAACGTTATGTCCTATATATATTGGCTTCTATTGATACAAAATATAATTTCTCTACATCAGAACAGTTAGTGATCACTCAAACAATTTTGATGCTTGATTTAGCGGCGGATAGTTTTGTTATTTGTATTCTGAGTATGAATTCCTTCAGAATGTGATATCTTCGTTTAATGTAATCAGTTTCGGAGTAGATTAATTCCAGTTAGGTCTGATGAAAACAACAACAAAAATCGAGTATTTGATATTATTAAATCGTGTTATAATCATATAGATAGTGAGTTTCTTAGTACGAATCCAGTGAGAACGTAATAATATCAAGAATTTGTAATCAAGGCTGACAGCACTAAGATAATGGATGTGTTCAAACTGTCGACTAGATCCTCATCAAATCTACGCTCAGTTTTCTAAAATGAACAGGGGTGGCGCGAAGGTCATCAATAAAGTGGGAGATCATATACCCAATTCGATGAAAATTTATGTGTTTCGGCAATTTTTGATTACTGTTTTATTTTCGGAGATATTCAAGGTGTGTTTCCTTTTTTTTTAAACGCCCTCCATTTGGAAAACCGGTAGATGAAGTATCACATATATTCATATTTTGAAATCTGAAATCGAAAATCTCTTATTCAGACATTCCAGTGAAAAAAACTGAGAAAATAGTGAAATTTTCCATTTGCCGAATACTTTTGCTTTTTTGATAAAGAATCCCGAGGATTCACAAGAAACATAATACTTTTGGATTTATTATTTTTCGATATCTTCCCAAATGAACCCTGCCGGTAGGTTACAAAAATATATGATAAGTTGTCACTTATGCATTGGGATTTGGGATACATATAATATCATTCCGAGAAAAATTATGGTCTATCAATAAGGGTTCTCGATTATAAGTTATTTTTATCGAGTTTGTCCCAATTATACATTATTTTCTTGTATGATATATATTATGTATTTCAACACTGGTTATTTTTCTAGAGGCACAGTAATATATTAGGTAGATACCTAGGTAGGTAATTATTAATATTGTTCAGTAGATACCTATATTCATGATGGTTTTGGCACAGAATATGATCAAGACCTCTCAGTTCAACCACAATAGCAGATGCATTAATATGCTTATTACAGGTACCTAAACCCCTCAACCTAACGGTAATTACTTTCTGGGACCATATGGCTGGCAATAATAATTTGGACTGTGAACACAAATCACTGAATTCACGGAAACTTTCTTGCTTTCATCATTCAGTCATCTGTGACGCTCGCAACAACCTACACGAAAAGAATGAAACACTCGGTTGCAGTTTTTTTTGATCTCGACAACACGTTGATAGCCACCAGACGAGCAGACGAACAAACGTGCGATAAGGTAATTTTTTCTTGTGTTCAGATGAAACTTTATTGCTGATATTCAGTTTTTCGATGAATCCACAAATGAATTAGATATGTCGATCGAATAATGGTGGAATAAACTCACAACCTTCACACTATGCTACGGCATGCTGCGGCGCACGCACAACGTTTTTAATTCGTTTTTATGGCAGGCGCGCACAATGTTTGTAGAAAACACGTTGTCGGTTCTGCAAGTAGGAAAGTGAATCTGCATACTTTTCATTTTCTGAATTTGACTGAATATTTAGTAGCTGATGAACTTTCAAGAATGGGTGGTTTGATTCTATAGAACAGATACAGAAGCAGTGAGACACTATATGCGTACTCTGATATATTAATATACTTATATGTGACTTCCGGTTTCACTGGAAATCACAGTAACTTTTGACTTTTGGCATCATTCAAATTGATTGACTTAATTGATTGACAGCATGGTGTCATAATTTAGGAAAAATAAATAATCTGTATACTTTGGTTATATTGGCCGGGTAAGCATACGCATAACCCATGTGGATTGATAAATCGATGCCATGTTTTGTAATCGGGAGCCTCTGTAGTCGTTGATGCAATGGAAATACCAACAATAATATATTACAGTTTTACATGAATTACCGGAATACTGCCAAATTCAGTGGCAAACAAACTAAATTAAATATATATAGGTGGCTGAGTGTTTTTAAATGGCCTTCTTCAACTGAAAAATTTATTATTATTTTGTCTGTTTTGGCTTCTATCAATTAAACACACATTTTTTTTTTCCACCAAAACAGTAAGTGACAGTTACGGGAATTTTGACAATTGATATAGCGTTCGATAGTTTTGTTATTTTCGTTTACCGTTCGAATACACTCAAAATTTGATATTTAGGTGGAATATATTTGCGATTGATGAGTCATGAACTGGTTATTTGAGTGGAGTGTGATATGATTACTCTCAATTGGTACTGATAGAAACGAAAAAGCGAAAATGTGCATAATAATGATGAAGTACGACTCATTGAAATGTTCCCTTTTTTCTATAAATGAAAGCATAATCTGTAGATAATTTCCAATTCTACTCTGTTATATTTTGAATTGGGTCTATTCCCCATATTCAGTGACTACTACGTTAGTTGTCAGATTTCATCTGTACTATCTGTATCTGTACTATCTATCATATATAGTACAATAAATTATTTCGCATAAAAAGTGAGTTCTTATACCATATGTATATTACCATGGCGAGTCGAAGCAAGACGTAAAAAGTTTCGTTGTCAGCCCCTGTACAAGTTTTTCAATGTTACTGATCTACTGAACATTTCTATACCGTAATAATAGACAGTAATATGTCTTCTTCAACGAAAATACAGCGCGTTTTTCTTCATTTGCTCGCGTTATTATAAACTGAGAATGAACAAATAGTTGGGAAACACCTGCATCCTGCAGATGACGCAATGATGCAATTGACTAGCAAACTGATAAGAGTTGTAGGAGACCATGAGCTCGTTCATGCAGCATAGCAAAATCCTGGCAAACAACCCCCGAGAAACCACCCCTAACTTTTGTTGTTCAAATTGCACCCCCATGTTTGTTTTGGTTCAGCTTACAGCCCGTTTCATTTCTCATTCGATGATGTATCATGGTAGCTAGAATGGCATGCAGAATTATGAAAAATGAAAATACAAATGAAATATCAATTCATGTTTGTGTTTTGGATAATATTATACTACAGAAATTGTTCAAAATGTTGGCCAGCACTTGCCACACATGCATCAAATTTCTTTTCTGCAAATAACTGAAATATCTGCTGGCCTGAAAGCTATAGGACACGCGGTATAAATATGGAAAAATACCACTCATCATCTACATCTAGTGTCTAATTTAGATTGACAATTGCAAAATTCTGAATTGTTGGTATCAACACCAAATCTGAAATATCTGATCTAATGTGTTTAGAAGAACAAATAATGAAGAAACATGGGGGAGCAACCGTATATTGATTTTTGGTCACGCGGTAGGTAATATACCTATATTAGATATAGAGAATTGGCCATGTGCAAGCAAGTCATCTAGTAATTTTCTGTAACTACTATACTATAAAGAAAT
Organism: Gastrophysa polygoni; assembly: GCA_963576655.1. Lineage (NCBI taxonomy): Eukaryota > Metazoa > Arthropoda > Insecta > Coleoptera > Chrysomelidae > Gastrophysa > Gastrophysa polygoni. The sequence goes on from OY755087.1 coordinate 17,327,677, forward strand.
CTTGTTCTGCATATTTTGGCACTCACCGTCCCCTGTTATAAATAAATATGCTATAAATGACGAAGAATTGTTTTTTCTATGTATAAAAGAATTGTCATCTCAACAACATGAACAGAGTTATTTCGTGATAAACATATTTGTCGTGTGTTTGTATCTGATACACAGGGTGTTCCTAAATGCTACGTACATGACTCTTTGAAGGCAGTTGAAGACAGTTTGAGTCCGTTTCAGGAACGACGATATGAATTCATTAGGAATATGATTCAAAATTGTTTTTCGCCTTCCGTATCTGAGAATCAATCATATCAACCCTAGAAATATGACCGAAACAGGTAATCTATATCGTCTCTTGAGGTTCTAAATAATAACACGATCATAGAATAATTGTCTGACACGATCATGTAGTTTTTCACTAACCAGACACATTTGACTGTCACTTGCGTATTGCGTATTTTGACGATTCACATAAATTTTCATCAAACGTCAGTGTGAACCATTTTATTAAATTTCCCGTTTTTTTGTGCTTATGGTAAAGCGAAAAACAGTTGTGTGTCATACATGCAGAAAACTCATTAGCAGCCTTTAGCTACCACGGGCTGCTAAAGCTCATTTTCTCCCTTGTGGCACAATATACTTTGGTGTGAATGACCAATCCATGATGTAAATAAAGACTGGTGTCTCAACTCCCTATACCCAGCCACTAGAAAAAGTTGTAGACCTTCGCCTACTTGATTTTGTCGGATTTCAATACCTTACCAAGGCTTCCCAAGATCGAAACTAGGTGGCGTCACCTATGCCGATCTCGAAGGTTATCTTGGAAATGCTGGAAACACGATGTGGATTTGAAATTCAACATAAATGTAAAAACTGAACTGTTAGCTATCCATCACTGTCAGGTATCCGTCATTATCAGTAAAAGCGGATTTGACTTCACCGGATCGACGATCGTATCGCCATCTATACTCAAGTGGTGCGGCCTTAGTGAGGTCGTTTGACAGGTCTACATGTTTTGGAAAGAAACAATTGAAGAGTTATTTCACCATCCTATATCCACCTTGGACCAATCCATCAATCTCATTCAGTCTACTAGATATGTAGTTGATCAAATCGAAATAATCGAAGGATACGAATGGAAACATTGCTATGTGAATTGGTGCTTACACCAATTAGTAAAAGATCTCACATTATTTTCAAATATTCATTTCTGGCGGGTTTGCTAGTGTCACTTGGGGCAGTTATAGGCGAAAAATGTTAATTAAATATACCAAATTTTGCATAAAACCTCTGCAGTCCCATACACATGAGAATCTATTTTGAACATTTTGTGCAGTAAGAGATTTTTTGTATTTCAAATATAAAAGTAATGGTGGCTTTATAAAAAAATTTATCACCTAAGATTTACCACTTAACATTTAAGACTTTACATTTAAGACAGATGGAACATGGAAATACAATTGTTCATGTTATGAAACCATTTAAGACTTTCTATTTAACATTTATCATTTAAGAAGATGCCGAACTTCCAACTTAAGAAATTATTGTTAAATGGCCATAAATGAAAATAAGATGTGCGCATGTTCGCCTATGATGTTTTTCGGGAGTGTCGACAAGTGACACCTCTGCTTCCCACTTTTGTTCAAAACTGTATTGAGGTTATCTTTTACTGTAAGAGAATATTGTCAGTGTTTTCAGGATTTTTGCGGATTTTTGTCATGGGTATTATTACTCTAACCAGTTTTTTAATGCTTTTGGCGTTTGGAATTTATTATTCTATTGATAAAAAGAAACGTCAGTATTTACAAAGCTGAAATGATTTGAATGTTGAATATTTTTATAACCTAAGCCATTATATATATTATATAATGGCTTATATTATATATTATATATATAATATAATAATTATAGCCACCATAACAATAAACCGTTATATGTAGGTATATAGTATGAATTACGAAAGCTCTGATTGGAATAAAAAACGGGTATGTGAGTATATATCATTAAAACAAGTTTCCAATTTATAAGGAAAAAACCAGCAAGAAAGTTAAAAAAAACCTCTGATGTTCTGATTATTCCGACTTGGCAACGTTGAGTAGCCTACATTGTCACTTTTGTTGTCAAAATTCTAAGCAAATGGACTGGAGTAACATGAAGTTAGCTTCAAAACAAAATCTCAGCATCACGACATGATCCTAACCTTCTTTCATTTCGTACGTAATGTCAACGACAGAGGAAAATCTAAAAATAAGTGAGTCGATACGCCGAGAATTTAGATATGACCGAATATAGAATCTCGTAGCATTCGACACCAAAAATAATCAAGGGAACGTTTCAGTCTCCAAATGCTCTCACTCCAGTTCGCAAGAAAATTTGTCTCTATTCAGTGTCGCGCCGAAGTTTTCCATCATGGGGGAAGTTTCTGATGCCGTGAAAAAGTGCTGCAACATTCTGAAGAATTCTACCAGCGATACCGAGAAGTTCGCTGCACTCTTTATGGTAACAAAACTAGTCAAAGGAAAGCATGCTACCCCAAATGCAAAGAAGGCTATCTTTGAAGCAATCGGCTTTGATTTTCTACGTAGACTTTTGCTGACTACAGATGTTCCGGTGGACTGCCCCCCTTCTATCTACAAATCCTTAGCTTTATCTATTATCACAGTGTTCTGCAATGAAGAAGAAATTGCCATCAAAAAGGAACTTCTTGATTTTGTTCCAGTCTTCTTAGATATTGTTAAAGCAGCTGATGATTCTGAGAATGATGATAGTCTGATGGCAATTGGTGAGGCATACAATTGCCTCAAAGGCATAGCATCCTATGCACCTGGTCAAAAAGCACTCATTGAAGCTAATGCTATTGACAGGCTAAGTGAAATATATTCCCAAGGCAGTTTTCAGTCTGATGAAGCACTGAATGTGATGGCATTACTTGTAGCCAAGCAAGGAGCTTCATGGGAAAATAAGGATCCAAAAGCATACCATGCTCTATTGAACAAAATTGCACTAGATTTTGAGACAGATCAGGATAAAAGAAAATTTGAAATTTGTGAAGTTTTGAATGCTCTGGTATATAACTGCCCAAGAAGTGCTATTGCAGAATCAGCACAGAGTGAGTCATGGCCCCAGAGTATATACAAAGGCCTTTGTGATGTGCTTCAGAGCAAAATAGGAGCATCACAACGAAATCCAGCTCTCATCTTAACTTCTAGCATGTTGGATCTTCTAGGAATTGAATGGATTTTCAGTGATGAAGAGAAGGGCAAACAAGTTTTCTTATTGCTCATTCAACTAGCTGCCATTGAGATCAGAATGCAACTAGACGGAAAAATTCTTAAAGCTCTGGCCCCCCAACAGAACCTCATAACAGCTTGCTATTTGATATTAGAACTATCAATAAACTTTATAGCTACAGATCAAATTGACCTTGATCAAAAAGAAAAACAAACTCTGTACACTGGACTGAAAGGTGCTTTCACTGCAATAGTAAATTTACTCATCAAAGTTTCCAATGATAAAAGCAAACCCAGTGGTGAAGATAAACTTTTTATTTGTGCCACAATAAGAGTTCTAGTTGCCTGGCTAGCACAGGAAACAACAGCAATGAGGACTCAAATATATCAGCTACTTCCATTCATCCTTGAGCTAGCTAATGAAACATTCTACTTATACAGAGCTAGACGTGTTGCTGAAAAAGCTGGTACCCCACAAGAGAAGAATCCCCTCAGTAATGTGAACATTTTACGTGTGATGTTACCAGCACTGTGTCACTTGGCAGTAGAAGATGAGGCTAGACAGATTATGCTCAATAGCAAAGAACCTCAGGTGTTATTGGATGTTCTAGAATTCCACTGGACTATTGTTCATTATAAGAGACCACCTGTTCCAAGGTCTGAACGTTTGAAAGTCCTCAGTCAACCTATACCTGAGCTCACCCCAGAAATTTTGGAAGACATGAAGGATTCAAGACTTGCAATGGTCAGTGCCTGCAATGTGCTCATGAATTTGACTGTTTTAGAGCCTAAATATGTTGAGGAGTCTGAAGAGTTCAATAATCTTCTGAAGTTTATTTTTGAAAACCTACCAGAATTGAAAGATATACCTGAAAACTTGGTTTTGCATGGAAATTTGGCCGTCTTAGGTCTGTTGTTACTCAAACAATTATCAAAAAAAGTGAAGAAGAATGATTTTTCCATTTGTCGCTATATTCAAGCAACAATAAGGTTCCTTTGGGACGCTTACAACATAGATGAGTCAAATGATCCAACTGCATTGGTAGTCTCTATGTCATACAAAGAGCATTGGATGGAATTGATGGAACTGTGGTTCCTTGGAATGCAAACTTTGGCTGCAGTTATTGCTCAAATCCCTTGGATCTCTGAATTTGCTATTGAGAGTGGCTGGGCTGAAGGAATTGTTGCATTGTTGAAGAAAGTGAAGATTGGCACATTGCCTCCAAATGTCAAATCAGCTTATGAAGACTTTTTATGTCATCTCGTTGATGCCAATGAGAGTGTGGTTGATGTTTTGAAGAAAGCTGAAGCGCTCAGGGTCTGTCGTAACCATAGACTTATGGAACTAGGAAAAAAGCTGTTTGGTGATTAGGATATTGTACCATTCTGGATGGATGATGGTTTTTCAAATATGTTTTTGTGCATTCTATTCTATGCAATTTCTATTCTCATTATTTATTGTTTACCAGAAATATTTTAATATCTTTTGAAACAAGTTTATGCATTTGTCTAACTGCAAACTGATTTTGTAATAATTTTTATATGAAAAATCTGAGTGAAGCTGAGGTTTTGAATTAAATCTATTTCAAGTTGTTACTGTTTCATTTTGTTATATGACCTAGTATTTCCAAGTTTTTGAAATGTATCTCGAAAACATAAATAAGTTTCTTGAAATAACTGTTTATACCTACCATGATACATACTCCTACAACTGCAAGATATAATTAGACTTATATTTATAGGAAATTGGAGTCACATCTGCTGTCCATAAGTATATCAATTATTTCGTTGAGGTTAATGTATCATGCTGAGAGCTTTCAGTGTAGTGAAAAAAAATTGCATTCTTATTCGTAGTTTGTTAGAATGATTGATGAATGTTTTGATATTTTTTCAGTTGAAAGATATTTTGAATAGGAAATATTCATTGCCAATTCACATTGCCGCACAAATATGTAAGAAGTACCTGAACATTTTTCGAAAATGCCCTGATAATCCTCCAATGGAGTTGGATACTTGGAGAAAAATCCTGTGGTCAGATGCACTAGAAGAACATGCACACCTGGCAGGTTAGTAAAAATTATTCATCCGTGGTTATCAGGTACTATTTACTCACTTAATCTCAATTGCGCGTCTCAGATTATTTATGTATTCAATTTTCTCAATTTTATTGTTCTGGTCTGGTATGGTATACAACGACAACGATATAGTTACTAGGACAGAGTGAGACTCAAAAAGAAGAAGAAACTTGTCATATTCTATAACCTCACTTGTGGGTTCTTGATCTGTTTGATTCATCACATTTATCTTATTAATGCGAAATGGGCAAGGTTTCGAAAGATAAACGCGATATTTACTACCGGAAAGCCAAAGAGCAAGGATGGCGAGCTAGAAGCGCCTACAAGCTCCTTCAAATCGATGAAAAATTCCAAATTTTTGATGGTGTCACCAAGGCTGTAGATTTGTGTGCCGCCCCAGGCAGTTGGAGCCAAGTACTCTCTAGAAAACTTTACTTAGGCGAAACAATAATAATTAGAGACAAGTGCTGTTTATTCTACAATGAAATTGAACTACATCAGAGACTGGACAAAATGGAAGAATATGAATCAAAAAAGAATGAGAGTGTTAAGATTGTAGCTGTTGACCTGCAGCCAATGTCACCTCTCCCTGGAGTGATTCAGATTCAAGGAGACATCACCAAGTATTCTACAGCTCAGGAGATTATCAGTCACTTTGAAGGGGACCATGCAGACCTAGTCATATGTGATGGTGCACCAGATGTTACTGGTTTGCACAGTATGGACATATACATTCAAGCACAGCTTCTCCTAGGTGCATTACACATTTGCTGCAATGTATTGAAACAAGGGGGTACTTTTGTGGCTAAGATTTTCCGAGGAAGAGATAATGATTTATTGACAAATCAGCTATTATCATTGTTCAGAGAAGTACATGTAGCTAAGCCAAGCAGTTCAAGAAATTCGAGTATTGAAGCTTTCGTTATTTGTCAGAATTACTCACCCCCTGTGGGATTTGATCCTAAGTTAATGACTCCATACTTGGATGTGTCCAACAAAGACTTCAATTCTCTTGATGGCATAAATAGAGTTTTAATACCATTTATCGTTTGTGGGGATGTTAGTGCTTATGATTCTGATGCTACATATCCCTTATCAATTGAAGGTGAAGAGCCTTATAAGCTGAGATCTCCAGTGCAGAGTCCCATTGCCCCTCCATATTCTTTTCAAGGCAGTAGTAAAACAGATGATTTAGATCACTATTTGAAAAGAATTGATGAAACTGTAAAAAGGGTTGGCTTAGGTAGTTCCACTATAACTGAATTTTCCAATGGCAGTAGCAGTGTGGAGATACAAAATGAAGCACCTGTATCTCAGGATGTTTCTGATAGAGATCAGTGTGAGCTTCTAGCCATAGCTTCCAGAAGTACTAGCATTCTAGGAATACTTTCAGATGCACCTGAATCTCAGGTTACTTCTGATGGAGATCAGTGTGAACCTTTAGCTATACCTTCCAGTAGTAGTAGAAGTATAGGAAGACATTCAGATGCACCTGGATCTCATGTTACTTCTGATGGAGATCAGTGTGAGCCTTCAGCCATAGCTTCCAGTAGTAATAGCAGTTTAGGAAAGCATTCGGATGTACCTGAATCTCAGGTTCCTTCTGATGGAGACCAGTGTGATTCTTTAGTCATAGCTTCCAGTGGTAATAGCAGTGTAGGAAAGCATTCTGATATACCTGGATCTCAGGTTGCATCTGATGGCAATCAGTGTGTGCCTTCAGCCATAGCTTCCAGTAGTAGTAGCAGTTTAGGAAAGCATAGAGATGTACCTGTATCTCTGGTTGCTTCTGATGGAGATCAGTGTGAGCCTTCAGCCATAGCTTCCAAGCAAGAAAAGCATTCAGATGTACCTGGATCTCAGGTAGCATCTGATGGCAATCAGTGTGAGCCTTCAGCCATAGCTTCCAGTAGTAGTAGCAGTTTAGGAAGACATTCAAATGCATCTGGATCTCAGTTTACTGATGGTGATCAGTGTGAGCTCAATGAATTTGAAAATATGATAGAAAGTGGTCCACTCTTTGATTTGATACAAAAAACAACAAAGATAAGAAAACATTCTAATATGAAAAATGAACCTGAAAGTAGTCCAGAGGATAGTGGGCTGCAATTTTTGTATGAGGATGAAAATACAGATCCTTCACTCATTAGAGAATGTCTGGAAAGAATGAAGATTCATAATTCTTCTACATGTACTTGTAATTATTTTGATTAGGTGATTATATTGAGTGATGAATATTCCTTCTGGTTATGATTTATGTTCCATAATGGCTATTTATTATATTTTCTACAAATTTCTTCCCTTTGTCATTTATTATTTCTCACCTTTTCCACAACCTAGACAAATTTTATTCATCTCAACAAAGTGCTGCTTCATTTTCGAAATTCAGATAAGATATCTTATACCAGGTGTCAACATATCTTCAGATGAGCGATGGTATCCTGAGATCTGAGGGTATAAAATCAAAACTCAGCATTGTTGTTGGATTCAAGAATTGGAAACTTTTTCCATGTTTCATCATTCATGTCCATTAGATTGGTTGAAATGAGACCAGCACATTAGATGAAATTTTTATCTGAAAAATCAAGTTAATCAATTGTATATCTTGAAACTATGTGATTGCATTCAGAATCGTTCTTAGAATCAAAAAAAGTGAAAATATACAGGATGTTACATTTGAAATTCTCAAGATGATATTGTGTTTGGTGAAATAGTAAATGATGGGAGAGTATGATACATTATTAAAAATCTAATTCTTGAATTCATCACGGTTGTCAAGTTTGAATCTCATACCCTCAGAATTCTGGAAACCATGGCTTGACACCTGTTATATTATTTTCATTTTTCCTGTTCCCCGACTCATATGAGATTCTAAATGTGGTATATGTAACTTTTTGTTTAAGCAATGTATACCTAATTAATATTTCCTAGACCATTCCATATTTAATTTCTGAATCTAAAGTAATGAACGTGTTGAAGATGATTGTTCATTTTGTTCATAGGAACTATAGGAAAATATATGCTTAAATTAACTCCATCATCAATTTTGCTATAAATGAAAAGATGCTCCATTCCACAAAGGCTGATACATATTAGAAGATCTTTTTGCTGTGTCTGTAATGAAATGGACAACATTTTGATCATTCATTGAATTGATTTATGAAGGTTGGTCATGGTTTAATAAACTTCAGAATATTCCAAGAACTATATACTTTTGATGCAGCATACAGTATCAGATGAGAGATAATGATACCAGGAATGAGATAAGTAGAAGTTTTATTTTTATTGAATATATTTATATTTCCAAATTTTTAAAAAAACGAGGTGACACTGACAAATGGAGGATCACTCTTTTAGGTATCTAAAGGTTTAATTTCAAGCACAGTGATATTTTGGTGCAAATCACAAAATCTGTCCTCACTACAAATATATTGAAATAATTTTATAACTCCTACTTCATTTTTTTTGAAACGAGGAGAAAATCCCACAAAGAGCTGAAAAATGTATACCAGGAATACCAAAGTTATGACTGTTCGAAAAGGTCAACCTTCACAGTTCATTTTGAATCACCCACCCTGTAGGATAATTTTAATTTCATTAGGCACATTGGAATCTACATCTTCGTATTATAATATTTGACTTGAATTATATTTTGGAATATAACTTGACGACGCCGCTAAGGATTTGCATATGCATGGTGCGTAGACAAACAAACGAAAATCAGAATATTTGAAAAAATACAGGGTGTTCCATTGAAAAAATCTCAATCTATGTAGCCCCGCCGTCAAAAAACATGCTGTAGATGTCAAAATAATCTTGACAATCTTTGATATTCTACTACATTACCAAAATGATTTCGTGTCTGTCTCATTATTGCTATGGAGCATAGAGCTTTTACACAGTAGGTGGAGACCCCTAAATTTATTTATTCCAGTGGTTACTTTGTATAATTTTTCTGACAGAATTGCTGACATAATTTTGATAACTGTATTCTGATGATGTCATAGTCACAAATAATTCAGTCATCAAAATCACTCATCAGTAAAATCATCTGGAAGAAGAAAAATTTTAGTGTAGATCCTCATGCAATCGAATTTCAAATGAAACTAAGGATAACATCTCTTGCTGGAGAAGAGAAAATCGTTGAAGTCGAATCAGCGGAAACTATTTTGGACGTTAAAAAAAAGCTCGAGCCTGAATATGAAGACTATCCCTTATCTCAACAGAGATTGATTTTCAGAGGAATATTTCTGAAGAATAACAGGACTGTGGAATATTACCGTCTCAAAAATGGATGTCTCCTGAATTTGGTGAAAGCTCTAAGGAGTGCTTGACATTTATTGAAACAGAATTCTAAACGTAAACTGGAAATGGCCTCATTTCTGGCGTACGTTATGTTTTTATATATTTGGTACTTTCTATGTACTAGAAATACTTAGGATACTTACCTCACCAATAGCGAATTGAATAGTAATTTGTATGAAATATTTGCAATAGATTTATTAACCATCTATTCGTATTTTGTTACTACATATCTTTGTAATACTCAATAAACTGTTGATTTGATGACTATGAGGTGATTAATTGACTGCTCACAATTTACTTAAGAATATCCCCATTTTTATTGCATAAAGTTGCGGTATTTCACGGCCATCTCGAATGATTGTTGAGAAATACTACAAAAGTAAAAATGAAATGTCATTGTTATACAAGCCATAAATTGAATCCATATATGTACATGATCCCATCTGAGTCGATATGCATATGAGGAACTTAAGTACTGGGAATATTTTTACGGATCGTTACGGATGTTTTCGTTTGAATTTCCTTTCATTTTTGGAATCTACAATGAACTAAAATATGACTTCGTCCGAAATATAATTCTTCATTTTTGAAAAATTTTGAAAATTTTGGCAGGAACTATACAGCTCTTTCGATCTGCAACCTCAAAAATCCTGTAACTCATGTTTTTTTAACATCATCATATGAACATTACGCTGAAAAATAGGAGTAATTTATATTTGATCCCTATATCTGTCATGAAGTAGGAACCATCAGATACATATGTTTTTCCGCAACTGGGTCCCGCTAGTTCCATATTTTGTTGAATATACTCACTTTTACATGAGGCCTGTAGTTGGCTTTAAATGTTATGTGGTGGAGTCATGATGTAGTTTTCTTTGTAATGTTTTATAACTTGTATTATATCCGTATTTCAATTATATGCATATTTATTATTTATATTGAATATCTTGTTGGCCTAGTCATCAATTTCTTGACCTCCTCTCAGGGCAACTACCAAATGAAGGACGGTACCACCTTTCAGCTTATAGCTATTCACTGTTTTGTCGTCTTTGAGCTGCTTCCCTTGGAAAACCAGCCTCTGCTGCTCAGGTGGTATCCCTTCTTTTTCTTCCAGCTTTTCCTTGATGGTCAGGATTCTGTCAGACGGTTCAACATCGAGGATACGTTCATCTCCTGTCAGGGTCACCACTTTGACTAACATCTATAAGAGGCTTTTCACGGGAATTTTTAAGCACTTGATGAACGCAGAAATTGGAATTTACGAATGCTACAAATGCATTTTTGATGAAATGGAAGTGATTGACAATGCGATATGAGTATTTGACAAATGGGGAAAAATATGATCAAGGGTGTTTTAAAATCTACGCCCAATATAGATTGATACGTTTCAAATCGACGAAAACATTGTCCCTGGTGTATTCATATTATATTCCACTATTTATTAGCAAATAATGCTCTTCAATTGAAAAAAATATCAGATTTTCAAAACAAAACGGAACGAGCAAAATAACAAGACTTACAAGAAAAAATCTAACCAGAATTGAACGATGAACTAGGTAGTACCTAAAATACTGTCTGCCGATATAAAAATTTCCTTCATTTTATTCCTAGTGTGATGTGTACGGATACTGTGTATGTGAATCATATTATGAGATAATTTGAGTTTCAATATATATCTACATACATACAGCGTTATTTTATATTTCATGTTAGTCAATTGAATGGTATCAAATGTTTTTCAAAAATTTCAATTCTATTTCAAAATGCGTCAGTTTTGTTCCAAATATTTTGATTCAATTCAAAAAAGTAGAGTAAGTATGTACTTCAAAATTATCGATTCAATTCCAAAATACTCCAAATGTTTGTCAAATTTGTCATATTATTTTCAAAAAATTCCGTTTTCAAAATTCATCATTTCAATTTCAGAACTTATCATTTTTATTTCAGAAGCGATCTACGGTCGTCTAAATACTATTGCAAAATGTATAATATGTAGAAACTACAGGGTCATCAAATAATACATAACACCTCGGTCACATATTATATATAGTACATCACGAACCTTTGTTAGCATTCTTTCAAAATATAAATGATGCTTCATGGAATACATTCGAAATAAAAATTACTATTATGGAAATGTTTTTGAAATTATTCTGATTAATTATAGCTCATACTTTTTGAAATTCAAATAACTGTTTTCAAATACAACTGGCGGTTTTTTGAAATGAAATCCACTATTTTGGAAACACAAATAAAATACTTTGAAATCCAACAAACATTTGAAATTCAAAATGATGCTTTTTGAATTTCAAATAACTATTTGGAAATAAAACTGACACTGAAAGGTATTAACAATTTTTTAGTAGCAACTAAGTTGTCGTTATAAACATTAAACACCCAAAAAATACATCCTTATTTTCCAGACGAAATTTACAAGCAATGGCTTGCACTGAGATACGAGTACCTCACCCTGACTCCAGAAGTCGAGCATCTCCTGAAACACCTCAGGAAGTCGTACCTGTTGGCTTTGATCACGAACGGTCCATCCCATGCCCAATGGGAGAAAGTGGATAAACTCAACCTCAGGCCATACTTCGACCTGATCCTGGTTTCCGGTGACTGGCCTTGGGAAAAGCCAAACCCCGAAATATTCATGGAGGCGTGCGGAACCCTCGCTGTGGACCCCGAACATTGCATCATGATAGGAGACAAGTTAGAGACGGATATTTTGGGGGGAAATAACGCCAAACTGATGTGTACTGTTTGGGTACCTTTGGGTAAAGACCAGCTCCACAAAGAGGACCCTCTACCCGATTTCATCATGGAGAAAGTAACAAATTTCAGCCATTTGCTACCTCAAATTATCAAAAGAAAATTGAAAATGTTCAGTAATTTATCACTGGTGGATGTCGATGAGGGGAACAGTAATGGGAGTGATGGTAGCTGATATAAGCTGACAATATATCACATATTCAGATTTTTTTAAGATTTTTCTCAGAGATGTGATAAAAATTCAGAGGCTCGATGAAAAGTGCAATTATTTTGAATCTGAATATAATGTAGATAGATGGATGAATCTCTAGTGACTGAAATCAATTTACACTGGATATCTCCAAAAGGTTGGGACATACGATTGTGGGTATAGACAAGTTGGGTTAAATCTTTTTATTTTCATCTCTGTTCAGCTAAGTCCCAACCTTTTGGAGACACCCTGTATCATTTCTCAGGAACTCAGTTGTTCACTACGATTCCGATGTGTTCTGATATATTTCAGAACCGTGTATAAATGAAACAATTTCCAAAATTTAATTGATTCACGTATCATATAGGTCAGAAAACCTTGTTAGGATCATTTTTGTAAGTGAATTGTCTGCCATCCGAACATCATATTTCAAAATGTAGTTTTGTGACTGTATAATGTATTTTGTTGTTGTATTGATTTAAATAAAGACATTTGGGAAATTAAAGTTTTTTGATACATATAATTTAATAATAATTATTGGTATAGGTAGGTACAAACTTTCATGTCCATGCACATTCAATGTTAGTCCACTAACAGTACATACCGTAAAACATACACTTAAGATTTCACAATACAAAACCTACTTAGAAACTACTTTCGAAATCAAAATTATTCAAAATGCAACATTTCCATTTCAAATCATTTCGATGACGAGTGTACAAATTATTAGCACTTCACCAGTTGGCCTGAAGGGGCAAAATATACATATTTGAGAGTACCTAAAAATTTTTGATAATATAATATCTGAATCAATATCATACATGGCAAAAATAAAACCACAATAAATAACTATTTATGAATTTTCACAATATTCTACAGGCATTTTTAAGGACATTTTTCTTTTTTTTTTGCTTATGGGGTCGTAGTACTATGGTTCCATTATTTTTGGACGTATGACTAGGGCTAAAAGTACCTGAAATAACAAATTATAATTATTAAAAAACACTATTGTCTGGGACAAGTGGCAGAAAAATATTTGAATTTCCATATGGCACATTTCGAATTGTGCATGATTGAACAGTACCTACGAACTGTTGTTTGTGCAATTGTTAGACAAACAACGGCATGATATATTGATTTATTGGGTTGATTTTTGTACGAAAACAAATCTTGGTTGTCAAACGATAATTACGATCGGAGCACATTCGTCTCATTGTACCTATTTGGTTATATTTTTCAGTAACAATTTCTCTAAAATAAAAATGATTCAGGATCTACGACATCTGGTTTTCACATCGTCAGGCTCGCGTAGCTCATTACACTAGCGCCGGCCAGCCGATATTGGTTTGACAATCACAAAATAATTCAGGCAGGTGCTTCTCATCTCTCGATCTCCATAGATCTCCAGATGCAAGTTGGATTTCGTAAATAATTAATTTGACAACAGCAAATGACAGTTATTGTCACAGGTGCCAATGTTTTTATCAAATCGTGGATATACGAAAATAACTCAATCGCCCCTCTTGCACCGTGCCGTATCATAGTGACCAAAGCGGACGAAAAGATCAATAAAAAAATAGTCGATTTTCCATTCGGATATTAGTACATGAAATATAATTTTTTGTAGTGGTCTACAAAAAGACAAATCTGTTCCAAATTTCAGAAATTAGTAAGAATAAAAAAACGGAAAAGGGTGTGCACCATGAGTCTGTCTGTGGCTCCCGGTGTAGATTATCGAATATATTGAAAACGATGCACTTACTAATGGTGAGAGAGTCAGGAGTGAAGGTGGCTGGGGCGGCGAAGTAGTCGTAATCCCTAGGATCCCGAAGTTCGGCGAGGCACTTGGACGCGAGATGTCTGAAGACGGCGACGACGTTGAGGTCTTCCTTCACAGAGGTGCGAATGAGGCGGCAGCCGAGGGCGCGAGCCAACAGGTCCGCTTCCTCCCTGAAACGAATGGAAATCAGTGGGTACGTTGTAAAGGAATAGCAACACTGTTGAATACCGCCTCCATTATATAATGATCCTTTTCATTGCTTTCTACTCATGAAAAATACAGACACATTCGATTATTATTATTATCATTATTATTATTATTATTATTATTATTATTATTATTATAATTATTATTATTATTATTATTATTGGAAATTGGAAAAAGTATGAGAAATTATGACTGAGCCATGTGGATATACAGGGTGTTTCGAAAAGAGGTGCTACGATACGTAGCATAAATAAGTTGTTCAATAAATTCAGTCAAATGCATTTTAATTTTCTCATCATGATTCTTCGTTCAATTTATAACTCAAGAATAATGTTATTGTTTTGGTTTTAAACCAGCATCAGTTAAAACTTCATCATGTTCAAATCGAAATATTTCGAAAACGGTACACACTATCGAATATCATCAAGAGTATCTTTTTGGAGAGAAATTGAATGATGTTCAAACTCACATAAAATTCGGAGTAGAAAATCTAACCTCAACAAAGTTATGTTTGAATATACTTGGTACGAACCGTGTAACTAGCGCCTTCAATGAGAAACACACATAAAAATAAATTCATGCGATTTGTCTGCTTCAAAAACATATTCATACGAAACTATATACCAATGAGCCAGTAGTTTCGACATAATCGTAAAAAAATGTGTGTACACTTTTTTTCAAGACCCTGTATCTGAATACGTATGACGTTACAAAATTTTTTTACTGAGCAAACCCAACTTATTATGCAGTATTCTACGTACCCTAGCAACGGGGTCACCATTTTATTGTATAATAAATAAGATGTCTCAAAGAGGTCTTTACAAAAATCTACTACTTAATTTCTCAGGCCCAAAAAATACCATTGAAGCAAACAACCTTGGTACAAAGTTGCTGAGTTTGGGCGCTGACTACTCATGAGAATTTACTCATTCTATGGAAGTAGAATTTGTTTTTTTCATTGAATGGGCGTCTGAAACTTGTCATTGTAGAAGAAAGTGGTACTTTAGAAGAAAAAGGTACTTTTCATAAAATTTGATTATTCTCATGGTTTTGACAAAATCCAGAGCATAGTAAATAAATAAATTCAAATAATTTTTTTTAAATGAAAAATAAAATTAAATTTTATCAAGTGTTCCTTTTTTGTAGGAAAGAATAGCGTAATCCAAATTCCATACTCGCTCCCTTTTCTTTTCATTAGCGTAGATGTTTTAGATGTTTATTTACTGAAAAACCAAGTTCTACGCCCATGGAATAATATTCATGATGATCGTGATACGGGTTTAATGGATGCCCTATAAAGCTATGCCAACGTAGCAAAATTGAAAGAAATCTCATGATCCGTTTCAAAGTTATGAAGCTAAAACGATTTTAAAATTGTAATTTCAAGCCGTCTAGCGAACAAAGTAAGAAACTTTGTAGTAATAATTATGGTCATTTTACTGTTTCGAAGTATTCTTCAGCTTTTCTCTGGGATTTTCTCTCCTCGTTTCTGAAAAATAAAGTAGAAGTTATTGAAAATTATTCCAATGTATTGGTAACAGGAATTCCCCCGTCTGCCGAATTCTCACTTTTCCAAAAAACGGAAATATTGAAAATATTTTGCGAAGATAAAGTGTTCTAATTGTGTTGAGAACGGGAGCAGATTCGTTCCCGAAACGTCCACTGAGATAAGTGAAAGTTTTTTTTTTTATTTATTTCATTTATTTTATTTTCAATTTTTTGGAAAAACAAGGTGTCACTGACAAATAGAGAATTTCTCTTTGAGGTTTCTAAAGGTTTAATTTCAAGCGCTGTGACATTTTGGGGCAGATCACAAATCTGTCCCTGAATAATTTCTACTTTATTTTTTAGAAACGAGGAGAGAAAATCTCACAGAAAAGCTGAACAATGAATGTACCACCTCCTCGAATAACTTACAGACAGTACTAATACTATATGTTTTTTTTTCAAAGATTATAAATATATGAGCGATCCAATTTCTTATAGCTGAATAGATTGGCGACCGTTGAATATGATTTCTGTTTTTGATTAGCGGGAATTGAGTCGAAATGTTGAAGAAAACTAATTGTTAAATTGTCGACGTTTCGAAACTTTATTGTTTCATCTTCAGGACACTGAAGTATAAAAACAAGAACAGACATATTAAAATAATATTCTAGAATGTGGGTTGTGATAAAAACGAAATAAATTATGTGAAATAACAATAGTTGAAAATAGAACACTAAACACTTTACAGAAAACAACATTGATGGGTACTCACATTTAGGGTGGTTTTTCAGGTTCAAAAATGATGGAATAAATAAATTCGACATTAAGTATAAATACATATACAGGTTCATAAAAGACCTTAACACAGACACGAACCCGAAGAAATGAACAAACTAAACTGTCGTTGAAACGGTTCAATGTTGTTTTCTGTAAAGTGTTTGAAGTGTTCTATTTTCAATGATTGTTGATAATGTACATAATTTATTTTGTTTCCATCAAAACCCACATTTTAGAATATTATTTTAATATGTCTGTTCTTGTTTTTATACTTCAGTGTCCTGAAGATGAAACAATGAAATTTCGAAACGTCGACAATTTAAAAATTAGTTTTCTTCAACATTTCGACCGAATTCCCGCTAATCAATAAAAGAAACCAATTTCTTATGTTGACATATTCTATTTGAAAGTATACTCACGGATTAACAACGCTTTGATCGATGAGATCTATCTTATTCTGTACAATCACAGTTGGTATTTCTCCACATTCGTTCTCCACCTGCAAAACATTAACATGTTAATACCACTTGTCCTCACACAACATATGATTTCGTTCATGAATGTTGATTACAATAGGTGCCTGCTGATTCACAAATTATTTCCCGAGCGAACAAAAGATATATAAATCTTATCGGAGTGATTTCAACACGTCCCACTCAAGTTGGAAACTAGACAAAATTCATAAAGTTTTAGTAAAGGATTCAAATGAAAGATGTTTTCGTCTTCATCGTCTGAAATGTCAATCATTTGTTTTGGATGCTGATCTGTTTATCATTACTAGTAATATCGGTGAAAACAGGGTAGAATCTGAATTCGATTAAAATAAAAACTCGTTTAGCTCAGGCTAAACAAGTACATCCGAAGGATAATAAGATGGACCAGTTTGTCCTAGGCCAAACTATAGTAGCTATATCCGGAGAGTGAAGGATGCATTAGTGTGTCCTAGGCCAAATGAGTTTGGAACGATATGTTTCCGCCAGGTATGCTAAGTATTGAATAGTTCATTGAGTTCCTCATTGACAATCCAGTAAAAAAAAATATCGCAAATGAACAAAATAACCTAAGAATGCCTGCCAGAAAGATAACGTTCCGGGTCCCAAACTCGTTTGTCCTAGAACAAATTACTTCATCTTATCACTCTCCGGATATCCTAGGACTACTTTGTCCTAGGATAGTTAACATACATCCGCTGTGTTTTCGCAAAGAATTGAAATTCATTTTCTCGGACACCCTGATGTCTATGATGATGAAAATCTTAACAAAAATGTTTCAAGTGATCCTGATTCAGATTACGTTAATATTGTTTGTGGAAAAATCTTTCATTTTGAAATTTGAGTCCATAAAACTGATCGAAGTTGGCCACATATACCCCAACAATAAATTCACCCCCTTTTGTTGGGAGATCATTCCGAATACCAATATAAAAAGATTTTAGAAAATGGATCGAATAATGAGAATGTAGTGAACGTACACGGAATGAAGCAGATGCAGAACTGAATGTCACTGCGCTTGAAATCAAACCTTTAGATACCTCAAAGAGAAATTCTCTATTTGTCAGTGACACCTTGTTTTTGAAAAATTTGGAAATACAGATATATTTAATAAGAATAAAACCTCTACTTATATTGGTGAGCGTTTCGGAAACGAATCTGCTCCCGATAATTAGGCGAGTTTCGGAAGCATGCAAGAGGATAATAGCCATTATACGCGAGTGGAAGTCTATAATTCATCTACGACTTCCACAAAGATTTAGCCAAAAGATAAGTAGAGGTTTTATTCTCATTGAATATATTTGTACTTCCAAATTTTTCAAAAACAAGGTGTCACTGACAAATAGGGAATTTCTCTTTTAGGTATCTAAAGGTTTAATTTCGAGCGCAGTGACATTTTGGGGCAGATCACAAATCTGTCCTTACTACAATTATATTGAAAAAATTTCAAATAACTTCTACTCTATTTTTTGGAAACGAGAAAATCCCACAAAAAGCTGGAAAATGAATGTACCACCTCCTCGAGAAACTTACAGACAGTATTTAAATAACAATAAATTTTGTCATGACCAACATTACCAGAACCTCTGCCAAGTGGTGTATTTGTGATAAAATATAATATGTATCATATTTATGATGGAGAATGACTCACTTACCTAGAAAAACAAAAATATTCGCCAAATAAACTTAGATGTGGGTATGTTGACATAAATATATCTTCTATATGTGGGAAATGAGTATAGGTGAAGAATTTATAGCAGGACGTTTAACAAACACAAAATAATTCTGATGGTTTCAGAATAACCATGAATGCATGAATGATGAATTATTTAGGACGTTTTCAAATGATCAAGAACGACCTCGATCTTCTATCGAGTTCAGTGACATAAATTTAAATTTTTCATAGCATTTTGACGATATCATCGATAGGGAAATGATTTGGAAAAACCATACTTAGTCTACAATTGAAACCTCAACCCTAAGGGAAATGTCACGATATCAATGATATTTCAATGAGAATATTATATCAGTTTATTCTTCAATGAGCACATATCAATTATAGCAATTATTCTCGGGAATGAAGATTCAGGACCGAGCCGTGGGCGAGTTTCGGAATCATCCAAGAGAATAATAGCCACTATACGCGAGTGGAAGACTATAATTTATCTACGACTTCCACGAAGATTTGGCCAAAATGGGAAATAAATGACGGTAGTCATATCATTGATGAGGGTTGATTCTGAATGACCAAAGTTAACTTTCTCCCTACACGCTCATCTCAGTTATTATGAAAAAACCATGTATGGTTTGAAAATAATGCTATGGAAAATATAATTCAACGAATTGGAATGAAAATGTTATAATCAGATGATCACATCGTTGCAATGAAAAGAATAATAATAGAAAAATTCACAACGACGAGAATCGGACTCAGCTCCATTAGCCCTATCTGGAAGCCGGCACGCAGTGCTAAAGGACATACCTATTTGAAATTTTTCAACTTCTCGACCACCTTATTGTTGACTTTATCTACTTTATATATC
Organism: Gastrophysa polygoni; assembly: GCA_963576655.1. Taxonomy (NCBI): domain Eukaryota; kingdom Metazoa; phylum Arthropoda; class Insecta; order Coleoptera; family Chrysomelidae; genus Gastrophysa; species Gastrophysa polygoni. The sequence goes on from OY755087.1 coordinate 17,347,529, forward strand.
ATCACATATTAAGATACATTTGTTACAAGATAAACATTGTCGAGAGGATCGTTGGTAGTTATATTTCAACTTAATTACTCTTGAAATCATCGTAGTGTTTGTGTGTGTTTTTGTGACAGCAAAAACTGGCATAGACGTACGTCATAAGAACCTAAACGTTTGAAATTTGCAGCATGATCATTGGTGACAACACGCAGCGATCCTGAAGTCCAGGATTGCAAACGAAAGTTTTCGATCTTCGACAATCATATGTGGAAAATTAATGAACTTCAGTTACTTTCCTCGAATCTCAAGATTGAAATATATAAAAATCTGTGGGTAATACGACCCTTGTTCTCAGTAAGTCCTTGATGATTCTATACCTTGAGTTTCCACGAATGTGCAGCCTCGAAAGAGTCCCTATCCACAGTAGAGAAAGCCAATACGCAGGCTTGCGCTCCCCTGTAGTAGGCCTTGGTAATGGCGTCGAATTCTTCTTGTCCGGCGGTGTCCCACAGCATCAGTCGCACCTCTTCCCCGTCTACTCTGAATAATAGAAGAACATTCAAATGATCGGAGACCCAAAACTAAATATACAGCAGAAACAGCACTTGCTTCATAAATATCGTCAGTGTTCAAAACCGTTTTTAACAGAGTTATACATATACTGGGTGGACCGATGAAAACGAAACAAGGTATTTTACTGAGAGATCAAGAAACTGACATTGAAATAAATGATCATTTATGTAATCTTGGATAGGACAGGATTAAAAAAAAAAAAACACATAAGGCACTTCTTAGATGAACATCGTTCTAACTACAAAATGAGAAACAGTGATGAAAGGGAAAAAAGCGTTACTTTCCATCACTAGCCGATTATTTTCATAAACGTGTTTTCACGAGAAATACTGCATTGAATTCCAAAAACAAGCTAGCGTTGGTATGAGTTTTCGATTACCTTCAAAATGATGTATCACTTGACCCCTTATCCCATTGGAGATTCAAGGGTTGGAGCTCACCCCTCCGAGGAGTTTGAAGTGAAAAAGTTGGAAATGGCCAACAGAAAATCTATTCACCTAGTCACACTAACACATATGACCAGTGCATTTCAAGAAGATTATCGAATCTGAATCTGAATTCTGAATGAAGATTTATTGAAAAAATGAACATACAAAAAATTTAAAATAATACTCGATACTTAAACGTTGGTTTATATGGATGAAGGATCCTTAATTTTTGTTTGAAAAACGAAAATTTCTATCTTGCCAACCCGCAACAAAATTATCAGATTATACGGGGACTCGTATGTATACCTCTACATGACGACCTTTCCGGTTTCCCATTTTTCTGCACTCAAAATCAATCAGATTTTTTCTGTGTAATCGAGTGAAAACTTAATAAAATAGTTAAACCAATCAATACGTCCATATTTGTCGCTCAGCTGTAGTGTTCGCAGATTGTTTTTTGAATATCCGCCTACCCACTGTATTCGAGCTGAATTTTGAACAATGTATTCCACTCATCAGGTGGACGCATAAGAATGGTTGTAGTTATAAGATGATATGGTAAGACTCTGGTATACATCAGTCTCAATACAGGAAGAAGGAAACAATCGGTGTTTAATTCTCATTCGGAAAAATGGGAGAATTCTACTGGCATGCTGACTGCCCATTATTAATATAATTTCGTAATACTGGTTGTTTGCAGTCAGCCTATGTTAGCAAACTCGGATCGGCTGGGAATTCAATTAAAATTATTTATCATCCTGTCCGACAAAGTTACGGAATAGTGGATTTTCAATCAACTAGAAATAATAGAACTGGTTCATGAAGAAAGATGTAAAGCCGTGAAACATATATTCGAAAAGATCTAATGAATGCTTACACTTGTTGAACTAGGTTCCTCATGAAATATTCAACATCCTTGATATATTTCGGAAGGTGAGCAAATTTATACATGTTGGTTCAGGCACTTTCTTGCTCACTATAGCAAAAGCTAGTACTTGATGCTATGGTAAATACGATAACGTGGCGACTTTCATTCGAAATGTCTTATATTTTCCAATACAATTTTCATTCAACACTCAACTCATTTCATCTTCAGACAACATGAATGGATATTATTATTGTATTGTCTTCTTAAATACGCTTTATTCAAAAATCTGATTTCTATAGCAAGAATCTGTTTAATCCTGATTCAATCATCAATAACAGAGGTCCTTTACAAAAGACCTGCCGACCTTTAAGAATTTAACATCAAATATAAGAATTATAGGACCCCAAAAATGTATGATTCTTCGAATTCTGGTGCTAATGATCCTAGCAATCGATACACTTTAATTCAAGAAAAAAAACAGAGGTTCTCAACCTATCTGGTCCATTGAGTCCGTCAGTTATAGTTCTAATTATAGTTACAAATCTAATTTCTGATGACGTAAAACATCCAATCATAACAAAAACGATAGCTGATCACATTAGCACTTTTGCTAATGATTATTTTGTGTTATCGTGAAAATATTATTTCATTTTTGACGATATCAATCAGTATTTACGCAACGCAACTTTTTGAGATATTGCTCGACTGGAGTTCCAACTCCTTATCCCCAGCCGTTAGGAAAAGTTTGTCTTCTGCCTACTTGATTATATCGAATTTTAATACCTTACTAAGACTAAGGCTTCCCAAATTCGAACGAAGATGGTGCCACCCCTCGATAGTTATCTTGGAAACTCTGGAAAACACGATTTGAATATCATGAAACATGATAGCAGAAACTGAGCAGATCGACGATCGTATCGCCATCTATACTCAAACGGTACGACCTTAGTAAGGTTGTTTGACAGGTCTACATGTGTTGGAAAGAACAATTTTATACATATATTGGTCAAAAAATAGTATGACCAAATCAAGAAGTTTGGGAAATACTACATCAGAATCAAGTATAGATCAGTCTTTGATTTGGGGTTTGCAATCTTGAGCAAATCTTAGTGGTTTGCGGTCCCAGCCATATTTATAAAGGGGTCTCTGAATCAAGAAAGGTTAAGAACCGCTGATCTGTTGAACAAAATTTGTTTTCTTTGATCTTAAAAACGTCCCAGTATACCTTTATATATACATTTATGTGCGTAAAAGATACATACGCATCCGCTAAATAACTGTGCTTTTGAAAGGATTGAATTCGTTACTCACTCAATTTGTCTTTCTAAAAAATCTACTCCTATTGTTTTCTTGTAATCCTTGGTGAAGGTTCCTTTGCAGTATCTTTGGATCATGCTTGATTTGCCTACTCCACCATTGCCCACTATAACCACCTGGAACAAATGAGATCACAAATCACAGTCAAGTGAATGATATCATTATAATATTATGGAGCTTATTACACGAATATGTCCCAGAAGTTAGAATATTCATAAAAATATTAGTGGTTTATGCCTTTTCGAAAGGCGTATACATGTCATTGTGGCTGTTTTGTGTGTCAACAGATATACTCTAAGGTGTCATGTTCTTTTGAAAATGCGAGAAAAAGTGATTTTTAAAAAGAACACGATATATTCGAGTAACTTGAAAATGATGTTGAAAATGATTTATGTTTGGTTCAACGTACTCAAAATGAGCTCCCCTCCCACCTACGTTGACCTTTCCTTCAAGATTTGGAACACCCTGTAGATAAGACACCCCTCTGAAAACTTTTTTCATTGTTCGATTTGTGCAAATGATATAGAGCTTCAATTTCGGCTTCAACACACCTCTGTGGTGCCGAAATCCAGAATGAAATTCAAAATTTCTCAATAATCCAAAGACATGTGTATATATTTTTTTTGTCAAATGGAATTTGATTGACGCCAATTGGTTTATTATATTTTTCATTGGATTTTACCAAATTTCCACCAAAGACATTATGCGTTCTGGAGAACGTTATGTGATTACATTTTTGAGCATTCAGTAGTTAGTTTCACAGTGATTTTGCATTCTAATAAAGTCTGTCTGCAAGTTCAAGCCGTCTGTGTTATTTTTGATAGTTTTGAAAACTTTTAGATTATCTCCATACAAACAGAACTCAGAATATAGAGAACATTCGCTGTTGTCATATTTATGAGAAGAGAAAACAACAGAGGGGTCCAAGGTGTGAACCCTGAGGTACTCCAGACGTAACTTTGCTGTACTCCGAAAACCAACTATTCAAAGTACAGTTTGCGTTCTATCCCTTATATAACTTTCTATCAATCTGAGCAAGTATTTCATATAGTTTTTCGGGGATTAATATGCATCATGAAAGAGAAAGATATTCATACTGGGATTTGAGTTCCTTTCTATCTAATGATAATACTCTAATAGTATACAAGCCATCAGATCATTCTAGTGAACTAGACAACGGATCACTTCGAAAATTTACATAGCAGTGGCAACTTTGATATCTCAAATGAAACGCCCTGTGTATATAATGACAACACAAAATACTAAGGAAAGTCAAACTACTTAGTTTGTCCGTCCATTTGTCAAATTGATGATAGTATTAGGGGGCCCAATGAGGGCTGAGAAGACTACTTGAGTGACAATCTGAAGAAGTGTCAGCAATGACCCAGAAGGTATTCTTGAAGGAGCGGTAAAAGCCTGATCACTCAGACAGTCAAGTGCGTCACCTCTTCATTTGTTTTGCATGTATGTCACCGGTCAAATTGAAATGTTCACACATCAGATCGTGACCTCCATGGTACACTAAACAAATACTTATATCGGTTCTCAAATTCCGTATGCCACTTGAAAAAATATGTATATTCAAAGAGATTCTCGTAGGCATCAAGTGTGAGTATATACCTGATTACAGGTAATTACATGTAAATATTCGATGACCTAACGGGTCATTCATATCATTTACAGGGTCGAACAATACTGACGTTCTCGAGTCTTCGCTATTGAATTGATTATTATTGATTATTTACGAAAATTATTTTAGATTGCTGAATCAGTAATTATCCTATGTTGAGTAGAACTTTTATTTCAAACTCTCAGAGACGCCGATGAATAGGAAAGTAATTCTTCCGATGATCATACCAAACTACCTGCAATAAATGAAATTTTTTCCAAAAACTAACAACTTGACTCTCATTTGGTGCTTCTACCCCATCATGAAACAGGTACCGCGAGTGATAGATACTTATATTATCCACGTACATTGATCTGATAGAAGTATCAACAAAATTTAAAAATAATTTATTATTACAGTAATAAAGTTAGATTTGATTACTATTTCCTGAAAATACGTATCCTGGTTCATTAAATATTGTTTATTATTTCATTGTGTTGTCGATACGGTCAATAAAACATGTATTTTGGCACTCATTAACGTTATTGAAGTGTTATTGAACATCGTCAAATGGTCTTGCATGGTAAAACCGTGGATTTATTTTTTTTTCTATTTTTGTTCATAAATTTTCAGTAGATCCCAGGCGCCTATAAACCTTTACTTCAATAGGGGGGGGGTAGGATTCCGGAAGATATGGAATAGGTGGAAAGGAAAACTTGTGATCAAAGTTTACAAAGATTTCAAAAAAAAAACTTCTCAAGCTCAAAATAAGATCACTTAATTTCAACAAAAATCAACAAGTGAATCTCCAAACTAGCTACTTACATTCACATAATAGATAGATAGATAGACAGGTAGATAGATTATAATCATAAAAATCGAACTGAAATATATAATATGAAATTAGCTTCCTAACTCATGTTTATTGATGATTGTGGAAACCTCAACAATAATTATGTAATAAAATCCAATTTGCGATATTTTGCGTAACTGCTTAACTATATCGGTTTATAATTTTGTCGATATCTAAGTATATCTCTATATGAGTATGTGGATTGAATTCAAACATGAAACTATGACCATGAATTATTATTCTGATCCGAAATGCGCAGGGTCCACTACTACTACAGATTGGAGAATGTTGCTTCTATGTTAATTCTTTAAGGCTGCACGATACGGTATAGAAATAGAAGACTTCTTGAAAAAAAAACGTTGTAACGGTAAGATTTGTTTTTGTAAATCTCGAATTTTCTCTGGTTATATCGTCTTCTTTGGGAGAGGGTAACTACTTCCATTAGCCCCCTCCCCCTTGTTCAAGAGCATGGTAAATTTTCTCGTGAATCTTTAAACTCATTTCGGCACCATCAAGAATAGAAAAAAAAATAATGATGTGGCACCTTCCAGGAACGTGCACGATAGTTTTATTATATTTGTTACAATGTTTATTATTTTGAGCAGCATCTCTTTTTGAGATACCTTGTATATTTTCTTATCGCTTGATGAAAGAAAATAATGAATCATTTCTCGTTCTCGCCCATCTGACCAGTACGAATTACTATGTATTTAGTCAGCAAAAAAACGAGTCACTTTTATCGAAGCAACAAGCAACGTTATATCGGGACTACCGCATTTTTCACATTCTTCAGCTCTATCTCCATCTGCATCACATGCAATCAATGCAATATTATTCGTTTGCTTGATGCGGATTGCGAAGCAGGTAGTACCTAATAGTGGAATTATTGTCACTCGTGGTCATTAGCACGATTTTCATAAGAATGGTGAACTGCAGTGCACTATGATGGCATAATAGTTACGAAACTCCCTAGAAGATGGCGACATTTTTGCAGATTTTTGTAAACTCAGTTGATGGTTTGAGATTGCAATCATGTAGTTTAATCATTATCTGAGGGGTAACCTGAATTACGACTTCTGAATCAACGTTTTTTAAAACACTGATTACGCAATTATCAATGATACTGATTTTCATTTCATTCATTTTTGTGTCGCCATCTAACAACTGATATATGAGTGATTTCTCGATATAAAGATAAAATGCTGTTATCAAGTAACCTGTACGTTAGAGCTGCACCAGAACAAGAAAAAAGAGGTTGAATTGTTTCAGGAATGTCTAAAACGATAGAAACAGTTATTTTCCTAGTAAGTGCGCAAAGTGATACTTCTCCGCAGGCAATTTTAAGGATGAGTTCAAGAAAAGGTAAGGTCATGTTAAAACAAAAAAATGAGAGAAAGTTTGGGTGAATGTAGCGTTGCATGTTCAACGCCATCTAATGGCAAAAAGACTGAGGTAAGTTTCCGATTGCCTACCAAAAAACAGAAAAATCTAGACCTACTCTCGAAAGTTTTGACTGACTGATGAGGTCTTTGGTGGGCCGAAACAGATCTGTCTGGCTTTTGCTCGACGAATTGGAAATTTCTTTGACCGATATCTTTCAACAAAAAATTGAATAACAATGAAAAATGATAAAAAAAATCGAATTATTTGGTTATAACATTCATAATTTTTACGCACGAAAATGCAAGCGGAAAACTACTTTGCACACACGAAAAAACGTTCCACTTTGACCTTTCGTTTCTATGTTTTCACTTTCAACTAGTTGATTTCTTTCCCTACTTACATTACGGAATTGTTTTGTTTTCTTAGCATACAGCAACAAGTGCCCTTCAACTATTTTCACTAATTTGTTCTCAAACTATTATATTTCACTGAAATATATTACGAAGTCCATAATTTTTGATTTCCTCCTATTGACTGAATTGAATCCAAGACGCTGGTTATTGTTGCTTCCGTAAAGGCCTGCATATAAGCTGTTTTCCCATGCACGAAACAAATTGACCTACAATCTGAATACTAATGCTCCAAACTTATATTTGGTACTTGATTTCTTTTTACATCGATTCGTGCCCAATGACTTTGCACTCATTGGAATGATAATAAATTGAAAATCCTTTCTCCTCAACGTAACTTAACGTTGAAAGATGCCAACACGCCTCATTTTGATTCATTAGGATGATCGTTCAATTGTAGGTAGGAACGTGCACAAATGACTTTGAGGTGTGAAAGCTATCACGCAGAGTAGAAAACCAATCTGTAGAACAATGCTTGTTGCGTTTTTGTGAAATAATAATGAATAAGTGCTGCATTGAGGCTTTTGAGATTAGTCGTTGTTGGTAGGTATGGTTGTTGTTAATAAATATGTACGTGCTTTCTCTCCTCAAGTTCTCAGAAACTCTCATATACGGTCATAATTTTATTGTAGGTACCTATCGATATTGAAACAAATGTTACATCATTGTATTGAATAATTTTATATTCTCTCGCAGCCCATGACCTAACTCTATAAGTTCTATAAATCAGTATAAATTCAAAAGAGTAGACTTTCACATCGTGACAAATTTGTGGAAATAATGTGAATTGAGTCAGGAGGCAAATCAAGGTGCAGTACCTGAAGAATGTACTGGGTGTTACAGAACAATGGGATCAAACTCCTAGGAGTTATTCAGTGCAACAGTAGTCCCATGTCCGGAAAAGTGTCACTTTTGTACATGATATCATCACAACAATTGTTCAAAATGTCTTCCTCCAACCTGAATACACCGATTTGAACGTCGCCCATGATTTCGGTGGACTTGACTAAATATTTGATCCTCGTTTGGAATGATTTCAAGATGTAATTTGTCCAATTAGGTCTTGCTCTGTTTCTACTGGAGTTTCGTAGACCAAAGACTTTACACAGGGAAAAATCAGCGGTTTGGGCACCGTAGGATTGCCAGAGATGGAGCAGTTTCTTGGCCTCCTAAGTCACCCGATTTAACGTCGTTAGATTTTTTCCTGTGTAAAGTCTTTGATCTACGAAACTCCAGTAGAAATAGAGCAAGACATAATTGGACTAATTACAACTTGAAATCATTCCAAACGAGGATCAAATACATGTACAAAAGGCAAAAATTAAATGCATCAAATCTTGTACAGGCAATTCATCGTCTTTCTAAATTTCAACGCGTCTTAGGGCCGTAGTGCCATAGTGACACTTTTCCGGACATGGGACCCACTACTCAAATGTTTTCATGTAGTTATTTATGTTGTAAAAAAGTCAATGATTCACTATCCAGTTTGATTTGGCTTACCTTCAGGGCAACTTCTAACTCCTCCTCCCTCATTATTTAGGCACGTGGCCCGTACCCCCTGGAAAGGGGTCCGGAGCTCATCGTTTTTCTGCTATTATCGGAACCCTGAAAAATTAAGAAAAAATAGTATTATGTTCTTTGAATTAGTGAAAAACATTCTAGTTATATCATCGAAAACATATCGTGCATATTTGAAACAACGACGCATGAGATATGTTCTATGGGTTTATCCTCGGGTTTATTGAGGAATCTAATAACTTAGTTGAATTAATAGTTTAGGTACATGAGGAAAATTATGAGTACCTATTTAGTCTAACTGTAATCAAAAAGAAATGAAAAAGAACTCTCTTAATGGTATCATGTGATTTTCCGATGCTTGATATATTTACATTCCTAATGTACATACTAGTAGTTAATTAGACATTTGTTCGGATTCCGATGGAGGTCACTATACTATATTATATTAAACATTAAACATACATAGATACGGTGCCAATCAGCCAGATAAAAGGAATACGATATTTCCTTCATACAGAGTATTTGCGAAAAAAACTGACGCGTCTATTTTTCCTGCCAATGCATTTTTCTCTGGTCAAAAATATACAAAATGATTTATTCCAGTGATTTCCATTACCATTTCAACAATACATTAGCGAGTTGTCTGCTACTGGATTTCCATTATGCTTGATAAACTGGTTACGTAGCTATCTATAATAGACAACAATTGGGTAAAATTAAAATGTGGTTTCGAATTCTGTCTTTTCCACATCAAAGGGGTGCCCTGTTTTTCAACATCTTTATCAATGACATCAACTGATTGTAAGAGGAAGATCCCAATTCCTTGCAAAATAGTCAGAATCAAATTTTAATGTATGCATTACTCTTAGGACAGCTATAACTCAAAACGAGTATTATTATGATGATAAGAGTCTCGTCATTTGAAGAGTATTATTTGATGAAAAACTTGCATATGTTCGCAGCATATAAATTCAACTTTATGGAATTGTTCTTTGAAAAACACATTAAATTCTTGTCTCCAATACCTCTCCTGCCTGGAATCCTCATTATGAGGTTCATATCCATCATCTCGAATTTTGAGTGTTGTCATCTTCTCAAAACTGGTTTTTGATATATTGGATGGAATATTCATAAATATACTCGATAAGGAAGGGAAAGATTCTCGGAAATATTTGTCGTGTGGTTGGTAACCCATTAGAAGTGCTTCTTGAATTGATTTATTGTGTGTCCGCCAATATAATGTGGCAATTTTTTTTATACGGTCAAATTCCGACTGACGAAGAATCCACTCCTCGACAAGGCTGGAATTATTGGTGTTATTTATAGACGACATAAGGTTAGCGGTGTCTGATGATTGCCTGCAGCCTCAGGCAAGTATCGAATCTGTAAAGACATCAGAGTACATATGCCAAAAAATAGACATATGTGCTTCTTCCCATGTTGTTCCATGCGTTGACCTGTATTATTTGTAAATATTCCCACAGGTGGTATTCACGATATATACTATGTGAAATTATTGAATTTTTCATCAGTTTTTGTCCACAAATTCAAGAATTAGGGACGGTTACATACCTTTTTCTGTTATTCTAACGTTTGGTTAACTGTTCTGATTAAGATGAAAATTTTAGAATATTTCTCGTTTCAACATTGCTAACGAAACAAAAAGCTTGCCTCAAATTTATTCATAAACATCGGAGTGTAAAATTTTCTGCATCATTTCAAACATTGGATTTTACACGGAACTATAGAAAGGCCAATATTTTTTTCATTTTCATTCTCCTAGTTACACCTCAGAATTTTAGATAATTCCGAGTTGTGAAGATAATATAATATTCCGACTTGTAACTCGGAATTTTAATATTCCCAGTTGTAACTCGGAATTTAGTAATAATTAGTAATTTCATCGGCTGTATTATCGAAAAAAAACACAATGTTTCATCTGTCAAAAATACCATATCCATCAACTGTGTACTCAATTTTGATGAATAAACTCTGCGACAATTCAATTCCTGAATGAAACATGAAGACATCGATGATCACCGTTTCTTCGACACAGGTTTAACTAGGTCTCGAGAATCGATGCATTAATTCGATTTTTTGAGCGCTGACTTATTCGGCAGTCACTGAAAACAGTTAATCCCGTATATATAATAAGCATGTATACGAGAGGTCAAATCATTAAAACTCCGAGACTACCTTTTCCATAAAAAAAGAATTATCACATAACTGTCATGTGTAGGCAACTTTTTTGCTTTATCAAATCATGATGTGGTGGATAGTCAATTAGGAACACGAAGAAATACCTGAAGATCAAAGATTCTTGCTAATGATTTAATGTTCGTGAAATCTTCAATGGTAATGTCCATTATTGGAGTAAAGACTCAAAAAAGAAGACAAGCAAATTGTAGAAGTACTGCAAACAAATGAATGATGATGGTGAAGAATGTAGGATATTGGATGATAGAAATATACCTCAGTATGGTTCGAAAGATGATACGCGATTCTCTTTCAAAACTGAGAGGTAGAGAAAGGGAAAAGTAACTGCAATGTTGCTGATGTTTCGTGGCAGTAGAATGGAAATGTGGTGAGTGGCGTCATGAATATCTACATCGCAATTTTAGATAGCTATAAGCATAGCTATATATGATCTAAGATCGCAAGATATTCGTCTCCTTGAGATTGTTATTTTCCTCACCTAATTTTCTTTCCACTCGTTCAAAATAGTCTTGTAAATAATAGTATACCACGCCGGTGAGCCGGTATGGGTAAACGAGAAATAATAAGCACCCCACTTCCTTATGTACACGCCTTCTCTTCCTCTCAACGGGTCCAACGATTTCAAGGCAACATGGTTGTTTCCATTTTTACTGGATATTCTTCTAACTCAATTTGGTATTCTACTATTCTTTGCTATTTTTGAGCAAAAAACAATCGTGTGTGATAAATTAGTCGGTTCACCGACTGATCCTGATCCTGGTATGTATTAATTTGTGTGTTTCATTTTTTTACCCAATTTGTTTGTATTTAGTTTTTATACATATGCTCACAGTTGACATGAATCAAACGTGTATGATTCAAAATTCAAAAATTCCTTTGAATTGGTCAAATATATATTTATCTATGTATACTGCTAAATGGGATCGAATCATTGTTATTTTATTTTATGTTGATGAAATCATTCATAGTGTATGTTGAAAGCGAACAATCATGATATTTTCTGACTTAAGTTTCAATAAAACTGAATTTTGCTTGACTCGATATGCGAAAATGGTATTGGCATCACTCATATTGACCATACCCATTACCCGTTGGTTCATTTTGCTCCAGGAGCAAGTGTGATTGATCAAACTGGCTGAATATGTTTCTCCCAAGATTTGATAGAATCACGAATGGACATGACGAGGTGTCATTGAAAGACTCAATCTAATTACTGGAAATAGCTCTGTCTATAATATTTCAGTCAAATTTTGCTGCACGCTGTAACAGTTGATTACTAATAGCTGCAGGTTCGTTCCAACCTTATTATTGAGCAAAATATACTCCGGGATGCTCTATTCCTCCTTCATTTAGCCTTCATTTAGATAATGCTGATATCATACCGAATTTTTCTGATACTTTACAATATTCTCGACAATTCGCCATTGTATTCAAACAAACAATTTCATCAGCCGAAATGAAAATATCGTCTCATTTTCTTCACAAGGAACCTTCTGCTTGTTTTAATTTCCAATTGAAATCAAACCATTCTTATTTGTTTTCAGTTCAAAAATGATTTGAGTCCACGAATGCTAGTTTTCATACTTCCAATAAATTGTTTGCCTTATATGTATAGATACGATACAGTGATATTTCTACTGTTATTATCAGTTTGTAAAGAAAATAGTTAGTGTCCCTCAAGTTCAGAGAGACGTTGAATGAAGACTTCAAAATTCAATTGGTTATCGTTGAAACTGTACTGATGTGGAACCTATTAACTTAACTTAACTATGAATACCTCTGAATAACTACGGATCTTCGTCACAAATAAAATAGAGCATTCGAAAGACGATGCAGTAATAGAGTGCTGCAATTATTCTGAGAGTGATCGAACCACTCTGAGAGAACTATATAACCAAACGAGATAAATCGAGATATACATCCGAGAATAAATCTAAAATAAAATACCAAGGCAGCTCGAATGGCGACTGATTCATATCAAGTCGACTAGAAAATTCAATAATATCTAAATAAATATTGATAATGGATGTCGGTCTAGATCAATCGTCATTGGACTCCCTCTTATAGCTCGCCCTATAGTTGAAATATGATGACCCTATGAAATAATCGAGGATATAATGATGTAATCCTTTATACTGATATATGTCTTATCGAATTTGCTTAACGAAGACGAGACAACATTATGCTCGACATCGATTGAAGAATAGGATAATTTGCTACGAAATCATGGCAGATTGGGAAAATGAATAGCTACCGCCGTGGCTACTGATGCTAAAGCATGCCAAGTCATAATTCCTTGCCGTCCGATCACGAATTCTTTCGCCATAGCATTTTCTCGCTAATCGTTCACCATCAAGACCTCTATGTGAGGCTTCACATAAATGCCTCGGTTCGATCGGTTATCTCGTTATCTCCGTATCGGTTTCTCAGTTTAACGTCGATGAGTTCAGATGAGGTACGTAGATATCGAGAAGCAGCATCATGCTGTGGGATAACACGAAAGATGGGAGAGCGTATTCACCAGCTAAAGTACTTTTTTTCTGGTTGTTATTGCAATGATCGAACGACCAGTAGAAAAATAGCTCTTAGCGGTCAAAAATAGAAACGGGAAAACGTGGAAATTGTGTTCGATTTCAAACAATTATATCTTCTTCGCTCGTGAATCGATTCAAAAGTTCTTTACTGAGAATTGAATCAAAATGAAACATTCTAATAAAGTTTTCGATCTTATTAATTCAGTCTGATGATTTCGGATAACCCCAAACAAAACAGTTAAAGAGTGAATAATTATTCTGTGCATATTCGAATCCCAACTCTTTGAATAAGAAGATCCTATGAAAACAAATCTAAGAGGGGCCCTGGAACTTTTAAGGAAATCAACCGATTCAATCCTTATTCTTCATTCAGGGAACATTTTATTCAAATTTGACATGATGAATGTTTTCTCTTTTGATTGATGTTTGATTGATGTTTCTTCATGTTATAGTAGACTGAAAACACTTCAAGTCGCACACCCTATTTTGGAGGAATGCTAACTACCTATGTTCAAATTTAATTTGTTCGAGTCAGTTTGGAAAATAGATCATTGTTCCGTATTTGAAGAACTCTGATATCTCATAGAATAATAGGAAAATGCATAACGTTGTATCCCAAGATTTTAGTGAATCAGAAGACTGAGTATGATGACTGTGGTTCTTCTGGGCAGGAAAAAAAAATTTATTGATTGTTTGCAATTTGAGAAGACAAACAATACTATCTTTTCGATGCAATTATCAATATTTTTAGTTCGATGCAATACATATCAATATTTTTAGTTCCAGTGTATCGATTCAATATTTTTCATTTTTCAATATTTATTTATCAGACTTGATCAATATGATGATGGATTGGAGACATGTAGAATGACGAGTAGAATGAACTTTCATCATCACAAGAACAATCATTTGAAATCAAAGGAAATTTCAAGGGGTCCCATTTTTATACTTGACCCGAGATTCGTCCACTTTATATTCGCATATCCATTTTGTTGAATGTAGACAAATATAGCAACGTCTCATTCAAATATACCTACAAATCTTCACACTCTTTATGACGATTATGTCCATTTGTTCACCATATTAACACACTCGTAAATGCACCATAGTTGCATGTCGTAATGAAACGCTCTAAGAAACAATGCCGTTTGCACATGTTTTCAGTCTTTTCTAAGAGATCATGCTAGAAGAAAACACAATATTGTATGGATTAGAATGATACAGTTTTGGATCCCCTCCCCGATCCTCTCCTTTTAACATCAACATCATGCTCTTCTACAGCTGAGTCTTTTGATGTACTATTTCATTCAGCTAAATAAATACTTTTTCATGATATCATGCTGAGACAAGCCTTGCAATTTCTAATTACGAAAAAAAGGCTTGTGTTTGATCACTTAATTACCAACGCCAAAAAAAAACTGAAATTGAAAATTCGCCGTTAATGCGTTTTTCAAAAACTCAAAAACGAAAAATCAAATGAAACATTTCTGAAAGTAACTTTGTTGGCCTTCCAATCGCACAACTTTTATACCATTTCACCAAATCAGTATCTCTTGTAGTTTCCGAGATATGCATGCATTCTAGCCTTCCTTATCTTGGACACAATGAATATTGTCTCATGACGATGAATGGATTTTATGGTGGAGTTTGAGTTGATTCTCACCTCTTATGAAATTTATGGAATGTCTACTCGGTCTACACTGTATAAATCCTTTCTTTTTGTCACAACTCTAAGCTTCACTTCCATCAATGAGATATTCTCGTCTTGGTGTTGAATTGTTTCACTAGTATCCTTTATTGTACAAAATATCATAATATGAATTTAATCTCGTAAATTCATCTAAATCAGCGGAAAAAGGCAGGAAATAAATGTGGCTGCCTATTTTACAAGGTGAGCTCGCTGTAGCAATCAATAAATGACTGATGCTGAGTTCTGAACCTTTATTCGAATGCATAGGATAGGCCATCAGCGATAGGAGTGGACGATATACTTGGGTGGAGAACTCTTGGTATCAGACCTATGCTCTCGAAGTAACTTATAGGCTAAGATAACTAGGGTAATAAAAAAATTAGATAATCAATACAAAGTAACTCACAAAATTATTATATCAAATAAGTTCAGTTCCACCAACATATGGAAGATTGTTATGGTTTGTTATTGCTTCGCCCTGTAAATAGGTAAGAAGACTTCCTGTACCATCCACGCGAAGTATAGAATAATATGCTAATTCAACATGAAGAAATAATAAAGATTGCTCCTTAGACCGTAACAATCCTGCGTCAACTCTAACCAACCTGAATTATGTTCGATTATGTGAAGAGAATCGTCTACAATGTTATTATAATCCTAGTGAGTAATCATGAATTATTATCATTAATTTCATATAATTTGATATTCTACTAGGTCAATTCAGGTAGGTACTTGTTTGAAAAGCGAGCAATTTTATTATTGAAAATTATGTTCTTTCAACCACAACCTTCAATTCACTGTACAAACTGGTCAAGAAGGCTGGCTGCAGAGTTATAAAAAAATCCAAAACAAGAACGCGCAACATAGCCTGAACAGCTATTACTGTAGATTATCCACAATGGTCTAAGAAAGAATGTTTATTACTGGATTTCTCTCACAATCACACACATTTCTGCGCGTAGGTAGGCAGTTCAAGACTTACATTTTCGATACACGAAAGTCGAATTATTGTTAGCAGCACATTCGGCAAACTGACATGAACAACACGGCACGCGACCGGTGACTTGGAACTCGAAAATTTCCTCGTTTTTGGTCAACAAACGGTGTTCAGAAGGGAACAAAGGTGCGTCGGATATAAGCATCACCTTCCGACACCTGCTTGATACTGAATTGACGATGACGGTTCGTTCGCGTTGGGTTCGAAGAAGAGAAGTTGGCTGTGGAGATAATATGGGGAGAGCGGAATTGTTGCCGAGCAAACGTGCACAGGAGTATGTTCACCTGTCGTCTGAAAATAACAGGTGCGAACTCTTTTTGTGGAAGACGAGAAACGACCTATTGTTGAACAGATGAGAGTCTCATCCTCAAATTATAATAGACAAATAAAGGGCGGACTTACAGAAGGGCACGTCTAGATAGTAGACACGTACCTTACATACAGGGTGTTCAGTAAATAGTGCAGAAAACTGGAAGACCAGCTAGATAAAGTGATAAAGCGTCTCATGCGGTTTCCAGACGAGGCTGACATTCAGTCGGCCTTTATGAATGAGGTGGTTGATTAACACGAACGGGAAATGAAGGAAGATCGAATCGGCAAGACAACGGACTTCCGGTATCCACGAAGGTCAATCTCGATCAGTTGGCCATGTCTTCGCGTCGTACTTATCACACACTCATCTGTCGTCGGCCGTCTGTTTAATCGTGAAATAGCAATTCAATCCGCTGATTAAGTACCCAATCCGGGTTAAGTATAGTAAAGTATACTATAGTTAATATAGTTTGAAGCATTATGCATTTTTCAACAGGAAACTCATCATGGATGACTTGACTGATTGTTTTCATATGTTGGTAAGACATCATTTTTCCAGTATTTGGGATAGAACTACTATTCCGGATTGTCAAGTCAAGATATAATGTAACTATCAAGCCAAAACTGAATCCAATGTAACCCAACTTTGAAATTTTCAGTATGTGCGATTGATATATGTTTGGCAGCAGAAATCTATTTGAAAATTCGATGTCCATTTTTTCTCTCAAATATCTTTTCATTGAAAAACTGAAAGAAGTTTGGTGAAATCAGCTCAGTCCATATCACTGGGATATTTATGACTCAACAACCGCCCGTAAGAGGCAGTTGATGAAGAGGTGAGGTGAAAAATTCTCACTCTAATTGCAACCGCCTGTATGATTGACCCTCTGCTGATCAAATTAAAAACTTCTGGAACCGAAATGTATGACAAGGGTTTGTAAATAAGATGAGTACTTCAGAAGATAAGAAATGTACTTCATTTACTCACAAAAATGCCTCTTCCGACCAACTCTGGCGACAGATACTTCCGTCTGTAGCCCAAGCCCTCGCGCTTCTTGGGCTTCTTCTCGAGGAACCTCTCGTGCGCCCCCACGCAGCCGTAGTCCTCTAGCCTGTCGACGGTCTCCCTCCTCAGCTTGAGCGCCGCGAAGACGTGGACGGGCTTGAACAAAGTTACGCCTTCGTTCTCCACCAGCAGGTAGGGCACCCTTCCGGAGAGCACGTCTCTGGTCGCCTCGGGAGGCACGACGATTTTCCATCTGCGATTATCGTCCCGTTGAATTTGTGTCCGCGGAAGTTTTACGAAAGCGTCGAGACGCCACTCTCGTGTGTATAATTTTTATTCATAAAATTCAGGCTTTTCTTCTCAGATTTCAGACTTTTTTCTTGAATGCAGACTTTAATCTCTGAAGTCGGACTTTTTTCTCTGAATTCAGACTTTAATAACTGAAGTCAGAGATTTTCTCTAAATTCAGACTTTGAACAATGAATTATTCAGACACTAAACTTTGATTACAGACTTCAATTCATGAATTATTCAGGCTTCAAACTTCGAATTCAGACTTCTCTCTTCTGAAATCAAACTTTTTCTTCTCTGATTTCAGACTTTTTCCCAGAGATCAGACTTTCATCTCCGAATCCAGATTTTTTCTTCGAATTATATATATATATATATATATATATTATATATATTATATATATATTATATGTCATATATATATATATCGAATTATATATATATCTATATATATATATAGATATATAGATATATATATATATATATATATATATATATATATATATATATATATATATATATATATATATATAGATATATATAGATATATATAGAATTCAACTGATTATTTCAATTGACTGTGAAGAAATGGATGATGCAGTAGTGATAGCAATGTCGAAGTACCAAAATATCAGAACCGGGATGCCAAGGCCTGCAATATCATCTCATTATATCAACAATGGGTTCGCACCTGGATAATTTGAAAAGATATGCATGTACATACATATGTGAATAATAAATATATGTAGTTGTGCTGGAAATCACTACAGTTTCCCATTATCAATTTCATAATTTTCTAATGTAAAACCTCATACTACAATTTTGATGTTTCAAATCGAAAGCACAAAAACTAGTATCGTAAAGGATCACATCCGTCAACATAATATGAACAGAAATTTTCAGTTTATTCTTTTTTGTTCAACTCTCTCATCCAGCTCTCATCTGTCTTGCTGGCCTATATATTCGATGTTACAACTTTCACAAACTTTCACAACTTCTGTGGATTACTCGGTTTTCAATCATCGATTCCAATCATCAACTCAAAATTAGCATGGGGTCACCACACATTGAGTTATCAACGAATATTGAATTATGTTTTCTCATGTTCTGTGATTCTGGATGTATTTGGACATTTGGCAACTGTGTAATTTCATTATACCTTTCGATTAAGTCGTGACATCATTACTACATCAGCAAATTTTGGACCATCTGAATATTATTTTCAGGCTTGAAATATTATGTGCCTTCATTAGTAGAATCGCGGAAAACATTCCCCTCAGTTGACAACGCTGAGAGAACGGAGCTGTGGCGGACTCTCAGTTCATTGGCATTCCTATGGAGGTTTCAGTACAAATAATTATTATAAATTATCTCAGAGAGCTCTCAAAATACACAGACACTATCTCAAGTAGGAGAATGATACAACTTTTTTTTTATCCGCACTCTTAGGTTAATCCGAAGATAAAATAAATTTGTTTACAGTACGGTTTTTGTTAGTTGCCAGGTTGATATTTTTCAAAAGAATGATTCTCACTAGTATTTCGACATTACCATTCACTATATAATCTTTAGTAATGCCTTGTTCACCTCGAAATCAGCATGGGCAGACGTTTCATTCCTTCCTGTCCATCCCCAGTAACACTTCCTGTCGGTTCGTCTTCGTCTTCCCCAAGAGGAAGAGCGACCGGTGGAGGAGGAGGGGCCTGTGGCATCGGCGGAGGAGAGGGGGCCGGTCTCCCCATGGGGATGATTGATTCGGGGGGGTGCATTTTCTTTTCGACCGGTTTCAAGTACACAGGCTTGTACAGCATCGATCTCGGGTGCGTACGGGGGTAAATGGGGGGCTGTTTCGGGGGATCCGTTTTGTTCGAATGTGGGTGGACGATTCAATCGAAAGAATACTGAAAACAATTGGTTTGCGTGATGGATTCTTTTGTTATCTCAACCGAATTATACTATAGGACCATTCCAACGTTTCGAAGAATTCACACAAACTAAATTTTCACTTCACCCAATTTTTGTCCTGGTGGTTTTACGATTCTAAAACAATTTGGAAAATTCACACAGGTCATCAGAAAGAAACATGTCAAAGACAGTTACGTTGTGAATATATACGTACACGCTCTCACATAGTATATGTATAAAAAATATACTAGCCACTAGGTGCTTGATTAATTGTCTATCGTCTATCATGTTCGAAAGTTGTAGTATACATTGAATTTACTACAGAATTCATCTCTTTGTGGACTACTGACTCTACGAATCGCTTTTCTCGGGTTTCAGATGAACAAAATACTGTGAATTCTACTTATTTTCTCGAATAGTGTGTACAATGTTATTTGTATGAGTCCTTTCATATGATATTGGCCCAACGAAAAGGATGTACTCGGAACATCTACCTGTAAAACCAAGTGGGTAACAATTCTTCCCCATATTCAACAATCCCCCTGAGGGGTGTTTATACCTTGATCCATCTGTGACTATACCAAATCAGTTGGGTTTTACATTGATTTTGTTTTGATAAGAGTAACGCAAAGAACTACGTGATGTATTTTCAATTCACGCAAAATTGGTTTATCGAATGTTCGGAATGTGATCCATTCGCCTTTCGCCTCCATACAATAATAGAGTCTGTGCTCGATCTATTTATTCAATAATCTATGTATTTAATATTGTTATTGCCAATCATTCTATGCATACTCCTCTAGTTATCAGTGACCTAAACTCAACTAATTAGGTACCGTTCTGATGAGAATATCAAACATTACCTATCAAATGATGTGTCACGTGAACCGTCTCATCTGTGATGATTGTGTGATAAAGAGTTACCACCTTAGTCTGTCAGACACACTATCTTTTTATCATCTTCAAAAACCAAAGAAAGAGTCAGAAACCAAATGAATCTGTTGGTAAATGTAAGTGTACAACTACCGTATAGAGTTGTAGAGTAGACACATTCTGCATATATTGACAATTATATTTTAAAAATGTTCCCATATTCGTTATTGTCGTGATTTTTGGAAAGTATAACCAATATAAGAATGGAGAGCATGGGTATCTTGGACACATAAGAATCCGAAATATAAGGGTTTTTCAATATGGTTTTGTGAAAGTTGCTCACATTATTCTGATTTCGAGATATTTGAATATATATTTACGGTATTTATTTGGATTTATTTGTAACTCTGAGAAGTGACATTAATATTTGTGCCCAACATTTCTCACAGAAAATTCATAAACTTCTATACTTTTCCTTGTTAGCATAATGTAATAATTATTTCCAAATTTGTAGTGATTATTACCCCTTAGCTGATGAATTAAATTGATATACCTAAGCTGTTCATTCTAATCTTTGCACCGATTTGCATAACGTTGTTTCAGGAGTTGACAGAACATGAAAAATACTCTTCCATTGTCACTTTCAGAAGTATAGAATATGTCATTAAAAATCTGCACTTTTCAGCCGAACTTTTTTTTGAGGAATCAAAAACTACAGATTATGAATGGAAAATAAAAAAAATCTTGTACTCGAAGTATTCTTCATATAACAAACCTACATACCTAAATACATCGGTTCGGGAAGGAGAAGGATTGCTAGCAAGAAGTCTTAAATTATACAAATTCTTCCCAATCTATTCAATTTTCTGAATTTAAAAATGTGAAAGATACTCATGTAGTTCGGCCCTATCTTGGCCACTCTCGGGAAGATTTGATAACTTGCTTCAGACAGGAAATATTGCTATAAATGATATAAAACAAAAATGAACCACTAATAACAATGAACAATAACTTGTGAAATTGTAGATATAATCGAGATGATTCTTATCTGCAATCCTGAGAATAAAATTCCTCAAACAAAAATCTAATGAAGTGTCTAATAGAAATATCTCACGAGCTTTTTAAAAAAAAATTTAACGAAGACTTTCACTCATGGATGTTCAAATAATGATCGAATAATAAACTTAATCCAAGACCATGTGAAATGAAGTTGAAAAAACAAACAACACACTAAGTATTTCTAACCTTGAAGATCTCGTTAGCTTCAGGTGAGATGAAACGTTCTCTTGTTTTGCAGGATTATAAATAACCTCCACGTCTGTCACCTCAAAATAAACTCAAACTCACAAGTTGAGCAGACAATACTAGAATGGAGAATGACAATGGGTTTATATCGCAGCACAGTCCAACAATCTATTCTTGGTGTATCTCATTTTAATCAAGGCAATTGACACATTCTCTACACCAAGTTCTGGCATTGCTCATGTATAGATATAGAGTGTCCAATTTGACTAAATAAATTTGAGAAGAGGTAGAACTATTTTTTTTACGAAAAATGAGTGAATTCAGATAGGACCAACTTACAGAATTAGTACATTCATCTGAACTGAAATTTGGTGGGTTGATCCATCTTTAAAAATCTTTCGATGAGAAATCAATCACTTACTTTCAATTAACAAAAGTTTACTGAAGTTTTAGATCGACAATTTTTCCTGAACTCGAATGAAATTCTCCTAGCATTATATTCATAAATAGGTGAACGTCAATTTACGTTCCTTAAAATATTTGAACACTTATATATTTTGAAAACGAATGGTTGAAAGGAAGCATATGTATATGTTTTTTTTTCCTAACCTCCGAACTTTCAAGAAAAATTCCAATATTCCTACCCTTATAGAACTCATATGTCGTATATAATAATAAAAAAACTGATCTAATACCTTACTATTTATACAGACACCCTATTTTCTATTGTGTCCAACAAATGCTATATTTGTATATCAGAAGATGCTATATTCTGCATGATAATTTTTTCCACAGATTCGTTAGTGGCTTATGAATAATAACTAAATACCTAGTATATCATTAAGACAAAAATTAGACTAATGTTTACGGACCACATTATTAATGACAAAAAAAATAGGTTGATGTATTTTGTAGCCACCGTTTCTATGCATGCACGTAATAAGATGTTGGCATGAAATCATTCACACGACCAAAGTCTTGACCCATTTACATTTTCTTTATAGCATGAGTACACACCCGAATTAGTTTCCAGATTATCGTTGATGAAAATATCAACATGGAAAACTGAATAATGTGAGATAATATAGCATCTGCCAAAACATGCCATTCTACCACTTTATATATAAAGACAATAATAATTGTTTTTTAATAGCTCTACCGATTCCATTACACTGATCATTCTGGCTACTTTCTGTTGATATGTAATAATCAAAAGCTGTTTTGGAGTTGTGCCAGTGCACACGTCGGTGCAACTTATTATAATTTATTGGCGACACCGATAAATGTCATTGGAATGGCAGGAAACTATATGTTATTTTGGTTATGGAGAATGAGACATACGCCTAAGATTTCTTACTACTTTTGTGAAGCGCTTTTGATCTCATCTTTGATGTCCCAATATAAATAAACTGCATTTAAACTGAATTAAGTAACTTACTCCTGGTAGAAAAGGAGCAATAATAAATTCATGATTCACGTAGATACTCACTCACGATATACGATACTCACTGTTCATGAAAAGATGCACACAAGAAGGTGGAATAACATGATGTCTACTGTTCCGGTATTTTGACTGGACGGAGTACCTGATCACCAATTTATTGAAAATTGTTGATGCGGAATTTTACTCAAATGCTATTTGTCAGACGACGATGCAAAAATTGATAATTGTACAGAATTTTCACAGAAAAATTGTTGCCTATTAGATGTTTTTTATTAGATCTAGCTTCTTTAGTTCCGTACTTACACAGGAAATGTCGAAAATTTTGAAATTTGAATTAGGTCTCTATACCTATTTTCATTTTGTGAAGCTTCTTTAAACTTCTGGCCCTTTGCTATAACAACTTTGTGTAGACTATCCAAATATGTCAATGAAATTTATAATCAAAATATCATACCAACTGGGCTATCCTAAACTTTTCATTTTCAAATACGGACTTGTATTTTTCATTGCATTTGCCTAGAGTCATGTTATATATTGAATTAGTATCTGAACTACAGAGTGTTTCAGAACGATCACCAGTGAAATTCCATTTTTTTTTCAATTTCATAAAAGCTGTGAATAAAATATATAATTCTATTGATCAATACGATTTTTCATTCAAATACGCCCCTATTTAAGCACCTCCCCATATTTCACCGTTATCGACATTCAAGTGCATATTCTAAACCAGGAATTATAACAAACACATAAAAATTTGAAAACTTTCAACAGATTGAGAATACATTCTGTTACATCAGAAGTAACGGAGATAACTGAGTTTCCAATAATATCAGAATAGTTATTTCTGCAATGCATATTTATTTGGTGCGTTATAGGAATGACAACCGCCTGCTGATGGGGGTGATTATCCAGCCACTAAGAATGGATAACCTTGTCGAATGAGCAAGATTTTTTTGCAAAAGTCAATAATTCAGAAGAAAATCTTTATCAGGAACATAGAACAGGTACTTTACCACCAACTGCTCCCGATTTACAAAGCGCAAATTCGACCTGTCCTGGAATACTGTTCACATGTTTAAAGTTCAGCACCCAAATATAAGTTGAAGCTTTCAGATTCTAATCAGAAGAGATCTATTTTGTCTAGTCGGTGATACTACACTAACGAAGTTTGACCTCTGTAGAATTGACTGATGACTGAGCTCATTGACGTCCCTTTCAAATAGATCGATCAGTGAGTGCTCAACGGAAATCTCGTCTTTTATGTCACCACGAGCGATTCCTGGTAGACAAACTAGACGAGCTCAAGCTGGACACCCCAACATTTTCCGACTCGAGACCTACCGAAATTCTCTCTACTAAGCATCATTCATCAATAGAAAGCCAAAGTTGTGGAATTTTTTGCCTATTGAAGTGTTTGCTGATGCTTATGACCTCCGAACTCTCAACCCCATATTCGAGTGAATTCCAGTACCTTCGTTCTTCCCAACATAAGACATCTAATGTTCCTCGAACATTTCAGGATTTCCTTTCTCGTTGACAACAGATAAAAAAATACGTTACCATTTTGAGGAAAGCTATTGCTGTCGTTATATAGCAGCAGTTGAGACAAAAGTTGTTAGTGCGACCTTGTAGTACTTGAGTAGTCATTTCAAGTTGTCTTATTCGTAAATCCATAGCGGTCGATTTGAAATATGTATACTGCTACTTTCTGGTAGAAAAATTGTTTCGAGTCGCATTGACAAGAAATCGAAAATATTTCAGGATCATTTCTATTAGCATATCAACAAATTTGCTGGTTCGCCAGGAACGTCAGCTCAACCAATCTGAGGAAAAATGAGGAAATATACAGGGTCCTCCATGATTACCCTCGTCATCATAGTTGCTCCTACGCTCACAGTGACACCGTGACATAATGCAACTTTTTGCACAGTCAAACTCTTTATGTCCAATAAAAATGAACAAATAATTTCGACATTCAATTCAGCGTCACGTATTGAAGAAGGTGGGTTGGGTGGGATATTGTTCAATATTTTCATATGTATAGCCACAGACTACAATTAATAAAAAATATTTTGACATTTTGCCGAGGGGTTTATATCAAACAGATGCTTGCTTCATTTTTAATTGAACTCGACAATGCCAAACATTGAAAAGTGCTCTAGGGAGAAACATCAGAAACATGAGAAAAATTGTAGGATGTCATGATTTTATTCATATTTCAAAGACACAATCGATGAAGTGATATATACTAGTGCCCCTGAAAATACGACATCGACAAATACTCAATATTTTTTAACGTTTTTTTGAAGCTTTCATGAACTGTTGTCTTTAGGTGAAGAGATTCACACATTATGAACTGCATGTAGGGCTTTCGTAAACTGGCCTGGTCAACTGTAACTGTTGATAAATGAAATATGTTCGATAATATAATTTTTTATACATATTTCCCATATTCACAGAGATTGCTTACAGTTTAAGAGATTCACACATAATGAACTGCATGTAGGGCTTTCGTAAACTGGCCTGGTCAACTGTAACTGTTGATGAATGAAATATGTTCGATAATATAATTTTTTATATATATTTCCCATATTCACAGAGATTGCTTACAGTTTAAGAGATTCACACATAATGAACTGCATGTAGGGCTTTCGTAAACTGACCTGGTCAACTGTAACTGTTGATAAATGAAATATGTTCGATAATATAATTTTTTATACATATTTCCCATATTCACAGAGATTGCTTACAGTTTAAGAGATTCACACATTATGAACTGCATGTAGGGCTTTCGTAAACTGGCCTGGTTCTCAACTATAATTGTTGATGAATGAAATATGTTCGTTAATACAATTTTTTATACATATTTCCTATATTCACAGGGATTGCTTACAGTTTAAAGCCATCGCGTCGTAAGAAAGTTATTAAGTCAGGAGCAAGAATCAGATTTATAATTCGAAGGTGAATGGAATCTTTTGCAGGCAATCGTTATGATGATTGAACATAATTTAGTCAATTGTTCGATTTTGTCCATTAAGAACATCTTATCATAATCATCTAGTTTCTTCAGCAAATCGTATTATTTACATTCACGAGGATTTTTTAAGCTCAAAAATATTTCCCCACATTCAAGATTGTATCGATTCTTGTGCCACTTCCATGTAACAAGTAATGAGCATCAATTTACTATAGATTTTTGAATCTCAATAATTATTTCACCCATAGATATTGTTAATAAGAACATTTTCATCTCACAAAACACAGAAACACATTTCAGTAAATCAAAAGAAAAATAAATGCAGCATCTAGGATATGTAAATGGAAGAAAAATATTCTCCAAATGAATGAAATCACAAATCTAAGAAAAAAATGTCCGTGACTCACCTTTTGAACTCGTTTCCGAAAATACTCCCAAGCAGTTTGTGTAGGCGGCCGAATGTTTATGATATGTATCAAAATTATATGACCGTGTGAGACCTGTTTTCGAATTAGTGTTTATTTTCTCACACACAGCTTATACACACAGGTGGAGAAACAAATTGTATGGAGCATATCTCAATGACTTGTGCTCAATGCAAATTTTCAGTTTCTTATACGATTATTCTATACACACATATAAACACACAGACAGTTTATGTACAGCGTTTAAAATTAATCAGATTCATGCACAGTAACGATGGTTAAATATTTTCTTCAATTTCCTTACATTGCTTCTCGCTTTCAGGTAAGTCGAGGTATCCTCTTTCTCGGCAGACTTTTCACGAACAACACCCAGATAGTCATCAATCATTTTTTCCCGAGTCTTATTCACTTGAATAGCCGCTTTCATGTGCATCGGCTTGAAGTTAGTTACTCCGCTTTCATCTATGAGAACGTACGGTACCCTGCCAGCTAGTACTCCTCTAGAAGCGTCCACAGGAATTACAGCTTGCAAGCTACCTCTAGATATCAAAACCGGATACTCTACCGTTGTTCTTTTCACAAGAAAATCTTCTATAGCCAGAAGGTTCTGCTTCTTCATGAGCTGTAACGGTATGGTCCTGGAGGTGAGTAAAGGAGCTGGACTGGAAATCAAAACAGCACTTTCTCTGATCAATTGACGAATCCTAGGGTCAGACTTGGCGCATTCTGGATTTCTTTTGATTCTTATGATCGCTGTTTTCAAGGAATAATCCCTTTCTGCTAACTGCCTGATGATGGTCATTCTCTTCATCATTTGAATTGATTCTTCAAAGACATGTTCTTCTAATGGTTTTGAAAAATCTTCTATAAGTTCTTCGAGGCCAAGAGCTTTGGCGAAGCTAGCAGTCTCTTCAATGAGCTCATGAAAACTATTACTCTTTCTGCATTTTTCCAGATTTTCATTCATCAGGTCTTTGGTAGCCTCTACTATCGATGATTGCAATACTCTTACGACCGATTCTTCAGAAATCACTTCGTTTTTCTGGTCCTTAATTTTATCTATCGTGGAATTCACGATATCAGAGTTCAATTTTGCTAGTTTAGAAAATGAAAGATGCATTATACTTTCATGCCCAAGAATTTTCTCCATATATTCTAGCACGTCCTGTACAGACATTTTTTTCTCCAAAAGCAAATTCAGCGTGGCTTCTTTTGTATTTTCAACAACTCTGCTGAGTATTTTGAAAGTTGTATTGCAAATTTCATCTCTATCAATCTGAGTCTTCATCAGATTCGTGAGTTCAAGCAATATTTTGATATCATTCTTCAGCGGTTCTGTGAGAATTTTTCCAATCGTTTGTATAGCCAATAACTGATCTTTGGGCCTATTTTTGTAAACATCATTAGCGGCTACTAGTGCAGTTTTGATTAGGACTTTTAGTTTCTTCGAACAAGAGTGCAACGCCAGTTCAAAATCGTTTGCATTATCACTCAAATAACTTGCATCTATGTTTTCGCTCCTCACGCTATTTTTATCCCTGAGAGTCGATGATCTCCTAGTCATTGTCAAAAGTATGTCTACCAACCTATTTATAGAGTCCTTATCCGAACACATTTTCTCTGCTATTTCGAGAGCGTCTTTCTCATTAACATAAGTTACAAGATTATTCTGGCATACCGAATGTTGTTTCCTCAGCTCATCGAGTTTTCTTCGCAGCTCTTCTTTTTTGTCTTCTATGTTGGTGATAATATCAGTCAAATCATCAAACAAATGTTGCTGCAGCTTTTCCATTTCTGCTCGATGCTCTTCTTGCTTCAATCTTATAGCTTCCATGTCAAGTTCTTCAATCTCTGAGTTGTTTAGCTCGATACTAGATTCGTCCAGAGACTTATCTTCGCATTCTGATAGATCCTCAGAATCATCGACTTCTATAAGGATCACTTGGGAATTTTCGTATGGTATCTCATTGATTTTTTTCTTTCTTTCCAGTTTCCTCTCGCTTTCTGGCAATGGCGCTGGACGTTCTTCTGGAACGGTGGCGAAAGTAAGCTGTCCATCAGAAGTTATAGCAGACTGAGACGGTAAAAACATGGGATCTCTCTGCTCTTCTCCTAAAATCAACCCTCCTACCAGAGTTGGTTGATTTCCCACGTTAGTAGTGATACCAGGCACGTATTCATCTCCGTATTCGCCCTGTATAGTTTGACCCGGCACAAACACTTCCCCTTCTTCGGTAAGGACCATTTGGCCGCTCACGAAGCATTCTTTTCCAGACGGTAGGGTTACTTTGACGCCAGAGACTTTCCGCGTGGTTGCATTTTCTTCATCAGGAATATCTTCTATTTCATATAAGCTGGCACTGCCCATATTCTTAATTAGATCTGGAATTTCAGTGAGAGTAGGAAGTTGGTTGAGCATTTCTGGACCGCGTCTTAATATAGTTTCGTTGACATTTTTCGTTGCATCCAAGTCGTCTACTTCCATCTCTATAGGATTTTCTATACCCGGTTCCTCAAGGTCATCAATTAGTTTTTTAGCTTCTTCTTCGAATTTGTTCCAGTTCAAGTTTTTCATGTTCCGTTTCATCATTTCTTTGTACGCTTTGGAGTTTTCCCATCTCTGTTTTTTTCTACGTTTCATGATTTTTCTCAATTCCTCTTCCCACTTTTCTTCTTGCATTTCTTTTTCTTCGAAAATTCTAGCTAAGCTCATCGTGTACTTGCCGTGATGGTGGAATTTTTCTTCTTCAGGGCTAGTAGCACCTTCACCGCTGTAAAGGTCATCTTGATCACCCTCGAAGTATTGTATTTCTACCGGTATCTTTTTTCGGTCTTTCAGTTTGATGATGATTTTATCATTTTTTTGTGACACTAGCACATCCAGAATATCTCCATTCCTTATGGCATCCTCGAAATCAGAGTCGAAAACTATGTTGTATTTTTTGTCTTCTACTGTATAAACAAACGATCCTCTCCGTTTTTCACTCTCAAGAATTTTCAGAATAATTTTATGGCTATCGTTTTCAGGATCCAAATTGGGAGTCATGTAAGTATAATCACCTGATTTGCTATGGGGTTGTTTGCCAAAATCATCTGAACTCTCTGACCTTTTTTCAGAATGATGCAAGAGCACTGGAATATAGTGTTGCACCTTAGCTCCAAGTAGCCATTTACCGGTTATTCTCAGAGTTCGCAAAGCATCTTTTGGCGTGGTAGGTTTGAGCAGGGGTAGATAGAAGTTCCTTTTGAAAATCTTACTGGCTCCAGTGATTTTACAGAAAGACAGCACGTAGTTGACCATTTCGTAGAAAATTCAACACACAATTTTAAATTTTATTTAATTTCAGAGTGAGGCGAATGAATACAAAGAATGATTTAATTCGGCAAGATGATTTAAAAAGTGAGGACACTGCACAATGACTTACAAAAAAAATAATGAACTAAATCAAATCGAAAAAATTACAATCGTATTTGAATCGTCGTATCGGCGCAAGGTGTTATCATCGCGTCGTCGGTATGACTGACTGGCATCGGCGTCGCTCCTCTCAGCGTCGAAGCGCTCGGCTAAAACCGTCTCCCAAAGTCGTTCGCAAACTGGTTCATGACATGCTGGTATTTCAGCATTCTCGTTGCGCTCTTTGCCTTCTCTAAGATAAGCTTGGTCTTGTCATCGTCGAAGAACGTACCTTTCTTTATACTCTTCTCCAGCTCCTCCAACTTCTGGCTTTTCTTCACGGGCTCACATGGAACGTAAGCCTTAGGCTTCTCGAACTTCATGTCTTTGAATTTTTTTCTCATATCCAAACGTAGCTTGTCAACTTTCGATTCTTCTTTCAATATTTTCTCCTCCAGACGGTCCTTCATCCGTTTCTTCTCTTCTTCTTCGCGCTTCCTTCTATTTTCCTCCAAGAGTTTCAGTGGATCCTCCATCGGTTGACGCTGTGGCCTGAAGACTTCTCTTGGCGGTGTTAACTCACGTTTGATCTCTATGGGCGGTCTCTTCTTGACTCGCTCTTTGCGTTCAGGTTCTTGCGGTTCGTCGAACACTCGACGACGAATGACGATCTCTTCCTCAACTTTTGGCTTGGGTTTGGGTCTGGGAGGTGGAGGGGGGCTGTCAGAGGGGGTACGCTGCCTACGCCTAGGCAAATCCTCTTCGGTCGCCTCAAATTTCAACTGACCTCCTTCGGTTATGGTCGACTCTCCGGGCAAGAAAACTGGGGCGGTTTCCTCCTCGCCCATTACCAGTCCTGGGATCAGAGTTGGCTCGTTGTTGTCGATTATGGTGATGCCTGGCGTATAGGTGGAAGTGCCTTCCTCATCGAGGATTGTCTGTCCAGGCACGAAGACTTCGTTGTCGTCCGTCTTGACCATCTGTCCGGTGATAAAGCATTCTTTTCCGCTGCTGGGCAATGTCATTTTCACCCCGGAAACATTCTGCAGCTCACACATATCGCCTTGTTCAAGATTCTTGATGACCTCCGGGATTTCCCTCATAACCGGTAGCTGGTCTAGTACTTCCTGCCCTCCTTGTTTCAGTTTCTCTGCGACGTTGGTGGTTTTCTCCATATCGTTGACTTCCATGGGGATATTCTCTTCCTCGACAACTTCCTCTCTTTCTTCTACGATTTGTTTCGTATCATCTTCGAATTTATCCCAGTCCATGTTTTCTAGACACCCAGAAAGCATTGCCTTCCAATCAGAGTGGTCTTCACCTTTGTTCTTCTTCTTCCGTTTATTGGCCAGCCTCATCATTTCCAGTTCCCAGTCTTCCACACCGGATTCTTTGGCCTCGAACATTTTGGCGATTGTCATCGTTTCCTTGCCATGGTGATGTTCTTGTTCAACGAACTCTTTCGTCCATCCGCTACCGCGGTAAAGGGGTACGTGTTCGTTGAAGGGTGCTACTGGCACGGTGACCTTGATCCCGTTTGCCAATTTGACTAGAATTTTTTCGCTACGTTGTGCCATGGTTATATCGAGGATGTCTTTGTCTTTCAAGGCCCTCTCCATTTGGGAATCAATAACCAGATTGCAGTTCTTGTCGATCACTTCGTAGATGTAATGTTGACCCTTACCTTTCGGTTTTCGATGGAGGATGTTTTGGAGAAGGCCATGGTTCTCCATGTTGTCGTCGAAAAAGGGTTCAACGTATCGTTCTTTTTCATGTTTTCGGATGCGTTTCTTGATGACAGGAACACCTTTGCCTCGTCTCTTCCTTTCTGCTATCTTCTCATCATGTGGTTTGAGAACGGGGATGTAATGTTCGATCCTGGCACCCAAAACATTTTGGCCAGTTATGATTTTCCTTCGTAAAGCATCCTTGGGAGAGAGCGGTTTCAGAAGAGGTAGGTAGTAGTTCCTTTGGAAAAGCTTGCTAGCTCTGGTGATTCTACAGAGGGAAATCTTGACGTTGATAGTCATCTCGAGGCAGCTAAGTCGATGACTATTCGATAATCAGTCAGTCACATGTGAAGATTCAAAAATGTAAATATTAAACTAACGGAGTACTAGCTAGCTAAGTCCACGCGCGTATCGAGCTGAGCATCAGCGGTAATGAACTAGATACAAACGAATGCGGATGGATTTCGATTAATGCGGATGAGCACTGAGTGTCATCGATGCATGGCCCGATTGATGATATCAAAATAGCACAATGGACTGTCCTAATTGGCAGCTGCCCATCAGCTAGATGACTGACTTCCATAAGCGGTGGCGCATTATCCCCACCGTATCGAAAATGCTCCCGTACTCTGCGCGCTCGAGCCAATTGAAAGGTGCTGGTCTCTCCTTGTTCAGGTATTTCTTATGGTCGACATCAAAGAACTTGCCTTTTTTTATGCTCTTTTCGAGCTCCTTCAATTTTTCACTTTTCTTCACTGGCTCCAAAGGCACATATTTTGGCTTCGGTGGTTTGTTATCTACCATCTGTTTTATCTTGAGTTTGATTTCCCTTCGTTTCTTATCGATCGATACCTCTTCCTTGGCTTTTTTCTCGGTGAAATTTTCCACGCGTTCTTTCTGCTGCAGTAGCAAGTCTTTCTCCAAGAGGGGCACAGTGAGATCGTAA
Source organism: Gastrophysa polygoni (assembly GCA_963576655.1). Classification (NCBI taxonomy): domain Eukaryota; kingdom Metazoa; phylum Arthropoda; class Insecta; order Coleoptera; family Chrysomelidae; genus Gastrophysa; species Gastrophysa polygoni. The sequence continues at coordinate 17,380,459 of OY755087.1, forward strand.
AAAACGTTTTCAGTAGGGCTGCGTTTCAACGAAGAATCTGTCGGTTCGACAGCGGGCACTAGCGAAACTTTTTTCGGTGCTTTTTTGGGACCTCTTTCACGGTGTTTGGGACCCATATTCTCTGTGAACTGCCGCTTCGGCCTCTCGTAAACTAACTCCTTCTTTTCTCGTTTAGGGGGCGGTCGGGCCTCGATCTCCTCTTCCTCGCTGTTTTGCTCCTCCTCCAATTCGACCTCCTCTATCTCGGGCTCCAGTTGAGGTGGGGACTCCTCTATTTTATAATCGTCTTCGGTTTCGGTGAATTGGAGCTCGCCGGATTGCGTGATCGTGGATTCCCCTGGCAAGAAGACAGCTTTGTTTGGATCGTCGCCCATAACCAAACCCGGGATGAGCGTGGGTTCGTCGTCCAACATCACCGTGAAACCAGGGGTGTACTCCTCGACCCCCTCTTCTGACGTCACCGTTTGACCGGGCACGAACAAATCTCCGTCCTCTGACTTGACCATTTGACCGGGTACGAAACGATCCTTTTTGATCGACGCTATCTGGATCTTCAAACCCGAGATATCCGCAATATCCACCAGTTCGCCCTCATTTTTGATGAGGTTGATGATCTCTGGAATTTCGGGCATTGTCGGCAACAGGCTCAGCACGTCGTCTCCCGCATTCTTCAACTTCTCGTTCACATTTCTAGTCTTCTCCATGTCATCTACTTCCATCTGGATGGGCTCGTCATCCACCGGCTCATTTTGCTCATCGACCACCTGTTTGGCATCATCCTCGAACTTATCCCAATCGATATTTTCGGCTTGAGCTGCCATCATGGCTTTCCAGTCTGCATGTCCTTCACCCTTGTGTTTCCTCTTGCGTTTTGAAGCCATCCTCATCATCTCTAATTCCCATTCTGCCACTCCCGACTCTTTAGCTTCGAAGAGTCGCGCAGTGGACATAGTGTCTTTACCATGGTGGTGGGTTTCTTCGATTTCCTTCCTTGTCCAACCCTCGCCTCTGTAAAACGGCGAATTCCCGTCATATGTGACTATCGGAAGGGTAATTTTGGAATGGTCTCTGAGAACCACGACGATTTTTTCGGTCCACTGTGCCATTATGACGTCTATAATATCCTTGTCTCGAATAGCTCGTTCCATTTGATAAGGGATGACTAGGGTGCAATTTTTGTCCGGAATGTAATACGTATAGCACTGACCACGACCCTTGGATTTTCTGGCAAACATATTCCTCAGCCTAGTGTGCCCATCCAGATCTTCATCTAAGAAGGGCATCAAGTATTTCATACTGGCCTTTTTCCTCTGTCTTTTCTTCCCCAGACCTCTCGGCATGTACTTTCTTCGAGATACCCTGGCTTGATATTCCTCGAGAACAGGTATGTAGTGCTCCGTTTTGGAAATGACATTTTTTCCTGTGATGATATGGCGTCTTAGGGCGTCTTTCGGAGACAGAGGTTTCAACAAAGGTAAATAAAAGTTTCTCTGGAATAACTTACTGGATCTTGTGATCTTGCACAACTGTCATTACATTGAACGGCATTTTCAAAGGGTTTTTATTTATTTTTAGCACTGAAATAACGTTTGTCAAGCCACTTTCAAGATGTCGGGAGTATCAGGCTCGGTCTACAACTGACAAAAAAATACTCTTAGAGTAGTGGGGTACCTTGTATTTGAACTTATTTTTATATCTGCGGCAGCTCCGTGATGGTAGTGATTAATCAAAAAGATTTCATATTATTTGTCAACATCTCGTCTATATATATTAATCAATAGGTACCATTGTCACGTTGCCATTCAAAATCATAGTATTGACTAATCACCACCACAAGATTCTGAAACCAGGTGACAAATCTTGTCATCTGATTAAATATTCATAAACTATATTCATTGATTGAAAATTGAAATATTTCTGATTGATGGATGATTAATAAGCGTTTACGGAAATGGAATTCTGTTCTGACTTGTAACAGATATTACAAAATTCTTCGATAGATACGTGTAGGTAACAATAATAGTCACAGAGTGTTACGAGTGCTGAACAAATGTCAAGTTCTCCTCGTGATGAGTGTATTTTCGGCATCGATTTATAGGCTACCTTTTTATTTCTGACACACAGTACGTAGTTTGAATAATTGGATTAGAAGGCGAGATAAACAGCTGAAATGTGATTCTGTCGAAAGCTATCCGCACGAATCACATCAGGTAGAGGATTCTATTTTTGTTTTGAAATTTGAATCTCCAACAGCACAATTATAGAGTTGATATTATGCCTATATACATGAAAATAAAATTTCTTTTGATAGTAGTTAATAAATCGATAAGTTGAGAAAAAAAGGCCCCTAAGAGGTTTCATGAGCGTATATATTTTTTAAATAATATCACAAAAACAGTTCAGTTGGGAAATTGTTCGTACTTTGAAATTTATCTTCTCACTATAGGTTTCAATTATTCAATACGCATCTCCGATTTCAAAGAGCTGAATTATTAATTAATTATTCATTAATTAATTAATTATTATTATATATATATATTAATTAATTAATATATGATAAATTAATATAATATATATAATTAATTAATTATTAAAATTAAATTCCATTAATAATTAATAAAATAAAATTCCAACTGAAATTAAGAATCTCAATTCATTATCTCTATTCAAGCAAGAAGTCAAGAAATGGATTAATATGAAACCAAGAAATGAGATACACTGTTTAATAGACCTCAAAAACGCAAATTGAAATGTATCCATGTTTTGAAGTCGTATCTACTTGTGAATCATTTAGTCTTTAGTATATATATATATATATATATGTGTGTGTGTGTGTGTGTGTGTGTGTGTGTGTGTGTGTGTGTGTGTGTGTGTGTGTGTGTGTGTGTGTGTGTGTGTGTGTGTGTGTGTGTGTGTGTTTGTGTGTGTTTGTGTGTGTGTGTGTGTGTATGTATATATGCATATTATTATGAGATTGTGTTATTATTATTATTATTATTATTATTATTAATTCTCAAATTTTTTCCGCATTTAGTATTTTATTATGTTGATTATGTGATTGTGTTATTGTGTTTATTTACTAGACTAACTTTTTATATATTTTATTTATTTTACTGCTTGCTAATTTTTTATCAATATTTCATTTTTAGTAACTCATTATCCATTTCAAAATTGTAAAATAACCTCGGTGATCCACGCGCAGGTTAGCCTTTGTGGATCTTCTCTGTGTTTATTTACCTGCACTCTATTCAATAATTGAAAGTATATGTAACGTTTTTATGGTGAATAAATATTATTATTATTATTATTATTATTATTATTATTATTATTATTTTATATATATATGTCATGATAGAGAAGCGTTTAGTGTCCAACAGTTACCCATTTGCAGGACTAATTATTTAAAAGAAAGTTCAAAGTGTATATAGGTACAAACATTTTGATGACTACTACACAAGAATATTCAGATATAATAGAAAAAGGAAAGAGATAAAAGAAATAGAAGAATGAAAATACTGCAATCTATAAAATATAAGAGAAAAAATGAAAGAAAACTGCTACATATATTACATTATGTTTTCATTCAGATATTGAAGAGCCATATTTTCTATATAATTCAGTGTATCATGATGAATATCACAGCAAACAGATATTTTATTGAAGTTTCCACACATAGTATATATAGGGGACTTCAGATATAAATTTGTTCTGGCTCTATTACAGTGAAACATCTTAGTGTACCTATTCTAGAATTTGGAATAAAAACTTTTAATTGAGACACTATATTACTTGCATCCATTTGATAGTACAATAATTTGTGTAGAAAAATAATACCAGCACACTTTCTTCTTACTTAAAGACTTTCAAATTCAAAGCGCGATATTGAAGTTTGGTATGGTACGCCCCTTTCGGGATACTGCTTATCGATTTTAAAACATAAAAACTTCAGGAATCGTCTCTGAACCCGTTCAATCATCAACCTGGTACATATATAGACAGGATTCCATATAATAGAACCATATTCCAATTTAGATCTAACGTCATGGACATGAATTAGATCAGTTCGGAATTTCGAATTACAAACCGGAATTCCGACATATACCTGAGTCGAAATTGGATAGAAAAAAACTTTCTATGACATTTCTATGCCCTCGTATACTTGGGATGAATACCATTTTTCCAACTGACATGCACAGTAAGTCTATATCTTCCGTATTTATGGAGTGAGGATTCTAAAACTCGCAGAAGCCGTAGAAATACGAAAGGTACACTAATGACCGAATGGCGTCATCTTCAGTAATATACACTGCTAGCCAGCAGCCATAGAACCATCATCATTTCGAAGGGAAAAAAATAATTCAATGCTCAGATCAACAAAAGTTTGTTGATCTGAGATTCAATGAGATAATGAAATACAGGTTGTTCCGTTAAAAAAATTCAAGTTTGTGACGTATCTCCAGAACCATAACCCGAAAAGAAATGGAGTACGTCACTGGATTCTGCGCAAGATTCCCTCTCTATAAGACGTAGTTCTAAGCTCGACATGACTTCGTAGATATGAAAGGGGTCCAAAAAGTAGTAATTTTTCGCCCTGTAACTTTCGAACGAAAACAGTTGCATAAAATCTGATTGGACCATCTTGAATTTTAAGAAAAAATAGGAAAGCGCACTAGATATTTATTCTTTGGTATATATACAGTATATTATCTTATAAGATAATATACTGTGGTATATGAACACGGACCAATGGAGGCTAAATGAGAGGAATCTAGTACGTTAGTATTCAGATATTAGTCGATGATTGGCCGTCATTGCTACGGTAAACCTGAATTATAATTCTGAACTGGTTCGGTATCGAAAGGTAAATGCAAAGAGGAGTAAACCCCTCTTCTGTGGTGTGCACGGATCATATAGTTCGCACAGAACTGAGTTTCTTGATCTACGAAAGGATGAAGAATCTGTCCTGTCATTTGTCGTCTGTTTTATGAGGTTTCAGCATTTAGCAATTTTAAGTTTCAGAGGTTTTAGCACAGAAGAGGGGTTTTAGCCTTCAGCTGGTGACCTTGTGTTAAGAAGTTTTGACCGGGCCAATTTTTTTTTTTAATTATCGCATTAATCGTTATTTATCTCAACATCGATGAAAAGGTTGGTGAGTTGAGGGGTTTGCAGTTATTGTATAATATTTTCATTCAGAATATATTTTTAATTCACTACGTACTTTTTGTATATATTATACAGTTCTGATAATGGATACACAAATGTAAGATGAGTTCCTTTATTACCAATATAATTATTAAAAAGTGCATAAAAAGCAAGTCTTATGTTTATTCTAGTATTTTGAGAAATTCAAAGCTGCTAGATGAATGGATTTCTCAGGTCCACACATCTATATAATCTCAGATTTATCAATGGCATGCTATGCCTTTTAGATGACCATAACCCTTGTTTATTGGGTGCACCTGATATTTATGATAATGTTCATTGCATGAAAGACTATTCACACATAGATGAATAGGCAAGAATAAATATGTGCATTTTGCTTCCTCTAACATGATTACACTCATAGGATTGTGTACAATGAGTTTTTGGGTTATGTATGGACACATTATCATCAATATATTTTTTTTCCAGCAACTATTGCAAGTTGTCAGGAATTTTCCAAGCGGCGGATAGGGTAAGAATATTATGATATTCAGGAAGAAGTCAAACAATAATATGCACTCCCTTCTTTTACAGCCATTGATAAGAAGTGAGTGTGAGAGGTTTGGCAACATAAGGAAGATATATACAACTAATACATTCGCCAAGGTGTATTTTGAAAATTTGGGGTGAGTGGATCTTGAAGTGGATAATATAATAATCTCATCATATTGAATTGATACCGAATCAGAAATTGGATAAATTAGCTATGCTTCTTGGAACACATCAATATGTATAAGGTTATGTACCTGTAGAGTTGCAACCTCTTATTTTTGGAAATCAATTTAATTATTTTGTGCACATAAAATTTCACCTTAACTATGTAGTCATATTGCCAGTTCACAAGCTGTCATGGATTATTATGCATTTTTCTCACAACAGTGGTGATATCTTATTTTCATACAGATTCAATACAGATTTAAAATTCAGTTATGACATGGACATAAGTGCCAGAAGCCAGGATTTTGCTGGTTCACCCCTTGCCATCCAAGAAAAAATTCAATGTCCCCTGTTGCTTGTATGGAAACATGGTGAAAATTAAATGAAGTACCATTCAAAATAGGATAACTGTGATAGCTAGGAATGAAACTGCAAAATCCTGTGGGTCATGCCAACTTATTTCCTCCTCATCACTGATGAAAACTGCATAATTTGAAATCGTTATTTTGCAGACAGTGGAAGTTATTTCCTTATTGTTGCATGATGAACATAAAGTCCTCCATTTCAACTTTCTTGTTTTCTTGCATCAGACGAAAAAGTTGAATACTAAAGTTGTACAGGGTAATATAAATTATTTGCAGAATATATTAATATGTATACATGGTGTTGTACAAAATGTGATAAATTTTGAATGCAACACCCTTTATACTGTTGTCATTTTAGAATCTCAAAAATATTCTCGATATTTTTGTCCTGAATGTAAGACTTTTCAAAATACCTACATTTCATCTAAGCAGCTACATTTGTTGTTCCAGATATTGAATATAAAAATTATTGTCGATTCTGTTTCTTACTCCATAATGAGATCACTGATAATTTTCGATTGAGAATTAATACATAAAGAACATTCATATTTATATAGAATTCATAAATAGTGGTTTTGTATTGTAGCTAGCTGATTCACAGCCACCTCAGAAGTGGTGATGGCAATAATAATAATAATTCAAGATGAATAACATGGCAATTGTCCTATTAAAAAAATAAAACTTCAACCTGTTCTACATTCTGCAGAGCACTGTATATATACAAATATATCCTGCAAATAACTAACTTGATACTGTAAAACTTTTGTCTTCAACATTAATGTTTAAAATAAAAATAACAAAAAGATTTTATGCAACAAAAGTTTTCTTATGAGACTGATATATTATTCTGTCTCTCATTTTTCACATTGTCTCATATGTATTGATTATCTTTTTACACGAAAAAGAGTCATCTCTTGATTTAGTTCTGCTTTGTAAGGTATATATCTCAGGATTTTGACTTAATTTGTTTTCAAGACGAGAAAAAGAGTTTTTATCTGAATGAAATTAATGAGAGGAAAATATTATTGAGTTGAATACTTCTTACGTTGTATCTACTCCTCAAATGCTATTTCCAGAGATTGTAAGCAAGCTGTACAAGGTTTGAGTAACAATGAATTTGGTTGGATAGTTGAATTAGGAGGAGACTCACATCACAAATCAGGAATACAGTAAGTGAAACACTTGTTAAATAGTAACATAATTTGTATCTCATATGTTTCTCATGTATATTGATGATTTCTGTAGCATTGGATTACATGGAAAAATAACTCTGTTTGCTGATGATACTTTTCTACTCAGGAACACCCAAACAATTTCTTCATCTAACTCAAGATCTAAATTGCATAAGTAAATGGAAAGCAAAAAACAATAATAATAATGATCTTTATTTCTCAAATTGAAAAGTACAGTTGTTGCAATACTGTTACAATGTACAATAATTGGAGAAGTGTCATCATGAGCATAGCATGAATAACAAAAATGTAAAGTCGGAAAGAACTAACAAGTAAATAAGTAGATATAAAATTAATTGAATAATTTGTCATCATAGCAGTATAGAGGGTAAGTCAACTATATTATGAATATGAATGAGCTTTTCTTAGTCTATAATTTACAGTTGATCGATAAATTCCTGAAAAGTGTAACAGTTCATTTGAAGCAGCAGTTTCTTTAGCCTATATTTGAACACATGAGAGCTGGGAGAATCCTTGATATCTTCGGGAAGAATATTGTAGAATTTACAGCCATTGAATTCTACACTTTTTTCATACCATGCTGTTCTATGAGCATTTGACAACAAAATACCCTTAGAGCAAGTATTGTGGTCATGTTGATTTGGTTGATAGTCTAAATACATATGCACAAGAATACATTTGAATACATTTCTGCAAGACTCCCTGTATCCTAGTTGAGCAATTATTCTTATCACATATTTCTGTATTAGGAATACCCTTTGCACAGCTGCGGCAGTGCTCCAGTTCAGAATCCCATAACGAATGTAGGAATGAAAATTGGCATGATACAAAGTTTTCAATACATTGCTACTACAGTGATTGGACATGAACCTAAAAGAGACACAACATTTTTTCGATTTGGTTGGTTTTCAAAATTACTGTGTTGAAAGTGCCAAATATCTGGCTTCAATACTAGACAATGAATTAACATTTAAAAAACATACCTCTAAACTATGCACAACACTGAACTACATATGTTATCATATAAAACACAGTGCACAAAAACAAATGTTTTTTTTTTGGAGTTACTTTGCTGACAATATGCCCAAATCTATTAATATCAACACACTAATTGTCAAATTTTAATATTGTCATGTTTGGTCAAGACAATTCATCGCTATCTACGATAAATATGCCTAAATCCGATAATCACAGAATCTTGTCCTTATAATTGTAGGGCTGATTCAACAATCAAATCAACTTCCAACATGGATGAATATCTTGATGAAGACTTCTTGGAAAATAATGAATACTGTGATGTACATGGCAACCCCCTCACAACATTCCAAGGCGAGGAATCAAATGATTTGTATGTCAAACTGAAAGACATCAGACGTGCTGGGTTTGCTGTCTTTAGAAAAGATTCTTTCGATCGTCTAATGGTTACTAAAAAGTAAGTGGAATTTTGATACCTGAAAGAACAACTCAAACTGCCTCAATAACGTCTGAGACTAGTCTAGAAATTGAATAGAAATTGTGATCAAAATCGTGATTTCAAGATGAATAAGCTTCATTACATTTTCAACTTGATTTTTTTATCACTTTTCTAAATATTCAATGATTCATTTTTTTTTCAGTCAAATTTTCAAAGAATTCGAGCTACATTTATTGTCTGAGGCAAAGAACTATATTTTGAAAAACAGAGCTGGTGAAATTGATGAGGAACAAATTCTGAAGACTATTGAGAGGTAAGCACAACTCATTTTGATGAAAATAGTTTACAGAGTCTTATATTTTGAACAGTCAATTTGTGAGAATCACAAACAGATTACCCATATAAGGGTCAAGTTTCAAGATGAAAGTGAACAACAAAATATTTTCTCATGCATTAAGTACAGATTCAGAGTATTTAAACCAAGTCTTCCAACTAACTCTGCTGCAAAATCATGGCTCTGATCCACCTAATCATATTTGGATCAACCTCATGCTTAGGTAGGCTTGAATGCTCCTCTTTCTGAGAAGATTATCGATAATAAAATGGAGAACTGCTTCTGTAAATTTTCCAGTCTTCATTTACAAGCAGACATACAGACATTTTTATTTCCCAAAAACTACATCATGCATTCATTGAAATACATATTTTTAGTTAAATTATATTTTTGAAGGAGTTTGGCACTTTGTTGGGTATTTTTATGTCCATCTGTAATGGTCATCTTCATTCATTCATCCTTAATTGAAGGATGATATCAAGAAATCATCTTTGTTACTAGTTTTGTACCTCTAAATGTCCAGAAAGTTTTGTTTCCTTTTGAGCTGCTATGGCAAGAGGACCAATAGCTAAAAATAAGTGCGTAGGTTGTTGACTCAATTTCCCCAAAATTCGATGCCTTAAGACATAGTGTTCTGGAAATAACTGTAATCTGGTCTTTGCTACGTTGGAACTCACGAATTTTTATATTTCTAATTGCATGACATGGCAATAGATTGCTTTTCATTCATTGCTGATATATGCACATTTTTTGCTCGTGCTTCGAGTCATCTGCAACAGTTGTTCTCTGATGTAGCGTTCTATCATTCGGTACAATGTCTTCATGAGGAAAGACTTTATGCTGATGGATCTAACAATGAGGGAGTTCATATTTTCTTCAAAGACAATATTCACTGTATTTTTTGTTGTCAACTTGTTATTGAATCAATATTTATAGACTACACTAGTTTGAAACTTTACAGTTCAATTGAGAAATTTGATGTATACATTTCAGGTGTAAGAACAAGCTTCTGGCAAATCAGTCTCCACCCAGCAATTCTCTGAACGTTTCCATGGGCCGGAAGGTAACCAATTCCGATAATAACTTCAAAATATGTGCACAAAATGCGCCCAGAGAAGGGTATGAGACTTTCAATTTTTCTGAACCTGCCATGCCCCAAAGACCACCCAAAAATTTGCCTGGCAATTTTGTGCCATCTCAGAGGAATAACAATAACATGTCTTCACAGGGATTCAGAGATGATGCAAGGTTAGTTGAATACATTTGGATTAGTAAGTTTCCATTTTTATTGTTTTACCTTGGACACAATAACTGATGAGTAGTTTATACTACAGAAGTATGTATGATATTCATATTTCGCAAGAGGATAGCGAGAGGATAACGTCCATCATATCCTTCATTACTAACAATGAAATGAATAGTTTATTGAAATATATGATTTTTATTACCAAAGGGATACTAATGGCTTCAGCTCGGATAGAGATTACCAATCTGATCAGAGCAGATCCAACAATGCCAATAACAGGGGCAACAGTAGATCCGGAGACGAGGCGACTCAATTCAGCGATGATTCTGGCAGACAGCGCGGCAACGCTGGCTACAAAAACAAGAGTCGAACTCGTGATGAGGGGTCTCACTTCAGCGACAATTCCCATCACAGTAGGTGAGTTGAAAGCTCTGTTGAATGAAAAATATTATTTCACTCATGCTAAGATACACGTTTTTGCTTGGTTAAAAATAGTATTGAAAACATGGTGTTTTCGATTTCGTATTTCTACTATTGATTGGCTCTTAGAAACCTATATGTTGTGTTTGCTGTTTTATATTTTGCTCCCTCGTTGGTTTGGTAGTTTAATCATTATGACTCACCAGATGTAAACTGCCATTTCACCGATAAAGAAAACGACACTTCACCATATTTTAGCTAGTACCTTGATAACCACACACTATCAATATCTATCAATTTCAGAATTTTCCACAAATTCTGGATAATCATAGCATTCATAGAATCACCATTACATATCTGAGGAAATAACCTAAACACATACTGTGTTCTGACAGTATGCATTGTCAGTGGTGCATTCCGCAAGGTGTTGATGGTTGCATAATTAGTCATCTTGCGGCGAACTACAATCTGGAATGTATAAAAATACCTGGTTGAAAGTCGAATTTAGAAGGCTGTGTCACAGTGTGAAGGATAGATTATACATGAGATAATATGAACAAATTCAACTTATTGTTATTGATGATTATCTAGAATTCCTTCAAAGGAAAATTGATGGTATTTGTGCTTAGATAATCATCAATACATTTGTTATATATGAAATACAGGCTTTTGTTCTTGTTGTGCATGCAATATCATCAACTTCATTAACTTGTCATTCATCCACAGTATTGTTACATACTTCCTGTTAATCGAGGAGGTGGTATATTCATTTTTCAAAATATTTTTGGATTTTCTCTCCTCATTTCTTAGCATTGGACATTTGGAGAACAAATCTACTCCCGTTCGTAGCATCAGAGCTTACAATTTAATAATATATCTGAGGGAGAGTCTTGAATGATTTAGTATATTGTTGAAATGTATAGTTCTGTTTGTGTATTAGTGTATGGAAATTGTAAAAAGAATTCAGATTCAGAATATACAAAGGCTGATCATCACAACAATCTATGCTGCACAAAAATTGTTGCTATGAATTGAATTTTTCATCCATATAATGACAAATGATATGTTTTTCATTAAAATACAGGAAGGGATCCTATTCCAGAGATCAGAATTCTCTGTTCGGAAGTAGCTCTGACGTGACACAGCGATCCAAACCGAAAGATGGCGGTTCTCAGTTCGCTCAGAATTCAGACAGACGTCATAGGTCTCATACTTCGGAGAAGAAGCCAAAGAAGGAATTCGAAGTCAATGAACAGATTGAGAAAGTTATGTTACAAGTGGGAAATTCGTATGATGTGAGTAGCAGCTTTATACATATAATGAGTTGGGTGAACGAGTACAACCCAATGTGATCTCAATAAGGCTTTCGACTGTGTCTCTCATGTATCACTATTAAGCAAGCTTGAATAAAATGGTGTTACAAAGCTTCTTCCAATCTTATATATGTGAGCAAAATCAGATTGTCGAGAATGAGGGCTGGATATACATCCAGCCCTCAACAAAATAACTATTGAGTTCCACAAGGTCCAGTATTTGGACCCCTCCTATTCATCATTTACGTTAACGATATATTTGTTGATAGACGACTATCAAGGAGTATATTATTTGTTGATGATGCAACATTTAATCATTATGAATAAATCTAAAAGTAAAGATAAGGCAGCACTCACTGAAATTCATGAGTGGCTAGTTGATAATATGTTCAAACAGAACAAAAGATAATCTTGCAAACTATCATTATCTTCCAATAGTCATATCGCATAAGGAGAAACTGATAAATTACTTGACATTGCTCTGGATGATGAAGTAAGCTGGTCCTCCCATATCGCAAAAAGTTATAGAGTAAATTATTTACTACTAAGATTGAAAAAATACGTGTTTTTCGAAGGTTCAAATATGCCACTTGGAAAAAGAACACGGCAAACAAAACATTTGTTGGGTGCACAAACAAGACATGATGAGAGATCTGGAAGACATTATTTTGAAACTGTTGGATTTAGGGCCAGAATGCGAGTTGATAACCAACCCCAAGACAGGACAACTTTGTGTGGCACTCTTCGAGGATGCTTGGTAAGTGCATAATAATCTTCATATAAATATACAGGGTGTCCTTAAAAGGTCTTTAGAAAAGCTACCACATATTCTCCAGACCAAAACAATTCGATACAAGCAAACTTACCTCAGTAAAAAGTTGCTTAGTTTGGGCGCTAGACGACTCTGAAGTTGAAATTTTCAAATCGATTTTGCTTCATAACTTTTGAACGGCTCATGAGATAATTTTCAAATTTGGTACGTTGGCATAGACTCATCGGGCAATGAAACTCATATCATAATCATAATGAATATCATTCCATGGGCGTAGAACTTGATTTTTTCAGTAAATAAACATCTAAAACTCCTACGCCAATGGAAAAAAATTAGTTTCAATATGAAATCTAAATTATTCAACTCATTCACTACAAAAAAGGTACTCTTGACAAAAGTCGATTCCTCTCATGGTTTCGACAAAATTTTAATTTTAGTGATTCAGAGCATAATTAATAATAAAACGATTAACAGATATTTCATAAAAATTGTTCAAAATGTTCACCATTTTCACGTATACAAAGATTTATACGACGCAAAAAGTTGAAATGTACTCTTTGCATAACTTCTTCATCGCCTGTAAGATTATTCGTCGCCTGTTGGATACGTTGCCATAATTGTTCTACAGTATTCACAGGGGTCTTGTAAACCGTAGACTTGAGATAACCCCATACAAAATAATCCATCGGTGTTAAGTCTGGAGAACGTGGTGGCCAATTCACGGGTGCATCATTACCTCTACCTATCCATCTGTCTGGGTACTGTTGGTTTAAAAAATTCCTAACATCCACCGAAAAATGTGGTGGAGCTCCATCGTGCATAAACCACATATCTACCCGATGTTGGAGTGGTAAATCTTCCAACAAATTTGGCAACGTAATTCGTAGATGTTGTAAATACATGTCTCCTGTTAATCTTTGTGGAAGTATGACAGGACCAATTATAAAATTTCCTATTATTCCAGCCCAAACGTTGATTTTGAATTCGTGTTGAAAATGGTTTATTTTAATGGAATGAGGATTTTCAATTGCATAAACGTGTTCATTATGAAAATTAGTTGTTCCTCTTCTCGTGAAACAGGCTTCATCAGTGAACGAAATATTCTTTCCAAAGTTCAGATTCATTTCTCTTTGCAAATTAATGAACCTACAAAACATCAGACGACTTTGTGAATCATGGATTAATAAATCTTGAACTGGCGTCTTGTGGTATGGGTATAATAATTGTTCTCTTAGTACTTCATGAACGGCATTCCTAGAAACTTCTAGTTCATTACTTATCCGTCTAGTACTCAATTCTGGATTTTCTTCAATACGGTCTAAAATTTCTACTTCGACTTCGGGAATCCTTACATAACGCTGTCTTCCATAATCACCAGTTCTAGGAGCAAAATGACCGGTCTCCCGAAGACGTCTCTCAACTGCAGCAAAGGTTGGGTGGCTTGGTACGCGACGATTTGGAAACCTTGCCGAATACACCCTCACACTCTCTCGACCATTTCCTTGACAATATCCGAATACCAATAACATATCGGTGTATTCTTCATTGGTGTATTGTACGGCCATGATAAATCAGAAAAGTCCGATATCAACAATCAACGTCAATAAAACTCGACAAATCAACACAGATGAAACTATGGAAACCAAGAATGTGAATATCACTGTTTTCGAGCAGATAATAATAGTCTTCAGAAAAAAAAACCAGTGCTACTTATTTTCAATAGAAATAACCTATGCAAAAAGTACATCTCAACTTTTTGCGTCGTATAAATCTTTGTATACGTGAAAATGGTGAACATTTTGAACAATTTTTATGAAATATCTGTTAATCGTTTTGTTATTAATTATGCTCTAAATCACTAAAATTAAAATTTTGTCGAAACCATGAGAGGAATCGACTTTTGTCAAGAGTACCTTTTCTGTAGTGAATGAGTTGAATAATTTAGATTCCATATTGAAACTAATTTTTTTCCATTGGCGTAGGAGTTTTAGATGTTTATTTACTGAAAAAATCAAGTTCTACGCCCATGGAATGATATTCATTATGATTATGATATGAGTTTCATTGCCCGATGAGTCTATGCCAACGTACCAAATTTGAAAAAAATCTCATGAGCCGTTCAAAAGTTATGAAGCAAAATCGATTTGAAAATTTCAACTTCAGAGCCGTCTAGCGCCCAAACTAAGCAACTTTTTACTGAGGTAAGTTTGCTTGTATCGAATTGTTTTGGTCTGAAGAATATGTGGTAGCTTTTTGTAAAGACCTTTCAAGGACACCCTGTATAATCTCAAGTATTAATAGAATCGCACAATAATAGTATGAATAGTTATCTCAAGTCTACGGTTTACAAGACCCCTGTGAATACTGTAGAACAATTATGGCAACGTATCCAACAGGCGACGAATAATCTTACAGGCGATGAAGAAGTTATGCAAAGAGTACATTTCAACTTTTTGCGTCGTATAAATCTTTGTATACGTGAAAATGGTGAACATTTTGAACAATTTTTATGAAATATCTGTTAATCGTTTTATTATTAATTATGCTCTGAATCACTAAAATTAAAATTTTGTCGAAACCATGAGAGGAATCGACTTTTGTCAAGAGTACCTTTTTTGTAGTGAATGAGTTGAATAATTTAGATTTCATATTGAAACTAATTTTTTTCCATTGGCGTAGGAGTTTTAGATGTTTATTTACTGAAAAAATCAAGTTCTACGCCCATGGAATGATATTCATTATGATTATGATATGAGTTTCATTGCCCGATGAGTCTATGCCAACGTACCAAATTTGAAAAAAATCTCATGAGCCGTTCAAAAGTTATGAAGCAAAATCGATTTGAAAATTTCAACTTCAGAGCCGTCTAGCGCCCAAACTAAGCAACTTTTTACTGAGGTAAGTTTGCTTGTATCGAATTGTTTTGGTCTGAAGAATATGTGGTAGCTTTTTGTAAAGACCTTTCAAGGACACCCTGTATAATCTCAAGTATTAATAGAATCGCACAATAATAGTATGAATAACATACAGAATACACATAAATTACAATACATTCACAAGTCAAATTAGCAGTATGAATCGGAATGCTACTGGCTTTTGAATTCGCTAAATGATGAGCATTCTTTAAATATTTTTGGTGAGGGGTTGTAAAGCTGTAAGCATTTGATGAACATTGTGTTTGTAGCAGCATTAGCAATATTGATATAGAAATCATTCAAAGCATGTGATCTGGTATTGTGATTAGGTATTTCTTGGAGATATTGATATAGAAATCATTCGAAGCATGTGATCGGGTACTGTGATTAGGTATTTCTTGGAGATATGTTAATTCTGTTGGTAAGCATCCTGACTTCGGTTTATACACAAACTTGAGCATATTATGAGCAGCTCTTTGTCGAGCATTCAATACATTGAAGGATTCCAACATGTGTGCTATTGGTGTTCGATTCCTATATAATAGAATAGCTCTCATAGCACGATTTTGTGTTTTTTGTAATGTATCATCATTCACCAAGTATGTGATAGTTCCACAGAAATCAAGATGAGGAGATATTATGATTTCATATATAGGAAACTTAGTAAAAGATGACACCTTATCATTCAATCTATATAGGGAGGTAGTTTTTCTTGCCATTTTCTTCTTAATATACTCACAATGTGATTGAAGATTCAGTTCATTATCTTCAATAAATAAGTGGCTGGATGAGAATATTATGAGAAAGATTATGAGAATATTTCTATCATATAAATATCTGTATTTTGAACACATTAGTCATACATAGATACTTTTTATTTTTTATCATAATTTCCTGATCCTCTAACAGAAATGATCCTTCATTCTCATATATGATCCTTTTGTTGAGAATTCATCATCATTTATAAATGTAATCATATGAATCTTTTGAATCTGTTCACGGATATTTCATTTCATTAAATATTTTCGAGCGAATTACAATGAAATATTCAGATGAAACAGGGTAGGAGTATGGTGTTTTCATTTTATCTGGTTGAATGTCTTTTCAATCATCTGATGCTGACTGTCAAAAGCTTCCTCCCTCGGAACTTCTCCGATATCCTGACCTCATAGGCTGCAGCATTTTTGTAGTTGTCTGTTCAAGTAACGTGTTTTCTGAAAATTTATATTATGAGGTGACCTTCATGGACCTCAGGCATGATTACTTTTGCGAAAGAATCTACTAGTGATCTTGAAGTTTCCATCGGGTTGGAAATCATCATTGTCCTGTCGAGCCAGTCGTTTAGGAACCTTGGTATCTTGGCCAAAACAACAATATCTTTCACTTTGCCAAGATGATTCCAAAACCAAAGAAATACCCTCGAAATTCCACCGAAAAAGATATCAAAATAACCTAGACTCTTTTCAGGTATCGTTGCAAATTGCTGAAGAAAGATCCTCTTTATGTGCAGTTCATAGATTATGGTAATAAAAGCCTTGTTGATACAGTAAGTGTGCTACCTTCCGAATTCAAAACAATCCCTGCATTGGCTATAAGAATGGTATTGGAATCTAAAAACTGCATAGTCCTAGAGGATGATATGGAATTCAGAGTTTCAATCAAAAACCAGGTAATGAACTCATGAAACTATATAAATAGTGAAATAAAATCATCGTTATTACCCGAATACAGCAAAGTCAATAAGGAGTGTGGTGAATGTGCATGCATAAATTCTTACACCACGCACGAACTCTGTTTCCATTATCCCGTCGTCGTAGTGAAAAACTAAATTATTTGTAAACTTTCATTATCGCGTTCTGTTTGTATGAGGGCTCCTGAGGAATTTCGAATAACGAGACATTTTCCGCTTTGGGAGTGATATTGCAAAAATCACTTTGCCGTTTCATACATGGTAATTTACTTGAGAATGCAAATATTCATTCAGTGAGTTGTATCCACAAAATGAAGTATAACAAGTGAAATAAGACCGAGTGAAAAAAATAATAATGATGGGAACATTGGCCTTGTGGCTTCGAAATTTTCGTGGTAGGTAAAAAGAGTTTTGAGTTTTTTTGAGTTTCAAATTGAACTACAGGTCTTCGCCTCGCCTCGAGCCTAGCAGCAGAATGTTTACGACCGAAAAAATAAATTTGTATTTCGTGCAAAAATCTAATTATTGAAATAGTAGCAGAGTGCTTTCGACTGTCAAGTCATCCTCAGTGCTTCTCTGTAAGTAATATAGATTATAATTGTAAATATAATTGAAAAAGTTTTTGAAATTTGGAAGTCAAAATGGGGTCAGTTACGTACTTACAGTATGTTACTGTACTGTACAGTAACATACTTACAGTAAGTATTTGAAAACGTCAACCATCCCAACCCAAGGAAGGCAGTCACTGATATGAGCGCTTCGTAACTTGTTCGAAATCTGTAAAGACACTGTAAAGATCTGATTTATTTTTTCTTTTTTCTAAGATTGTGCAAAACGTTCTTCTTACATTATAAACAATTCAAACAGTTCTATTTTCTGCACTAGTGCAAAAAGTAACTTGCCAGATATTTAATTGAAATGAATTACAAGTTTGTAATAAAAATGAGTGACTATTATTTTCATTTTGAAAGTGACACAACTTTATGACACTGACAGAAAAATTTGCTTACATCCCTTGATGCGACATATTGACATATTTAGCTAACTGCAGATTATGTTATGGCAGAACCATCCGATTGATTTTTTCCGCTTTTTAGTATGATGACGGTACTTACCTGGTTAGCCATAATCAGGCATCGACTTCTTCCGAGCGGCAACCTCAACCACAGACATCAAAACCTGCAGAGCAGCAAACTCAACAACAGACCGAAGTCAAAGAGGCTCCTAAAGATGTATCAGAAGAGGAAATCGAGGAGGCTCCTTCTCCAACTGCCAAAAAGGCAGAAGAAAAGAAAAAGCCCACGGAGAAGAAATACTTTCACGTTCCACAGCCGTTAACAACTCTCAAGAACGGAGATGTGATTATGATTTGTGGCATAGTCGGAAACAGGTTTGCAGTTAAGACTAAGGAATCTGCTACCAAGACGATAGAGGTGACCAATTACATCAAGTCGCTGGATAAATCTGGTAAGTGGTAAGAATTATAATCATTGATTGTTCACGAATTTTACATTTTTTGTATTTTTGTATTCTTTATATTCAGTACATTCAATTTTTACATATTCATTTTGTATAAGTTTTTTGATTATTCATTTCATCACCACAAATGTTTCCACAGAAGAAACTGGTTCTATACAGGGACTTTTCGTTAATGGTAAAAAGACTGGGGCTGGCATCACTCAATATGAGCATAGTTATACGCAATAATGACAGCCAATTTCTACTTTTACACGGATTACTCATTTACATGGATATTCGATCTGCTATGACGGCTTTGAAGTCAAGTGAAGTTATATCTGCAATGTATGACAATTGTTTGGGTCCTTGAAGAATACCTGGAAATTAAAAAGCGTATAAATAAAATAAATAAAATAATAATAAATAAAAATTATCTAAATGAAATACTTTTCACCGATGAGACGACATTCACCAAGAATGGTATTTTCAATCACCATAATTATCATTATGGGACAGTTAAAAAACCACATGGAATTAGGCAAACTAACTTTCAAGCATCATTTTTCGATAAACCTTTGGGGTGGAGTGGTGAACGGGTAAGATTAAATGGACTATCATATTGATCGTTTTTGCAAAACGATTTAGATGAACTTTCAGAAGATCTGCCATTAGCAATTCGACAAAGGATGTTCGTGGATATCGAAAACCAGGACATTTTACAAGAAAGAATCAACAACGCGATTCACGAGATGCGACTACAAAATAGTTTTCAGCGTGCTTGCGAGTCTCTACTACGTCGTGCGAGACTGCATCGATAGTGGCGGCGGTCATTTTGAACACCTGTTGGGAATCTAAACTTTAACAACAATCGGTTACAGTGTAATTTTTTTTATTAACAATAACTCAGATAACGTTCTTGACACGGAATGAAATAGGACTATTTCAATTCAGTGTCTTTATTCCGGTTAATTTCAAGCCAAAATATGATGAGTGGTAGAGATTACGAAATGAAAATACACTGGCAACAGCGCGCGGGTAACAGTGCGGGCGCGAGCTGCCGCATGCAGTGAGGAATCAAACCAGTGCATCTCAAACGATGAGTAAAATCGCAGTATTTGTGCGATTTATTGTGTTATTATGACTCGTACAATACCCCATTTCAATAATCGCTCCAATGTCGGAAACACCCTGTATATATATATATATATATATATATATATATATATATATATATATATATATATATATATATATTATCTCATATTAGGATCCTTTCGGCTAGATGGCGTTTACCTAGCTTTCATGAAATCTTCAACTCTTTCTCATCTAGGCATTGGAGAATGGGAGCCATGTTGATATGGAAAAGGTGGTGGAGTGATGAGAATGTTTGATGCTACAGTTTTTGTCAACCAATGAGTTGAATTATTTTTTTATTGTTCATTTCTTTCGACAGCTCTGCTGTTATCGGACGTGAAAAAAGGCCAGTTAGTGCTGTGTAGCATCGATGGCATGCCCAACCTTTACAGAGCGATTGTGGAGGACGAACCTTCTGGCGGCACGGTCATCGTCAGGTACCTCGACTACTCCGGGGAAAACCAAATGACGGTGAAATCCTTGAGGAACGTAGACGATTTTCTCGCCACCCATCGTACCTGTTTGCTGTTGACCCCCGAGTGCCCTTTGTTGGATAATTTGAGCGACAAGGGTGCTGAATACGTATCGCAGTTGATCGAAAAGAAGACCAAGGTTAAACTGGTGAGCAATCGTTACTGAAACTCTCAGGCACAATAATAAGATATAACCAGCGAACATAAATATCTGATTTAACTGCGAATAATCTGTAATGAATGAAGTGAAAGCGCATCTAGTACTCTATGAATGGCAGCGTGATCAGACGTCTATTTTATCTATTCTGAGGTGATGATGACAGGATTGATATTGTCAATATTCATTTGCAGCCTCAATACTCACTGCAGTATGAAACTCCATTAAATTGATAGTTCGTTTTTCAATGAGTATGCCATTTTTATAGCAGTTCTGACCTGTCAGTCTATTCCAGCATGAAAATGTATGCTCAAAAGGCTCGTGAATCTGTGAACTATACGAATACGATTGGTACGAAAAAACAATTTCGAGACTAATAAAGAAAATGCAATGGCACTCCAAAAATATTGAATTTTTAAATGCCACTCCCAATAACACATTGGTTGATGTATGTGGACTAAACTCCAAAACTGATGTATTTCACAACGCGATCAGTCCCAGGGAAATAGATATTATATTGGAATTGGCAACTCAATTTGTATTATAATTTTCATTTACATTGCACCTTCGACCATAAAACAATAAAACAAATAGACCCGCTTATTAACATTCTTTCAAGATCCAAGACCTAGAGCTACAAGACTGAACTGGTCGATTGTGATAGGGCCGACAGATGTACTTAGTGCTGATGTGCCACTTGTTCCCTTTTGATGCCCAATTTTATTTGTTTTCAACAATAATTCGTGTTGAATTTTGTATTGATATCAAAGTTCGCCTTGAAGAAAGCTCAGAACTTGGAGATTCCAACTCAATTTTCAGTTTTTTTGTTTTTTCCACGATTATTAGTCTACGATTAACAACGACAACCTTCGATCATTGAACAGACTAGATAAGTAATCCACACCCCTGGCAATACAGTTTGTTTGGAAGCAACATCTATAGTATCTATCTTTGTCTAAACAAGGATAGCAGGAGCTGATTCTCCCAGCACCAGTGCCGTGTTGTCAGAGGGGATCGAATTTATTATTAATTCATGATGAAACCAAATTGAAAATCCGTAACAATTTCAGTGGTACTTTTCAGCATTTCTTGGTTGGAAAATGAACATCCTTATACTGCCTTCACATTGTTGTGAAAAATTCGAATACATACAATCCTATGGTGATTTTTGTAACTTGCTTGTAATCAATAAACTTATTATGACCAAGTCACAAGAAAAGTTCAATTCTCAACGCCATGTGAAACAATATACTTACTATTCAGTGAACAGTGTGTCTAATCTTAAATAACGTTCAATTTCGATAATGAACATTTATATATTTGGCGATCAGTGACGATTTACGATTTCAAAGTTCAGTACCTACTAGTGGAGATAATTTTCAAAAAAGTGAAAAACTCGTTTTCAAGGCAAATAGATATGATTGCATATTTTAATGTAATTTTCAAATCTGAAGATGAAACTTTTTTATATCATTTCACGATATCGTCAAAAATGAAGGAGGTTTCATCTTGAGCAGAATTCATATATTTTGAAGCAATAAATTGATGTCTGATTATTTCATTTCATGTAGATAGATGAAAATCGATAATGAATATGTGTTGACTAGTAATATGACGAAATGTTATATCAACAATAAAATCATGACTCATGTGAAGATGTAGCAAATAGCAGTGTTTCTTATTTAAAACAGGACTGAAATGAAAAACAACCATGGATAATCACACAAATAATTTATTGATTTTTGAATAGGATTGTCTTTGTTAACATACTTCTCACTCTAACTTCCGTTGAATCTTGCAAATTTTTTGCCTCATGATGGAGTCTTGCAGTGAAATATTTCTTCAAAATTAGTTTGACTACTTCCATTGGGTGATGTTGTGAAGGGCCATGGTTAGTGTTTTTCAAATGCATCGAAAACAGTCAACGGTAAATTTGTCATTGTTGTGTGTACAAGAAGTATAGAAATATCCTTATATTTTTTACCAAAAATATTAATTGAGTTCATCATTATTCTCAGTGATTTTTCAACAGCTTTGCATATTTTGACTACAAATAAGGAAGCATTTATCAGTGCTACATATTTTACATCAAGACACTGTCGCGGTTGACCTATGGGTATAATCAATATAATCTAATCAATTCAATTTAAATTCATTTTTATCCATTCCATTTGGGAAAATGCTTCAAAATCTCGAATGATACGACAATGGTAACTCACCTATGAAATGACGTGTTTTGATCGCCGGTTCAAATTGTCTTTAACACACCTCACAACGTCTCACCATTATATCAAATCACCAAAACAGGAAATAAACTGAGTTTCTGATGAATTCTGAGTACACAAAACTGAACACAAGTTGAATAATATCGATAAATCAAAACGTAAATAAGGCCAGATACCAAACAAACCAATAATCGGCGTTGCCTGTCAATATCAAATCGCGGTGTTGCAACGTTGAGCAAAAAGTATTCATGATACTCATGCTGGTCCACGAGCCCTCAAGAAAGTAAAATTGCTAAGTCTCAGAATAATGTAGCAATCTTCTATTAATCAGAACTGATTCATTATCGTCATGACCCAAATTTATCATTATATTTGTGCATTGAACTACATGAATTCATAAGGGACTCTAAATATTATGGACTATTGATCACTTTTTGATGATTGGATATGACAACACTGACGACGATTGGGTACTAATATTATGATAATTCTGGGAATGCATGTTAGCATCAGAATATTTGTTTTGTGATCCTTCTAGTGGGTTTGTTGTTCGGAGACGACAACGCAGCATTTCATTGATGATTATCCGTCTCTTGCCAGTCACGTCATCAGCGTACTATTGCAGCGAAACGCATTGTTGCCGAGAATTTTGTTGTTTATATTTCGATTTTAAAGTGTTTTCATCAGTTTACAGACAATAAAGTGAAGTTTTAGTGTTTGGTTGGATAATATGGGCCGAAAATGTCATGTTTGTGGGAAATTGTGGTATCCTCACCCAGAATTATGCTTCCGCAGGTAAGTAAGTGAGGTTAGGTTTGATTTCCCTAATCATTGCCGTAGGTAGAATTTTCGAACAAGGGTTCATGACTCGGTTCATGAGTATTTTCATTTGATTTGTTTTGATATGATGGTCACTTTACAAGCTGTTAGCAGCGTGAAGATTTTGGGTAGAATATTGAATGATTATGCAACAATTTGTTCTGGTATGGAATCGTAAAAAACATGAATATTTTTATATGAACAATAACAATAAGGTTTTTTGAATCAACAACTGACTTGAGTAAGCACATAATGAATCCAAACCTCTCAACTTGCTAGGGTGGGTTGCACGGAACCTCAACGTCACTTTTGTGAGACAAAATATAAACAAAAGTTCATATAAACATTCTCTTTTCCGAGATACAGAGTATTTTAATAACTTTTCAAAAAATGTTCAACTGATTATAATAAAATTTACTAAGTTTGTTGATATCCAAATGAGGTATCTATTGGATCATATTTTTTGCATGAAATATTATGTAGGTGATCTGTCCACAAGTGATTGATGTGATGAATCTGTGTCCTTCTCATAAATATATAGGAAAAAATTATTATATTCTTAATTTTTAGAAACGAGGAGAGAAAATCTCAATAAAGCTGAGAAATATCAAAACACCACCTCCTTGATTAACCTATAGATCAACTAATGGGCAGACAGTATTTGAGCGTTTCTTTTAGTTTTGCTGTGCTAGTAGTACTGACACTTAAACCTATTTATTGTATTGCTTATTGTTTCAACAAGTTTTATATTTTCATACAGTTTTTCAAATATGTCTTGTCAATGAGATTTTATTTATCGTGGACAATAAAGATTATTTGATTTGTTTTAATATTTTATATCAACTATTCCTTATCAAATATGATAGGGAATCACAACCTCAAATTAATGATATGTCATTGGGTTCAACCTGCTCATGATGCAGTATAAACAACATGATCTAATTATTACTAATTAGTACTAATAAAAAAAAGACTTAACTTTTTTGTAAGTGGAATTTCAAAGAAAGTAAATGTACACGCCACTGGCATTGATATCTGTAACGGTGGCGCGCTGTTGCCATTTTGTCCACGTGGACACCCCTCTCGCTGCACTTTCCCCGAACGACCCTGTGATGTCTGCAACATGTTTCCGAGCGTTTTATGAATGAGTTGCCGGGTCTATTTGTTTTATGGTCGAAGCATTGCACCATCTATTTCTAAAGAAGATTTTGAAGAATTTTTTTAAAAACTTCCTTCTGTTAGACTGCCTTCATTATGCTCGTTGGGGACTTCAATGCTCTTCTTTTCAATCCAGATGCCGTCTATAGGATCGGGAAAATAATGAATAACTCCATGGAAATATTCCAGTTGAAGCAGTACGATGAAATGTAAATAACGCATGTCATCGTCTGAACCGCATATTGTATAATATTTTTGATGTTACTCCCCTGAAATCGAATCGAACCCGAAGATACCCACCCTGGTTCATTGAATGCATCGTTGTTGCAAACTACATCTCGTATCCTCATGTTCATGGTATAGAATGATCTATGAAATAACTCCAGACAAAATATAACATTTTCGAGTTAATTACTCTGAATTCCAAGAGAATTTCAACTGTTTGTTGAATGATCGTTTTGCATCTCTTGTGCTATTTCTTTAGGTGCTAAAGGAGGATGGAGAGTTCAATATACAAATGGACGACGGTTCTCTCCTTTTACAAAATATTTGTGACTTTGAATCGAAACCAGAGAAACCTGAAAAGCCCATAGATGATATAAAGTTAGTTCCGGTGAAGCAGCCAGCCATCGAAAAAACACTTCCGAAAGTGGAACAAGTCAAAGCGCTTCCAAAAGTTGAGCAAGTAGACTCTTCACCAACAGTTGAACAGGTTAAATCTCCAGTAAAGGAAGGTGAGTAATACATATTCTTTATTTCTGTTGAAAGAGTTCAGTGTTGATTCGGTGAATATTTCGTCTGACATTTAGTGATAATAAACTGAAATTTCAATCAATCTTCAACTTGGAATTGATGATAGATATCAAAAACTGATACAATGTGAAAATTGCAATTGTTGTTTCAATACCTGCTCAATTGTTTCATGATGATCAATTGCATTCAGCTATGTTATGGCTTCTAAAAATCTTGTAATCAATAAAAAAAATCCTTAATATCTCGCCAAATCTTTCCGTTTAAAATTTTCTTCATATTCCTTTCATATTTCATGAGTTTTATGAGTTGTCCAAATTCCAATGTTATTTTCAGTAATAAATACAGGACCCATTCTGTATGACGATATGGACTGGATCAAGGCTGAGGTTGGTAAAACGGAACAGTTCATCTGCTACACTATCAAGGACTTGGAAAATGTAACTTTGATATCATTCACAGATGAATCGCTCAAGTATTTGGAATCTGTGACTGATTTGGTCGTAAATGATGAAACCCCTTATGAACCGGACCTATTCGAGATGTGCATGGTATCTTACAAGGTACCAGGAGATACAGAGGGTATGTGGAAAACTTATTCAATATCCAATTTAACAACGATGTACAGAAGACTGGTGCAGTCAGTGATAATGTTTTGTTTCGCCAAAAACACTAACGGTATTTTCTGCTATAATGGCATTCAAGTTATGGAACTCCCCAGAAGATGACGACATTTTTGCAGATATTCTGTACACATAGTTGATATTTTGAGATTATAATTTTAGACTTTGATCATTAATTCAAGAGTAACCTAAATTGACGTCTGAATCAACGTTTTCATAACAATGATTGTGCAATTATCAATAATACTGATTTTGTTGTCATTTTTGTGACGCCATCTAACAACTATGAGCTATTTTCCGCTATAAGGAATAAAATGCTGTTATCAGTTAGCTGTACGTTAGAGTTTTGGTTGAAGAAAATAGTAGACAGAGTAGCTGCGTCCAGAGTCTGATTGCTAAAGACCTATGATAGCTAGAGGCATGTTTCAAAAACGAATGTAAACTAGACGATAGGGTCAAAAGATGAGATATACAAGGCGCATCGCCTTGCATATTAGCATATTTTTTTCAACGTTCCAGTGACCTCTCTGCATTTCTCCGATATTATCTAGTATGTCTCAATCACTAGTACATTACGATTTTTTTGGCAACATAATACCATTTGCAGATGCATGCTTGAAAATTCCCTGACGTCATGATTATCAATATTAGCAGGAAATATTGCTAGAGCTATTTTCTGGATAGATGGGTGATATTTCTGATGCATTCCGGCGCTTCGTATTTGTACAGGGGGGTCAAAAATGAGTTTTCAGTTCAGAATATTTCGTGTTTTTTTCAAATAGAACGCCAATGATATCAAACAAACTGTTGTCAAAAAATCTACATGTTGGCTCCAATAACATTTCGTTTTTTTTTAATTCCAAACGCGCAAACCTGTATTGCTGAAATGAACAATACAATTGAATACTAGGTGTTCAATTTGAAAAAAAATCTTGTTACACGCATTTGAAATTTATTTAAAACGAAATGTTATTGAAGCCAACTTGTAGAATTTTTTATTAGTTCGGAGTTTGATATGATAGAGCATGGTATCTACTGTCGATACATCGAAAAGTTTTCGTAAATCTACAAAGTTGAAGGTTTTCCCAATTAACTGAGTCTGTAGTTCAAGAAAAAAGGGTATAACTTAGCAATGCCGCATCGGATTCTGAAAAAAAAACGTTCTAAAGGTGAACAAACCTCGAATTAAGATATGCTATAACTTAGGGTGTTGCATTAGAAAAAGTATAACTTCGATATGCAACGCATTTTTGAGTCACCCTGTATGAGCTGCATATTTTAGAAACGTGCTCCTCATGAATCTAGACCACCCGTGAATTTTTCATTAACCTATCTTAAACGGCAATACAGAATTTCTGGGTTTATGCTTTCTGATAATACCATAGAAAATTTAGTTATTGCATTGAAAGTGACGCATCCAAAATTCTCATTCTTTTCAGCAACATGGTATAGAGGTGCAGTGTTGGAGAAAGAGGGACATGAAATCACTGTTAATTCTGTGGATTATGGAACCAATATTGTAGTAACGAAGAAGGACATCAGAAAATTCGATAGGAAGTACAAGGATATTCCAATTCTAGGAATAATTTGTGAATTAATAAGTAAGAACCGTACTTGTTCTTTCAACAGCTACAAACATCTTTGATGCAACTTCTTTGATGAATTTTCATTAGTCTCGTAGTAGATTCCAGACGAGTTTCCACTAGACAGGGTGTCCCGAGATAACATTTGAATACTCCAGGAGTTGATTCTTGATTTTGAAATATTATGAAAAGTTCTCAAAATTTGTCCGAAAATGCTTCTTAAGAGCGATTGATTGATAACATGGGTCTTTCAAACATCAATATCTAAAATAACGTTTTTACTTGAAACTGTTAGTTTTACGTCATTTTACGGTTTTATTGGGAATGAAAAAAAAGTATCATCATAATTATTTTTATTTAGGGACTTGATTTCGAAAGGCTTTATCATGATGCAATTTCGGACACATGGTAATTGGAACTTTTCACATAATGTGTCCTTTGGAGTATGATAACCTTATTTGGGGACACCTTGTATAACGTAGGATTAAAGCTGAGGTGAACATTTGGAGAATAGTTAAGTACTCAAATATAAAATATATTCTCAAAACTCTGGAGAATACGTTCTCCAGAAGAAAAATATATTCTGTTGATTTTGTTGTGTTCATTCTATGTAAGCTTTGTTATTGCTTCTTCATTCAAAGATATTGAACTGCTCTATATGTATGATGATGACATTGGCAATCCCAAGCACAAATTTACAGTTCTTCAGCAGCATTACTGTCATCTGAAAGAATAGGAAGTTCATCTTCTGATGAAGAACCTGTATGTGAATTTGAACTGTTCCATTATGTTCAACTAGTTTCAAGTAGTTCAATTTTGTAGGGAATTGGATGCCTCTGAACATGTTTGTTCACTAGATCTAGCAATTCAACTCTTAGCATGATTTTTTAATATCAACCACTCCATGATATCCGATTTATTCCAGCTTGATTTTGGTACCTCTTCTATTTTTGCTGAATGTTTTTCCATGACAATAATACTATCTTGCTCTAATGACGGAAGTATAAGTCGCATCCAATTTTCAAATAATATTGAATTCATGTCTTCATTAATTTTACCAACTGATAGGAATGTGAAATTTAACGAATTTTAAACTAACGCTGTGTATGCAAAATTAATTAAGCAACTATCCAAATAAGCTAACAAAACATGAAGATTGGAACAGTCAGCTATGGGGACAAGTTGTTAATAGAGTTGGACGCTCACGCCGTATGGCATTCATTGGAGAAATTTCTTCCTGACCTTTTTTCGTTTTCAAATTCTGATTTCTCAGTTTCTTGCATGAATATGAACACTGCATCACATGGTATCATCTTGTTAGCTCTAGTATTATATTCATCTTAGTTTGAATTGATGCTTGCACCTTTATAGCAAGCACAGATATTATATCCGAGATTTACAGGGTGATCGAATCAAATTCACATTTACACGATTCTGGTGAGAGCGAAAGTCTTGCAACGTGTATTTCTGGTAATTTGTGCTAACTACTTCATGTTTCGGAAGAATGGTCTCAATTTCAAAGTTTTGTTACCTATCTCAATCCTTTCTCCGTTACAAAATCATTGACAACTTTTCTTTCAGACATTCCTGACAGTGAAAAAGTTCTGGAAAAGATCAAAGAGTTGATACCCGAAGGTGAACAGGTGGAAGTCTCTTTGAAAGATTTTGATGGACTCAAGTATCAAATCGAAATTCCGGAAGTTTACAGCATGTTGAAGAAACAGGGTCTGATATGATGTGCCTCTTGAATGTTTATTTCTGCCTATTATTTTTTCTATGAAGAAACAAATAATTGTAAGAAGCGAGTTGGTCGATCTGTGTATCTCGCAATAGATCTATCTGTAGTGAATTAAGGATTTTTTTATTTACCGACATTTCCTCAATATATAAATTCTGAGGTAACTGTCATTGTGATACAGATTTTCGAGAAATAATATCACTATTTTAATGTTTTGTGATCTATTGTGCAATATCACAGATCTTGATACTGACAGATGTTTATCTAATGTACTTGTGTTGATGCATACTTTTGGGTTTTCTCAATAATGATAGTGAGAAATTAGTGCTGTCATAGTGATATGTGGATAAGATTTCATGATTCATTTTGCATATATGTACTTTCGGAATAGAAATTTTTCCAAAAAAATGAGCTTTGCTCAATGGCCGATTAGTTAAGAGTTTATTTGGAGGTTTCTGTTGTTATGATTTCAATTCACAAGTAAGTTCAATTCCGTCGTTTTCAAATTGGAATTTATTCACAAAATAGTCGTGATTAATAAAGTGATTTTATTGAATAGGAAAATTCATTTCATAACGGACATAATGGATTACTTGCTCTACCACTTAATGTTTCGAAAATCAATATTGATTTCTCTTCTAACCAAAAGGAATGTCTTGACTATTTTTAGTAAATATCGAAATATCGGATTTTGAAAGATTTATGCATAATATTTTGGTAATACAGCTCACTTTTTAATTTGAACAGCTTAATATATCGATATATATCCTTTCTATATCCATCCATAATACAACAGACCTCAAAGAAAAAGAAATGAAGGGAGAAAGAAATGATAGTCAGAAATCTGTTCAGGCATGGTCATATGTGGATAAGAATTCATGATTCAATTCGCATAACTCACGGAAAAGAAATGGCTCCAAAAGAATGAGTTTCACCCATTGGCAAATGAGATTTCATTTGAGGAAGGGTTTTGGTGTTATGATTTCAATTGAAGATTTTGTTCAATACTATCGCTCAAATTAATTTTTTTTCACTATCGGATTCCATTTCTACCTGAAAGATTTATGTCCATGATGAATCAGTTGAAAAAAAAGCTTTGTAAACATATCATACTGAAGGTATCTCAATTTATTAATTATCAATCACAAAATGAACACCGTCCAATATAATGTTTTGATCTCGTTCATTTTTGAATGTATTCCATATTTTTCTTGCATTTATTCGCTGCTTCATCGTTTTCGAAAATATTCAAAGATGTTCATAAATATGAAACGTATATTGTGAACTCATGATAATTACTTTCTCAGAACCTCTGATTCAAATATCATTTCATAATGACAATTTTTCAAAACTCAAAATCTGAAATTTCATTTGGTTGTTCCAATGTACACATGTAGAGGAAGGCATATGTGAGAGAAATTTTTGAAGTATACTCATTTTATACTCATTCACAATTGAAAAATCCTTTCCAGAGGCTACGTTCAGTGACTGGTGAAATTCAATTTTTCTATATTCTTCAAACACTCCTCAAAATTCAAAAATGAATATGAATTGTTGCGAACAAATGCAAACAACGAAACAAAATAAATTCATATTCATATATGAGTATAAAATGATGATTCTTCTTCATGTGTTCTTATTCTCACTTGGAATTTGAGTATTTGATTTGAGGTATTTTTCAACAGCATCATGATTCTTTAGTGTAAACTCAATTTTAATACACACTGATGAAATATTGGTTCAATAGTTGTGTGTATGTGTTGTCAGCATTATTCTCTATTTTAGACTATCATTTTATTCTCTCTGATTTTCTTTGTACACAAGCAAATATAAACAGGTCGGTAGAACAGGGAACAGTGCCAGTATTTCCAATAAATGAATAACTTTTTGGTTTCAAAAAATACACCCACATCACTCAAGGAATAAATGAGGATACTGGAAAATAGGAAGTTAGGTTTATGGATGAGGCATAATTTCCAAGAAGAATATTTCCTAATAAACGCTTTTGTTAGTTCTACACAATTTTAATATATGTCGATACTCATCATCAATTCATCTCATCACTATATGATTCATATTCATCCGTTTTTAGAAATTACAGCATTTCTACCGCGAATTTGTCATTTATATGAAGTTTTATCTATGCCATTGATCGGTACTATGTGATTCTGCATTTTGAATTCATTGTTTTAAATGAAAGAATTCCAGCTCACTAAATTAATTTGAAAGCGTTTTAATTTGAGCGAGAGGTTGGTTACAAAATCTTTGGAGACATAATTTTAAAGCGTATTCTCTTGCAACGCATGCTTATACATCATTTATTTTTCGTGAGTGATAAGTATTTATCATGTTTATCACATTCATTTTTTTGAGATGAAATGATCATTGTGTTTCTTGTTGATTTTATGTCATACCAGGTAGCAATTAGAAAAGTACCAGCCCAAGAATTCCGATAACTAGACTACCTAAAGTACGTAGTTCATACACCTGGCATATTTCCCAATCCATTTCATATCATTGATTCTAATTTTTTCGAATAGTTTTCTATCATAAATCTGTTTTATTTTTTACATTAGTGATATTCTGAGATGAAGTATCGGTGGATAATTTTTTTTATTTGAAATTTCTAAATTCAAAGAATATTCAGTTATGATTCCCTGAAGATCCAGAACGTAGAGACATACTCAACTAGTTCTCATAATAATTGGGCGATACTTTTCATATTGTCACTCATCATATACATGTACCTATTCTTTTCATTCTTAGTACTTGTCTTACATTTTAAGTTTATAGTTTGTAATAAAAGACTACCCAAAAAACTGAATTATTTTTTCCATGAATATGCATAACCAATTAGGTTATGCATTTTCTGAAACTTATCACCGTAATATGCAGAGTTTTATGTGAATGACCTTGAGAATTAGAACCATCTCCAATTTTTTTATCGACCCTGAAAGTTGCACCAAAACAGTCTGACAGGCATGCGCAGTTAATATTCAAAAAACTATGATATTTCCAATAATCGAATTGCTAGCAGTATCTCGAAAAACTCTTTGATGTTAGAAGGGTTTATAAGCGTATTTCTAGAATGATGGAAAAGAATGAGATTTTTCATGAAGCACAATGCAATTCAACAATATAAGGATAAAATTATCTAGAGGAATTATGAGAAAAATTTGGCATTATCAATAGAAATTGTAAAATCTATTTCCATTATATATTTATCAACGTATATTTTCAGCCTTCTCGGTATTTGAACAGAAACTCAACAAGTGATTTTGAACAATTTTATCTATTGATAGAATGATGTGGAATGAATCATGAAACCATTTTTGTGTGAATTTAATATGAAAGGAAATTTTTCACTTTCCAGGGAACTTTTCCACAAAATGACCATTTTCTGGATCTGAGCTTGCATTGGTACATAATAAGCGAACGATAATAGTATTTGAACCGTGATTCATATATCTCATGATCTTTATCGTCTGCAAACTATTAATAACCGAATAATAAGCAAATAATAATGATACAAAATAATGAAAAACATTAATTATTATTATTATTGATCTATGTTGATCTAAATCCTGAACCAAATATTGTTAAAGATATTGAATGAAAAATGTTATTGACTGTTCCCATAGTATTATATCAATACAGAATAGTAAGTCTTATGATTATTCGGAAATGTTGGCAGCAGTCAACGAGCAACAATTTTCATTATAATATGATCTTTTTGTAATCACCTGACATTTCATTTTAGTATTAATCTAAATCATATCTGTTATATTGTGGTATTACAATGTCAACAGCGCTAGGGCTAGAATAATGATTGTTTATCATTTTGAAGTCATTGAGTTCCCTTGGTTGATCTGATGAATCAGTAAAACTCCGAGTTCTTTTTCTTTTTTTTTATAAATCTGCAATAGCGGTGTTCAAGTTGAAGGAGAAGGAGTGACAGTCATTCATAAACTTATACCAGTCATTTCTGTCTGATTATTCATGATATTTTCAACTGAAATTAATCATATTGTAATTGAAGGATCGATTAGTAAGTAAATATGTAATATAATTTGAATAATAGACGTTTTGCCGAAACAGCTGCCAGCAGTAATAATCGTCTTCTATATGACTTTTAGACAATCATCCATACAAGTCTGGTGTATATTTGGTTGCCTATGCACGAGAAACGACAGTCCAATACCAAATGGCAAAACAGTCGCTGAATTTATACATCAAACTGGTTTCGATCGTTTTCATAAACCTTTACTCTTGTGTAGTTAGTCTATAAATTCTGATTCCAACTGAAAGGCGTTAATCAACTAGCTTGTGACAATCGACAAAGCTCCCATAATCTTTGGGGAGAAAAGCTCCGAAAGCGCCAACGAGATTTCTTCGGGAATGCTTTTGCGTGCACCGGCCTCAGGTGTCGCCACCGTCTAAACCAGAGAAGCTGTGCAGTGACAAAATGGCAATGGAATGTTGCTGCAAGAAGTGAACTTTGTGAAGTGCTGTCGATACATTTTCCGTGAAATATCTCTTGAATTATCACTAATATGACGCGTACCTGACTGTTACAATATAGTGGACGATCGGGTGAATGTGTGTGTTGTTTTGAATGAATTTGTGCTACTTCTTTTATAATTATGTACCATATACTTTCAACAATAGGTAAGCCATGTCTTATATTCACCTTTGTATATTTTTTTATGGTTATAATTTGATTTATTGATCAAAACGTCCGAAGTTAATTCGAGGTATAGCCGAAACACACATGTTAAAGGCACATACAAGTATATTTTTATTCATGAGAAATGTAATCTGGCTGGAGAAACGTAACGATTGACGTTTGATGGTCTCAGCCGAAGAATTTTCCCTAATATCTAGTAAGTGAGCAGTGCTGATACTAATTCATTTCGAACAAAATCAATCTGGCAATACATCTCCTTGGTCGGTTCGAATCACTTTTTATCATTTCATGTTTCATTAACCCTATTATGAAGAAACCTGGCTTTCAGATATTCCTGTGATTCTCGAGAGAAATTCTCTTTTGTTATTTCTCAATGCTTTCCAGGATAGAAGTTTTTGTCCGTGATTTCTTGTTTCTGGCTACTAAAAAGACTGGATCTGCGACAGAGAAAAAATGCAGAGAAGTATTTATATTATCCTGAATTATCTCTCGCTAACCGGTCTGAAGGTACCTACTGAAGTGTATGGTGTTACATACCTACTACGGAAACTATCTATACCTATATTGTGCATATTATACCTACCGAACAATGCAATATGATATTGCACAAAATCTTTGATAGGTATGCAGAATTCTGCTGCCAGCGCAGAATATTCCTATATTTTTCAGATGAAAAGGTGACTGAACTGAGGATTCCTTCGTTCAGATAATTTTTGTTCGATTGGAGATATGAGTAGGTATATTCTCACCCAGGTACCTATAAGATGAAATCACGAACACGGTGAAGTAAACAAGAAAAAGTTTAATTGTTACAGGTTAATCTTCAAATAATCCTGATGATAAAATCTATGAACTTTCGAAATTTTGAACGATACATACAAAAAATATCATTGAAGTAATTTACCTCATATCGTACATCTATTGAAAATTCTGTGTGGTCAACTAACAGTCACCAATATTCGAATTCGAATAAACCCGAATATTGCTTTTTATGGCTTTTCCAGCTTTTGCATTGTTCAATAAGTTAAAAAGAAAAAGTTGTAGTTATGCCTAGAAAACGAGCGAAAAAAGATTCAAGCATAACTTCCTACTATTAGTATTTGATTATGTAGTTCAATTTGTCGCAATATTTTCTGCTTCAGTTGAATGGAAATATTGCAGATTTAGCTGTCCAATGGAGGCTTTGAATTTGGAAGGAAAGCGACATTGGTAAATCGAACCGTAAGCCATAGTTTTCAATTAGTTGGAAACATCTCGGAAAATGTTTTATATACCTACCTAAAACGTTGGTTACTTTCTAGGTTGGTTGATTTGCTATTTGGTTCTGATTCCAGATGAAATCTTCACCGAATTATGATACGGAAATCAGTAGATAGATCTTTACCGCTTTAGCGAGTTTTCGAATCAAGATTGACTGATTTGGACCCTATTAATTATTTCTCTCATTTATCACAAGTTGAAAAACCTCTATTTTCGACCAATCTATCTCGATTGTAATAGGTAGTCGAGTGAACCATTTCGTGGTTTGTGGTCTTTGGAATGGCAATTATTTATCTGAGCATCATCACCTGTCCATACAAATATCAAGAAACCACTTAACTGTCGATTAAACAAGATAATAAAATAATTGTATATTCAGAATGGATTCAAACGAGGATTCAAGGATTTTCGACTATTAATTCATACTTAATAATATGATTTTTACCTGATAATATCGTCTACAATAGTGCAGAATAATATTTCTAAACTGAAAAATATACAGAGTGTAGATAGGTTCAAACATTTTAGAGCGTGTTAGAACATAAAATGCTTCACGAGATGTTTCACTTGATGTGAAGTCGAATGTTTTGATTCTTTTGTTCTTTCGTTTTCATTCGAGATTCTTCAAGTGATATTTATTTTTTATACGCAGTTTTTTTCAGTTCTGATAAGTGTTTTCATTTCTTAACAAGTATATTTCCACATGACAAAGATCTTTTTTTTTTCAATTAGTTACAATTGAAATTTCTGGTCTTATATTACCGGTCGTTATGATGATAATGGATTCTTATGAATATCTGAGAATAATGGACGACCTTTCCCAAAGCGGAAAACATTGTTAATCCTACTATGTTCTAACATTCTGTAAAATCTTTGAATCTTTGTACGTATGTACCAAACACTACACACTTGTGAAATTATTTCATCAATCAGTCCGACTTTAAGAGACATTCAACTGCAAAGGATTTGAGATGATATATTAACAAGCATGTTAATTTATTTATACGGTGCTTGGTCAAGTGCGAATGTTGTTAATCATTTTTTTAGGTGCCATCATGATTTTTTGAGGTTATTACTCAAACCATTTTCGGAATCGAATTCTTCAGTATCTGTATTAAAAAGTCAACAAAGTCTTATTTCATATTAAAATATGTAGTTTTGCTAATAGCTTCCTGCCAGCTTAGCAATCTCAATTTTGAAGAATTTTATTATTTTGATGTAGTGATTTTCAAACCTTTCCTTCCTTTTATAAAAAATCTGCGTACCTATAGTCTCGAGCGAAATCTGCAGAGCTACTTTTGACTCATTATTTTTGGTAATGCCACTTTTTGATGATTACCTTGATTTTCGAATTTATTTCTCCACTTTTGATAGGAAGAAAGCGAGAAAAAAATGAGTTTGTTAATGGTTGTTTTCTCAATATTGAATCTTTATTGCATCATGATATTTTACAATTTTCTCATGAAAAATCTCTGCGGTTTTTTTTTCTAGTTTCGGGCTAGCTCAGCAGACCACTTGTATAAAATAATATGAATATGAATAAAAAATAGCCCTATTTCTGAATTCGTTGCTATGAAATATGACTTTTCATCCTCTTATTGAATAGTGAATGCAATACTTTTCATCACTAGTCATTTCAACGGGTGGGAAATAAGCTCATAGTTCCAACTGTTACATAATAGAAAACAATCAGAAGTTAATTTTTACTTCGGAATCTTGAGCTAGGCAGTAGACCAAAATGTTTTCCACTTGCTTGAAATATAAACAACGCAGATGAAGCAATATGAGTGAGCCAGCATTGAGATCAACCAGATACACCTCGAGATACACCCTTCCAAATGAGGATATTACTTATTATAGAAAAAGTATGGCGTGAAACTCACACGGAATGCCCGAGATTCTGATGGTTGAGACCAAGAATCTCAATAGTTAAACTCGTTGAACGACTTGCCTTAACGTATTTCAAACTCTGATTATGCGACAAAAAGTCATGTAGCTATATATAATGGTTATCCATAATCAAGTTGTAACTCGGATTTTGATGCTAGAAAATTTCATAACTACGTCAAAACTTTCCGGGATTCATTTTAAATACATCAGTCGAAGTTTGCGCACCCCATAATAGGCTATGTTATACTCTGTTCGTCAACTCCTATAATTCCCAACAAACACCCCCCCCCCCCCTACGTCGACATATGGAACGACACGTTAGCTATTAGTAAATTTGGTTTTGCTTTTGACAGTTCTATAAAGGACACAAACACAAATCATCGATGGTCAGACGTGCTACGTAAGTTCCGATATCGAATGAAATGGGCGGCGAGGGATGAACAACTTGACGAAAAAATGGCACATCCTTGGCACATATACCTATTTACAGACCCAAATGTCCTTTTAACGTTTATGTGGAGCCGAGGTGTGGAGCTTTTCTTTCCGTTTTCTCCAAAGTTTCAACCGTGTTTGACTTTCTCAGTAGGTATATATAGACCAGTCAGAAGAGTCATATTAACTCTTTAGTTTTCAAATTTCAATATTATGTTAGTGCTTGAATGAAAACCGTCTATGAAATTCAGTGGATGTCTGAATGGAACATCATAAACGTGAGAAATATTTCTCCTCACATATTGTCTTGGAGGGGGCCCAAAGCCCCCTCCCTGAGTAAGCCATTGCTGAATCTGATGACAAGGAATATTGGCGACGCTTGGCAACACTCATATAAAATGATCGAAACTTCAAAATATCTATCAGTGTCAACCTGTCGACTCATCGATTACTGTTAAAAGCTCATCCCAAATTGGAATTAGAGATGCATTTATTTGAAGAGTTATCCAAAAATCACGATACCATCACATTCAATAGGTATATTCAATAGTATTCTTGAGTATGGCTAACTATGTTCTAGTGCACATTAATTTACATTTCTTAAAATATTGTAATGCATACATTTTTAAAATCCGAGTTGAACTCAAAAAATATAGCTCTTTTCAGATATTGAATATTATATAGGGCGTTTCATTGAGAGAAAAGGAAATAAAAATCTGATATGACATTTGCCGAAATATTTTTGAATTTTTGACAAAGGATTATGATGATTCATAAAAAATATATTTTAATTCAATGACTTCCGGTCGTGATGTTCAACAATTGATATAAGGAAGAATATCAACAGAAAATAGTACGATGCATATATCTAAGCATAATATCTAATGTTCATACGGTTCAAAAATACCAATGTCAAGGAAATTGAATCAATGGTCGAAATAAGAGATATTTTGAAAAAGTTGTTTTCATCTTTTCATTTTAGTTTTGGAACAAGAACCAGTATTTCTGATTATATCTCGCCACCCTGTATTGAGTGAGAAAATCACAAAGACCTTTTGTCGGGAAAGTTTCGCATCGAACGAACTCATTTGTTTCCAACGGATCTGACAACTGAGTAGCGATGTTATGGAAGTAAAACGGCCCACATCGACTCTTTGATATCCTTAATTTGTTTTCCTTTCGATATTCTCCTTCGCTATTGTCCTTCATCGACAGAAGTATCATGTTTTCTCCATCTTAATGAGGAAAATATTCAATTAAGAGCATCTAAATTCATGAGACTGTATTGTCTAGGAACGGAATGTCATACTGGAAATTTTACTTCCGAGGCAGAATCGGGATACTCGAAACAGGGTGCACCCTAGTGTTACAGGGTGCCCGAAAATACGTCAGAGTAGGATAGATAGGTAGCTTCTTGTTATTCGATCCATATCTATCTAAAAACCATATTACTTTATATACAGTATATCACAAAAAAATACTCGAAAAAAGAGTAACAGGATACGTTCACCAAATTGAGCACTATATATTTTAATATAGGCTCAACGTTCCATTCCGAGTATACCGATACTGACATGAGTGGTGTAATAATATTAGGTAAGAATAGTCTCGTAATATCTCAAATGTGTTCCCATATTTTTTGTTACTTTTCTCACTCTGCTTTCAACCTGTATTCAATTTCAATCCGGATTACAGGAGGAAACTTTTCCTGTACTGCGATTCATGTAATTCGTATAACTGACAAAAATCTCACATTATGTCATCCCTCGTGTCATCCTCTAGTTCACTGCTAGCTTTCAAAAAATTGTCATTCATTTTCTAATCGTTTCCGAAGCTTCGTGAAGACCACACAATGGTACAGAACAACAACAATCAGTTACAACTTACACTGAATAGCTTGAAATGAAAATTTGAGTACTCGATTCTGACCAGTCAATAGCATTGATTAATGAAAACATTTAAAGGAAGAACTACTGAAGCACTCTTCCAATAATTCGTTTTTAATGTTTTGACTTCTTCTTACAATGAAAAGTATGATCTCGTTGAAGTTGCTTCAATATTGAAACAATTGTAGACAAGATGTAGTATTCAACTCGTGAACAATATTGATAGAGAGATTGCATACTGGAGGGTATGTGGTTATGGAATGCGAATCACTCATTCAAAATAGTCAAAAACTTGTTTTCAATTTTGTCGTGCACAATGATTCGCCGACTGGTGCTCATTTTTACCGAAAGTATCAGATAACTGGAAACCCATGAAATCTGTTTGATTTGGCAGCACAATGAGGTTTCCGCGAAAATGACATCACGCGTCGGAATTGAACGTTATACGCCAGCATTCATCCAGAGTTCTAGGAACGCGATCCTGGGTCACGAACGTCGGTAAGGGATGGACTCGATAATTTTCCACCCCTCTTTTCAGCTCCTAGACTAGACATTCCACAAGACACAAATCAACTACTTGTTTCTCTTACATACAATTGCTTGATTTGAAAAAAAAATGAAATATTCCAACAAATGATAATAGGCAGTACAAGATTTCCAAAGGACTTCCAATAGATGTTGTCGTTATATCACACCGACTCGTTTCACCACATACCTTCGATTATAGGAAGATCATCACCATACACCATCACAATGAGCATCAGCCTATCTGTTCCACTGATTTGTTGACATGCTTCGTTATAACGACAGAGAGAACCAACTCGATTATCTTTTGTCCTAGTATAGATTAGGATTAAAATTGGTGGGATCAAAAATATTCTAGACCAGGATATCTTGGCAGAACAAACCAATGATTATTTCTCATTCTTCATTTTTTAGTTAGTAGACTCACTTTCAAAGTATATTCAATAATTTAACGCCCAGAATACCATTATGCTCTTAATTTATTATAACATATTGATGTCGAAGTGAAATGTAAAAAATTATATTATATGAAGTAGGTATGCTACTCGGTGCCATTAAAATTCAAATCGATTGGAGACATGCTTCGTATATATTTATTTGCACAAATGAAAAATATTTCCGAAAATATAGACAATTCGAAGAAATTGATAAAATATCATTATCCGGAAAAATCAATTTTTGAGTACCTAATAAATAATATAGAAAAAAGAGCTCAATACTCTCTGTATTCTCGCATTGGTGCAATTATTTTTTTTATTTTTTTTCGATGATATATGTAGCTCTGAAAATGTTTTACTTTGTATAATTATTAGACAATCTCTCATCAAGACACTCTGAAATGAATTTTGAAATTGCATAGTTGTTCGTTATGGAAAACCTATTATGGCTATCTCGTATAATGAATACATGAATTAGGGAATATGATTTTCTAAAGCAAACTTATTCTATTATCTATCATCAATATTTTCCTGGTTATTGTTATTAGTTGATACATCTAAGAATCGATACCAATCACTGGAAGTAACAGTAGACAAAAATGATGGTATTTGAAGTCGAACAAAAACCTAAGGACATGGTTCCTTATTGGTAGAAGTAAAAATTATGAATTTTCTGAAGTTAATTTTAACGAACTCACATCATATAATATTCATATCGAATCATTTTTCATTTCGACTCGAAAAATTGTACATGTGTGTGCGATGTATCATTTGATCTTTCATGTTTTACATAGCGAGTATAATAGTTTGAAAATTATGAGTAGGATGAGGGAAGAAATTAATCCCCTGGATGATTTTCTATGTGCGCCTGTGTTGCCGCGTAGATGTAGATACGGTAACAATGTTGTAGAGGGGTGTTTTGTAAATAAAAGGAAATGATAACGGGCGACAGTGACAACATATGTAGAGGTTAGTTTGATAAGGGTGGTTCTCATTCGAGCTTCATCAATGGAGTTACAGAAATTATAATTGAATCACGTAGCATGAGCAGATTGTTTTCACTGCCGTCTAAAAAGGATTTTCGTCCGCCACAACTTACTTGTGAGGGGATATTCAGAATGTAAAAAACGTTATCTCATATGAAACACTGAATCAAATGAAACATATTAACACAACGTCAAATGAAAACAGTCGATTCCTAGAGGAGTAACTATATTATAATACGTACAACAATAAAATGTGTCGGATGATAAGGATGCAATCGTTGATTTCTCAACTACTGCATGGACCTACTGGAAATATTTTGGTGTATCTGCTTTCAGAAAGGTCGGCGATCTTTGCCTTTTTTATAGGTACTTTCACGGTCGGTGCTCAACGGAAATATCATCTATTATGCCACCACGCGCGATTCCTAGTAGACAAACCAGACGAGCTCAAGCTGGTCACCCCTACACTGTCAGGCTCGAGACCTGTCGAACATCGCTATACCAAGCTTCATTCATCAATAGAACGGCAAAGTTGTGGAATTCTTTGCCTAGTGAAGTCTTTCCTGATACTTACAACCTCCAAACATTCAAGAAAAATTCCAACACCTTCCTTCTTTCCCAAAATTCCACCGCTGGCTAACACGATGTTCCTCGAACATCATAGGTTTCCCTTTCGTGTTGTCCACAGATAAAAAAAAAAAACTTCCAGATCTAGAACAAAAAACAGCTTTCCAGATGAATAATTTGATTCATTCCAGAATTCCTTTGTAGTTTTAACTTCAAGCGTCCTTAGTCAAAAAGAAGGACGCCATTTTATATTTCACCGATTTTATAAGAAAAAGCATCATAATTTCATCGACAAAGTTGTAGTAAACATACGAAATCCGAAATTCCTGAAGTAATGTATCTACTTAATACAAGCTGCACGTACATGAAAGTATGCTACGAGGAATGCTAAAAAATCTTCGTTCTAAACAGAAATTAATGAATTTATAAATGGTAATTCATAG
This sequence comes from Gastrophysa polygoni, assembly GCA_963576655.1. Lineage (NCBI taxonomy): Eukaryota > Metazoa > Arthropoda > Insecta > Coleoptera > Chrysomelidae > Gastrophysa > Gastrophysa polygoni. The sequence goes on from OY755087.1 coordinate 17,423,211, forward strand.
ATGAGGGAAATATCACCAAGATGAGATGTCTTGCTATCTTCAACTGGATAAGTATTGAACTCCGCAGATTATTAATTTCAATTTTGACCGTCTTTTTCATTCTTTCCGGTTGTTCCATTATCTAATGGAGGACAGAACGATTGTGAATCTTCAGTTCTCAATACTCTAATTGGACCACTTCTTATAAGTTTTCGACAAACTGTATTTTTTAATGGAATTTATGTGAGGTTGTATCAAATCTGATATTTCATCGACTTCGAAACACATTCAACTATCGATCTGAAAAAATCAGGAGAACGAAACTCAAACATGGTCTACATTTGCGATGCTGCTTGAATTCAGAAATTTTTTCCATGATATAAATTCGAGAGTTTGCAGCATCACTCGCCAGTATACAATTGTAGTGCTATAGTATTCTCTATAGTATTGTCTGATTCGATCTGTGTCAGAAATGCGAGCATTTGGTCGGTGCTTTGAGGTTTATTTTCGGTTGGATCTATCTTTTTTGAGTTCCGGTAATATCGCGAATGCGCTAACCCAGACGCCTGGCCAGACACGTTTATTTTCAACACTTTTGTTATGTCAATTGCTAAGGTATAAATGATTCTTGAATACATATAAATAAAGCGATTTCGGTCATGTTGGCTCAGTCAGTTTCCAGCTTCCAGCAATTCTCGACTACGGTCAAACTCAATTTTTGGGATTTGGGAAATTTATGTACACTCTACTGACCCTTCAACTTCACTTTGGTCAGATATTATTAGCATCCATCATTCGACAATTGAGAAATTATTGTTTAAAAAAAATAGTTTCACCTTCCATGTTTTGGCATAACTTTTAATTGTAAACAACTTTTCTCAATAACAACTTCTTAAATTTTCTGTTATTAGGCCGCTTTTCTTTTCTACAATGTTTATATCTTTTGACCTACCCTGTACGCTTTTTGACTGGCAACGATTCTAAGTGCACCTAATATATTTCCACGTATGAACCAACTTTCGGCAATATTGGTGTTTCGTTTGAACAATTAATTTTGATAATTTTAATATGTTGTATACTTGAATGAGCACAGTGTAATTTTTGTGAATGAATCAGGAATACCTCGCCTTTTTTTGCACATTCCATCCTTTACTTTTCTTGATGAGTATTCTTTTCGAGTTCGAATCATTTGATTCTATGGTCCTATGCAGGTTTTTCGAATTCTTTTGCACCTTTTATCGATAATTATTATCATTCTTGTATTGAAAACGAATTGTGCGACATTCTACCCAAATATAATCTGATACATCATCAAAGATATCAGGAGGACAAATATTTTTCACCCATAAGACTTCATTGTTGTTCTCAAATTCTTGGGTTTCATCAAAGTTCACAGAATATTTTGTAGTTATCGGTTTTATATTTATAGATTGAGAGAATATGGTGTTACACGACCTTCTTCATATCTATAGAAAAAATCACCAAGATGTTGACAATAATACCGAATCGGCCTAATCGGTTTGTGAATATTTTTTACTGACACTTCACATCTGATGGTTTTTGAATCAAACAAAAGTATGATTGGAAGTAAAGATGTTACTATCGGTGAACCTGGTTGTTGAACCAATAGTTTCTTCGTGTCCGTTGGTATGATAATGAAAAAAAGTTAGTTTTTATATACATATTCCGGATGACGTTCCCTGTTGGGACAAAAACGCCTATTTTATAATTTCCGCTAAGTATAAGTAACCCAGCGCCCGAATGATTGATGAAAGTTTGTTTTGGAAATTAAAGTGCACATCCGAAAATAGCTTGTAAATTTATTGTGTAAACAGAAAATGTCAATTAAAAGGCCAGCTCAAAAGACAGTCAATTTATATTTAGTCCTGCGCCATCGTCTGTTTCCCTTCTATTTGTTGTTCTTCGGTTTTTACAACTCTTGGAGATATTTCCAGCGATATATTTTTCTCCAAGTTTATTGCTGTCTACAACATTTTTCTGCGGCCAGGATATTGGGTCCTTTCGCCATTTTTCATGCAACTGTGTCTGTCCTCCGGAAAACCTGAAGCAACTAATTGCACGAATTCCGACTATACGAGGCGCTCACAAGTTTGCCCAAAACGTGAGTGGCTCTTTCAAGTATCTCTTACGTCCCAAGATTGATAACATTGATCACACGATCTATGAACTGAAAGTTTGCGAGTCTGGCGCTTAAGTAGGTGTGGGTGAAATATAGTTCAACCCTCGTAGTACATCAAAATACATACAATACGTTGTACGGTTGTATTTATGTCAAATAATCTATATCAATAATATAACAATATGAAAGATTTTTTGTACGTGGTTTGATATAATGCTCGATATTATGTATTTTTATTGATGGTGGTTAGAATAGATTACCCTATCCAGGATTCTTTCTAGGAAGTCATGAATATATTTGTGGTAACTACCCTCATAAGAAAAATTTTCAGTGGACTAGCGAATCGATCGCATATATATTCATACTCGTATTCTTCTAGGCCAAGATTTACATTTTCTTCCAATTAATTTGCAGTACCCGAAAGGAACTCTGTTAGCATTAAAGTTGAGCATTATAGCGCTAAGCAACAAACTTGTTCTTAAAAGACAGACACTAAACAAACCTGCAGTATTCTTGATTAACAACATTTTAGAGATTTTACTGCTAGTAAGTACAGTTTCGTTCAATGTCTACTGGGAATGAAAAATACATATTGCCGAACCACAATAAAAAATTAGAGAAAGGAGAAAACAGCAGAAAATAAGCTTCCATTAATAAGGAAACCTAGAGGTTCCTATTGCTATTGTATTGCTATTATAGTTATAATTAGAGTAACTATACTGTCTATTCATATTCATCACGTATATTTATTTAAATTTACCGAATTTATTCTGGCAGTAAAGTCCCTAAGTGAGTAGAACCCAAAACTCTGAGATACCATGGACAAAATAAAAACTTATAGCAAACACGGGGCTAGACGAAGAAATCCAAATTCAATTCAAGTAGATACATTGTAACGTTAAAGTAAATATCAGTAGCCTCATACAATGCGAACGTTTTAAAGTGGGAGAAGTTTTGTATTGTTTTTTTTGTACTTTTTATTTTATTTATTTTTAATCTACAGAAGATGTAATCCCTTCCCTTAGCAAAGACAACAAATCAATCATATGTCGAGCCAATTATTCGTTCAGTACAATATAACAAAAATTTTTTTGAGATATATTTTTTTCGTACGAGTTACAAAAAATAACATATTTATATAGTACGGAATTGATGTGATTCAATCTTTTACAGGATCAAATGACTCACTCAAGTCGCTGGTTCGTATAATATACGTACAGATTTCTTTGTTCAAAGCTTCCCTACCGGCAGTATGAAAGTAAGTTGAGTGTAGTCCCAGTAGGGTTGCGCGATGTCCAGGAAATCCGGGAAAATAGTGGAATTTTGCGTCTGGTCACGTGTCCAATAATTACATTCTACTGTCCAGAAATTCCCGTTAACATTTTGATTCCCTTCATTCATTCAGAGTCCGCATGCCTGAAGGATGTCTTCAAGGACCCTCCAAATGACCCAAATATAAAATATGGGACTATATCTTCAGAACATTACTTATACTTCCCGAATCTAAAGAAAATATTTGGTTTCGTTTTATCAATATCCCAACAAGTAACCTTTTGGAGACATTTTTAGCCTATTGAATAATTATTTATGGGACTAAAGATTGAAACTGAGTGTTCCATATGGATTTGATCAATTTCAAACAAAAATCTCTTAATCATTTTGGAAGTGTCTTACTCAAAAAGTTTTGCGAAGTAGTGAAAAGAAAACTTGTGAAAATGGGCAATAATGTAGTGATGAATATTCGATCAAGATTTAATTCGGTCGATGAAGATTTTGATTTAGGTAAACCAAAGAGAGGTGTTCAGCCTTTGTTTTAGGGTTAATTCATAATACCTGCTGTTGGTTTTTAACCAGAGTTTGATTAATGGGGAATGTATACAGGGGGTCAAAATAACACCAGTACTTCATATAACTTTCTTCATAAAATACTTCGTTACTAAGTTACGGGCCCTCGAAGTTGCAAAATGAAAAATGTTTTCCCTTGATAAATTCAAAATCATCCAAATTTTGACTAAACAAATGAATTCCTTCGATGAGCTTCCATGTATATTTCTGAGGTATAATTCTCTGTCGTCCGTCCAATAGTTGGAGTTGGCACTTGAACGCCATCTCTGTTCTTGAACCTAGAAAGGTCCTGGAAATGATGAGCCTGTATCTGTCTGGCAACCGAAAAGTCACAGCAGTCGTCAAGAAATATGTGGCAATTACCAGGCACCTGCGGACTATAAAACGACTGTTGTGCGCAACTGACCATGGCCCGTCCATCACACGGGGAACGGATATCCATTATGTCATGGAGGATTTTTTTCGATGCTTTGTCTCGCGCGAGATCAATAAAAAGAGTTATTAAGAAACTTCGTGGGGTCTGATTGGGTGATTGGATGGCAGTAATTAAGATGATCTATGATTTTTTTATAATTACTTTTCAAGCGTGAAAAGGATGTTGATTTTTTTCAGCGAGCGGGTGTAGAATGCATACGTGGAGGCGCTAAATACGGTCTGTTTTGAATTATTAGTTTGACTGATGGAATCCTACAGGGTGATCCTCCAACATGTCTTAGTTGTTTTCAATATGACAAACTCGAAAAATCGATTCATCGTTTCGTCCCTGAATTCTAGCCATATTTCAAATGTCGTGCTTTCAGCAAATAACCAATATTTCTGCATGCAATATTTCTACATGCACCAACGATGATTCAAAATTTTTCCATAAAACTGTAAGTCAAGCGAGCCATAAAAATACCTTTCAAAACACCAAGTGCACCATTTTTTTTATATCATAACTAGGTGAATGTACTCAAAATCGTTCATAGATTCCAAAAAAGTATAAGAGGTATTCCATTTCAAATTCCTGAATTGGGGTCAAATCCGATATTGATTTTTTTTCCATTCTCAAATCCAACATCCCTGCCATCAAGTTTGAATTTCATACTCCAGGAACAATCGTTTCTAACACAACCTCGGGCGCCATGGCCAAATGAGAATAAGTAAGCCCAAGAAAAGGTGATTTTCTGGAATAGATAGTTGATAATTTGCCCATTATTTCGAAAACTACAAATTTATCATGCTGAATGATATGGAAATATAAAAATAGGGGTGTTTGCAGGTAATGAAAGGGAATTTTTCAGATTAACCAATAGATGCCTGGGTACAGACTTTAGTATAAGATGAAAAGATAAGCACCACGTATAATAGTCATGTTCCGGGATACTCTCTTGTTTTCCAATTGGAAACTGACTATGAAGAAATTATATACCAAAATAGGAAAATCATTTTTCGCACACGATATGCATGAATATGGACACATAATGCTCAGTTTACCATACACTTTAATATACAATAACCTCCCTTAGGGCCCATCTCCTGCAAATTTTTCGTACACACAATTATTATGTACGATGCTGATAACAAATCATTTTTGTCTATCACCCCTTTGAAAATAAACCCCTCCATTGTTATTTTGATCTGATTTGTAATCGACATTAAAGAATTAGACACCCTACTTCACGGGCTATAACCTATTCAGAGTGAATGCTTTTTATTTTGAGGGGAAGGTCTTCGTTGCGCCCTGTTATTATTTCACCCTGGAGAAATTATCTGATGCTGAAAAACGCGCGAAATTCGAACTTGAAATGCTAGTGGAAATGCTAATTTCGTTTATATGTGCATAACATTGTGAATAACAAAAGTTATATTCTGTTCCTATGGCGGTTTCAATATGGCAGAGGCAGATCATATACTTATCTCAACCAATAATTGAGCCATTAGAGTCAATTAACTATAATAAGCTGTAGAACCACAATCGGAAGAATGATTAAAAAAACATTAATTCATCTTATTGAAGTATGATTGTCAAATATGGTAATTTTGTAAAAAATCATATTAGAAAATTCTGGAATACGTATAGTGATATCAAGTTCATTAACGTAACATCATGAAGAGACCAAAAGCAGGTTAATAAGGGTTATGCGATATTGAAAACTCGATATAACGTCTTTGATATCTCTGTTTTTCTTCGTCGTTTTTTTATTATCATTTATATGAACCATAAAGTGAGAGATGCTTCTTGAGACTTCGTTGAGTGTCTTATAATTCATATAGGAAATTCATGTTGATATCATCATATAGACACTATTCTTTTGTTTATACCGTATATTTGAATATCGTGTTGGTAGATTCAAATTCCTGCAATGTATAAGAAGAATCATTGAATTAAATCATCGTTAAAATAAAAAAATATATGTATTTCTTATTTGGCCCACCTTGGAAGATTTTTTAATGTGCGTCAAATATGAATTCAATGTAAGATAAGATAAAGTATTTATGCTTATTAAATACTCGTTAGTTCAGAATTCAGAATCATTCATTAAATTTATTAATCATTTCGGCACACTTTAATGTAAATTAATTTTTTTATCGTCAATGAAAATTCCAAAATACTTGCAATTGAAATTAGTTTCGAAGGTGAACCGAGATGGAAATCACATATACGGGTGAAGCAGAAACATCAAGCTGAAACCAATCAATCAAGTTGAAACCATAATACATGATAACGTTATCAATAGCGTGTGTGAGAGGTTAATCGATAACTATCCTATAATTATCGCTTGATATTTTGTTCTTATCTTCTTTGAGAATCATGGCCCTGAACATATATTTTTCTCTTTCTTTCTAGATTCATTCTAAGAAACTGACTGCGATCTCACTCAATTTATCTGATGTCTGTATATTTCTTGTATGGTTTGTTCAACACCAATCAAATTGCGATTGTTGAGTTCAAATTTTTTACGTTGTAATGCCACAGCCTCCTCTGAGCCATGGTGACATAATGGCAACGTCGCACCGCAGGCAACTGGTGGACATGTCACGTGTAAACGCGACTCCTTGTATCGTTCAATTAATGAGTAATTGAATTGTAATGAATTTGTAATGAAATTTGTCATTTTCTGTTAGAAGTAGAGCAACAAAAAGATTAGAATAAATCATTTCAATTTCGAAATGCTGTGACCACCTACTTCATCTTGTATATTTACTATAATGCAGAACTCATCTTGAGTTATTGAATCCCAATATATTATCATAAAAAAATCTATTCCTCATCCAATATTACAATTTGTGAAATTTTGTTTGCGAACCTTGCTAATAGAACAATATTTATTTTCAGTCTTCCAACTATTTTAGGTGGGGTCTGTTTTTTCGAGGTATTGCATTGATCCACCTCTTTCGCAATTTTTCGTCCGAGTTGATAACTGATCAAATTTCACAATAAAACCGCGAGATCTAAACCAGAAATCGACTCCGACATAGGTTGAACGAACTAAAGAATGAACGCCAAATCTTGTTGCCAATTCTCTCTTGCCATGAGATAAAGGAGGCCATGTCGAAAACGAAACAATAGTTCGTGTAAACTTTGATGAAGCGGTAGTCGATTTTCCCCATCGCCACTACGCCACTGATAGCCGAAGAAAAGAATAATATGAAGCCATTTCTTCTACCTGACGTCGTCGAGCGGAGGCCCTTACCTGTTGTAAACATTTCGTTGGCCCCGACAGTTGTCTGAATTTCAAACGCATCTTCGGAATTCGGCTAACAAGAGACCGTCATAATATAATTAAATGCAGCAGAAACGGTTCGTTTTCGGAATTTTGTAATACGAGATTTTTTCTTTGCGATCGAGCACCCGTCCGTCCAGATGGTCGGCAAAAAGAAGAGAAAAAAAAGAGATTTGTGTCCATAAAAAAAACACTGATATGAACAGCCTCCGCATTTGTAATACTCGTTTGATCTGACACAACTGAATATTTTCATTGCGTGCAAGTCATTATTTATGATGCGAAACCGCATTTCTCTATACTACCCTCTCTTACCAAATACTAAAGAGATCCATTCTTGTTCTTGGATTTTTCTCTTGTATTAATCAATCGAATTCTACGAACATCACTTGCCATTCTTTTCAATATTATCCAAAGTGAGTTTGATACATAATTCAAAATCAAAATTATTCGGGTAATTATTATAAAACTGCCCTGGGTTTTGTGAACGAATGCCATTCTCGGTCATCAAGCTGTCGTAGATATATCACATGTGATGAGTTTCATTTGTTAGATGGGCATACATTATATATGTCAGTTTCATGAGGAGAATAAAAATATCACCTGGAACGAAAATGCAGCATAGTAGTTAAGATTGTTTTCATTTTCAAATATCGTCAAAAAGGTTGAAAAACAAACATACAACGTATAATACTTATTTTGTTTGATTCAGGAAAGAGTGCCGGATGACTGAATTTAGTATCTGAAAATCTATAGTTTCGCCTATTCTGTAAGAATAAAGCCAACTAGATTAAGTTTATCATTTGTTGAATTGTTGAAATATCTCTTGCCTACCTATTTTTTGATATTTTGATAATGTGTGTGTGTGTGTGAATAATAAATGTTTCCTGATTGATTTTGGACCTGTTCCCTAAAAATATGCTTTAATAATTTGGACAAATCACTAATCCGGACATCCTCCTACAATCATTTTTCCGGATTATAGAAGTTGTACTGTATAGTGGGCGATTCACGAGGCGATTCATTTGAAAAACAAAAGATGGTTTCACTTCTGGTAAAACCGGACATGGTGAATTTTTGATCATGTTATGAAAAAACGTGTATTGTTTCATTATCACGATGGTCTGAATTTTAATTTATTTTTTCATTCCTCGTATAATGCATTTAAGTAATTTTGTTTCCTTTCGTGTAACTATGCAGCTACCATCTATATTCCACGTACCTATCACCACTAAAAGTGGTATTGATTAGAACCACGACCGACTGTTTTGTCTGTGAGGGCCCATATTTATCTCGTGATATAAATATAGGTTCTCATTTGAGACGGCTCCGGTTGATCCCTTTCCATATCTTTGCGAAGTTATCAAGGTCAGAAGTTAATAACACTATTTTGGTCATCTCTGTAATAAAACGATTCAATTTCTGTTTGGGCCACCCTATGTAAATAGGTAGGTAGACCTGAACAATTCTCATTTTTTTTGTTTAATGATTGAATAATCATCTAAAAAACTACTAATTCTTATTCGAATGAAACTTGTTTTTATCACTGGAATCTTGATTTACATTTGTAACCGTCTTTTGAGAATATACCTGCTATTTGTTATGAAAATGTCTGATTTCGGTTCCATGAATAAATAAATATTTCAATATAATTATTAGGTATCGCCCATTTCTTTCCTTTCCTCCTGTTTGACTACACCACTGGCGAGTACAACTACCATCGTGGTTCAACAACACTCTCAGGAGCTAGTAAAACAAATAATGATTGTGTTTTAGCTAAGAGCAACAACAAGCAGGAATTTGGATATTTTATTGTATCAAGTAGCAACGAATTATAATAATAATGTGGTAGATTTATATTTTCACTAGAACTTGGACTTTTTAAAGACGTAATTAAATTCTTTCTGGGAAACCACAATGACATGAACACAATGTGAGAACAAGATGCCACATGTAGAACACGAAAGGTTATTTCAGGTTTAATCCTCGTTGTTTCCCATGAATACACAAAAAATGTTGCTCTACTAGTTTTGGTCGAGGGCATATCATACTACCTATTTAAATTATATTGTTATGTCAAAAATCTCGCCTTCTTGAGTCATTTCTGCTCATCCTCAACTCATATTCTATTTTTTTCAGCGCGTCTAATACCTACTCTAAATCGCAATTATAACTTCATATACTATCATCCGATATATTCTCAAGAAGAATTTTCTTGAATATTTCAAAATCCAAATCAAAGGTTTTCTACAAAATTGAGTGCAGCTGCTCAGACTTTGAAAAACTAGCATTACTCAAAAATGACCTACTTAAGGGGTAATTTCAATTCTCTCTTGTCTGCGAAAATTAATCATTTACCTTTGCCTCAAGGCATATTTTCATTTCTCATTTTCTGATTTACATTCACTTTTTATATAGAAACCCATCCCTGGAGAAATGAAAATCCCCTTCTCGATAAAACATTGCAGATATGAATATTAATAGAATTGGGAATACTCTCAACCCGCATATAAATCAAAACAAATGGAAATGAGATTTGATGTTCTTTCAGAATCAAAGCAAATGTACATATAAATGTTATCTAGACAAATTTAATTACGTCCTAAATTGAATTTCACGTTGAACTGCTTCTTTGGCGAAAGAAAGAGCCTTTAATAAAAATCCTCATGTATATTCGCACCAAGAAGCAAGGAATTAACAATATAATGAACCCGCCTAGGTCATTCGCGATGTATTTCATTTACAAATATGAGAGCAACCCCTTTGGATATTCATCTCATGTTTTGTTTTTTTTGTATGGAATATACAGGGTTATCCTAATTAAGTGTCACCATAACGATAATATCAAAATATCGGATAGATTTGAATGGTTGTAATTTTTACAAAGGTAGAGAATTGATGGATGATGATGATAATAATAATAATAATCTTATTCATTCCCGGGAAAGAAGATATACACTTGTATCTAACAGGGGACATAGATATAGAACATAAATAGTTGAAGTATACAACAGAATCGAAATTATGCAACATAATGAAATGAAGACGAGATGAAAGGTTATCACAACCACTGTTGACTTAGTGGATTTTTAAATTGGATACATAAAGATGACATGAAAATACTTGTGATTGTATTGTATTATATGTATAAGTATTATTCCATTGTGATCTACCAGAATCAAATTGAATTTTAGTAATCGAAAATAAGTAAGAATACTTTTGTACAGAAAATCATAGTACAATAAACAAATACACACATAAAAAGTCACAGGCGATGTTCTGAATATATATATTCATTGTGCCAGAATGTGATAGACTTGTGAAAAAATCGTTGACTTATTGAAATACATTTTGCTGGTTGATTCCTTCAAACTATTTGTATCCGTTTTATAGTGCTCGTGACACAACAAGCAGTAATAGATGAAAAACAACTCATTTTATAAAATTTCAGAGTTGAATCTGTAGTGCAAACCAGTGGGAGAATACCTCGAAGAAAACGAAGCTGTGATGACATTGCCAAAAACTGATTAGGATAATATGTAGTTGACTCCGAGCAGACTTTCTGACTTTTCTTATTACATACATTCCCTCGACACAATTTTGAGATACGCGCCAATACCGTTTTTGTTATGCTTCTCTGCGTGGAGAGATACAAAGGCAGTGAAAATGGAAAAAGTGAAATCACAGATGTCACCAGGACATGGAGCAACATGAAGTTGTATGGGCGCCACGATTGGAAAAACGTTTTTTCTGGAAATAATTTGGTCCTTTTCTCTTTTTTATTCGTGATGTTTAATACGAAGTTTATTACTATACTTCCTGCGAGAGCTGCCCGTCTTTTCACTCTTTTGAGACGAGTTTGTTTTTCCTTTCGTACGATTTGATTATTTCCACATCGAGATGTTGCTAACACAGTCGTTATTGTTCTCGATTGCGCGTGCGACAGCTGGTAAAAAATTGGAATTCTGGGCGAGATGGTTTTCTTGTGTCTTGAAATGAATGTCTGGTTTCATTCACCAACTTAACGTTGATGCGAATGGAGAAGGGCGAGGGGAAGGGATTATAATTTTTGAATATTCAGATTTCCACTGTGAAGGAATCAATTCCACAACACATCAAATTCAAATTCATCAAGAAGTGAAATAATTATGTGATGATTCAGGCGAGCTGGTTGTTTCGCTGTCAGACGACACAGGATTTTACTTCTGCTTCGGTTGTCTATTCGGAATTACAATTAAGGTATGGAATACCCTTCTCAAAGATTTGCTATATAACTCTCTCCTTATGTCTATTCTAGTTCTACAAAAGCTTCGAAAGCTGAATCTCCGTGGATCCTGCAATCCCCTTTACATTAAACATGAAATTCTAATCGTTGATGAAATTTACATAAATGGAACTGCATTTATAATTGAGCATTCAAAAAGAAAAGAACCAACACTCGACACTATACCACACTCTAAACGTTAAATTACTAATATACCTACTACAAATATTGTTGAAGATTCATTGATATAGAAGGCTGTAAGAACTCCAATCGCTCACAAAGTTATATTAATGATAGGTAGATGATGTTCAATTTCATAAAAAAACTAAAATGACTTGGTTGAAGCTGACTCAAATCTTAGAATAACTTGACAATATAAAATTCTAATTCTTATGTAACAATTACAACGCCATTTTGTCTTCCTATAATTGGATATTCAGATATTTCAATTTATAATTTATTTGTTTGCATTTCAAAATTGATTTCACTCTGCTTTTATTTTGTAATATGCAAGTCAATATGAATATTTTTGTCGAGATCTTTGTACAATGAAGTATATTCTCTTTATGTTCAATAGCAATAAATTTAAGTACAAGGTGGGACAAATTTTATTGGATTCGTTTTTTTTTTCTGAAACTATTAGTGTTGAACAAAAAGCGACCAAGGCGTTCTGGCCATGATTTCCGTGAAATCTGTTTTGGCTGCCAAACTACAGAGAGTTTTTTCAAATTTTCCCATTCATCGGTCACCTCTGTATTTTGATTACCATAATTGGAATCAGAAAATGAATAAAACGCTTTCTTGAGACACTTTTTTTTTATTAAAATTCAAAACAAGGCAAGATTATCCATAGCAGAGTTTTCGAAATATCATTGCAGCTTTTGTTTCTTCACATATGGCATATTCTTATAATCGGGAGAATAGGATAATTGAAGAGTTCATTTGTATACTGAGTATCTCATTTGAGGAAATATATATTTTTTGTTCTTGGATTAACTGTAATCTGCACGATACTGTAGTTTGGATAATATTTTGACAAGATTCACAGCCATAACTACACAACTTTCATTCACAGCAGGCGTATCATTGAAACTGGTGCCCTTTTCTTATGATCGACGATTTTTCATTCGAATGATTCAGATCCTGCTCTGTGTAGCGCCACTGTTAAATATACCATCTTCATAATATTATGTATCGTCCTTCGACAGATATATTTCTTGTATGCGCGAGGCATGTATGTCCCAGCAGAGGATACAGATACGGCAGACAATGCAAAATGCGAGTTTTCGATATCGTCTGGAATCGCAACATTGCAGTGGTTGGTCATTTCGTAATTTATCGTTTAGCACTGACCTCCTGTCGAGGAACTATTGATTCGACATTAAATTATGCCTCTTGTACCGCCCACCCCCTCATAATGAAAGTTGAATAAATCGATGCGAAAAAATATCTTTGTTGTGTTCTGATACTCCCACGTACTCTCCAAGGATAACTCGAAAGACAGCAGCGATGATGCCAAATCTGGGTGGCAGTCGGATAATTGGGGGAACTTGTCATTCCTTCATGTACATTTCTTTCACGACACACGACGACACATTCTGCGTAGATTTTTTATCAAAACGCTGCAGCGCTGCAGAAACTTATTCGTATGTGATGAATTTTTTGATTTTGACTATAGTTTCAATGTTGAAAATTCGTTCGACCAGCATTCAGAATTATTTTTTTCTATAGTAACTGCGAGATATAAATTGATTGATTCAAATTATTTTAGTTCCATTACTAACACCAGTCCAACTGGAATGAACTAAAATCACATCATACAATTTGATAATTCTGAATTATAATATTATAATATTCATAATAAAACAATCAAGGGTAGAAGAGAGCTCAAAATCTTCTCCACAAAGTTTTGTGAAGTGTGTAATTTTGTGGAGAAGAGTTTGAGTTTTTTTCTACTGTTCGCTATACTTCACTTTGAACAATCATGGGCTTCTCTCAGAAGTCGATTTACACGTCTGCATCTTGAGTTAGGAGTTCACCAGAAATGTTTGTCACTCGACTGAAATATAAACAATGCAGTTAAAAGAGCAATAAGTAACACAATGCCAAAATCAGTTCGATTTAACCTTTCGAAATGACAGAATTTATATACTTGCGAGAGTCCCATATCTATTCTTTAACTCATATACGTCTAAACAGTAGTAATAAGTCATCTTAGAAATAATAGCGTCGCTATGACAGTCAATAAGAACTGACTACAGCAATAAGCAGTCGTAGCTCTGATTTTATATTTGAATTTCAAGTTATTTCCGTTGTGAAACAAATGTTATTGTCTTAGAGAAAAAGTACCTATAGTGTAAAACTCGCACGGAATGCTCATTTCACACTCGTATGAAAGTGTGCAGCACTCGCCAATGCTCGTGAAAAATGAGTAGGTAGCATTTCGTGCTCATTTTACAATATACTATTGTAGTGTTAAGTATCGATATCTGAAAGGAACTGCCAAAAATAGTAGGAGTGATCAAATTTAATGAATTTTTGTATTTTACTGGCTTCGTACCTCATGTTGTGAAAAACAATAACTAAATTCATCATTTCAGAAAGGCGACATATTTTTCTATCAGTTAGATTTTTGAAAGGATTCTACCTGCTCCGGTCGTAGGTCGGCGAGAAAGAATTAAATATTCACTAAAATGTGACAACTACTTATAAGACTCAAAAACTTTCAGAATATAATAATAAAATGTATTATGCGTTGCATTAACATTCAAGTCTCATGAATTGAGCTGTATATACTCATTTTGGGTTAGGGGACATCCATTCCTTTCGACAGCTATTTTTTTCTGATATATTACTCTTTTACCATATTTTGTGCCAATCATTGTGATAATAGTTGTTACAATCTTCAGAAATTCTGGCAACATGGCATGGACTGCATGAGTTTCTGCATACCGTCCGTCTGCAAACATACCGGCGATGTTTGTTTTTCTGCTAGAATAACTTTTCAATTTCATTTGGGTTGTTTGATTTTGCCTAACTCTCCGAAGTGCCTCATATTTCTATGAGTGCTCTTACGAGTAAAAATGAAGTCGACCTCGTGGCAATAGAGTGACTCAATAAATCATGAATATAGGTGTGTTAGGGTACAAAGAAATATTATTCATTGCTTGCATTATTTGTCCGAGTTCCTGGATGATTGCATGTCTCGTAATACATACACATACACACATACAATTATAAAAGATTTCTATTAAATATTGTGACTGCTTCGTTATAGTTCGTTACCATTCAAAACTATGAAAGAAGGTTGCTTGAAAGAAAAATGTTTTTTTTTTATCTGTGGACAACACGAAAGGGAAACCTATGATGTTCGAGGAACATCGTGTTAGCCAGCGGTGGAATTTTGGGAGAGTAGGAAGGTGTTGGAATTTTTCTTGAAAGTTTGGAGGTTGTAAGCATCAGGAAAGACTTCACTATACACCTACTTCATCATATACACCAGCTTCATCACTCAAATTAATCTTGAAAATGATTACTATCTAATGCAGGAGACATGATATCTACTTTAATCAATTGAATCAGTCAACAGGCAAGCACTCTTGGTAGGTATCTTGGAAGTAGCAAAGAGTTCCCATAAACATAAGAATAGTTTTTCGATATATTCGTAGTTTTGTACTAAAAAGGAAATTTTGTGGGTACTCCTCCCATTTGTCCCATTTTTTTGTAATCCTAACTGAAGGTTGCCTAAGCCAGATACATGCCTGTCATTTTTTGGACATTTTGGTGATAACAAATTCGAAACAAACATTGAGAATCTCTCCCTCCCTCCATTTTTGTCATTCTCAGAAGTTTTGCTCTGTCACTGCTTTGCACAACTGATGAGGATTCTGAATTGATATAAGTTTGCATTTCAGACTCGATCAAATCCATGAACATTCTGTTTCACTCTTGATAAATTATTCAACTAGCTGAAAATTTTCCTGCAATAGGCTTGATGGAATTAATAGAAAAACTATTTTTTTCAAATTTATGGAATCATAAAAAAAATTGTTCTAAAGAAATGCCGAGATTCAATCGTTCAGCAAGTATTTTGCAAGGACTTCAGAAAAAGCTTTATAGTAGGGAATTCCGGATTTCCTGGCCATCTGGCAACCGTACTCTTCAGTCACTTCAAATCAGAATAGAATAGACTGTTCTTCCATATGGATGAAATGCAGTGTTTTCGATAACTAGCAATCACCCAGTACAAGCGATGCGAGATTAATTGACTCTACCAAGCCATCTCAGCTCCGTTCTGGTCGGCATATCGACCTGACCCCTGCATGTGACCAACCTGTAACTCACTTAATATATCCATCCAGTGACAAGTCTAATTTATCCTTTACGTCGGTGCATTAGCAGTCGTCACTTATCTAGCCTTTTTCCTCCTAAAAGGCCTCTTAACGGAATCAATCTCGAGCAATTAACTCGGAATAAATTCTTTATCTGTCGCTCAGACACCGTGAGTGTTATATAGCGGAGGATCGCAGATAACCTGAAGGACCACCCCGTATCGGATTACTTCGAAGTCTTCCTAGTGATGGCATAATTCCAACTGAAAAGCACCTGTCATTCAATTCTTGTAGCGAAGTCGTCTGATGAATATGAAAGGAAATCTAGTAACCAGTGACCTAACGGAGAAGCTCCTGTCATTCAATCTTGGCTGGACGTGAAGAAAAACTCAGTGACCTAACTGAAAAGCACTTATCGGTCAATTCTTGCAATGTCGACTGTTGAATATGATAGAAAATCTAGTGATCTCAACTCAAAGAAATGCAGATGTCTAAAGAAACTCCTGTTTCAGGAAATCTTGTGACATTATAATAGGAAATGGAATTTACGATCTGAGACTAAGTAAATCCGCTGACCTAATCCTGTCATTCAATTGTTGAACTAATGTTAGGTAAACATGAAGGAGAATCTAGTGACCTTAGACTATTCATGATGTATTTCTAGTCACTTGCAATTACACTAGGAAAATTTTATTTTCTTTACCAATAGCGATGGATTTTCGCTCTTGTCAAGAAATTGTTCATCTTTCGTTCTTTCGCTGATGATATGCTTCTCCTCTTCATTCGTTAGTATCGTTTCTCTTTCGTAGATATATTTTTTTAACGTTTTTCTCTGTTTTGTCATATTCCCCTTTTGAGAATATGTATTGATAAATTTGTGAGTTTTTAAGGACCTCTCGACCCAGTTGAATTTGAGAGACGATAGAATGGAAAAAAGTTATTAAACATTAAAAATCGATATTTACATGGAATTTGAACTTTTTATGTGTCGATCACCAATTTTTTAGAGATCCAGAAATTTGAAAAATTTTCAAAATCTCAGAATCTCTACATTATTTCGCTATACGTGAGTGAGAATAAAGAGATCTGCAGCAGTACTCGTTATCGTTTCAGAGGGGTAATTACTTCGACTGAAATTGGCAGGAAATATATGATGAAAAATCGGAAGAGATAGATAGATATATAGATCTTTATTTAACTACGTGATGTTATAAAACATCAGTAGCAACTCAGGTAGTGAGTAAATTCAGAGAGTAGTGTACAAAATCCACAAAAGTAAGTAAAATAACGAACAATAACAATAAGAGTGAAATAATGTGTACACATATATAAACATTATAGTGGCAATAATTTTAGGAACATATAATGTCTATCAATAATTGAATGTTGGTTAGTATGAAATGAAATGAATACATGATATACACAGATTCTGTGGAAAGTTCATTTGGGGATAAGTCTGTATTGGAGTTGAATATCATCTAGTGACGTTAAGATGATTGGATACAAGTCACACCCTTGGTGTTTCAGTCATATACTCAGCGATACTGTAGTAGCATTTCTCCTGCAATATCAATCTTTGATAGAGTTTTTGAACCTGGATTGATTTTCATTCTTTAGTCTGGTAGGAAGTATATTTTACAGATCAGCAATCATCGATAGAAGACTCATTGTATTTAAATCTTCGAAAATTGATCAGATTTGCGTTGCGTGTGTTATAGTCGTGGTAATTTGTGTAAGTCATGAGTGTTTTCTTTCTATTTTCATGAATTTTGAGCAGATACTGATGAATATACAAAGTTGGTAAAGGCATGATACTGAGTTGGCAGAATAATCGCCAGCAAGAATCACTGTAACCCGCATTACAGATTATACTAATCTTTTGAATTTGAAGGAGGAATTTCGCCAAAGGGTCAATGCATAGCTGATGTATGTTTGGATGAAAGCAAAGTACACAGAGGTGGGGGTATTTTCAACAACAAACGATTTAAGTTTTCCCAGAAGAAAATTGTGCTCGCTTAGCGTGAAACAGCTATTTTCGATGTGTGGTTCCCAGCTCAAACTATCATCAACAGTTGATCCTAGAAGTTTGGCATATTCTCCGGACAAAAAAACCGAAATTATGTAACTGTAAATTTTGTGTTATCGGGTAATTGTGCAGTTGTGAATTTCAAAAGGAGCGAAGTTCATTTTCAATGCCTCAACGGAGTTTGCTAGAGTGAAATTTCTGCGAATTTTCTCCTTTGGCATAACTCGCTGGTTGTTTCCATTCGTTAGTATCGTTATACTCATCTCTTCCTGTTCGTCGCTCCTCGGTCGTCTCTTTCATTTATATATTCTGTTACTAATTGTTGGTCCTTATCGAATGTCGAACAGCATATCCGAGACCACCGTGAGGCTCCACGTGTTTGTCGTTTGGCATTTCGAGTATCGGTACTTGAGATAGGGAAAAGGTGGCTCGAGCGCACTCGAGAGGATGTCGTGGACTTTTCAGAGGCCCAGATATGGCCGAGCCTCGTTAGAATTGCGATACTTTCGGAATCGCTCAATGGGAAGGGCCTAAGACGGATCCCGGTGGCGGTGGTGTGGGGTGGAGGGGATTGTTTTTCCTGAGTGCAGAGTGGGTGGTCGGTTCGACAAGGCAGAATCGAAATTGTTCGATGGAAAATCGTTTTGTGGTGCTTGAAAGTACTTGAATCGACTCATTCTTGGGGTTCGAGTGAGGTTCGCGCAGATTGGAATGAGTTCAGTAAAATATCCATGAAGCGCTTAGAAAAAAATTGCTCGGACACGTCGACCTCAATTTTATATTGCGCAAATTTTGACACATTAGTGCGTCATTTGACGGACGGAAAGCACGGAAGACTTAGATGAATGTTATTATCATTTATTATTAACTGGTATTTTCTGTTGGACTATTCACCAAGGATGACGTAATTCTCAAGAGTGCTAACGATATTTACAGGTAAATAGTCTGCCTCTACCTTTTGACAGTGCTAATTTTCTATAGAATTTCATGTACTGAGCTAATTGATGAAACTGTCACTGAATTCTCATCTCATTATTATTTTTATTATAGTAAGATCTGCAGTTGAACAGGTACTCATTTGAATTTATGAAACTTCAGAAGTAAATCATGCTAGGCGAACTATGTTTTGGTTCAGTAGTTCTGATAGATGACGCTGTGGGCACTGCCAACTAAACGATACTAAAATATTCATAAAACGAAGGATATGGATGGTGGAGCAACTGTTCATTTCACGGTTGAATTTTTGCATTTGTGTTGAATTTCAAATTCAAATCATTTTTCCCAGAATTTCCAAGATAACCATTGAGATCAGCAGAAATTACACTAGATATTTTCGGTCTTTGGAAGCCTCATAGTAAGGTATTAAAATTCGACATACCAAAGTAGGCAGAAGTCAAAAAATTTTTCTAGTGGCTGGGGAAAGGAAGTGTGAAAACCAGTCTATTTACACGATACATAAAACTGATGTCCATATTTTAGTACACAACATCGGAAATCATAGGTATGCTTTCGCTTCCGAAAAATATTTTTCTATGTTCACAAATGAATGAGCAAATAAATGAGCATTGAAAATTTGATGGTGCGTAACGAGCGGGTGTCAACATTACAAAGTGACAATCAAGTTGTTCACTCATCATTTTACGCCTCGTTTGTTATTTATTTTATTGATTGTTCCGTTTGCTGTTTCGGAGTTGGAAATATTCAAATATTATGGAAACGAGTGGTTTTGGTTAGGTATAGAAAAGCTGGAAACATACATGGTTCCCATCTGAAATTGAAAAATTGGTGAAGCTCACGAAAAATCTGATATCTTAGGACCAAAGAAAAATCGCTACGGTCCTATGAGCGAGTTGGAAGCTTCAATATTTTGTGTTTTTGTGGCACACGTGGCAAGATAGTAAATAGTAAATTTTCATTAAACATGAATGAGCATTTTTTCGAATATTTCCTCTTCACTGTCGCGGAAAAACAAAGGTTTTTCAACTGCTACGAAATTCGCTTATATAAATATAACTTGGAATACTGTCAAGCATATTCGAAATATATCTCCCTTCGTAGTAGTGACACCATTATCTTTGCCAGATTGATACCTTTGGGGAAATGAAGGCGTCAAATCCAGACAAAAGATTCCTCGAACATTTTGCAAGATGAGAAGAAGAGGATTTTTCGGAAGTGCACGTGTCATGTTTTATGCGTAATGTGTCTTATAGTTTTCGGAGGGTGAACACCACCGACTCGGGGGTTGTTATATTCGAGACGTATACTTATAGAAGCGGTCGATCACTCGTCTTTATTTCTTTTCTAGGTAGTTTGATGTTTGTGTGTTTTTTCAGTCTGATGTCTGAGAGCGATAAAAGCAATGTTTTGTTGTTGTAGATCGATCAAATGAAGTCTCACTGATGCTTATGGCTGCGGGATTTGTATCTCTACTGATACCACAAAAAAGGGAGTTCATTCTCAAACCGTTTGCTCCATACCTATTTTGTCGCATGCAAGATTTCTCATTTCCAATTCATAGACCAGGAAATATTTATTCTGAAATGTCGCATTCGACGTTTTTTAAAAGACAAGTCATAGATGAAACATTTGACAGATTCGCTTCATCGATTTCTTTGCTCAAAGCAAATATTAAAATTGTTTTTTTCGTACATCAAACTTACCAAAGCTTGGTTTTGTGACGGAGTACAATACATTTTTCAATAATGCAAATGACCAGACTATACCGGCATAGGACACATTTTAATATCGCTTATTCGGTGTTGCCAGCTCGTGCCATACGACCGTTTTTTGTTTTTCTACCACGACTTTGAGGTGGAACCTTGAAAATGCTACGTTTCAAAGTCGTGCGACAAATGTACATCGACATAATCTCGAATTAGATTTTTTTTTACACATTTGAAAATTGTTTAGAGCAAACAACCCTCGGTTGAAACAAAATGTTTCCTGCGAATACTTGATGAATCTTGAGGTTTTGCAGAAGCTCATCTTTTCTGAAACACGAAGCTGCTCGAAATTCTAGAAATAGGTAATACAGGGTGTAAAAAACTTGCTTCTTATTACTGGTCGTAAGCAGTTATCAACTTCTAATAGATAATGAAATATCAAAAAATGTTTGGTAATATGATTCACAGAAATAAATGACACATTCTCATTGCAATTATTCCTCCCGTACTACAAATTAGCTAGGTATATTCCCTGATTTGAAACAATATAACGTTTCTCATTGATATAAAGTGTTTATATAAAAAAAGTTGTAACGATGGGACTTTATCGACGTTACGGCAAATTTGGAATCAAGTCAAGTTGGACCTCTGAATTTGAAAGTATTACAGAATTATCGATTTCTGAAGAGGAAGAAGGATCGAAGAACGCTGATAAAACTTTACAATTGTTTATTGGAAGTAACACAAAGAAACACTTCTGATGTGAATTAATTACACATGCTATTCTTATATTACCCAAATTTTCATTTCGAATAAACAAATATTACTCATCATATATCAACTATATACCTTTCAAATACACCCAAATATTCTGAGGTATTTCTTTCTTTCTAAGTCCACAAGGAACTAGAGATGAACCGATAACCTATATCTATGTTTACAAATATAGATAATACACTCGAATATACACATTGTTGATTATTGTTATGTGATATGAATGCAACTGTATGAGAAACATCTGGTACACTATCTTGAGTTCATTGTCAAGGCCGTTCCGCATGAACACATCAATCATTGATTTTTTTTAACTCATCGCCTTCCGCTAGTGAATCAGCTTTGACAAAGTGTCTACATATTCGTGTTCTATCATTTTTTTAAGTATACAAATTGATATTTCTGAAATATCTACATATTCAATACTCGACACGATATATCCTTTATTCTGTGTAACCCAACATGACACCATGCCAAGCATTTCTTGGATGTATCTAATAACCACCTGTTTTGTGAAATGCTGTCATCGTCTTTTCAAACGTGTTTTGAACTCTAATGACCTCAGATGTCACGAAGAATAAGACACCTAAAAATCTCATAGTCACAATAATTTTTCTTTTTAACAATAATCAGGAATACTTACCCGCATTCTCAGCTTCCGCACATCACATTTGCTTACCCAAGTAAATTCTAAGATGTATTGTAGGATTCAGGATTGAATAATTGAAGAGTATACCCATACCTTCGATAATATATCAAATAGTAAAGATATTATTTTTAAATGCGGTTTGATGATTTTCCTATGATTCTGAAAGTTACTCTCCTAATGATAAATTACTATTTTCATACAATATTCAGATTAATTCAGAACATCAGGAAATCTTGTTTGTATGACGTCTTTGCACTTTCATGATAATGCTAGTCGGCTCGATGAAAGTGTACAATCATCAGACTACAAGAATTTTCTGTGAACTATTTCTCAGGCACGCGTCTTGAAAATGTGGTTCCATCAATCAAAGAAATGGTAAATACCTCATTTTCTTGAGACTAAAAGTTAAGCACAAAGACTATGCTTGAAATTAAGACTATGATTGTGCGAATGTTGCATAAATCCGCCATAACAATCAACGCTATTTGTCCGATATAGATTCTGCCAAGGTGAATATAGGATGGTCAAACAACTCTTCAACTGTTGTTCATCCTGACTAAGGACGCACCGCTTGAGTATAGATGGCGGATTGTAAAGTTTCCAAGAAAATCTTCATTTTCCAGACTTGTTACAAAGAATACTATTCTTTAATGTATGAGGGCTATCAGGAGCAGTACATCCATGAAAATAACTATCTAATAGAAATAGACGATGACGATGTGCTCTCTCACCTTGGTCATGTATCCGGCCAACTAAAATGGAATCGAAAGATGAAAGATTCCTTGCCGCTTGCCGCCATACTAGTCACGTGCCATATTTATGTTGATATCCATCTCGATAAAAAATACTACTTTCTTGTACGTTACATCTATATGTCGGTAACTTTCGATACACATCGATCGTAGTGTGTATATTACAATATGTCCTTCACAATTCACGCATATAATTATTTCCATTGTATTTTTTGGGCACCTGTCTTGAAAATCGTATTTTTACGGCCTCTTCTTGTTATAGCTATATGTTATAAGTACGGGAAAGTACTTCTCTGCAGGATTATTACGAAAATGTTTTCTCTACAGAGGGCTACCACTAAACAGAAATATCTAGATGAAATCAATAAATGATAGCCTATCCAGTCTACCCTATCCAGATTGCTGATTCATTTCGAAATCGTAGCAAAAATATATAGGAGTAAATAAGAACTTCGATGCTTTTGCAGATATCTCAGTTGTCTTTGGAGATAGAGAGTTGCTGTTTTCACATTAATTCCCTCCGTTTTTGTGAAACGAACAATATCACAAAGGAAACTTCTAAAATCAGATATTCCTACTTTTCGAGCACCTGCCGTATCTTGGTTATCCTTCAACCTGTCGGCAACATGGAACATGGACCTTGTATAACTTTTTACGTATAATTCATAGGCGTGTCTGTTTGATTTCCATAAAAGTTCATTTCAAATTCAATTCATTTAAAGCACACGAGAAATGTATGATAGGCAGGTATTTTTTTTCGAAAGAACAGAAACTCAACACATTAAAAGTTTGTTCTAATATGAGTAATTAGAACTACTGTTCAATATCTTGAAAAAACATGAGGAGATGTGAAGGTTTTTCATGCGGTATTGTTCATGTCACAAAAATGTAGGACAGTTATGTTTAAACCCGCAACAGCAACGACAATAATTGGACACACTTTCGTAATGCATCCTAAAACTCTCTTTACTGGCATTGTATGAGCTTTCAGGCCTTGCCCTGTTGAACGCTGAACGTGTCTGTTGAACGTGGTCTTTTGCGTAAAGTTTTATTATCTAATTATTCTTTTTTCAGTAATTCAACCATGGGTTATATTATCGTTGGTATAATGGCAGCTAAGAATTTATGTTTCTGTTTTGAGATGCATCATGCTGAAAAATAGAATGTATGAAGAAAAAAAGAGAATTTTGTTATGAAAAACCTACTTCTAATAGCTTTCTGAAAAGTTATTCGTGAAGAAATACCTGTCATAAAATCCTCTGGAAGACTTGACTATATATAATCGCACCCCCTATATGCCTGACATTACTTTTTTCATCAATGTTGGCGTTGAAAATGTGGTGTCCTACCGAAAATACGGTATTGAATTGAAACATCATTTCCCCTATAATATTTTAAGGGATATTAGGATTACCGTTTTGATTCGGTTCCCCTGCTATTAATATTTTCTGAGAAATCCCTCAATGCGATTAATTTGTAATATCGAGGTAAGAGGATGAAAGAGAGCATTGATAATCATTGCTCTACCAAATTGGATAGAAAAATACCATGCTACTAGCGAAAAATGTACATTGTATAGCATCAGTCGGAAAGAGGCCCTCGCCAGAGATTATACGAGGAATATTGTTGTACTTATGTAATTAATTCAATGTTCATCAAAATTGAGCTGCACTGTACGTAAAGATAATAGAGTGATATTCAAACGCTTGGTTATACAAATTGCTCTTCCGAAATGTCATATGAGTTCAGGATGTCATCATCTGCAGAAAAACATAGGTATTTTGACGTTGCTGGATATATTTGTTATTAAGTTTCAGTCGATCATAACATTCGAACTGTTCAATGAATCACGAATTCATCATTCGCACAACCAATACCTATAAAACGTCTGCAACGTCGAGCCCCATTTTTTCATCGTCCGTTCCAAATTACTTTCCATCGAATTCTCGAATGAAATCCAATAATGAGTTGAATTAGCCTAATCAAATTATTAAAATTATTTTCTACAGCGTTTGACTTGTTAGACTCAAAACGGATATTTTGTTCTCAAATTAAATTTCGCTATAGACGATCTTTCGAGAATTTCGAGTGCCTACCAGATCGATCGAAATAAAAGTAGGAAGAAGTACGTGAAAATTCGTAATATAGCAAGAAGAATAGAAAAACTGATGAATGTGAACATTTCATTCACCATTGTTGGAGTTCACACGAAATGCCATTTTACAGTGCAGGTCGTAAGTCTCGCCTCCTTCCTGTTTATCATTCGAACCAAACAAAAATCAAGAAGAAAATCACTCTTTCAAACTAACGAAATAATCGTTCGTTCGAACAACCCTGTATTGAAGTGACTAAGATTATGCTTGAATGTTGGAAGCCACCAAGTATCACCTAACGCCAAAGGAAATATCGATAGCATAGTATTTCGTAGATGTCAGCATTTTTACAGGTCATGATTTTCAACGAAAATTAATTAATCTTTGATTCGAAAACGGTTACAGATAGGTATAGGGAAATATCAAGAGATATTGGGAAATCGATGGAGATTCCAGAAATAATAGTACATATTCCATTGAAAATACCAAACGAATTCACATTTTGAATTTGACACACTGCATAATGAAACCACCAAAATATTTGCAATGGAGATCAGTTCTTGAATTTTCAACACCATGGATGGATTAAATTTATCATGCATTTTATATAGACATTCTCTGCGAATGTTCAACTAGGTTATTATATTCTTTGGCAACAGAATCTCATTATATATTATTCAATTGACAATTTCATAGATTCATTCTCACCGACTATTAAATTATATCCCCCACTATTTCTATACCCCTTGGTTGAAACATAAATTTCTCATTGTTGCAAATATAGACACCTGAAAAGTAATTGGTGTATAAAAAAATGGAGTTCCGCTCATTATGACACAACCCATTGTGTTTCAGATCTAATCAATTCTTTGTCTCTGTAAAATACCCTCTTCCTGCCAAACCAAACGTGAATCGAGTACTTGTATATTCGGGCAATTTAATCATGTTTTCATTAGTCAGTCAAAGTCCGGCGTAGTCCTCCCCTATTCGGTATTCAATATCATTCTCGAAAAATGAGGGAAACGTATATTGAAATGTTCTATATCAATTATCCCAATATTAACGTTGAAACAACTATTTCGAAAACATTCATGTTAACAACGATATTATATAACCAATTAAAAATATCTATTCTACGTTTCCCTAATGGAATGGGGGAATGGCAGAATGTGGAAGGGTTCATATTTCAGCATGGTATTTATGTTTTTGTTGAAATTCCCAATACACACAGGTTTCGCACTTCCCAACTGACAGATATAATAATGATTTTGATTTTCACTGAAACCGATCCATCATAATATATTATTTTACATAAACTTTGACGTACATAATATAATATTAAAATGCAATACGCGAATGTTCATTTCACAGCGGAGGAAAACCATAATTTTAATATGAACTAAGAATATAATTTATTTCAACAGCTTCCCAATTTCCTACTGAACATCGAAAGTGTAAACGTCACTATAACCGGACGCACTGCAATTTTTCTCCGTCGTGCATCAAATTCAAGATATCTAGAAAATTTATTTTATTTTATCATATATTATATTATTTTTTAGAGTTTATCACTTCGGATTTGGTTAATAAGTGATTATTTCATCCATGTTTTCGAAAACCAATCACAATCCTGTATTACAGTGATATTTTTTAATCACGAAAAATTTTTATACATCTTGTGATACAATAATTCCTGAAAATATTCGCGAATGGCGGCTCGTAGTTTTTTTCAAGAATGTAATTCGTGAAATTCCTTCTCACGCTATTTTTGGTAAAATAATATCACTCATTATTGCATATGGATATTCGGAATCTGAATTTGTTAAATTAAATTTTCCACGACTCATTATTAGAGTTGAACTGGAAGAGTCCTATTTTTCGAACTTAAAAGAGGAATGGTGAATAGGGCGTTTCTCGTGTTCGCCCTGTATAGAACGAGGCTTCACGGGAAATGCGCTGATTCGTTGTTACTGAGGCGCGTAAGGTGGTTAATGATGGGTTTCGAAATTGTAAATTAATGGTTAACTTGGTTATAGTCACTAATGAACATGTAACATATAACTCGTGCTATTTTTATGGCTCATCATAATTTACTCGATTATTTATAAAGACAGTAATGTTCTTGAGAGGACTGCGTCTTTATTACAAGTAACAATTTTATTTTCACGCACACAGCTTGCCACTTATATAGATGCCCTCTAGTATGTTTCCGAATGTTTCATACCTCGCATTCAGCCTTCAACCTAATATACAGGGCTAATGAAATTGTTTCTATGCATATCTTAGAGAACTCTCAAATAATAAGGATAATATGGAATAATTTATAAATTCGATATATTGCTCACTATACCTATTTTGAAATCAGAAATAATTTGCTGATTGTCACTGATTATATCATTTGATAGAATATCAGAATATCACTGATACTCCAGTACATTGAAAGAATATTCATCTGGTACACTCCGTGGTGAACTTGTGAACGAACATTATATTTCCTGGTTAAAGAGAACTCAGGACTACATAAACTCATCCTTTAACAACTAGAGATTTGAAAAATTATCTTCTTCATAAAAAAGTACTCAGATGCAAAATTATTCAAACTCATTTGTCAAGCTACTGTGACATTCCCGTGAAATTACTAACATCACTAACACTGTTTAATGATTGTAAACTTCTTGTTGTTTGTAATAATCAGAATGTTGTACGACTATATACGATATGACAGCCAGCAGCTTATATTATTTAGTCTGATCGGAGATTTTGAGAATGGGAAACGGAAAATATCGAGAAATAATTCATTACAATGATCTTACATACATACTTTCCAGTGTAGACAATGAAGTTCAAAAATATTCCTCAATGTTCATCGATATGAGGAGGCAACATCATAAGAAGGAAAAATGTTGTGAAACTATTTGTTATACGACATTTTCCCATAATTGTTCTAACAAGTTGTATTTTATATAACGTGTTCTGCTATATGTGTAGTCTAGACACAACTATACACACACACACACCTATTCCTAATATCATTAGATTTTTCGAGCAGTATAATAAATTGATACGAATGTGATTTGTTCTCTTTGGAATTTCAATTATAGAGCCTATTAAAATAAATTACAAATTTTCGCGATTAGAATATTTGAGCATCTAAAAGAGAAACTTGACATTTGTCAGTGAAGTCGATCATATCTCCGTTACATATCCGAACAACGGAACAAACCAATTCGAAAGGTCCTTGTAGAAAAAATTGAACAGATATCAGATGATCGAAACAGATAACGAACTTGGCTCCGACACAATTTCGACACTAAATTCTCGCAATTAGCACTCCAATTATGAACTTATCCAAAGATACATCTCCATCCATTCCCATTCCTTTCCCCCGATACCCTCGGAATCGAATTTATGATCGAGAGAATCCCAATCGAATTATGGATTCAATTAAAGCTGCCATTGACGTTTTCATTTGTACTGACGACGCACTTACCACTCGTCATTTTCAAATACATTAACCTACACGAGAGCAGGGTACTTAACCTTATTTTCGGTGCGGTTCGAAATGGGATCATCTGGTTGATCGACGGGAAAATTCTTCATTGTATACTTACGCTATGTTAGTAATTTCAATTTGCCAGGCGTTGTTTCATCGGGGAATATTATACGACACTCGTTTACACACGTTCATTGGGATATCAATCAGGAATCGAATTCAATGGAACGGTCGATCTGTTGTAGAAGCATTTCGATGATTTAATAACCGAAATTGGAAACGAATCTAGTGACCACGGTCGTTTGAAGTGTCTTTTAATTCAGCTGGCTTAGAATTTTCTCTCTCATTTTCCATTTTCCTCTGTATTTCGTCCTGGTTCCTACTTCTTTCGGGACTTCTCTCATTTCCTTTTTTTTTCCATATTTTGACAACACGAACGGAAAACCTAACAATGTTAGTGGAACATGGTGTGAGCCAGCAGTGGAATGTTGGGACAGAAGGAATTGAGTTCGAAAGTTCAGAAAGCATCAGAAAAGACTTCATCAGGAAGAGAATTCAACAACTATGTCGTCCTATTGATGACTGATGCTTGGTAGATCCTGAGCTTGAGCTCGTCTGGTTTGTTCACCTGAAATCGCTCGTAGTGGAAGGTTAACAAGGGAGAGACCGCCCACCTTTCTACGAAGTTCTTGAGAGATGTTGAATTCGTTATTGTGGAAGTGACTCGTGATCATCGACTAGGCGAATGGCTAGCTTTCCCTGAATAAAATTTAAGAATGGCTGCGTATGTTTGGAAGTTCAACTCAAATTGCGCTCACAAGCTGTGAAGCTGCAAAACAAAAAGCCAAGTTTTTGTGAAGCAGTTTCCGCAATGAAGCTCACATGAACGCCCTATGAGAGTGAGAGAGCTTTTGGTGGTGATACCAAGTATGAATATTGACGACTTCATAGGAATTAAAATCATGCATTAATCCTTCACGAAGATTCGAACAAAATCATATTGAAGTTTATTGGTTTTTTTTCATTATCAACTATTCTTTGGAACATGAAGGAGAAACTTCAGTATGCATCGATAAATAAACAGTGCATTCTCGTTTATGTTCAAGCGACTTCATTGGGATTTTTATCAGGAACTCTACAGTATTTTTAAAAAACAATTTTTTGGATAATGATCATGAATCACTTAGAGATGATGAGGTTATTTTGAAACTGTCATCTATTACACAAGTACATGTGAAAAATACATTAGGTACATGACAAAATACGTAGTTATACATTGTCACATTATTTACAAAATGAATTTGCCAAAGGATAGCACACAGTCACAGATACTACTGGAATGACAAGATTTGATACAAAAAACGCTCGGTTTATAATATCAACGTGAAATGTGGGACATACGGGTTTAAAATGAATTTGGATTTTCGCATATCTACCCATATCAATTAAGCATAATGATATATGACACTGGGACGTCAATCAATCAGCATTCAATTATGGCTATTTTATGAAGTTGCTGAGGGTTACTCAGTAGACGAAATTCTTATGTACGCACATGTTCAATAATACACATAGTCAAAACTCTATAAAAAAACTACAAAGTAGACGAATGCGTTTGCTATGACACATCTAAGCTATCAAAGAGTTGATGGGAAAATTCCGTCAAACTTATTGCAGTAAAAAGATATGACAAAAGAAGAAAAACTTTCCGAGTACTCTTTCGACGGCGTTAAACTCTCTCTCGAGATTTATACCGTTTTTATGACTTTCCTAATTTTTATCGGATTACTTGTTCCGGAAAGAAGAGGAAACATTGTATGACACGAATACTAGCAAAGTGGCGAAATAGTAAAAAGATGGTCGCATATATCGTTACCTTAAACGGCACGTTTTATAACGAACAATAAAAATCCGCCTTATTGCGGCAAAGATTCCGACAGCGGCGCACACAAAAAGTGAGATAGAGTTGTAAAAATGTCTATGTGGAAGTTCAGAAGAACCAACAAGTGAATTGTTGTTTCATGATTCCGATTGAATCATAGTCTGGAGCAAGGCTGTGCCTATGGGGTGGGCGGAGGGATCTCTTTCCTTCCAATAGTTTGTGAGTTGGGAAAACCAAAGTCACTATTGAAACTTGTTCATTTCAATGATTTGTTATGATTATTAATTCAACCTGTACCAACGTTCCGAACTTCACAACATAAAACTGCATAGTTTGTCCAAATGGACCATGAATTTCAGATTTTTCCAGTTCGCAGATCTTTCATGATTTTGGAAGCCTATTTCTGACTTGGAGAACGAATATTGAAAACAATGATAAATGGCCGTGCTGGGCTGGGAACTCGAAGAACAAGGATTTTACAGTGACTTAATTATTAAATACTGTCTGTAAGTTCTTCGAGGAGGTGGTACATTCATTTTTCAGCTTTTCATGGGATTTTCTCTCCTCGATTCTAAAAAATAGAGTAGAAGTTATTAAAAATTATTGCAATATATTTGCAGTAAGGACAGATTTAGGATCTGCCCCAAAATGTCACTGCGCTTGAAATTAAACCTTTAGATACCTGAAAGAGAAATTCTCTATTGGCCAGTGACACCTTGTTTTTGAAAAAATTTGGAAATACAAATATATTTAATAAGGAAAAAACCTCTACTTATCTTTGTGGACGTTTCGGGAACGAATCTGCTCCCGTTCTCAACACAATTAAAATATTTTTCTCTTCGTAAAATTTTTCAGTGACACTATTCAGTGTCAAAATCGAAAACATTAAAAATTTTACGAAGAGAAAAATATTTTAATTGTGTTGAGAACGGGAGCAGATTCGTTCCGGAAACGTCCACAAAGATAAGTAGAGGTTTTATTCTTATTAAATATATTTGTATTTCCAATTTTTTTCAAAAACAAGGTGTCACTGACCAATAGAGAATTTCTCTTTTAGGTATCTAAAGGTTTAATTTCAAGCGCAGTGACATTTTGGGGCAGACCCTAGATCTGTCCTTACTGCAAATATATTGCAATAATTTTCAATAACTTCTACTCTATTTTTGAGAAACGAGGAAAGAAAATCCCATGAAAAGCTGAAAAATGACTTAATTATTTTTTATTGTATCAAACAATACATGTTTGTTTACGTTATTGTTTTTCATTGACTATTGAAAGTTGTATTCTGTTTGAGTTCACATTATACTCTTCATTATAAGTTATAGGTGGATTAATCTGGAATACCTACGTAACTGAAATAAAATTGAGGGAGTAGATTGGATCACTTTCTAATTCGTGAAATTAGGTTGAACATAATTCATTCAGTACATAGATGGTCTGGTACAATTATTTATTTTCCTGCTAATCACATAATTCAATCAATAATTTCGAAAAAGGAAAACAAATGAGCATGAAATCAAGGTATTACCTTTGTAGATTTCAAATGCCTATAGGCCCAATCTTGCTTCGTAAATTATCTGACAAAGCGGGCGTTAATTGAACTTGCCTAACAACGCTTGGGAACATAGTATCAAGACTCACCGAAATAACATTCTTCGTTCTATACGCTGCCTTCTTCTCCCTATTCCATGTTTCCTTTCATTCGTAATACTTATAATAATGTACGGGGAGTGTATGTTCTAGTTTGAACATACACATTATTTATTCACTAGAAGATACTAGTATCTTATAATATTAGTATCTAGTATAATTAGTAGAATCTTCTAATGAATAATTTACTCGAAGAGGCACATTACTAGTATAAATCATGATCTTATAATGAAGTCAGGTAATTCTGAGAAGAAATTTCGATAAATTCAATACACTAAAGTGATAAGTCGCGTATATGTACTGAATTCTAGATACTCTGTCTGCGTATAGAGTAGTAGTTCATTCATCTGAATAATTAGCTATTACATTACAAACAAGTATAATATTAAACCTCAATTATAATATTCATATAGAAGAATTCATAGAAGAGATGGAATAATATATATCATCAGTTGTTCTGATTTAAAATGAGAAAGTTGAAGATGACATCCGGTATAACCGGAAGTGGTATGACCTTGAAAATATTCAGGAATGAAAGAATGCTGAATAATCCTGAGGTACAAAACTTCCGAATTCTTAGTGTCTCTAACCATGAAAAATTGACGAATGGCTACCGTTAGGAAACCCTGTATATTAATTTATTATTTTACAACTGATTGGGAGGCGTAAGAGATAAATATATTCAAGACCCTATCTTTCAAAGGATCCCATTTGAGCCACATGCGAAATTCTGTGCTTAGTCCTGATATTTACGACCTCCAAACACTCGAGAAAAATGCCCATGTGAACTTCATAGAATAAGTCATGAAATATGGACATGACTGATTTAGGAACACGCTGTAGAAAATCTCAAGACTATCGAAGCTATGCAAGCGATATTTCGATACCAGCTCGCCGTTTCCCTTCATATAGTTCCGAACTTTTGCGAGACTTTTTACGGCTGGAAGAAGGAAAGTAAGGAAGGCCTTGGAGAGAGAGAATCCGGGGACCGCGCGAGGCGTAGAATCCGGCGATAATTTTGCCAATTAGGCTCCCATGCGTCTTCGAGTCCCGCCGTCATCATCGCATAGAGATATTTGATACGGTCTGTTTTACGGGGAAAGAGTGATTTTTATACATGTCGAAACGCGCCAGGTAATTGCGGAATCCGCGGAGAAGGTATTCCCTTTCGGAAATTTCGAATTGCCAGCCGGCTGCCTCAGCCAGCGGCGCAACAATTGGAACGTAAGTTACAACGGACGAATGCTTGAATTGCTTTCTGTAACGAATTTTTCATACCATTTTCTCTGTTCCGGCTGAATTATACGGTTTCGTTAATATTGAATACATATTTTCATAACATATTATGGTAAATTTCGGCGAAATATATTAGACTGGCAGAAATGATTCGTTTATGAAAGTTGACAGAAATTTGACACAATATAGCTGGAAGTTTAGTAAATTCAAAACATGCTTACAATATTCGTAATGACAGATGAATTTGAAGGGACATAATATTCCTGTAATTTCGATAAATGCAGGAGATACTTCACCATTTCTGACATTTCTTTCCGAATCTGCAGAAGTTGTATTAAATAAACCAATATTAGCAGATTCTACATATACCTATCCTCTAATTATTTCTAGCCATCTCTTAGTTTGGGAACTTTCAATAACTATTTCAGTACCTACCTGCCTATGTTACGAGTTGTATTCCTATCTTCTCGATAGAATTTTTTGAACAGAACATTTAGAACATTTTGATGGTCATTGCTATTTTTGTTTCAAATACTTCAATATTTGATTATTTCAATGATTTTGCAGCTAAATTAGTGCCATTTGTAGGTTATTCTTCCTCTTTCTGCTTCGTTCTACATAGATCTCACGTAGCGAGAGTCACAGCTATGATTGAGCTGTCGATTTTCTATTATTATTTACATGCGGGTATACCAATCTCTGGAAAAACCCGAAACAAAAACACCTAGGAATCGTACTATTATAGTGACTATTATAGTGCCGACACAGATAAACCCTTTTCTACCACTGTCAATGAATGTATTTATTATACAGTGTGTCTCATTGCTGGGAAGCACCCCTGTATCTTCCTGAGCTCACCTGTATCTGTATTTAGTACATCATGATACTCCTTTTCAAAAAAATGCAGGAGTGGGCTATGTGACAATTGGTAGGTATATAAGTAAAAGAAAAGAAAACGATCAGAAGTTGATTACTGTCTGTTGGTTATATTATTATATGAGATATAGAGGTTCTATATTCTCTTTCTTCGTTTTTAAAAATATAGATAGAAATTAAACTAATCATTTCAATGTATTTGTAGTGATAAGGACAGCTTTATAATCTGCCCCAAAATGTCACTGCGCTTAGAATTGAACTCTTCAGATACCTAAAAGAGACACCTTGTTCCTCAAAAAAATTGGAAGACAAACAGTTTCGATATTATTTGTTGAAAATGAAGTATATCTCTGTAAGTTACAAAATCCTTCTCCGTTGATATCAAAATCTTTCATTTTTACATTATACCAATTCATTGAGATGTTATACTGAAACAGTCATCGAAATGTCTGATGTTTTTTTCTGCCTCACCAGTGATACTGAGAGGAGTATCAATAGAAATGTCTTGAAACAGCAACATTGGTTAGTATTAATTCTTTACAAATGTTCCTTCAATAAAATGTTTCTGCATTGTTATAATGACTATTGTTCAGTGAAAATATATTAACTGTTATTAGTTTATATTTCAAAACACTTCATTTGTTTTCTTTCTAATGGGCATTCAAAAATATAACTATTGTTCAGTAAAAATATATCAACTGTTGATATTTTGTATTTTAAAACACTCCATTTGTTTTCTTCACAATATAGTGTCTTTCCAAATTATTTCCCTTCTTCGCATTTTTTGCTTCATTTCTACGCTTTCGATGCCATTAAGTCGAATTGCCTCTTCCCAAAATTTCAATGAATAAATTAAAAATTGTTTTTCAAATTTCTGTATGTTCGAAGTAGTATACCACTGTGAAATGTTGAACAAATAAAAAATTATTTAATGATAAGACACTTGATGATGACTTATGAATTCTGTTGGCTCATCTACGCCTCTGTTTAGTAATTAATTCCTGGTGGACCTAACTATGTCCATCATTTGGCAGTAGAATATCGAATGGACGTATGTGTGTGTGAAAGAATTTGTTAATTTGTTAAGATTCCCGCTGATGAAATGGTTTTTTATATACGGCCGAAAATATTTGAGAGGTAAATCAGACCGCGCTTTGTTCAAGCATAATTCAGGTTTAATCAGCATTGGTTTGCAGTAGGATAACATCTTAATTACATTTGTTAAGCATGATACGTTCTATTTATCTGGATTTTTCTCGAAGCATCAAGCATTTTTCGATCTTATTATTAAACCATAATAACCAACAAACTTGGACATTTAGTTGTTCAGTGAATATTTTGTGGTTCAGTGTTATCGAATAATCCGCACGTTATCAGATAGAAGAACATATAATTAGAAGATATTGTTATTCACACACTTTGTGAATGAGCCTTTGTATACATTATTTGGAAACAAAAACTGACAGATCGCCTTTGGTCACTTTGTTATCCCTTCTCATCAATAAAGTTTGATCTTTCGAATTCTAGAAATGAGGAGAGTTAGTCATATAAAAAGTACATATCCCCAACTGATACAAAGTATTAACATATCGTACTATGAGTATATATATTCTAGTTATATTTCATTTCAGAATCAATATTTTCAATGAATATAGATAGTGTCGATCGTATAGTTATTAAATACACAGAGGTTGAAAAAGATGACGATTGATGACTTTCATGTACATTAATTTCGTCCTTGTGAGAAGAATGAACGATTAAAAGTATGGAATCCGAACATTTTCTTGCATCAATTCAAATTCTATAATACAATCTGTCTATTGTGTCTGGAAATGAAAATATTGAAATATCCTCAACGGAAAATTCATGGATTATCCAGATGGAATGAAATATATTATGAATAACTAATCATAAAAACGTCTATGCTATTGCCAAGTTAGTTGGATCTTCTAATTTCATTCTAGAATCCCATATTGTTGCCCTTGCATATATATTCGAATGAACTTAACAGCTGACCTACCCATTCTGCCAGCTGATCAGTTTCAATTAATTTATGGTTCGCTGTCTACTGTCCCGATATTATCCTTAATCATTTGTATCCCGGTTTTTATGATCCATAAATCCTTTAATTCCCGATGGATCTTTATCTTGTCTTTGTAGCAGTATAGAATTGCTATGTTTTATAGCGAAAGGGAACTAATCAAACGAACCTTATCAGTGATAACCCTTTCTTCAATACGGAGGCACATTTGGTAGAGATTCTTGTCATTTATATGAGCAAGAACGATGGTACAAGAACTAATTGAATGATATTTTTGGGATTTCCTGATATGAAGAAATGTCAGTCCTTATACCAGGTGACAATGTGGCACTTCCGAGGGTTCGCTTCTTCTAAGCTCGAATGTTATGGAATCAGGGGTGTCTTATAACAAGGACAGGCAAATATATATGAATATTT
This sequence comes from Gastrophysa polygoni, assembly GCA_963576655.1. Lineage (NCBI taxonomy): Eukaryota > Metazoa > Arthropoda > Insecta > Coleoptera > Chrysomelidae > Gastrophysa > Gastrophysa polygoni. The sequence goes on from OY755087.1 coordinate 17,460,029, forward strand.
CAATGAAGCAGTTTCCGAAAACAACCCGCAATGATAGAAGTCCCTCTAGGATCCATACTTGAACCACTTTTGTTTTTAAATCATATCGACGACATATTGTGTAACTTACAGCCATCTAATTGCTTTTTCTTCTCGGACGATATTACTTGCTTCCACTCAAGCAACAGTACTATCAAAATCGAGTACGATCTGAGTACGATCACAAAGTTTTGAAAAGAGATGGTAAATTCAACTTTTCAGAAGCATTTTCATTTTTGATTCGCATTTTGGCACCCAGTATTTTCATTAGAAATTTCAAGCTATAATATTCAAGTCATTTTCCTGAATTCTATTTAGCCTTCACATTCATCTACATACAATACAGTGTGTCTCTCTTTTAATGGTCCTCGAATGTGATTCCAGCCAAATTATTTCAGACACCCTGTGTATTTTTCTATTGAATACTGATCAATTGGTTCCTTGATAGAAGAACAAACAGTTTTACGAAACTTAATCATTCACTTGACCATTCGGCAAACCAGATCCTGAAAACACGAGATATTTTTTTGAGGCGATATCGATTGAATTCAAAAGAATTGTGGAATTTCGAGACTATTGGAAATGAACTAAAAATATGACGATAGTGCTAACGGTTTTGTATAGACACTAACACAAAAAACTAAACTCGAATAATCACATGAACCGTTTTGTCTGTCAAAAATGAAGCAAGGAAAATGAAAAACCGATATCAAAAATTTCGGTTTGTTCGGATTTCTCCGGACATCACAGGATATATTGGAAATTTCCTCAGTGGCATGAAACCGCAACTTTGCCCTAATTTAACCATATTCCAATATCTTATAGTTACCGAGATCCAAATGGTGAGGTGTACATGCAATAAGTCCCAAATTCCGATGGGTCATGCTATCTCAGGAAATTCAACTATACCCTACAGTTAAAATATACCAATCAATCACAACGAAAAGCTTATCAAACAATGGAATAGTCAGCGAATGCGATAGTTTTGAAGAAACTGAATTTGAAATTGATTGGATTTCTCATTTCGGCAAATATATCGTGCGTGAACTTTCTTATTGCCTCTTCTCATTCACGTCTTATTTACCGTTGTTCGAGTAGTTAGTTGGTTGTTTGTTGTCGATCCCAGACTCCACAGACGAGCGAGTATGCGAATCATACGATATTGCATACTTGCAAGTTCACGGCTTCTCTTCTGAGAAACATATTTTGAAACAATATACGAGATGTAGTGTTGAATGAATTTGATAAGATAGACGTGCCTTGTCCTCGAAAATTGTGCACCTGTGAGAAATTCAACTACTTGTTTTCAGAAAATACTCTTATTCGACAATAAATCTCAACCGAATGAACGATGTCCAGGAATGAAGTGTTATGTGCTAATAATTCACAATGCAAGATTTTAGCATTGTGAATTAGTCGTTTTGGTTCATACGCATTTCGATCACAGAAACCCGAATTTCACAATACTCCAAATACTCCAGAAAACCTCATCTTGTTCCTTGGTCCCATTTTGGGTAGACATCATAGCCAATCGGCGTTCCATTCCTCATTTCCTGATACATTCAAGGAGTCGAACAGTAGTAAAAACATACTCAAAGAAAAGATATATTCATCTTCTTCAGCATCCTTCATGAAGGTGGATTTCGAGGTGGATTTACCTTCTTCCAGATGGAAGGCGCTGTCGAATGAGAATCTTTGACATTTCGAATCACAGTACACAGTACAGTACACAGTAATGCATTACAATAATTCTTTTTGATATATTCTATGAGTTCAAAATGCACAATGAAAAATATTGATGTGGCGAATAAATTATAAATTCAACCCTATAAGAAAAGAACTTGAACATACTAACATGAACACACAAAGGGGTATTTTTTATGTCCTTTTTTTCATATATTCTCATTTGAGCGTTTTCCATATGAGAAATGCTATTATTTCCACGAAGCTTAAGAACGTGGTTAACTTTTTATGATGTTTTTTTTTCTCGAATAGATGATTATAGTATCGGAAGTATCCTGTTAAGAAATGGAAAACCGATTGACCATGATGCCTACCCGAAACGGGCCGAAGAAAGAAGGTACATGTTCATACTTGTTCCTGGATTATCTCGAAAAACTGAGGTTTTCACCCTTTGTCTGCGTGTGTTTTTCGGTGAATTTTCAATTCGATACTTCTCTTAGATATAAAGGCTTCGAATGTTGTACTAACATTATTTCTATGAACATTTGACAGAAAGCATCGAGTTTTTCAAAATAAGCGACTGAAATCTGAATCAGACTTTAGGATTAGTCTTTAAATCGTTCATCATTATCAGAAATTCAAATTGCAAATAATGAGAAATTATCGGTGATCTGATTGTTTGACACTAATAAGCCACAGTAATAATTCAATGATCGAAGAGGATGAATCAAGTACCGACGTTCAGTTTTCTAGTGATTTACGCTGTCATCCAGTGTACGATAAATTGTAATAGATAGTGAATTGATGTATTTTCAGGATTTTACCTGTTCACTCAGAAATAATTGAAGAGTGGGCTTATCAGCACAATATCAGGATACATTATTCCGGATATATTTCTGCTTTACCTGATTTTTTTTCGCGCCTTTGCGGATGCTTTGACTAGAGCATTGTCTGGACTTCGTGACATGCAAAAAAGTCGTCAACTCATGATTCACAACTTCGGCAAACCAAGAAGAAATATACATCGTAGATGTCATATAAATTATTGTGTTATTGGAAGGTAGATTTATAGACGTATATGTGGCCTATCCAGCGGCCCATTTTACCGATACCCATTGGTCACGATCGCTGGTGAATGCGACCTGGAAAAAATGGTAAAAACCGTTCATATATCATCCCATTCAAATAGTATATGTCCATACTCATATACATACACACACACACACAACACATAAGAAAGAAGAGTTGGATGTACGAGGTTCCATGACCCCTGCCCATGCGATGATACTGACAATATAACACTCACCTTGAAAGTGCTATATCTGCGATGGAGTTCCTCAACTCCACTGGTCAGGCGAATTCTTGAGGCCCAGATGCCTTTCTTTTTTAATGTTTCTCACTCTGATCTACAGAAACGTAGAGGCCACCGTTGTGTATTGTTCTTCACCGAAATCAGACTTCATGAAAATCTTTCTCTCATTATATCTATGATTGCTTGTGATTTATAATGATAAACATTTTGATTGAATCACAACATGATCCAAAGAGTTAGTTAGATCCAATTTTCTTACCATGGCTACAATAGTTATTTCAATGCATTTGGGTAAAGTTTGTTATCCTCACGGTGAATATTATAAATTAAAATCTTGATTAGGTGAGTTTTGTACCATTTCACTACGTTATACACAATTCCATCTATACGGGGTGACATAGAAGACATATTTTTCTATTGTTTCTTATTTGTCTCAAAATTCTCTTGTCAACCGCGTATCAAAAATGTTCTTAATTGGCTGTTGATTTGCATTTCATTGAAATACATCAAGTCAAACTATCAAATAATCCACAAACATTAAAAAAAAACATTTTTCGTGCACCGCCACAAAAAAATAATCAAAATACACTTGTGAATTCATGTATGAGGGGAACAATTGCAATTATGTTTTCGAATGAAAAGATTATGTCATTGCTACATTGCAAAAATGAAAGACAGTGAGTATTATCTCATAATATCTTGAGTATAGCCAAATTAAACAAATGTGTTCCATCTCAGTTTTCTCGATAACTTGGGTCATTATCGAATGTTTTAATTCATTCATAGAAGTTATTGACAACCTGCAAGGATTGATAAGGATATGGTGAAATTTAAAATAATATTGGCTGACTAATGATCTGATGACTGATTAACGATTATGGATCAACAAGCATCAAACTATCATCCAATTCAGGTCACAGCCAACTCAATCTCAATAAAATTGAATTCGACAGCCAACAAAGAAACTAATCTTAATGATCACCATTTTGTGATAAATCGTTGAATAGCGAATAAAATAGGCTAGAGAAATATACAGGGTAAAAAAATTTTAAGGTTACTTCCGATCGAACAGGGCGAACAAAATGATTGTAATCGTGAATTTGAAATTCTCATTTCTCCAAATGGCAAAAACCTGCATGTCTCCTGTGTCACCTAGTATATTCAGTTGATAAATATGAAAGTTGTAGTTTTTTTTTTGTTTCATTGTCTTTTCAGGGTTGTGAGTTAGGAAGAGAACTTAAAACAATGGTTTCAATCTCTGAATCGTATGTTCTTCGTCAGAGTTATCGATAGAGGAGACTCGGACCGGTGAGACTTCAAGAAGTTTTTTTTGAATACTCCTTCCTCACAATTCAAGATCATTCTCTAAGAATTCTACGAATTGAAAATATATTTCAATCCAAAGAATAACGTCTAAATTCAGAGAAGAAGCCTTAATACAAAAAAAAGAAAAAATCAAGTACAGTAAATTGGTAATTTTGAACAATATTTAAGTTTAATGACTGTGTGTTACGTATTCTGATCATTTGTGTCTCGATACCTTCCTCTGTGGTAACACTACAAAAAATTCATAAAATTCCTTGGTGATTTATAATGCCACCGAGAAATCTCTTCTTGAAGCGGTTGTTTTATAAAATTCGGCAAAAATGTTTCAGGAATGTCGGAAGTCTTTTCTTTCGATCAAACCGTTCACAAGAATTCATTAATGATTATAAATCACGGCCTCTTTCGATATATATCATCGTTTGGAATGAATGGATTAGGTGTTATGGTTGTACATGGTGTATGTAGGTTGTTTCAAATCCACCGAAACTGAATTTTCGCTGTCGAAAAGAATAACACTTGAATGTCTAGTAACCAAATCATAAGCGACTGAATCATCCTCTTTTACAATTGTTGAGATATACGTCGTGGTTAACATTATCTTTCACTTAATCAAACAATCAATGAACATATTATTGAAAACGGTTTAGGATTCATGATAATTTTTTTTTTAATTTTGCGTTTTAGGATTACAATCAAGTTATCTTCTGATTTCGTGATAATCAGTATATCTGATATTCTGATAGTAACTGTATTGTGAACTTTGACTTGAGGTATTCAGTCAGAAAGTTTCTGGCCAGCATCTGTTTTCTTCAGATGTCTAACTGTTCCTTATGACAGTTGAAATGAACTATTCTTGCTTTCCTGACAGTATTGTATTGTCTTTACCTGGAAGTTTTACAAAAACGTATAGTTTCGTATCGAGGGAGATCCGGTGTGATTTCTTATGTTACGTATAGACGTATGTATTTATATATGCATGATACGAATCCAACGATAGGTTCAATATGAAACGGCTATAGGTATATCAATAATCATGTGACAGAAAAGTGGAGGTTCAGCTTTCTAGGATATCTCTATTGTAATAATGGGAAACAGCCAACTTTGTTTTTTGTCGCAAATACAGATCGATGATCTAATTGTCAGTACTCATCTGGATGAAAAATTGAATGCACTTGTTTTATACCGACTGTGTTGGGTCACTTCTCAATTTGAATTTCACCTCCATGTTGGTATGCCTTCATTTATGCCTATCAGGAAAGTTTTATTTCCCTCATTAAGAGGTTAACGTCAACTCCATGTGCTGAATATTCAAAAGATTACTTTACAATAAGAGGAAACCAATCGTAAAAGTCCTCTTTGCTTTCCTTACCATATTATAAGGATCTTCAAACATATAAATGTGTCGATATGTTCAGTATCGAGGACTTGCAGGTTTATGTTCGATTTGCTGTTATATAGGTAATCAGGTAATTGATGAATGTCCCTCTTACAGAGATTCCCGAAAATACAATTCAGTATCATACAGGAACTTAGTCCGAGCAAGCGTTAAAGAAAGACATTCAAAAATGCTCTTCAGTGCTTCAGCAATGTTATGTGTTATGTTTATACCTAATCCGAAGTAATGTGACTTCTCAACCTGAAATATATTTGGGCTAAGCTACAAACTCTATTTTTCTGTTGTGTTTAATATAACTTATATCGATTGAGAAAAGCTGGCAACCAAAATTTCTGATGTTTTCACAATTAATAAAAAAACTTTCCTTTATGATATAATACGATTGCGATTATTTCTGATTTCACCGCATTTATAACAACTAATTTTGGTGATCAGTGGCTATCTATATTATATGTATAGATATTAATTTCGTTATGGATCTGTTATCAAAATTATCCAACTCCGAATGTGCATTTGACATAGATATTGTATGCCAACATAATTATATAAATGGTAGCTCGGAAATTCGGAATAATATCGAATATTTGAAGGGTCGCAACTAATATTTTGCTGAATATCATACCACATAATATACATATAAACAATAATCCCAGACTCAACCTGGAATTCGCAACAATAAATCAGTGAACACAAATAGCTGTTATGGTATTTTACGGTGCATTTGATTAAAATAAGAAAAGAAAACATTGTGGACTCTGTTGAATCAATATTTTATATAAAAACATCTGAGGTTTGCGACGCCTTGACTATCAATGATCGTCTCTCGGATAACTCAACTATATCGTCATAACAGATTCAAACAACGCTGATTTGTTCATGAACACTGAAAGGGGGATTGAAATATATCCATAGGTACAGTTCGTCTGCTTCCATGGACTGAACAACAATGAAGGAAGAAGTCTAAAAGAAACCATGGGCGGAGAAAACTATTCGGATCTCCCCAGCGATAAATAATAATTTCCTCAGCGAATTATCAGCAGTCGACGACGTAAAATCGATGCTTTCGGACGCTCCCTGAACATAACTTTTCTTGTATAATGAGAGATGCGCCGGGATTGGCGCGATTTTTGAGATACCGGACGATGATCACTCTATAAAGCGCATGAACACTAAACATCTAAGTAAATTGGGAGAGAGAGCCGAGAAGAGCTTAGTTATACAAGGGAAAGATATGAATGAGTCCTATCCATATTTCATTTGGCGAGGTTTCAGATGAAAACTAATTCGTTTAATAACGCTCGTGGTGCACACTTTCTTCTCTAAAAATTTGATTGGTCTCTTCATTTGAGTGAGCTGACGCATGATTTTACCGATATGCATGAAATTAGACTTCATTCAGTCGTCTATGAAATTGACAGGTGTGAATATTTTGACTTCAACCTTACACAGTTGTCAAAAAACACGTTTCTGATTCAGTAAAACCAAGTTTAATCTTGATCGAATTTGTATGAAAATGGGTGTATAAATAAAGTGAACGAAAGGGATGAGCGAAACAAGTTAATTGTCAGATGATATCTGCAGAAAACGAATGATATGCATAGTATATCAGCAGGCATAATGAGCAGGCGTTATAGCTCATTATGCTCTAGGGCATTAGTACTATTTTTATAGTAATCGTATTCGAGGTTAGATGAAGGAATAATGTACAGGTGAAAAATAAATGGATGAATTGAACAGCCAATAAAATATGGAAGTGCATAATATGATATTAATATATGTTGAGATTCATCTTCTGAAATTTTTACAACTGATATAATGTCGAATTGTGTTCAATTGCAGCTGATGCAGAAGAAAAATGTTGCTAACCATAAAAGGATAAGAAAAAAATGTATTCACATTTTCAGCGAATGCGTATATATCCACTCAAATCCATGCAATGATTTTATCCAAAGGTCGTTCACACAATGATTTCATATTGGGGTATTCACAAATACTTTCGTATACTTTTTTCAACCAACCAACCAAGTAATCAACCAGACCACTCTCATTTCAATTATTCTCATAAATTCCATTCGTACTTCAGATATTAGAACATTCCTTGTTGCAATTGGGTGAGAGAGGGTTTGATATTTCTTCGCCAACAGTTCCTTTCTTCGTCATTGGAACGTCCGGCAGCAGGGGTATATTTTTTCCTTATGAGTTCGCATTTCGAGAGCAAACCTAATCCGACCAAACCGTGCAAAACAGTAAGTATTTCTTTTCCTAGTGCCTGGGACAATGAAACATCCCGAATTGAGGTTGCTGTTGGCAACAACTGAACTGTCGTCCGATGTGCGTGACGAGATTTCTGTTGCTGCTACGTAAAATGAGACGAAAATTGTCGGCTAACTAAAAATATATACAGGGTAATTCGAATTCGACCCTTGACATTGGGGTTACGGGAGAAGTTCAAATGAGCCAATTTAGTGATTAACAAAATGCCGTTTTTGAACATTTAGGTTATCCGGCGGACATTTCCGAAAAATTCAGTATGCACCACTCGCCATCATCAACTTTGTTTTGCTAATGGGCGCCAGTTTATTTTTTCACGAAGAAAAATAGTGGCTTTCAGTGATGAAAAATTTGTTTTGATTTAATTTTTTGGTAACAAATCTATTCAACTGGTGCTGATATTACCTTAGTTAGCCTTTTTTTTTCGCTCCATCAAAAGTATTCATTTTATATCTCTATTATTTAATCAGAGAGTTTCCACTTCACAGATGAGATTATCAAATGCCTTCCATAAATGAAAAGAAAACAGATATGTGTTGAAACAAATTCAAAAATCTGATGAGAAACGGACAGTACAAATGTATATAGAATTATTCCTGAAATTTGTAATTAATTTCGGTGTTCTAATGTTCCAACAATGGTGTTCCATTGAACCGAATAGACAACATGTCGCAATATGACGTTTGCCGAAATGAATTTGAATTTTTGACAAGAACTCCTGATGAAAAGATCAGAAAAAAATGACACTTTCTATTAAATTCATAATTTTCTAATAATTTTCGAAATAACTCCTGTGCAGAATTATACGAAAAACCCTGTACGTATCGACATTATTCTTATCGATTGCCATAGCGACGCAGTTGTTGCTATTGGTAACACGCTACTATGGCTTGTACCAGGTTACAGAATAGACAAATGTGAACAGGGGACCTCTATCAATAAAATGAATGCGCTCAATCGAGATGTTAGGCCTGGTTGATTTTAGTTCTGGGTTATTCATTATTGTTTTGTCTGCGTTGTTGATATTCAAGCCAATAACCTATATTCTTGGTCGTCTGCCTAAGTGAAGATTTCGACGGAAAGATCAACTTCTGATCGTTTTCTATTATGTACCAACTGTATTATGAGCGTATTCCTCACCGTTTTGTGTTTCTGGTTTCCGGCTTTCTTCTCAAATAACTCTAGAAAAAAAGTAAAGGGTTCAAATTTTATTTCTTTGTGAAATAAAGTTCGAATTGAGTTCTTCGAGAATGCAATGTTCCAAACCGGAATTTCGTTAAGCAGTAAGTTTGGCAGTCTTGTCCTAACTTCTTATCTTTCGTAGTTTCCGAGATCCCAATGGTCTGTATCAAATTTGAATTACCCTGTATATTATTATTTTTTCATTTAGACGAAGTACCCAATAGCAGTCGTCGTGCATAATAAAAACAACATCGAAGCTCGTTAACGCGGAATATTTCCAACAATCAGTCTTGATGCTCCATTCAAAACTTCAGCGGATGAGGTCACGTCACGTCAATCAACGACTACAACCAAAAAGACAATGGAAAAACACGATCGCCGCCCATGGAAGACCTGATTCCTTGGCGGAAAAAAGAAGAAAAGAAACCGTCGACTGAAAATACCCTGCAAACGATCCTCTCAAAGACCGTTTGAAATCGAATATAAATTAACATCGCTTAATTTCGTCGGTGTGAATACGACGATTAGTATTTACGGGCGAATCACCCACAATACCTCCAAATTAACAATACTTCGAACATATTACGTATGGTTCGTTCGGACAAGACTTGTCAAAAATGTATGGCTGGTAATAAATATTGATGTATTCGAAATTTATGAGATACAATCTGTTTCGTTCGCTTCGAACGCGTCTTCGTCTTTTTTCTCTCTGGTTCTTGCTGTCCGACAGTTGCTGTAATACAGCCATATTTAAGAAAAACGTATCTGCCATAAAAAACAGTCCTTGAATACAATGCGCGGACATTGCGAAAGTCATAAACATGTTCCTTGTGACGTTCGAACACTGATCACTATGTCTGCCCTTCAAGAGCGGCTGTGATGCGGTTTCAACGTTATATTTCACGGTAATAGCCAAAGACCACCAATTTATCTAGTTTCTAGTATAGGAATCCCGATTCATATCGACAAGAACGTTGTATGTATTTGAATTCTTGTATAATTAGGTATATGCCAGATTCGGTCAGGTTGAGTCAGCTAAGGTTGGGTCGTTCATACACATCTAGGTACTGTCTCTGCTTTGTTGTGAACGGGTAACATATTTTAGGAAAATAAAAATTGTATATTATTGAACAAGTTCTTCACGAGTTTCTCCAAGTCGTAAAGCGTGAAGTGAAGAGAATGAATGCGACAATACATCTTATAATACGATTTTGCATCAATTTTAACTGGAATCAAGTGCTGAGTTCATCTCAGGAATATAGGAGATGCTTGGATGAAATAATTAAAATTTAAAAAAAGCTGCAGTGACAAGCACAAAATCCGCAGTCAGAAAATTAGCCCACGTAGTTATGAAAGAAAGTTATCGTCTTTGGACCATAACTTTGGAGATGATAGTTCACTTCATATATACCGCCTTCTAATCTAGAGCCACTACAATATCTAATAATTCCAAAGGTGTGATATGAAGACGTATACAACAGGAGACAAGTCTTCAATATTCATGCTCGGTATCACCACCAACAGCGCTCTTTTATGGGAGAACCATGTGAGATCCAAATGCTCACACCCCAGCAGCTCATTCATGATCTACAAAGCGCAAATTCGATTTATCCTGGAGTACTATTCACATGTTCGGAGTTCAGTTCCCAAACATACGCCAAATCTTCCAGATTATATTCGCCTAGTCGATGATACTACAAACATTAGTTGACATCTTAATAAAATCATATGAGTATTTACATGGTCATGGATGGTCATCGGAAATCTCGTACGTACATTATTCCACCACCACTCGACCAACTCTTTTAATGAACAACTAGAGTGAAAAAAATTTTTTCGAACTACGAACTACTCTAATGATGAACAATTCGATTGAAATATTAATAGCTTGGTGTCGAAGAATTGAAAATCGGATCTGATTTCAAATTGACCAAATATTTTGAGTATACCATACTCCTTCGAAACTTGCGTCGTCATAAACTTGCAAATAATTACTCTATGAATGCAATATTCAGAGACATGGGAACAAATCTAAGAGTTCCTTCTGAAACACTGAATTGAGAATGTTCATTCACGAAAGGATGATTTAGTCGAGTGGAATCAATTAGAGTCCTTGATGGGTGGAACATTTCAAATTGGGTAGATGCAGCATCTGACATTGATATTAGGTTGTCGGTAGCAGAAGCGAGCGCTGTCAAGCAGAAAGAAGGTTATTTAATCAGTGGATAGAATCTAGTTGGATACTATTTTTAATTTTTGTTTAATCAACAAATGCTAATTAACAAATCTGCTAATATGCTGTTTGATGACTATTTTATCGGTATCGAAACGAATTGTTGTTTTTGGTGATAGCGTTCAGATCATTTTTCAAACTTTTTGATGTCAATTATTGTCGAAAAACATGGCCCTGTCCAGTCATATGTAAGAATCAAGCATCTTTAACGTCCAACCGTACCTATCCTTAGCTATCAAGGAATAATATGGACATAAAATGCACTCCTGTTGAATATCAGTATTATATATTTAACAAGTTACTAATTCAACCACCGTATCACATATCATATCGATACATACCAATTTGAAAGTGAAATTTGTTCAACTTATACTTGTTACCAGGTGAATCATGATAATCCCTTCCATTGTAATCCATTCTACAACTGTTCGAAACGAAGGAACCATGTAGTAGCAAAGACTACAGGATTGAACTTCAGTAGTATTTTAGTTCATTTTCCAAAAAGGAGCATCAGGATTCAATGAGGTTATAGAAGAAATCTTCATACGAAGATTTAGTGGATTATTTTATTCATATTATGTTTCAACATATCTGACAATTCCATAATATCTAATCAGGTATCAAATTTCACTTTTCAAAACTTTACATATTATATTCATGCCTACAATTTTCCACACGTAATTCTTGTGGACTTTATAAACAGTGTCGACAATAATTCAATATTTTTTTGTTCCTACAAGCAAATTCAACAATAATTTTCATTAGTAAATTTCACCTATATGCCAAACTATGATGACAAAATGTCGAAAAATCAGCTTGCGATATATAATGATTCCTCAAATATACCGAATCATGTATTTGATATAATATAGTACTAAATTCATAACTACCAATTTGGGTAACATGTTACATGTTATTATAATATATGGTGCAAATAAATAGGGATATTTTGATATGAATAAAAATATGTCACAGTATGCACAATTGAATTAGTTACATTTTACTCAGATAATGATTGAGAGTCCTTCCAGAGAGCTATCGCAATGCCTACCATTTCTATTCCGGAAAATTATGAATGACGTCATCACGCGCTCTCAGTTACCGTCACGAATTGGAAGAAAATTCGGTCGAAACAAGATCAGATGATCAAATCAAAAATGGACGAGTAACAGGATTTTCTGTGAAGTCACTAATCTAAGAAAATAATAATGAATTCTTTTCATTTAATGCACCATACTGTACGATATCATCATTTATCTGTATTTGGGGTGTAATGAGTAGTCATGCTGTCATCTCTAGTATTTCCTTTCAATGGACAATATCCGACGCACGCTGACACGATATAGGAAAAATATCCCTACCAGGCATTTTTCACAAACTATGCATGCTTGTTGAAGAATCATTGTGAGCGAATACAATACACATTGATGCCACACTGTTATATATATTCATGATATACGATCTCATAGGCGATTATCCTAATCAATCATCCGCAGAACGTCGACAGCCAACTATCGCTCATCCCCCGTAAGCATTGAAATTAAAATTTATGGAAATCCGTCGTTTTGCTTATTCTCCTTTTTTTTCTTTGCAGACCTAAGAGTGATCCATAATTGATTCTTCAGGATCAACCCCTTTCCATGACAGGAGATCGCAGGTAAGTGCGAATCGCTGTTGCTAGGGATGAGACCACGACACCCATATCACAGGGCGATCTATGAAAAAACATTTTCTCCAACAGAATAACCACCACCATCAATCATAAAAGTGGAAAGCTCGAAGAAAAACCATTGCGGCAGTTTGCTATGATATCTGTAACGAAAAACAAGAAGATTTCTTCCTCTGTATTTATGAGATTATTATTACATCCGCTATATTCACTTATACCAATCATTATCGTGAAGAATAGAAACTTCTGCAAGATATTCCCATACATTTCATCAAAACCACAATTTGTTAGATGCGCCGTTTATATTCATCGAATTCTTATGTATCGGTACGCGAAATTTCGCTGGAGCAAAGAAAGTACGTAATGTTTCTAAATACATGTTCTCAATAGTGAATTATACAGGGTGTAAGAAAGTGTCGCAAAGTTATATCGAGAGTAGTATTGCCTGAAATATGCAGAAAAGTCTCAATAAACTAGTCCTCAAATTAACAATTCCGGAGATACGGATCCTAGCCAATGAGGGTGTTTTGGCAAGAAGAGTTCGACACTAGCATTTCGTAGCATTGGAATGGAGGGAAGGCACCTTGAACAACATATTTGACTATGCTTCTGTTGTTTGTGAATGATCATTGCTTTTTTCACACATTAAAAAATTGTTTCAAACGCAAGATAGTCCGTGTCTCCAAAACTGTTGATTTACCTGAACCGTTTATTGAAACTTTTCCGCTTTTTTTGGATAACCTTCACTTGACTCCTCGACACTACTCTAGTTCTGGTTCTGTGACATAGTATGGAGTAGTGAACACCTGTAACCCTCTCTGTAAGAATAATATATCGAACATTCATGTCACGTTGAATTTCGATATATACCATTCTTATGACCAGAGTAATAGAATTTCGTAAAACATCCATCTGGGATCTATCAATTTCCCACTTGATTTCTCATTTTGTTCATGTTCTCTTATTGTCTCAATTATTATGTGTGTGAGAATGAACATTTATGTTACTTTGAATTCCGTTGTATACCATATTTATGACATGACTTCCATGAGTATGTAAGGCAGATCAAAGAGGTTTTCGTCTATTTTCGGAGGACTTTGTTTGCTTGAGAGGAGGAACGACACAAACCGCTCTGGCAACAATGAAATAGAGTATGAGCACAGTAGATCTCTGGAGGTTGATTATCATCACACCCTGTGAGACGACCGCCCCCTTATATTCCCGACCTGTCCGGCCGGACGACCGCCGGTCAGTCCGGCTCGAGTTTGATATTGCGCGGCGGCGTGGGGCGGCAGGGATCGTGTCGCCGCGGGCGGCATTTCATACACTCTCGGCCGCCGCCTCCCCCTCCCCCTCCTCTCCGATCTTCCTTTCCCCGTCTCCCTAACGGGGACTAGATATTTTCTAATATAATGCGCTCTAAATGTCATTTGCTTTAGTGGGTGCGGTGTCGGATCCGTTTGAAAATGGGCACGAACGCTCGTGCATGGCTGGGGTGTGCGCCATGATTTTTCTAGGGGGCTCGAAATTATTTCTTGATTTTGCGAAATTATATTCTCGTCCAGTGAGCTTTCAATGAAAGGATGAATCAATGGGATTCAGCTTACAGATATGGGTTTCCGTATATTTTTGCACCCTACATATACAGAGGTTATTTCCAGAAGTTATCAAAAATAGTTACTATAAAAGTTTAAATTTTTTTCTAAATCGAATACCCTGTATATTATCTCATATTCAGGGAGCTATTTCATTTCTGATTCCAGAAATATATACGTATGGTTTATTTTATCCATTATCCATTTTCGAAATATTAGCGTTAAATACTTCATAAAATAAGAATTAATGTGTACGAGAACATAGATAGCCATGCAATGGGAAATGACAGGACCTGGCGCCATTTTTGTTGTTCACCTATTTATTTTAAATTTTCATGGATTTATATTTTTTTAATAACTCACTTTCCAAACAACCCCATTTTGGTAGGGTGCAGAAGGGTCATTTGAAGAGTTATCAAATAAAATTTGAACCTTCCAAAATTTACATTCGTTGGAATACTTGAACGCTCCTAATGATATTTCGAGAACGGATAAATGCTTGCATGCAATGCTTTCATTACTCTATTTTGCACTTTGGCAATCTTCATGATATTTCATTCTGGTTCAACTGGAAAATGAATATGAAACAATCATTGAATTCTGTTGGAATGAATGGTATTGAGGATTATACAGAGCGACCATAAAGTAGGTCGATTTTTGATCTCAATTCACTATTTTTTAAAATCATAATCTGATATACAGGATGAACAACCTTCGTGTGTGACGTCATCACCTTTTTTTTTAAATGAATCCCACCCTTTTTTTTCAATTTCCGGATTGCTCTTGCTAAAAATTACTCTTTCATTCAGGTAATGTATTTCATCTCACTCGAGGTTACATGGTGGTAGAGCAATAATTCTGAAAATGTTCTGGAATAAAACCTGATCTGTCAATAAATGTCATTAATCTATGAATATAGTACATTACGATATTCCTTTTCGTTGTATTGTACAAGTGAGTAAACTACAAGTGTACAACTATAGTGAATAATGATTATAACGAGCACAGGTAGGATTGTGCTGCCACTGGTACAGAATAGAGAACAATCAGAAGTTGAAGCGGAAGTTCAATTCGAAGATTTCATTTCGATATTTTGTATCATGGCCGTAAAAAAATATGGTGTAAAACTCGCATGGAATGCTTATTTCTCACACTATGAAACTTTTTAGTACGAGTCTCAGCGAGACTTCATACTCTGCTTGAACAATGAGTAGCATTCTTCGCTCGTTATACAATACAGTGGAATTGAAATGATGTCATTTTTCATAAAACTTCCTAGTCATCTCGAGTTCGCTCCCTTCTCGAGTCACTTATCAGGATTTTTTCCTTGGTGGCTGTGTTCTTATTTTGATGAGACTCGACGTCGAAAATACCAGAGTCAATCACTGATTGGAATTCTCCAGTAAAGAAAATTTCATTACGTCATATCGAAAACTTCCAATGCCTCCTTATTTTTCTTTGACATTATATATACAAAAGGACAATGTAATCTTCTCTTATAAGAGAATCGTCGTTCCATCCTCGCTCGAATAATTCCTCAAGAAAATACCGTTCTCGGCACTACGGTGTCGCGATTATCGTCTCTTATACCCTCGCCCGCCTCCCGAGACCCCCCACCCCCCAACTTTCTCGGAGTTATCATTTCGAAAAGCACCGCGAAAACACACAGGACGAAAATTTAATTCGCTCCCATTATATTTACCAAATCAATAAGCCAAACAGACGACGCGAATACACCTTTTGAATCGCATCCGCGTACCCCCTCCCCCCTCGTTCCCCCCATTCTCTCCATCATTTTCCGCTCGTCCTTTTGTGGCACATCACAGTGCGGTGGATGGGAAGGGGCGACGGAAAGTCATCGTTCGACATATTACTCAAATTACTCTTGAATAAGGGGAGGTTATCAACTAGAGTCACAGAATTTACGTTTTTCTAGACTGTCTCTCTCTAAATGAAGTCGCCAGAATGCGTATCGAAATAACTCCCTTTTCGATACGCATCTTTTATATTCTCGTCACATTTTCCATTTGTGTTTCAGAAAAAGTCAATTCAGTATAGACACTTATAATTCCGGAAGTATCAATTGTATTTCAGATTAGCCAGTTCAGTTGAGAAAGTGTCAGGTCAATTTCAGAAAAATCAGTTCAATTTGAGGAAGCCCCATTGCATTTCAGAATTGATGTCATTTTTGTATTTCAGAATACGTCAATTTTAATTTATTTTATTATGAGATAAATTTCGGAGAGTGTCATTTGTATTACACGGAATTCACCAATATCAAGTTATGGTTACTCTACATATCAACAAAAGTTTTTCTAACTAGTCAACAACAATAATAATAAAAAAAAATCAATGAAACTTGAGAGACATTCCATTCATAATATCGAAGTTCTATTACTACCGGCAACTGCAGAAAACTGAAAATAGTTCAGTTGAATCTGGCTGTTAGAAAACTTTTGTATACAAAGAAAACAACTCCTAGAAGATATCGACTCATCTCATTTCGAAGGACTTATGGTGTCATGCTGTGATATTCTTTCGCGAGAACACAAAAAACTTTCAGATTCATCTTATAATTTTTATGAATACCATGAATATACTGGGTATTTCCGGTATCCGGAAATAATTAGGAAATCCTGCGGGACTGTAGAATATGGGTGTAACGGTGAAAGCAAGGCTAAATGCGTCTTTGAATCTTTTGTCCTGTGACGCCCTCTCCGCAAAGTTATTGTCTTCGAAGATCACGTCGTTAAGAAGCTGAATTGTTCATTGGAATAAATTTGTGAGAAACGAATGAAATTAATTGATGAAAAATTAAGACAATGCTTAATAATTTATCTAGTATGAGAAGCCGAAGGAAAATTAATACCCGCATAGTGATTTTTTACGTTCATAAGTGTATAGGTAAAAACTATGAAAGGACTTCTTGATAGGTTCTCTAGTTTAGTTGGATGTGTAAGATCAATAATATTTGGACGATCTAAGCTATATGAGGTTGGCTAACAGAAAAAAAATATGAGTTCTCAGTGAAACGCCCCATACATGTATTTCTTCACCATACGGAATTTATTGAGAAGAGCTTTTCAAAAATACCGTGCTCTATGTATTATCTTGAGGACGTCACTGCGTGAATTCGGGATATAGATCATGATAAGGCGTAGGTACTCCGAAATTAACTCTGCAAATCATTCCGAAAACACAAAAAATGTTTAATTGTCATTGCTATTGTCATCTGCTTTGATAGTCAGATGGCTACCCAATCTTCAGCAAGCACTAAAATCACATCGAGACTGGTCTGGAACTGCATATTGTACATAGTCTGCTAACTCTGGCAATCTGAAACAATATAATACTCTGATGGGTTTCAGGGCTTAGGGGAATTGGCAATGAAGCAGAAGATAGAAAAGCAGCGAGAAGAAAGGGGTTTGACAAGATGGACATAAAAGAGATAAGAGCCATACTGGAACAGCATTCCAGACTAGAGATACTTTGTGCTGTTGGTTGAAACACCGTCGAAGATAGTGTCTAACAACATTCTAGGCCTGATCAGAATTGAGACCAGCCTACCGTGTCATATCAGAGTACGTAGCAGTAGGGTGGTCCTAATTCAAGTCAAGGTCCTAAGGACGCTTGTCCAAAAAAAAAATTGGATCCCGTCGACTCGGTATCATGCGAAGACAAGCTGGCCATCGGCGCAATGAGAATCACTTCAACAGTTGCCCTAGAAGACCTACTTAACTTGTCTTCACTACTTATATACAAGGCGAAAACATGTCAGTCGCGAGTAGATTGTTCAGAGTGCAAGAACCTAGGAGCAATATGCACGAAGAGACTACAAGAAGCTAAGCAAAGATTTGAGAATCATGAGAATGCCATCCGATTACGTTCTCACTAGATCAAGATTTGACAGAACCTTCAAGATGGATGAATGCATCGTGCTGAGATGCGTGGAAAGAGGGTGCTCAATGCAGACATCACCGTTTACACAGATGGCTCAAAAAACGACGAAGGTTTGGGAGCCGGCGTCTATGGAGCGGAAATCGTTGCAATATATCATTCAGCCAAAGAGTTGATAAGGCTGGAGTTTGTAAGAAAGAATTATTATGATCAACTTGAGCAGTCGAGCGGTAATGAAAGCAGTTGCCTCTATTCAATATATTCAAAAACTTGTCTGGGACTATTTGGAAACTCTAAAAGAGATGGGCAGTCCGAACAGACTGACAGAATACTAGCACGTAAGGATGACGAAGAGGCTGATTCACTAGCACAAGAAGGAGCAAATGAACTCTGAACCAGAACCATTCTGCGGTATAGCAAAAGCAATACGAACAATAAGCATCAAGGCATGAATGCAAAGGAAATCCCAAGAATGGTGGAATTATCCACCAGGAATGAGAGAGGCCAAAGAGTTGATCAAAATTCCCTTGCCAACATTCACAGACTGAGCCTTAACAGAAGGAGCACGACTACAGGAGCACTAAACATGAATGGACTGGCAGGAGAACCACATGGAAGGTATCTCTGGAATAAGCTTTCTGACGATGAGAGAAGAAGTACCAACAGCTCTTAGATATATTGAAGATCTGAAAACTAGCATATGAAGTTTTGTTACAAAGATTAGGTCAGACAGATGACTCTACAGATCTGAAGAGGTCGTGGTGTAGAGTCATGTAACACGCAATTCCAAATCTAAACTAATCTAATCCTCATTGCGGTAGGAAACCTTTACCACTACAATCAGGAAAATGGCGTGTAGACATTCAAACCCACCAGATACCTGATATCCTATGTTAATCACTTGAGTCATTTCAGATTTCAAAATGTACAATGATAATGTGATTTGTATAGAACAGATGCAAACTCAAAATTTCCGAAGACTGTTGTTTTATTAGATACAATTTCTTCACAGAAAGACTAGTGCTAATTTTCAGTTGTTTCTGGATATACTTTTTATGAAGCTGCACTTCCACGTTTGATGAATGCAGGTGCTGATATAGGTACTCGTTGCTGAAAGATGACCCCATCATTCATTCCTATCAGGAAACAGCCCGTTTCCATACATACAAAACAATTTCCAGTTTATTTTCGCGTCTGGATCTTCCCCGTCGGTCTGTCTGTCCGTCCGTTTCCTAGGAAATGCCAGGCCAGGCCGGGCCGAGCTATTAGCTATCATAGGCCCTGCTCCCTGCGCCCTTATATTCAAAACATGGCAAGTTTAACTGACCGGGACAGCGAGAGCAGTCTCCTAATATTTATGGCCGCTATTTTTATGAATTCATAATTTTTCCGGGCCATTTTGCTGCTTGATGCGGGTCAGGATTTTTCGAGAGGGCACTTAGAATTTTTTTCATAATCTTATTATATATTACGGGCGATGGAATTGGTGTGAGATTATGTAGGAAGTTCATGAGCGGAGTCGGATCAGCATTTCAGTTGCGGGCTTTTCCATAGAGGAAATCATTAAACAGTGTGTCTAAAATTTGAGAGATAACGTCATCAGTTATTTTTCAAAAATATCCCTAGTTCTTTATTGGCTAATTTCAATGTGTGTATGTGTGGAACCAAGTAAATAAATGTAAAGTATTTTAGATATATAAATAATATTTGGTTGCTGCTGAATTGTCCAATTTCATTTTTATATGTAAAGACTTTTGTATGGATGAATTAGACATAATTTTATGGGATACTTCAATGGCATATTTTTTCGTGCCATGGTGTATCGTCTAGTTTATACCGAAGTAATCAGAAAATATCGAAATGAAAAAAAAACTTCATCTTATTGCGCATGAGGAAAGTGATTGATAATGATATTCTGAGAATATTATCATCTCCGTATAGGTAAAATGACTCTTATAAAAGCTAAATATTCTCAAATCAAATTTTAATTTTCTGTGCTCCAGCTCTGTTCGGTTGATGACTCATTTCTAAACATAATTCCAGAGAAAATTGGTTCAGAATCAACATCTAAGCCTCTATACTAAATTTCAAAATCCTTAGCCAACTAGGATATTTTTTCAAGATAGTAAGGAGCATTTTGGTAAAAATTTATTCAGAGAAGCTGCTTGGGATCCAATCCTAGATACCCCAAATTAAATATAATATTTTTTGATTTCTGATACACTTTGACCATACTCATACCAAAAAGCTACTATTATCGTACGCTAGTGCTAAGAGAAATAGTCGTTGTAAAAATTTCTAAAACATACCTTATTTGATTTTTCCAAACTGAAATTGAATTGTTCGTCTTCAACCAATCTGGGCTGCACCGAGAAGAAAAAGAAAATTCTAATCGATAATTGTTGACCTTGTATAAAAGAGTCGCTTCACCTATCAGTGGACAAACTGTATGTTGACAAGAAATAGGAATTCCGAACAGTTGAAACTATTTAGGTAGAACTTGAGAAACATTTGAAGGAAGGCAAGTGAAAAAGAACAGATTCGAACGTCCGAGCATTATTTTGCCTAAAAGAGAACAGTCATGAACGGTTTCGAATCGATCGTTTTTTTTTTTAGAGAATCAACAGCTGTTTTTGAAGTAACCGTGTGACATGAGTTTGAAATATTATTCCTGTCGTTCTTGAACATTATTTTTCTTTCCATTGCATACTAACCTCTCCTTAGAATCATCTCTGTCACAGCCTACTTACTCTAGGAGAGTTCTCACGCAGAGTCTGAAAAATACGCACATGCATTGAATGTACTAGAACACCATGATAGGCCTTGGAGCCTGGAACTTCAAGCAGTGTTTTCATTTGTTGAACATAATCCTCAATGTTGATGTAGACGTTTCTATTCTTCACGACGTTATGATAAATAATCATCTCATATATTTTGAGAATTCAGATACTTACAGATTTATGCAAATCCTGCTTAAATCATATTTCCGCTCATTTAGCATTAAGACGAGGTCGTCACATCACTCGTATGGAAAAAATACACTGGTATATTTCAAGAAATGACATGTTCATTTTTCATTCATGTCCGCGTTCATGATTGAAATCGAAAATTCTTCTGCACATCAAGAGGATCCAATTTGCAGCAAATATTTGAGCTATCTAATTGAAAGTTTTGTGGAAACTAATTTATTTAGTTCGTTAAATTCAGAACATTCCGAGCGGTTTCCAGAAAAGGTAAAAACTCTCAAGACTGCTTTCAAAATGATGCAATGTGTAATCTGAATGTGATTCACAAATATGCTCAATGTCAATGTCTACCAGGTCTTCAATACCGGCGTCGAATTGAATATCTTTCTGCACTGCAGTTGTGTCCCGTGTAAACCAAGTCACATAAATATCGATGAATTATAGATGGGAACATAACCTCGACAGGTTAGAGCCGACATCAGAAAATCAATAATTGCAATTAGTTTGAGTAAAAGAGAGCGACGTTTCATTACCTTAGGTCGCACATCTTCATCAAATATGGAGGACCGTTTCGGACACGAAGCCGTACTACATGATAAGTATATTCTGTCATTTTCGATATCGTGAATCCCTTTTCTGTTTGTGTGTCGAATGACAGGTAGTACAGGAAATAATGGATCGATGGAGAATTGAAAAGTGTTCGAGGTGGACTCGAATAGAATATTAAAAATTGATTACTGTTGGTGGATTTGGAAACGAAATAGTTTTGTTGGAAAGAGAAACTCAAACTCGACAATCACAATAGGCCGACTCAATTCGAATGAATTATTTATTCATTATCATGTCTCAAAAAATGGGGAATGTATGTAACTATTAGGTATGCCTTTTGATTACTTCATCAGGACGACGATTTGATGTAAATGATTTGGCATTTATCAAAAACCAGTCGAAAAAATTCAAATGAGCCTTTTGATTGGATATTGTGTCTGAAATCACATATTTATTCAGGAAAATCTCTGACAAGTACAATTCGTTTAATTTTCGAGAGTTTGTGAAACGAACAGTGCCGCTAACAAAATTTTCACACCCACCCATGTTTTTGAGATTCAGGGCGAAATTGAAAACTTAACGTCACCTTTCAACCTATCGCCAAGATTTAAACGGAACCTAGTATAACTCTCTACGTATAATATAGTGGCATAACCATTTCATTTCCATTAATGTCCATTTTCAAAAAAATTAAGCAGAACGATGTTTTTTCGAAAGGGACACTTAGTATATCTTTCTACCGTTCAGTAAAGATTCTCGAAGCTCATATATTTGATTGTTGATACTTTAGTTAAGAATTTCACTCCCAACACCTTGAAAGTTTGTTCGGAGGTTTGTTCCCAGGTTTAATCTATAGGCATAAGCTCGTGATGTATAAGATTTGAAAATATACCGTTCGAAATTTCAAAAACATTGGGGTAAAAAGTAGCACAGTTCAAATGCAACAGAACCTAAAGTCGGTATCTCCAAAGACAACTGAGATAGTTAAATGAGCATAATATAGTAGCATCTAGTCAAAGCATCGACAATTGGACACACTATACATTGGTTTGTGACAAACATTACATACAACTCGTTAATAAAACCGATTTATTATTATTATTATTATTATCATTCGCATATTTGAGTGGAACACAAAATACGGATTTCATTATTTATTCGAAGAAATGCCATTTTGAAAATAAATTGCTTATAATATATTATTTGATATATCATTGAAAAGGGAATTTTAAACTAGTTACTCTCGCCTATTCCCGGAAAAACTAGTAGGTAATATTCAATATAACAGTTGAAATGAAACAGTTTTGTTGTGACGCGGTACAATATACAACTCATACCTTAACAAATTCAACCTGTTGATGTTTCTATTCTCATTCAAAATTCGAACATAAAACGACCCATCAACTCGAATCGCCTTGGTAATTGAATTGTATACAGCATGTTGGTGAATGGTGATATAATAAGAGATTTCACTGTTGATCCCCGTCATCGTCGAGCATTTACATCAGAATCTATGGCCTAGAATTAAAACAATTATTTGACGACAATGGACAAACAAACATCTTTGCCATCCATGAAATGGGACACCGTTATTGAAATCATCCTCGAAAGATGTAATATAATCATTATTTGTCGAGGGCATTGCTCTCCCGTATCAGCAAAATCGAGACGTATATGTGAACCGATCTCTTTTCTCCATTATGAATATTCCCTATCCCATTTCCTCCATTTTATTATCGAGATATCACGGTACGGGGTGATCTACATATCCGCTCGAACTGGCCTAATCGATTCGAGGCATAGTGATGTCAAGAAATAGGAGGCTAGAGGAGGGCTAGAAGAAAAACGTAGAATATTGATATCCACTTGATTGATGTATTGCACAAAGTATCAAATGAACAAAATGTTTAAAATACACAAATAAAACAAACAAGTACATATCCGACTAATAGATATATTATACAAGGAGGTTGTCAACAATGTCTATGAGTTTATATAGTTTACTAGTGAAAAATACAATTTTTTCACACTTTGTAGAAACTTTAGGTAGTCAAAATTCAATATTGAGAAAAAAAATATTATATCGTTTAACTATCAAAGCCCTTCCCATATCATGATCTATGGTGAATTTGACTCAGACAGCAATTTTTTACCAAAAATAAATGAAGACAGCTCTGGCCGAGATAATTTCAACTTTGAAAACTTGTAAAATTTCATTTGAATATTGCAATTTCATGCTCAGGCACAAAATTCCAGCAATCCAGAGAAAAGTTCTACAGAAGCACACCTGGGTGATCAAAAAAAAAACAAAGTTGAAATTTCAATTGATATTTTGAAATTTGAAATATCAAATTCTAACATATTCACTACGTTGAAATGGTAACTGATTTCAGCTTTGTTGATTCAAGAGTAGAATTCAGTTAAGTTCACAGTTAATGAAGATCGCTAAACTTCTTAGGTTTTCATTTCTCAGAATAGTCAAATATCTGGTGAAATGGATAATTTGGTATTATTTCTCATGACAGTGTGAAATCTTCTCACGCATTCCACACATAAACATAAAATAGTAACATTTCCGATAATAATTCAGACTAGAGATACACTAATCAAAAGTATGATTGTACCTTGGTGTATACACAATTACGTGTGAAGATGAAGGATGTGATGCTAGTTGACGCATGATATAACAATCCAAATATAAAATTGAAATCACAAAGTGCGATAAAGCAAGACGTCGATATTCACAAGTATACAGGATTCCCGTTTTTGGAACCATATTAGAGCATTTTCATGCTGATTGATAGTATGGGAAGGAAATTGACCTATCATGATCATTTCATTTCAAATATCGCGTAGAAACAAAATTGTGCTCTTTTCGTTTTCATTTTTCACGAAGCATTTTCATTCCATTTTCCATCAAGAAATCAAAAAATATTACATTACATTACATACTACATTACATTCTTGCCATTCATGGAAACAAAAAACAGACAAATATTATTTCATTCAAAAAGGAAATCGAGTTGTGTGGGTTGTTGTTTTCTCGAATGCTAGAATTGTATCTAATAATTTTATTTTCGTATTTTTTGATAGAAGTACTGATTAGAAACGGCGAAAATCACGAAATTCTCTTTCATATTTGAAAAACCTGGCACCCTGTACATAGGTATACGGAAAAAGAGCCTGAAAATAGGAATTTAGAGGCAATCAAGCTCCCTAATGAGCGTGAAACGTGTGATTCGACGAACAAAATGACAGCACGCATCACACCAATCCTTTATGTAATATTCCCTCATTATCCCTATGTTATAATATGTCATGTTAACCTCAACAACGTGGCTTCGCCTACAATCTAATTGATAAGCTACTCCTGCATATTCGATGAAAAATAAGTACCAGATTCTCCAAATTCCTAATCAATAGACATTGATTTTCGTTTGACTGGATGCCAATATGTTGACGATATCACAAAATGGATATGAATCAATTATTTCCTGGCTCCGCTTATCGGCAGTTCTCATTATCAACTAAAATATATTATTATTAGTTATTATAGATAAAAGGTAGAATTCGTTTTGTTTTATCGAATCTACCTACATATGTTTATACATTGTCTCTGGAGTAACATAATTATGCGAAGCGATCACTACATCCACAGTGTGGGCAATTTATTCATACAGTATGTTTGTAATTACATTGCCTCACAGTTACACCTGGTAATCTCTTTTTTATGACTGATTGAAGAATCATTACTCATCGCATTTCCCTGCTGAACCAATATCAAGCACAAGCGATCGTACGAAGTAATCGAAATTTCAATAATTCAAAATTGACCATGCTGAGTAGAAATTTTTAGTGGTGTTGTGCTCACATTGGCAATATCTTTTTGATTGTTGTATCAGAGGATATTTTTTCAAAACTGAGAACTGTATTCGAGTATCTAGTGAATGAATAATCAATCGTCAAACTTTTGAACTACTTCAACATGTTATGTCAATTTTGTATAGTTTGATACTGTTCGTCGAAAAGGATATCTTTTTGTTCTGAATGAATGATGATGATGATGATGATTGATGAATGATATCTTCTGTGCAATCAATTTAGAGAATAGTTTTCAAGACATTCATCAAGCGGGCGTGTATGAATTAATCATATTAGTATGCGATGATTTTTCAACGCAATACTGCTGTATAGGAGAGGGCATAAGTAATCATGTTGAAAAAGATTATGAAAAGGACCGTGGAAGCTTTTACTTGGTGTGATTTTGTCGAGGATTTTGTTATATTCAATATGTCCGTGTAGTCTTGCGACATCAATCCTATCAAACAGGTATCGTCTCGGGTATCGTTAAATTTGTAGTAAAAATCCTTATATAACATACGAATACAATACAAATTATTTTTCTATTTTAGTTTTCAGAAACGGGATGAGAAAAGTCTGGAGGAATTAATAAAGGTTTCCATTTAAAGATGAAATAAATAAATGTTTTTTGTTGTATACGTAATCATTCTGTATCCTGTACATTTCTGTTATGACTGAAAAAATACGTTATCAAAAACAAAATCGCAATCCGCAAACATTCTGTACGAGGATACTATCGAATTATTCCATATTTAACGTTCTCTCTGTATATATACCAAATCATATCGATGCATGTAAGATTTCACGTGATTTCATTATTAGCAGGGAAAAAAGTATGACATCGATACTTCGACACAATGTAAGAAATTTGCGTTAATCGAATAACGAGAATATCTCAAAATAATATTAGTTACCTGCATGTAAAGTGGATATAGATAAAAAATGACAGTAATCCGATACATTTCACGCTTGTCAAGTAAGGCATTCGATATCACAAATCCTTCTAAGGGAGTAATGCACGCACATTTTGCACAGTAGCGTAATGAAATTTTTTATTCATTCTGGCCTCCTTTTGCCAATTTGTATAACATCAGACTGATGAAATGCTTTGATATAATTTATAAATACACGGAGAGGGGATGAATCCTAAGGAATGGTCGTTACACCAGTGACACAAATGGTAATAGGGTGGATTACATAATTCAATATAAATTATTTCAAACTGTTTCATGTACAAATTTTGTATGCGAAAGAGCGAGGACATAGGCAGAAGAAATGTGGGGCAAATCTTGGTTCAAATATGGATGAAATTCACATAATGTCAGTTAGCAAATACGTCTGTCACTCTGGCTATGCTCTGGATGACAGCAGTTCGTGAAAAATACCAATTACTCATTTCAATGTTTTTTTCGAGGTCGCAAATTGAATAATTGAATTGAAATTATAAGAACATCAATATACTAATTGTTTAAGGGAGGAGGCTATCAACTTGCAATCATAAAACTTGCAATCATCAAACGAGTTGAAAAATTGGCTACAAGATATCTTTATATATAGTTGTCATTATCTTTGTGGTTCAATATGTTCGTTCCAACAAGATCAGCAAGTGATTCGGCATCTCCTGAAGAACGTTCAAGTAATATTCCATTCATAAGGCATCCATAACGTTTCTGATTTTTACTAGTTGATGGCATTGATTGCTAACGAATAGTAATGACAGTTCGATCGAACTCAATTTGGCTGTCAAATTCTCATATAATCTCGTTTTTTAGTTGATGCAAGGTATATAAACATGATGCATCTGGATTTTTTGTGTTTTTTGATATATCCTTATTGCACGTTTACCTAAACTATAATTCAGTCTTATTCATTACTAAGATTCCTCCACATACTATTTTAAGTATACATCACATATCAACAAACAACCAACAAAAAGCAATGCAAGCAGACTTTTTGACTTTTCTTAGTTGGGTTGTATGTTTTCTTAGAATTCTGATATTATTTCAATCAGTCATAATGCTATCCATTTCAGTAAGGATATGTTTAATTCAATCATTTATATTTACTCAATTTGCTTTATAAATTTCATCAGTAAGGTTCAGAAACATGAGAACAAGAAAAGAAGAGGCTAAACGCTAACCCCTAATTTTTAGTGAATGATGTATTTTCCACCACTCGAAAACGATATAACCATGCTGATGATGGAGAATTGATCCGTCGAAACCTTTAACAATAAAGTTACTTTTCCTGGTGGAGTAAGACTGTAAGTCACCTTGCTCGCCATCATAATACCGTAGTTGAAAAATCTATCATCGTTGGACTCAGATATTTCAAATATTGTATCGTAAGCTGGTGAACATGAATATCAAATACACAAATAACATATGAAAAAGATAAGAACACATCGGAATAAAGGGTGCGTGTTAGCAAAGAGTATCTCAACGATGGAATAATTCTACCTCCGCAAACTCTACTCCACAGACCGAATAATTGTATAATTTGAATTTGTTTGAATACATTATTTACGTTTTTTCTGCAAGGAAATGACAATGAAACAAAGGAAGTGGGTACCCATTTTATCTTGCGCTCTGGCTGGGCTTTGAGAAAGTTTTGCGAGAGAGGTGGATCGTATCGGAACGGTTTTGTTTTCCGATCCTGGTATCATTCCGCTGAAAGTTTAGTTCTCAGGATGGCAACAGACAGACTATTCAACTCATTGTCGGTGTGTAGAGAACGGATAAACATTCATTCAGATATACCAGCGTCCACCTATTATACCGTGAGTTGGGAACTTGCATATAGAGTGATGCACTTCGGGACTCATTTTGAGTATCCTTCAGATTAGCGCACATTCGACCAGTCTTGAAGAACTGTTCACCATGTTTGGAGTTCAGTTACCAAACAAAATGCTGAAGCTCTTAGATTATATTCAGAAGAGATTCGTTTTTTCGGTGATACTACACTCACGAATCCATTGGCAAATTACACATGTAGAACTTCGTAGAAAGGTGGGCGATCTCACACATTTTATAGATATTTTGCTACGACCATCAAAATGAATACACCATAATAGGAAGAAATATGAAGGATGACTCATAAGACAAGAGAGACGCCATAATATGGTTTTACCAGTACAGTCCTGGTTCTTCTGGTACTGGTTTCTCCTGACAGGCAACCAGTACACAAAATGTTTTGGCACAAAAAGGAAACTTGACTTTCGACTCTTGACCCATTTCAACCAAAAGTATGGAGAACCGAGAACCAATCGAATATTGTCTTCATTCGCCATATTGCATCGGTAATAATAAGCCACCTTCTTTTCTTCATTGGACAACTTGTAGACAAAAAGTGATAAATTACAGTTACAAAGTTTATCTAGGTAATATGAACTTGAAGTAAAGTATTGAAGAGTATTACGAATTCATGCAGATGTGATAGCACTCGTCTGTAGCTCGTTCTGCAAATTCCATCTTAGTTGGTAATAGCCATCATTATGTGCTTGTTGGCGCAATTTTTTTTCCTGGCTTTAAATTCGACGAAAACGGACACCTTACCTAATGTTATGTCTACAGGGTTTCCACGTAACTTGGGCCATCCCCTAATCTGAAAACTCATATCATTCAAAGAGGTTATATCGAAAATATCATTGACCATAGGGCGACCTTTTGGATTGCATGATAGCTCAAGATAATGAACAGACACCTGGTGAAATTTGGAAGAATAATGCAAATGATTCGAATATTCATGGTCGTAGGAAAAATAGTGTACATAACTCGTTGGGAAGTGCATTTTTTGCATTCGCTCAATTCCGTACTCACTCTTGCGCCACTGGTATGCTATTCTCGTTTTTTATTCCGCCACGTAGGTAGATAAAATAGACGAGCTCAGGCGCATCAACGCTATACTGTCGGGCTCGATATCTCTCGAACTTCGCTCTACCAATCATAATTCATCAATAGAACGACAACGCTGAGGAATGATCTGCCTAGTGTAGTCTTTCCTGATGCTCACGACTTCCAAATTGGCTCACACGATGTTCCACGAACATTATCGTTTTTCCTCTCGTGTTGTCTGAAGATGATGATTTTTTTTACATATGGAGAACGGTCACATTTGTATGGTTATAAGACTTTATAATAAGATACCTGAAACTTCACAGTTACAAATTATTGTTTTCAATCGAACCCAAAATAAAAGAAAATATTGAAGGATTTTCATGGTAATGTTCGGAGACCGGAAAATAGTGTTTGGCAGCCCAACCCAAAAAGATCCCGAAGCAATGCGCATGTGATATTTTGAATGAATTGAACGGAATCGAACTTCATGATTCACTATTATATGATGAAAATATCGAATCACGAATGATGAAAAACTGTGATAACTTACTTTCATTATCGAAGCGAATGCATCAAGTTCAAACGTTCACATTTTGAAAAGATATTTTGACTTGGTGTAATAATAAGATGATCAATAATATCATGATATTTCTTCATCAATTTCCTGTGCTATAATTAATCCATACATGGAGAGGGCGTTAACAACTCGTCCCCGTCATTCTTGTAAGCCACCCCCCCTTCGCCAGGGGGATGAAATTAATGCGGTGCGTAGAGGCTGGTACTCGAGAAAAGATAAAAGGCCTTTCAGATATTCGACCTAATTCTCATTATTGACGTGGCTTACAATTTTTAATATTTTTCCTTATACCTCCGTACCCTTTTATGAAGTACTCGCGCTGCTTTATGTAGACCTCCTGCGTATGCGAAATTGAAAACGTTTGATATGGGGATATGTCATGTAGGGGATCTCTCGTGTGATAGAATCTCTGACAATTTGCCGAGATTTTCTCTAGTCTGCAAAATCCTATAGAAAACGAGGTACATTCAAGCTCTGCGTATTGGATGAATGTCATGTTAGCTCCTGATGAGAGATAGTCGATCATTGTGTCGTTGTGATTTATAAACAGGCAACTAATTACCTTGATGTGGCTATAGTAATACCAGATTACTAGGACAATTTATATTAAAAAATGGTATATGATTCATACATGAACTGTACCTTAAATGTGTGAATTTATATTATAATTGTATTATATTATATCGAAGAAGTGTGAGTTTCAGTTGAAATACAAATTTCCTTCCGGAAGATTTCGAAATGTAGCTACTACGTGCATGCAAAGTTCGCGAAATCTACATCTACAATCGATGAAATGACATTTATTATTTACGTTCACAATGAAGAATCAGTTTCGTTTCTGCCTTCGATGAAGTTGGTACGAAAACTTAGATATTATATATTCTCCACTAGATGTAGATGTAGATATAGAGCTATCGATTCGTCTGGATGAGCAATAAAAAAAGGTGAAATTTGTTGCCAACAGTCAACTGATCACTGCTGGTTGCCGTCTTTTTTTCTGAAATTTGGTCAACATTATTCAACAACTTATACTTATGAAATGATTCTGATATATTTTTTTAATTTTTCAATACAGTCATAGGATTATCTATCAGTTTTTAATATTCAAACAACAAGTAAAAGTGAGCCACTTTGTTTCAACACACCTATGGATCAATAGAACAAAAACAATATTCGAGATTTGAGATTTGAAACAATAATCTTACACTATTAACTCGATTCGAATGAAAATGTCGTATTTCTCAATACAATGGCTTGACAATACCAACAGTTATGTAATTTTTCATCGCTGAGTCTCTTTCCTATGATCGTTTCAACTCCTCTCTCTCTAAGCTCGATCTAGTAGAGCATATATTTGGTTGCTACCGACTTCAAACAAAGATTTTTCTCTAGAAATAAAAAATTTCATACTTTATACGTACAACTCCTGATCCATGTGCGTACCATAAAGCTGATGGCTGCGCAACATACGTTACGTATCCCAAAGAAATGTCAACCCACATCTATCTCCCCTCTGGAAACTCGCAGAATCAGGGTCCTATCCCTCTACACGAGAAACCAATAATTCAGATTGATACTCCACCTGTGAATTTGAATATCTTAAATGGGGTAGATCAAAAGTCTTCTGGTGAGTTTGAATAATTGATTCGCCGACTGGCTAGTATGAATTATAAATTATTTGTTCCTTGAGGTTTATCAAAAGAGGGTCCAAAATTCATCAGTAGCTATGAAAGGGTTGGAGTAAGTTGTCAGTGGGGGAGAGGTGAGTAGACTCACGAGGCGAATTCGTTGTGGACCAGACTGAGAGACCACGAAATTATATATAATGCAGAATGCAGGAAATATGAGGTTGAGTCGATTTTTGTGTCTGAAACTGTACGGGGAACGGTTTCAATGGTCGGACTTTGATATCATATCAGGTGACCATTGAGATAGGGTTCACGCCGCCATTCCTATACCTGATGACACCGGCTCATTTTTTCTTGCTACATTTCTGAAATATTTTCGAGTGATATCTCTCTGGTGAAATCTTCGAGGATACGATTTCGGAATTTCGGAATCATTTGACATTCCAAAAGTCTCTTTCAAGGTCGATTTTTTATCTGTTGGTAACACGAAAGGAAAACCTATAAAGTTTTGATGTCGCGAGCATCAGAAAAGACTCTAGGCAGATAACTAAACAACTTGGTCGTTCTATTGATGAATTATGCTTGTTATATGGGTGAGCTCGCCTAGTTGAAGTATCTATAAAGAAAAGTGAGAGATCGCTTACCTTTCTACGATGTTCTAACTAGGACAATGAATTCGTGAGTGTTAGTATCAACGACTAGGCGAATAGCTCCCTTCCGAATATAATCTAACAGCTTTATCGTATGTTTGGGAGCGAAACTGCGAAAGTGTGAACATGACTCCAGGACAGGTCGAGTTTTCGCTTTGTAGATCATTACTAGAAATAACTGTTCGCTCGGAACAGAAAGCGAAGTATGGTGAAGCAATTCTCATTCCGCAATAGACGAAAAAATACGTCGAACAGCCTTTTGTCCATAAAAATTTATTGTAATGATTTTTAACATGTTACTTTCAAATTATCATAGTTCTATTCAAGTTAGTGTTTAGTGGGTTGGAATTCTGGGGAGTTTTCTATAATGTAATAATGACACTCATTCATTGGTTGGCAAATTAACATTCAACGCAACATTCATTAGAGTTGTCATAGTGATCAGTGCAAAATAAGCACAATGTGCAACGGGTCCAATTAGTCTTCAGTGGTTAGCTGTTATCTGTTAGAGTTCATCGACATAGATACACTGTAATGTAAGACTCGTTCAAAATGCCCATTTTCAAATCGTGAGTACCATTCCGTGATGGTTGTAGTACCTACAAAATTAGTGAATCTTCAATGGTGCGTATTCTACTCACGAAGATGAATCGAGTGGTAGCACATTCTTATTCGAGTTGGACACTGTACTTTATTCATTAGTGTTTGAATACCAAAGCAAATTCCAAAATTGGACAAAGATTTCGAATATTTCAAATCATATGTGTCTTCGGCGATCAAAAACTGATTGAAAAACTTGGAATTCTGAAAATGAATCAATTTACCAAACAATAAAATGAGTAGGTATTATGATTCAATTGCATGACAAAATAAATCCTGTCTGAAGTGTATTTTCATCAAAATGATAATATTGTCTAATGAATCAGGTGCCTATTACCATTTTTATAAACACATTGTCACTCTAACGGCAGTTATTTCAGGTTCTCGTATCAAACGTTCAATTAATTCGTTTATTTCTGTCATTATCGTTATAATATACGAATGAAATATAAAGTGGTGAAAATGACACTGTCTGTATTATTAAATTGATTTCAGTAACCGTCGTCATTAATGAATTATTGATAAGCTAATGAGTTATGACTGGTAAACAACTCTCAACAGTTGTAGATCAACTATAATTATCAACAACAATAAATATAATATAATAAACCTTCAATACATTTTCTAACAACAACCAAACACTAACCTATCGAAATCAATTACACCATGTTGATTTACAATCATCATTGCGGTACAGGACCAATTAGAAGGAAACAATTTTTTCTAAAGAAGTTTTCACCGAGTCGTGGTATTTGTGTTGATCTTAAACGGTAAAACTCAAGTTGTGAAGATTTCCAAAAAACAGTGAACTTTCTGTTGGTGGATGATCTATATTATGGGGAAGGAATCATTTCAAAACAAACAAATTTCTTTCCTGCTAATTACTCTCGATATTTCAAAGAGACATGAGTGAATAGTGAGAGTTCGTTATCTTCTGATCAATAACCGACATATTTTTCGGTAATGAGATAGGCTGGCGACCTTAAACGGTGACACACAATCATAAATTCCCATTAAAAGTGAAATGCGCGATATAATAATATCGATAAAGACCGTCATGAACTCACCATCTGATTATGCTTTTTTCTTCTTTCACTTGTTAACAGCGAAATGGGGGTTTATTATATTTTCAGGCAGGATAATTTGAGCAATTTCACGATCATAATATAAATTATCTTGCATTGTTCGTACGTCAGCGTGTGCAGGTGTGTGTGCGAGCTTTATTGTCGAGGTTCTAATATCGTTTTAATAATTCTTGTTTTTCATATTATACCACTCGATGATATTTTAATATGAGGGTTATGTCATAGACTATAGAATAATATTCTATAGTCTATGGTTATGTATATATACTCGCAATAACCATACTATGCCAAGTGATTTTCAACCTTTTTACGTGATAACTTGTATGATGTACCTCATGATCTATCTTTCAATGTCTGCTTGTTTCAATACGGGTACGGGATGTTCAAAATTCCACATTATCTTTACTGAATTTCGATTCAAATACGTTTCTTCTTGGATAGTATGCAGTATGTCGTGTTCCTTCTGCATGCTCCAATAGATGTACCTATCGAATGCATTTTCATGTTCACATCATCTCTAGTTTTCATCCATCAAAAATATATTCATCATCCTGTGATGACGCCACTGACATGCCTTGGATATATTTTCCTATTTGACTACTTGTATTGCATATACTGAGAAATTTTCTTCAAGCCATGAGGAACAAAAGTTATTTCCATACCAAAAATGAAATTGTTTATATAGGGTGAGTCATTACAAACCAGCCATAGCCTAATGACGGATAGAGGAGGGCATTCTCACTTCCTCAGAAGAATATATGCCAGCCGAGTCACTCTATATTTTTATAGTTATTATTATATATTATATAGTTATTTTTTAATTATATTTTTTAATGATATGTTGATCAGATAATTTCTCGAAGCTGATTTCAGATTGATTCATTTGGCATCATTGCTAAACGTCTTGTTCTTTCCTTTCATAGAAAAAAAGGTGGGTTTGCTGGCTTCGGGCAAACTCAGCAGAACCACTTTTGGAGAGGTCATATCTTCATCAATTCAGTGATGTGATATGAGTGAGTGAGTGAGTGATTTTCTAGGACTGATTTCGAACCAAATGATCACGATGCTGTTGAATATCTTGCTCCACATCACATTACTGAAATCCTGAATTGAAAAATGCGACTATTTCAAAAGGGAAAATACATACGAAGATCCCTCTATCCCTATATATGCGCTAATGCTTCAATGCCTATACTGATTGATATTACGTAATTAAAGTAATTTCCGATTGGACTCTTCTTGTTGAAGTAGCTTTTTCAAAAATAGTGGAGAACAATGTTTTCCCACAATTGCTCAGAGTAGTCCTAGTAGAATTTTTGATGACTTTTTTCAGTAATTGGATTTGGAAGTTTTCACTTTCCACACTCATTTTGCTTTTGACATTCAACTATAACGATTGTAGAAATGATAAACAGTCATATAGGCGTTATTCCCGATGACTATTCATACGATAAAGGTTCAACATCTCATTCCCGCTATTTAAAAAAATAGATCATGCTCAAAAAATAAATATCCAACCTTGTATGATTCAACTTGAATTCATGATATTGAATGGAAGGTGGAACAATTCCCATTCCTATATGGACTGTTCAAAGTAATACATTTTATGTGAGTTATAGTTATTGCATATTCAACTTCGAACAGACGAAAAAATCCACTCAGCAGTTTAAAAGTTACATCTTCGAAATTTACGTTACGATCATGACGTAGGCAGTAGCGGCCGAGCGATCAAAGCCGATTGTAAATAAAGTTAGAAGGACTTTATGGAAATAACAATACGACGAGAACATTGCACATAAACCATTTCATGATTCATAGTGATAACTCTCAAACGTTCGCAACACCCATTCGACTATTGAATGAGATGACGAAAGGAAAGAATAACTCTTGTTTTCCTCGA
Organism: Gastrophysa polygoni; assembly: GCA_963576655.1. Lineage (NCBI taxonomy): Eukaryota > Metazoa > Arthropoda > Insecta > Coleoptera > Chrysomelidae > Gastrophysa > Gastrophysa polygoni. The sequence goes on from OY755087.1 coordinate 17,496,263, forward strand.
TGGGTGTTCAAGATGGCGGCTGGGAGATTTCGATTTTTTGCATTCATCATGATCGTGAATAGCGTACTCGCTTCGAATTTTCAGGTCGTGAAGTACATTTTTATACGAATATTTCTAGAAATTTTTCTTTAGAAACATGACAGGAGCTAACTATTACCTTCAATCATTCATCTGTTATCTTTCCGATTTAGATTTTTGTTATCCTACAACATCTCTATACCTTATTTGCACATGATAGCCCTAGCAACAAAATACTGAGGTGTCCGATGAACGTTTCACATTTAGATGATCTTTCTGGGCTTATTACCATAAAATACGATTCCTTGTTGCTCCGCAGAGAATCAGTTTGGATATTTTTTTTAAGCATGACTACATAGTTGGGGAAATAAAATTACGCAAGATGTCACCTCAACACTAAAATCCACTAACTCATAGGGTATAATGATGTGGTAGGTAATTTGATTTGTAATTGTTAGGATTTATATATATATATTTTTTAATTTCATTATTATTTTTCTGTGATCAAGTTATTATTATACCACTCTTCTAGTTGCATTATATTCATACGCAGAGTATATATACATGTTTCGCTACTTCACATTATCAATTGGATAACGTTGTTTTTTTGGTACCTGGTACACTAAGCGAAAATATGATGGTTCTTAATGTCGATTCGACCTTGGACCTCACTTTCATGACAAAGATGGCTCGTCCCATATAATTTTGAATGTTTTCTCGGATCTCACAAATTCACAAGAGATCTCTTTTTATTGGGAGGAAGAGATCTGTGAGTAATGGTTTGGCTCCTTATCGTACACTTCAGCCTGTATGATGATGACATTCGTGACTTTCGCCTATTTCAACCCACACTAGTGACAAGTGGTCATTTTAGTTGATACGTTGATGGTAAACGGAGGGGCTGATTGAAGACTAGTCTGATGTTGACATTTGATTATTGATGAAGACACATGGATGCTAACGGAAGAAATGGTTTTTATTTCGTTTTGTTTCGTTAGTTTCGAACTATATCCACAACGAACAAACCTGCATTATTGCTCATGGAACTAACAACATTCAAGATTATACATACCTATACAGACCTACATAGATTATACAGATATACCGATGAATGAACAGATGGCTCGCACGTACTGTTTTTTTGTTGTTTTCCATAGAAGAAATTGGTGTTGTGATACAAATGGGGCAATGCGGGTATGTTTCACATAATATTAACTATCGAATTAATAGCATTCAAAATATAACGCTGATTTTTTTTATATTCCACGAAAGTTTTTTTTGGTAACATTAATGAGAGCAAACCGTTTCAAGTAGAATGTTTCATTATCTCATTAGTGCGCAGTTTTTACAGTTTCATGCCAGATTCGCAATACTCAGTGATTTACCATTCACCAATTACTCTTTCTAGCAGTATAGTATACATAAATGTGAAAAGTAGATCAATTCAAAAAAAATTTAGCAGCGTCTTCTGTGTATGGTTTGAAGTGGCAAAAATGGAGTGCTGCAATTCTCTATATTCATCCAGTTACAAAGCTGCGAAAATTCAGAAAAAAAAAGAAAAATGCAAGAAGCTTGAACTAGTCGTTGAATTGCGAACCGGTCCTCACGGTCAAATTCATTTATAGCTAACTATACTTTGCCAGAATGTCATCCTAAATTATCCCCTCTCTTTGTTCCAACCAATACTGAAATGGTCATTGCAGTTCTCGTATATTACAACATACTATATCGAATAGAGTCTTCCCATACACTTAGTGACTCATCATATTGCGGATATTAATTGATGAATATCACAACAACTGATTTCAATATGCGTTCGTATCACGAGTACTCTATCTTTTTCAATACAAGCCATTACACGTTCGAATGGTGCGGTGTCAGTAGACAATAATACAGCATCATTACTCTTGAGCATTCAATATTCTTCATATTCGAAGGAGTGTTATTGAATTAACTGTAAATAGTTGGTTGTCACGCATTCGAGCACTCTGAAGTATCTATCTGGTGAGAGAAATAGCAGCAGCATCGAACTCCGTGAAAATCTTTCACAATTCACCATGAATGTCAATATTTTGAAAATTTCTGCCCCTAACCATTTCCGGATTTTCGGTCTAGCTTATAGGTCGCGTTCCGGTTTTATTGTTGATGTATGTAGCATCAACTAACAATCATCAAGTGAGAATTATCAATGTACAATTAGCAAGTGAGAATATTACTGTTTATGCACCCCAAATTAACGATTAGAAATGAATAATACGTAAGCGTACAAGTCAGTCTCAAGTCTTCAAATTCCTTGTTTCCTTCAAATCACAGGAATTTATCAACGAGGCGACTTATAGCATAGCATCATATCCAGAACCATTTTTCAGAATTATAATGAAATAACGGCAGACAAAGAGTCAGACCAATCACACGCTTTCTTTATGGGCACTAGGACCAATCGGCGGCCATCTGCGTACTCTTTGCGCACCAGAAGAAAACTTGGTTCAATTAAAGTAACAAAGTTGAAAGTTCTTACTTGTTAATTGATGATTGTTAATTGGCTGCATAAACACATTCATTGAAACCAATAAGTTCAACTCATGATTGATAAATGTTAATTAATAAATACTACTTGAATATTGTTACAAAACGGTTTGTGGCAGTGAGCCAGTTATTTCTTTGTGGTTCATGTGAGTCATCCTAAAGTTATCAAAATTCAAAAACCACTGATATTATCGGTTTTAGATTTATTTATTGAATAGTTATCTGAATGATATCAATGATAATATTGAATTCAAATAGCAGGTATGAATGTGAGAGGTGAGGTAAATCCTTTGGTAAAACCGAGAAAAACTTCAAAGTATCTAATCAATATTCATGAGAAATTGTTTGTTTACAATTTCCCTACAGAATTAATTCCCTTTTTTGGATACGTAATAATATATTCTCCATTAATTAATGGATAATTGGTGAACAATTTTTGAAGGGAAGATTGGAATGCTATCAAATTATAAATTTCTCAAATTATGCAAATCATCCTAGTCTGAGATCTATGCAAATCGTATATTCTAGTAATTCGTTTGAGACACGCGGCCGATTATTTTTTTATCCCCCTGTATGCGCCTCGTCTGCGATAGAATGGTGATTGAGGTCGAACCAGACTGAAAACCAACCACATCAATCCTAATAAATTCTTTCATCGCTAAAAAAATAACCAGTGGTGTAGCGTTGAGATAATATTATCGGTATTATCAAATGCATTCAGTCTCCAAATGAACAACGTGAGGATCAACTCATTCATAATCATGAGTTCATATATGTGTTAATATGGTCTAATTATTTCATCAAATAGACAATGAACTGAGATTGAGATTTCCTACCTATATAAGCAAGCAGGTTATTCAGACTTTCTGAAATTTTCTGAAATTTTTTTTCTGCCCAATATCCATCATCTTTTTAATATTTTTTTATATTTTGTTACAGGTATGGCCACAAGTTCTTTCCTTTCTTGAAAATCTGACTCTTCTTTATGTAAGTTACTAGTTGTTCGATATCCAGATATTGATACTAATTTGTTGTAGAGCTCTTTCATTAAGGATAATGATGGACTCTGGTGTGTCTAAAACATGTTCCCTCGAAGATATTCATCAATATTACTATAAGTCGTGATGATTATGTTACTTTCTCTCCATCAAAATACCTTTAATGGTATTACGAAAATGAGTGCTTATGTACTAAAAATATTGAAAATTGATCAATACATCTTCCGAAGGTCAATTTACACAAAACATTAATGATAATCATGTGTAGATATAGTCTGAAATACTTTTTGATAACCCACCAAATGTGATGTATCATCCTATTGCACGCTATGATGCATGTGCTTTGAGATTCAATAATTAATTAAATTCGGAATACAGGGACTCGATACTAAATAATTATTAGCCGTAGAGTGATATCGATTCGCCAATGGTTTAAGATAGTTATATTTCATTTTCAATATCTTTCATTGATTCATTACACTCATAACACCATTTCCGATCGAATTTTCGTGAAAATATAATTATAATAAAAAATCGATATATTTAATTGAGTTGAATGTGTTGAGAATTCCACTTTGTATAATAAACCAGATGACATATATCATTGAATCCAGAATGAATCATAGAAAATTTATTATTCAACGTAAAATTAACCCTTCCTAAAAATTAACAAAAAAATGCATGCTTAAGATATTTCAAAAACTTGTATTTCTCTGTAAAGCTCAAACAAATGATACCTAAGTTAAGTTAGCTTCATTCTTACATTTGTCGGAAACTGTAATATAGTTGTTGCAATACTCAACTTACCAGCGACTGATCAAACACTTTTTCCTGATGCAATTACAAAGTTAAATATATTTCGGCATTTTATTGAAGAGATGCGTCCGGTTTACTGGATGTCCGGATTCGACTGTCTGGGGTTACACTATAGCTCATTGTCATATCTGGAGCAATACTGACAGCTCTGAAATTAAATTCACGTCGTGACAATATTTCGCTATTATATATGTTATAGCAGTAGGAAAATTGTAGTGGATTACTCTCACAGAATGCTCATTTATCTCTGCAAACTTCAAAGTGTGGTCGTTTTTTTTTCTTGACAATATGCGGCAATCTCTTTCCCTTATCATAGCTGCGCCTCTGGAAATTACTCTGAAAGCGTACACGATGCATGACCGTCCAAAACGGAAGAAGGAAAAAGCCGGCGAGAGAGAAAAGATGCCAAGTCGGAACAATGTAGTTTTCGCCAAGATTTAAATACAGTTTTTATCGCACTTTCATTACGTTAAAATGTATGTTATTACTGAGTTGTAATATCAAAAACGGCTTGCTTGCCAAGAAATTTAATGCCGGCCTGTCAAAATATTATGAAGACGAATGAATGAATGCGAAAATGAATGTCTCATAGAAAGGTTGCAATTTAATTGAAACTTGCGGCTGAGTTTAGTCGGTGCGTTTGTATGAGTGTGTGTAAATGAAATTAAGGCTTCCTCTTTGGCACAATAGGAAACTGGCACGTCCGTACTTTAATGGGTGTGATTTATGCATGCGCCTCGTCAAAGGACAACCACTTTTTGTTCTTCATGAACTGATAAATTGCGAGTCCTCTAAAGTGCACTAATTCTTGATGAGAAAAAAAAAACACTTCAATTACGTGGAACTCAAAAATATTGGATTGAACCCAGATGCAGTGGTTTCTGACACCAGTCTGTTCTGATTGATGGTTTCTTCAGTGGTCACTTGCAGAATACGGTGATTAAACACGAGCAATTCAGATCAGTTCCAAAAGGGTTTCATGATGAACGTAACAAACAATGTTTAAGTTGGCAAATATTTTTCAATATTCGTTTTTTCACTGGAAATTATAAAGTTCTGCAAACTGCAAATACCGCTAGGTAGTAATAATATTTCAATCAGGAATCAAGTTGGCAACAATTTAAAACTTACGAAACGTATTTTTCCTACGATCGTCTTAAAAAAATGCGCTTTCAACATTGTTTTGTATAACGAACTAGTGTGGACTTATTTGAAAAAAGCACGCTTGCAGTGATTGATGAATGAAATGAGATTTACCTGGAACTATTACTGCTAGTATCATCACATATGGTACTTATATTCTAGATTGATTTTGCATCCTTACCTTTCGAAAAATGATTGAATCCACTACCTGCCTTCCTTCTTGGAGATGTTTCCGGTTATGTGACCTCATCACTTCTTCCTTATTCATTTTCATATTCTCAAATTTTCTCTTGTGCTCAATTTGTCAGAAAAGCATGAAATTTTAAATCATATCAATAAACATTTGCAACTATTTCTGTCAAACGCATCGAACAATATCGGAAGTATCTAATGTTGGGTACAATTGAAGAAACTATTAGTCTGATTGTATTTGTAACAATTGTTACAGCATAAGCAAAACAGAATCCTCAAAAATAAGAATGGCGAAGATATTTTTCCAGTGAAAATAACATTCCCATTTCGTTTGAATGGATGCAAATTTATTGTTGGAAGTAAATTGCTATCCTTTTCAACTTTTCACGTTTGCAGTACTTTCGAATTCTGATTTTCAACATCTTACGTTCATGAAAAGCGTCGCTGATGATGTGAAGCGTCATGGATGCGTCGGAAGCTTCAAAGTTATCAAGAAATTAAATGAACAACTTCTGTATTCCCATCCGCCAAGAAATGATTCCACTAGTGGGTTGATAATTATCCCCATTACCTCTTCTATAGGCGCCTAACAATTTCGGATAGTTGAGGAATCTCATTAGCATTTTTTTCTAATTGATTATGTTAACATTCCATGAAGTACCACTTCATTGCACACATTTTTTTTTAATGATGTAGTCTTAAGCTGGGACTCGCAAGTAACATGCGACTTGAAGAAATATGCCAGGTGATTTCGAAGTAATGACGGCTGTTGAAAATTAAATCCCTATTACTGCAACTGAAGTATTTCTTCATAGATTGATTAATTCATTGAAAAATCGGATTCAGAAAGAATATATCCACAGGGCGAGTACTCAAATCGCAGGCTGAAGGCGAGGCCCGAAAACTTGGAAAGGAATGAGGAAGATTTTTGAAACGAACTAAAAAGTATAAGATAATTTCTCATAGCCCCATATAGATTGTCCTGGAAATTGTTCTTGTGCCAATAAAGTACGTGTTAGATTTTGAAACGAAAAACGTGGGGTGCATGCAATAGTTGAATAGTCTTCAACAATCATATTGCACTTCGAATAATATGAACTATTCTTGATCTTTTGACAACACGAGTAGTAAAATGTTCGATCTTGAAAGTTTAGAGGTCCGAAGCATCAGAAAAGACATCACTATGCAGAGAAAATCCACAACTTTTCCTTTCTATTGATGAAAGATGCTTGGTAGAGCGAGGTGGTGCCACTTTGGAGCACATGCCTACTCATGGATCGGAAATCGGATGAGAAATGTGAGCTCACGTCATTTTATGATATTGAATATCTGACAATAGAAATCATTATTGAATCCACAAAGCTGTAGAAGCCTAGTAGATAATAACTCCCGAGGGGAGAGCATCACTTCAAATGGAAATTCTCAACTGAATAGCAGCTATAAAATGTGGAGTGCTAGGTAATCGACGTATATACGAGTATTAATATTATATTCATGGGGATGCAGGCTAACCAATAACGAAAAATGATGACCAGTAGGTATTCAGCTCAAAACGCAGTCGATAACGTAACACCCTGAATATAGGTATTATAGGTAGACTATATCGAAGGCTTTGATGTTTGCCGTCTCACTCAGCCGCCATTCTGCTCACTCGCTCACTTGATTCCGTGAGTATACGTAGTGTAATATATTTTGATTGGGTTTTTTCGAAATGTCTCGCGGGCCAATTGTTGCCCACATATGTTATAGATACTTCTTTCGTGTGGTCAAAAGATGAAAAAATATCCCTAGTCACTTTGATGACGTCACCAGTCATATAAATAGAATCCATAATAGTCATGAAATACTTGAGATTTCGTTGATCGGAGTGCCAAGAATCCGTTTAGTTGTAACCGAGCCTTTCCTTGTATTTTGCCCAACTCTGTATATTTGAGGTTCGCCACTGATCAGTGATTATTATCCGAACTGGACTTTTCTACGAATCGTTAGATTTTCTCAGGGTGAATAACCACCAGATTCGTTGGTCACCGCAAAAACGACTTCCTGTATAGCCCCATCGATTTCCGAGTATCATCGAACATAAAGGAAATGTCCGATATCGTACTCGAATATGAGAAAAACATGCCATCCTTCCTGTTGGCCACTGCACTAGAATAGGAATGTGCATATGAAAATATACACGGTGTATCATTATTATCGTGAAGAATTATTAGATTCCTTATGCTGGATAGTGGGAAATAGTTCTCGTAATAATTTTTCCAAATAGTTTCCAAATACTTTCACGATACACGGTATAAACATCATAAAAACAACGGGTGGATCTCCATCAATTTCTGAAATCAACTTCGATTCGATCGATGATCAATCTCTGAAATCAACTTCGATTCGATCGATGATCAATTTCGATTATCTCGAAATTTGGAATGTTTGTTTGTATTACTAGTTTTTACTCTGGAACAAAGCAAGATGCGACAAAAAATCGAGACACAAAAAGTTGTATCTTGAATTGCTCAATCTTAAAAAAATCAGAAGAAGTATTTTGCTATTGTATGCAAACTTATATGCCAAATTTCAAGGGAACCGAAAAATATGTTTTTGATTAATTAAAAAAACTGGTCTTTTTTGAAAGCTTCGACACGCCGTATATCGAAAACTCAACAAGAAAACGAAAAGTTCACGTGTTCAACTATTTTCTTCTCCTTCCTTATCAAGCAATGAATTTACCGTTGCATTTCTATAGTATATTAATGAAATACCCTGTGTATGTCTAATAACATTTCGGAATTGAACCAGAACTCATGGATTTGAAGCTCAAAGTATAAGTAGAGCTGATAGGGTTGAGATAGATCATTGTTATCGCACCATTCATTTTCATCTTGTTAGAATACTGTGAATACTTAACTGTGAAGTGAAAAGAACTGCAACCACGGAGGAAAATGTGGGGAATAAATTATTGCACTCAAACAAACACATATACTGGATGTAAGGAATTTGCTTGCCACACTGTCGTCCCCTGCACGGTGGTACCAAGGGATCATTATTACTCATTTTCGTAACGATCTTTGTCATATATTCAGCCCGTGTGGTTTATCGCTGATTACAAATAATATATCTGTATAACTAGTGCAAAAAATGTACATTGCGCGTAGCATGAAGTTGAAGATACAGCTCGAGACGAAATCGAAACCTAAAGCCATGCTGAGTGCAACAATTACTTTTTGCATATTTTATTGCGATTGAGTTGATTGTAAAAGATTTCAAATTGACAATCGGTATCCAAGGTGTCCATTGGATTTGGGTTTATTTATGTTCTGAACAATGTATATCATGAAGTTTCTGAATGAATCTAATACAATTGCAACATTGGATTCCACTTGCATAAATTGTAGATCCTCGTGTTCTCTACTCGCAAAAGTCCTTCAAGGGATCTTGAAGGTTGCTTCGGCAACTGAGGAGATCAGTAATAATAACAATAACTGTCGAACTGTGTATAATTGCTGATGAACTGTCTTTATTAGATAAAAATTATATAGTTAGTGCCAAAAGTAACAACTTTCTGCGCGATAGTATATGTGGGAACGACTCCTAAGATCTGTAAAGAACACATTCAACGCGATCCTGAACGGACAATCATTGAAAGATGAGCTTATAGGAACACTATCCACAGAGTGTGAAAACATAGTCAACTCAAGACCACTGACAAAGGTTTCAGTAGATTCAGATGACTTGGAATCTCTCACTCCCAATAATTTTTTACTTGGGTCATCGAATAGTACAATCGAATTCGGAAATGGTGTGGACTTGAGAAGAGAATGGCGAAAAGCACAAAAATTAGCGGATTGTTTCTGGAAGAGATGGACAAAAGAGTACCTTCCGACTCTAACGAGAAGATCGAAATGGACAACCGATGGTAAACCTATCAAAGTGGGTGACATCGTCATCATAATTGATGAAAATACACAACGAAGATGTTGGAAATTAGGCAAGGTAGAGGCAGTGTACCTAGGCGTGGATGGCATAATCCGGGTGGCTGATGTCAGTTAAAACAGCCACAGGATTATATAAGCGTCCGGTTATAAAGTTGTGTCGAATAGATGTTGAAGATGATAAAAGAGGAAAGTGAAAGAAGATGAAACCCTTTCACATGGGAGAAAAAATGTCACATCGCCTTGTAGTTTTTTTATGAAATTTATTTACCCTATATATTTTGATATATGACAGGAGGACTATTTCGATAGTTGAGATTTGATGGCTTTGAATTTGTCAGTCAATATTCAATTTGTGAATTTAAGTGGTTTTTTCTAAACCAGACCAACTCCTGATTTCAACGACGACGACTTAACAGTATATAAAAAATTCATTATATCATATTCACCTCATTTTTTTAACTGTAACTGGCCTGTATCTATGAAAAGTTGGGATTGTTTTGTCCTCAATGACTTGCTGAGATGAATTATTTGTTGGGTCTCAATTATTATTATGGTATAAACTGTGCACGTTGTGAAGCGAGTCCTGAAGATACCTTACCAGCCTGATTTGGTGTCGAAATTTGTTGAATGTTACAGGTTGTAGACTTTCATGATGATAGTAATTATTGTTCGGTTTCTTGACTAAATATTTACCAAATCAGAATGATTTGTGTCAGGCCGTTTGGCAAGGTCACAAAATTCACACGATGTATAAACGTGCTCAATGGCTCGATGAAAAAATAAACAATATCCATTTAATCATCAGAAACAATTATTCTCTGCATTGACAAAACGAATATTACTGAAATTTGCTTCAGCAAGGCAATGACATAATTTCAAGAGGAGAGGAATCCCGTCTGAAGTATAAATGAAAAATATGGAAAATATGATCGAAAATATAGCTTGAAGTGACAATGGCGGTGAATGTTGGGAAAAAATGTTCAAAAGATTTTATTCTGCAGGTAAATACTTCCATCAAAATTGGCGTAAAGACTTTCGAGTTAATGATGAAAAAACCTATTTTATAGTCATACTTTGACACCCCGTTCTCAGAAACGGAGCAAGTCAGGATACACGCTCTTATGAACTTTTTGTTAATGACATTATTTGAGTTACACCCTATATAGGCACATACTGTATATGTATCGATTTTCCACCCGCATTTTCCGCTCTGACCGATGGAAAAAATATAACCCATTTCTAACCATATTGTATAATGAAAGCCGCAAAAAGTCAGCGCTGTTCAGAGCCCCCCTAATGGCTTGCGTATTAATCCTCTTATTCTCTGCCAAATGCATTTTTCGAGAGCAGAAAATATTCATCCCGCCAGAATTAAAGAGCGTCGATTTTTTCCTAGCAAGAAATGCCCTGACGTGCTTTTTCACGTTTGACTGATAGTTCGACTGAAAATGAAGGCCCATTTACAATTCGTGGCCATTCACTCTCCCAATGTCCGGCAATATGTAACAAAAAATGAGCCTGGTCACAAATCGTTGTTATAATAACGATATACGTGACGGCATATCTCAAAAGTTGGCCAAAATGAGTTAAATGAATAGCCATTATGTTCTTTGTTGTTGTTCTTGAATTCAAAAATATTCGAAATATACACTTTTCATAAATTCTGTCAAGTGGTTAAGAAATATGGGCAAAATTGAATTTGAATATATATCTTGGAGAAATGTATTCAACGACTGAATATAAGATACATTAACGTTGTACCTTTCATGTTCACATTCGATTCATTCATTCAATCGTCTCATTGAACCAAATTATACTTGGACCAAATATGATTTCATGTTTATCAACTATATTCATTGAATACTAACTTTGCCGATATTTCTTTAATTCTTGAGATATATGATAAGTATTCATTTCTGAATTTAGAAACATTGAATAAAATGAATATAATTTGTTCAGAAACCGTGTGAAGGAATGATGAAATAGAGTGAAAAAAAAACAGTTTCTGGAAGGAAATAGCATGTCATTTGAGGTCGTTTTTCCAAACTTCTAGTATCTTTTTCAATTTTCGATATATCAGCTGTTTGAAGTCGTGAAATCCAAATTCAATCACTCTGTACAATTTCAGATTGTATGGGTCAAAAAAGATTCGCGCCTACAAACTATAGATCAACATCTTAATGTTCAAATGACATAGATAACTGATGGCTGCATGTATACACTGTATAGAGAAATAACAACCGAAGACAATATAACTGATGAATTCAATAAAAAAATAATATCAAAAACTCTATACAGAGTGATCGGGATAGCAATTTTCACGAATAGCAAAGGCACACTATTGGTAGCCAGTGAAGCTATTATTTGATTTATCTTCTTTTATTAATTCTCTAATGTATGATGCCATAAAATTCAACGTATTGCTCGAAGAAAAATGTCCTCATTCGAATGACTTTCTTTTGAATGAGGGTTATATTCAATGAAATTGTGACGTCACCCAAAATAATTATATATAAAATAAGATCAAATATTAAAATCGACTTGTCCGAATAATTTTTTCCGACCCTATGAAGATTCTAGAGAATTCATTCTGACGCATACGTGATACTCACTATATGCTTATACTTTGATCATTCTATACATAAAGATATATGTGTGATTCGAAGACACTGATTTCTGGTGATTAAAAGGTGTCAAATTGCCCAATTTACAAAAATTTCGTATATCCAGAGAATGCCAAGTAATAAATTCGAGAGGATTTACGACATCCTCCTGTGAGATCGAAATCTAACGTCAAAATGGTCGAAGCATTTTTCTCTTATCAGAGATTTTCACGTGAAATATGACTTAATGGTACTTTCTTGTTATTCAGCCGCATCAATCGTCTTTGATATCTGTTAATTTACTCATCTACGAATTTATTAGTGAGAGGCCGTGGAGTACTAGGAACGGACTACGAAATTTTCTTGCCACCGTTCGGAATAACAGATAGATTTGTCACGACTTCATCTCGATTTCCTATCATTCTCTGTGAATGATATTTCAAATGAGACAGGAATTTTCTAATTGATTTCCTCAATATGTATTCATGGAGGCAAATAATATTCAGAATATTCATATTAGTATGAATGATACAACATAACGTCACCTGGGTTAGGTGATACGTTGACAGAGTACTACCATCACATCATCACAATAATATCCATTTCATTTGTACTTGTGAGTGCTTGGCATGTGTCATCTGTCGAAATCAGTTGACTGAATTCATGTCGTGAACTCCTGACATTCCTTTTTGGTGGTCATATTTCGATATTTCTGAATTCCAAAAGACGTTCCTCGATCTTGAGGACTTTCAAAGTGAGATAAGCCCATCGTAAATAATATTGATATCGTGAAAGAGTGTGAATTCAGTCCGTCCCTGTGCAAAGTCGTTAATTCACTAATAAAACCGTAGTGGCTCGATTTAGGAAATGTAAAGTTTCAGTGAATCACAAGTATGTGGAAAAGCCATTAAGGTTTATGGCTTAATTTTATTAATATTATTATTCCCATTCTCTGGTTGTTTTAGATGCAACTGGAATGAATACTCTCCGTACTGAATATAGAAATGGAACTGGTTCATGGGAAAATAAAGTACAAAATATTGAAATAACATCATTATTCGGGACATTAAAACTAAACTGAATTTATTAATTATTATATGGAAAATTTGATTGGCAATTAAAAACTTCACAACATATAGTTGATTCTATAAAGGGTGTTTACCAAATTCATGGCAAAACGTGTTTGGTGTTGGATGGATACTATATCCGGCACCATTTTATATAAGGAAGCCAGACATTTTTTGGCTCGATATTCGAATTTCAGAATATATTCCACTGTTGTATAGCCAATTTATAAATGAAAATGCTACTGACTGCTTTCATAACTTTACGTCAGCAGCTCAATAATTTTCCATCCAAATATGTTGGTATGTATCAGTGAAATCAGAAAAAAGCTTCGATCGATCTGTTCAAAAATATACATAGTGTTCAATAGGTGTGCGTGAAATACTTAGTATTCCATCAAACTCTTACATTTACCATTTTTTCATTAAGAGACGCACCCTGTATGAGACGAACCTTTCGCACTCTTAACAGATGTTGCTAAAATTCAGCTTTGAATGGAATAATTTGAGAAGAATTGAAGATTCCTCAGGAAACTAACCTAGTTTCATGAAGAAAGACAATTTTGCAGGGCTTTAAATCATTCAAGCAAGCTCCTGGCGCCTATTTTGTATCACAAAAATTGTTTTGGCGTTGCAGTTTCTGCCTGTAGGGAAAGAAAAGTTGTTTTCGCGCCACGAAAGTTTCACTTATTTGTGCGAACGAAGCTTAATGATGTTATTTCATTTCATAGAAAACCATATTACAACGGGCACGCGATGGTACTAATTTTTCACGAGTATGAAATGTTGCAGCACGAGCCTTGACTGTTTCTTTCATGAGATATGAGCATACCGTGTGAATTTTACACTACACTTTCCATACGGCTATAATACTCGATGATCAAATCAAAAAATCAGTATCCGTTGAATGCGAATGATATTCGATGGAGATGGAAATTATCTAAGGTGATGTAATATCGGATTAAATCCAATATCGCGCAGCCATACTTCTCAGTTTATTATTGTCGATGCGTTCACATTTCACTTACGCCTTCTTACGATGCAACCTATACCTCCCCCCACCTATTCAACCCCTCTCGAACGGTTCACGACCCCGAACCATGAGAAATATTTCGCATGTCGTCGGTAATATGACACCACCTGACACGACATCAGTTCACCCTGTAACCCCATCCATTCTAGCACACATACACACGACATCCATATAATTGTCGCGCACGTTAGATACTCCAAATCACATCCTCTGGCACGCTGTCAAAGGGTTTCCCTACTCCCTGCTTCAGTCTCCCCCATGCTAGTGGAAAACCGTTCCGGAAATCTAAAAATACCTTTTGGGACGTTATGTCTTCATTGAGTCACCGTCTAAACTGGCATTATCACAATTTTTGAAATTATTATTGAATGTCACGCACGATTCATTGAGATACACGGGAAATGGCATGTGACGTCAGTTTATACATACAGAGATGAATAAGTTTGAGCATGAGATTGTGGTCAAGCAACGGTATCGAATCCTGAAATGGAAATACATGAAATTAGTTTGAAAAATGTGAGTACGTATTTTGGAAACTAATTTTCCGTCCTCAGTTGAAAGACAGTAATGAATAGCACTTTTTATGCATCTCGCGATAGCCAACTTCAGCGCTCTAAATTCAGAGAACTATTTAATATACAGTGCTTAGCAAAAAGTACGCACCATCAGAGAATTTTCATTGCATTAAAATTAGGGAAGAAGGTTTGAATATCTCAATCAATATTTGTAATTTTCAATAATACTCTTCCCATATTTACTTTTGCACTTATTTTATCATCGTTTCGGATGAGAAACATTTTATGAAATATATTTTTCAGGAAGAAGAACATATTTACATTTCTTATTTCCAGTCTTCAGACAAGCAGAATCGATTGCCGGAACTAAATTTTTCATCATTCATTCATTACAATTATTATGGTGCGTACTCTTTGGTAAGCATTTCTAACTTTTCTTGTGGATGGTGAGGCTAATGAAAATTCTTACAATATGGAATTGGAATAGGTCAGATGTTGATTCAACAACTGATCCTTTTGTTCTAATAAATAGAAATATTCCCTAATGGCAGATATGCACTTTTCATATACCACACAAAAGTCAGCATCGTAAATAAATATTCCTGATTACATGGTTCCGCAAAATACTTTCTATACTATTTATATTCTATTCTGTTATGAAGTCATTTCAATACGCAAATGCATATCGAAATACCGTTAATTAAGGTACTAAAACTATTCAATTTTTTTCAAGTTGGTAATTTGAAGATTCATAAGTCGTAGAAATATAACGTACGGATAGAGCATATTCAAATGTCTATCAGTGTTACCACCTTTTGAAATTGTTCCATATTCAATGTAATCATTGAGCACATAGTTTAACGAATAATACAAATTCAATCAGAATGGGAAAAATAGTATATGATTCACGTTTCATAAGACATATTTTCGCAAACTTTTATATTTTGAGTTCTATCATGATACTATTCGTTCAGTAATCGACAATTTGTTATCATTTATTCACCAGGTTCAATTCCTCATCAATATCAAATATTCAATGATTTACGCAATTATGTACTCGCGTTGAATTTCTGGGATTTTGGTTTGTCGTTTCACAGTTTTATCTCACCAAGTTCCAGCTCGCAGGATTCACAAAATTATTTCACAATATTTCCTCTTGAATTTGTAACGAGTCATATTGAGTCAAAATGAGTGATAGAGCTCAATCAATGAAATTCAATATTTGGTATCTATTTCGATTCGATAAGTTGAATTGTAACTTACTGATAATCAACAATAATTTATTGAAATATCTTAGTGAAGATTTGAACTAGATCGATTTATGCTGATTTTGGTTGTCATCAATATGCAATGAACATGTTTTCAATATTTATTGTGACCTTGGTCGAAAAGGACCAGACGTTGGGGATGGATCAGTGTTTCCGGAGTTTCTGAATGCCGGTGCATCGTCTTCGATGTCGCGGGGCACCAAACAACACGTCTCTATTCACTTGTGCGTACATACCCATCCAACACCTCTTAAACTCACTTTTTACACCCCATACGTGCCATACTCGTTAACATCCATCGCTGCTTTCCATATGACCGGTCGCTCGGTGCGTTCCACTGTTGCCAGTATTTTCACAGAATATTTTGTGTAATAAGAGGCATGAGAATACCTTCGGAATGTTCTCTCAGGAAGCTCCAGCCACAGCCGACTTTACAACAAACCTGGAACAAGATGACTTGGCAACACTGACCTAGTGATACTCACGAAGTCGGCTCTAGTCGAGTTACTAGATTTCGGCTGTTTATCATGGAGTTTTCGTTATTTTCGAAGAGATAATTACTCGATTGTTCGCCCATTTGTTACATTATTTGCCGATGTTGTATGGACAATAGTTTTGTGTAATGTGTGAAGTGTATCATAACAATAATTAGTGCGGAAATCATCAGGAAATTTGTATTTTTTCAGTATCTGTCGTGAAGAGCGGGGGCGGGGTTACGCGAGGTGCTTTTTGTGTTCCTTTACTTTCTTGTGAAAGGAAATACATCATTGATAATGTGTAGGGATTTTTATGTGCTCGAATGTAAGTCTACTTTATTATATAGATCTTATACTTTGACGAAAAAGTTGTAATTTTGCGCTCATCATTCGATGGTTTTTTTTGGAAAATTTTTGTTGGTACTTACGTATTTTGACATCAGGAAGTCGAATTTCACGATAAAAACGTGCGCAAATCTATATTTTTCGAGATATTCCAAATTGTCACCGAGAGAAAGAGGATCATTTTCTTGGATTATCTCGAAAAATATTGGTTTGGGCATGATTTTATTGTGAAATTCGGATTCCTGAGGTCATAATACATAAGTACCAAAAAAATTTTTAAAAAAATCCCATCCAATTACCGAAAAAGGAACCCCAAAGATTCCCTTTTCATTTTCTGATAATGATGATTTGAGAAAAAAGTGGCTATAAATGCCAAATGTAATTCATTTCGAAGATGGTGATATCATTAAATATTTTAAGATTGTTTTTCCAGACGGTACCTTTGATGACATTCCTTGCATGCCAAATGTAATGAAAATATATGGAATGAAGACGACTGAATCAAATCAGAAATGAATTACTAGTGAAAAAATCCAAAATATCTGACATTATCGATTGCCATGATAATTTATTGAAGCTTCAGTCCGACAATATGCGATTCATGGATCACCAAAGTAGTTGAAAGAAACCTTGTATTTTTTTTTTTCGAATAAAATCCGTAGTTGTGGAATTGGATTAAACAATGAATGACGACACGTTATGTGAAGGTTGAATGTGATATCCCAATATTATCATATGGAACTCAGTAATCAGTTTGTAAATCATAGAAGATGTTTGCGGAAATAGTAATATAAGAAAAATCAATCAAGCCACAAGGATTTAAGGAGGGTGAAAAGTACCTATTCGACAAGAAGATCTTTTGATTTCGAAATTGAAGTATAAGCAACTCGCAGAATAATCAGAGTAATAGTCAGCCTGTATATCATAAACATTCATGAATGTGAATTCACATGTATGCACATACTGGAGGTACATATTGGAGCAAACACCAGCAATTTTTAGGATTTTCTTACAAATTTGGAAATTTTCTACCATTTTCCAAGCTCTGTCGGAAATTCAATGCTATACAGCTATATAGCATCGGATGGAATTGTCTAATTCTTGGGGCGCAAGGGCCGAAAATTAAAAAAAAGTGGGAGAAATTCATATTTTTGAACCCCCTCAGCTCAGCGGACAGATTTTTTTATGGACAAATGAAAGGTGGCACTACAGGTTACCAGTGACCGAAGTTTCAGAGAGTTTACGACTAGGCTAATAGTTAGTCATCCCATTTCAAATAATCTTCAATTGTTGAAATGAATAATGAAATAATTACTCGAATCTAAATATTGAGGGCTTGAGCGTATTGAAGTTTAATAATATTCTGGTCAATTATTCATTTGTTAGGGCGGCATTGTCGACCAGATTTATTTATAAAATGCAGCATGGCCTCTGATGTTTTTTTTTGCCGAATTGCGATCAGTTTTGCCGACAATATCATGGCAACACTGATGCGTAGGTAGAAATGAAAAGCGCCCGAGAAAGGATATACCCTCGGTTGGGGGGAGACGTCCCCTTCGGTGCACACCCATATCTGGGGCACGATCGCTGAGAAAAAAACGACGCTTTCCGCGTACTTGCCCGATGGGAGGGCCCGATATTGAGCAACGCCCGGTGTATGGGGCGGCCATGTTTTCACACCTGTCTCTCGCCGGAAAATCCACAGGGGGTTTGTGTACGGATGGCGAATAGGCTTAGTTGGCTGTGACTTATTTTCGTTCCGATATTGAGAGGAAGTTATCTATCGATCGACTTTCATTGTTGTCTGAAATTTATGAAATTGTGTGTCTCCAAACATTCCACCGCTGGCTAAGATGTTCCTCGAACATTATAGGTTTCTCTTTGATCTTGTCAGAAGATAAAGAAGAAGCCAATGTAAGCCTCAAAATTCCATTTCAGCTTATACTTTTTCAATAATCAGAAATCCATGTGGTAAAATTCGCAAAGGAGTAGATAGAAAGCGTATCAACAAAAGAGCACATGGCGTAGGAAAGGATTGCTTCGATATTGCCTATAGTCAACCTTGCCAAACACCTTTTTCCAGTTTCTAGTAATATTTCATCTTCGAACAGAAAAATTCAACAGAAAATAAAATGTATTTTTTTTTGTTTTCGTGGATATAATCAAATTAAGCCGTTCCGTATGCGATAAATGAAAAAAAATTTTCGATTGAGAAAGAAAATCACCACATAAAAGCGAGCATGCTGACAGATGAATGAATACTGGCGCTCTAAAATTCGTGGATAACATTCGATAAACGTAGGAAAATGGAAAACAACAGTCAATAAATCCATCCATTTCTGAATGAATAGTTCCAACCGACAGATGGCATCCCACAATACGTAGACACGAGGTCTCCTTGATTTCGTTTATAATCTTTCTTGAAGCAACGCGATATGAATATTTCCATGATGTATGTGTGTGGCCTTTTATGATGGTGTAAAAGAGTTCAGAGGTGGAAAGGTTGAAATTGATTAAATAGAATATGAATAAATTCAACTAATAACTCTGGTGAGAGCTCTCATATTTAAAAAGATATCAATGTCCAACTAATTGATTTTTTTATCATAAAATGTGGAAATAATGATTGCTATGATGCTTCCGTTTCGATATCGTCAATCAATAAATTGTGAATGAAGTTATAAAAAGCATGAATATTCTATGGAAATTACTCGGGAAATTAAAGAAATTATTTATATAACTTAGGCGATTGTTTCACGTTTGTAGCCATATTTCACTCAACAAATTATTCTATTCAAAATGTTGAAATTATTAATTTGAACTTAAAAATTCAGGTGAAAAATCGAAACTATCAATGAAAAGTCATGAATTCAGTTAATGTGTATTCAAAAAAAAATCTTACAAGGGAGGTTAAAATGAGGATTCGGAGGGAAGGTTCTGATGAAGGAACAAAATAATTAAATTGGACTCGATTTAATATAACAATCTCCAGATGACGATTCCTAATTTGTTATACCTTGTGACACAGGAGACATGTAGCAGCTCGTATTGTAGCTTTTTTATTTGAGATGGATTTTTTTTAACCTGACCTTTTTTTTGACCTAACGACAATTTTCATCAACCACCTGTCTGGCCGGAAGTATCCCCAACCCGTTTGTTTCATATGTCACTTTGTACATAATATTTCCCATCACATCGTGTGTCACATTTTTTTTTCTTTTCCAACTATATAGGCAAAATAGTATTGACAATAAACAATATCAATTTTCAAGACAATGTTGTTGTGAAATATTGTCTGTAAGTTCTTCGAGGAGGTGGTATATTCATTTTTCAGCTTTTAATTTTCTCTCCTCGTTTCTAAAAAAATCTGTCCTTACTACAAATATATTGCAATAATTTTTAATAACTTCTACTCTATTTTTTAAAAACGAAGAGAGAAAATCCCATTAAAAGCTGGAAAATGAATGTTTTTGTGATATGGCAAAAATAAAGTAGCCTCAGTTTTCTGAATACGTTCGTTTTTTTCAAGAAGTAATTGATGACCTGCAGGGATGCCTCAGGATATTGGAAAATCTATAATAATATCGGCGTAATATGGTCAAATAATAGAGTATTCTGAAGCAAATAAGATACAACGGGTGACATTTGGAAAAAGAGAGTTGGGTTACTTCCAGTAAAACAGGTGGGTGGAAAAGAAATTCTTAATGTTCGAAGAAATCGCCTTCATCGATTGCATATATGCTGTGAATTTAAGGCTGCTACATGTCTCCTGTGTCACCCAGTAAAATTCCTCATGAATTCATTGGTTGGGAATTGGGAACGAGAAATTCATCGTCTCGAAAATTGAAAAAAGGGAAACATTTAAATAAGACATTGATGATATTGAATCTTGTTGAAATTCGATATGACATAACATATTCGCGAAAAAGATGAAAACCCAAATTTAAATTTCACTTCTATGAGTCCTATCTCAAGTGCATGTTAGATAGGATTGACGTACTTTAATTACGCTGTTTGTTATAACGCAACCTCTTCAGCTTCGCATCGAATTCCAAACTCGTTGAAACACCCTGTATGGTACAGAGGGACCTACAGGTGCCGACGGAGCGACGTGTCCCCATACGGAGCCCTAGAGACACATCACAATGGGCATCGGGCTCTCGAATCGTACACGTTCGAACAAAACAAAACCTATCGCTAATGCACTCGAATGCAAGGGTGTGAAAAAAAATTGGCAGACAAAGGGCCAGAGCAGGATGGAGAGAGAAGTTCTTCGGCGAGCTCCATGGAAGAGGGTATTGCCGGAGCTGAACGTGAACGACTACTCATCAAAAACCAAATGATTGTATGTAGGCGCGAAGAATGGGCAGGACCGGCCCGGTTTTTTTTCACGTGCACGAACATTGCCTTCCCGTCCGATCTCTCGGTACTGAGGATCTTAAATCATTCGCGATATGAAATGCCGTACCTACTCATCGAGCTTATTGATGAATAATGGTGGATTTATGCAAAATTCGTACGGTCTCAGTCATATATTTAAGCATAACTAGAAATTGAAATATGGCATTTAAGTACACGAGAGCATAAGCGCAACCAGCTAGGCAGGGTATGTACAGGGTTTTCCCGTGTATTTTCGCACCCTACCCTTAGGAATTGTTCGAAAAAAATTATAATATATAAATATATATAAATTATATAAATTATATAAATTTACATCTAACGTAGGTGAACAACAGAAATGGCACCAGGTCCTGTCATTACCGATGGGTAACTATAATATATACATTTCTTAAAATATCCCTAAGCTCATATTAAGAAAACGGATGAATGAAATCCCATCCCATATATTTCTTGAATCAGAAGGAATTGCACTTTTTAGATGAGAAATAATATACGAGGTCTTCCATTGAGAAAAAATGACAACATGTCAGAATATGACAATTGGCAAATCAATTTTGAGTTTTTGACAGGAAATTCTGATGGTTCAGATAAAAGTATTAAACTTTTGTATATTCATCAATTTTTGATAACTTTCGGAATAATTCCTTTCTATTAAAACTGTATAATAACTATATAATAACTAATTCTATTATGTATTATCGTTTCCACCATGAGATTACCCACAATCAATAACTCACATGCAATTAATTTCATATAAAATAATAGAAGTTTGAGGAATCATTTTCTGTTGTGAATTTATTAGGTACCTATTGTGATTTTTATGCTCTCATAATAACTTTTATATGGATATTCAAATTAAATTATCGTCGATTATCAAGAGTCCGTCTCTGCGGAAGAGTCTTACTTTTACGGGCCTCTTACCATCGTTGATGAAAGCAATACGCCATCTGGCCATATTATTTTTCACACATTACGAACGGCTGAACACAATCGAAAACCCGTCCGGGGCGATAATAAAAAAATTACAAAAGTGTTTTAGAACCTTATACGCGACAAGTTAATTGAAAGTGGTGCATAATGCTCCGTGAAAAAAGGAAAAATAAAGGGACCCTTGGGTGCCCAGGTCAACGCTTGCATCATGCAGGAATTCTCGGGTCAAATCGAATGAGAAAGACATCGATCAATCATTGACGTGAAATGATTTGTTATATATGGAATAGTTATTTCCTACGACCGCCTCGGAAAGTAGCACACATACTAATACGTATATTGACGTCAGTGTGAAAAGTGTTTATAGAAAACTGATCCGTCACTGTCATCTTATTTTTCGTTCTCCATTGCCATCTGACCTGTCTTGACAGCATACGATAGATTCTACTGCAAGAATTCATTTGATCAAAGGAGAAAGTATCAACTAAAACTTATATTCATTCTGGATGAAAAGGAATTGTGAATCTCAGTAGAGTAAATCGGGTACGATTGAAACAATTTTCAGTCTGGATCCATTTTCTATATTACCCCGAACCATATTTCAGTGGGAAAAATTCAGTGATAAACCTTATGATCTTGTTGATGAAATAAGACCACTCAGACGCAACAATCATCGACATCAAGAATGAAAAGACATCTAGAAACATCACAGTTTCAAACATCATGGTACTAACGTACCCACCATAGAGACAATTGTAACATAATTAAATAAAAATACTCATTGTTTCAAACCAAAGTCAAGAGGAACTTACATTCCAATCTCATAACAAAAAGAACTTATGAATTCAAGATAATGCCTATGAAAGAAAATACATATTTGAATATTATTCAGATTCTGATGCCTCATCGCAACTTCTGCAGAAGAAATTCAACTCTCATAGGTGCAAATTTTCATGGGCCCATCGTTTGCAGTCATGGCACTATATCTATCATAAATACCACTTATACAAAGTTTAGTCTCATCGACATCTGATGCAGAAATTCCATCGTTGGAACTATTGTCATTGAGTTTCTTTTCCTTCTTACGTTCGGAACTGTCATGGAAAATCTTCTTCTTCATACTTCAATTTTTTGTTCCCTGCTATATTGCTCCTCTGGCTACAAATATTCTTCTGGTATATCTGTCAATACAAGGGTATTCTTCTTTCGTCTTCCAGTATGCTTTTTTTCAGTTTGGACGGATGATTTCCAATAATCCTAAACTCTTCATTAAGCATGGAAATTCAGCCTCTTAGTCATTCGCGATAACCCTGTTATGTGGTTTATATCCAACTGTTTGTGTGTCACCAGATTTAATTTTTTTGATTGCGTGGCAGATTTTGAAGTCTCCAGCTACCTTCATTCAGCACCTCTCAATAAATATTCTGGAGAGCCCCTAATCATTGTTCTTACCCTTCGGCGTGGCGTATTTGCATGTCAGGATACAAGTATTGAAAATCATCGATAAAACAATGGAATATCAAAGCGGGTAACACGTTCGCCCTCTTTTTTTTCATATCTTGTTGTGAATAACAAGTATGAGATAACCCATCTACAAATTTTTAACTCGAATTCATTCCAAGTTGATATCCAATCTACTTATGAGGAATGTTTTAATTGTACCCGATTTCCGCTACTCTACTCATCCATTTGGATTTTTCTTCCAATTTTCGTTCGTGAGACACCCTGTATACTGTGGGACTAAAGTGACTTGATCCCTGGAATAATGCCATCTGGCGGAGCCCTTGCGGGATTAAATGGGTCACGTTTGTGGTGATAGAGAATTCTGTGTGGAACGCACTATTTATTTTTATGCTCGATTCTATGTTTGAGGAAACAGTGAAAGAATAATTTCGATTCAAGATATTTGATATTCTTGAAAGTGTGAATCAATTCGATAAGTTTCCACCTCTCAGAGCTTGTCAGTTTCATTCTTCATTAACCATTTTTTTTACCAAGATATACTAGACAGGTTCACAGATTACTATAGAAATAGAGTTTATCGAGGCCAAATATTATGTAGAATATCTAGCTGAGTGATTAATTTTTCTTATGAAGGATGAAACCAAACAAAATTAAAATGGTGCGACAAATGGAAAGTATATATCTAATGTTTGCAGGGTATAGGATCTCGAGAAATTTTCAGGTGTGCGATGTAAAAACGCCCCAATGATCAGGTGTGGCATATGGATGCCAATTATCGCTTGATATATTTGTGTCAATTAATACCCGGTAAAATCAAAACGGCGATGAGTTAGGCGAAGCGTGAACGTGGACCAAGCGATAAAATCATTTTCGTTCCCTCTACTGTGAAAACAGACACTTTGAATCAGGGCTGACAATTTCTTATTTGGAAACACTCCGCATGATGACATCGTTAATATTTTACCGGGCGTTCGGGAATATCGGATTTCATGTTTTATATAAAATTTGTCGCCTCACGTTCGTTGATGCAGAAAACTGCAACTAAACAGCCGTCCCGCCAGTGGCACATTGTTAGAGGTGGGTACATTGGACAACTATGAGCTTAATAATAATTTATTTCGAAACGATTCTTGATCGTAAAGAGGCCATTATGCCCGTTTGACCAAAATTATTAGTTATGAACATATTTTTTATTGTATTTTATTTACATACACTTTGACAAATAACACATCAGCTTCCTCTTTTTCACAACGCAATACAAAGGGTATACAACAAATAGATCATCACTTACAGAGTAGGTGAGGTATGAAGAGGAAGGTGACTTACAGATTTTCAAGTCTTTGGGGCAGGAAAAATTGTGGACAAACATTACCCAAAACTCTTATACATCTGATCGAGAGATGGATAGGCCTTTGTTAGGGAATCATGAATTTCCGCACCCTCATAATCAGAAAAAAAAATTATATGCGGCCTTTATTCATTATTATGTTTTGTATCATAATGTTCGTTGATATAATTCCCACTATTACCATGTCTTCGACATTGAAGATAATTTTCCTGGTTAATAAAAACTGTAAGTTACCTTCCTCCTTGAATGATATACAGAGTACTATTTGAAATTTAGGAAACCAATCGAAATTCTCGTGAAAATTTTCCACTATTGTAGTGGGTATGCCTTAAACCACCATGCCGGAGCCACCACTGGCTATCTCATGTTACATGTTCATATTCCTAAAAAAATAACATGCTGTGAACATAATGTCGAAATCTTTAGACGTTGTTTTCGATGCCTGAATCCAGCGAAGGGTAAGGAAATCGCTGCGAATTTCGGAAGTCAAAACTGGCGTGAAGAATGATATAATCTGCATGGAAAGCGAAATTTGATGAGAGCATTCAAAAACAAAAAGTAAAGAGTAGTGGGGCTGAGGGAGTCCTTCAAGACCTTTTCACAGAGTTCGAGAAATAGTGAAGTGTATTCACATTTCAGAAAGTGTACTTGCGGCTTCATATTCGTTTATGAGTGCATCATCGAACCTATTCTGTGAAGTGTGTTGATTTTTACTATTCCTCGAAAGGAAATAATAATGGCTGATAGCATTTTGAAGATGAAATACTACTCCGTCAGGATGTGATTTTGATCAGGTAGAATTTTACAAATAAACACTATTGTTTTGTATTGACATAAAAATAAGATGAGATATAGAGAAGAATCATTTCATAATTCATCTCTATAAACTATGTTGAATGATACACGAAGTTTTTCATACCACATCACATTGAATTTCTCTTCAAACCATACAGTCGCCGACTATGAAATCTTTTATAGAGAAAAGAAAGTAAATATGATTCGAAGAACTATATTATAAAAATCTTTGATGAGACACATGAGTCGGTATGGGTAATAGTTTCCTAATCAGACTTTGAAAATTTTTGTAGGTACATTTGTGATTCCATTCAGTTTATTATTTTGTTCATTATAGGAACTAGTTCTTGTTGAAATTCAAAAGCTTTAGTGTTGAATCCCATGAAGCTAACGTACATTCATTAAATTAGTGCTTAGTCAAGAATTTTCATACTTATATTGGCAAAGGAAATTCAAGTATGTTGGAATAAGTGGGTTCCAGTTCTGGTTCAAGCGGAGTAATATTCGCAATATTTCAAGACGATTTTTTTTATCGACTCAAATTTCAATTCATTATACGCCGTACAAATTTGTTTGTCGTTCCTCGTACTCCAAAAAATTTTTATGCCAAAACAGCGTCTTATAAAACTTGTATCCTGATATAATTTCTTTCATATTCTATTTTGATAGTAATCAATTTGCTAGTTCTATTTCCCGCAGGAATACCACAATAAGGTTTTGATAGATTCTCTCGTCTTTTCTCTTTAGGTTCTGTGAGTATACATTCCTGAAGATATTTTTCAATTTTACATCAGCTGTTCTTTCAGTCGGTATATTTCACTCAGTTTTTCCGGAGTTCTACACGCACAGGGATGATATTTAGGTATTCACATCATGATTTCAAACATGGTCGGTATATGCTTGCTGTGAAAATAGTATGGAAAATAGTATGGATGACTGCAAGCCAAATGATCTCTGTATATTTGGTTTTCTAAATGATGTCAAATAAGAGACTGCAGCTTTAGTAGCAAAACATTGTCTTCAACATTATCGGAACCCAATCTGTTGTCAAGTTTTATACTCACATTAAAACTGCAATAAAAACTATTATGAATCTTAATTTCAATCTGAAGAATAGTGAGAACAATCGTATTTCATTATTACATGATTGTTTGAAAATCAAATAGAAATCAAGGTTATGACAGTCTATATAGCTCTCCATTATCTCAGAGATCGAAATCTGTATTCTATATTATCGGCTTTCGAGCACCAGAGTATACCTTATTGCTTTGTCAATCGGCGTATGATTGAATCCATCATATCACCTCTACGAATTCACGTTGTCTTCATTGGGATTGATAGCTTGGTAGCGTGATTGAATTCGAAACGCATTCAATATATAGAGTGTCCCAATTCAATTCAGAAATATGGGATCTACACTTGATGCATCACTTTTGTTCAGTCATTTGGGATTTAATGATATTCTCAACGTTTTGAAACAGCTTGTTCTTCGGTAACGTTTCAATAGTGCTTCTATTCACGAAGTTCTTTCAGCAACTTTCACAATCTAAAATTGCTTGGAAATCTACCATCCTTATCTTGAACGAGAGCTGTTTCTGAGCCATAATATACAGGCGTGTATTATGTATTACGTATACCATAGATTCCTCATACCAAAATACGAATATTCAACCTAACCTACCTCTATACCAAAATGCTCTGGTAAGCACCTTTCTTGATTTTAGCAATATTCTTGTCTGATATCACTCAAAAATTTCATAGGTACACTGAGATAATTTGTATCAATGAAAAACATGAGACACCATTTTGATCGATATACAGAGTGATACATATTTTGAATACGCGATTGATCAGATTTAAATATTTTTTTCACTCCACACTCACGAAAAATTGCACGTTATTTCACAAAATTATTGGTTCATTGCGTATGAAATTTTATATTATGAAAAATATTGAGATACTGAAGAAAATCTGAAAAATCAACTCCAACGCCTTATAGTAGCTTTTGTTATATACTGGTGAGTTTGGTTCCAGAAATTTCATCGAATCCCATCGGTAAATATAGACACACCGTATATTGGCAACCAACTGTTGCATGTTCCATTGGTTGACACAATTCGCAGTTTGAATGTGCAACATGCCGTATAGAGTCTGTCTATCGATTAGCAGATCGCTTCATTATATAGTCAAAGTACGTATAGTCAAGAATCCTTGATACTATCTACTAGACAGCATGAAACGGTCTCTCAAAACGATTGAATGTTTCAGAGGCACAGTATAGATGAGCCCATTTCCAACAATGATGTCAGGCAACTTCCACAAGAAATTGAATTTATCTATAGAAAGTAGATTCATGTTCAAGTTGGATCCAGGGGAGTAAGGAAAAACTCTCAGTCGAATAAATGAAATAATTATATTCCTCTCTCATTACTTATTACTTTTTTATATTGAGAATTATATGAACAATTTAGAATGTAACTGACGATGATGTAAAGTAGCCTGAGTTTCTGTGATTGACACGGATTGAATTCTAAAGTACTGGTCATAGATATATCGAGTTTCAGGTAAAATTTAGTGTTCCGTCGTTATAATCGATTTTTTTGAGAATTACCTTCAAAATATACTAAATTACAATTCTTCAGCAAGCTTTCGACAATTTAACAGTCAATCAAGCAGATTGAGATACGAGATGATATTACTATTTCTTTATATAATTATAATAGAATATGGAATAAATGATAAGAATTTATCAGTATGAGACAGGAGTTTCGAGAAAGAATGGGAATAGGAATGAATGCTAAGAGAAATTTTGGAATCCTGAAGGTTTGTAATTTTGGAAACAAACAGCAGTCTTTTTATGAACCAGCATTCCAGTGCACAACTTGAACAAATCAAATATGTATATAACATTGATTCTGCAGTTTTTCCTATAGCCTTACCATACATCGTTTTTTTGACATATAACATATGAAATCAGCTTCTCAATGCGCGTTATGTAATGAATAGACATTTGAAACTTTTATGATTGAAAAAAATGGGTACGGAATATAACATGGGCAGTTGGCATACGTCGACGTCAGTCGACATTTTGTAATATCAATATTATTCATATAAAGAATCATGTTTGAATCAACTCAATATATTTTTCATATTTCGTTTCTATAATCACACACGATTGCATATCATAATATCTTGCATGATGACACGCTGATTTTATTTTCTTGGCATTGGTATTACTGTAATGGCAGTAATTCGAGTTTTCAAGATTTTCAGAAGTTTTTCAGATTAGTGTAACTATGTGAACATGGCAATCTTAAATTGAACATTTGATCTAATTGATAGCGGCAAGTTCTCGAAGTCCTGTTAGAACACTTTCGTATCTTTTACGAGACTGTCGTAAATGACCGAATACACCATCATAGTATTTATTGTTTATGTACGAAACTCACTTGTTCAGCATCACAGCACTACGTTCTAAAATAACGTAATTCAGTATCATAAGCACAAAGAGTACCGCATTTTTTCATAACCATTTGGGATAATTTCCTGGAAAAAATCAATGTAAAAAAGTGTGTTTTTAGTCAAAACTGATGTTAAATATGAAAAATAATTTATGATACACGTTTTCTCTCATTATATCATCTATAATAATCATCTCATTTATAGAATCAATAACATTCGACGAAGATGTATGAAAAAAAAATTGTCGTTATAAAATTCCTCACCGAAATTTTAAAACCACTCGGTCGATCATCATTCTCCGATCTAAATGAAACCTGAAACTAATCTTGTCTGTCACTCTAAAATATCTTGCGGGATTTTCGCTTCGAAAAAAGTCGAGTGTTCCAGTAAAGGGTGGGACGACGGGTGTTTATGTTACGAAATTTATTTGGGAACGGTGGCAAGCATGTGGTAAACGAAAGAATGAAAGACAAATAATCAAGTGTTACTGAGTTTATTGAATTTATTATACACAACCATGGCGAAGTTTTGTGCCACCCAGTAGATTTATCACTCTATAAATTGATTGATCTTTTTTTGAATTATTAGTTGCACTATATATTTTCTCTACATTTACTTGCGAGCAAAGCATGCGAACCTTTGAATACGAAGAGGGAAGAATACGAGTTTTATATACGAGTTGCTGAAAATGCTGCCCACACCAAAATTTGGCGACAAATATACAAGAATACAATTCACTCATCAACACAATCTATAGATCTCATATGCTATACTGTAACTCATATTGGAAAAAGGACTTTGAACAATGATATCTCATTCAGTTTCTAGTTAGTTGTCCGTTTTTTCGTTAATTGTCCTGAATCATAGTCTAGGTCTCAAAAATTAACTAGAGTGGTTAAACTTTCTCAAGAAAGATGAAGAATTTCTTCAAAAAAAATCTAAGGAATCCAAAACGCAGTGAAGATAATATTCCTAGATTATTTTGTTATTTGATGCTGAGATGATGGAAAGTTGAATTCTGAGAATGTCTTTGTGATACATGAAATTATGAAAGAATCAAATCATCAGTGATGATCTGTACTAGATAAATGCAGATTCTGAAGTGAATGCTTGTGGTCGTAGGACAATGAGTAAAGTTAGAGTACTCGATAGCTACGCCGCCTTATCTCTGCTTGATGCTTACAACTTTTGGAAGTGTTATAGATACAAAACAACAAATGCAGTATCTTAGTCATACCGCATTCGATTTGACTCATATAAATTAATGGGCCGTTGCGTTATCGCCTATTATTTGTTTAGTTATCATTCTGATATTATAATAGTATGTTATCTATTCCAATAAAATCGTTGTCCCAATAGATATTCTTCGTGTCCACAAATTCCATCATAGATAAAAATATGTTCGTATTAGACGATGATGATTATGAAAATGCTGAACCACCACATGCAATTCGATTAGTTCCGCAGTAACAATGATGGGGTGGGGGAGACCACTGGGTTAGGAATAATTCTTTCCAATCCTCTTCTAATCGATATACAGGGTGTGCCAAAGTTCGATGCAAAGGTCAATGGAGGTGGACTCATTTAGAGTCTCTTGAACCCATATAATAAGTCTATGCTTGAACCGAACATACCACAGTACGAAGTCTCAACATTTTCAAGTTATTCGAAAATGTCGTTTTATTTTGAAATATCACATCTCAGATTTCCACACTGATAATCATTCATTCCAAGAGAGTGTATATGTTGATACAGAAAACAGCCAGAATGACACGTATACGCCTATTTAGAAGGCATAAACCATTGATATTTCATGAGTATTCTAACTTCTGGAAAAACTTTGTGTCTTGAATGATATTTTATCAAAAACGTGAACTATTATTATCATTCGATTAAATTTGCCAATACTCACATTATAGAGTGAATATTTTTTTTCTCATCTTTGACTCTTTTAAATAAATAATATTCAATTTTCCACCGATTTCTCAACCCTACAAAAAAAAGTTTGGTGTTCCCATGCAAGAATAATTCTCTCGATATTTCAACTTCTTATTTTCGCTATTTTTCCGTACACGTGACCCCTTCGAATAATTTTGGCACGTCTGTGGGCTAGGCGTCTGCGAGTTCTACAAAAAAGGTCCTCTTCACTCTTTTCGTATCTCTTTTCGTTAGAAAGTCATTAACGTTACAAGTAGCTCACGTTCAAAGACCAGTAAATTATGATCTTATAATTCACTAGTGAATACTATAATGCTTGGGGAAACACATGTGTTGTGAATAATATTTGAAACAACAGTCGTGGACAAAAATGATTGACCAAGGTGTCATGTTCCATTGTCTTGTTATCAGGGTAGATATGTTAGAAATAGAGATTTTTATAGAAACACGATATTTTCGAATAACTTGGAAATGGTGAGCATTTGTACTGAGGTATGTTTTGCTTCATGTAATCCAAATGAGGTCCCTTCTATCCTCTGTTAGAGTTTGCATCGAACTTTCGAACACCCTATATAATAACATAAATTCGTACATGTACAGTCAATATCATCTGTCAAAATGAAAGTAAATAGATTATTTGGCAACCTGGTGGCGACATTGACTTCACTTCCTGAGATTAGTTCGTTTTCATTTCAATTTCTTGATTTGTTGGTGAAATATTGTCATATTCACAGATAATATCCAGATTATGGATCGGATTAAGTAATTTCAGCTGGATGATTGACTGGTGGCTGTGACGGTGATTTCAGGAGAATTCGATGAACTGACAGCTGCTGACTTTTCCCTACATTGACGAACGATTTGTCAACTTTTAATGAACACTGGGTGTTGCGCTTTTCGAACGATTCCGGAGCAATTCGATACGGGTACTTGGCTTCGGGCTCGAGGAGCATAACATTTTCGCAGCATTTTCAGGGACATTTCTGCTCCCGGCTACACTTTATCGAGAACTCGCAAGTAATAATCCGAAAGGCTTTTAATCACTCCCAAGGTGGTTTCGTTATTAATCGTTTATTAACGGCGTTATTTTGTGGATATATGAGAAATTAGACGGAGAGAAACGGCATCGGCGCAAAATCGATCGCGCTGGCTAATCGGATTTTAGGTTAGAACCAAAATGAGCGCAGCTCGGCGAATATTCTCGAGACGATCTTAGATTTGCACTTAACTGTGAGATGTATTGGTCAGGGGTAATTCTGAAATGGGAATTGATATAATCCAGTACAAAGTGTCAATTTTAGACTGACACTTTCTACTACACTATATCTTGGTCCATTTACCTTGAGACAGCATTTTGTCAAACGTTGACAGGTGAGGAAAATTTCTAGGTGAAATTCATTAATTTTTCCCAGGTTCAGTGCTTCTCAATTGAAACAACTTCGAACTTTCGCCTCAAAGTTGAACGGACCATTTGTACAGATATTTATTACTTCGCATCAAATAAAGAAAAACTGTACAGTTTGATAAAAGGGTGCGATTTCAAATTAAACAGAGAAATGTACCTATTCAGGTTTTTTACTCCAGTTTCACGGAAGAAGATTCTATCTTCTTTGATAGACAGGGTGTCGAAAGATCGAAAATAAAATGGATTTTTTTTGTCTTCTCGTAAATGTTCACCACTTGTTATTGTTTCATTTTTGATCGAGCAATCTGCTATTAAGCAATATCCCATGTTTTCTGAGACCCACCAAAACAAAAATATATTTTATCAATGTTGAAGTAATATTTTTTGTATTTTCTGATATTAAAAAGGCAGTAGAAAATGTAAATATTTTCTTATCGCAACTCCTACAAACAAATTCGATTATTTTATTGCCCAAAATAGGCGGCTATCGTTTATAAACTTGCTTCGAAAGGATGAATCATTTTGATAAAACGATAATAAGAATACTTCGACTGTAGTCACCTAATCGTTGCTGATGACGCCGTTTTATCTAGCTCTCTAAAATATTCAATTTTATCTTTCCTTTGTTTTACTATCAATACTTATAGGTGCATTGATATTGTTGATTATATGGGGCTCTGTTATAACGGTAACGCTAACGTAGATGATTGAATTTTTATTATTCCCAGACGAAACCTGCTGAAAGTGACAAGGAAATTGGAGAAAGTAATGTGAGTGACGTTTATAATATATCTAGATATGTTGCATTGATATATAATTTCAATGATTCCGTCGTTATTGAATTAGAAGGAAATATCAAATTACAAAAATAGAGACCAACCAAAAATAAAGGCCATCGTTCAAAATCATTATGGAGAATTAAAAAGATAGGGACACAAACCAAACGTTTGTTTTTTCCAATGGCTGTACTTTCTCACATACTTGAGTTATCATCCGTTTTCCTGTTCCAACCATATATGGGTCTACACTAAGTGTTTGGAAAGATACGACCAATTCTTATTGCAAATTCGTGCTATCTTCAGAATATGGCAGGACACCAATTCAATATACTTTGAATCTCGAATTCTCATAGATTTCATTCCCCCGCGGTTCATTCAATTTCCCCAAATGGAAGACCCTGTATATTTTTTGCTGAACACATCACCCATCATATATACTTCGTATTGTATAAAGCATTCGCTATACCTGGAGTCATCCGCGTTTTTTCTTTTTCCATGTTCAATTGAATTGCATTCGGTTATGTGTTCATCAAAATGAAGTTCCACACAAAAAAAAATGTATTCGTACTGCGATCATCTTCATTTATGTGAACTCTTTCATGATCGTCATGTTTATTCTCAATTTTTGTGTCATTTGCCGAGGTACCTCTTTCAGAACAATTTGAATATTCTAATCATCGTTGGAAAATACTAACAAAAGGAGTACCACAGTGTCCAAATTAGGAATTTTCTTTCGTCATTCTTGAATAATATTTGGAATAAGAAATCCAGTACCAAAGTAAACTTATGCTAGTCATTGGATTCTGGATGATCATGTACCTATCATATATATATATGGATATATATATATATATATATATATATATATATATATATATATTATATATATATATATATATTATATATATTATATATTATATATATATATATATATATATATATATATATATCCCTATATAATGTATAGTTTAGATGTATCCGAGGATGTACTTATAGGTCTGTTCCATCAATCGATAGCTTGAATTTTTTTGAATCAAAACTTTTGAATGTGATGAAATCAATCGGTATGAAAATCACTACGCCGTATATTTCGTGTTGTATGTTTTTTAATTCGTGCTCGCAGACAAAAGCCTTTATGCACTAGTTACTGCGGAGAGAGCACATTACACGAACATTTATCATATAAGCCCTGTTGGTCAACGTCCACACACCGTAAATCTTTCGAGAAAAATTGTTTTCTCTGAAATCACTCTGAAATCACTCCTGTAAGTCCTTCTGCATACACATACATCTAATAATATCAGTTTCGTTCATGGAAAAAATATCCCTGCAGATACGCACTACGGGAAAAAGAAGATACTCTGGTTCCAGACAATTTCCACATCCATTTCTGTTCCGATGGATCTTCTTCGATTTCCTGCAATTTCCACGTGATGTCCTGGTTCATGTTTTCCAAGTATTTCTCAATGCCTTGATGGAATATTTGTAATATGCGTAGTTGTATTTCCAAACTCCAGAATATGAGGGTGAACCTTACTGGAACAATCGTGTTACATAGGGTGATTTATCTTTATGAATGTAAAGATTCATTTAGTGGGTTGCCTCCACCAAATGAAGTGTGAACCATGCGAAATCATCAAAAATAAAATTACAAAGGAAAGGAAAAGTACAATCTAATTATTAGGCAATACACGGGAAATAGAAATTCGCCTGAACACTATCGATTGACTTACTAAAATAATACTTCACAATCGAAGTTATAATAATTGGCCCGACAACTCAACCGGAACTGGAGGTCATCGCTTCTCATCGCCTCTCGAGCACCAATGATGTTGCCAGTTCTTCTCTTCGACAGTTCTTTCACTCTAACAACGTTCACACAAATGACAATACGAGAAGGTATTGAACGAGGGTAATCATATGATATTGGAAGAAGTAATTGATTTTATTAGAATTCCATGGTGAATTTGTTCGTTATCGCACACTACTTTCAGGAATGAAATTGTCAATAATGTGTACTTCATGTTAGAATGATGATTTCTTCAAATATATAGTGGGCCACAGCTTGGATATTTGATAAACTCGCCCTTGGCAACACTTTGTACAACCAAAAATGCTTTTTGTTAACTAATGATCATCGTTATGTATTGAAATGCTTATTTTTCGACGTCACAGGTTTGGAATAGATACCTCACTCTACAATGAAAACTATGTACATTCGAAGAGATGCATCTTCCATCAATCGGAAGCTGTTGGAAGAGAATGTGTGAGGTTGATTGTTTGAGCGTTGATTGATGTAGGTTTGATTCGTCTACCAGCGTTTCATTGTTATTCTGAATTGTCTTACGAATTCTGTGAATTACTGCTGGGTTTTGGAAATCGGGATCAAAAGGATTGTTCGTGATTGGCCATAGCTATATGATGTATGAACAAGAGAAATTCCTCTTTGTGTACCTGGCCTCTTCATTTGATTCGCTCGCATCATGGCATCAGGTCTGCAAATGGAAGGCCAAACACGGGTACATAGCTTCGCTGACGTTCGGCCAATCGCGATATGGAAACAAGGAAATCAGAATTTCTGTATGAACATTTATTCTCGACGATAAGGAAATGAGCGTTCGATATTATCTGATCTGCAATTTCAATTCGATCTGATCAAGGATCATCAAGATAATTATGCCATCGAAAATCTTATCAGATAAACTATGATAATGTGAATTATTTTTGAAAGGAAAAATTGGGGACTAGGAGTCTCTTATCCTTGTTTACCCGACATTTCGTTGTACTCTTAGAAATGATAATAGATCAAGGATGCAAGATTTGATAAGAGATCAAAGTCGGTTGCAAATAAAAGAAACGATACGCTCGTTCATGGCATCTGAAAATATCCTGGATATTTTGATTCTTGTTATCCATTCTAAAAAACATTTGAAGTTTCTCAATGATCTCGAAGTTTTCGTGGAAAAAAGGACAGTAATATGCTTTTCGTATTTTCCTCTCAATACACGGATTCATCGAATGACACCATATATACACTTGTTCAGATAAGAGAACTTTATTTATTTTCCCCATTCTGCCTTTCCAGAAAAGGAGTACCATCTTATCAACTTGGAGGAAGGAATTTGAATAGAGACAATATTTACTTGCAAAAAATCTGTCATGGAAATATTCATGCAAACTTTTGATTTTTCACTTTATTTGATTGCAAATTTTGTGGATATTGGCATTCGCAGTGCCCTCACAGTCTCTCTGTAATGATCAGCTACTTTTCGAAACTTGCATTTTCAACTCTAAATTAGGAAACTTATCAATAGAAACAATTATTATTATTGTTATTATTATTATTTTTCAATTGAATTCGCAATTGCAGTGGGAAAAATATAAAATATTAAACTTTTGTATTCATTATAATTTGATATCTTTCGAAATAAACCTTATACTCGTTTTTTCAGGTGAGGCCAAAATTATGCGGGATAATTTTGAACGTTCATGTGCCAGATCCTGCCAATTCACTCATATTATCCCAGCTTTTTAGTAAAAGTTATTTTTCTTCACCATACTCTTATACAAAAACTATCAATTCACCCACGCGCTTTAAATATATCAATGTAAAATATCCATATTTTACCCTTGTCATGTTCACTTTTTCCGAACTAGGCCTGCAAGAAAATTCTTTCATGCAGTTATTCAACAATCACACTGCATTTTGTTGAAAAAAACATACCAGATGAAGATAAGTTTCTTGGACATTTAACAAAACGCTTCAAGTCGACCGAAAAATAATCATCGAATTGATAAATATGAGCACGTTGCTGTGAATTGGCGTATCTTAACGACATCGATGCGATATTTCCGCTGATACGAGTCGAACAGGAGAGGATATCTGAGAAACGCACGTGACCACTATTACGTTTATCTAGAAAATTTCTGATGTAGCCTCTAAAAGGACTCTTCGGGGGATTGCGCTAACGACTCCGGAACGAAACTGCTGCCAAGTCGAATGCCGGCCACCTCGTCAGAACGTGTCCCAGATTTCTGAGATAAGAGCACCGATTTTTCGTTGCGAATGCCATTCGAATGCAGAAGAGATTCACCAACCGCAGTTGAATCACCTGACACGTTATCATTGATGGCCCATTCATACTATAAAGTAGCTAAGAAGTATAGGACTATAGCAAATTTCAACAGCAAATCAAAACCACGCGCGGGGTCTCATGTCGATGAACAACATTTTCGTGTAAAATCAACATAGAAGCAGCGTAGGGATGAAAACACTTTCATTTAGATCGAATTTCAAGAACATACATTATACTCAAATATTTCTGTGCGTTATAAAAATAATGTCTGCCAAATCCGCTTATTAAGATATGGTAAGAAATCTTACAAAATTTCATTTTTGGCGTCTCTATGAAGATGTTTTTCATATGTATCTATTGTTGCAAATAATATGTGGTTTGGATTTTGAATTTCAGTTCTTAGCTCACAGTGATGAACTGGATGTTGAAATTTGATCTCAATTGAACGAACTAGTCTTCAGAAATCTTAAGACGAATTGTGTGGATATCGTCGAAATTTAAATGATTACATATCATTTCTCTTTGTCGAAAGTGTACTTTTACAACGATCTTCACGTTAATCCAGTTACCCATAATAGTTTCTATTTTTAGTCAGGATTTATTATGTTAGTTTCAGGAGAGATATAGGTAACAGACGTAAACATACATTCCGCCTCATCGATATCCATCGAAACAGTGCAAACAAGTATTTGATAGTTGTCGGTAATGCTTTCTTTCTCTTGGCGATTTCCATAAGGTCCTCAAATCGAATAGTTTATTAAGAAAGCATTCTCATCACACCAGGAGTCTATTTTGTCAGAATTTTGCCGCTTTGTAGTTTTCATGTTAACTTGTTTCCATGTCTAAATATTCTTTTCTCCTTCTCCTACTCGTAACTGCTGTCATCGTATTCATGGAAATATATCCAGTTAATTGATTCATTCGAGATTTTGTGAGCTCAAAATGGAATTCGCCTTTCGTCAACATTTTTGTGGTTACCAATGTATTCATTCCTTTATTATTCCTTGATGCATTAGATGTAATGATTGCTACTGCGGTTAGTATGAAATAATCTCTTTAACAGCCATTTGAAATGAGTGGTTCGAAAGAGAAACTGAATAAAACCGTTCAGATGATTACACTAGCATGATGAGAAAAAGCTGTTGATTAATTTGAGGACTATATGGTTCAACAGGTTTGTGATTGTGAACTGATGTGTCTCAATCACTATGATGTTCTGATAAAATAGCAATTCTCGGATAAATGCAATCAACATGCTCAATTTATCAAGAATGGAAAAAACGTTTCTATTTCAAGTATTGGCGAATGCGCAAGAATGCTGAATCTTTTTGATTTTCACCTTATTTGTTGTAAAAAAATCGTAACTTCTTTGAGTTCTCTTCGAAACACGTGTGTGGTTTTCAGCCTAAAGCATTGATGATGGCGACAGTCGGAAGCATTGTATACAAATCTTATGCAAGACACGAAATTACCATTTTCTTCCACAG
Source organism: Gastrophysa polygoni (assembly GCA_963576655.1). NCBI lineage: Eukaryota > Metazoa > Arthropoda > Insecta > Coleoptera > Chrysomelidae > Gastrophysa > Gastrophysa polygoni. The sequence goes on from OY755087.1 coordinate 17,535,274, forward strand.
AATATGAAAACTTTCTTCTATTTCTTGAAATTGAGTATGAATCTAGACGTCATCTCTCGTGAGCGTATATAATGATATTTTAAACATATATTACCTCATTTCATATCTTACTTCAGATGCTCTTTTGTGAAGGTATTACTGAAGAATATATGCCCTCAGTTATATCCATCGTCGAAATGTACTTGTTAAAAACTTCTAGAGTTGCAAAGTATATTCATTATTCGTAAATCCTTCCTACATATTCACGATTGCTTTGAATCTCTCACAGAAATAAGGATAAAGGTACCTATAAGAGCTCTAGTTCCGCTGACTGTATCGTTCTTATATCACATACAACAGGGTGTCTCTCATTCCATATTATATGAAAAGTTGAAATTCAAGAGATTCTGATAGGGTTTGTTATATGAATGTTACAGACAATGTGATTAGATAGCGATTATTCAATAGGGCTAGATATAATTTCTATTGACTATAAATGGGATGAATAGTTTGATGAATTAGTTATTTTCTCTTAATATTATTCATAATTCATAGGTGGAATTGGTTGAAGTGTCAAAACCAAAGTAAAACGAGTGATATTGCCCAATAGGCCTCCCTCTTCCGAATTTCTTTAAGAAAATAAAAGCGCCTGTTTTACAAATTTATAAATAAAATGAATGTTGCCTTCTATTGGATGAAAACGCAAAGTTTAGTTTCAAGACGATTTTTATGCAAGAGCAACTTGAGATACAACTTTATATCCGAGTTTATATCCATCGACTTTGTCAATAAGTTCATCAACTTAACGTATCTATGGAATGTATAACAAATTGAAAATTATTGTTTTATTAGTTTCCAGAGTCCTTCTAGATGTTTTATAAAATAGCTAGTTTATTTGATTAATTCTGCCTCATTGATCATTTTATCTAGTTAGTGTGTATATACTGTATATTATATAAAATGTCTATATATAGTATGAGTATAATATCCAGTTCAATTATTCTGGCTGTAACATATTAAGACTGAAAACCCTCGCGAAAACCTATCTAAATTATTCCAGGAATCAGTCAAAGACTAGCTGCTGCCATCTAAAATCTTTATAGTCCTTATATCTATATATCTATATAGTCCTTATATCAATTTTTGCTTTGTCACAATTCTGGTATAAATTGAAACGGATATTCTCCATGCCTATATATATATATGGATAAGAAATTTTCTTCGTGTTCTCAGCTCCGGAATAACCTCCCGAAATATTCGAACGCCTTTTTGAGACATTCATTTCAACAGGCTTTTCCTGCCCCATATTGAAAAACGCACATTCCCAGTCCCCTTTTTACGAGGGTCGATCATAAATGACTTACTCTAATAAATTGGTGAAGATATGTTATGTCAACAAGGAATACTTTCGCTAGATTCATTCAATCAGCATGAAGTATTTATCATAATGAATCACATTAGACGAACGAATATAGCGATCAAGTTGTGATGGCCGAAGTTATTGTACAGTGTGGCCCATTGTGAGTTCCACCACCCTGAAATTTCTCATGCAGCAAGATCATAAATCGCAGTTCTCGATATTACCGAATATTTTTACTATTGATAATCGATCATCGACAATACATTATCGACTGTTTATGAACTAATTGCAACATCTCATCAGTATGGTATTATTATTATTTCGGAAACGCCTTTCTTTCATACTGGTGCGGTCATAAATAGTCCTTAAGTGCCAACTTACTTATTTTACTCTTACTATGTTATTATCTGTAAATGTACCATTCTTCATCCTATTCATTTCATCAGAGTTTGATAACGGCCCAAAAGTCGGTATCAGGATGGATATTTACGTTAACATATTGTATATTCATTTCATATATTCATTGTATGTATATTCAGAAAGTATTTGACGTAGTATTCATAGTGAGTACATCACCATGTACATATAGATTTCAGCTTTTTAAAATAAATTATCGAGTGAGACTCTTCAACATCCATTGCTGTTACTCATAATTCATCTGAAATAGGCTGGAATTTCAAATATACATATTTTGCTACTCATACACTTTTCACGGTTGTTGAGATATACATATAGTTATTTATTTCTTTAATCTTTATGGATAGCACAGAGTATATATTCACATACATTTCAATCATATATATGAGAAGCAACTTATCTAAACTTATTATAAATATACATATTATATACATATTATAAAACGGTCGCGGCTAGAAAATATTGTGACTTTAATAGCTAATGTGGGACTAAAATAATTATTAAACATTTTTTTGGTCAATTGCAAATATTCCAGTATCGAGATAAAATCGTAGTGGCTATATGCAGAGAAGCAGGAGGCGTTTTGAATACCAAACATGTTTCGATTATCGTTAACCACTAGATCGCGCTAATGAGACGTAGGTATACTGCTTTGTTTCCTCATCGGCCTGTTCTAATAGTACAAGTTCGAGATTGAGAAGAAAATATGATGATTACTTCAAAGTGTTTGTAGAAACGACAGATCAACGATCTGCCCCAAGATGTCACCGTTCAGAAGAATGCAATGATATTGGGTCCTGTTTAATTGATGTATATAGAACTAGGTGTTCAACCCGTTAATCTGAGTATATGTAATTGGTCAATCAACAACTCACATTTCTGTGTGTCAAAATGTCAGTGAAAAGTGTCAATTGACGAAACGTTCTATGGATATCCATATTTTTAAATTTATTTTCAGGTATCCAAGATTGAACGCATATTATTGACATCTTTAAGAACTGCCCTTACTGCTAATAGAAACGAGGATAGAGAATCCTAAAAAAAAATGAAATGAACGTGATCAAGACACCATTATTTTATTGTTTTATCTCAGTTGATATAGTCAGTCATTCTCTAAAGTTATCATTTCTGTTTCTGTAATTGATATCACTCAGATAATAGAATTGAGTAGATATTTGCTTAAATTCAACTCACACATTCCCTATTCGAAATTAAATACTAACGTCTCCTCGTATAAGTTGCTCGATTCTCAGGACAGAATCCGGCAATTTCCCGTATACATGTTCTCAGGAGAGCGTTATCCGCCTTTATGTTTTTCTTGGAATAATGAAGCTCATCCCCCAAGTAACTAGAAAGACCATTAAAAATCGATCTTTCTAGTTTTAAGTTGGAATGTCACATGCACTCGCCGCTCTCGCTGATATATGGCGTGTGTTTTGCCTCCGCGTGTATGAATCCTTCGATGAACTTTTCGAATAAACACGGCCACGATGCCTTCGGGAAAGCGTTCAGCATTTTCTTCGGCATTGTCGTTTTGTCGGCAGTTTGCTTTCAATTGCCGTTTTTGTCTTGGTCGGCGGTATTTCGCAGGATATCTCCTGGAATATTATGGAACGCTCATCATCTGAAAAATGCGAACAGATCAGATGTGTCTTCATTAAGGTTGCCACCTAATCCTCGGCCATATCTCCTAGATTCAAAATGCAAATTACAGTGATTATTTTTGATCCATGGGTAACAAAAAGTGATGTTTAAATTTCATCATTTTTCATATTCAAAATCATGTGGAAAAATACTGCTCTCGGTGATGAAAGTGATGATGTTTTTCGATATAGGAAAAGTCTGAACTCTTATAACTTTCAGAAAAAGTATATTGCATCTATCAGATATCCAGTACTAAGTATAAAGTGTTGAGAAGTCTGAAATATCTATTTCTTGCGAGATTGATACTTCGAAAGTGCGATATCAGAAATTAAAGCATTTAACTTGAGACAATACGAAATTCTATCCGTGTATCTATCGAATGGACCAACCGACTGTGAATCAATTGCCATGTATGATTTCACCATTTCTTATCCACAATAATATGATTATGAAGTATATTTTCCTCTCTGTCAGAGTAGATTAAATTTTAGCGCCACTTCAGGAAGGCTAACAAAAATGCGTCATGTGTGGTTGAATATAAATCTCTCCTCGCATTTACTGTACAGGGTGTTCCCCAGGAGCTTATTTCCACTAAAATAGTTTCTGTCTAAGCTTTGTGCGCGTTTTATTCTTGGAAAGTATTTTCAGTGGCCTGTCACATTATTTCCGTGCGATTAACATACCTATTACTACATTTTAAGAAATACATTTTGTCATCACAAAATGAAAATAATTCAAAACTGAATATAATGAAAGTGGAGAAAGGAATGAATATTCCATAAACGAAATAAATGATATTCAGTTAGTTACAACGAATCATAATGACCAAATAAATTTTGATCGTGACAATTTCTTCATTCAATTTTCGTTTAGCGAGAATGGACCATCATAAATCTATGTTCCAATCTTTCTGTCTATGCCTATACTTTAGGTATGTACTTCATTGGACACACTTCCAGATCTATCGAAAGAAATATTTCGAGAGAAGCAATTATATTCGTGAAAGGCCCTATTTGATTTAACTATATTTTCAATGTCTGTGGGTTCGAAGCCAACTTATCAGCCATCAAGCTATTTGGTTGCCGCTCCCCCCACTTCCCTCCCCCCCGTCGATCGAAATTTCTACACCCATGACTTATATATATGTATATGTAAATGTAATAGCATAACTCAGATAACTTTGCTATTGTGTGATTCTTTATGGCTTTTCTAATAAGGAGTGTACCGGACAAAGTGCGAGGCTTAAAAATTTTTCCGATTCTCAAAGACTAATTGTTATGAGTTTTCGACTTCTATCTCTCGAGATTACCATACGAGGTTCGAGATAAATGGACGCTAGCAGGGTAATTCGTATATATTCAATTAACACCAGAACAGGAACTGAAAAGCTGTTAGCAGCCATTGTCTTTTGAATATTTTAAACGGTGTCGAAACGTCCAAACAAATGCTGTATGTTTATGCAAAATTACGTAATTTGTTTCGATCTCGTGGATTTGTGATATAATAATTCCTAAACCCTGGTGATATTCATTTCCTATTAAATTATGAATAATTCATAATAATATCGAAAGACTCAACATATCGATTCAGATATATGTTGCGAAATCATTTTCAAGTTCTTGAGCGTCAGGCCATGATATCTGTTCAACTTTATATCATATACCACAAAACTGAGACGTCATGAAGAGTTGTTCCTTCTTTGGTTTTGTTATCGAAATGAATTATTTTCATTATCAAGAAGGTCACTGATACCTGAGCTTCTCCAGTTTTAAAGTATGATGATCAATATTAGACTCCATAATCTGGTTTCAGAAATTCTCTAGACAAATTATTGGAACATCTAATAATAAGTATGAGAGCATATACGAAACTAAACAAAATACTAGCATGCCATGGTCAGTCTCAAAGTGTTTCTCAACAAAAAAAAACATTCCGTCTGACTTACCTGAATCTTTACTCCTACGACTACTAGAATAATATGATTAATTCTGTCATGATATAAATTTCATCTGAGATTCGATTATTATGGTGTATTTTATTCTTTTCAAAAGATTTCATCATATTTTGAGATGGAAATTCACAATTTGCTCATTTGTAATGAAATTTATTTGTAAACTTTCGTAGATGATATTCTTGGGAAAAATTAACTCATTCTCATGCGGAAAATGATGTGTCTGTTAATAAGGATGAGGAATAATCGATTCCAAAGACACCCTTATTATTGTTTCCACTAACTGTATTGATTTTGAAAAATGAACTCACCCTCCACAGTTTTTTTCTTATAACGAATAATATTCCTTTCGTGCTTGATCCTATACTAATTATTCCTCAAGAGCCAAATGGATTCTGCTTACTAATTTTGAAAAAAATAATGAGGCAACAGAGAGGTTGAGAACAATAATTGGTGACGCATTCTGAAATCTGTTCGCCTTATATTGCGGTTTCTTGAGTTGCGACATTCCATTCATATTTATTTTTCCTATATACCATATCATGAGATTCCAAACTGGAGATTAAGAGAACACATATTGGACTTAATATTTACATGAGGCTGACCAATACTACTATTTACCTACTTCAATATGAAAAATGAGTACATTTGGTCAAAATTCGTCACCGGACATCCTGTGCAAATATACGAATCCGGATCGCATATTTTCCTAGTGATAAGAGTTGAGCAGTTGTCACAAGCTGAAGGTTTAGGCAGAATATTTATGAAGAGTTAAACTGAATTCGCAGATTCCTATTAATTGTTTGAGCATTTCATAATACCAAAGTATATAATGCGAAAAAGTTAATCCTGTAAAAAACACAAACTTTTAGACAACAAAAAGTTGATCGATATACGAAAGTGACAATTTCCGTCGAAAAGTCATATAAATATGTCAGCAAATCAGACTTCTTTCGTTTGAATTGTATTTCAAGAAGTTATTCTCATTATTCCTTATAGGCCACTTTCTCCAAACAGAAGTCACTACAGTGATTTCCATTTTCGTTTACAATTTGGGTGCCTATGAAAAGAAATTGATGGTATTTGTTGTCAACAGATTGAAAAAAAAATGAATAAGATTCATTTAATCTGCGGTTACCTTCACCTAAATGCTCATTTGTCAATGATTCATTCCATCATTTACAATGGTTGCAAGATGTACAATCATGGAACGGATCAGATATCACTTTCAGGAGGACTGTAAAAATTTAACTCTATCATATGTCAGTTATCAGTTATGTCAGATATACATGTGACATAACTGACAAAAAACGCCTCAAGCAATAGTGTCGCTATTCATTGTCGATTTCAAACTTCAACTCTAACGACTGCAACTGTCACTTTTCCTGAAAGAGTTTTTTTCTGAATCCAGTAATGGGTGCGAAATTGGTGCTTCACATACTTGAGAGGAATAACTTAATTGAATGATAAATTTGGTCAGTGAACGTGGTAGTAAAAGTTTTCGAATCGATTATGTGACATTTGTGTCATATCTTGATACATGATACACGTCATATTTAGAAGAGTTAATAATTTGAGCTGTTCGATGATATGGCGCAGATGTCACACTGACAGATCATATCCAAATAGTTGATTCGAAGACATTTACTGCCACGTTCAATGTACTAATATAATTCTGCACACAATTCATGAAAATCTATATTAACATTTAAAAAAAATGACAAGCGCTGTTGAAGTCGTGGTCGCTTAAGGATTCATGCTCGTATCAATCTGTCTCTCTTTATATGTGTGTATAGGTATGCAAACACACATACCATATATTTGAAAGAGACCATCTATCTACCTAATCTATCCTGTCCACCTATCTACTACAATTAAATTGTGAATAAATAGGTAATTGTTGCTTATCGTGGTTTCATGAATTTTTGCGCAGAAGTTGTCGTCGCTTTTCTCCACCGTTCGCTGATCTCATCCTTCCAGCTGGTCTCCGACCTGACCGAATGATAATTTTCACAAGCGGGAATCAAACGATAATAATTCGAAGAATGAAAAATACGGTATGTGCCCGGCACAACAATTACAAAAATGGTAAGAGCCATTCGTAATTTTGTTTGTTAGTCTCGTTTGGCGACTGGTGGTTTAGCAACCGGCCGACCACCACAAAGGAAGACAGTAAACAGCGTATTATAAAACGACAACCGCACAATGCAGCCTCTAGTGGGTGTCTCTTAAATACGGATTATACGTACTTTATGTAACGGCATTCCGAAACTTTTAACGCCATTCATATCCAAAGGTTGGAGTATGTCCCCATTAACTCTGTCGAAGTCAAACCCAATACAAAACAACGTTTTTTCAATCGCATTTCATAGATAAATGATTGCATACAGAGTGTTCCTCATACAAATTCCTTAATACTTCAGGAAAATGCACCCACCCCGAATTTACCGATTCATTTGTGGATTTCGGTATCAGAATGATTCTCATTCAATAACTTACCTATGAAATGATTATTCTGATCTTGTTTTCAATCTATTAGTACAGCAATAGGCTGAATAGGACAAAACCATCTCGAACAAAGTTTTAATATCCTTCTTCGCCTTGATGGGCTGAGCCAGCTGAACCAACTATTAGAATTATTTACCAATTTTTAATATTCGAACAACAATTACAGCTGATTCTCTTTGTTTTAACACACTATGGACCAATAAACTTCGCTAAACAATAGATGCGAGTGAATAATCTTCCACTATCGAATCGATTCTAATGAAAATATCTGTCAATGTCGTATTTCTCAATTAAATGGCATGGCACACCAAAATGTTTTGCCAACAGTCAGCTGATTTTTGATTTCGCTCTTACGCTATTTTCAATTCCTCTCTCTCTCTCTCTCTCTCTCTCTCTCTCTCTCTCTAGGCTCGATCTAGTAGAGGATATATAATTGTTGTGAATTATATTATATATGATGAAAATTAGTGCGAAATAGAAGAAAAGAGTCTGTAACACGTTTTATACAATATTCTACAATGTTCTTTCCTGACTTATCACGTGAATCACCATTGTTAGACGTTAGACGATTCACCTTGTATGTATTCGTCCTATCGAAGAAATGCGTGAATTAAATTATAATTCGATTGGTCCGAGGTTTTTTCCGAAAGTTATTTCTTGATTCGGCTCGATGTATACAGTATTTACATTAGGGAAACTGGTTCAGTGCCTTTGTAGCATTCAACAGATCGCTACTGAATTCTTATAAAAAACGTATCTAATTAAAAAAATTTACTGTGGTGCTCATGAACTGTTTACAAAACAAAACAACTATTCGCAATCCATAATCAGGCAAAAAAGTCGCATATTCCGGATGCTTTTGGCTATTCGTGAGGGGCTCATTCTGATCACAATATGTATTTCGGAATTCCTGACTCATTAAACAACTGGTTGCAGCCAAATATGCCGAACTCAATTAATCGAATCTGTGCAGTATTTGCCGAAACGTTTCATATTTCATTTTCCATTTTGCATGATAAAAGTACTCCGGAATAGGGTATTATTGTATGTATTGTGAGGGTTCCGAATAAATATTTGTTATCCCAGATGAATCAGTTCCCTGGTTTTACGACAAGATTTTCCGAATAATCCATCCGTTATCGGCTTTTTTGCCCCCGCAGCTGTAAAACATGGCAGTTTCCAAAAGCTATGTTCCATTTAGCTCGCGAAACAATCTATTAAAACCACCCCTATTGATTTATTTCCTCCGAATAGCCATTATTCAAAACTCCCTTTCACGCTCTCGATCGCGGTATCGCGATCTGAGATCTATATTTCTCATTTTTACCTATTCCATTCACTTTCGTTCGGCGGCTTTTTTGACAAGTGTGTGAAAAGCCTTTAGTTTAGTCATTAGCGTTCGTTAGCATCAATAAGTAGAGATTGTCTGATGAATCGCGACTTGTTCTATAATGTCAATAATTTCGATTTCCACATGTTGTTCAGTCGTTGTTTTCATATCATTGTGACAGAATCTAGATGAAGACAACCCATCGTAACAGCATCTTAATTAGCAGTACCACTCACATATATTGCGTGCAAAAAATATATCGGCATACTGTATACTCTGCTTTCTGATGAGGCTGAAAGGAAACATATCCACGTGAGTTCACTTCATTCTCAATAATATTACTATTACAACATTCGCCCTCCTATAAAAGTGTTGGAGAATATTCGACCTATATCCATATTAGTGATCTTACAAGACTTCTACTTCATCCAAATATGTATAAGCTTCTCAGTATAATATTCTATAGCCTGAAAATGTAAGTGTGAAATAGTTTACGTGACATCGGTTAAACAGATTTGACGGTGAAATGTCAGCCATTATAGCGTTGAAATTTTCTGAACTGGTCGTGCAAAAGGAATTTTCCTGGACAAGTCCCTGAAAATAGGCCGAAAAACAGGATATAATATATGATGACTAAAAACTCTCAGGGAAGCTGGAAATGATTTTCACACTATCATAATTTACCTGTATCTCTATAAAGGCATCATAACCTGGAAAATGGTGGAAAACTTGTGATCATCATTACAGGAATCTTCGACTGATTGAAACGGATTAGAACATTCGAGGTATTTTCAAGAAATTCGTACACATCGTATCATTTACATATCCTCTTTCCGCAAAACAACCTACGAACTTCTCAACTGATGATTGTGCACCTACTTGGAACTTTCATGTACCCTTAATAACATATTTTCCCACGACCACCTGTGAAAACAGCGCTTTTAACAATGTTTTGTTATTCAGAAAGTAGCCCATTCCACTATGGCAACAGGAAAGTAAAACGCACTAGTGTGGATATATTTGGAGAAATCACGCTGGCAGTGATTGTTGAATGTTATGTCATATACTATTACTCATTCAGAGCGTACAATCGTGCATACGTGGATTGTCACAGATGAAATCACACGATTTTCAAAAAATATGCAGCTCGCAATCTTGGAAACGGGTTCATTTCGCTAAAGCGATATTGCCAGTTGGTACAGCGTTTCCCTGATATGAATCTCATGGAAATTTCCTATCGTGATTTTCAATGTGTCTTTTTCGTTGCAGACTGATGGAAAGGGTTATCGACATGTAAAACATCGACTGTCAAGCCTTCACACAGAAAGAACACGATGACTTGGCAACCTGGTCGCGTGCTGCTGCAAGGTCTCCTCCTTTTGGTGTTCACTCTCCACTGGTTTGCTTTAGCGACGTTGCCGAGCAACGCGAAATTCTACACGATACACTGGAACTCGTCGAACCCCATCTTTAGAATCGACAACACCGACAATATCATCGATGTCAATAGAAACAACGTTAAATTCGAATATGATCAGGTAAAATAATTTTGACTGTAAGATGATATGGAAGACTGTGTATGTATAAATACTAAAGTGACCGAAAACATCATTTCGAAAATTGTTTTATCTGACAAATTAACAAGCTCAAATTTTTCGCACGAAACTTACAGGAAAATTCTAAATATATGTTTAAATACATTGTAACCTCTATAATCCGGTTACACTTGATGACTTGACTTTGGACATCCATCAGTAATCCGGACACTTATTTTCAAAAATCATAATCCGGACAAATCTCGCTGTACAACAGAGTAAATTTTTCGCGGGAAAATCTTTTGTTCGGCAGTTGAATTGGATTTTACATCACAGTTCCTTTATTAATTTCCATGTTTTTCACCTTTTGTCTCCTGATTTTTCTTCTGCATACTGTTTTTGCAATTCTTTCCAAGTTCAAATAATTATTTGTTGCCTTTTTGAACTCATTTTCCACGAAATTTATTTCGATTTTTTTTCCATCTTACAATCTAATCTGTCGTTTTTTTGTTTCATCTTCATTTTTTGAAATGTATGAAATAGGTAGTCGAATGAATTATCTATCTATCCTCCGATTTCCTCCGTTTTGTATTTATTTTTTGTCATCCCGCCGCATGTTGCAGGTGAACCTGATCTGTCCCGTGTACACGCCCGGCACGCGGGACGACGAGATGGAGAAGTACATCATCTACAACGTCTCCAAGGACGAATACGAGACCTGCAGGATAACGAATCCCAATCCGAGGATCATTGCGGTGTGCGACAAACCGTACAAGCTTATGTATTTTACTATTACTTTTAGACCGTTCACGCCGCAACCAGGCGGACTGGAATTTTTGCCAGGTGAGTCCTCATTTTCCCCGATCGACGGCGAAAAAATATTATTTCTTACGACCACCCAAGAAACAGCGCTTTCGGCATTGTTCTTTTGTTAGAAAGTAGCCTATTTCACTACGGCAACAGGAAAGTAAGATTCTCTAGTGTGGAAATATTGGAAAGAAGCACGCTTGTAGTGATTGATGAATGTAATGATATTCCACCTGGAAATTTTCGTGCTGGTATCATCACACATGGTACTTATATTTCAGATTCTTTTAGCATCTTAACGTTGCAGGAAATGATTAAATCCACTACCTTCGTTCCTTCTTTAAGATGCTTCTGGTAATGTGACCATCATCTCCTCCCTTTCATGATTTGCATTTGTATATGGATATTATGAATCCACTATATTATTCAAGAACGAAAGGTAAAAACACATTTATTTTCATGAAATCAACATCGACAACTATTGAAAGGTGAATAGATCTCTCTGTTTTCTTCTGAAGAGGTTCAGTCGAGGGTTCAACGTGTTTAGGAACTTTAGCTAGAATTTGCGCTTTGTAGAACATGAGCAGCTGCTGGGATGTAAAGTAATTCTTCACAGGGAGCAGGAAGCTGGGTTTTTGTGAAGCAGTTCTCGCAAAGGACCTCACATAGTCCCATGTGAAGCTCTGTTAGGGGTGATACCAAGCTTACTCTACTAGATTTTCAGACGCCCGTTTCAGAAGATATCTAACTTTGGCTGGAAAAGAAAGCATTTCTAGATCGGAATATGCCATACAAATCAATATTCTCTTGTTATGCTTGTTCACTGTAGATAACTGAATTTGAAATATCATGTGTACTGTATATATCCACATGCATCGTGTTTGAGTTCGCGGAACAATCCGGTGACCATCAAACTTGAGCACATTCCGTGAATTAGTACCTTTTGTAATAGTATATGGTCCTTTGTTGAAGCTCAATCCAAAATTATCCTAAAATATTGTATCACGGTTGTTTCACAATACGGATTATCATATTTGCTTTTCAATATCTCTGACATATTTAGTTTCGGAATACAGGTTATAAAACTTCAATACTGAACGACTATATTTTGAATATAGAATAAATAGATTCTTACGAAATTACTGAACATTCATCAGTCAGGCGCCATTACTCGTTGACGACCTGTTGATGGCTTCAGAGAAAATAAATCAACATGGAGTCGGTTTGGCGTGCCAAAGCCGCTAGAATATAAACAAACAAAATATTTCACGGTATAGATTGCCAATACAAATAATTTCGGACTATAGTATATATAAATAAATTGATTCATTATTACTTTCAGACTCTGTAACCAATAATTTCAATCTATTAGATTAAAACATAGTTTTGTTTAGATATAAGCCACAAGAGAAAATATTTCATCGTCATGAGCGAAAGTCACTAGGAAAGGACAAGGGAATTAGTCATTATTTGTGAAAAGTTGCTATTTTTTTTTGTATGATCAGCAATCTTTTCGCTAATTGCTAATGAAACATTTTCCCCTTTCATCTCAGTGAAAGAAGAAGAAACTATTATATCCATAATTTTTCGTGCAGAAAATGATATTCGGTATCGTATTCTGACTTTTATGATGATCTCTCTATGTAAATTTTTAGTTCAACTTGATAAGTCCAATCAAATTCGATAGTTAGAAGATCTGAAAACAACAAACGGTCAGTCAAAAAAAAATGTCAACAATACCATGGGTAATTATTTCCTTATTATTTGCGTTCCAATTCAAACATCTAACATTTTTTTCAATTTGTTGAAAAAATTCTGACGAACATTCGATAATTTCGAAATAGATCACTTTCATGCATGCAAGCGGATGTCTGTTGTCAAGTAAGATGCTTTCGAGAATTATTAAAAAATTATTTCGATTATAGATGTTGTTGGGTTATCATTAATGAAAATTGATTATCTGATTAATGTGCCGATTTCATTGAATATGGAATTAATGAATCAATTCCAAATCCAAACATCCTAATGACTATTTTTTGGTTTGAAAATATCAGGTTCGCAGAAAATGCAAAGCAAATTCAATGTGTGAACGTATTATTAAGACAAGTCATGGATTCAGCGTTTCAAGGTTATGAAATTCAAACTTGGCAAGGGTGTTTGATTCAAAGATAAAGATGTAAATTCTACCAATATTTCGAATCAATTGGTTAAAGTCCAACGCAAAAATAAAAAATTACTGAAAACTCAAATTTAGTGAAAATAAATAGTGTGTTCAATTTGAAATTTTCAAGTTTGGGTCTCCATTGGAACCGGAAGTAACGAGAGATAAATATTGGAAAATGTCCTGTCTAATGAATATGTTGACGCACCTGGTATACATACAATCTCTAATCATTTGTTTTTATTAAAGAAAGAAATCTTTATTGACTACGTTATGCCTAAAGAAAAAAACATTTGTAGCATGTCATAAGTTCTTCGTCGAAAGAATAAAAGAAAACAACATTATAAAAACAAGTTTACAAGATACATTACAAAATATATTCAAACTACATTACAAAATCAAAATATATTCACACTAAGTGTGGAGGTTCGGCAAGCATATTCCTTGCGTCAAAAGTGTGTCTACGAACATGTTCTAAATATTCTTTAGTGGAATTTCCTATCGAACTAAACACTATCCATGATTGCGAACCTAATCTTATCAATATTCCTAATAATTCAGAAGAATTTCATTTTGAATTTTTCAAAAATGTGCTCCATCAATTTTCCCAACTAAAAATCTTCCCTAACGTAGACCATTTGTTTTGTGAAAAGTGTAGAAAGTTTTTTTTGGTATAAAATGAGTCTATTAATGCTCAGAATTTAAATGATCTGGAGTTAGTCTTTAGATCAGTCCGACGATATACAAATTTATCGAAGTAACGCTTTCAAAAATTTTATTGGGTTGGTTGCTTGTTACCTGCGTAAAGAATTCATGACTTGAGCCAGCCGGTCTATTGATTTGTCCAACTGCTTTGTGATAGATAACAATTTAACAATTCCAGTCAAGTAGTTTTCATTCTATTTTATTCAACTTGATGGTCGATTTCTGACCACGTAATGGAAATAATTCATTTTTCAATATTTGATACAGTAATTGTTGGCTAGAGCGAATTTAACGTTTCCGTGTTATTTAGTATTCCTCTTCGATATTACTCTTTGTATGAAACTGGTCTTATACAGCGCCTATACCTATTTATTTTTTATCGAGCAACTGCTGATTTACAAAGGAAATACATTCATACAATTATTGAATCAGATGAAGAAATTGATTCTGTTGGATTTGTATAAATAATACAGATATTAAGAAGGCACAAGATGAATAGGCAGAATTAACTGAACTACCTACCTAATTGTTGCAATTCTGCTTCCGAATATCACTGATATACGAACTACATGGTGAGGTATAAGATTGTACAAAATGCGACATTTCATTCGATTTGTATGAATAACGTATTTTGACATTGTTTCCTAGAAGCTGATTGGTAATCTTTGAAAAAATACATTGCTTTATCCTTTTTGGCCTATCCATATTATGAATCACTCGGATTATTACGCTCGTAATTTCTAATTTTCGATTAGCTTAAAGATGATTCGCCCATTTCTGTAATTGCCAACTTTCTTATTTGTGTTATTGTGTTATTTCATAATCGGAACCTTTGTTTTATTGAATTGCCTCATTAATATATTTGTGATAATCATGTTGAAAAATTCTTGCGGTACAGATATATCTTGTAAAATTTAATATTTGAATGCAATGTAAATGCACATCGGAGGGTACATCCGTAACAGTGGAATTATGATAATATTGAGATGTAATTAAATGTAATTGATATACTAGAATATTCCTTTCGATAGAAACACTGTAATAGCTAAAACTTATGATAGATGGATGCTATGATTTTCACTTTCAAAATGACGCACAACATGGTACCTACCTTCCTTGATGAATTCCTCAAATTTATCAGTTCATAATCATAAGAGAAATAAACACAGTTTTTATATAACACTAGTCAATATGGGTAATACCAGAGATTATACACAGGTATATACACTGTAATTTTCAAGGACTAAAACAATTGTAGAGTTCGAAAGGAATCATAAGTAAGTAAAATAATAAAATAAGTAAAATAATATTTATGTCACACTGTCGACTATATTGCATCCTTCATATTTTCTCAGTCTGATGTTTCACTGGCGGATCTATAGGGAGTTTTCCAGTAATATTGTAGAATTTTCAATAATTTTATTAATTTTTCACCCAATTTAAAATACATAGGCATGAAATGAAATATATAAATATATCTTCAGGAGGGCTGCAAGATGGTTCCAAACTTCAAATATTTATGGTCGTAGGAAAAATAGTGTACATATCTCGTTTGAAAGTGTATTTCAAGCACTCGTTTCATATATCGTTACAATATCAGCTCGTACAAAATAAGTCACTTTCCACACGTGGTGTGTATACTATACTATTGTGTATTGTGTATTTGTCGTGCAATTCATTATACTCAGTTAAAAATTTCCATCAATTGGTAACTGAAGGATATTTGTGTGCATTAGAATTTCCTATTATTCCAACGAATTCATTCGTTTCCCTAAAAAAAATTTATGCCAGATCCTCGACACTAATCCGAGCCGTCGATCTCATTTCCAGGTCACGACTACTATTTCATCTCCACCTCGACCGGCGACGACCTCCACCGCCGCATCGGCGGCCGCTGCACCACCCACAACATGAAGATCGTCTTCAAAGTGTGGGGCCCGCCGCCCACGGTCGCCCCGCCGCCCCCCACGCCGCCGCCCACAGCCGCCAAGCCGGCGTGGTGGGCGGTGACGCCACCGCGCGCCTCCGCCTGGCCGCCCGCCTGGTCGACGCAGGCGCCGCCCACAACCAAGAAGGCCAAGGCGTACGACAAGCACCCCAACGAGGTGGTGAAGAGCGAGGAGCTGACGCTCGGCGCAGCCGGCCGGACAGCCGACGTGCTGCTCGTCGCCGCGTTGGCGTGCGCGTGCGCGGCGATCGCGCTGCGATGAGATCCGTCGACGTAGCCCGCGCCCTCTCGCGCGCGAGACTCGATGTGTTGTGTTTGCCCCGTCGTCCCCCCAACTCGTTTTTCGTACGGTTATATATATATATATATGAACTGTCTATGGTGACCTAAAAAAACTATTCCTAACTTAAACAGATTGGTTTTTTTTCTCACCTCTCTCCCATTGGGATCTCGTGGACTAAGAGAGGTACAGGATTGGTTGACTTTAAGGAAAGTGTCGGCTTTCAATGCTGTACATTTTTATATGACGACGTTTGAAAAAAGATAATTTGGTAATTCTACGTTAAGTTAACGGGAGGCTTTATGCAACTGACCCTAAATGTTGCTTTATGACGAAAAAATTCAAAACGTGAGTTTTCCCTTCTTCGATTATAACTCCATTTGATGATAATTTTTTTGTTAATTCGAATAATGATTATGAAAATGATTTTACAGTATTTCTTCCACTATTATCAATAGCACTAAAGTCCTAAGAGGCAACCAAAAAAATGCTGGGTTGGGTAATGTATCTGGAAATAGTTCATTCTGTATAGAATCTAATATTCTCATTATATTCCTTGTGTATTAGTTTGATTGTGTACCAAAATCCACCTCAATTATCTGTTCATCTGATGGAGTAATGATTGAAAGAAGAAAAATTCGATTTTCAATATTTTCGTCATATGTAGAGAGCATATTTCATTTTATCAAACTTTATCCTCTATCAATATTCATCGTCAAAACCAGAAACTTGTCTTTTAATTTAACCAACCCTGAATCTCTATCAGTTCACAAAATCCCAATGGTGAGAGAGAGGTGAGAGAAACGATCAGTGTATACAATGTGCTCATTTGAAAACGATTCGCCGTGAACTTCTAATAAAAATGTTCATATCATGTAAAATCGTCCACTTCAATATATTTTTAACTTGACACTTTTTACCAACGAATCATGAACATCAAGTTTTTCCCCTCCCTTTTATCTTCTCCACCTCCATTATTTTGAATGGTAGGGTATGCCCAGTGATGAAAGGCCTTTGAATTAGCTTTTTAACATTATGCAATTTTTTGACTTTGCTGCTGATGAATAGAGGAATTAGTAAGAAATCTTTAAAGTACATTCCACTAGGATCATCTTCTTGAAGCTTTCAGATTAATGAATTTCAAAGGGATGAAATTCATAAAAGTGATGTGTTTTGTTTACAGTTCCAATGGAAACGTTTGTCGAACAAAGCTGCTACTTTTCTGATACTGTCGAAGTATTTTCATATGTGTATTATCATCAGACACCCGTATTCCCTCAAGCCTTCTGTTCAATACCGAGTTTCCACAAATATCCAATATTTATTTTTCAATTGAAAATCTCATGCTTATCAATATTGAAGTGCTGAATACTCAAATACAGAATGAATACCCAAAACAAAACTTCAACATGAAGAAAAGCCTAAATATGAATTTCGGAAACTTATTTTCCCATTATGAGTAGACCTGAAAAGTAAAGAATGATTGGCATCACTCATTATTTTTCTTCTCCAGAAATTTTCACCGGCAGTGATAATTTTGATGGTAATTTCTAGTAATCTGTTCAGTAATCTGGTAATCTTGAGTCAGCTAATCAATGTTCAACTAGACTGAGGATAACAACTTAGTTGCCGAAATACATATTCAGGCTTTTCCTAATATTATTGTGGTTGTTTTCTCTTATCTCTCGACCTACCCTATATTTGAAATAATTATGGTGGAGGGCCTGTAGGGGAGTGGAGTGAATTGACGTTTCTCCTATTGGAAATAAGATGTACATGTCTCAACGATTTTGCATAATATGAACATTTCATCACATATTCAAGTCGGATCATTTTTGAATGAACCCAGTGTATATAATAATATCAAATGAAATTGGCACGGAATTGCCCGGGTTTGTTCGTGGGTCGGTTTGTTTCCATACCGATTTTAGATGGGAATTCAAAGAAATGGTTGGCTTTAGTTTGACAAGTTAGTTCAACTCTTTAAGAGAAACCAAAATGTCTATCCCTTCATTCTCCTACCTGAGTTAATTGTCACAAAACCTTGTTCCTTTTCTTCAAGAAGAATATACTTGTTGCATATTTTGTAGATTATGCCATAATTTGATGTTCTTATTGTTAGATTATTATCAAAATCGCATATTTTGAAAGATTTCTCCACTGAGCTGAGAATTACAAACTTATTTTTCTAAATTTCCTTATGCACATTTTTTCGCCTCAGTTTTGAAAAAAAGGAAATCTAATTAAACTCATCCGGATGGATTTTTATGGAGATTGCAGTTGATTTATGTTAATAATTGTCAAATATTTATGATCTTTTCAACTGAACAAAGTAGCATAGTGATGAAGATAATGATTTATTTCATTGAAAGGATGCTATATTTGTTCATATTCTTCATTTATCAGATTGATGACTCTGGAAGATGAAGATGCATTTTTCAAAATGAAATGTGTGAATATTTGACAATGTGTTGAACTAATCAGCCCAGTCATTGTGAGACTGTTAACCTATTTGAATTCCCACTGGTAATTTCTGTTCGAGTCGATTGTGATTTGAACATTACAAACCTCGGGTGATACACCCTGTATATATTGCTAACTATAAATTGGAAGGTGAATTATTTTTTAGTCATTGGAATTTTACATTTCCAAATCGATCAAGTCATATTTTACTCACTTTTTATGTATCAATTTTTTTTATAGATGCTTATGAAACATTGAAGAATTATTGGGATTGTGTCATTTTAAAAATAGGTTTATCATATTAGTATCATGAATTATCAATAACTAATAATTAAGATCATTGCATAGATCTTTTCCTATTGAGTTGAAGTATTGAGTATAATATTATATTTCCAACTTCCTTTCAATATTTTTAACAATCAATACAAAAAATGTGATATCAGTGACACGTCCCTTTTGTACAATTTGTTTTGTTCTAAAATGAATTTCATGAACATTACAGATTTGATAAAATATTTGTTTGATTTTAAAATACTCTATAAACAAACCATATACTAGATAGTATCCTGAAAGATTTGAACCTACAAATATTATAGCAAAACTATGATCATGATTGATAAACCCAGTTTCAATTATCATTTATTAATTCTTCAAATAGCTAGCTATGTGTGTAGCAAGGCGAAAATTCATGGAAATTACAAAGAATGCAATGGGAGTTTTTCACTGTCAATCAGGAGGTTGATTATATTGTCATATTGTTTTTTGTAAGGTTGAATCCTATCAAACTGAAGAGAATGCTATTACTATCTTTTGATAGTAATCTTCACAAAATAATTGATTTCATAATATTTTTTCCATGAAATACATTTGAGTATGAAGGCCTAAAAGATACTGTAAGTAAAATTTCAACGACCAAATTTAGACAATATCCTCATTTTTATTGTCGCTTTATTTCCTCACTCGATAGAATCGGTGGTGTACAGTTTTCTATAAGTTTTGGTGTTAAACGGACCCGATGATGATAATAATATTTTATGCGTAGCAAAGTAAACCATATTCAAAACGCATAGTGACCAATTCTGAACAGCAAAAAAGAAGAAAAATGTGTAAATGTTATATTTTTCGGTCAGTTGATTGTTTCTTAGTATATGAACAGTGTTGAACTTTTGAAATAACCACGTATTTGTATAACTGTGAAGACTGAAACTAGTTTTTATTGTGTTATATACGAAGTATTATCCTTATAGAATACGAGTCCTGGCGTTTTTAGTTGAATTCCTCAGTGAACCTTTTCTGTGCAAGTACTTGTTTCCTCTACAGGTGAAAACATATTTTTTGCCTCTTTGAGGTTTTATGATGAAAATGCCGTTTGTATGTGTGGTGTTCCTATGCTATATTTTCTATTCATTCTGCAGTTGTACAATAAAAGACAAGATATTGTGATATAATTTTAAATGACATGCAATTCAACAACTGCAAAAATTGAGAATACCAAAATATGGTATACTGTTCCCAATATTTTCAGAGACAACAGATCACTGAAAAAACAAGTCTATATCATGGTCTTCAGTGGCCCTGATAATACTCAAAGTAATCATACTCCACGATATGAAAAAAGATTATTCATTCATATTTTTTTTTTCAGAATAATGACTAATTCAATAGAATTTGTGTGATGTGAAAGCCATGTTCTTCTGATGCAAATTGAGCTGATGTATTCAAATTCCATTGATTTCACAATCATCTCTTGTCTCTTGAGATAGTCAAAATTGCATAAAATGGAGACATTTCAAACTCTATTTATGGAATTAGCCGAACGCGAATATATGTTAATTCATTATTTCGAATTCGTTATTATTTGTTTTTCATATTTTGTAATATTGCTGACATTCCATGAATGGATGGGACTTTCCTTTTCATAAAATATCAGGATATGAATCAATTTCGATAGGAACTTTCATTACTAATTAAAATGAATTAATAATAAGATGTTTCCAATTTTTCATTCCTATTGTAAGCAATATCTTCAATAATCAAAGCATTATTTACATAAAAAAAATGATGCAGTTGAGATTTAGTTGAGCTTTTTTGAGTGCAATAAAAATCAGAATAGCTGAAATATACACAACACAAAACTGCGAATCTGAAAATATTTTTTCCATCATTCAGAATTTATGAAATTGCATAAACTAATTGAAGCAATAATATCATTGCACAATGACAGTATGATCCACAGTATTTCACTTTATTTATTTATTTATTATCGAGTATATTGGAAATATAAAGGATGATCAAAATATAGCTCTATACAACTATATGTGTTTGATTCACCTCATTGGTTAGTTGATTTGTGTGCTTGTATCATTCATTATTATGGATGTTGTGATATCCAACTAACTGTATTGTCATTTTAATATTTGGCGTTGGTGCCAATTTAGCAATTTTGA
Source organism: Gastrophysa polygoni (assembly GCA_963576655.1). Taxonomy (NCBI): domain Eukaryota; kingdom Metazoa; phylum Arthropoda; class Insecta; order Coleoptera; family Chrysomelidae; genus Gastrophysa; species Gastrophysa polygoni. The sequence goes on from OY755087.1 coordinate 17,556,809, forward strand.
TCAATTCACACAATGTTGCCATCTATTTTTCTTGCCGTATGTGATTCCTCATTGAAACTCGTTTTTCCATTAATAATTTTCATTTGGTTGAATTGATAAAAACTAGTTTCAATTCAATGTTTGAGTAGATTTGTTCTTGTTTTTCAAAGAATCCAAAATTTGCTTCAACTGTCTCTTGTCTGATGATTGTTCAGAAAAAAGAAATAGATTTTGGATTTTTTAGAACAATCAAATATATCTACTCAACAAATTCATGTATATTTGTTTATTTACTTTTGCTAAAAACGCCAGTGAAAGATTTGTGTCTAGAGAAGTAGTTTTAAATAATATAATCAGATGTAATAAGTTTACTTGCAAGCCATAGTGATAAATATTAACCCATGACAAAATCTCCGCTAGCAATGAATGGTTCATCATAACTTTTCAAAGTGAATATAACATAGAACACGGTTTTGGCGAAATCCTACTCAATAGATGATCTCATCTTCAAAGTAACCAATAGTTTTGAATCTCATCTTTTTGGTATTGAACTGGTCTGGATATTTTTCACTTGTCCTGTTGGTAGCTCGCCAATAACCTAATAATATGAGCACGTAATTTCTAGTATGCACTTTGCATTGGAAATATCAACCACTAGGAGGTTTTGGAATATGTCCATTCAGATTTTGTGGGTTTTAGGACCTCTTCTGATTTTGTTGTTTCTAATGTCTATTGTGTGTCGGAAAATTTCGAGGTCACATGTCGAGAGATTATTCTTTGTTATATTTTATGTTGTTATATATAATTTCTGTAAAAGCGACTTGGATTATATAGACTTGAATGAACGAAATAATTGTAGAATTATAATAATGCTTTGTTCATAGAAAACAAAGAATAATCTGACTCATCTGTATATAATCAGTTGTACATACAAATTTAGATCGCTAAGGCCTTGTAACAAGAAATGAGGGACTCTGCTCAAAGAACTATTAGAAGTTTGGCCTTCAATTCCAATCTGTGTATTGCTACCAGTTCGGATGGGTTATTTTCGAGCTACAGTAACGAATAAAGTCGTGATTTTTTGTAAATCCTCAAGTTTATTTTAATACTATTAATTTATTACAATTTTAACCCGACCGAAAATTCTATTTATATTGGATATTTTAAAATACAAAATTTTGTTGAATAGATGAACACATTTTATGTATTGAGAATTGTAAAATGCACTCTATATACATAATTATATAAATATACATACATGCCATTTTCATTAGAGGTTTTATTTTTTGTTCTATTTGTTTCGTTCGATAATTTGTTCTTAGCAGCACCGGGACCCTGCTTGTAGTGATTGTTAAACAGTTATAATAATTGTGTACCACCCACGAAATTGTTCAATGTTCTCATTATTTTTTCAAATATATTACTTTGAGCAATATTGGAAGTATTGATTTCCTTCCAAGAACAACAGTCTTCAGAATATATGAGAAAAGATATCTCTAGAAGTGCTACTTTATCTCATGATGAGATTGTATCGAAAACGGTAAATTATGATGGTAAATTTTTTTGTAGGATATTCAAATCTTCATGAAAAACACGGTCAACCCTTAGTGATGATATAGAGTGAAACTTTGAATTGACTCCATCTGACTATTAAGTGAGGTCAAAATGGTAGAATCCTGTCTCTTATATCAATCAGTTGAAGTAACAATAGTAGTTTCTTTCACCCACCGCCTTATTACTCCAAGATAGACATGAGGGAGGCAAAACATGATGAGGTGTCATCACGAAACTTCCTTGCACTTGAGGAAACTTCATAAGTAGCAAATGAAAACCTTGTGTATGTAACACATCCCTAAACGATCTTTATTTGACTTGTAGGTTTGCTTTCGCGCCCTGTGAGCATGCGCTATTTCCGGATTCATCGAAAACAGTTGCATAGTTCCAGTTTCTACTAATCGGGCTAACCATTCCTTGGCCTAATCGTGATACTATGGTTCTCAGCGAATATAAGTAGTTCAACTGTAAAGTCAAAGAAATTTTTCCTCGGAACCCTCCAGATGCATGTATTGAGATAAAATAGTAACAGATTATGCCTTATTCAAAATTTTCTGTACTGTGGTTCTGTTTGGTTGACATAATGCTGGCAGAGCCGTTGATTGCTCCTATCAAATTACGACTAATAAATTTGCCAATGTGGTAATAAATTAGTAATAAATTATAAACCATATGAACTTTCTAAAAATTTCTGATTTAACTTTTGGTTTTACTAGGTTAACCTAGTCAATGTCAATTGAAGTCAAGATAGGACAATTGTCGAGTTCTTCCGTCAAATGAAAAGTAAACTTTTCGATTTTTTACCTAATTATTATTAAAAGTGTAATAAATTGAAGTTTAAAAAACATATTTTCTGTTCTGTTGGTTTGGTAGGTTGATATATAGCTAGCAGAACCGTTTTTTTTTTTCTTCAAAAAAATAATAATGATAAATCGGCTTCATTCAGAGAATGTACATACACATTTGCCCTGAAAAGGCGAAGAAGAAATGAGGAGTAATAAATCAACCGGAGGTGGTGATAAATTAGTAATAATGAATTACTAATAAATTATTTCACTGTCACAAAATTGATTCTATGCTACTACTATCATGATCTCACGTATGGAGAATAACCCTGTATTTGGCCAGATTTCGAAAAGGAAGAGGCCGAAAAACCTGAAGAAAATTACCCTGTATCGTGTCAAATGTCATTATTGTCACTGCCATAAATGTCAATGTTGACAGTTTTGACGATTTTTGTCATTTGAACCAAGAAAATTCAATTTGGAATAAAAATAGAAAATAGAAATAGACTATATAAATATTCTGTAACAGAAAATTCATGACATGAAATGAAGTCGGGTGAAGAAACAAAATTAATTGATCAAAAAAATAACTCACTTTCTTGTTGAAGTGAACCCTTAAAATATAATATCAATGCATATCCATCAGAATTAATTCGACCAAATGAAGATCACTAGGATATTCAGGAAACACGACTAACGTTCTCATTGAAGAAATGAACAGTACTCAAAATCATGGTACTCAGCACCGAATGGTCTCAAGTTGAGGTGATTGATCTCCTGAATGATGGTTCTGGTCTTGGCTTTGGAATTGTTGGAGGCCGGAGCACTGGAGTAGTAATAAAATCTATTCTCCCGGGAGGCATTGCTGATAAAGATAATCGCTTACAAAGTGGAGACCATGTCCTTCAAATTGGAGATGTCAATTTAAGGGGGCTTACTGCAGAGCAAGTTGCTACTGTACTAAGACAAGCTGGACAGCAGGTGGTTACCATTTTTATAAAGTTCACCAATATGTCAATATGTAAGAACACAGTTTGTTGCACTTACCTATATGTGTTAGTGAATCTGTAGAATATGTGAAAAAAGAATTGTGTCTTCTTTTTTCACATCAAATTTTGTATATAATCATTAGTTTGTGCTGTATGTCCAAGATATCATCTCATAAATTTCTGGAATGGATATTATTGATCAGTGTGGTTTTATCATCTTGAATATGTTGTAGGTGAGAATGGTAGTGGCTCGTTCTATAGATCCTAGTTCAGCTGACTTCAGTGTATACAATTGTTCAGCACCAATTATACCAACAAAAATACTCACTGATCCTGAAGAATTAGATAGACAACTGCAGAATGGCTATCATTCTTCTTTTTATCAGTATGCCCAAGCTCTAGAAGTATTTAAAAATGATTTGATACAAAATCAAGAAGAAAACTGTATCAACAATTTGAATGATGAAAAAACATTGGCTGTGGAGGAGAATAAAGAAAATGTCACACCAAATGGCTTGTCAACAAATACAACTGAATCTACAAATATAATTCTGGCTGCAGTTGATATTAACAATGCTCAAGTAGAACCAGAAACTGAGAAGTTCACTGTTCAATTGAAAAAAGATGAATTAGGATTAGGTGAGTACAAAATTGGTGGATTTACCATACGACTGCAATTGTTTTTCAGGAATCACAGTGGCAGGATATGTTTGTGAAAGAGAATCCTTATGTGGCATTTTTGTGAAACGATTGAATGAAAATTCAGAAGCTTACAGATGTGGCATTATAAGAGTCAATGATCGCATTGTAGAAGTTGATGGCCATTCCCTTGAAAATTGTACAAATTATGAAGCTGTCAGGAAACTCAAAGAAACTGGTTCCGAAGTAACCATTACTTTTGAGAGATATCTGAGTGGTCCCAAATTTGAACAGCTTCAAGAAGCTCTAGCTGAAAGGGAACAGAACTTGGATGTCAGTCCTATTTCTCCTTCTTTGACCACTTTGAGTTGGATACCTCTTGACAATACAGAGGTAAAAAAAAACAAACAGGAAATTCATTATACACATGATATTTTGATAATTTTTGTAGCAACCAATTGATGCTGATAGAGCATCTCTGCATAGTGTCAACAGTATAATCTATGACCAAAATCCGGAAACTAAGGAAATATTTATTGAAGAAAATTTTGAGGCTGATCTAGCAGGTGATCTAGAAAGTGCAATCAAGAAAAAGTGGCAAGGTATTGTTGGAAAAGGAGCTGACATTGTAGTAGCTCATTTGACTAAACTCAAAGGTAAGGCTCAATGATAATAACAATAATAATGCTGAGAATGAGCAAATAGAGAGAAATAATTGGTTGAATGAATTTAACTAACTATAACCCTATAATTCACTACTAGCACATACTAACTTTACCAGACCAACATGAAAATATATACATGAACATAAAAAATACTCACCCTCACTCTAGCTCAATTAATATAAATAATAATGGTCAACCAGGAGAATTATTCAATAAAATTGTCTACAGATGAGATCAGTTTTTGATATGATTTCATTGCTGCCTGTGACCAACAATAAAAGAATGGAAAATGATGAAAATATGGGCAAGAAATTTTGGAAAATATTATTTTTTTTATGCAATCAAGTGAATTACATATTTTTCATAAGAAATTAATTAATTTTGAACATATTTCAAATGATATCTTGTTCACATAGGTGTTGTTTACCTGTGTGTGAAAAAGATGAGTTTTTCAAATACATATAATATAAAATGTTGATTTTTTTTGACAATGTAAATTATCAAATTACATATACATAATCTATAGAGGAGAGAAATTGATAGAGAATATATAGTTTATTGGAAAAGATCATCATTTTTATTTGCATGTCCTATAATCCATGTTATAATTTCAATTTTGAAAGTCATTTTATGAAGAAATTACTGTTCCAATGAAGAAAACCAGTTTTTGAATTGTTGACATTTCGAAACTTCATTGTGTCATCCTCAGGACTATTTAGAGTGGCTTTCCAAGTACAAATTGGGTGAAGTAAACAAATCTGACATCAAATGTAAATACACATACAGGTTCATGAAAGTCATTGGCACAGACATGAAACATGTGTCAACGTTGTTAGATTTCAGAGGTGGAGAGAAATCAAACGCTCCTATTAAGCTTACTGCAACAGCTGAACTCGTTTTATTTTATGCACAGAACACAAACTCATGAATATGAATGTCAATAATTATCAACAGATGGCGTAACAAATAAATGTACAGATTGATTTTTGATACATAAAATGCCAAATTCTAACAAACGTCCTATTCAAGTATTCAATACATAATTTGTTTGAAATAATGGGGCTGAGTAGTTATATAGTTTTCAAAATATTATTTTCAAAACATATTTCTGAATACTCAACAATGGTTTCATATAAGTATGATACACTACTTCATGCAATTATTCCATATGAAAATACAGATTTGAAGAGGATACGATGAATTATAATAATTGATTTGTTACCAACAATATTTTGCAAGAGTCTAAATTTTATTAGCTCTGAAACATGAATATTCCACTTCATGTTTTGATCAATGTATATACCAAGATATTTGAAGAAGTTTACTTTATTTATTTTAAAAGTACATGAACAATTTTTTGTTTATTTTTGATATATTTTGAGAACAGTCAATTCTGTTAAGAAAGGTAGTTTATCTTGAAAGTAGGTTGAAAACTGCTTCTGAACAAGAAGTTCCATCAACAATCACCATTGTGTCATCAGCATATGAGAAAATATGTCCATCAATATTTTTTTGAAATGTCATTTACATAAATGATGAACAGAATTGGCCCTAAAACCGTTCCTTGAGCAACAACACAAATGTGTTTTCAAACTGGAAATATCCTTCAAGTTTATAAATTGTTCTATTTCTGACAAGTAACTCTTCAATAACACGAAACTTTCACCTCCTATACCATAATTCTGAAGTTTCCTATAGAGTACATCATGATCTGATCTAATTTCCAGCAAGGAATGTAAGCTTGGATTTTTCACGATTATAATGATACATTGTGTATATTTTCATATGCACATACCCATTCTAGTACAGTGGCAAACAAGAAGGATGGCATCTTTTTCTCATATTTGAGTACGATATCGGACATTTCCGACAGGAAGTCGTTTTTGCGGTGGCCAACGAATCTGGTGGTTATTTAACCTGAGAAAATCTAACGATTCTTATAAAAGTCCAGTTCAGATATCACTGATAAGTGGCGAACCTCAAATATACAGAGTTGGGAAAAATACACGGAAAGGCTCGATTACAACCAAACGGATTCTTGGCACTCCGATCAACGAAATCTCAAGTATTTTATGACTTTTATTTTAGGTTCGTGACATCATCATGTGCATGAACTATGAAGTGAACGTAATTTCCCGATATTCGATCGATCATCATCATGATCATCATCATATACCCTGAAATGGACCATAAAACACTTCACAAGTACTGAGATATAATTAGGATGAATAATAAATGACTGATTCAATTGTGATGTTTTCCAGGGTACTTCATTTTTGTTGATTTGAACACTCATGTATTCCCTATGGAAATTCTCTGTATCTTTGAAGTTCATTGAAGTTGAATTTGGCAGAAAACTGGAAATGGCACCAAATTATTTTTTCAATAGTTTTTATCTAGGATACCATGTGAGCTGTGATTGTTTACCTTGAATGAAACTTGTAATAACCAATATTTCACCAGATTGCTCTATATCCATAATATGTCATGAATTAGTTGTAATATTCCAAAGTAAATATATTGCCTGATCAAGTGACTCATTCATGTTCATTTGAATGAGCACGTTCAATGAATCTTTTCCAGGATAAACTCTGAAAACGTACAATTGATCAAATGGAAATAATAAATATTTGGCATGACTGAATAATAATTTTCAAAGTCTTCAGTATTTTCCTGAAAATGATGTGTAACAATCATCTGTTCAATAACATATTTTTCAGGTCTGGGTATTAGTTTGGAAGGTACTGTTGATGTAGAAGGAGGTGTAGAACTTAGGCCCCACCACTATATACGGTCAATTCTTCCTGAAGGACCTGTTGGTCAAAATGGGATATTGAGTCCAGGAGATGAACTTTTAGAAGTAATTCATTCCTCTTTTTCAACGCCACAAAAGTGAAAAATATTTACTTTTTGGTAGGTTAATGGTCAAAAGTTATTGGGAATCAAACACGTCGAAGTTGTGAAGATTCTAAGAGAACTTCCAAGCACTGTACGACTGGTGTGTTACCGTGAAAATAAATATAATCGAGTGATAAATACGTCTCAGGATAGAGAGGCTTTTGAAGCTCGAAATATATTAGGAGGAAGCTTGAAAAATTTATTGCCACAGCCAGAACAGAAATTGATTAAGGCGTTGAGTGATACCAGTTTGAATACATCAAGTACTGTTACAGGTAATGTAATTATCATTGTGACAATATCATTCATCATGTCAATTCAATTTCAGTATCATTTGTGCAGCCAAGTTTTGGTTTACTCCACTGGTTTGGGTCTGTATCTGGGAAATAGTTCACCCGGTATAAAATCTAATATTAATAATTAATATCAAGGTTTCATCAAATGATTATGGTGAATAATACACAATTTCCATTCATTATTTTTTTCCGCTCTTTTCAATGGTTTTGAAATCCAATATAGCCACCATACGAAAAACTGAAGTTGGGTACTGGGAAGTTGGTTATATTCGCATGATATTCTAAGCCATTTTTGAATCCGTTTGCTACCAACATATTAACATCCAATCCACGAAGCAAATAAGCGTCAAAACCATTCGTAGAACTATCTCAACGAGCTAGTTTGAGTAGTTGGTTAATGATAACGTCATAGTTTGGAACACTCCGAGGAAAAATGACCGGTTAATGGTTAATTGTTGACCCGGTTGCGTGGTTCAATTCGAGTAAAATTGGCTCTGTGTATTATCTGGGTTGTGTACAAAAATTCACCCCATTATCTTTTCATCAAATGGAGTTATAATCGAGGCCAAATTTTGGTTTTCTAATTTTTTCTTCATATTTTGGAAAATTAGATCATAAGTATATCAATGTTCAGAATCAAAACTCCAAACTCATATTCTAGAACGAATGTTTCACTCTATTTTCTCTGTTTTGGCTTCTATTATTACAAAATACCTATTTTTCCGTCCAAACAGTTGCGGAATTATTGACACTTGATATTGCGGCGTATAGTTTTGTTATTTGTGTTTGAAATTTCAATTGTTTCAATCGATTTCTAAGTAGAATACTATATATTAGTGAATTATTTATCACGAGTTGGAAATTTCCACTATTGGGGATGATGAAACCGACAAACCAAAAATCTTGTATTATTGGAGCTCATCAATACATGAAAAATTGTACTTCAATGAAGCTATGAAATTTCCAATTCAGAGAAAGTGAAATCTGCTATCCATAACTGATCTCATCACCTCCCTCTTTTCAGTAACAGATGAACCAAGTTTGCAAAAAGCCAAGTCGCGATCGCTAGAAATCACGAACGTCGCCATGTGGTCCGAGGACGTCGAGTATGTCGAACTCGTCAAGGGCGACAGGGGTCTCGGCTTCTCAATCCTGGATTACCAGGACCCCGTCGATCCCAAGTCCAGCGTGATCGTGGTGCGAAGCCTGGTCCCCAACGGCGTTGCCGAGCAGAACGGCAAGCTGACGCCCGGCGACAGGTTGATGAGCGTCAACGGCAAAGTCATCAAGAACGCCACCTTGGATCAGGCGGTGCAGGCACTCAAGGGCACACCCCCGGGCGTCGTCAGGTTGGGTCTGTCGAAGCCCTTGCCTAGTTCCAGGAATAGCGACAATGTCAGTAGCGGAACTGTCGGTTCCTAGATGAATAACGGTGCGGTATTGATGTAATGAACTACAGTGGCTCTATACAAGACGGTTGCGACAATAGGCTTATTATTCGCCTCCTAATGGCGGATGGGCAGAACTTATAGGTGTTATAATATTTGAATCCAAGCCTCATCATCAGAATCCCATTTTCGCCTGAGAAGCACACACCTGCACAACTAAGCATTTTATGTATCAGTACGAAGAAAAATACGATATAAAACATGGCAATATGCACATATAATCATCTTCTACTAGAATATACGAATAAAAAATATATATACATGCCACTTGATTTCTAGAAGAAAGCAACTCTGATATAAAACGCCTTGATGAAGAAAGTTCAAGAATACGAGAAAAACCAAAGATGCTATGATATATATCTATCGAGAGTGGAATTGAAACGACCATAAAAAATGAGACGGTATCAATGAAAATCACATGAATGTTGGCATTGTCAAAACATATTGATGTGTCATGCCATTGTATTGAGAAATACAAAATTTCAGATATTTTCACTCGAATTGAGTTGAAAGTGTAAGATCATCCACTCAAATCTATTATTTAGCAAATTACATTGATCCATAAGTGTGTCAAAAGAACGAGCCTCAGTTTGACTTGTTGTTTGAATATTTAAAATTGGTAAATAATCCTAGTGTGTTTAATCAGTTCAACTCACCAAGTCAAGGAAGTATTTTAAAACTTTGTTCGAGATGGTGTTGTCCTGTTCAGCCTATGACTGTACTAATAGATTCTGAAAGATCAGAATATATCATGTCATTGGTAAGTGATTGAATAATGTTGAACAAATTTCAAACAGACCCTAGGTCGCGCCAACGATGTACAGAACACTGGTGGAGCTATTCTGCCTATTTGCCTATCTAACTTCTTCAACCAAAACTCTAACGTACAGCTAACTTGATTATTATAGCATTTTATTCGTTATAGCGGAAAATCACTCAAATGCCAGTTGTTAGATGGCGACACAACAATGAAAACAAAATCAGTATTATTGCGAATTGCACAATCAGTGTTATAAAAATGTTGATTCAGAAGTAGTAATTTAGGTTACTTCTCAATTAATGATCAAACTACATAATAACAATCTCAAAACATCAACTCTGAGGAGTTTCATAACTATTAGGCTATTATAGCGGAAAATGCCGTGAGCGTTTTCGACGAAACCATCAGTTACTGCACCAGTGTTTTGTACATCGTTGTCGCGCCTAGAGAAAGGTGGAGGAATCCAACCAATGAAAACAGCAAACCAGAGAGAGGCAACCAGCAGTGATCAGCTGACTGTTAGCAAAATTGTACCTTTCTTTGTTGCACATCCAGGCGAATCGATAGCTCTTTCTTTTTCTCACGTTCGTTTCAATGCTCCTCATAAGTCAATGGGGCAAGGGTGCATCTAGTAGAGATATATATGATATCATATCTTTGGGAGAAAAAACACTATATCATAACTAATTAATCACAAGATCAATCCAAACGCAATGTTAGCTCACGGAAAATTTGCCTACTAATGGCGTCTGACGTGACGTATCACCAAACGGCTAATGAAAATGTTGACAATGTATTCTCGTCAATATATGTTATAAAGCCACTGTTTGTAATAAACTAGCGGTGGGTCTACTGTTCAGTTGTCCTGTCAGACTGAAAAGGTCAAAAACAATTGATTTCTAGCCGATGCTTCTATAAGTAAACAATAGATAACGGGACTAGATCAAAAAATTATTTAGAAACTGTTCTAAAGCAGGCACCGCCACGATCGAAATTACGCATTGGCGACACAGCTCTGCCCGTGACAGTTTGAATTTGGACGCGGTACAGATACGAAATTATTATTTCTTCTTATTTCTCATATGATTTCATTCAGTTCACCAGGTGATGAAATTTTAGGTAATTTTATAATGCAAACCCTACATTTTTTTCTATTTTTCGGTATTCTGAATAAAAAAGGTACTGAAATTCACAAAGAATACTTCTATATTATATATATATATTGGTTTTGCTGTGTACAAGATTCTTTCGAATTTACTTTATCAACATCGAATGCGCCGTCGTAATGTGTGTAGAACTCATGAAAATTCAAAACTGCTATTTTCAGTATAAAAAGTTAGTATATTTGAATATTTAAATGATAATACAAGCTATGATGAGCATTTATAATAATCAGGAGGAGCGCTGTAAGCTGATGTACGTTTCCTAATTTTATGACTAAGATAAACTGCAGAAAATGAGTATTTCTATAACTTCTCTCTCTCTCTCTCTTTGCATACGCCTCCAAGAATCAGCCCCTGCATTGTGGTTGATGATTCTTTATAATGCAACACTGTTTCATCAGACGATAGATTATATAAAGTACAAAGTTTTGTAGCATTTCACATTAAATTATCTAATTATAATTTGCAATAAAATAGAATGCAACGATAAAAACCCTGCACTTTCAGAAAAACAAACAGTTGAAGCACACATAGAATACACCAACATTTGTTGGCGACACTGACAAATGTTGAAACCCAGAACCAAATAATCATTACTTTTTATAAATTGTGACAGTTTCGCTCACGCCTTTCATGTTTCATGAAAGTTGGCCAATATCGAGAGATTTGAAAACGGGCTAACTATGGGAGTAGCTCCACCAGCTAGTTTATCACATCGACGATGTTACGATGGAGTAAATCTTATAGCTGAGAGATCGATTGTCAAAGTACTAATATTTAAAGCATGATTTTTGATGTCTTGAGGGAAATTCCCAAAGTTTTTACCCTACAACATATAAGTTGACGAGTCATTCAATTCTGAGAATACAATATTTTTTCACCTCTGATTTCTAACGATATTTTACGATGGGAACGTCACCCTTGAATGAATCATGAACCCATACACTACATAATGCTGTGAAAAAATACCAATGACACGACACAAATCCTCCATGTTAATTTCTAAAAATAGCGCCTAGTTTTTTCTTTGAAGTGGCAATCTATGATGTTATTTGTGATTTTGGAGTGAATATATTTGATATATATATATGTTAAACATCCCTGCTGTATTGTATGCAAGTCAATGAGCAGGTGAAGAAATATGAATACCTCATTTCCATGGATCATGATATATAGAAGATGGTGAAACGACTATTTCCGATTTCCATCTGATTCATTCGATCAAAACTACACGGTACATAAAGAATACACATAGATATTCAAAAATGTCGCGATCTTTTGAGGATTTATAACCATTATGCAGCTATTGCAGAAAATGTTGATTTCGCCATATCACAGATATTCAAAATATTACGAGTCTTCGTCGTATGAGAATTCAAATCCATTCATCTCGGCTGTGTTCTTATCATCCTAGCAATGAATAGAGCAGTAACAAGTGTTGCTTACGTTAACTTTACTTTCATCGTTAGATGAGAATAGGATGTTAGATTAGATTTTTTGTGGAAGCTGACCATTTGGCCTAGTCCACTGCAACCTTTCCAAATCCATTTTGGTGGCTCCGAGTGTTTGAAGCATACCATCTAGCTTTGTCACTTGTTCAGACTGGGTAGTTCTGATGATGGTCTCTTGAGGTAGCTTTCTTTCTTTGGTTTCTCTTCTCCATGTCCAACAGCACCCTTGCTGGATTGCGATGTTCTGTTATCCCTGGCAGAATCTGCAAAGCGTTTCTTTTGCCAGACCCATCAGATTCACATGCCTGTAGAGCCTCTACTTCCATGTCAACAGGCTTACTATTGGTCTGATGTTATCGAGTTATAGCTGAGAAGAAAGGGCGGATCGAGCTTTCATATCAACACATTGAACTTTTTTGTTTTTGAGATTATTATTATTGTTTGGTAGTTACTGGAAAAGCTCAACAAGAGTGCTAATCAATCGTACGTTAGCTGACATTCTCAAGTTAATGTTTACATACTTTATTCAGATTAGGAATAGTAGATCAAAGCTGCCTGCGTTTTGAGAAGAAAACTGGTGCACCTTACAGACGCAAATTCTCAGAATTGATTTTTTAGCTCAAGATTTATTCCACTAGTGTTGGTATTCACAGTTTCTTATACTTGTGACTTCAGATTATGAGATATCCTGGGCAAAGATTTTATGTAGTGATAGTGACTCATATTTTCCAGATATCTGAGATTGCACATTAATGATAAGGCGATTTCAACTGTTGAAGAAAATATTTCACACTTTCTGCAAATGAAAAAATGTGAAGACCGTGGCAAATTCGGCCATTTCATTTCATTTTTCCTCCATAAGTAACATATACTAGATGGCCCATCAAATACAATCCGAACCTGAATAATTATTGAACAAATGATCAATTAAAAAAATACTGATGAGGTTAGCTTTAATACCTGGGTGTATATATTTTGAGATGTATTTGTCTTTCTTCTTTCTACCCTTGGAGAGTGGGAATGCTATTTTAACCCGATGATCTGTATCTTATTTTTGTGGGTTTATTGTGTGATATTATTCACAAGTCACAAGGGCTCCATTGAACATTAATATCAATAGTCGTTGTTTCTGGACAGCCTCTCTATAAAAATAGAAATTTTAATAATTATTTCAATATATTTGTATTAAGGACAGATTCATGGTCTACCCCAAGATGTCAATGTATTTGAAATTTAACCTTCAGATACCTTAAAGAGAAATTCTCTATTTGTCAGTGACACCGTGTTTTTTCGAAAACACGCCATTTTGGCGGATGAAGAACTTTCGTAGATACCAAAAAATAGTTGGAGAGTACACTAGAACTTGTTGATAGATATTCGAAGAGATTCGGCTATGAAGTATCTAACATTATCAACCCCCATTTTTTTTTTGAATATTTTGGTCCGAAATTCTAGCCTCGGATAGATAATTGGAAGCGTTTCGAATGAGCTATCACTTTTCCCATTCCATCTCGAAAAAATCTTTCAAAATAGCGCCAAGGCGTCATTTTGAAAGATTTACATTATTAGTGGTGTCAAAATATAGCTCCTGGAGTGCCATTGAAGCAGGGAAAAATCAAAAAAATCCAAACCGTTCAAAATTAAACCTGGGGGAAAGGTCACCTCATGGGCACAATGTATATAAGATGATGTGATACATAAGGTGATACCCAGGAATAAATGTTGGCTGGTCTCGATAATTTTCAAATTTATGATTTGTTGAAGAATTATTCAAGGTGGATAATCCTGAATACATCTCCCGGTACATACATTATTTACCAACATATTCGATTACATATAGCAACTTCACTCTTGTTGATGAAATAGCTGAATATCCACTGGAGAGACATTCCCTGTACGTTCCTAACATGCCTGCTTGTTTCATTGGAAACTCAATACGTTTGATGCCATGCTTTTTCAAAACGCACTGAATGAACGGACCATCCTGTATTATAGTGATATTCTAAATATTTTTGCACAATGACAGCCATTGTATTTGCCCAGTGCAATACTGTTCATCTTAGTTTAATAATAGTTTGAGATCCGATTGCATGCTGTTTTATGTTTGTTTTAGGTTTGACACTCATCGGTTTTATGGTAATTATCGAAAGAGAAATATGGCTCTATAGGGTGGCAGTTCCAAATTATAGCTGCAACTATTTTTTATTGAACTTCCAATTATTTTTTTCAAAAAAGTTCGTTCACTTTCAAGTGGAATAATAACAGGAAGTTGAAGAATATTATAATAATATAATATAATGATAAATATTATTTATTAATATTCAAAAATATTTCGAGCATGTGAATAATTTAAAAGTTTACGTTGCCGTTTCTTACTTGGCACAACCGCTTGTCAGCCAAATGTAAATAGGTTTAAATTTACTTGAAAATTTTACGTTCATAACATATTTTGTGATAAATTAGGTATCAAATTGAAGCTACTCTTATCTCACACAATGGGACTAGGTTGCCAATCCGAAAGTGGCCGCAATTTGGGGTTTCCAGCTGTTAAACATACATAAGAGCGACAATCAGACAAGGACGCAGTGTGTCAGCTGCTGGCTTTAAAAATAATGAAAGAAAAATCATAATTCATAAATTATCCTACAGTTTCATTTACAGTTTCGAATGATACAAATTATTTTTAATAATAATTAATATTCAATAAGAATACCTCCGGCCATATTTTGATAGGTACCACGTATCACATATTTCTCAATTAATAATTACCTATGAATATTACATTTTGATCAAGAAACGGATGGGTGCAGTCGGATCTCTTACTAAAAGATGTTATGACAGAATAGGGTGCAATTAGGCAGTAAACATAATGCACATGCACAAGGAAGATCGTATAAATATGTTATATCGCATGGAGATAGTAGCTTCCATCACGCAAGTAAACAAATGTATACTTTGTATATTGTTTGTATATTGTCTTGCTCTGGTGTAGAATAATTTATTTTTTCAATCTCGTTTGATAAATGTGTACATGAAACTTCCTTGATTGTTTCAATTGATGTCTGATTTTTTAATGAGACACCTAGAGAAAATAAATCTTCCACTCATTTTGTTGTGCTACAAGAGAAGTCTTTCATCAGATCAAGAATGAGCTTTTCGATCTGAGAAGTTGAATTCGTTCACTTTTACCTCATGATATATTCTTTTTCCGACATCAAATTTGTGCTGAGTTGTGAAGCAGTTGACAGTTGAGAGTACCAATTATACGACTGTAATTGAAAATACTTTGAATCTCATGTATCATAACTGTATCATAACTGACTCGAAATGCTGAAATAGAATTGTGAATTGAACAAAAAGATATTAGGAATTGGTTATTATGTGAATTGGGATTTGCGTGCCATATTTATTACTTTAATTTATTTGTTTCGAATAAGACTGATTTTTTTTATTACCAGAGGCAATATTATTATGAAACCATTTCGAAGTTCTATGAGTAATAAAGCAATAACATTTATATCGAAATCCTGCAAAAAAATTGTTTTGATTTCTTAAAGGGAATGGTTTCATGATGGAATGATGGTGCTTTGTGATTTTTTTTAATTTTCGAGGACTAACCCATTGCAGAGTTTAGCTTAACATTGAAATCGTAGGTTTGATCTAAACAACCAATGTAACGACTACATTTATTGAATACAAATAAATAAATAAATAAATACATTTTGTAAAATAATTTGTTTTGCTTCCGACGTTCAATATAATAATCTGATACAGCAACATGCTGTTATAAGTTTGTGTTCTGGACAACTGTTGGCGTGAAGAAAACTACAGTCTGCAAATTTACATTGGTAAGGCAGTCGATCTGAAAGAAAAGATTTATTTGAAGAATTTAATAGGCATGCAACTCGTGTTCAAGAAAAATATATTTTTTTTTCTCAAAATTGGTCACAGAAAGGTATAGGGAATGAAGGCACATCGTAAGAAACCTTGTATATTCATATAAACCTATGCCTTTGGATACTTTAGCACGTTAACGTAGTATTTTTAAAATTATTCTAGATAGTAGGTGATCAGTAGAAAGATTTTTATTTATTTCTTATACTTATTGTGAATTGAGTGGAGTCTATTACTCACCATAGGGATTATTTGGGTTATGACAGCAACAGGAATCGTGAAACAACTTGTCTGTACAATAACTGTCGACGGAGGAATCACATACTGGGCATCTTCTTCTGAAGGCATTGCCAAATATAGGCATATTGAAGAACGGTGATTGATTCGGAAAGTCCAAGCTGTTACTGTAAATGGCTGAAAACATAATTCACTCAAATTATTGCTCTCATTCATTTTTCGACATAACACAAGACTTGAATTATCATATTATTGGTGAATAATAAAGAAAAACAATAACAACAAATACATTTATAGGGATAACAAAGAAATGTAATTGAGAGTTTTCGAGATGTGTATTGATGGATCATCGATCTTGGCCATGAAACCTCGCATGAAACATCTCTTTTTTGATTTGATCTTTGAATAATTTTTGGGAATCGAACTATTTTTGCTAGTGGGTGTATACATAAGTTGGGACCCAGAGACCCAGATGAGTATTATAACAAGTTCAATCAATCATCAAGTTCAAGAAGCATCAAATGTGAGATATGTTAGGCTTTCATAGTTGTTTTCTAGATTCATAGCAACATAATAAACCTAACCTAAGGTAACACTCGATTAGATATATGTTAAACTTTTCTAATAATTAATTTTATCAAGTAGGTAACTAAATGAACTATATGTTATAAAATTATGCATAACATAGTCATGAAGTTGCGTGGTGCTCAATATTATGATATAATAAAATCGATTTTAAAAAACAAATATTTCATATCATCACGTGTGGTTTTTTGTTTTTCATATTTAATACGCCATAATATGATGAAATCATTAATTTCTGAAAATTAATTTCCTGATGTAATTCCCACTACTAAAAATCAGGTGTTCATTGCTAGTTATACACAATTTTATATCATAGTTTTTCCTCCTGAGATGACTGATGAAGCATTGATCCTCCGAAATAAGTCCCTTATGTCATGTCTTTGGCAGTAAGGTTATTTTGCTGGTAGATTGAGACTGTAAGTAACACATTTCCTTCTCAAAATAGTATTTCACGTGGCATGATTTTTCATCATCAGATCTGACGCCCAATCGGAGGCCAATTAAACAAATACTAATTACATCAGAACGGAAGTGATGTTTTCAGGAATTGAAAAATTGATTGAAAAACCTGTTTATTCAAAAACTCTGACAGCTCGTAACTCAAAAACTATACGACTGTCTAAGAGGATTAATTTCTATTTTTTTTTTTTCAATTTTTCTACAATGATAATAAAACACTCTTCATAACAACACTTAAAACGGTACAAAGGGTTGATTATTATATTGTTGAATTGATTTAGTCGACAATATTGCAAATATTGTCTCAATTAATTTGATATTCAATTAATATTAAAGTTGCAGCTGAATAGAAATGCTGAAGTGTAAAATAATAAAAATAGTGTACAACTCTTCGCACATGAAGAAAATGCTCTGTCCTATACAATTCAAGAGTACATATAATAAAATAGGCAAACACATGATGAAATAATGATTGGTAATAACAATAGGATACTCACTTGTTGGTTCCACAAAGGAAAGGAAACTGGTCACAAACATAATCACACACAAAGATTTCATCTCGTCTTCTCGCAAAAGTTGTTCTCAAGAAACTGACAAGAAATTCGATACCAGAACTTAAGGCATCTGATATAACTGTAATCTTCATGGATTAACATTTCTACATGGGCGATATTACATTTTTTATTGAGATGCCATCAAAACGCCTATTAGTTATGGGTCAGTTTCACATTGCGATATGTAAATTACCTAACTGTAAAGCTGAGCGATTTTTTTGGCCGCAAAAAATTCTCTCGCACTATCGGGAAGTTTGAAATTTGTTTGAAGGTATAATAATTGCATGTAATGATGTTGCAAATTTCGATATTCTATCACTTAATCAATCGATTAGAGATACATGATGCCAGCAATAGGTAAATACAACGGTCGACCGACTTCGTTTTTGTTCCAAATCCACGATCTGATAGATGTGTCCAGTCCTTCGATCATTGTTCGGAGGTCCAGTCTATAGCATTGCGGATGATAATACCGTTCATATTATATTCTCCTCTAGAGCCCCGAGAAGCCAGAGGTGCAAGACGGAGACAAGTCGATAGTATAAATGAAGATCATGCAAGAATTTTTTCGATGGGAATCTGTTGATATAGTAGAGTTCAGTGTAACAAAAACTCAAGCTTTCATCACCTTACTGTCCATGCATAGAAGTACTTCACGCACCAGCAGCTCCTCATGATCTACAAAGCGAAAATTCAACCTGTCCTAGAACACTGTTGAAGACAAATTCCAATACCTTCCTCCTCTCCCAACATTCCACTGTTGTCTTATACGATGTTCCACGAAAATTATAGGGTTTCCTTTCGTGTTGTCAAAAAGTTAATAATAATGAGAAAAATACTTACTGGAATCTGGATAATCCTATAATATTTAATAAACGTATGAATTGATGAGTGCGACATTATGTTTTTCACTTTTGTTGCTGCTATCTGCTATCAGCACAAGTGAAAATATGATCAAAGTATATTCATTCTCCTGAAAAACCTATGAAGTTGCAAAGCAATTTGAATTTTAAATTTCCAATGAAGGAAACATTTTTAGAATGATTGCCTTTGTTTCATTTGCATTTTGTACCTCAAGTGCACTTTTGAAATATGATAAAGGTGCTGATGTTCTGTCGATATTTTTGTTTTCTTCTGGAAGAAGGTTTGTATGATAACGAAAATCACATCAGCTAGCACTTTTTGTCAGTGGTACAATTGTATCCATATGATTATTGATAATTTTGCATTCCACACAAACACTCATAATATTTTCTATTTTGCGCTGTCCTGCGCTGTCTATAATACGTTTTTCCCAGATTCACCCATTTAATTCAACAACAGCAATATAACATGTATTCATAAATCTCGCATAATTCATGAATATTCAGAGGACATTTCAGAAACGGGGAGCATCTGACAGGTAAAAAATCTAGAAGAAGAAAGTGTAAGATAACTTTAATAAAATGTGGGGCAAAATTACCAAAAAATCTGGCACAGCCACAGCAATATCCTCGGATAATAGCTGAATCGTCATCACAGTAATGTTGAGGGCAACCTGTACAGTAAGGTCCCAAGCCGAGGATAGGCAAATGAACTGGAAAAAATGATCCGATCAAAACTTAAACTTTCATCTTCGCAAAAACCTTTTGTGGACTTGAATGGGTTTCGAAAATAAAACTGGAATTCTTTATGTATACCTATTCATATATTCATTCATAATTCTTCGCTATAAATTGATTTTCAAAATAATTTGACTAACGAAAACTAGGGAAAGGTTCATTTTCAAAAATTAAGTCTCTGAATCTGTTTTTGAATTTTGATTTGAATGTAGGCATATAGGTATATAGTTTCCGACCTATCAGGATTATTATTATGTTCAGAAAGCCGTATATACTATACTATAGCTATATAATTATTTGGTAGGTATACTTACATCTTCCGAAAGACCTTTTGGACAACGTTGAGTCAGATAAAACAAGAAAACAAGTCATCACTAGAAGAAAAATATACGATTTCATGACTATTCCTCTAAATGCATTGATACAAGAAGTATGTATGCTTCTTGGGTCTTTTTATTTCGAATGGAAATATTATCAGCTGGGTAAACAAGACCCAATTTAGAGAACACTATGAAATTAATGGAATCTAGAAGACATCCATATCGGAATCGTGTTTATCAAATCAGGAATTTTTCACTAATGTAATATAACGGACTGGAAATCTATTTTTCATCCACCTGTATGAAGAACAAACATTTTTCCTCTTCCTTTCGTCTTTTTTTCTACTGTCTCCGTTTTGATCTGAAGAATATGTGGTAGACATTCTATATCATGTCCTGACTGAATCAGAGCATAATATTATATCATTTGGATTAGTGTTTTTGGGCCACCTAAGAGGCAATAATAAAAGATGCAAAAGTCATTCGACTAACGGAAGGGAGCGGCTTATTGACAGGTGTATTCTGAACAATGGTCATAGTTTAGTTATGTAAGGAATAGTGTACCTGATTGGAATGAAAATTTCTGTATTAGATTATTTTTCCAACGTGCAGAATTCCTCGCGCTCAAGTTCGTTAACACAATTATTTATATGACTCACGATATGTGAATGATTACTAGGAATCGTTTCAAGGAATTTTCTACCTGATTTTTAAAAAAAAAAATCCAGTTATTACAAACAAAATAATTATTGAAAAAATGGCGTGAAATTTGGAAATCACTTCACACATTTGAAGTTCGTTTTAGAATTGAATCTTATATAGGGTGTTCACACACTGTCAAAAATTCAGTTGCAGTGAAAAATTGTATCGAATCAATGAAATATTTCAAATTTCAGTCGTTCATTATGTGAGCTCAGTATCTATATATCTATTGATAGTTTGTGATGGTTTTGCCTACACACCCATGCAGACCCTGTCATTCGATTTCTTCATTCCATATCATCAGTAAGGGCTTCATCATAAGGAATTCAATGACATGATTGCACTACTATCTGTGATCTCTAAAGTAATGGAAAAAGCAATCAACATCGAGCTCATCCGATATCTAGAGAGCTCAACAATCGTGAATGACCGGCAATATGTCTTTCGTCACCAGAGGTCAACAGGAGACCTGCTTGCCTATGTGACACATAAGTGGCAGGTGTCAATCGAGAGACATGGGGAGCGTCTGGCTGTAGCCTTGGATATCTCCAAAGCATTTGACCGAGTTTGGCACCAAGGCCTCCTAGCGAAACTTCCGTTATATGGTTTGCCACCCCAACTGTGTCTTTTACTATCGAGTTTTCCACCACTCTACGTGGTGGTAGACGGGGTCTCGTCTGATACAATGACAATCAATGCTGGTGTTCCACAAGGCTCTGTCTTGGCACCAACTTTGTTCTTGCTCCACATCATTGATTTGTTGAATGTGACCTCCAGCCTAGTTCATAGCTTTGCGGATGATAGTACACTTCATTCCGCCTTTTCCTCTAGAGCCCCCATATCATCCAACGAGACCAGAGGTGCAAGGCGAAGACAGGTCGATGCTTTAAATGAGGATCTGACAAGAATTCTGAAATGGATCTGAGAACCTAGTACAGTTCAATGCAACTAAAACTCAAGCTTGTATGTTCACCAAGAAGGCTGATCACACAATGCCCAATTTGATGATGTCGGGTACCACTGTTCCTATGAGATCGTCAATATCCATGCTGGGTGTCACCACCAACAGTGCTCTCTCATGGGACGATCATGTGAGGTCCATTGCAAAAACTTATTCACAAAAACAAACCAGACGAGCTCAGGCTGGTCACCCTTACACTGTCAGGCTCGAGACCTGTCGAACATCGCTATACCAAGCATCATTCATCAATAGAACGGCAAATTTGTAGAATTCTTTGCCCAGTGAAGTCTTTCCTGATGCTTACAACCTCCAAACTTTCAAGAAAAATTCCAACACCTTCCTTCTCTCCCAAAATTCCACCGCTGGTTATCACGATGTTCCTCGAACATTATAGGTTTCCCTTTTGTGTTGTCCACAGATAAAAAAAAACATCGGGTTTGCTATGGTGTCATCGCTGAAGACTACGAAGATAAAGCTTATTGTGCTGCACGAATGTGACAGAAAAACTACACCAGGTAGGTCAACTTCAGGAAGTACAAGCTGGAATCACCTCCGGAAACCTTCACAGCAATAATTATTTCTGGTAGTACTCTCGGTTGATAATATGTTCGCACAAGTTTCAAAATAACATCTACTTATAATCTACTAATCTTATAATATAATCTACTAATAATAACTTGATACTTTCGAAACAAATTGAAATTCGTACCCGAAAAGTTATTCTCTTGGTTGATATGAATTTCTTGATGCACAAGATTTAAATCTTCATAGACTCTATATTTGCGGATCATGTTAAAAAAACTGGCTGAGTGACAATAATATACCGGTCTGATATAATTAAGGACATCGGTCTTCAGGTGATACAATATACCAATGTATTATTTAGACTGTGGGGTTACATGTGAATTTTTGATGTAGGTGCACAAGAGTAATCGATCGAGTGTTCGATTACCATAATACGTATTATTTTGAATTTCCGGATAATTTATTTGACGCACTTGATCAATACGTTGCCGAAGTTGCTGAAATACGTAAGTATATGAAATTTCAATTTTCCAAATGAGAACTTTTCAATATTTCTTATAAATAAAATAATCCATTGCGGAATTCACTAGACAGGACCTCACAATTGCAGGTCTGGCAGCACTGGCACGGCGTATCGTGAATCCACTTTTATCGAATTCAGTCCATTCTAGCGTTTCGCGCTTGTGGATGTCATACTGGACGTTATTATTTCAATTATTCCAAACATTGGTGACAATCTATACGCGGTAGTTTAACGTCGAGTCGATGATACATCACTTTTTTCGGTACGGTTTTTTTGTGAAAAATCATCTGCACAAGAAAGTAAGTCGACAGTATAGATGGAGAAAAATAAACGACGTGCTACTTCCCATGTATTATTTTAATTTTCAGTAAACTGGAAAAAATTGGATGATAATTTTTACGTATACTTCAAAAACACTGTGAAGTTATAGTTAAAATGAGATATCAGGCAGTATTTTCGAATCGTTTCGATTCGATCAATTCTATAGGTAATTACCAATGAAGTAAAGTAAAATCAAGTATTTTTTTGAGAAATATAGCTGAGAAATGTATCAACATAGCAAAATCGTGATTTATAATTTCATATTCAATTATAGATTTTTGTATTTATTCTATACAGTATAATTCTTCCTACTTTCTGATGAACTGAATATAAACCATTTTTTGGAACTTTAATAAAAAGCCTGAATCTGAATTTTTTGATGGGACACTTATATCATCGAAAATTTCTGAATAGATATTAAATAAACGTATAAATATATTAAATAGCATATCCAATTCTTTAGTTCCATTCTAACTTCATTTCAAAAATCTTACTTTCAGGAATTCAACTCTTTCCATAGTTGCTTCGCTTGGTCGAACAAACATGAGAAATGATGGCGAATTTTTTAGAGATTGCTCTAGTCATCCTTATGGTGATGAAAACCGGGTTTTCAACCCCTGTTATGGAGTACGATAAAGCCCTCAAGTACGAGGAATATGTTATAGAACATGAAATATCCACTCTTCAAGCGACAAATTCAGTTATGAGCATGGATATAGGATACAGTAAGTAGAGTAGATTTGATCTGAATGATTTTTTTTTCTAATTGGAATATGTGGAGGTGAAGTGATTTGTGAACTATGTATCTTTGGTGAACATTTGTGCCCTCTATTTATTCAATATAGTCGTATTATCAATTTTTAATGAATCATATATTACAGATTGTAACTATTTCCCATTTGTATCATTAAGAATAATTTCATTAGAAAAATGTGAGAGAAACTTTTTTTAGGTGATATGTTCGACTTGAGTCAATAATTTCGTACCTATTCTAATAAATAGGAATTAATGCCCAATGACAAACGTGAAAACATTGATCAATCTATTTGTAGCAGTTCAGGCAGTTTCTAGATGTAAGGAAGGAAAATAACGAGAGAAATAATCAATATTAAATGATTCACGTAGTCTCGGCAACTACACATAAAGTAAGGGGTTGAACTTTCGTGTCGAATTAATCACGCAATATATATGACGCAAATGGACAGGGGTAACTGACCCCTAACCAAAACCTATGGATTTCTGGAATTGGCAGAGAAAATATGGATTATACTCATGAGAATATACACACCCAACAGATTTTTCTTGGCGTATTTCGTAGTGGGAAGAACGATTTATATTTTTTTCAGAATGTAGTACCTACTCGACGAGACCGATCATGTGTGGGGTATGAATCAAATTTGAATCATCATCTCATAGTTATCTCATAATAACAAAAAGTATGAAGTATTTCAAAAACATTGGGGTATATTGACATGAACATAAAATTTCTAACGTCATGATTGCCAAACTAGGGACGATATCAATTCTCTATGCCAACCCAAAACTGAAATTATTGATACATCATTGAAAGTTGCTTAAACTTGTCTCAGCTGCAGTTTAACATATATAACCCTTGATTATAAAGATAAAGAATATAACGAATATAGAATCACTAAGGATTTGTATTTGTATTTTGAAATATGTGAAAATTCATAAAATATTCAGCAGAGTCATACTATTCAACTATTTTGCTGTTCACCATCAGTTGAATGCTTAAAATAATTCATTATCAGTAATTCAATGTTCCATACCTGGGTTTTGAAGTGTGTATATGCACTGAATGCTAAAAATAAATTGATTTTAGCATGTGGTATATGTTTATGAACGTTTCCACAATAGCCCATCAGCATATGCATATTTTTCTGTTAATTTAGAAGACTGAAAATTGCTTTCAGCAATGTTCAGAAATGGCTTTCATACTCCCAGACTTGTTAGAATAAACATGACTCTTTGTGTATATCTATAGTTATTGAAAAATATATATATATATTTTTTTTTGAAAACCTTACCAACCTCAAACGTTAGGACGTTTACGGCATGAGTTCATGTGAATTTTTTCCTTAAAATGGAGCCAAGAATTACCCTTTTGAATTATTAAAATATCATTAAGGAACACCCTGTAATTTTCAGTTGCAACTCCTCCTGGATGTCATAAATGCACGGAAGAAGATAAACGTTACTGCTTAGGAGGCGATCTCATTGATGACCATTGTTGTTGTGACAAAAGATATCACGGTAAGTACATTTAGGTTTTATTGATCTATCGAATAGCCAAATACTTACGAGCCCCAAATAGGGTGTAACAAATTAGTTTCTTCGAGATTTCGTGAAACGTGATAGTTAAATAGCAGCGAAAATATTGAGGATTTGAGAACCAGTCGTTGAGAAAATTCGCTGCACTTCAACTGACAACCGTCCTTATTCCAAATTCCTCACCATTGGGATCTGAGAAACTACAGGATGAGATACGACAAAGTTAAAATTAGGGCTAAGTTGCGCAATTTGGTCAATATACAAAGTGTCGTTCAAAAATGAATATAAATGCTGCAATAAGAATAAAGAAATCATCGGCCAAGACTTTTTCCTGAACATTATCAAAGTAAGGGAAATCGGTTACATGTCTTTGACTCCATCCATATGTCTTCGCTACATATTTCGAATATCACATATATAGTTGGCTTGGTAAAAGTTTTTGAATCGTCGATAACAAACGCTTCTTATCTTGGCCAGAAAGAATATGTTCTGCTTGGAATTTCTATGTTTACAATGAATTTTATTTTTACTGCGATCGCCCAGCTAGAAAATGTGATTTTCGCGGAAAACCGATGTTCGTGACCCTTGATAACCTCGAAAATCTCATAACGCCAACACAAAATCGATTTCATTCTCGACCTAAATCAATAAAAATACCAAGGTGGATGCCTACACGAATCCAGCTATATCTTTATCAATGGATGAAACATTGGAAATGGAACAATGGAAATGGGTGGATAAAACATTCATAGAGATGAAACATCAAACCATTATAAGTGTGTGTAAAATAAATTGATACATTTACATCACACTAATAAGTTTGCATTATTTTCTCGTTTAAAATGATTTTGTAATGTTAATGTAATGATAATGAATGTGTTATGAATCCTCCTTTAGTCTTCCGACATAACCCCTCGATATCATTGGACTCGGGAAAATATTGGCAACTTTCGAATCGAATTTATTCTAAATAAATGCATCAGTGTTTCACACTGTACATATAAAAATTAAACGATGATGGTAGATCTTGGTATATCGCCAACATATAGATGATATATTATATAATTAGTGACACAATGAGTGCCCTCCAGGAATTGAGGTTAATCAAGCGCAAGAGATTAGTAACTAAGTGCACAAACATTCTTAGCACTAATTCTGTCGAGCGATAATTAAAGACATGCCTACATAGTTCGCATAGAAAAATAGATAGTTAGCTCTGACCGAATACAAAACAAAAACAAATTTAGATTTATAATGCACATTGTAACACTCCACTACACAGTTAGATTCTTACACTTCACTATAGAAAAGAAAATTTGTCGGAAATTACGTTCGAATATTCGATATATATGATAGAAATTGGTTTCAATCAAGGAATTATGCAACATCACAATCAATTTCATCTACCATCAATCGTTCATGAAGTTGCTTTTCAATTGCCAATGTATGAATAATTCAAAGCAACTTAACCGATATTACACTCAGTGTATGTTTATCGATGGCCAGATCACTGAGAAATCTGGTATCCATGTACCAACTACAAGTATTACATGAGTGCCCTTATCCACTCCTATCGAAGTCCAATAATAAGACATTTACTTGAAGATCAGCCGATTTTCTTGATCTGAGAGAGTATAGTTACATGTACATGTGTATAGTTAAATGTGGCTACATAGATAATAATTGGGAAATCAGTGTATTGAACGAGGAGGCGTCGGTAACATCTTGTCCGTGAGAATTGGCAATGATTCAAAATTGAGAATAAACTATTTCTTTCAAGCTTTATTTCAATAAGAAGGAATAAAATAAATTGGCGAACAGTTTTTGATTTTTTTTTTCTTTGCTTCTCATATATCCGATATTGACGAAAACGGTGAAGATTTCAAAAGTTTGGTGCCACAAAATTCGGTCAGCTTTTTATTCCTCATGACGACATGCCTTTTGGTCTATTATAAGCTAGTGTTTCCACGGCCCGTGTCAAACGAATTAATAAGTTATGCCGACTTCAACTGACCTCAAGATTTACTCAATTAATAATGTCGATTACATTATAATTATTGATTCCGTGTTATTGAAAACTTATGATGAGAAATCAACTACTTATAGTTACCTCTGATATTCAATATGAACAATAATTCTCCTGCTGATTTGTTCCACTTGGCGGGTCTTCTATTTGCAATAAAAGAGAAAATTGTTTTAATAGTTTTTTTCGATTGTATTTCAAATTGATCCCAGGAAAAAAGAGAGACATTAATGATACCCATTACAATTTCAATGATTTGAATTATGTGGCACGCAAGACACAGAGTTATCTAATATTGCAATTCACGAAAAAGTAACTACATTTGAATAGAGTAGATATTCTGAATAGTTTGAAACGATATTATCGTCTGCGTCGCTTTCTCATGGTCGTTTCAATTTCCCTCTATGTAAGCTCGATATAAAATAGAATATATAATATATTATCTCTGGTTGTATCAAAGACTGACTACGGAGATCCCTGAGACATTTTTGAGGGGTGACAATTGTTTTAGTGATTTTTGTGAAAAAAATTAAAAAATACTCTGCTGACTTCGTTTTTTTTTTCAGAAATGTTCCCTTACATTCCGCACACTTGTTATCTAGGCAGCACGTTGTGTAAAACTGTCGCTAGTGATTGTACTGAGTATCATCGACTGCGAACCTGTTGCTGTCAGAAATTAGCTTTTCTCAAATGTGAGTTCAGAGTTCATGTGTATAAGTATAAAACCATCATCTTCATGATATAACTTTCATCAATCTATCTAATTCCATGTAACGTGAACATTTATTATTAATCAGTTTTCTTTCATATCATCAATTCAGATTTGGTTATTAGTTTTTAATTGATATTCACAATTTCTATGATGTATTCATTTTGAAAAAAGGATATTTATGAACAGTTCGACAATAGTAAAAAAACATCGACGAATTTTCATTTTCCATTTGCTCAATGAATACTACGTGCAGATTGATGAAAGGAAATCTCCCATCAATTAAATTACTTCTATGGGGTAGGTATCCATTAAAAACAACAGTCAATTGTATTCTGAATCAAAAACGTAGCTACCTCATTAAACATGGCGTATTCTTATGTCTGCCTTCAGAGAAAGTGCCTACAGTATTTCAGAGCAATCCGAGCAAATTGCGCCCTGCAAAGAACGACTGGACAACCGATGCGACGAAGATTTGACGATGGTTACCTATTAATAAAAACTGATTTTTGAGACTAATTTTTTTTAGTTACGTTTCAATGAGTTTCCAGGAGAGTTATTTTAGTTTTTATTGTTACTATATGAATGCAAAAAGGTCTTTACAAAAACCTACTATATATTCTTCAGGCCAAAACTGCTCAATGCAAGCAAACTCACCTCATTACGAAGCTGCTTAATTCGGGCGCGGTAATTAAACCCATATCATGAATATGATGAATATGATTCCAACATATAAACATATAAAACTTCTACGCTGATAGAAAAAAAATCAGTTTGAGTATGAAATCTGGATTGCCAACTCATTTACTATAAAAAAGGTACTCTCGATGAAAATCGATTACATTTTGATTTTATTATTTCAGTTTTAGATTTCAAATAACTGAAAAAATCAAGTTCTACGCCCATGGAATGATATTTATCATATTCGTGATTTAGGTTTAATTGCCGCATAAAGCAGAAGTTTTATTTTATTTAAACTCTCCAGTTCAAAGATCCATCGAGTCAATGATTTTTTTATATAATATTTCCTCTAATTATTTTCTGATGTTTCTTATTAGAGAACATGAACTAAAGTCGATTGAGTTAATATGTACAATGATCGGCTTTGAACTGATGCATAATTTGTTGATTTTGAACGGTCTCGTACTTGTATATTCATTACGAATGAATTCACAAGAAACAAATAACCTTACAGGTTTTATAGGTATATTTTTAGCATTCAAGGTTCTTCATCACTCGAATTAACAGCAATTTTGATGTTTTTTATATTCATTAAATATTAAATTGATTTAATATGTCACTTTTTTTTAGGGAGAGCCAAATCTAATGCACCAAATGTGATAGAAAATAGAATATGGACAGCTTGTATTATATTACTTATTTTTTGTATCCGAAGTTTTATATAAACCGACCAAAGACAAGTTAATGTATATAAATATATTTGTTGAATTTTTAGTATGACCTGCTAATAAATATCGAATATATATGTTGTACAAATACTGCACTCCATTATCAGACCTATTTCATACGTGTTCCTAAATGCCGAACCAATATCGAAAAATGTAATGTTTCGTTAATACATGATCAAATCATCGACATCAATATATGTGGTGAAATCCTGGAATACTGTCAGGTAGCTAGTAGATTTTTAGGAATGATTCTGGATCAAAAGCTAACATTGGAGGCACATATCGACATTTTATGTGTTAAAGTTGGCAGTGCAAACTACGCTTTTCGGAATCTGCGAGACACTGTCTCTACAGAAGTTATGAAACTCATGCTTCATGGACTGGTACAACCTATGCTACAGTATAGATTGATCTTCTGGGGTAACTCTGCATATACTGACCGCATTTTTGAGGTTCAGAAGAGTCATTTGCTGTTTGGACCACGCTTGTCCACTGGACTCTTGTTAAAAAAAATTATTATATTACAGCTATGATAATAAACACCTATATCCAAAAAAACTCTGATATACATAATGAGTGTGAGTCAGAAAGTAACAACTTTTATAGGGATCAATGAAAGTAGATCTGTAATGAGAAATTAACTGTATGGTTTCTTGTTGGATAACTGCTTCTACAGTATAAATGAATTTCTAGCTTTCAGTGCATAGATAGTTTCTTTTATACATGTAGTCTTTTTTAAATTTGTTCAAGATCAAACATTTGTGTTCCAGCTTTTTTAGCGTTATACTTCTTCAACTAATCCAATAAATTTTCTCATGTAATCAATTCTGTCGTTCACTCACACAAGTTCTGCGAGGCTTCTGAGGGTTGCTACTATCTATTACTATTATGCTCTGTTGTAGATTTATTTTAGATGATAGATAGATATGCACCTACCCAAATCAAAACTATCGACAGTTATGAGGGGGGACAAAAGTGTTGGACTTATTCTCACAATTATTGTATTCATATGACATCATGATGGCAAAGCCCAGACTTTAACTCTAACTTAGATTAAAGAATGATTTCAAACAATTTATATAGACACAGTATATCAATTCTCAAAATGAAAGTACCTGCTTGAATTGAGTATAGTTTATTCAGACAGCTAAGATGATGTCCTTGGTTTGAGCTCGTCATAACATGGCCTCAAGAAAATGTAATTCTTTTTCTGAGTGTTATAAAACTCATGCCCTTTGCTCCAATCATAGCTCACTGAGTAAGCAAAAATTTGACCATTGTGATTGAAAGAGCATCTAGTGATTGGCTGCTCCATATGCTCTGAAGGCTTGAGTTTGGTTCTTGCATCTTTGTCCCAGAAACTAAATGTCCCATCTGAACCAACAGTGGCTAATGTGCCATGCACAGGGTGGAAGGCAATATCATTCACTGCATAGATATCTTGGTAGCCATTTGGTGCACCATTAGAACGATGGCATTTGAAAGTGAAGTTGTCTTTGGGATTTGATGGGTTGACATATTGAATAGCTACTCTGCCTTCTACAGATCCCAAGGCATATCCTACTGGAGCTTTTTTCTTGTCTCTGGAATATACATTGACACAAATGAAATTGTTGATTAGACGAGATATTTTTTTTATGACATTTCTACAGAATAGAATTTACTGGTGTTATATCATACTTCACACAATTACTAGATACAATCAGATTAGTTTACAAGAATAATGATGAGATCTAACAAAATTATTCACCACACATTAAAAAATCAGTTGAATTTACAAGGCTGAATATTGCATACAAAACTTTAGAGGAAATTACTTTCGAAAAATATGTATACATACTTGAAGATAGCCACACATCTATGCTGATATTTCAAAGGACTATCCAACTTTTTGAACTCCTGAGGCTTTTTATCCAACTGATAAACTATTATCTGTCTACCAGCAGTTCCAACAACAGCCATGGGGTAATCCACATCAGCACAATAACAACGTTCTGGTAATGATATGGTCATCATAGGATTTGGACTGCGAGTATCCCAGAATTTTAGGGTTTTGTCCCAGGAGCCAGTCATTAAGCATGAATAATAAGGAGCTTTTATCCAGTGACAGGTTTTGATGGGAGCATCATGCACAGCCACTTGAACCACCTGGTTGCTAGCCAAATCCCACATTTTTGCTTGTTTATCACATCCTGCCATGAATACCTTTGAAAAAATTAATTAATGAAGATTGCCATGTGATGATCATATTCTATTACTTTAGTTCCATCATCACTCCAAGCAACATCCAAAACAGGTCCTCCGCAGGTCTGCATTGACTTAGGAACGCTAGTCCCGTTTTGTTCTATCTCCCAGCATCGGACATTGTTATCCCAACTCCCAGCTATGAGGAAATTTTGCGGGATTGTGGAAGGAGAGAATGCCAATGAACTTATAGAATCCTCTGGGGACTGCATAACTTCAAAATCTTTCATTGGATTCGCAGAATTGGGGGTTGTAGTGGAACCGAAAGTTCCTACGGAGCTTTGGTTGAACATATTCTAAATATCTAGTTTTTGTAACACGGTAAAAATCTGACACAAATTTTGACTCTATCTTAGCAACTTGCAAGATTAAAAAAAAACGCAAATTTCCTAAATGGCATATATAATATATATATATATATAAGATAGGTTATATTTTGACATTTTACATTTCTTAAAAAATGTCCTGCATTCATGATTTCTATGGTCCTGAGAGACAATGTCAGCAGTGAACTCTATACCAAAGAGTATATATATATATATATATACTATAATTATTCTATGTCTCACCGTTATGGAGAGTATAATGAACAATTTTTCTATGGTATAATATAATAGAATAATTGTTTACATTGTATATATGTTATATATGTTCATATGTTTATATGTTATGTATGTTCATATTTTATATATATATATATATATATATATATATATATATATATAAATACACTTTCTTCTTGGTATCCTGCTACCGTCGAGGACTTCCATCCTCCGGGACGCTTCAAAGTAGTCATGTTAGCCCCTGCATTGGCCAAAAGAGTCGCCGAAGACCTTCTCAGGCAGTGACCGGTGTAGAGCGCTGGTTCCTCCAATTTCGAAAACATTGCAATTCTTGAAGGTATCTTCGACAACATATTTATTCCCACACACTGGCTGGTACACCTCCCATTCTTGTAAAAAATGAAAAAGCGGCTAGAACTAGTATTCTTTGGTCTCAAAGACATGTATTTTTTACACGAATTGATCGGGTTGACTGGAAATCCTTCTTCAGGTATGGTGAAACTTCTCGATTTCTTGGTTTTAGTGTCTGGAAAAACTATGTGAAAATATTTCCCTTTGTCTTGAATATTTTCTATTTTCAAATTGACTAATTCATCGCATCTACAAGCACCGCTAATCCCCATTATCAAAGCCACTTTCATCAACAAGTACTCGTCATCGGGAGCTTCGTTCAAAAACTTCACTATTTCAGGTCGTTCTAATGTCTTGGACTTCTTTGGTTTGTATCCCTGTGATTTGCTTTTCAAAAAGCTCGTTAGTTTGCCATATTTCGAAATGTCGATTTTTTTATAAAGGTGAATAGTCGAGCGAAGCATCGAGTATTTGGTCCACAGCGACGATGGGGCTATTTTTTTTGCAAATGTAAAAAATAAGCCAATAGAACATTTTCGTCGATACCTTTTATTTTCCGTGAATTCATCTAAGACTCAAACATTTTGAACTCCTTGTCGTAAGCATCTCGGGACTTTTCTGGCAAAATCTGCATCGCTGCTTCTTCCGCTTCCGTAAGGATGTCCTCAGGAACGTAATTTTCATCGATTTCCTCCATTTTCTATACGTTTCTTTCTTCAAAAAAGGTTTCTTTTACTGCAGGGAAAACTGACAAGTGTCAAAATTTATTTAAACATTTGCAACAATGTGTTATGCCCGTGGCAACTAAACAAACAACCTACCTTGACCAAAATGTTAAAAAGTCACTGTCAAGTCATTCTGACATATACAGGGTATTGAGACGCAAGTAGCTCTGATTTGATCACAAAACTTATTAATTATTATCTCATAAAAAAATGATTTCTTCCACTTGTTAGATAAAACATTGTATGCCACTCGTGTGTTATGTTTCCGAAGTCACTTTTGAGAATTTATACCACTCGGCCTGACGGCCTCGTGGTATAAATCTTTCTCACGTGACTTATTTTCAACATAACACACTAGTACCATAAATAACTATTGTAAATAACTGTGTCACAGTATATACCTGAAGAAGGGGTATATACTGTGACTAGTGATTACATCTCTGCTGTGGCTATGTCCTACAAAAGTTGACGTTTTGAGATTATAATAATGTAGTTCGATTTAAAATTGAGAAGTAACCTAAATTACTACTTCTGAATCAACATTTTCATAACACTGATTGTGCAATGATCAATAATACTATACTATACAGAAATAAACCGTGGTTCTTCTCATCTTCTCTCAGATAAGGAAAGATAATTCTTCTAACCATCTCTGTCCTGGGTCATCAGATAACATAAATATTCATATCCGCACGGTTTACACATGTAAATGAACGCTGGATAAACGGATACATCGTGAAAAAGGCAAACCGACAAACCGTTGTTGCACAGGTTTGCAGAAAGATGAACCACTATAACCAGTTTTGACAACTCCACGAAGAGAATACTTTTATTCAATTGGTTGACATTGACAATTCCCATTCTTTTCCCATTGTTTTCTATGCTACATTTCCCGCGCAAAATTCTGTTGTGCTTTGTGCCGTCGTTCTCGTTCTCATCTAATAATAGGGATGAGTCATCCCTATTATTATAATTTTTGCCGGCCATTAGGTATTCTTGGTGTTCTAAGTTATCGTCTCAATATCAAATACTTAACTCGTCTTATTAGAAATCAGAATGTTCGAGGCACGATTGATCAGCAGCGTTACATTTAAAAAAGTGTTGGATGCCATCAAAGATCTTCTAAATGAGGCAACCTTCGATTGCTCTGAATCTGGGATACAGTTACAGGCAATGGACAATTCTCACGTTTCTTTGGTATCGTTAACTCTTAGGCACGATGGATTCGACAAATATAGATGCGACAGGAATCTCACAATGGGAATGAACTTGGCTAGGTGAGAAATCTAATCTGAATTTTATGAAGTGGTAATTTTCATGGAATGATCCTATTTCAGCATGTCGAAGATCTTCAAATGTTCTAGCAATGATGACACTGTAACAATTAAAGCTCAAGATGATGCAGATACAGTCACATTCATGTTTGAGTCCAAAAAACAGGATAAAATTTCAGATTATGAAATGAAACTGATGAACTTGGACCAGGAGCATCTCGGAATCCCTGATACTGACTTTTCCTGCATAATCAAAATGCCTTCTGGCGAATTCGCCAGGATTGTTAGGGATCTTTCACAGTTTGGGGAATCTATTGTGATATCTTGTACCAAGGAAGGAGTTAAGTTCTCCACATCTGGAGACATTGGCAGTGCTAATATCAAAATTGCCCAAACTAGCAATTTTGATAAAGAAGAAGAGAGTGTCACAATTGAAATGCAAGAGCCGGTGACTCTAACCTTTGCTTGTCAGTACCTTGGCTCGTTCACAAAAGCTACACCCCTTACAAGCCAAGTTCAGCTCTCAATGTCTGATAATGTACCTCTAGTAGTGGAGTATCAGATTCCTGACATGGGGCACCTACGTTATTATTTGGCACCAAAAATTGAAGAGGATGAGAATTAGGGCTCTCAAATTATCCTGGAAGTGCCTTAGTATTCTAAGATAATTTTAACTAGTTTATTAAGCTATTTTAAGTAGTAAAGTGATTTATAAGGATTTCATTGTAATAGATCTTTTTTCCAATACTTGTTTTTTTATTCTTTCATTTATGGTTTGTTGTTCTTCATATTTTGATGAAAAGTGATGAAGCTTTATGCTGTAATAATGATAAAATCCTCCTCAAGAAGCTTTTCCTTAAAGGTTCACGGATGCAATTATGTGATATTATCCTTAGTGGTATCAGAAATCAAAAAATACAAGTTAGTTATGTAATGTATCTTCTGTATTACTTTTACCACTGTAATATGGAGAAATTTGGTAGCAGGTAGATCCAAACAAAATCTACATTATTTACATTATATTGATCAGAATAAATAAACCTTAGTATTCAAACTACAGATGAAGTATCATTCCTCAATAATTCTTGTTCCATTCTTGTTGCTCCTCTCTTTCTTTGATTACTTCTTTAACGATAGGAGTGAGATACAGTTTATCATCTTCAAGTTTCGTCCATTGATCTTTAGGGAGGATATCCTTTTGACCTGATAACTGTACTGCTCTGAGAATACGGTAGTTCCTTTCATCCACAATCTTATCAGGTAGTCTTCGGATGGCTTCTTTCACGTCCGCATCTTCATAAAGAATATCGTCTCTCCATAGTCCGTATTTGTTGAATCCCGAAAGATTGTATGCCCATCTCTGGAAGGCGCTAGCCATGAACCGTTTTTGAACAAAACTTACTGCCATTTCTGATAATTTATATCCGTTTGATTATAAACTATTAGGTAATCACTAATCAATAAATTCTAAGTAGTGTCAAGTGTCACGTTCTGTCAAGTGCTAAAATCTGGTTAGTTCAGTTTTGCCAACACTGGCAGTTTTCAATCACCAAATTCGAAAACATTACCAGATTTCAGGAATTCTTTAATTTTCCATGTAAAATCACCAAAGACATGTCTTTGATAATCAGAAATCATGATACAAGTGTTTTATTGCATCATGACAAATCACACCCCCAAATATTTGCAAATCATCAAGGAACACCCTGTCGCTTTGGAGTTCTCACTTCCAAATGATCAAAAAACAATGACACACCATTTTATACTCTCATTTTATTATGTTACTTTCAACTTGGGAGAAACTTTCGTTACATATATGTCACTATTATTTAAAGCATTATTTGATATTTCAATGACTTCTTCACATGTGATATCAGAAGTCTGCCATCATAACTCAGTGATGCAAATACCCATGGATCAGCTGGAGTCCATTCAGTACAATAAACACTATCTTCATGTTCACACCATTGTAAAGGTCCATCTTTCAATCTGAGAAAAAAAATTGATAAATGTATAACACTCATAAAGATAAATTCACTAACTTTTGTTTCACTTCTTCATTATCCTCACTAGCACAAGTTTCAAGAATATTCTCTGAGCTGACACTAGCTGTGCTAGTAAGCAGAACTCTAGCATCAGAACTGGCTGTAAGAATCAATTGATCATGAAAATGGTTGAATCTCACACACCATATCCTGAAAATAAATATATTGGTTTTCCTAGTTTATATTCTCAAATGAAGAAATATATAGAGTACAGACCAATGTGAATGATCACTTCTTGAAAACAATGGCATACTGGGTTGCCTGGAATCCCATATTTTAAGAAAAGCATCATCACCACAAGTTGCAAGGTGGTATTGCTTATTCATATTATAGTCAATATCTCGAATCAATTGATTATGAGCACTGTCTATGCTCCATGCCACATCACCTGATCTGATATCATAAGTTTTCAAGTGGGTTTCAGTAGCAGTAGTGAACTTGAAAAATATATTGCATGATGGTCTAGCTCAACCACAACAAAAGCAAATATAAGTGAAATACCTGACTACAACTTTGGTGTGGATTCCATTTCCCATTAGTGAACTTTGGACTATTTTTGCCATCTAAAGGAATATTCAATATGTTCTTTCCATCACTTCCTGAGATATCCCAGAGAAGCAGATGAGTATCTGTTAAAGACACTGCTCTATTTGATTCATTTGGATGAAATTCTGTAGTTCTGATATCATTTCCAAAACTAGATGTATCTAGTTTGGTGACAATTTCCAAATTTTCTATATTGTCAGTACTTTCAACTTCTGGCAGTTTCAGAATACATGTTTTCATAGAACAGCTACTTTCACCTGTAACAGAATTGTAGCAAGTGGCTAATTTGAGAGGGTCTGTAGGACTAGTATTGATCTTCCAAATTTCTCCCTCAGAATGATAGAACACCTATAAAATTATAAAAAGTAAACCCAGCAGTTTTGACTTTAGTTTCTTACAGATGTTTCTACAATGGACGTTTCTTCATCAAATTCTATCACATGAATCTGATTGTTAACTTGTTTCAAAGATTGTGTCCCAATCAAAAATTTGATTTTCTCGATCTCAGCTAATTGAGGAGCCAGAGCTCTAGCCTACAAAATCATGATTTAGTTTGAGGTACAATCAGGTACGTGTAATCGTTGTTATACTTGAAATTCCAGACCGTATATTATAGAATTTTCATTATCCATGTTGATGAGTTTTTAAACGATTTCAAAACAGTTCG
The DNA here is from genome assembly GCA_963576655.1 of Gastrophysa polygoni. NCBI lineage: Eukaryota > Metazoa > Arthropoda > Insecta > Coleoptera > Chrysomelidae > Gastrophysa > Gastrophysa polygoni. Next base: position 17,594,966 of record OY755087.1, read on the forward strand.
AGAATGACTAAAACCTGGAATAAATAAACAAAACACAAAACAAATCGCCAAAGAGGTACTCCACTTCTGGGATACAGTGCCCTGTGCCCTAATATGTCACCTGACTGACACCTGACAGTAGTGCTAAGTTAACTCAGATAGTAATCTCTGGGTGAACCAGGAAATGAACAGGAGGCGACAGTTATGACATTGGATCATTCACGAATGGATATAACAATTACTTTGATGTTTGATGGTTCACCACAACTATGTCTCAACATCTAACAGAATTTAGCGTGGATTTAACAGTAAGTAGTAGGTAGGGTCGGGTCGAAGGGTCTGTAGTCACAGAATACCTCTATATATATATATATATATATATATATATATATATATATATATATATATATATATATATATATATATATATATATTCTTTGCTGTTTACTGTGTGGTAGTAATACCAGAGATTAGTTACCTCACCTCAGGTAATACATATATAACAGGAGAAAACCCCTCTTCACCTCTGTGATTCTACCACAGATTACTTGTACTTGTGAAGTCTGGTATTCTACATCTTCATCTAAATTCTACATGATTGATCTGTGGATTCTATATATATACTTGTTGATTCTACTTTTCTACTACAGATTAAACATATGTTCTACCTTGTTTTTTAGGTTCTGCGCTTTGGACTACTTTCTACTTTTTAATTTTTTTGGTTCAAGTACTTTGGTCGAAGTCCACTTCTACTTCAAATTGATATTGAGTGAGTTCTATGCGAGAGATGTGTGTTTAGATTCCAATATCAATTAGAGTTGTTTATACGTTAATTTATTCATATTTTCACCGAGAAATTTCAATTTAATTTACTGAATTTTAAGTTTGAAATGGCCCTATATTCAGTTAGAAGCTTCGTCAGAACTCCCACAGCCCTAGGATTAGCTCAGCAGCAAATAAGTGAGTTTTTCATTACAAAATTTGATCTGTTCAAAGTTCATTTGGAGAAATTCTTTACTACAGATTCACTACGGCCTTTCTCTACTGGGACTCAGTTGAACCAGAAGAAAACTCTTGCTCCCAAAAATGGACAAAATATTGTATTAGTGGATGGAGTGAGGACTCCTTTTCTGATGTCTGGGACTGATTATGCAAAATTGATGCCCCATGAATTGGCTAAACAAGCTTTGAGGTACATATTCGATGTTATTTCATACCAAGAGTAATACCCCAAATAGCATTTCAAAAAAGTCAAGTTTCGCATGGGCATGAGAACTTGTCTTCTTACTGTATCTCTCATGGGAAGTGTCTATGTCATCAAATTGGGTTATTCAAATGAATCAAATTAAAAAAATTCAAGATGATTGATTGCTATACATTTGCTCATAGAGAATACAAATGCTGATGATCATAAATTTTTTATCCACCAAGACTGAATCATAGAAGTAATATAATAGAAGGCTCAATTATAAATTGTAATCATCTCTATATATTGCTGACCAAGAACTTTCCTAGGTGATTGAAAATTATTTTAAACCAAAAACTCATTCAGTTACATTTTCAAACTTCCTAAAAATGAACCTCATCTTGTAGTTCATTATAAATGTCCCAATTATCTATATTTCCTATGGAATAAACCTACCAACAGAAACTGACCTCATCTGTAGAACTCCATTTTATGACTTCAATGAAACAGTCCAGTTGAGGCACCATAGAGAAGTAAACTCTACTTTACTTACTCTTCTCTACTTCTTATTAACTTCTTCAATTACATCACTTACTTCTGTATGGTGGTTGAGGTGTACTCATTTGATATTAGAGAGGAATTAGGAATTTGCTTGGCCTCTTATATCAAGTTACAACAGAATAGATGATTTTTACGGACATATCATTAATACCTCAATAACTACAATTTTTCAGTGGCATCTTGAAGAAAACTGGAGTTTCAAAGGATCTTATTGACTACATCATTTATGGAACTGTTATTCAGGAAGTTAAAACCTCAAATATTGCTAGAGAAGCATCATTAGCAGCAGGATATAACGATAAGACTCCTTCTCACACGGTAACACTGGCCTGTATTTCTTCCAATGTTGCTATGACTTCAGGTATTCTTTCATATTGAATTAAGGTTGTCCTGATGGTGATTAATTTTGAATAAATATTTTTTTTATTCAGCAATTGGCTTGATTAATAGTGGAGTATATGACATGATCATTTGTGGGGGAGTTGAAACCATGTCTGATGTTCCTATTAGGCATAGCAAGAAGATGCGGAGTCTGATGTTGAGAGCAAACAAAGCCAAAACAATACAACAGAAGCTTGCACTATTAGCCACAATTCGACCTGACTTCTTTGTGCCAGAACTTCCTGCAGTGGCTGAGTTTTCTTCAGGAGAGACCATGGGTCACTCAGCAGATAGGTACTGTGAAAATTTTTTGAAGGCTCTGAAAATATGTTATTACTTATAACCATAGATCACTTGAAGTGGTTGGCAAACCTGCTGAATAGGTGCGAAAATCATTATCCATGTCAAGAAATATTAAAAGGAATTAACATAACTTACTGTCAAATACTGTCTGTAGGATTGCATTCCTTTGGTACATACCTACTATCATAACACAAGTTCAGAATTATAATTGACACTTATATGTAACACTAAAATCTGACAGTTCACCTAGTTTTCAACATTTTGCAAAGCCTACTTAGATAAGATAATTTCCTATTTCTCGTTATTCCATCAGGGTTTTGTAAAATGAGCATGGTATGTCATATATAATTTTCATCTATTTTTCTGCTTTTATCAGTGGCAGTAAAATCCAATATGGCCGCCATAAGAAAAAAAAAAGTCTGGTACTGTATCTGGAAAGTGGTTCAGCTTGTTTAAAATCTGATATCTATATTGCTTGTGTACTATTTGGGTTGTGAGCCAAAATGCACCTCCTCATTTGTCCATCAAATAGAGATGAAATTGAAAAAATAACTTGAATTTTGAATTTTTTGGTCATATTTGGAATTCAAAGTATTAAACTTTGTCAGATATTAATGTTCAGCATTAAAAGATGAAAGTTATCTGAATTGAAATCACGATTATATATTTATATTTATTAAGGAGGAGAGAAAATCCCATAAAATCTAGAAAAAAAAATAACAGTTTTTTTTTGAATATTTACACTGAAGATATTCAGGTTCAAAAATATCAGCCCCAGCAGATGGGTAAAATGGTTTATTATACAAATTACTTATTTACAGTTTATTATCAATATTCCATTCGAATGCTATATTCATTATTCACTTAAAATTATTTTCTTGATATAAACACACACATCATGCTTGTAGGCATGTAAGTGAATCAGAAGATCATAACACCACATTTATTCATTCTGTTATTTGTTTCTTATTGTATGAAAAACACAAAGAAGCAAATATTTGTTAGTAATGCCAAAACATTGATTCTTGCTGTAGTGAAATTTATCATATAAATACATTCAGATACATGTAGATTGTGTCTCCAAACAGGCACACTTGTGTGAAAAGTGAAATTTTCCAAAAATGATATGCAGAGGTACCTGACAGGTTGTTCAATTTGAATAGGTCAGCTACTAGATCAAAAAGATCATGGATACTCATGTATGTTGATATAATAAATAAAATGTTGAGGAATTTTTTTTTGAATCTGATGATAAATATAAAATCAAAAACATCTATGTAACATAGTAATGTGAAGGGTTATTCACAACATCATGGACTCCCCCTTTCCTTCAATCTTGGTTATTTCTTAACCAATTTGAAATTTAAAATACATCCAAAATGATTTTCTGTGGCAAACTTATACGCAACAATTCCAGCATGTTATTTCCTTCTGTGTGTCTGGGGACTGATCAAATAGGCCAGAATCGGCCTACCTCTAAATTCTGTATAATTTGGCTTTTCTGAAAATATGTGATTATTTCAGACTAGCTGCTGCCTTTGGCGCCTCCAGGAAAGAACAAGATGAGTTTGCATTGCGTTCCCATTCTTGTGCTCAACAGGCATATGAAAAAGGCTATTTGACCGATGTGATTCCTTTCCAAGTACCTGGAGTGAGTAAACCAGTGAATAAGGATAATGGAATTCGTGTTACTACACCAGAAAAAATGGCTGCTCTCAAACCAGCCTTCATAAAACCGCATGGGACTGTGACAGCTGCAAACTCGTCATATTTGGTGAGGTCAATGAATATTGATATAAATCTTTAGGTAGACAAGGTGATTTACCTAAGAATGCAGAGATTCAATCAGTTGGCTGTCTCCACCAAATGAAGTGTAAACCAACTGAAAATGAAAGAATAATGATAAAAAAAAGAATCCTCATGATTATTAGGCAATGCAAAATTTCGTGATGAGATGTCCATTCGCCTAGGAGGAGTATGGTTTCAAAGTGATGAGCATTGTACAATTTTTAGTGAACTTGTGAACGTTTCACATCCTTTGATAGTCGTAAAACAAAAAACGCCATTATTTTCAGACTGATGGTGCATCTGCTTGCCTGATAACGACAGAAGCAAAGGCCAAACAACTCGGTCTGCGGCCGAAAGCATACCTTCGTAATTTCCTCTACGTCTCTCAAGATCCAATGGACCAACTGCTTTTGGGTCCTGCCTATGCAACACCACAAGTCCTCGAGAAAGCAGCATTAACACCTAAAGAAATCGACGTTTGGGAGTTTCATGAAGCTTTTGCAGTGAGTATGACAAAAAATACCATATTCAGTGGGTTGAAAAACTTATTTCACCTGTATATATTTCCTACAGAGATTTTTTTCCATGGCTTATGTACTCACAAATTGCACATGTTGTTTCGACTATGACTATTGAAATCAAATATGTAGGATCAGTCTCATTACATTTGCTCAAAAGTGTTTCCTCAATGAGTAAACAAGAAGTATTAAGTTAGCATCGAGTAACCAACCTATCAATATACAACCGACCTTCTATTTATTGGTATTCATTTATTAATTCAAATAATGGTAGAGACAAGATAGACAATAATCACGTTATACTTTAGTAATTTTCCTATCTTCTATTCAGTTAAGAATAAAGTAAATGGCTTGGATAACTCAGTCCGTTGAATCGGTAATCCCGCGATAAATGAATATTTGAGAACGATCATTATTGATGGTGTAAGCATCAGTATTCTATGATTATTTTCGACTTTCGGTTGTTATCATTCATCTCGACTTTGAATTCATGGATTTCAGGCTGACCGTAATCAGTATTATTATCACCAAAAGCAAAATAAAACAGTTCCTATTTCTTCAAACACTGAACTAAAAAGTAGTATAGATGATCTGTAATCATCATGAACATTGTATAGATGTTCCAGGAAAATAAAAATTCGATATTGAATAATATTCAAATCATTTTCTAATATTCTCATCTTCATGTTCTGGAAATTTCCCTCATGATTAATTCAGCCCAAACCCTGAATACGTTATCTCTCGTAATATGATTATAATTTCACCAGATATTTTCAAATTTATTTCTTGGTGAGAACTAGTTAGGCGAAATAACACTAGATAATAATTATCAATGATAATGACAGGCAGCAGATGTAGTTAGTTAACCAAAGTAGGCTGCCTCCTATGCACAGTCATGGATATTTCATATATTTTTCAACTATGAACATCTTGAATCAATTGCAATGAATCGGGAGTATAAATATTCGATTTGCAGTTACTGATCCATCAGCCATTAAATACTATAACCCCACTATTTATTCCATTCAAGTCTCAATTATTGATAATTAAAACATGAACCTGGAAAACCTGCAGGTCCTCAATATGCCAAAAACCCCTATGGAAATATGTGAAGAAATGCCCAAGAATTATGGTATACAATGTTTACCTGAAACTTCAAAACTTGGGAAGATCAAAAACACAGTATTCAACAGATGACCTGCAAATTCGATAGGAAATTAATGGAAATACATAATTGGTATTTTGAAATATTGTCATGATAGTTGAGGCTTGCACAATTTTATAAATATCTTACGCTCATCATGTCCAAATATTTGTATTGTGGGATTGCTAGTGCCAATAGGAGCCAGCTCACCACGGCATTTTTTCTAAATTGAAGTGTGCGAAATGTTATTGAATCATTTGCAACATATATTGTTGAGTTTGAATTATTTTTCTATGATAATACTGAACATTTTATATCTTCTTTGTAAGGGTCAAATTCTGGCAAACTTCAAAGCAATGGACAGCGACTGGTTCGCCCAGCGCTACATGAACAGGCAGACTAAAATCGGTGCCCCGGACATTCATAAGTTCAACAACTGGGGCGGCTCTCTCTCGATAGGGCACCCGTTCGCAGCCACTGGCGTTAGGCTGGCCATGCACACTGCAAACAGATTGGTCAGAGAGGACGGACAGTTTGGACTCGTAGCTGCTTGCGCCGCTGGGGGCCAGGTATAGTATCGTAAAATATACAGGGTTACAGGCGCCTGCGAGAGAGTTTAACGGAATCACTTCTCAAAATAATCGCAGAGAGAAAAAAACATAAACTCCTGGAAAGAAAAATGCGACTAAATTCATTTATAAATCAATTTTCAATAACTTTTTCACTTTCACGTCGATTTGGGTCATTATTTCGTTAAGTTGTATCTTCATCTTGTTCATTGTCTGATTTTAATATCTCACAAATATTTATTGCATTTTGTATTATACAGTGTGAAACAAAAAATTGATTAGGAATTTACAAAAATAACAAGCTGCTAGAATAGCCTCCACACTTATTTGCAATTCAACAACCAGAAACCATTCTGAATCTTTGGCTGGCACTTCCTGAAGAGTGGGAAAGAAAACATACCTCAAATCGCAAGCAATACACGACATTGATTGTTTGCTTTTTTTATTTGCATAGTTGTCATTGAAAATCCGTATCACATTTTGGAATTATGTCCATACAAAAAATCAGGCTTGAAAATCAGATAGACGACACGAGTTTGTGCCATTGAATTCTTCAGCAATTTGTTCAAAATATAACCACAGTATTCAACATTCTGTAACTCCCAACAACACAAAACTCATGAACAATTTTTGTGATATAAATATCAGATAATGACCAAGAGCTCACAACTGGAAAAAAAGGGTCATAATCATAGACTTATTATCCTGAGGAGACGGAACTATTTACATTTAAAGAAGATCAGACATTGCCAATATCTGGTCCACTGTAGGATACTAGTGTGACCGATTGGAGAGTGTCGTTGCCATATTTCCAGATTAAGAACGAGATTCGCAATAATTATTGACACGTTCATAGCATTTTTTCATTGTATTGCAAGTAATACAGTCTCAATGGAACATTTTTCTGAACGGTATTTTATATATCATGAAAACCTGAAATGTACACGTTGGAATTACCGAATATTCATTTTGTGAACTATCACATTGTAGCATCATAGGATTTGTTACCCACAAAGCGACATCGGCGCGTCCAGGCCGCGCCTATTGTATGAATGATTTTCACTAGGAAACTACGATCTGCCCATTTCTCATTGCGGTGTTGTAGACGAGTGATCTTGTGTTTTGAAGTGTTGTTTTTAGTGACTGAATAGATATTGTGGAATTCAGAGTGAATTTTTGGACAATATGGTTCGTCACTGCCAAGTGTGCAAAAAAGTTGACAATTCAAGCCCTGATGTTTCTTTTCACAAGTAAGTTGGAATACCTAACCTCCAAATTTGTTTGTTATTCCAGTGGCGTGAATATATGATGATTAGGTACTGTTTATTCATGATTGTTAATGATTTAGGTAGTGTTCATGTTTCCATGGCATAGACTTTCTTGTTCATTGCATCAAAAATTCTAAGCAATTTAGTATACCTATTTCTGTATTACTCCAGGTTTCCCGCTGATAGTGAAAAAAGAAAAATTTGGGCATCTCTTCTTGGCTGGCAGGAGAATCGTCTGAGCAAATATCTTTATGTATGTTCTGATCATCTCGATTCAAGGATGTCATAACAAAGAAAAGTGGTTCCAAATACTTGAGGCCAGATGCAAATCCACTACCATGCCATTCAGCGTTTCAGTTCGCATCTGATAGGTAATTTGCAGTTGATACTCCATTTTGTTTCAACATCACATTTTTCCGATACAGTACAGAAAAACAACAAACTATGTTCACGAGCGACTTCATTTATTTTCTTTGTGAATTATTGTCATTGTATTTAATGATCTATTGTTTTCTTTTGTATAAAAATCCAAAAATTATTTGCAGTTCAATTTGAACCAACACCTTTTTTCCAGTAATGAATCAAAATGTGTCATCATTTCATCATTATCCGAATAAATTTGTTGTATTATATGAATATTAAAAGTATGGAAGCTGTGTTTTTTGTTTTAATCAAAACAGAGAAATTTGTGTGCAAATAATAAGGAAATTCAATTTTATACAACTGTCTGAATGCATGATATTGCACTTGTTTCAGTTGAACATAATATCGGGAATTACAGGTAGTGACAAGAATCTGGTTTTATATTTCCAATGATGTTTCATTTTTCAGAATGTTGATTGACAAATACAGAGAGAAATTACATGTTTTCATTGAGAGTACATTCGTAGCTTATTCATAATCAAACGGAATTTGTTTATCTTCCTAACTAACAAACACGACGCTTCGACTCCGTACAGAACAATATTTAATAATATAGTTATAGTTAAAATATATTTCCAAGTTATGGAACCATTAGAACGGTACGCCACTTGCTGAAATCAGGGAAACAAGACACATAAACATAACAGCGTTGCCAACAAGTTGGTGAAGACAAAGAGGTTCGATCGGTAGTCTTTCTCATACACGTGCTGCTCATTTTCAATCATTGCTTCAAAACAAAAGCAGTTTTATGAATGAGATGTTCCGTCTCCTCAGGATAATAAGTCTATGGTCATAATCAATGAAAAATTTCAAAAGATATTCAAGATTTGATATTGAATGAAAATTATCAATCATGTTTGGGAGGTATTTGAATGAGAATAAAAATCCATTTTTTTCTGATATTTAAACAGAAAAATCACAAAAAATCTTAATAAAAGATGTCACAGAACAGTTGACTCAGAAAACAAAAATCTCAGTATCCTCTTGTCTTTCTGCCTCCACCTTTCCGGACGCCTATGTACAGGGTGTTCAGAGTCTCTGCTGTCGAACGGAAATCAAATACTTACAGATACATTTTATAAAATTGTTGATTTGGAAGTGCAGAAGATCTGCTGCCAGGACATGTTTATTGTGTCAAAATTATATGTTTCAGTCATATTGATATCATCAATTTCAACTCTCGTTGAGAGTATTTTTTGTATAGTATGACAAGAAGTGAAAAATGTTTAGCGGAAAAATTGTTGACTCTCCCTTATTTCTTTCAGGGTGTTGCTATGATTCTGGAAAGGCACCCTGATGCAACTCCAAACTAAGATAAACGATCTTGAGAATGAATGGTCATGGATTCAATTGTGGGCCTTTCAATTTTTATACAGTTTCTTATATATATATATTAACTCTATTTTATATGTCAAAGGTAGATTTTAACTTTGACTTAGATTATTGTTTAGTTGAATTTATTTGTAAATACAATTAAAATATAAGTGTACTTCAGTTTAGTTAATGAAACATTTATATTTGTATAAATACTATATAAAATGAAAAATATTAATTTAGTTTTGAAGTTCTATTGTCTACAAAACGAAAAAGATCACAAAAATATGTCCAAAAAGTATAAATATGTATCAAAAAACAAGCTGCCACCGTCAGCAAGCAAGAAAAAGAAAAACGATGGCAGACATTTTTACTTATCAGGAACCACATTGGTTTATAAAATGTGAATAATACCATGTTGGAGAGAAAATGGAATAAACATCTCAAAATTTGATAGATTATCAAGTGTTAGTGTCCAGTATCTTGGACATCAACTGGCAAAAAACGAAAATGTCTACAATCAATTTGTAAATTTTAGTATATCTGATATTCTGAATATGAGTCTGCATAGAGAGAAATAATTATGTAATACAAAAATATATTCAGTTTATGTTATGCTTTTAGGTCTGATTGCAATGTTAAAGAAATGTAATACATTATTGTCCCTTGACTCTATGAAAAATTTGCAGCTCACCTACCACAACCTACCAATAGAAAACTGACAATTTTTGATTCCAGTTCTTGCCATGAAAATAATTCACCAATTATTACAAAAATACTCAATAAATCATATCTGGTTGAGAATTCCATACTGTAAGCAGTTACTGCTAAAATAATTATGGAAAGAAATTAATCCATATATTAAATGCAGTTTAGAATCAATTCTTCTTTCAATAATTGGTACATGAAATTTGACATCAGAATTTATATTATATAATTTCCTTCTTCCTTATACTTATATATTATATATTCCACAACAGGATGAATATTGTGTATTCCAAGTATATCAAACTATGATGAAAAAACTGCATCAGCTGGTACTGGCCCATCCTGTAGAGCTACCTATATCCCTGACATGTAGTCTCACTGCTTCATCCAATATCTGCCTAATATCCTTACACCCTTGTAAAGCTTTGTTAAGAACTTTCTCCAAATGGTCCATGTGAAACCTTTGAGACATTTCCATTAGAACAATTTTCCCTGACATGGGTAATGCAGCAACAGTTAATGTTGGGCCTCCCATTATTTCTTCCTGATGAGAAATGTCAATCATTGGTACATCATTGTTAGCCAAACTAGCTGTGCAAGCACATACGTATTCTTTGAGTGGAATACCAGCATCAATAAGGGCTAGAGTAGCTGCATTAACACAAGCTGTGTATATACCTGAATAAATCAAAAATGAAAATTAGGCAACATGTTCTTAAATGAATAACCTATATTTACCTCCATCAGCATGTAACACTTCAACATATACATCAATTTGTGACCAAGGATACAGTTCACTTTTTATAACTGATTCCAATGCCTGCTGCAAATGCAAAGACAGCTCTGTTGATTTCCTATCACCTCTGGGTCGTTTTTTTCTGTCGGTAGTGGAAAATACAGCCATACTGAACTGACAATTTATGATGGCTGCGTCGTGTTGGGCTTTCGATCTACTGCCTCTGACTTGATGGGGTCCGTAAACGGCAGCAAGGACTTTGGTGAGGCCCTGTTCTAAGTACGCACTTCCATCGGGTTCGGTAAAAACACCTAGTTTGCATCGGATCCTTCTGAGTTCATCTGGTCTCCTACCGTCTAAGCGGAGACCGATTTTTGACAAAAGATCCCTATTTCTATTCATGTTTTCTTAAAACTAAAAAAAAAATCAACTGTTAACCTCAATTTTTCCTCTTCTACGGTTTATGACATGACATAGAATACAACAAACACCATTGTTGTTATATTCATTAAAGTTTATGGACATAGGAAAAGTGACATGTGCAAAGAACATACCCTTCAGCAGACTACCTGTATTTCCGAACTAACCCGGCCTGTCCAGTGGCGTGTTTCTCCTCTTTAGACAACGAAGTTTGTATCGAAAAACAAAATTCCTTCATCATATCGTGACGATGAAAGAACTTCTATTTCTGTGGTATTTTACACCCTTTCCACTGCTCATGATCTACAAATCCTAAATTCGACCTGTCTTCGAGTAATGTTTACATGTTTGGAGTGTTCAGCCTCCAAACATACGCTGAAGCTATTAGATTCTAATCAGAAAAAGGAAGCTATTCGCCTAGTCAATGATACAAGAAAACTCACCAAATCTTAGAAAAGTGGACGATACCTCCCTTCTTCATAGACATTTCCACGGTCGGTTCCCAACGGGAATCTCCGCTATGCCACCATACGAGTATGAGCGATTCCTAGCAACCTCAAAACTTCCAACTTTTCCTTCTCTCCCAAAATACCATCGCTGGCTAACATGATGTTCCTCGAACATTATAGGTTTTCCTTTCGAGTCGTCAACGGAGAACAAAAGAAAATTCTTCTAAATCAAGTTTTCTGTCCTGTTTTCACCTATTCGCACCTTGAAAATCGAGTTCGCACCTTTTTCTTCACAAGACTAGTTCGGAAATTCTTGACCTGAAATATTCGCCTACGACGTCGGCCTGAAATTTGCATTAGAATTCTGTTAAAATGATCTTATCAGAATAGAAAAGAATATAAAATATATGCGTATTCACAAGGTAACAAATAAAAAACAAACAAAGCCCGTGTAAGGACTGTCTATGGATTGGTTTATGTTTATTTGTTTCATGAATTTGTGCGTGCAATATAAAAAACTGCTAGATTATTAGGTACCTAATTAAAATGTTATAAACAAACTTATTTATATAGTATAACAATGGATACATTAAATAGTGAACAACATAAACTGAGTCTAAGAGATATAAATAAAAGATATAATAAGTAGAATGAGAGAATTTAGTTATATGATGATTCGACATATTTTTTTCAATCAATCAATAATCGACAGAAAGTATGCTCTTCCACATTGCAAAAACCATTTTTTAAGGTTTTTTTGAAGAACAGTTTTGATCCGATGCATCTTATATTTTCCGGAAGGCTGTTTTGTATAGTTTTGGTGCGTTATACATTAGAGGTCGTTGCCCTAACGCATTGTTGGCTCTATGTAGATATGCACTATTCATTCTCATGCTCCGTGTATAATAAGAATGTTCAGGTTTAATGAGATGAGATGACTTATTTGAAATTATAAATATCAGCACTAACTTCACATATATTTGTCTGATATCCAATATTTTGAGGTCGTTATAAAGTTTATCGGGTATCGGTATGGTTTGAAAGATATTATTTTAAGAATTCTCTTCTGGAGTACCATCAGAGGTTCTATCAAAGTTTTTCGTGCCCCTCCCCACCCAATTATACCGTAGCTCAATAACGACTCTCCGATTGCAAAATTATTACATTTTTAAATGACTTATTACGTGAACTACTATTTATTCCCAATGAGCTAAAACTTAATATTACAAGCATGAACAAAAGTGCCGAATGATGATTTAAATGATGAAAAACTATATTTCTCAATGAAATCTCTCAAGGAAAAATATGCACAACAAAAAGCTTATTTCTCTTCTAAGAAATATACAAATTTTCGAAAAAAACTATGCACCTTAGAACTGGTGAAATTCGCAATCCGACAACCAGAAACCATTCTAGATCTCCAACTGGAACTTCTGCGGGAAATGCGGGAAAACGTTCCTCAAATTGAAAGTGCCAATGGAGAGTAAGCAGAATAGGATATTTGGCTGTTTCCCTGTTTTGGTTTCCATCAGTCCCAGTTGAATATAAGCAGGTCACAGTGACTCTGCCACTGATGGAAACCAGTTCATGATTTATACAAGAATAAGTTATATTCCACCTAGACATTAAATTTCGAAAGAATTTCAATTTGAAACACAAACAAAATTATATCCGCCGAAAAGATATGATATTATATTACTCATAATATCATATCTTTGATCCGCCGCCATATCAAGTGTCAAAATCTCGTAACTGTCATTAATGGTTCAGTCACAGATTACGTGGTGATCTGTGGTTCAGTGTAGTTATTACAGAATGTCTCTCTCTCTTCTTCACCCTTCCTTTGACTTTAACTCGTATAGCATAAAACTCACTGAACATATTTGCGATATTAATATCAGATAATGACCAACAGATAAGAGCTTACAACTTGAAGAAAAAATGGCCAGGATCCATGAAAAATTGAGAAAGTTTTTCTAGAGATTTAGTTTCAGTCCAAAACGATAACATGGTTTACATATTTACCATCTGGTTTTCTCCACTTTTTGAATGTCTCGAGGAGGCGAGTGTACCCTTATGTACCATGGGCGCCCCTAGAAAAAATGTGGTATTTTTTATTTTGAAGGGGAAGTTTTATCGCTGATAGAAGTGTGAGGCTGTGTGAAGTGATAGGCGACATTTCTTTCGTGTATTTTTCACGGATCTTTTTCGCAAGGGACTATTTATGGAAGCTGGATTCTAGGCTTGCCCTAAAATCAACATTCGACCATGTTTCCTCTACACAGTCGTTTTTCCAGAATCTCTCAAAGGAGGATTATTATTCATACATTTTTTTGTGTACCTCTTCACAAGGAATTATTTACTTATGTGCGCGGAATTATACATTTCACCATGTTTGATCTCGGTACTTCTTTGCATAAGTCATGAATTATTATTATTATTATTAAAGCTTTATACAACCCTTCGATCATTGGTGGGTTTGTTGTTCGGAGATACAACCCGTATATTTCTAGGAATTTTCTGCTAACAAGAAATGCATACATAGGATAAAATCAATTCGGCATTTATGTTAACAGCTGGTTCATTCATATCGTCCATTTGGTAGGTGTAAATAACTCACAAAACCTTCAGGTTTCCCCTGAAGAGGAGAAACAAAGACGCCAATGGACAAGCCGATCGGGTAAGTTCGGAAATTCAGTCCGCCAGCTTTGCGAAGGCCGGCAAACTTCTCTACAGTGATAAATGTGACGTATTCACAATGGTCAATAATGACTGATGACAATTTAGAAAATCTCAACATAAGATAATAAAATAGTAGTTATTTATAGATTTTGAAAAAATGGTGAGTTATTCCGACAAACGTAATGGATATGTCTTATTATGCACATATTTTCAGTCGAACGAAGTTGAGGAAACTATGAAACGGATCCAATCCCATAAAGGAGTTGTAGGAACAATAGTTGTTAACTCAGAAGGTAATAATTCATGTCAGGATCACTGGTCATGTTTATAAAAATGTAGTATTTTAGGTATACCAATCAAAACAACTTTGGATAATACAACCACTGTACAGTATGCTGGCCTGATTAGTTCTTTAGCAGATAAAGCTAGAAGTGTTGTTAGAGACCTAGATCCTTCAAATGATCTCACATTTCTGAGAATCCGGTCTAAGAAACATGAAATTATGGTAGCTCCTGATAAAGAATTCATTCTTATAGTTGTACAAAATCCAACAGATTAGGGTTATCTCACTGTTCTTCTGTATTATTTGTGGTTCCAGTATAATTTGAATTTTTATGGCAGTTTCAATAAGTCATAAGGAGGTCAAATATTTCTGATTCTCAGTGAAACAAAGCTATAAATTTTGAATATAAAATGATCAAATAGTCAACCAAATGAGTTTTGAACTAATGTGATTCATCTTTTTACTCCCTATGACTGAACACAACTTGAAAACCACTTGATCATTGTAACAGCTCACACATACACATTGTCTTTTTTCATATTTGGATACACTGATGAAGATGATGCTAAATCCATAGGGCCAACTGTATACTAATACCCAACTATGTATCCCCACCTTTATAGTTTCAAGGTTATCATGTATTTAAAATTTCAATAGTTGGATTAAAAAAATCATCTCAAGCTTCATTGTTTATTAAAGTTCATTTAATAAAATAGACTCTTATTTCACAGAATTGTTTCTTTGGAAATTGAAGAGATGGATAATTGAAAATGAAAAATAAGGATATTTTTATATAATTTATGAAATTATTTATTTGTTCATACATTGACCTGATAATTGATAGTGAACATTTAAAGTTGATTTGATAAAAACATGCATGTTTATACTTTACCTCATCTATAGATTTTACCAAGTCTGATGACTGGATTTTCATTACAATAAATTGTCTACACATTGTTAAATGAATTTATTGAATGTCAACATCACAATTTTTTAAAAGTCTACAAAGGTGTTTAGATACAATAGTAGTTGTTATAGCCTACATGTTTAGAAAGCTTATCAGAATGTATTTATGCTATTGATAATGTAGGATAGTTACATCATTTTTACACCAAAGGTTACTCATTTTTTAAAACACTTTATCAGAAGAATGACTCAGTAAACAAATTGAAATATCGTCTTTGAGTTCTAAGAAAGTCGGTTGCAGAGGAAACAACCATGATTTCAAGTTCAAATTGTTCCCAGAATCAACTTCAACGGTTTAGAAGACCTCAAGTTATCAGAATATTCTTGAGAGGAACGAACTATATTTAATATCGTGCTCAAAAGATTTCACCAATTTTCAGACAATTTCTTCTACATGTCAAATTTAACTTTTAGATGGGCCCGTTATAAATGTAGTTTGTTTTGAATTTACATTACTGACGGATCTTCACGTCCAATAGAGTTATTGGTTATTGAATGTTGATTCACAAGTTGACCATAATTATAGCTGTTGGCAAAAATGATATAGATGGAAAAAAAAACAAAACAAAAATATCGGCCAATTCATGTATGCACAACAGTTTCAATGGAAGTTTAATAGGAATTATTGATATTGTGATGAGGTTTTATCTCTGCAACTGTTGGGAAAATGGGATATTTTACTATTAAATGAGTTGAGCATTACAAAGAAACAAATAAAATGGGACAAAAATTATGACATTATTTCAATATCAATTATGGAAATGTAGATTTATTTTGTGGGGCGACTGTATGGGTTGGACCTGTAACGGGAAGGGTCCGCGTGACCGCCTCCATGTCGGGCCGCTGAAGGTGAAGGGCCAGATGGCCCTTTATAGGGAGACTTCCAAGTACGAGTTGGTTGTGGCGATTCTGTACAACAGAAAATGATTCCAGACAGGATTGTATTAGTTAAGTGTTTTTTTTTTAAATTGACAGATTTAATAGTGTTATTCATTTTATATAAAAAGTAAACATATATATACAATATTTAGGGAGAAAAAACAAAAATACGGCTTCGAATATATACATCAAAAGGGTATATTATTACAAATTCTTCCATCAGTGACTTCTTTAGATGTAAATTATTTTCGAATTCCCCTCAGTCGGGAGAAATATTCAACATTGGTTCAGTATAGTTTAGTAAAATTATTATACTTGACATCAATTGCATCAGAAATAGTATGTTGAATTACAAAAAAAAAACTTCCCAATGAAATCGAACACAACAAATAGAATACATAATATACCTAACCATATGCCAACACTAGTTATTCATTCAAAATCTGTGTATCAATTAGCAAAGAGCCCTTTATTCAAAATTAGTTGTAATAATTCAAATGATGTCTGAGAAATGTGTTCGATATGTTAATCATTGGAACAGAAATTTATTGGCTCATTATGTGTGAACTGAGGATTTCTCCTCACCCACTAAGTTCGATTTTAGAGATTTTCATTATTTCATCTTTTTCTCTTGAAAGTTCATCAAAAATTGATATGATATACGCAGAATTTGATATGAAACTTTTGTATTCATTATTTTTTGAAAACTTTCAAAATAACCCCTTTAGGTGATGAATTTTAAATTGTGTTTCTCTTGATACATGCAAAACACACTGCAGTATCTGCAAACAACACTGAATCCCAGATCAATCCCAGTGTTTGTAGACAAAACTTTGAATTATAGCTCCAAACTTTGGCTTGATATATTCTTAGATAGTAGTATATGATATCATCATTCAGGCACCAAACTTATATCCCTAGACAGAGGGATATAAGGTCCCTTGATGATAATTCTCACTACCAAGATGTAGATTGATATTGTTTCTATATCACCTATAAGTATTGATTGAGTTAAAATTCTTTGGGTATTCCTTAGTGCTATATACATGGTGTCCAGGCACTAGAGTTTACAAATAGTAAAGATGATGTCAGTATTTAGTACAATACAATCAATTACAGTGTTTCAAAATAACAAGTCAAAAATTTGTTAATCTTTTTGATGCATCTGAAATTCCAACTTCAATGACCAAAGTTGAATCAGCCCTACTATACGATCAGCAAGTGAAACTAAAAAGGTAAAAGATATTGAATGAAGGTATGGTCCAAAGTATTTCTTTTTTGCCCTACATTGGAACTGCAAATCGTCAAAATCGTGCAAAATCGTCAAGATTGTATAAATTTTCAAATTCAATTTCGTCCATACCTGTAAAGATTCGAATTCCAATTTGGGATGTTGTGATGATTCAATAGGAATTTACAGATCACCAAAAAGTTTCAAAATTCAAAAAGATCAAAAATTCATTATTCAAATTGGTATTATGAAACCCTGTATATCAATAAGGAAGCTGATAAGAAAAAAAATACATGAAGTACTGATATTTCTTCGACTTCCACTATATATGGCAGCAATCATGACCACTAGTTTCTGAACACACTGTATGAGAATACATATCTTCTCTATGGTGATATTAGTATGTGGCTGTGCCCATGAACTCATCCATGAAATTATGAGAGGTACCTAGGTAGATAGAACATCACTTTACACTTAGAAAAAAGTAGCAGATGTTCTGGGTTAGTTATGAAATAAAAAAGGTTTCTAGTTATGAGACTCAAAAGTAGCCGGTTGCATTGATAATTGCATCAGTAGTACTGTTTCAGTAAATGAACATAATATATCTGGATTTTTTTTGTGTGTAAGTTGGAATGCATTTCAATCATTGACTATTACGTTTTCTTCCAAATCGTCATGATAAATACTTATTTATTGATAATTTTCTAATATGCTGAAGACTACGTTTTGTTTGTAATCAAATGAACTCCAAATGACCAGTGACGCCACATAGATTGATAGGTTTTATATCCAACACTGAGCTATCATATCATAATCAAAAAAAAATATATTGCAATACTTTGTACGAAACTTCCGAGATTTCTATAAATAATTTTTTTACTTCTCATCAGAATCCCTTTTCATCGTTAGTATCCTTTTTCTCTGGCCTGTAGGAAACAAGAAGTTTACCAGAACAATCCCGGTGATTCCTGACTACAAATAAAATGATTCGCCAAAGAAACATGTTTAGGTCACACATGTTCTGCTGGTTTGAAATCAATCTCAGAACTTGGGCTATGAGTCATACTGATAACTTTTTTTCTTGTATACAATGATCTTGAGGAAATAGCTAGAAAAAAAGCTTCAACAAAATAAATACACACACAATATGGCAAGATCGCTTTCAAGAGATTGGCACATTAATTTTGAGTAATATCATAGGTAGAAAATATGCAATAGCCATGAAAGCATGACACTGTTAATAATGATGAACATAACAGGGTTGGCAAAATTACCAATTTGAAACTATTCATTTTGCAAAAATTATACAAGAAAAGAGTGATTGATATAAGAATGCAATTCAAGACTGAACATTCCTAATATATGAGAGTGTGTAATTCCAATTTCATTGAATTATATGTTTTGTCATGTAATCCTAAGTGTACAGATAACATATAACAAATTTTATTTATTCATTCTATGTTAATACCTAAGTAAGCAATTATTCAAAATTAAATAATTTCAGGTACCTATGAATATAAGATTTTTCATAAAATAAATTGAAATCTGTGATTGAAATAATGATATGAAAATAAATAATGCCAACCCTGCTCATAATCGTTGCCCCCTGATAAATGTCACCCTAGGCCATGGCCATCTTGGCCTATGGTCAACTCCTGTGCTGCTATATCCTAAAAACAGTAAGCATTATAGAGGATAGCGAAATAGCTCTGTACCAAAAAAATAGTAGGCACATGCCTCAATCATACCATTTATATTGAATAAATGATATATTCAACTTGAAGAGATTACAAAAAAAAAATACAAAAATGAATTACAAGAATATACCAAAAAATTCAATTTCAATTCCAATACCTACGAGAATTCTTTGGTATATACAATGAGCGCCAACCCTCTGAAATACTACTGTTAGGAGAGTACTACAAATTCAATTGACTCTTGAACGAATATTCCTAATATACTTGGAATTTCAAGAAGAGCTGACCAATGTGAAGAATAGTGAGCTATGGACCATCATCTTTATTTATTAATTAATTTATTGTCACTGCTCTTTGAGAGGGATGCTTTCAACAGTAATACACAAATTTTTGCCCATGTTTTTAGAAATGGAAAGACAATTGAGGTCTTCAAACCAAACCTGAGGAATTAAATAAGATCACATCTGAAAAGTAACTAATGCAATCTCAATTCACAGTGAAATTTATATGTGTACGTGCTTTCCATTAATAATTTTGATGATAAATAGATTTTCTCAGATATAAGTTGATAGATCAAGACACGAAAATCAACAAGTTGCTTCAAAAATGTTGATTGAGAAATCGTTATAAAGATTCATTCTACCAATGTTTGTACTTTATTTTGTTATGTATAGTGTAAGAATAGTTCAGTACAAAATGTTCATAATTATCTCAGATGATAAGCAGACAAGAGTAGCCCTTAACTCATTAGATTTCACACCATATAAGGACGACATTGCTCTGATGATTCTAGGCAAATGACAATCACACCCCTAATTCCCTGAATTATTTGGACAAACACCTTGTATTCTAAACTTAGAGAAAGTTGCCAATTTTTTCATCAGCAGCAATTTTCCAAAATATGTACCACCCTGTCTGTCAACCAAATAGTATGACATGAATATTGAAATATTCATACCCAACTAAATTATGCATTTTGCTGCTAGGAAACTGTGGTAGCACTATTAAGCACTATTATTAGCAATATCCAGATATTTCAAGGTATATATATTGTTACCTATGAAAAGCAGAATACCTCCTTGGAATTTTTATTCATATATCAATTAAAAAAACATGATATATGCTTGAAAACTGCACTTCAGGACAGAAGATAATTTATTTCTAAAAATAACCAGATTTGGGTAATCACGAATGTGAGGGCCTTCTGCTGAAACGTTTGTATATTGAATTTCATGATATTCTTGAGGTCAGCAAAATTTATCCCAGAACCACTGAAAGTAGTTCAACAGGAATTTGAGATGATAGATAATGAGTGGATTTGGTTGAAAAAATAAAGATTTTCCATAACAAACACTTCCATATCAAACAGCCAGCACATTTTTTGAGGCAAAAATTTAGGAATTCAAAATAAATCTTGACGTCACAACTAGCCTGAGCACTCTCTCAAAAAAAACTACACAGAATTTCATGAAGATCATTTGATATCGATCTAAGGTCAAATGAAAAATCACATTGTTGTCATTTACACACATTTATAACACATCTTCTCCTTAGATATATGTTCTGTAATAATGCAGATGAAACATGTTTCTTGTCACTGTAAGTCACCTTTCTCTCCCATGCATATTTGTTTATGTATCCCTATTATACAACATGTTCTTGGGGTAATAAAAACAATCAATCAATTAATCAAACACATTTTGATTTAAAAAAAAAAAACTGTCATTCTGTAAGATATTTAAAAAAAAAGTTTCTTCTAGGATTGTGTACACTCCTTGAATTAAAAACTATGCAAAAAGTTCTGTTTTTTTTTTCACTAGCAAATTACTATATCCACTGTTGAAATCATTTAATACTAAGTAACTTTGTCTCAATCTGCGAACTGCAAGAAAAAAACTGTCATTCTGTACGATATTTAAAAAAAAAGTTTCTTCTAGGATTGTGTACACTCCTTGAATTAAAAACTATGCAAAAAGTTCTGTTTTTTTTTTCACTAGCAAATTACTATATCCACTGTTGAAATCATTTAATACTAAGTAACTTTGTCTCAATCTGCAAACTTCATGCTTTGTTCAACAAATACACACTTTTTGCACAAATAACTATCAAAAATGATGGTTGAATAAAAATTCCAGGTAGGTTTCCCGCTTTCGAGGGCATCACCCTGCATGACGAAGAAAACAAATAAGCTCACCATAATTGGACCCGCCCTGCCTGTAGTACCCTCCGTCGTACTCCGGCTCCTCGTACTGATGGCCGCCGCCATAGCCGCCTCCCCGCTGCGGCGACGCGTACTCGTTGAACGGTGCCGGCCCCTCGAACGACTCCTCCTCGTAGCCGTAGCTCTCCTCCATGGCGACGCGCGCCCTGTCCAGGATCGACATTATCTTCGTCTTGGCGGGCATCACGCGCGCCGTCGACGCGGGCGGCCTGCCGACGGCCGGCGAGCGCACGGCTTGCGGAGGGGCTCGTGGTGGAGCAGCTGGAATGATCATCATATATATATATTCTACTCTATATTAGCAAATCCATTCATTTTTATAGTATTTTGTATTTATTTGCTTACTCATTTCACTTACAGGATGGGCAAAATCAGATAAATTGTTCAGACAGTTATTAACAACACCAGAGAAAAGAAAAAGTCTATTTTGTCCTAGAGACCAAAGGTTTTTTTTGTCTGATCTGCTATAACTGAGAGGTAAATCTCCACAAAAAATTTTTATACCAATGAACAAAGACTACCAGTGGTGTGTACACCAGACTTCCAACAAGATTTACCCCTCAGCTATAACTAATATTAAAACTTTAAAATCAAGCACATATAGGAAATAAAACATTAAAGTCGATTATATTCCCATAAAAGTTAAACTATAAAAAGAGAAGATATTGAACAATTAAAAAACGAAGTATATTTACTGACTAACTCAATGAAATGTGTCATAAAATTCTTGCATGTGTTTATGTGTTAGCAATGATCAAATATGTGAAGGCAGGTGATTGAACATTATTTTGGCATTATAAATAATAGATTTTCTTTATTAATGAACTCCTGGGAATAAGTAGGGAAGCTGTACAGTCATCATTCCTGGTGTTGTATACCTACAGAGAATAAATGTTTATATTATATTTTTCATCCTGCATTCCATGCAGTTAGTCTAGGAACAAGCAGATTGATGCAACAAACTATTTGATTGAATGATTGAAAATGAAAAATGTTTAATGAAGTCCTTCTCTTGATTTGCCATCAAAATTATAGATGTACAGGAATGAATAGCTGTAGGAATTGTACAAGATATTTTCCCATTTTCAATACAAGTTACAGTGTGACCTTATTTTATAACTAAGCTGATTGACAAAAAAGGATGAAGATAACTATTGTCAGAACATATCATGTTCAGCATTTTTGAAATGAACTGACTACTGTAAACTACCAACCAGAACTGAATCAATAGAAGAAAGAATTCCAAAACATCTCTGTAATGAAATCATTATTAACTCACATCTGATCATTGGGGGTGGTGGTCTTCTTGGTCTCATTTCTCTCTCATCCATGTGAGAGTGCTGGTGAGGATCACCTGTCATTACTTCCATCTCTCGCATTTGCTCCATCCTGATGAAGTCATTATTATCAGGAATGAGGTATTTCCTAACTTCAGCAAGAGCAAATGCAACTCTAGCATGAGCCTCTGCAGGTGGTCCTAGTGCAGATATTTCAACATGCAAGTCATCAGATAAGTGACTGAAAAACAGCAATGTCAAATGAAATTGTTCATATAATCATTTCAGTAAAAACACACCTGTATTTGGGGTCCAAGGAAGTTCTCAGTTCTTCCTCTTTGTTCCGATCTCTCATAGATCCTCTGCCAAGGACAGCCATTTTGCACATAGTCTCCTCTTGGAGCCTCTTCATGGAATTACCTTTTGGTCCCAATAGTTTCCCAACAAAGTTGAACTAAGATAAACAACATAACATCAACAAAATTGACTTAAAGTTCATTGATCTTTAGAGTGAATTCTACATACAGATTGTAGATTTGCCACTGTCTATCAATAGTACCGATCTATTTAATTTTAGGACAATGGGTGATAGTTTATTGGTCTATTGAATGTCAACTATAATAGTAGGACTAATATATTACCTTTGGATGTTCCTTCACAGGTACTAATACCTTCACAGTGACCTTGATTGGTTTTTCTCTGTATATGTCCACAAATTTGTTGTCTCTCAAAGGAACTCTGCCTAACTGCTGAACTTTTGCAACCTCTAAAAAATCTAATAAGTTCAACAAATAATTTAAATTTACTCTGTACCTACCCTGTTCGATTAATTTTGCAGCGTTCGGCAATTTGCTCTGGTCCATCAATAACTTTTCGGCAAGGAGTTCCTTCACATATTCATTGGCCTTCTGGCTTTGATGATTACTCTCTTCATTATCACCCGTCATATTATCATTATGACTTCTTTCAGCCTCCCTTTTGAAGTTGTCACCATAATAATCACCATTCGAATCGTATTTTTCCGTCATGATGGTGCCTTTCTGGAAAAAAAAATCCCTTCAAGAATACCGCTCAAGCTAGAAAAAACGCAAAAGCAAACACAAAATATGCACAAAATGGCCGGTTGAATCAGGTTAGCACGTTAGCCCGCAGATCACCTATCTTTTCTTGTGTCATAGAAAGGTGATCTGTGGCCCTAGATGATCTAAAAGTCTGTGGCAGAGTGGCCGACAATGTTGCCAATCAGCGGATTCGAGGTTAAACCCGGGTTATTTTCTGACAGGGTTCCGTTAAACAGTATATTGTCATAGAATAATTGTTTACATTGAGATCTCAGTTTACATAGTTACATAGTTACATAGTATATATATATATATATATATACTCTTTGATATTGTCCTTTTTACTTCTTGACGTTCGGTTCAGAAGCGTGTAACTCTACATCGAAGAGTGAAAATGAGGGAATCAAGTAATAAAATAGAGTATTTCCATTCAAAATGACTCACTATGACTATCAAGCTGCACGTGTTCATATTCATATTTTTATTCATATCCTGAAGGACAGTTTATTGGTAATATTCTTCGACAATAATGTAGGTGAAGAGTGAGTTAATTTATGCTGAAACAAAACAGTTTATATATATATATATATGGTCCCTGGTATATGGTATATATATATATATATACACTCATCCGAGGGACCACACTTTTGTGAGGTCAACGTGAGACGATTCTGTATGGGGTTAGGTAGAAATGTCAACATAGATCCCGACGACACGTAATCATCCTCTCTCTTTTACTATCCTTGGGAATCATGAATCAATAACTTGGGTATAACCCTGGTCATCCATTTCTATGGTGGTTATCATCTTGCAACAGTGAAACAGTGGCAGTTGGCAACACTGTCTAGTGCAATAGTTCTTTTCTTAGTAGAAATTTGTCTAATAAGCCAAAAATATGGTGGGTCTCAGTAATTTTTTTGAATATCTTAATTTTCTTTGCCATCACATTATTATTGTTCGATTTGAATATGGAAATTTGTTCATTTATTCTTCAATTAATTGGCGAGATGAATATTTTCGCTATCCATCTTGAGTAGTTTTGACAAAACAAAAATATTATTAATTGGGGTTATGTTTTTTCGTTACTCAAATTTTTCTTGTTATGCTAAATATTCTGTTTTTCATTTCATTTGTAGGCTCGAGGACCCAAAAAGCATTTGAAACGTTTAAATGCACCTAAGGCATGGATGTTGGACAAATTGGGAGGTGTATTCGCACCTCGTCCATCCACTGGGCCACACAAATTGCGAGAGTCCTTGCCCTTAGTGATTTTCTTACGTAACAGGCTAAAGTATGCTCTGACCAACAGTGAAGTAACAAAAATTGTTATGCAAAGATTGATCAAAGTTGATGGAAAAGTTCGGACAGATTCTAATTACCCAGCAGGTTTCATGGGTGAGTTTTCTTAAAAACATTTATTGCTAGCATTTTTATAATGGAAAATTTTGTTTGTAGATGTCATCACCATTGAGAAAACAGGTGAATTTTTCCGTCTTATCTACGATGTCAAAGGGAGATTTGCTGTACATCGTATTACAGCAGAAGAGGCAAAAGTAAGTCCAGTGTTCACTGATTGTACCAGTTATCATTTTTGTTCAAACATCAGATGCCTAATGATACTAGGAACAGTATCCTATGTCTCCTTGTGTTATTTTATGGATATTACTTGAAAAATACTAACATGTTCCCTTAATTGCTTCTTCCATTAATAACAGATTGTTGAAGTTTGGCTAAGAAATTATTTTTTTCTAAATCTTTCTCATCATTCCTTTCTATCTTGATCAGATTTAGTATGCTTGATTTCAGTGGTAGGTTAATGGCTCATTGCAATTATCAAGTCCAGTGGCTGTCCAGTTCTGTAGGCAATTTAAATGAAGCTTTTGAAAGAAAAATTTGGTCATGATGAACAAAGATTTCTTGGGTCATTGATGTTGTTCAGAATAATAATGGTGTGCTCATTTGAGGACCATAAACATTGAACACATTTGAAAATGATACATCATTTGAATAATTGATGAAATTAGGATGAATAACTTTAGTTGCGGAATTGCCTACAGCAAATTGGAATACCCTGTTCATATGCACTTTATGATGAATTTTAGTTGAAAAGGCATTTGAAATCTGACAGTTGTGATTGCTTTCTTACTCATCTGATTGATGAAACAAATGATATTATCACAAAAAATTATGAGTGTTTCAATTAAAAAACTTACGGTTTTCTAGTACAAGCTATGCAAAGTTCGAAGGGTTCAGACTGGACCTAAAGGAATCCCCTTCTTAGTGACACATGATGGCAGGACCATCAGATATCCTGATCCTAATATCAAAGTCAATGACACAATTCAAATGGAAATAAGTACATCGAAAATTCTTGACTACATTAAATTTGAATCTGGGAATCTGTGCATGATCACAGGGGGAAGAAATTTGGGACGTGTTGGAACTGTTATGAACCGTGAACGTCACCCAGGATCGTTTGACATTGTACATGTTAAAGATGCTAATGGACATGTTTTTGCTACTAGGTGAGTAGAAAATAGTTTTTCAATCCATTACGACTTGACAAGTTTTCAATATAATACTTAATGTTTTGTGTTTGTTTCAGGTTACATAATGTATTCATCATTGGCAAAGGAGCAAAGGCATTTGTTTCCCTACCTAGAGGAAAGGGTATCAAATTGAGCATTGCTGAAGAGAGGGACAAGAGGCTAGCAGCCAAAACCCATTAATAATGTTTTTCATTATTTTCAAATAAAAAACTATACAAGAATCATTGTTTTCATGGAGGTGCAATGTTTGTTTTTTTAAACCAAGAATCAATAAGTTAGTTGCTATTAATTTATCGTTATGCTGTTTTGGCCCATTCAGTTCGATATTTGGAATTTATGTTCATTAAGTTTTGAGAAACAGTAGTCCAGAAACTTAGTAGATTCTATTGGTTTGGAGAAAAATAGGGGCAACCATTTGAAAAAGTTATCCAGAGAAATCTTGACAGATTTTAATCAAAAGTTTTCTAATTTATTGATTATCCTCTTTTTGAAAACTTATTTTCTTGTGGAGGATCTTTCAAACATTTCAAAAAAACTGAAAATAGTCAAAAATGGCGCACTTCAAATATGTGGTGTATAATTCAATTCGAAATAATTTAAAGGTACACAGCCTTGGCCCTTTCTAGGAAAATGATAAATTGGGGAAAAAATAATCTTCCCAAGTATCTACCTGCACGATCGCTGAAACTGATCTACTCGTAGTCTTTCGTTTCTGAGAAGTGGCGACATTTATTCATCAGATATGAGACATAAAATTTTTCTAGGGTTCAAAAAACTGCATGGCTCGATAGATTTTTCGTATTTGGTACTATTTCATATCTGGGAGCTTCAAGAGGTAGGATTAGTGGGAAAAGAAATAATACTATTTACCTTGTATTTCCGGTACAGTGGGTACAACCAGAAATGCACGGGCAACTAGAGATAATTTGGATGCAACAATGATATCTTTAGAAAACGCGCCACATATACCCATCATCGAGTTGTTAGTTTCCTGTCACATGACAACAAGTATGACATTTCAATATGGACGTCCTGTATATGATTATACTTATCATTAATAAAACACGAGTCCAGTGGTGGTTTCATTGAAAATAAATGTTGCATTGAGAAATGTTGATAGTGAAATTTATTTCGATTTATTGTTGAATCATCAACTTCGCCGAAAAAGGGAGGAGATTGAAAAATTACTGAACAAAATATTAATTTTCAGAAAAAAAGAAGCTACTGACTAAAAAAATAATTTTTTTGATTTCATGACCAGTAAGTGAGCACCACTTCCTTATTTCATTTCAATATGTTACCACCTAGTAAAAAAATTCGGTAATATATACCAGGAAATTGCGATGAGGAAAAGGAATGTAACTTGTGTATCCTGAAACATCCAACAGTTTTTGTTGTCCCGCATTCTCCCAGGAATCTCGTAACTAATAGCAAGTAGTAGCAAGTTATAATAAGGCATTCTGCTGGCGTATAACATTAAGGGGCTTTATTAATGAATAGTTGTCAAGATTGCTTGTAGTGTTGCTACGCACAAAACAGTAATTGGGGCGACATTTCATTGTCCTGCTGGGTTTCTCCCTAACATGATGTGAGGATTTCGAGCATTCAGACTTCCGGACAAACACCTAATGAAATACGTTGAGTCATCCTCGGCAAGATTGAATTCCGTTCGTAAATTTAGATTGTTTGTCATTCCTCTAAATCCATCACAAAATAAGTTGATCTCCGACCTATCATGCATAGAATGTCCAAATCGACCGGAAGATATTTAAGATACCTAATGAAGTATCGTTTACATTGTGAGCTATTTTTTATACATTTGCACTATGACACCACTCCTGGTGCTATGATGACAGACGTGCCGCAATCCAGAATCGAAAATTATGCTAACCTATAGTTTCGTTATAAATAATGATATTTAAAAATGATTCATTAATATTCAATTTGATTGAGGAAATTGAGACAGATTCAAAAAATATAAAATGATACATGATATCGTGTTAGGAGTAGACATAATGAAAAAAAAAAACAAGAGAACATAATACTCTCTGGTTGAAACAATAAATTTTCAATACGGATCATGAATATAAGATTATGATGCAGAATAAGTCATAGTAACTATAGGAGTATGAGGTATACCTATTCGAAACATCTGTTTTCTTGCTTTCATTGAAGTAAATTCATCTATGTATTATAGAAGCATCTTATACAATAGGTAGCGAATGATAGTGAAACCAGAAACTTCACTTTCTGCAAGAAATTACCAATTATTCAAGTGTAGTATCACCTAATATATATACTTACAGATTTTCTTGCAGAGCTGCTGTTGAAATCAAAGTGTGACAAATTCAGTCTAATTTGGAGAAGTTGAGCAATAATTTCTAGAAATTAGAATAATGCGTAAATTTCGCTATTTTTTGCGAATATTCCAAATGCACCTTTGCATTTTGTTGATTCGGATTCAGCAAGCCAAAAAACATAACCATTAGATTACGTTGCTCAAATTTCCGTATTATTCTAGAATTATCAGCGATATCCCAGAAATATTGTTTTTTATATTATGTATGTTATGTGAGGAGTATACTTATATAATCTTATTTTATATCGATATTCATTATCTTATCATTGTACTTTTTTTTCATTATTTATTCTTTTCAAAATTCTGTTCTATTAGTACCTATACACTGTAGGCCTTATATATCACGTTATTCTGGTTGTGCTTCAAGACCTACTCCTCTTTCGTTAGATAACAATTTTTCTGATTATACCGCAAGCATTATTTTAAATTGGTTCACTTTGAATTAATTTCCCCAGGAAGTGTGATATTTGAAACATCCTGATTTTTTCCTGGAGACATCAAAGAGTTGTGACTATAATAGGCGGTTGTCATATCTGAAAATGCATCATCCTGACTTTGGGCTAGACGTTCGTGCAACCGTTCACAATACTTGGTCAAAGGCTCAGTCACAACGGTGATAATGGAGGAGCTGCCGATAATGTCCCACCACCAAATTTCATTGCGTAAGCAGTAAATGGATTTGAGAGCTATTGAAATTCTTGTAGGTTCTTGATAATTTTCAGCTCTTGAGATCTCACTCTATTCATCTTTGAATGGAATGTCGTGATTTTCCTTTGAATATTTCGAACAAAATTGCACTATCGGGTCTCAAAAACGTTATTGACTTTTTGGAACACTCGCAGAAGAGTTGAGGGATTGACTTGTATTTCAAACAATCTTTCCCGTGAGGAGGTCCTGAAGTGGGGTCCTGTAATGTAAGGAAACACCATGTACTCACATTTATTGAATCCCCTCATGTTGATACACCTGATTATAATATGTCTGATATGCCGAGTAATCAAAACAATAATATCATAACATATTCGGTACTCTAATGTAGGTTAACACAAAATATTGAATGATATAATTCATCCTTCACACCTCCCTTTCCTAGAGAATGACCTTCACTATGGCCACTTGTGAAGGGCTTTCTGTAGACAAACGAAAATGAACTGAAAATTAATTGGATAATCCGTTAAGAAGGTATAGGGGGAATTATATGAGTATTAAACTTATCTATAAAATGAAATAAAATATCCGAGGATGAATTATGATCGAGAAAAAAAACACAAATCAATACAATATGAATAATATGCATCATAAATAGTTGAATACCAATAGGGTTGTGTAATAGTATTTGAACATCGAATATCTTTTACACCATTATGAATGAAAATAACTGCATTTTCAAGGTGAAATGAACATTTCTACAACTATAACTTTCTTATTTCTATGATGTCGACAGGCCTGTCTATGAATTTATATTTTACAATGCCATACATCTTGAGACGATTTTTATGCACTGTCATTTCTCTGCCTTTATCGTTTTTGATTGTACAGTTCGGATTGTTTACCGCGACAACTGAAAATGGACCCCTGAACCACGAATCAAGTTTTTGACGACCTCCATTAGTTAATAATACGAGATATCCTGGTTTGATTATCAACTCTTTTGACTTGAGGTCTGATTGAATTTTACGATTTTTCTTTGCCTTTTCCAGATATTCTTTGGCTCTTTTCTGTGCCGACTGCAGTCTATACCTAACTTCCTGATCATAAGCATCAATATCATAAAGAGGATCTACACGAGCACCATTCAAAATTTCCGATAGATTAGCTTTTTCACCGAATACTAATTCAAACATTCTCCACTCGTCAAAATCACAGATCGACGCCATTTCGGAAAAAAAAACGAGAGGAAACAAATCTTTGAATAGGTGTACACCATGGAACTTCAAATATTTGAGTGGTATTTAAATTAATGAGTACTATTCAAAATGCGGTATCATTTCGATCACCCATTCCATTGATAGATATCTTCCAAAATAGCGCCTAGGCGCTATTTTGAAACATAAATATTCTGTAGTAATGTCAAAATGAAGTTCCTGAACTGCTATTGAACCAAAAAATACGAACCTTTCAGAAGATGCTAAGACGGATAATATTGAAGAAATAATCTTATTTATTCTTGATGCATTCATGCATGAATTATACGCCCCTTGATCCTGCTCAGAAGGAAATATTTCCGACACCTTGACTTTCTGAAAGGGATCCAAATTAATATATATTATTTTCATGCCATTAACTTCGGAGAAGGAAGAGGACTGTGAAATCAATTGAATAAACTCTCTTTGAGAATAATATGAAAATAATATAATTGTATAATGGAAATGAAGTTCAACTCCGGACCTGCGAATAATATGAAAAGGAAATTTATGAAGGGTCGGGTCAGTTTCAGAGGATTTAGAGATACCAGTGTTCTGTGATGAAAAAGACAGTATAATGATGCAGAATGACTCTTCTAGAAGATAATTGAGAACATTGTGTTCAACTCTCTTGGAGGTATAGCCACAAAGAGTCCTATGATGTGGAAAGGGCCAAATCACTTGTTCTTTTGGTCGTTTCACTCGAATATCATATTGTTCATGTTTCCCTTGTTGACACGAGGAGAATGAGTGGATCAAAAAGTGGGTCTTCGTAATTACTGAAATGCGGATGATCAAGTATAACCTTGACCTTGACTAAGGCTAGTTCCCAAAGATGTCTAGCTGTGACTACATCTCGCTATCATAAGGTTATGAACTAAGTACTGAAACAGTATGGTGAAAAAACACCATGATTTAGAAACGAGGTGTCAACTTGAGAATGGCCCCAAAGAATCAGATTTGATGCATTCCTCAACATACTGAGAACAATTCCTTCGAGGTTGGAACTATTGGAATGAAAGTAATGAAGTTCGATAAGAGATCTTCCTCCTTTTCTAATAATTTAATGTCGGGTGTTTGCAAATTGTTCATTTGTTAGTTGCTGTAAAGAATTGTGCTTCGTTGTTCAGTAAACATTTTGTATGTAGAAAAATTGAAATGTATTGTAAAGTTCATATTATCTGTAAAATCAAATAAGTATTTGCAGTAATAAAGTTCGTAGATGTTTACTGTTCATGATATGAGTGCATAGTCTTGTAGTAGGTAGATACATACACATCCACCCTCTATGGATTTGTTGCCGCAGCATATTCGTGTTGTTTTTTTTATCCATTCATATGAATGTTTGCGGTCAGATGAAATGCCGCAGTGGACTGACGCTGGGAACGACTATTCTATTGCAGATTTACTTTTTGATGTGCATTAGTCTTTTCGATATGCACTGGCTCTGCTATGAGATGAGAATTCCATTGAATTCTATTTATCGTTTATGTGTTTCCGATGATGGAAGCAATGTTGCGAACAATATTATGAGATAAATTTCAACTCATAGTCAAAGAGTAGTTCAAAGCTCAAAGTGGAGTGGCTCATTGAAGAATGATGAATCCTAGTGGTCATTCTGACGTAAAGTGGATATATTTTTTTGAAAGGCTGAGTTCCGAGGGTATGATATTCAAACTTGACAAGTTTTTTGAGTCGAGAGAATTGGTAAATTTTTCATTATTATTTCGACATTCGTGTCCATCAGATTGGTTAAAGTTAGTCCAACATACTCAAGATGCAAAAAAATACTCCTGCTGAATTAAATGAAAGTATAATTTTTTTTTGTCATATGATTGTACTCAGAATCGTCCGTAAATTGAAAATCCGAAAATATACAGGTAGTTATAGTTGAAATTCTAAAGCTGAGGTTGTTTCCGTTGAATCTGGACATGATGGGAGATTATGAAATTTGAAAAACTTTCCAATTCTCAAATCCAGTAAGGAGTACTGATTTTGGGAATCACCCTGTATCTGTTCCAATGAAATATCAATTGACATTGAATCAAAAGTTTATATAGGGACATGACCGTTTTGATCGATAATGAATTTTCGACACAAAAAATTACTAAAGCTGAAAAACCTCGATTTTTCACACTCTGTATCCCTGTAATCATTTCCTTCGAACCTTAAGTGAAATAGATTGATGAGATCAGCTCACAAGGGAAAATCTGGAAGTGCAATAAAATACAGGGTGTCACATAAGAAAAAGTTCAAATTTGATAGGCCTCGCATTTTTGAGTCACTCTGCATGACGCAAAATATTTTAGAAATGTGCTGCTCATGATTCTAGACTATCTCAAAATTTTTTGTTCATCTATCTCAAACAGCGAAGCTGTTATCTCACTTTATCACACTATTGGTCCAACCTGTATGTATCTACAGCTTTGGAAATTATAGGTTAATAAAATAAGATTCCCTGTCCTTCGAACTTTATAATATGTGTTTCCTGAAAAAATTAATTTTCCAGAATACCTATCGGGTATTGCCATGGCAACAAAGATTCGATAAGTTGCAACCCTGGACAAAAAGAGATTTCTCTTTTTATATTCTAACGATGCATTTCTGATTAATGTGAACAGAACAAAAATTCAAAATTGTTGTGTATACTGCATGTACAATCTAACTGGAAGAAGTCAAAAGTTGACTAGTACATTCTTTGTTCCACAGATTTTTCATCATTTCATAGACTCATAAATTAACAATATAACTTTTGCCAGCCTTATGGGCGAAGTTTCTCGATTTTAATGACTTATTATATTGGGAAGACGCTATCTGAAAATAAAGTATCTTCTGGGATTTCTTATATTGCCACGAGATTGGGAATCCCCAGTTATCAAGAGTTTCTCAAGGGAGGGATGAGAAAATTAATTCTGTCGACCATGTTGTTGATACAAGAGGATGTTCCAATGAAGATGTAATGCTTGTGATAGGTATACCTTCGTTAAATTTATATATTCAGAATAAGAAATTATGATTCAGGAGATGAAACCTGTAATTCAGATTACGTATTTTGATTCAGCAAGTACAACTTTTATTTCAGAGATCAGCAAGTGTCGAATTTTTGATTTCGACATTTCCTCTGCGAGAATCATCAATTTTGATATTCCAAGGAGGCCTCTTAAGAAAAGTTCAAGTTGTGTGAGAGTCCTTCGACTGATTTCCTAACTTTTGCCATTTCTAAGATCCATATTTGATGCAACTTTATTTTACGTATCATAAGGAGTGTTTATAGTTTCGGAAACTTCTACCCACATACTTGGATAATAGACAATAGACAATATTTATTAGTACCTTTACTATCCTATGTGTATTCTGAAAAATATCAATGTTTTATGAAATTCATATGATTTATATTAATCAATTGTCAATTGGAATCCAAAATTATAGTCATTAAAATGAAAGAAACTTTGTTCGATATGAAGTTGCAGATACCTGTTAGAGTCGAATATGAGATGAATTTATCCATAAAATATGGGATATGATATGATTTTATTTGAAAACATGATTTATATATTATGTATTTTTTGGAACTTCCCAATTTGGGACATTTCTTGTGACTTTGGGGACTAGGTGATTGGGACCAAAATAGTGATAATATCCGAATGGAAACTATTGTACAGTTGAATCAGCTACCGGGTGTATTGTGAGAGAAATAATAGTCTAATATCATCAAAATATATTTACGAATCGCAGTATCGAACGTATTTTAGGTGGAAGCTAAATGGGAGTTTCTTCATTTTTATAGATATTTTCCAATTATTTGCGCTGCTAGAATACAATTCAGTCTCTAGTATTCAAATGAATCATTTACTTCATTTCCTGTTTGTGGTGGTAGTGAATCGTATACCAGATTTCCTAGTTTTTGGGGGACTGGGAGAGCTGCTGATTTCTGAACTATAAATTCACCCACATGCGAATATAATGAGTTTTCGATTTGAAAAATGTTGATGTTGAAAACATATGCATTGCATTGCAAAGGTATGGAATTTATGTATAGTTTCTCAGTTGTGGTTAATTTTTCGAAAAGCCGTGTCTATTTTCATTCTCAAATATGCATATTTCGACGAAGGCAAAGTTTTTTGTCACAGTAGTGATGTCATCAATATTAATTTTTGAGTAGCAATATATATCTTTTATGAAAGGGCTATTAGTTGTCTTCAGAAACAAGTATAGACTCGATGATTTACAGTCTACGATTTGTTGTATTGGAAATGAAGAGTTAGTCCTAAGATATGTAGCTACTCGATTTTCGTTCAGATATTTTTTAAAGAAATATATATATATATATATATATATATATATATAATATATATATATATATATATTATTATATATATATTATATATATATTATATATATATATATATTATATATATATATATATATATATATATATATATATATATATATATATATATATATTGCAGAAGTTGAAGATTCAGTCATGAAAGGAGTACTGGATGAATTCGAATCTCTAGTTGTCCCACTTCTTCATAACGTAAGGCTCACATTTCGCACACTCACCATAAATGAAAATCTTTTTCGTAATTTTCGAAAGTTGCAGTTTTAATGGGAGAATATTTCTACTCGTATTAGCCGTTCATTGAATTCCTTTAATTTCGTCAGTACAATAATTATCAATGACTTGATTATCTAATACACAGGGATATTCACTATATTAACGACATCCTTCTCATTCACATAATTTTCATAGATCACATGGAAAACGGAGGAAAATCATTTTTTTAGTGTTATGTTCAAGATCTTAATCTTCCGATTTCAACAATATATGTTTCAATAGAGCTATTGAGATTCAATGCCTTCATCCTTCAGAAGAAGAATGTTCAAATAATATGAAATATCATTTATGGCTCGCTTATTTTGTCATCCACAAGAAAATATAACTTGCAATTCTGCCACGTGAAGCGTAAAAACATTTTTCGCATGTAGTCTTATTATGTTTTTGGGGCTGGTTCTGGGTCCTTGAATGCTATTGAATCCGCTCTAATTGTGATAACAAGTTCATCCTGACATCCAGAACTGGTAATGACTGTGTGTTATTTCAGATGATACAGGTTGGATAGTGAATTATGCAAGTCGCATTAGTCGTTTCGAGATGAAATGGGGATGAACAGCGCGTTAATTTTTGAGCGGCAGGCAATTCCCGGCAAGCCGTTGTGGCCAACTTTACTGCATAATGCCGTGTGATCAAAATTGCATAAATGATGAGAGATGAAGGAAAGCTGTCTCGCTCGGGTGTGCATATAGTCCTACAAGTACTCGATTTTATGATGATATTGAAAACAGTTTTTAGGAAATGGATAATGAACATCAAGTGGTAGTATGACATTATGAATATTTTTCTAGTGGGTCTGCATGGCCTATTTTCTTAATTCTTGCTTATATATACTCTATTGAGGATGCTTAAATACGGTTTATAAAATACATGAACCTCCTGCCCAGTTCGAAGCTTTGCGGATGATGATTACACTTCACACCGTTTTCTCTTGTATCATCCAGTCAAAGTCTCAAGCAACAAAAATTCAATCTTGAATCTCCACCAGAATGGCGCATCATACAATGCTCAATATGATTGCACTGTTTCAATATCCATGTCGTGAATATCCATGATCAGTGTCATCACCAATAGCGCTTTCTCATGGCACGATTATGTGAGTTCCATTACGAGAATGACTTCACTAAAACTTGGTTGTCTATTCCGCACAAAAGCGGTATTTCACACCATAGCAGCACCTCATGATCTACAAAGCGCGAATTCGACCTGTCTTGGAGTACTGTTCACGAGATTGGAGATCAGGATCCAAGCATACGCTGAAATTCTTAGATTCTGTCCAGATTCAGTGGACGCAGTGGAGTTTGGACGACCTTTCTCTATTTTTAAAGATTTTTCCATGGTCCATGGGAAATAATTGCCCATCGGAAATCTCCTTCATTATTACTGAACGAGCGATTCCAGGAAGACAAACTAGACGAGCTCAGGCGGTCACCCATATACATCATTATCAGGCTCGAGACATGCATCATTCATCAATAGTACGAATAAGTTGTGGAAACTCTAGTGAAATCCTTACGACCTCCAAAGTCTTAGACTTTTTTGAGTATATATTCATTTTGTATTTGAATATTTAACCACATCAGTTTCCGAATTGCAACTTCATCTCCAAAGTAGAGTCACGTGGACGAGCTATTCTCCTATTGGTCTATGGTGACGAAAGCGGTCCTTCACGATTTTTCAGCTCCCTAGATAGTGACGTAATAAGTCTGTAGGTGTTAGATTATTTGTACAAAATATTACTTTCGACAGGTATCAAAAATCACGTGACTCCGTTCGAGTGATCCATTTGTTGAAGCAAAGTTGAATTTCATCAGAACAAATTGTTGATGAAAGTTTCTTCCATATATTTGGGCAACTTTTCGAAAGACACTGACATTTGAATATAAGTAAATGAATGTTTGAGAATCAGGAGCAGCATCCATAAAAATTGAAGAGACTCATTGATACAATTCAGCACACTCTCAAGGAAAAAACTAGACTTCTCCAAAAGTGTCACTGACTCTTGAAGTGTAGACAGGCTCTCGAATTAGCATTTTGACAGGAAACTGGATCACATTCGACGCGAAACTTGAACGTATCTTGGAGGCAGAGGTAAACATCAGCACATCTAACTACGAAACTTCATCCTCTAGTCGAATAATATACGACCAAGTTTCCAGAGCTCGGATTTGAATATCATACATTTTCCATCTGCTTTATTATCGGATACAAGTTTCGGGGTTTGAAATCTATATCAAATATTTCCATCAGAGTATTCGGATTGGTACATACTTCAGAAGGCAAACTTAGTATCAACGAAGCGATAATTTGAAAATGATCGACAAAATGAATGTAAGAGGAATGTCAGAAAAATGGAATGGAAAACCAAGTAGGAGAGACGCATGAGTCGTTAAAATGATGAGGGAACTGTAGAAATCTGTTTAAAATTCCTCTCTACTTATTCAAGCTTTGTTGCGTGATGACACAGCATGATTTTTCGAATACAAGCATATTGAAGTGAGTTGTATGTTTAGAAGAAGAAGTATGAGAATTTGTATCCCTATAGCCTCCTGAGGCCCCCGATGCATCGGCTCTGACATTCAGAAATCTACGGATCATTTTTCTCAGTGGTACCCTATTCTACGTATTTAAAGTACGCCTGTTTGAATCGAGCTCTCAAAAACGCGTGTTTTGATGAGTACCTTGTAACGTCAAATGAAACATTACTACAGCTCTATTCAAATATTCGACAACCAAAGTGTACCATGAAAGGAAACAGCTTTATTTTTGTAACTCTACTATTGGAACAACTGTTTATGGGTTATTTCGAGTTATTAGAAGATTATTCTGTCAATTATTGAATTTCGCAATTAGCTCAATTAACAGAATGATCTGGCAATCAGCTTGAATGCGAGATTCATCTGACAACTGAGCTCTAATTGAAATAAAGATCGTACATGAAGCCCTCATTACAAGATTTTTGCAATTAGTCTAAATGCAAGATGACTCTGTCAATTGAGCTCTGATGGAAAGATTAACTCACAATCAGCATATATCACAGAATAATCTAGCAATTATTAGTTAAATTATAAGATGAATCTGTTATAAAAATGTTTCATGAAATTTCATTGCTACCTAATACAAATTATACAAAAATGATCCGATTTCAATACAGACTTGAATCAAGGAAGGGACTCCAATTCATTGTCTCTCAGGATATTTGATGATCTACGAGATCTGTACCATTCAAAAAATGCACTTTTCACCATTTTTGTACATACCGGTAGAATGCCAAGAGTTGAACAAACACGACAGCAAAATGCACCAGACATTGGTAAACACCGCAATAACGTTCTGAACAAGAGATAAGGAAAATTATTGGTTTCTCGAAAATCGCTGGAGATGCCTATAGAGAAGTATAAAAAAAATCAGAAAGTTGCAGCGGAGAAGTTGTTGGTCGTAGCGCAGATATTTTAGATCCAGAGAGCGTAACCAATCACCGAAGTAACCAAATTTTTCAATATCTCTCGTTTACCCTGCATAAGCTTACTTTTGGAAGTCAATTCTAAGATATGCCCATTCGATGACATCAAAAGTTATCGGAGGTGGATAGTTGATCATGGTATCGTGTTATAATTATCTTTCATATGCTATGACTACAAGACATTCACCACATCATCACCTCCGAGATACGGTTCCCAAAGAGGATATTGTTGCAATGATGTACTCAGTCCTCCCAGATATTGTCAATACAGTCAATGAACATATCAGTGGAGTTCAGGATTCTAGGCCTGACTGGTTTTTTTTTTAACAGAAGCCCCCAAAGGGTTTGTCAGAGTGGAGCAGATAGGGACTTATATGTAGTTTATACAAGTGGAATCCATACCACTGTAGCATTTGAGCTAGTTCTATGTACAACTTTATGATATATAAGAACATTGTACACAACATGAGTAAACCCAAATCCATAACTATAAATGAATACGCAAGATTTCAAAATGTGTTTTCAATACCATGTACTTCAAATTAAAATACCTACTTGGAGGCCTCATGTTTCTATTTTATTCTGATATTGGGATTATGTCGCACCATAGCTTCGATGTATTCCTGACATATTTTGATCAGTTTATCTGAGGGAAGATCTTTTTTCTTTTATCGTAAACAGTAAATTCTTTTCTCGCAGGAAGAAAACAATCTCCTAGATTGCACGGCAAGTATCGTGTCCGAAGAACGCTTCTCGGTATCCCACAGTCTCATTTTGGGGTTCATTTTCCTTTCGGGAAGTGCATCGACACACGCAAAAAGATACACAATAGGTACATAAGCCCAAGCTATTCAACACAATAGCCCTCGAGCAGAAAGGAAAGTCTAGAGTCTAGATTCATAATATCGGAGAACATTCTATAGATTCGCTTGGAAATAGTGTCCAACACGGTACAAGGAGTATCATCATAATGTCTGTACACCATATATATTTTGATTTGGATACAAACTGATACGCTTATGACAATAATATGATGTAATCACTTTGACTCATGATTTCACATCATTTTTGTTTGAGTGACGAACTGTGATAGATATTCAGAAAAATATATCGATGATATACCACTATTATATGTAACAACACAATTAGATTACTACTATACAAAACGAAATGACAAAATTTGAGAATTATTGAGGGCATCGAATCAAACATTATAAACATTATGAGTGACGAACTGTGCTAGATATTCAGAAAAATATATCGATGATATACCACTATTATATGTAACAACACAATTAGATTACTACTATACAAAACAAAATGACAAAATTCGAGAATTATTGAGGGCATCGAATCAAACATTATTTAGAAATTTTCTGTCAGTTATTCGAGGAGGTGGGTTAGTCATTTTTCAGTCTTTGTGGGAAATGGAAATTCGAATACTTATCAGTCATATTGAAATATACAGTTGACGATTATAGATCATACTATTTCACCGATTTCTCGTTGTTAATGATCAAAATTAAAGTGTTCGAGTGATCAAAAATGCATATGCACACACAGCTTTGCCGATTTGAAAGCTGTGGGGATGCACTGCGAATCTAACATCTCAACAACTCATCATTTGGAATATAGTGCTTACCCCTAGAGATTACACCCTCTCTACCTACAAAGCTCAGTTTCAAGTAGTGCATCCGCTATACATATAAGGAGTTGATGATGAATTGATCTTCATGCATCCAATATCGAACATCTGGATGAGACACCATGTATACATTTCTATCTTGGAAATTTCCAATATCTCTCGATAAATACGTTGAATGTCGATGCCTCGGGAATAGTAGTTTAGAGTCTTTCAGGGCTTGCTATCTTTCTATTGAAAGTGTTCTTTATACCCTGAAGGCCTGTAAACCAGATTTCATGTGGCGTTATATACAATACTATCTGCTGGAGCTTCGCAAGTAGCATATGAATTTCCTGGGATAAAAAAGTACTATAAGGTTAATCATAAGATGGAATTGATCATTGGAGCGCTTTATTTAACCTTCAGTTGCTATATCAGAATTATTTCAGTGAATTAAGTGGAGATATTTACTAGGGAAATCAAGTTTTCTGTACCAAAACTAAGTAGACATAATCTATCACTTCGACAAACATATTCCTCATATGTTTCACAGTGAGCATGTAATCCAATGTAATTTCTTATGTGATTCCAGTTAAATTACATGATGATTTTCTTGAATTAATGTTATAATCGGTAATATGATGTGTGAAGGTATATCATAATTATGCCGACTCGAAGAATATTCCAGAAGACGTGTAGATTTGAATTCGTTTGAATATGATTTTCCATGACGCTATGCCCTCGAAAGCGATATCCAAGCCAGTTTCGTAGTTCATGTATAGGTGCCAAAACTGCCATAGAATAGAGATTCTTCGTGGATGGAAAAATGATATTCATCTGTTCATTTTGTCATTGACTTTCATGAAAAGTTGGTAATATTTGAGGAATCCTACACAATTGATGGAAAATCAGCATTATTCTCAATCCGAGATGAGAATTCATTCATTCATTCGATTGACAGTGATGATAATATTGAAAATCATGTGTTGTTTTCACAAAAAATTGGTGATATTTGAGGAATCCTACATAATTGATGGAAAATCAGCATTTCCATCATCAGTATTCTCAATCCGAGATGAGAAGTCTAAGGAAAAGTTTTTCTATTCGAATGACAGTGACGACAATATTGAAAATCATGTGTTGCTTTTTTTTTCATTGATGTACTACTATTTCATGAAGGAGGGAGATGTGAAGGGGATGAGATTTCAGATTAGACATCGTCACGAATTTCAATTGAAAGTATTGACATGACATCATGGAATGTTCAATAATTGTGAATTACTAATATGACCATGTTTTGAAATAATTTGACAAACAATATGTTCATTTGATAATTTATACAGAATAATATAAATTACTATAATTCATATTGTTTTGACATTTCAGTCACTAGAGTTTATATCACTTCATGACCAATATTATTGAAAATACAGTATCCATCACATACTCGAGTTTATTTTTTCATATACTTCTCGAAAGATATTTTTAGGTCCTTTCATTTTCATTTATGATAATGATTATGTTATACAAGGCATCACTAAAGAGGGTCAATTTCAATTACCTATTTGCATTTCACTGCTTGTATAATATTGAAAATGCACATCGGCACCATTTTAGAGGGATGAGTAAGTCACTGGTCATGAATGCTTCAGAACATCACTGCATTTATGCGCACCCTATTTCTATCCTGTTTCCTATGCGATACGAAGTTTATCAAGCTCCCAAACCGCGGGCATCGGAATCAGGAACGCATCATGGTGACAGACATTTTTTGCATCATCCATCCTGCAAACCTCACACCTATCTCGCTCAATATTTATTACTGATTTGCTCGTCTGGTGCGATAATTCCAGCAATGCCGTTGGTATTGAACACATGATGCATTGTTTCGGGATGATGTATCTCTTTGAGCCGTTCCGGATTATTTTGAGTTATGGCCTATGCTACATCTGTCTTACGTATACATCACTTTTATCGAAACACCCTATGATATGAAGAGTGATTCTCTACAAATTTAACATTATAAGTAGGTTGAAGGTCGTGAATATTGCTGTGGAATAAAAGTTTAAATCGTAAGTATCAATTTCAATCATCTATAACATTGATGATGAATCTACATCATTCGCATCACAAGCGAAGACAATGAGGTGGAATTGAAAATAATAATTCGAAATAATGGAAAGACATAATGAAGTCGATAATGGTGCAAATGAAAGTAAGTGGAATATGATATAACGGGGTGCCCCGAAAAGATACCGACAAGATTCAAGCATTTTTGGTTACATAAAGATAATGTCCGCAAAGGAGTTGTTTGGGCTGTAGAGCAAAAAAACTGTCTGGTACTTATTATACTGCGCAATAATCAAATCACTGTTGACTGATTGATTTGATCAATTATGGTTGACGATAATTGTTCAAAATCATTTACTTCAATGCAAATATTGTACAGTCGGGACTCCCAAATCTTTTGGAATATTCCAAGAATAGCTTCTACATGGGTATAACTCGCCATTATCCTTGCTAACAGATCTTCTGCATTACGAGCAAGTGTTTTGTACACTGAACATTACCCCATAACCGTGAAGATAACACCGAAAAATTTTTATCCCAATTTTTATCCAAATTTCCGAAATGTTTATGATGAGAAAATGTTTTTACAGCTCGGCCAACCAAATAAAAAACGAGAAAAAAAACTCTTTCGATTATTTGAGTATGATTTGAATAGTTTTTCTATAGTCTTCTTCTTCTTCTTCTATAGTCCAAACGGCTCATTCGCAGACATATGTTCATATGTATCCACTCAACAATAATTATCGTGCATCATCATTTTTGTACGAAAGATATAGACGCGCTTTTTTATTGAATGAAACTCTTTGTGAACCGGTTTTTTTTTTTCATCGGCAGAACACTAATTTTTTATCCTATCATCTCTATTCAGTTCCAAACAGATACGCAATTATCGGGACAAAGAGAGAGTTTGGTCGTTTGTTCCAATCGAATATACGTTTTCAAAGGATAAATTTCTTTTTTTTCGTAGCATTATTTTC
This sequence comes from Gastrophysa polygoni, assembly GCA_963576655.1. Lineage (NCBI taxonomy): Eukaryota > Metazoa > Arthropoda > Insecta > Coleoptera > Chrysomelidae > Gastrophysa > Gastrophysa polygoni. The sequence goes on from OY755087.1 coordinate 17,638,574, forward strand.
CGAAGCTATATTTGGTGTCGCGCGTTGCGAGAATTCTTCTCTCCCAGAGTTCCTTCAGCTCATGCTCACAGTACGTAGAAGTCCGTTCTAGGAGCTAGTTGTATTCAAATGAAGAGAAGGTGAAGATACAACATTTATTACAATTATTACTACATAATGGATAGCCATTCATCAAGCTTCATTACTCATTTTGCCGTAGATCATTAACATATTCAGTTATCGGAAAGATTTTTTCTGTACCAGTTCAGTACAAGAAGTTATTCATCTTCATGAAACTTATGTTCTTGAAATGTCTTTCGAAGCAAAAAATAATATTGACTGCTTACTGATCTGGTGAATGAGCACAAAAGTAGCTGCTGTATTGGCTACTGTATTGGCAATATATCGATAAGTGTCTTAAAAAAATTTGATATGATGCACCGATATAAATATAAACTGATTTGACATATAACAATACAGTGTGCTATATGCCGTTTTCATAGATGGCCGGACGAACGACTATTGTCAACTCTGTTGATATTTTTATTCATGCCATCTTTGTTGCAGTGACGTGGAAATTATCCTAATTGAATCAATTCTAGCGTTGCTTCAACACCGTGGGAATTATCCATAATTAAAATAATCTGTCATAATGAGCGATTCAACGGGGAATTTAATCAGTGCGATCTGGTGGACTAACTAGCAAAATTCAAACAGAAATCTCGACACTTCCCAGTATTGGGAATTTCCAACGGAGATGTACTCGAGGGCTGGATATACTTTTCCATTTCTTCTCATTCCAACCATTCTGCATGACTTCGTTACAGTTGTATAATGTCGGTCCAAGCGCACAACTTTGCATATCGGAAATAGAGTTAGTTAATGAAAGCGGGAGTAATAAAGTATTTTTTAATGAGTTTCATAGTGTTTCGTTGACTCCAGAAAGCAAGAACGATTATTCATTCAAGAAGTCGTGTTTTTTTTTGTTACTGGAATCTGATTGAATTTATGATGGTATTGTATTTAGATATCCCAGCGATTGATGTCCCCACTATATCATCTTGCTCAATATCATTCGAGATTATTCATCTACATTCCTATTGTACACAAGTGAACCGGTGAATCTTCACTCAATATTCAATATTGAATAACTTTTCCAATTTTGGAGCGATATTAGTCAATTTTTCATCAAGTTGAGAACGATTTTGCCTAAATCATTATCTGATACTGATTTCACAAAAACTTCTAATGAATTTGATGTTATACAGGGTGAAACCGAAATATACACTGTTTTCGTATATGATTTTCAATCCGCATCTTTTTCCAACATGCATCTCATTGATTCGTAGATGAAAATATTTGCATGATGGAAGATGATGAGAATTTTGAAAAAGAACTATGCAAATTACTATTTTGAAATAATGAATTTTGAAAACTATGCGAATTGAAATAATGAAGGGAATTCAATACGAGACAACCAACATTAGCAAATCAATGAACTCAAATGTCGTGCATTATTGTATCCTGAATTATTGGTGATTGCACTTCCTTCTACAAGAAATGCTATTCGAAGATTTTGAATAGTTAGGTACTGGTTGTCGGTTTGCATTCATACTTGGAGACCATTCCATCAGCTTTGTAACTTGCATAATTTTCTTGGAAATATCATATTTTCTTCTAGAAAAGAGGCATTGTGACGAATCGGGAAGAGCCATACTGAGGAAATAAAGCTTCAAGATCACTGACTGTATTTTGTCCCGTTTTGACGATTTTAAAATGAGATCTTTTTATCTCGAGTTCAAAAATATATGTTTTTTTCGACAATTTGAACATTGAAATGACAAACAGCAATCATGCATTTTGCGAAAGCTATGTGAAGTAGGATTCAATTTATGTTTCATGACAACATCAACAACGTTGATTAGACATTTATTGGTATTATTTCAGAATTGGCTACAAAGAAGCTGAAAAAACTGAAATCTTATTCTATTCTATGTGAAAAACAATGAGAATGAAGTACCCGCAACATTAAATGCGAATCGCCCAGCTTTCAGTAAAAATATTTTTTGAATTATTCCAAGAATTTGAGGTATTCCATGGATGAACACTGTGTATTCAGTTATGTGTAGGAAGTCTTAAAGGATTGAATCAATATGATAACATCAACAATTGATATACATCATCTATCGAAAATTTGAAGATTTTTCATTATATCCACAATAGACGACTTTTTCCATTGTGGTGTCAGTCCACCAGGATTCTGAATTCGAACAGCTGGATCTTTCTGTATCTTTCCCTGAGCACCAGTTATCATTATTCCATTTGTATAGCAGCCATGGAACTGAAAAATATTGTTCAGTCAGAGCTTTAAATAACAGATATCCTGTTTCCGAAAGGTGATCCCGCTAGTATCAGTATTAATGTTGTATTCTTGGATCCGTTCCTTCCCACCGGACTCTGAGCTATTCCTTTCCAATAATTTATCTAATCACTCCCTTCCATAAATATCCACTTAGACAATGTACAGTTCTTGTTTCTGCCGGCAACAAAACATAAATCACTAGAACAACACTGGAAGATAAACTAAATCGCACGATTTATCGGCAGAATGTGGAACATGGGCGCCTAAATGGGGGATCCATTTCGCAGATAAAAAAAAATTCAGCATGTTTCGTCGCTGAATTTCCATGTATTTGCGATCAGAAGCCAGGAGGTATTGGAAGCGTTAGCATGTCTACATGCAAGAGAATTCAAACACATCGGAAAGCAGGTATTCATAAAATTCATTACCGTTTCAAGCGAGAAGTTTGCCTCATAGTTATGCCAATAGACTCGTGATCAGAATATGTGAGAAGGTGATTCCAGAATGACGAAACTTGGAACCATATAGATTATAGAGCAAAGTAAACAAAATCAGAAGAACCTCCAGTATTTGTTTCTGATGTGTTATCCCAAGAACGAGGCACTGTACCTCGATTATGGATCTTGAAAAATGATTTCCAATTATCTCCAATACTTTCCATGCCGAAAATGTGAATAGTTTCATATCCACTATTGAAGTTTTATCAAATGAAATGAAAACATTATTTCGATTCACCTAAACTTCACGTACGGAATTCTTTTTTTTTTTTGCTTGAATTTCGAGTTGCAACTCAAGATATGAAACGGAATTTAAGATATTTAGAATACAACTCGAAATATTATATTTGGAATTCCTAGTTGTAACTCGGAATGTTACCAAATATCGAGTTGAAACTCGGTTTATTGAAATTCCGAGTTACAACTCGGAATTGCAACTACGCATTGCACTACGAATTGCAACTCGAAATTTCAGATTTGATATTTCGAGTTACATATCGGAATTCAGAGAAATTCCGTGTTATAACTTGGAATTTAGTGAAATTTCCATTCGTAATTTGGAATTTAGTAATATTCCAACATATGTGAAGTATAATGAATGGGAAATTTGAATTTACCAGACAGTGTTCTATCATGTTTCCCTTGCTCGATTTCACTCAATCATTTGATCAGATTGAGTAAAAGGTATATCACCAAACTAAATAACAGAAAACAGAAAACTAAAACTACTGCAACAGAAAAACATTATTGTAATTAATGATCACCAGAATTGATGAACAGTTTTCACATAAAATATCAATAAATTACGGACAATTTGTGCACTGATGATATAAATGATATTTGATTGATCGTGTATTGACATGAGGATGCTAATATTTCATGAAATAATTCAGTATGACGATCAATTCCAATTGGAAATTCTGCGTTTCATCGAATTCCAACAAAAACATATTTTTCATGCAACAACAACAAACGGATCTGAGTTCATGATTGATAACAGTGTACATTCAGTATTCGTTGAAGAAAAATCGTGGAAAACTGCACAAAGAACTCTTTCTTTTGATGAACATTGATCAATTCACATTTCTCTTCATTGTGTAGAAACAAATCACTCGAGAGAGAAAATCCAAAATTTTCAATGGACTAGGCTCACCAGCAAAGATCTGTTTGCCGTTTAGTTTCGACCCTTCAAAACCTGCAAACGCGTTCGCGGACATTTCTTTTGATGCCGCAGAAAAAAAAACGAGTGAAGGGAAGCCGCCAACCATTTGTTGAATGACCAGGATTTGCGAATCTGTTAGCAAACGCGTTCGTAGACCCGTCTGAATTAGTGTTCCGACGCCGTTCGGTTTGTTGTTCTACGTATTGTTTTGGTCTGTAGGAAGAAAGCTTTACAGATGAGCACTGATAATGACTTAAGGCTGGTTCATGTAACGTTCATTATATTATTATACAGGGTGTCCTTAAAAGGTCTTTACAAAAAGCTACCACATATTCTTCAGACCAAAACAATTCGATACAAGCAAACTTACCTCAGTAAAAAGTTGCTTAGTTTGGGCGCTAGACGGCTCTGAAGTTGAAATTTTCAAATCGATTTTGCTTCATAACTTTTGAACGGCTCATGAGATTTTTTTCAAATTTGGTACGTTGGCATAGACTCATCGGGCAATGAAACTCATATCATAATCATAATGAATATCATTCCATGGGCGTAGAACTTGATTTTTTCAGTAAATAAACATCTAAAACTCCTACGCCAATGGAAAAAAATTAGTTTCAATATGAAATCTAAATTATTCAACTCATTCACTACAAAAAAGGTACTCTTGACAAAAGTCGATTCCTCTCATGGTTTCGACAAAATTTTAATTTTAGTGATTTAGAGTATAATTAATAATAAAACGATTAACAGATATTTCATAGAAATTGTTCAAAATGTTCACCATTTTCACGTATACAAAGATTTATACGACGCAAAAAGTTGAGATGTACTTTTTGCATAGGTTATTTCTATTGAAAATAAGTAGCACTGGTTTTTTTTTCTGAAGACTATTATTATCTGCTCGAAAACAGTGATATTCACATTCTTGGTTTCCATAGTTTCATCTGTGTTGATTTGTCGAGTTTTATTGACGTTGATTGTTCATATCGGACTTTTCTGATTTATCATGGCCGTACAATACACCAATGAAGAATACACCGATATGTTATTGGTATTCGGATATTGTCAAGGAAATGGTCGAGAGAGTGTGAGGGTGTATTCGGCAAGGTTTCCAAATCGTCGCGTACCAAGCCACCCAACCTTTGCTGCAGTTGAGAGACGTCTTCGGGAGACCGGTCATTTTGCTCCTAGAACTGGTGATTATGGAAGACAGCGTTATGTAAGGATTCCCGAAGTCGAAGTAGAAATTTTAGACCGTATTGAAGAAAATCCAGAATTGAGTACTAGACGGATAAGTAATGAACTAGAAGTTTCTAGGAATGCCGTTCATGAAGTACTAAGAGAACAATTATTATACCCATACCACAAGACGCCAGTTCAAGATTTATTAATCCATGATTCACAAAGTCGTCTGATGTTTTGTAGGTTCATTAATTTGCAAAGAGAAATGAATCTGAACTTTGGAAAGAATATTTTGTTCACTGATGAAGCCTGTTTCACGAGAAGAGGAATAACTAATTTTCATAATGAACACTTTTATGCAATTGAAAATCCTCATTCCATTAAAATAAACCATTTTCAACACGAATTCAAAATCAACGTTTGGGCTGGAATAATAGGAAATTTTATAATTGGTCCTGTCATACTTCCACAAAGATTAACAGGAGACATGTATTTACAACATCTACGAAATACGTTGCCAAATTTGTTGGAAGATTTACCACTCCAACATCGGGTAGATATGTGGTTTATGCACGATGGAGCTTCACCACATTTTTCGGTGGATGTTAGGAATTTTTTAAACCAACAGTACCCAGACAGATGGATAGGTAGAGGTAATGATGCACCCGTGAATTGGCCACCACGTTCTCCAGACTTAACACCGATGGATTATTTTGTATGGGGTTATCTCAAGTCTACGGTTTACAAGACCCCTGTGAATACTGTAGAACAATTATGGCAACGTATCCAACAGGCGACGAATAATCTTACAGGCGATGAAGAAGTTATGCAAAGAGTACATTTCAACATTTTGCGTCGTATATATCTTTGTATACGTGAAAATGGTGAACATTTTGAACAATTTTTATGAAATATCTGTTAATCGTTTTATTATTAATTATGCTCTAAATCACTAAAATTAAAATTTTGTCGAAACCATGAGAGGAATCGACTTTTGTCAAGAGTACCTTTTTTGTAGTGAATGAGTTGAATAATTTAGATTTCATATTGAAACTATTTTTTTTCCATTGGCGTAGGAGTTTTAGATGTTTATTTACTGAAAAAATCAAGTTCTACGCCCATGGGATGATATTCATTAGGATTATGATATGAGTTTCATTGCCCGATGAGTCTATGCCAACGTACCAAATTTGAAAAAAATCTCATGAGCCGTTCAAAAGTTATGAAGCAAAATCGATTTGAAAATTTCAACTTCAGAGCCGTCTAGCGCCCAAACTAAGCAACTTTTTACTGCGGTAAGTTTGCTTGTATCGAATTGTTTTGGTCTGAAGAATATGTGGTAGCTTTTTGTAAAGACCTTTTAAGGACACCCTGTATATATTATCACTAAGAAAAACTTCCCGTTCATACAACACATTAACAGCGCATTAGCGCAAGCGTATTGAGATTTTCACCATGTGTTATATTTGAAATTCAACGAATTGTGGAATTCATCTGTATGTGTTTAATAATTAATTTTGGTCTTGTATTTTCGTTTTTCGTGCTACTTGTGTGAAAATATGGCACCACCTCGATCATAGCGTATTGGACTTTTGTTATCTTCTTTGCTTGTATTGGTTCGAAAGAAAAGGTCACGAAACCGCAGTTTAGGTGTGAGGAGAAGTGACAGGAATTCGATTTCATGCTCTATGTCTAGCAAATGACATCCTGGCGCATGCGAATTAGCTGTTTTCACTACGAATATAATGTAATTATAATGCATAGTTGAAAGTTGGCCAACTTTTTAGTGGACTAATGTAATGAAAATGCACTAATGCATTGCATGAACTCGCCGCATCAGTATTAGCGATTCAACTTTTCTTAATCATAATATAATTGAAATGTAATTATAATGAACGTTGCATGAACCTGCCTTTATAGTCGTGAACGATCTGCTATGAAATACAAAATTTCATTCTTCGAAAGCATATAGGTAACAAATGGCTATCAATAACTTATCGACTGTAGATTTTTTCCGATTGCAGCTGTTCTGTTATTATTATCCGTTTGGTTTATGAATATTCTAACAAATATATAAATACATGAATATGAATGTATACCTGTCATGGTAGAGTTCCTCACATTATGATAACAGAATGTTGCAGGTAGATAATGCAGATCTTCCATAGGCGCATTGGTGACGATAGGGTATGAGTAGTTCTATATAGTTATCTTGCAGGCTCATCAAGTTCGATTTGTGATAACATAGTTGGATAATCTTCCATCTGCATGAAGTGTGCGAATTCCGGATTTCTGGATCTCTGCAGTAGTTCGAACTTCCATTAGGAAACATCTAAAACTTGTTGCCATAATTAAACATATAGTGGATGTTTATAGCTAGTTCCGAGACATTGTGGGGTTCTTCTTTTACTCAAAATTAACCTCCCAGAATATACTTCATTTCTCGTAGTGCCGTTTCTGTATTTTTGACATTTCAATTTGTGATATCTATATATGACCTATTTTATTTTAAAAACTAGATTGTACAAAGTGTAATGTTATTGAACATTTTTCAGGATCATGCTTTTTTACATCAGCTATAAAAACTGTAACAAGCACTTCATCATATTTGTTGCTTCGTAAGTGGTGTCTGCTGTCTGTAAATTCTGAATTATTTTGTGGAGATGACTCTGAAGTTCAACTCTCCTCGACTATATCGTCGATGGTAGATGTTGTGATGATGAAATCCAATTTCAAATTGTTGAGATACGGTCGACAATTTCAGGACACCACGATCCTTGGTCTGAAAAATATGACCTGCGATTTATGGGTTGAATTTGTCGACAGATGACTCTCAGGTGGTCTTCCCAGAACCGCAGTCGTGTGGGTTGATCCAGGCTATTTTTATTTTCGGGACATCAATGGAGCAGAGGTAGAGAGAAATAGGTGAAAAATGAGGAGCACGAATTGGATAAACCTCCGTAAGGGTGAGTCATTTTTGATAATGGCTATAGCATCCATATGGATTTTCGTTGAACTGGAATGAGAAGGAAAGGCCTCACCTTCTCATGCTCTATTTATGAGCTATTCGTGATTCCTTATGAGAAAAGATCAAGACTAGAATTCGCCATGTTAGAAAAATACACGATTTAACGAGAATTGATAGAAGGACAGTGAAAACATATTCACAACGATACATTGAAGCCGGAAACCACCAGTGAGTGGCTTCATTAGAAATCAATAGTAAATAATCTAACTACGACTGTGAGGTTAGAAAAATTATATTGCCACGAAAAATGCACTGTGGAAAACCAAGCAGGTTCATTCGTAGAAGAGTGAGAATTCCGGAAAATAACCGAAGGAGAGACTAATTTCCTAGAATATAATCTAACGCAGTCACAAATAATGGAGAAATGAAAAATGAAATGAAGAATTGAAATTATCCTTACCAGATATCAGACCGGTGTTGTTTCGAAACGATGCTTCTGGTGGATCGCACAAATATTTTATCTCAGAAATGAATTGATTACAGGTGATACAAAATGAACCAATAATATCTTGAACTTGATAACATCACCAAATAGCAAAGAGAAAGAGAGATATACTTGAATCATATTTCCTTCTCAATAGGTATTGATGTTGATGCTAGGAATGAAGAATTCAAAATTATTATCGTAAATGAAAGATGGATTTAGGTCAACTATGAAATTGGTATACTAACCTCTCTATCCCATTTGGATTTCAGTACCCGATGAAACCGTGGCTAATTGTATCTTTCCTCGACTTGATATTGAGTCAGTAATAACAACAATATATACCCATACATTAACTGTGCATGTCTCCCCGAAGAATCACTAGTGCCTGCTCAAAGATCTATTCGTTAGCAAACGCTTCAACGTGGAAAAATATCACGTTAATACTTTTCCTCTGAAAAAAATATCAGGGTTCAATATTCCTAACTTTATATAGAATTTTGATTTGAATATGCAGAGGGGACGAGAGCTTTGGTGTGGTGAAATGTAATGGAAACTCCTGAACTTTTCTTGAATATGAATTTTCAACTAGTTTCAAGCTTTTACGGAGCATAAAACAGCCTTCAGATATTTTCATGAAGATTATGAAAACGGTACAAGTATTCTTTATTTCGCTTCAAGTAGTGACGGATCATTAAATTTCAATAAGCTGCAGGAAGTTTCGAGAAGGAAATCCTTTTTGAAACTTTAATTATAAGCGAGACTAATTGTTCTTTGCAGTATCCCCGCCGATAATGGGGATTACCTATGTGAAGTAAGTGAACTTTTTATTCCTCCAAAGCGGTCTACTTTTCTCTTGATAGCAATACTATATGTAGTGAGGGGATTGTAAGCCCTCTCAAAGAAGGTTACATACATCTATGATGGAATAAGACTGGTGTGCGCATTCCCATTCAATGTAATGTAAAAAATTAAACCAAATCGCATCACCTGGATAATTCAGTAGTCACTACTTCTCCTGAAGACGGCCCTATTATTTGACTGAATTAAGGGTGGCAGCAGAACTGAAAACTGTGTTCTACCAAACAGGCAATAATAAAAAATTGGAATATAGATAGACTTTTGTGCATTCAGGTGCATTTAATTGTTGTATATTTGATGTAATCATGATGAAATGATTCAAATGAGTGAAATTGAAACATTTGTTCGACACCATGAATGCAAAATATTGCAGTCATTTGAATTGCAAAATATTAGTAAAATATTGGCGCCATCTTCAGGAATACTCCTCCATCAACTGCGGTAGAGCGGATTGGTTGAAACAGAAGCAGTGCCGTCACTATTCTTATTTTATTATGCCTCCATCTCGCTCTGCGACACCACTGGACACGAAATTCAAAATCTAATTTCATGACAAGAAGGATCGTATTACATATTGAAAACACACGAAGTTCAATCGGAATCGGCAAGAAGAATTTTGAGTAATTCATGAGAACCGATTTTTCATTGAAATGTGGACCCCCTTACTCGAAAACAGTGCAATTTAGGACAAACTTTTGATTTATTTTTCATAAAATATGACAAGGAATAACCCCCTGCAATTGATGACATCATTTAAGTTACGCCCTGTATATTGATCGATATGAAGTTAGTGAACTGCGTTTGATTTATATCTGCTTATTATTATGTATTCCAGATATGACTTATTAAAGAGGTCACTAGAAAATAAGTTCTGAAATTATGGTGATATTATTCGAGAACTCCACTCGGCCAGTAATCATCCTGTCATAGTACGTGTTGACCCTGACAAATCTGACCTTATGAGGGGCCCTGATTGGAAGTGTTAGTCCAATCAGCGCTCTGTCACGCCAAATTGATTTATCATCGAGTTGGCCAGAGAACAAATTTTGTTCACTTTTTTTGGGGGGTTTTATCGTGTTTGGGTTGTGTATTAAATCATGATGTATCGCCGCTCTTTCCATCGAGATTCTTTGGTTTAGACGTTCGAAAACAGTGTGATTTTGATCTGAAAGGGGAGATGGATGACCGCATTGCAGCACAACTCAAATACTTTCAGCACATATGTTCGGTGCTATGAGGTAATTTTTCTTTCGCAAAGTTGGAAACAGGTGTTTTTGTGATATCTTAGTTATGTTATTGAGATTTGCAGTACTTATCTTTGTGTACTTGTTTCATCTATTTCTGGGTGTTAGCCTGTTGAACTAACTCCAAGTAATGTTTGGTACTAGTTTATATTGTCACGAATAAGACATTTTAATCATTCATAGTTGGGAATGCTGATGGTTCGAACACAATTTGAAAACAAATTTGAAACAAACAAAGCAAATACAAATTCATTAAATGTTGGAAATGAAAAATTAGGCATCTTAGAGGAGGCATTGGGATGACAAATGTTTAATAAATGAAAAGTACTTAAATCATAATCGACAGAATTGGGGATATCTCAAATGGGACACCCCCGTTGCTAAAAAACAACCGTCCACTCACGGCACTCAAGAGGCTCTCTTGATACGTGGATTATCTTCAATATTCCATGAAATATTCATTAAAATATTTTGTCACGAGGGCAGTTTATAGCTTTTGAATAAATTAGTGATGATGATGTTATAAACATGAATGGAGATTTTATGAACAGTAACTTTCTTAGAGGAAATCAGGAATATCTGCATGTGAACTATAGTTCACATACCGTTCATTAGTTCTATTGGTTCGATTTGATTTCTATGGAATCATATTCATCATATTATGATGAGTATGGGTTTCAAGGCCCCATATACCTATGCCGATGTAACGAATTTCAGTGTCTCATGAGACATTTCGAAGGTGTAAAGCAGGAACGAATAGGAAATAGTAATCACAGAACCATCTAGCTTTGTACTAAGGTAAGTTTGCTCAATTCGAATTGTGTCAGTTTGTGGAATATGTGGTAGGTTTTTGAGAAGACCTTTCAGGGACACCCTGTAGGAGATGCATGAATGTGAAATGAAAAACTTGCTCATTTCTCACGGAATGCTGAAAATCTTTGTTTTGGAAGTAGTCAATATTCCAATACAGATTGTACATCTTTATATGTCCATGACTTTACGTTTCACAACGCTTTACGATGCATGGCAATATATATCCTTTTATTGAAACTTTGGATGATATATAGTGGATGAATAATGAATATGTCCAGACGAACTTCGATTGATAGGTTCAATGTACATTTCTAGTTTTGATTTGATTTGAATATATGTTCAATTTATGGGTGGATATTTTTCATCAAAACGACCTTTCTGATGAAGAGTAGAATTTGATTAAATTCTTTGATTCACTGATTCCGTTGTTGGCAATACTTCAATGCATTTCGAACTGGCCCAGAAATCACATAATATCACTATTTCGTTTTCCAAAATCTATTATCGCCCTTTGATTTCTCGGGCTTAGCAACCCCTCAAGTACAAGTACAAATTTTCATCAGTATTGTATGAATCATAGCTGACAATGAAACCGGAATACCTTGAAAATATGATAGTATCTATACTATATGCTATCATCATCATTGGCTACAGTTTGGCTTTGCATTTTTCGTTGTAAATATCGATCAAGCGCATCTTATGTGTGATATATTCATCCAAATCATGAATTTGAGTTGGAATTTGAAAAACTTTACTATGAATTCAAATTTTCAAATTCCGAGTATGAAGTCGGATTGTTTTTGAATGTCGAGTTCTTTATTCTTGGAATATTGTTCATTTCCGAGTATAACTATATTGGAATTTCGTTGGAGTCCGAATTCTATCTCGGATTCATTTTGAGTTCTGAAGTCGAAATCTTGTTCAATTTGAGAAAATGTTTCTACTGTTTTGTACTTTGGAATCTGTTGTAGACAATAATATTTTCCTCGTAATCTTGTTCAATCCTTTCATACTTTCCACTTTGTTGTACAGTAAGGTTTTTGATGAAATGAAAAAAAAAAAAATGATATCGAAGAAACACCCTCCAACAGGTCATTGTTTGATATTTTCTCATTTGGCAGAATAGTTTATCATGAAAAGGCGGTGAAATGAAACGAAGAAAGAGAAAGTGCACCCTATGATGGAAGAGGTGCTGGCATTGATGGATTGGCTGAGAAAAACAATGCACATGTCTCATCTAGGTTCCAGGACATGCGGAAATATATAGAAGTGAACTGGCGAACCAAGCAGTCACGAATGCAATAAGTATGGATATACCTGACGATGTGTGGAGGATGTGAGGCCTCATGTATCGATCTGGCAGTATCTGGAATATCTCTCGTGGAGAGAGAGGTTGTCATTACCCGTCTCAGGATAGGCCATAAATACCTCACCTCTATGTTTATGCTTAGAAGCGAACGACAGCTCAGCTGCAAATTTTGTTGAGATGCTCTCCTTACCGTGAAGCACATCTTGATAGAATGTCCACAGTATAACGAAATTCGTCACCAAGTAGCGTTATCTGCCGATTTAAGAATTTGTAATGAACTCAATTCATACAGGAGATGAATATGGCAAATGACCTCAGAATTCGACGCCTGACACGAACAACCTGAAACGAATAATAATAATGATGATTATAATGATAATAATGATAATGATGGTATCTTAGGTTGATTAGGAAATGTAAGTTTAGTTTCCTATGCATTTCCATGACTATAATTGTAAACTTCAACGCCTGCGACTCCATTGTCCTCAAAATTCAGATAACAAACAGCTGAATATTTTGTAATTGCTTAGTATTCCAGATGTATGACTCTTTGCCACATAAGTCCATACTTCCGAAAAGAGAGAGTACTTTTTGCACGTACAATTCTTAGAGTAGTTGCATAATTAGAGTTACATCTAGGCATGCAGCAATGCCGAGGAATCTTCAACAGGAATAATAGGGTTTTGATCTGAAACAGTGGAAAACATAACAGAACTGAAGATTTTCAAAGTCTCACTTGTTGTTCTGCTTTAAAAATTTGGAATTCGTGTCCGTGTGTTATTTTGTGCATTTCTGTCAAATGAACCATTTTTCTGATATTATTACGTACAGTTAACGAAATTCAAACGACAATAGCACTGACACTGATCACTACTGTCAAGCAGACAGACAACAAGTTTGAGTTTTATGTGAAAATAAACAGAACTGTTTTTGTATTTTTTTTTATTTCGTATGAGTAAAAAGGAACGCATCAATGGTTTTTGCTTATTTTCTCAATATTAGGAGCTGAATAGGAAATAAGTATTGAGTGTAATGTAGCGAATTTGTGAAATGAAATGCTTTTGTTTTTTCAATGTTAATTTTTGTAATGAATCTGAAAACACTTATTATTTCCGAAACAGTTGAAGATAGGTATGGAACATCGTACATGAATTTTGTCTAGAATTTCCTGAATAATCACAGAAACTAATAATATACAGGGGGTTGTGTTTGAAATGAGAAAGTTGGTATCGGCCACTGTCACATGGCACACCCTATATAATTATTTTTTTTTGAAAAAAAATGCGCATCTAAAAATACAAATCGACGTGTCCGAGTGATTTTCCCAACACGCTCTCATTTATTCATTATCGAATTTATTCCATTTGGCTGTTCCACACTGTATATGCATGTTCTATATCATTTGTTTTCACTGGTGCCTGCATCCTTGAATTACATTATTGTATCTACACATATACCTACTTTCTTAGACGGTTATGATTTTTTTCCCTTTCAGTATGATTCTGAAATTCATTCTGTTATAAGTTTTTATGCGAGGAGTGTCAGCGAGTCAGAAACAGGAACTGAACTATATTCATTTATGTGATCTCTCATTTCTGAGTTTCATTTGCACAAACCATCAGCCGGATAGAAGTAGCTTCACGCTATACTTTTTCAACAAACGGGAGGAAAGTTTGAAATTAAAAGTGGGGAGGGGAAAATGCGGTTTCAGCGTTGTATTTTAATCTTGTAGAACAGTTCATTTGACACTATAAAGTTTCGTTCTTATACAAATGCCACAGCAAGTTTTGAAAAGAAGAAGTAATAAAGTTGATGTGGTGAGAACTCTGCATTGCATATTGCACCATCAACTCGATGGCGTGCAGCTTGAAGACGAAGAAGTAAAAAAATGATACTGGTTGAAATAGTTCATACATATCAGGTATGAAAAAGCTGTGAGGAGTTTATCACGCGCAAAGAGGCGAATTGAAATGAGGAGAAAAGTGATGATAAAAGAAGTTCATTCCCAATCTGGTTAGCCCATAATGATAATAACTATATGGGTAGCAAAGATACGGAAACTGAAGCATCTCAATTTCCGTTCATAGTGGCGATATATTGGCCACCTAGTATGATTCAATATCCATGTGATAATTCACAATGACATGTGGAGCTTCATTTGATGAGACAATTCGAATAGGATGATTATTTCATATTCATAAGTGGTACATAATATTGGCTAAATAACCACCGTAGGATGAACAAAAGACTCACACTTCCACTCATTATTTTTATTAACAAATCTAAACATTCTCGTACGAATGCTGCGACAATACTGAATACTGAATCATCCTCCAATCCGATACACACTCATCCTTCCGATTCAGCAGTTGTATAACCTAGTGACTATCGCTTGCTGTATTCTAGATATACGGGGTATCTGAGATATTCGACTAGTTGCTAACATCCGGCCATCCTGTAGTATCATCCGTCCATGAGACGCATATAATGCATATAATCAACATGTATTTAATCAACATAAAACGTCAGTTCCACAGTCCCACGTTGCTGCTGTTGATTCAATCCGGTCAGAGATCCTGTATGAAGTTGGTTCGTTCGTTTTGGGTTGCCTCAAGATGGTCGTTCCTAATTGCCACTAATTACATCAGTTGGTTGTGTGTCGTTTATCATGTGAATGAGGTGTTTTTATTATTTTCCATTCATTTTGAGATTCTGTTCTTTTTAAATTTAATAGATACGCACTTTCTGTACAGTTACGCTGTAAATAGAAGTTGAGATAACTATGACCATGCGATTTCAATAACATATTCATCTGGTCTGCTGTGAAGTTGCCCCATCTGGTCTTGGTACCATCATCCTCCACTGTATCCGTTAACAATTCAAAATCGTCTATTGAACACCTTTAATCAGATATCAACTGAACTTTTCACTATGATGTTATGAAATCACATAATAACACATATTTTTGTGGTGTTTTATAATCTATTCATCTACCAACAATGAAGAGAGCGTAGAGAGCGCCACATCAAAGAACTTCTGATGTCACAAGAAATAACTGAGCTTTTCATTGGGTAACAGCCAGATGAAACCAAACCTGACATGGATGAACCTACGTTTCCAAAATAACTGGCAGATAGGTATCATCTGACGTTATCTGATCTGAACCGGCCCTGAACCACCAAACGTTACTCAAACGATCATCTCTAGAGTTGGATATCTGTGGATTGGAACCGCGTGCTGTGATATGTGCTCAAGCAGCGAGACGATCAGAAAGTCTCGACTCACGATGAGATAGAAGTTATTCCTTTGAGTTTGCCTGTCACACTCAATCATAATCATTCTTCATACGGAACAGTATTTCCACCGTATCATCCTAGTATGAGGAAGGGCGAAATTCTTTCGATCTTATAATAGAATAAATAACCTGAAGATTTCCATTTTATGCAGGCGAAAAAAAAAACACTTCGAGAGAATGCTTTTGAATAATAATAAACGAGAAGAATCAACTCTGCGATAACTTTCAGTTTGTTTTCAAGTTTAGACCGGGAACCGTGTAAAGTTGCTAGTGAGTTCAAATTGGAAATATATCTTTATTCCATTGGAGGGTATTCAACGAGTTGTATTCTTTATGAAGCATACAGAGCAGGGTTTTTAATTGGCAATAGTCGCCATGAGGAAGCAATCGAAATCAGAGCTTGAATTGGATGATATATGGAGTATTATTACACGATATTCCAAGGGACGAACTACGTCTGACAAGATATTTCAATATACATATGACAATGACAATTTCACAGGTCTTTTGATTAATGAATCTAACCAAAGTCAGTTCAACCCATCACTCTGCTACCTTTTCAAAGTTTCTGAGAGTTCTTCACTAGACGTGAACTTCGGGTTCGTCATATGACTGTCAACAAATCGTCTTCCTCCTGATCCGCAGCTTCGTACCTATACGCAGTATGTATTGAACTGATTCTAAGCTTCTCCTCATAGTAATATCATCATCGTGTAGGCGTATTTCATTCTGGAGCTTCCATTTCGCGCATTGCAAATCATAATATTCAGTTTTGTGACTGCTTGTAGTTGAGCAGGTCTGCAATTCTCTCTCAACGTGTCCCTTTCTCAGGAATGGTCTACCAGTGGCTTTTGTATTTCAAGAAAGTAGTCATTCAGATCAACGATTTTCTGGCCCTTTCCTGCCAAGTTTGTCAGCTTCTCAATTGCCTGCTGTATCTTGATAACTATGCACTGGTGGTATCTGTTCCAAACTGCAAGTAGTAGCTCGAACTATGTGAGACATACTTTTTCGGCTCTTCAATGCCTTATGGATTGCTCTTTGATTGTTTGATGGAATGGGATCTGCTCAGCTTCGACAACCTGTTATTCTCCTTCGCGAATTGAGAGAGTATGAACTCATTTAAACCATCACTTCTTATACACCCATGCATACGTGTTATTGAAGGTTTTGTGAAGAATGAGAAGTGTATATTATTTTTCCTGATTTCATTACGAGAGAATTGATGTGGCTCTGCATTCAATCATATCCATTAATGAACCTCACATTAAAATATGGCGCTCTATCGACAATACGAAACATTCATCTGTCATGCATTTTTCATGATAATTCAGTGATTTCGTCTATGAAATCTGTATGCAGTACTTCATTTCAATTTTGTTTGTCCAAGTTGATTCCAAATATTTTTGCGTCTAATGTTTGGCAAAAATTCGTTGTATACGTCCAATCCCATTCAACAGATGTTTGAATCTTCTATACCGCTACTTGCAACTTTTTCCTTGGGAATGAAAAACAGTTGGGCTCTTTGTAATCATTTGGTGCATAAAGGAGTAATTGAGTGGTCTCTATTCAACATGGGCATGAATGGCCCCCTTTCACTCAAATTGGCACATTCCATAGCAATGAGTTTATTGAAACATCTAGTTCATTAATGTTTCATCAGTTCGTATAAGAGAAGAAGCTGTGCATATACATATTAAACATGAAGTGTATGCGAGGGGAAGCAGAGCGTGATGGTATCACGCGGAACCAAGATGCACAGAATAGTATATACATAAATAGCAATTCGTGATATCTTCGAATGTTTCTACCGACCCAAGAGAGACGGATGTGCCCAATTTTCGACAGAGATTTGACTTATGTGAATAACGGTTTGAATAACACGAAAGAGTACAACCAACTCAAGATGAAGTGAAGAACTTGAATGAAGTAATCAATACCTTCATGAACGATGAAGATACGAATGGAAGCACAAAAAAGCTAGAGAACGAATTGATCGAGAGGATACTTTGATGAATCTAGATAGCAGGGGTTGGCTCAGAGCATAGACTTATTATCCTGAGGAGACGGAACTATTTACATTCAAAGAAGATCAGACATTGCCAATATCTGGTCCACTGTAGGATACTAGTGTGACCGATTGGAATGTGTCGTTGCCATATTTCCAGTTTGAGAATGAGATTCGCAATAATTATTGACACGTTCATATCATTTTTTCATTGTATTGCAAGTAATACAGTCTCAATGGAACATTTTTCTGAACGGTATTTTATATATCATGAAAACCTGAAATGTACACGTTGGAATTACCGAATATTCATTTTGTGAACTATTACATTGTAGCATCATAGGATTTGTTACACACAAAGCGACATCGGCGCGTCCAGGCCACGCCTATTGTATGAATGATTTTTACTACGAAACTACGATCTGCCCATTTCTCGTTGCGGTGTTGTAGACGAGTGGTCTTGTGTTTTGAAGTGTTGTTTTTAGTGACTTTGAATAAATATTGTGGAAGTCAACGTGAATTTTTGGACAATATGGTTCGTCACTGCCAAGTGTGCAAAAAACTTAACAATTCCAGCCCTCATGTTTCTTTTCACAAGTAAGTTGGAGTACCTAACCTCCAAATTTGTTTGTTATTCCAGTGGCGTGAATATATGATGTTTAGGTACTGTTTATTCATGTTTGTTAATGATTTAGGTTATTCATGTTTTCATGGCATAGACTTTCTTGTTCATTGCATCAAAAATTCTAAGCAACTTAGTATACCTATTTCTGTATTACTTCAGGTTTCCCGCTGATAGTGAAGAAAGAAAAATTTGGGCATCTCTTCTTGGCTGGCAGGAGAATCGTCTGAGCAAATATCTTCATGTATATTCTGATCATTTCGATTCAAGTGATGTCATAACAAAGAAAAGTGGTACCAAATACTTATTGAGGCCAGATGCAAATCCAACACCTTTTTTCCAGTAATGAATCGAAATGTGTCATCATTATCCGAATAAATTTGTTGTATTATATGAATATTAAAAGTGTGAAAGCTGTGTTTCTTGTTTTTATCAAAACAGAAAAATTTATTGTGTACAAATTATAAGGAAATTCAATTTTATACAACTGTCTGAATGCATATGATAATGCACTTATTTCAGTTGAACATAATATCAGGAATTACAGGTACTGACAAGAATCTGGTTATATATTTTCAATGATGTATCATTTTTCAGAATGTTGATTGACATATACAGAGAGAAATTACATGTTTTCATTGACAGTACATTCGTAGCTTGTTCATAATCAAACGGAATTTGTTTGTCTTCCTAACTAACAAACACGACGCTTCGACTCCGTACAGAACAATATTCAGTAATATAGTTATAGATAAAATATATTTCCAAGTTATGGAACCATTAGAACGGTACGCCACTGGCTGAAATCAGGGAAACAAGACACATAAACATAACAGCGTTGCCAACAAGTTGGTGAAGACAAAGAGGTTCGATCGGTAGTCTTCCTCATACACGTGCAGTTCATTTTCAATCATTGCTTCAAAACAAAAGCAGTTTTATGAATGAGATGTTCCGTCTCCTCAGGATAATAAGTCTATGGCTCAGAGTATATA
Source organism: Gastrophysa polygoni (assembly GCA_963576655.1). Taxonomy (NCBI): domain Eukaryota; kingdom Metazoa; phylum Arthropoda; class Insecta; order Coleoptera; family Chrysomelidae; genus Gastrophysa; species Gastrophysa polygoni. Next base: position 17,658,352 of record OY755087.1, read on the forward strand.
TATACATATATATGAATAAACATTTTCTATAATAATGTTTCCCTTTCGTGCTGCCAACAGATATGAAAAAATTGTATGGAAAACTAAGATTCGAAATATATAAATATTGGTCGGCAGAATTCTCAATATATGTAAAGTTGACAGAAGGGCCCACAATTTCGAGAGTTTTGATAGCACATGTGAGTGCCTACCAGTTGTTGTGAACTTTTTCTTATCTGGGTTCTATTCTTCAAACTTCCCTTCAAATTTGAAAATTATTCCTCCAATCGAGTGGTAGGAGTATTCTATTTACTATATGTTTTTGCCACCGAGGAGGAAATGTTGAAAGAACAGGAATGGAAAATGCTGCAAGGTATACTCTGGGCACAGATCACCTAATGTAGATAGGTAATCTGTGCTCTGGGTAAGAAGAGAAAGGAAGAAATACGAAACAAACGATTGATTTGAGAGCGATGCTATATTTTTAATGAAGGCAAAAATAATCAGGTAGCTGAAGAAGTGGTAAGGATTGTAGAGAAATCAATGAAAAACAGTACATTGTATGCAATCAGGAGAGAAGGAAGAGATTAATACGATTCGACATACGGTTCGTTCGGCTCAGCATAATGAGATAAAAGGAAAGCAGTGGATAGGAAGGAATGGATATCAGATATAACAAAATTTCATTCATAGTATGATGATTAAGAAACCGATATTGTTGTAATGAATATCATAAAGATCTACTCAATTAGCAATATGGACTTCTGATATTCAAAGTTATTTGAAAATGCACTATCTAGCTAGTTTAGGTTTAGATTATCATTGACAATCGGTAGAAACAAATCAGAATGATATATATTTATTTCTCTTACCACTCTTAGAGAAGATGATTCTCAAGTTTATGAACAAACAAACCGAAGTTGAAGTTGTTGAAATTATACTGACGTGTCGATGAATTTTGTTAGTCTAACAATATAAGATATCAATTTTGCCGATAGTAAGACTGACTGATTTTCGAATCGATAGCTTCAGTTCGGAAATTGTTGAAAATGTTATAGAAAGAAATTGAATCAAAATTCAACATCTCGTGTATCGATAACTGTTTCGTCCACGGGCAGCCGGTAGATTGAATTAAGAATGATAAATGAATCAATGAAAGAAATGATTAGTGCAGAACTAAGGATTGAATTGGTACATGTGTGTTTTTTTCACAGTCGACACTGTAGTTGTAGGTGATGAATTTTTATACATTCCTGTATCATCGAATTGTAGTAGTAATATTTCTGATTTCTAGTATTTCTGGTTTTATTATATTATTTTTGATTCATTGTATTCTGGATTATGGTAACAAAATCAGTTTCTGAGGATCTCTAATAAAAATAACGCACGTTTAGAAAAAAAAGAAGTTATTGCTGCGGCAGCATTTCAATGGTACGAGGAAAAAATTCAGAGGAAAGGGATTTGGTGCAAAGTGGCCATGACATCAGACGAGGAGAATAAGGAGAAGATTGAAGCCAACAAGGAGAGAACGCTCGTTGTTGATAGAGAACAGAGTGAAAATGTTTCCGCTGCATACACAGAGTGATTCACCTCAGAATGGATAGTGTATTAGTTTGACATTGCACTGATTGCAAAATTTCAGAGCAATCCGAGTGTATTCTTGGAATGGACAGCGCTTGGACGATTTTTCCCTATACGCGATATGATTTCGCGGTCGGTAAATTCATCCTGGAAATTCGATAGAGCCGATCAGTTTGTTTGGAATCCTGTGAACATCCCATTACGAAACGCATATTTTCGAATTTGTGCACGTTGTTCGAACGAAAAAATTTCAGAACGATAACTGGCACCGCTTCAGTGCAGTCATATCAGCATTCTCATAGAAGAGTTTTGATGCCATGATATTTTCACCTTTCACGTTTTTTGGGCCGCTGAACACGAATCTGAAGTTTGCTGGTGGATATTTTGCCCGGAGCTTTTTTTCATTCATAATTTTTGCCGAAATTTTGGTACATTCTCTGGTTTTTCACCTATTTCTAAACTTTGCGAATTTCCGCAAAATGTACAGAGTATGAAGTTGAAGTCGACAAACGATGGTTTAGCCGCTAGAGGGCGTCAAACAATGGGCAAAATTGCCGGACATTGAGAACGATTTTCGCGGAAACGAAAGTGTTCCGCTCTTATTGGCGAAACAGTCGGAAATGGATTCGGATGCACTCAGAAATGCATGAAATATATAATCAAATGTGTATAAGTGTATAATTCACATTAATTTTTTCATACGGGTCGGCTAGCGACTGTATCTTTGAACCACTCATCACACTTCGAGTTGAGAAAGTTAATGGAATGAAACTGGCGATACCGTCTATGATTTTTTGAATAGCTGCTTTTATCAACAAATTGATGCGGACGGTGACCGACCATAATTTTTGCAACTGAGGCCCGCTTTTTGACACCTGCCGTTTCGTGCAGACATCTTCATATATAAGCACAGTCGTTATTCGAAGTGACGTGGGTTCCAGAAATTGTTTTGCTCCTGCAGAAGGTTCATTTGCAGTCACAATAAAGTAGTTTCAGTAGAGTGACTTCTTCATTCTTCTGCTCAGCAAAGAACTTTCTTCTGGAACTTTTCTCTGTGTATGCTGCATGGAGCGCCTTTGCTTTATCATAACTTCCAAACCAAATCATATCTGATACGTTTGATGCCATAAAAATATAGCGGAAAAAATATCTTCCCATTTGTGAGAGAAAATTGGTATGCTTCTGGAAAAGAAATATAAATTGTAACCAGAAAATGTTCATATGCTATTCTCAAATAAATATTATTTTCCCACCATAGATATCAGACATCGAGTTTGAAAGACCCTGTACATGTTTGTATAGATGACTAGATGAAATCCAAACAATGTGCAATTTGATATAATCCTAAAACTACTATGCGGTTACCTGGCATGAAATTGGAACCAGCTGTAGCTACAAATAAACCACATACCCTTTTCCATACCTGTGAGGTTATTCGGTGCGTCTTGATTCTTGTCGTTATAATATGTTATTGAGTTCGGAAAGCAGAAAGCTGTTTCTGAAGTGGAATAATTTCGAAGTATTTATAATTTCTGATCTTCATAATGATTCCCTCCAACGCACCACAGATACGAGTCACTCCACTTTATGAGGGGAAGAACTTACACGAGTAATGGAAATTCGGCTGTACTTTATCAACTTTTTTGAAGGAAGAAATAAAGTGTCATTATGTACGAGAGGATGAACATTCTCACGAAACTTTCTTCCGATAAGAATCCATTGGTGATTTCCTTTTTTGTTGAAAATCTTTTCAGATTGTTCATGTACAATGAGTAGGAATCAATCACACTACAGAATGAAGGTTTATTGAAAAGGTTTCAATTTCAGCTCCATTCCATTTATCAGCAATGGATAGTAATAAAGATTTATTGATGAGGAACATCAGCCATTTTGTGATGAGCTGAGTAGTTAACGAATTACAACAATTTGAAGTACTTGTACTGTGGATTTGGGATTCATAATTTCTTGTGACCCTTCGCACTTTTGGTAATTCATTAGTCTCTAACTCATAGTTAGTTATTGAGATTTTATTGTCCTAAACCGAAGACGACGTATATTTCATCAAACCAAATATTGATCGTTGAATTCATCATATTCTATTAACCATATTGGACATTGATTGGATTCAAAAAGGCGTTACGCAGCTTGTCGTATTATACTCATGATACAGACGAGCGAAATTCCGAAACTACACAGCTCTGCTTCAACTTTAGAAAAAGAAAGTTTTTAATTGAAATGACTGGAAATCTTGCCATCGAGAAGATAGTTTCCCGACTTTCACTAAAGAGTGTACTGAAATTCGGTGCATTTAGTGCAGGAGAAGCTGAATGATTGATTGATGGCCATGAGTTTCCAGTCCTCTCTGATTCTTCATTCGAATCAATTCCTCATAAACTTTCATTCATATTGATGATCCGTTTACAAAAGAATAACCAACAGAATTATAGCTGGAGCTCCATTTAATGAACATTGCCAACCACTCTTCATCATTAGAACTATGCCATTGCCCTGTATTCACATATTCCATAACTCACTTCATATTCACAAGGAGGAAAAATCTTATTTCACTCACTCAGACCTACATAACAACCCCACTAGAAATGCAGGAAAACTCCGGCAACCAAAGGTTAGGCTTGAAATTCCGAGGCGTAACACACTGGATTTCAAACTCTATAATCACCTACCAGTTGAGGTGACGATTTCAAACAAAAGTGCTTCCAGAAGGAGAGTGAGAGATTATCTTCTTGAAAATTGTTTTTACTATATTCAAGATTTCATGCATTGTACATACACAAGATGATTTTGAATTTATTTAAACCCCAGGTGTGAGATTTTGTTTTTATACTTATACAATATTTGTATAAGTGACTTGTCATGAATGTAATCCATAACATGAAATGATCGAATGAAATCTATCTATCTATATGTTTGAAGAATGTTTCAATGCTTGAATTCAACACCCCTGTCAAGTTTGAATCTCATACCCCTGGAACTCACGAAACCGTGATGGCTTGTCTCAATAATACGTGGTATATCAAGAATGATCCTTTCAGATTTTCCATGGATATCATCACCAGTAAAGAATGTTCTTCTTCGTGACACTTCGTTCGTTCACAAAATTTCTCTCGCTAGCACGTGCCATTCTGCAAATTTTAGTTGACTCACAATATTCAGTCCCTTTTTGACTCACTTATGAATGATAACTCATAAATAATTGTCATACAAGTAGCGATCAGGTTACCGTAAACCATTGATGTTGACATCCGAGTGATTGAGAAAAAAAATGAGGAAGAATTGATACATCGATTTGGTCTGTCGGAAATTGGTTTCCACTACAAGTTGGAGAATCGTTCCGACCAAACTTTCATAGATTCAATCTCAAATCCGGATGGATTCAACAAGCTTTCGCGATTTCACGCATATTGAATCTGTGGATGAGGTAGCTAATCGATATTGCGATTGACATGAATTATGTCTGCACTCTACATGGGTTCCCATAAGAAGATGCTGACATCGCAGATCCCACAGTTCAGATTTCATGAAACCGCTGTTTCCATGAAATCAGCAAGATCGTCTTCGACTCCGAGAGAAGCGAGTTCCAGTTCAGTTCATAACTCATATTCATACATTAAACATCATTTTATATTTTTCCTTCATCTTTACACATATACATGAAATAAAGTTTTTAAAAAAGAGACTTCAAGCTATCAGAATTATTATTGGCGCAGTCGGTAGGATATCCGGGTTATCGCGTATCGAACGTGGTGATTTCGTATCAACGATTGACTGGATATCGAAAAACTGTTGGTTCGTGGAGTGGAGGTGTTTGAAGTGGACCGTCTAGAAAAGACCCATCTGAAGCCCCTCGTCAACGAAGCAACGAGATTTGGAACCTACATAGTCCATTTCTGCAGAGATAGAACTTCTGGAGGAGACAAAAATCGCAAATCCAGGACTCATCTCCATAGCTGTTAGGAAGGATATGCTTGAAGTAACTCTAATATTCTTGTAAGTGCAATCAATTGAATGTCCGTAGAAGATTTGTCGAACATTCTAGAAAATTTGAATTTGCGGGAACCTTTACCTGACTTTCAGATTATACGTAGAACTATTCATTTTCCTGAAAATTCAATAGCAAATTCATCCGAAAACGAAACTGCAAACCAACCCATAATGAGTCAATTCAAATCTGAATACTTAAATTGCATCCCTGAATTCAATGGAAATCCAAATGAATTAAATCGTTATATTTCTATTTGTGATCAAATCATTCAAAATTTCTATGATATTGCCAACCCAAATAGTTTTCATAACACTTATCTATTGAATTCTCTCATATCGAAGCTTACTGGTAACGCTAGATTAGTTGTAAATATTCAATTAGTAACCAATTGGAATGATCTGAAACAAACGCTGCGGAGAAACTTTGCAGATCAAAGAGATGAAGCTTGTCTCAACAGAGACTTAGTTATGATGAGACAAAGTCAGAATGAAAAACCACAGCAATTTTACGATCGATGCTTGAAAATTCTTAATCTTATTTGTAGTCACGTTGATATTCATGAAGCAAATCTCGAAGCAAAAGTTCTGAAACGTAATTTGTATAACGAATTAACACTGAAAACATTTTTATCAGGTCTTAGGGAACCTCTTGGAACTACGATTCGCTGTATGAGACCAAAATCTCTAAGTGAAGCCTTACAACTCGTAATCCAAGAAGATAATACTCACTACTTCCAAAATTTGAATCAAAATAGGCATTTTTCGAGAGAAAATGATGTTTCAGCAAGGCAACCGCCGCAACAAAGATACCCGAAAAATGTTTCGAATAATTTCAATAATTCAAATGATCGGTATAAGAACCATCAACCAACAACATCATTTCCTTCTCAGCCAATTCAGATACAACCTAGAGAAAATATTCGCCCACAAAGATTTTTCACAAACACTCAAGTATTTGGCAGAAATAATCAACAAAACGCGAATGTTTTTAGATCAAATCCAAGAAATACATTCGACAGGCCTACTCCGATGAGTACGAGCACTAGAAATACTTACAGGCCCACGCCAATGAGCATTAATACTAGAAACACTGTCAGACCTATAAATAATTCTCAACAACATCAAAATCATTCGAATTCACGACAATTTGATCAATCAATGCAACCCAGAAGAACTTTTGTTTCAGAAGAATTATATAACGCAGAATTAGATGGAAATCCGGAGAATTTCCAAGAAGAATATGTTAATCCACAAAATGATTATTTAGCATATTACGAACAAGCATCCGATGATGAAAATGCTGACGGTACGAGTAGAAATTTTCAGAAAATGTCTCACAACGACAATCCTTCTTAGAATCACATATCATTCCATTTAATACTACAAACGCAAGCGAACTCCCATATATCATATTACCTGAATACAATATAAAAGTTTTACTTGATTCTGGTTCTACGAAATCATTCATTGACCCAGAAATAGCTCATCAGTTTTTTCCTCAATTAATTAAAAATGATCCATTTGTTGTGTCCACAGTATTTCAAAAATCGGCACATAAATTCAGTGCATCTATTCCAGTTTCAAAAATATTCAATTTGGACGAAAATCAAAAATTGAAATTTTTCCTATTCAAATTTCACAATATCTTCAGAGGATTGATAGGTTTGGATAGTTTAAAATTATTACAAGCTACGATTGACTTCGATAAAGGATATTTAATCACGCCTCATTCGAAAATAAAACTACTCTTTCAGAAAACACAAACAAATCTGAATTTGATTAAAGTCAATCCTAGATCGGAACAAGTAATAAAAATTAGAACATCGATAAATAATGGCGAAATTATTATCCCACATCAAAAATACCACAACTGTGAGATACCAGAAAGTCTTTCGGTTGCAAAAAATGGATATGCTTTAACGACTATTTTAAATAACACTGTAAATATGATAACCTTAGATTTTTCTGAACCTATAATTGTTGAAAAATTCGACCGTAATCACATCCAAGAAGTAGAACTTCATAATTTTGACGAATTTCCCAATCGATACTTAGATCCAACAAAAATTAGAATAGATCACCTAAACCAGGAAGAACGAAACGAAATACTTAAACTTTGTAAAGAATTTGCAGATATTTTTTATAACGAAGGAGACGCTTTAACCTTCACTAATCGCATAAAACATCAAATAAAAACCGCAGATGAATTGCCAGTATATTCAAAATCGTATCGTTATCCGTTCATCCACAAGCAAGAGGTAGAAAATCAAATGAAGAAAATGCTTGACCAAAACATCATAAGACCTAGTAATTCACCGTGGTCGTCACCTATATGGGTCGTACCAAAAAAGGCTGATGCTTCAGGAAAGCAAAAGTGGAGAGTCGTGGTAGACTATCGTAAGCTCAACGAAAAAACCGTTGATGATAGATACCCGCTTCCAAACATAACAGACCTCCTCGACAAACTGGGAAAATGTCAGTATTTTACTACCCTCGATTTGGCCAGTGGTTTTCACCAGATCGAGATGGATGAAAAGGATGTAGCTAAAACGGCCTTCAACACAGAGAACGGCCATTTCGAATATCTGCGTATGCCTTTTGGTTTGAAAAATGCACCAGCCACATTTCAACGTATAATGGATAACATATTGCGTGGAATCCAAAACGAGAAATGTCTAGTGTACTTGGACGATATAATAGTTTTTTCAACATCATTACAAGAACATCTAGAAAGGCTGAGATCTGTTTTCCAACGGCTACGAGATTCGAACTTTAAGATACAACTCGATAAATCCGAATTTTTGCGAAAAGAAGTCGCATACCTGGGTCATGTTGTGACTCCAGAGGGTGTCAAACCGAACCCTGACAAAATTCGAGCAATCAAACAATTTCCAATACCAACTAATTCTAAACAAATAAAAGGTTTTTTAGGTTTACTCGGTTATTATCGTAGGTTTATAAACAATTTCGCTAAAATAACCAAACCGTTTACGAAGTGTCTTAAAAAAGGAGCCAAAATAGAACATAATCAGGAATTTGTAGACTGTTTCAATACTTGTAAAAATTTGTTGATAAATGAACCAATACTCCAGTATCCGGATTTTTCTAAACCTTTCGTGCTGACGACAGACGCAAGCAACTTTGCTTTGGGCGCTGTTCTGTCCCAAGGACCGATTGGTAGTGATCTACCTATCGCATACGCTTCTCGAACTTTAAACGAATCGGAACAAAATTATTCAACAATCGAGAAAGAATTACTTGCGATAGTCTGGGCCACTAAATATTTCCGTCCATATTTATTCGGTAGAAAATTTGATATTGTTACAGACCACAAACCTTTAGAATGGCTATTCTCACTTAAAGATCCTAATTCAAAATTAACAAGATGGCGCATAAAATTAGAGGAATACGACTATAATATAAAATACAAAAAAGGAAGACTGAATTCCAACGCTGATGCTCTTTCACGCATTGAAATTCACACAAAGACAGTTTCCGACGAAATCGAAGACTTGGTAAGAAATATTTCGAACCAACCAATGAACCCTGAAAATGAAAAAATAATTCAAGAGATTTTTGACTCACAAGATGCGAATAAACAACGCGATATAGACAACGTTTCCATGCAAGTACAATTAGATGAGACCATTCGAGACATAGACGAAGTAAATGACGAACAAGACGACAACACGATTCATTCCAATGCCGACCAACACCCTGTGGTAGGAATTCCGACTTCTGACTCACCGGTAAACTTCGGTCAGAATCAAATATTAATATCAACGGTATTGCACTCTCCCGCAAAACCGAAAATAACTATTTTATTTGAGAGGAAACAACGAATCAAAGTCCAAATTTCCGAAAACAATTTCGAAAATGACATTGTACAATTCATAAAAGATTATATCGCACCAAATGTACAATATCATCTGTATTTCGAAAACCCCAATATCTATGAAAAATTCTCAGTAGTACTGCAAACATATTTCAAATGGCCTTCTATTAAATTCAAAAAATGCAATAAATTACTAATTGACGTGACAGACAGAAACGACATTGAGGAATTGATAAAAAACTATCATGAAGGGAAGTCTAACCATCGTGGAATAGACGAAACCGTCCACCGAATTAAAGAAAGATACTATTGGCCCCACATCAAGGAATCTGTACAAACTTATATTAATGAATGTGAAATATGCCAACAAAGTAAATACGAGCGACATCCTATTCGAATGGAAATGAATATAACTCCAACAGCAACAAGACCCTTTGAAATAATACATTTAGATACCTTTACTCTCGAACAATCAAAATTCTTAACGATAGTAGATAGTTTTTCAAAATATGCACAGGCATACCATTTGAACTCACCCTGCGGAACCGAAATCACTGACAATTTAATTAAATTCTTTTCTCATCACGGTACCCCTAAACAAATAATAGTTGACAACGGCACTGAGTTTAAAAACACTGTAGTAACCGAACTGCTGAAATTACATAAGATCGACACCCACTTTTGTAGTCCAAATCACCCGCAATCCAATGGGATCGTCGAAAGATTTCATTCGACGATAATCGAACATATTCGACTGTTGAATACTAAAGGTTTCTCAAAAACTCCAATCCGAAAGAAAATAACTTATGCAATTATGGCCTATAATCATTCCTTACATTCCGCGACGAAATTCAAACCTATTGACATTGTGAATGGACACATCACAGACAACAACCCTTTCAATATGGAAATCGATCAAATATTGGTTAACGACTATATCAATGATCACAAAGAAAAATCGAAATTACTCTATTCCAAAATTAATTCAGACCTTATCGCACTCAAATCCAAGACCATACAAAAGCTTAATGTTAACCGAGACAAACCCGAGATATTTCAACCGGAACAAAAGACATTCGTGAAAAAACACACTAGACAAAAACAGGCAAATAAATTCAATAAATCCACTCAGCTGACAAATGTAAATAACGAATCGAAGACAGTTTCAACCCCATCACAAGAAAAAATTCACATGGACAATTTAAAACGACCACTGAAACAGACATACACCTTTAAAAAATAAATATTTCGTCTCTGTTATTTCAGAATCCCGGGGATCTTCGGCCTCCAGGAAAAAATTCAACTGCAAAAACTAGAGAATAACCCTGGTATCATTCCTGTTAAACTTGGTGTAGCAAAAGTTGAACAGTACACACATACTCTCATTCACTATTATGATATGAACTCGATTATTTCGGAATTAGGTAGATTAAGATCAAAATCTCACAATATCACGAGCCTCATACTTACCAATAAGGATTATTCATTTGACACATCAAATTATCTGAAAATCTTACAATTCACTGAAGAAAAGGTTGAAGCAAAATTGAGAAATATACTTCCACACCATAATATCCGTAAAAGAGGATTGATTGATGGCTTAGGCTCAATTTTCAAGTCCGTTACTGGAAACTTAGATGCCTATGATGGCCAACATTACGAACAAATGATTTCACAACTAGAATCAAATCAAAAACAGATAATATCAAATATGGGAAAACAATATTCTCTATCTCTGAATGTCATAGACAAATTCAATAAAACAGTCCAAAGAATCAATCATAATGAACAACTAATCACTTCAAAATTGAACCAAATTGTTTTGATAGTCGAAAGTCATACGTATAGAGAAAATTCAATGTTGATAAAAGATATTCTGAATCAAATTATAAACATGTATGAGATAATCAATTCAGTACTCCAGGATATTGAAAACTCTATCACCTTTTCAAAATTACAAGTTATGCACCCAAGCATCATCTCAACACAAGAATTGTTTGTCGAATTGAAGAAATTGAATTGTCATACAGACCTCAAACAGTTACCATTCGCAATAACATTCAATAATACAGAATACTTTGAGAGACTGATAAAAATTGATAGTTATATATTGAACAACAAAATCACATATATTCTTCATATCCCAATAACGTTTCCTTTTGATTTCGAATTCTATCATCTTTATTCAGCCCCTGTATATTCTGATGGTCAGTTCAAGGCAATCATCCCTAGAAATAAATTTTTGATCAAAAATGAAATGTACTTCGCATTTCTGAGTAATACTTGTGAAGAAATCCTTCCTCGATGGTATATTTGCGACAAACAAGAACTACGAGAAATCGAAGATGGACCTTGTGAAATTCAGCTGCTTAACATAAAAAACACCTCCACGTGCCGCCAAACTCGAGTCCACCTGACCAGACCAATCCTGAGCCACCTCGATGCATCTAACCAATGGATCGGACTGTTTCCATCCGAATCAACTTCAAAACTTGAATGTCATGAACAAGAAGAAATACGGAAATTGATTGGGACGTTCCTAATCGAAATTCCTATGGGCTGCCGATTTATCATCGATCAATTCACCATAGCCAACGAACAACAGTATGCAAATCCGAATCAGCCAGTCCTGTTTCCCGACATAGACGTCACCGTCACGACGTCTCCAACAGCCAACGTCACCATCGAACTTGAGGACCTCAGACTAGACGAGCTGCAAGAAATCCGCACGCAAGTTATCGAAAATCAATCCGATTTTCAATTTGGGCATTCTCTCTACGTCCCCAGCGCTTGGACAGTTCTGATATATGGACTTATTGTTGCTGCCGCCTGCTACGTATTCTACAAGAAGTTCGCCAACAGGGTTGAAGCCACAGCATCCCCACAGATCGACCACCGTGATGTTCGTCTTCCTCTCTAACCCTCTGAAGCCAAATCTATGGGGGGAGGAATTATGTCTGCACTCTACATGGGTTCCCATAAGAAGATGCTGACATCGCAGATCCCACAGTTCAGATTTCATGAAACCGCTGTTTCCATGAAATCAGCAAGATCGTCTTCGACTCCGAGAGAAGCGAGTTCCAGTTCAGTTCATAACTCATATTCATACATTAAACATCATTTTATATTTTTCCTTCATCTTTACACATATACATGAAATAAAGTTTTTAAAAAAGAGACTTCAAGCTATCAGAATTATTATTCATGAGACGATAAGTCACTTCCGACGGGACGATATGAATCATACAACCTCTCAAACTGCCTGTTAGTTATTCATAACATCGGAAGTGATGAGCATGGCGCCCATCATCATCAAAACCGAATGGAAGGAAATGATAGATAGATAGAGAGAGAGAAAGAGAGATATTCATCATCTGAGAATCAGAATCAGAATCAGAATCTGAGAATCAGAATTTCTCATTGACAACGATGTACAAAACTCTGGTGCAATCACTGATGTTTTTGAAAAAATCTGGAAATACAAATATATTTAATAAGAATAAAACCTCTACTTATCTTGGTGGACGTTTCGGGAACGAATCTGCTCCCGTTCTCAACACAATTGAAATATTTTTCTCTTCGTAAAATTTTTTCAATGTAAGTGTCAAAATCGAAAACATTGAAAAAATTTTACGAAGAGAAAAATATTTCAATTGTGTTTAGAACGGGAGCAGATTCGTTCCCGAAACGTCCACCAAGGTAAGTAGAGATTTTATTCTTATTAAATATATTTGTATTTCCAATTTTTTTCAAAAACAAGGTGTCACTGACCAATAGAGAATTTCGCTTTTAGGTATCTAAAGGTTTATTTCAAGCGCAGTGATATTTTGGGACAGATCCTGAATCTGTCCTTACTACAAATATATTGCAATAATTTTTAATAACTTCTACTCTATTTTTTAGAAACGAGGAGAGAAAATCCCATTAAAAGCTGAAAAATGAATAGTTGATGTTTTTAGATTGTAATTATGTAGTTCTATCATTGATTGAGAAGTGAACTAAAAATTACTACTTCTGAATAAACATTTTCATAACACAGTGCAATTATCGATAATACTGATTTTGTTTAGTATGTAGTATGTAGTTTAGTATTTAGTTGTAAGTATTAGACATACTTGAAACGTACTCAAACATAAACATAAGCAAACTTTGTCTACAAGAATTTAATTTCTTATGATAATAAAGTATATTCTCTCTCTCTCTCTCTTTTCATTTTTGTGTCGCCATCTAACAACGGACATTTGAGTGATTTTCCGCTATAACGAATAAAATGCTGTTATCAAGTTAGCTGTGCAATAGAGTTCTGATTGAAGAAATTAGATAGGCAAAAAGGCAGAATAGCTCCACCAATGTTCTGTACATCGTTTCATTGACAAAGCATAAAAAAGTGTATAACATGTCATAAACATGTGGTGTGTCTGAATGAACATATAAGAAATAAAATTAGAAAAAAATCAAAGGACACTTTGAAAATTGGAGAGAACAACTGTCATAGCAGATCAATATTACATACAGTACATAAAGTAGTATGTTGAGGTCGTATCACAGTTCCATTGTGAAATTCCTCAATGATATAGTAGGCATTTTTGAAAATTTCTAAATTTTCTATGATCTTGTATAGACCTTAGTTCAGTGGGTGCATGGTTATATATCTTTTCACTTTCCAGTAGCAAAGAATATTTTGCCAATCGGGATTTTGGAATGGGTGAAGCAATTTTTTCCTTTGTTCACCATGCAGAGAGTCCCAACTAGCAGTCTGTGGCTGTTTCGCTACAACGTAGGTTGCTCAAGAGTCACTCCTGTGAATTTTGTGTAACTGTCTGATATCCGGAAATATTTAGAGCATGTTACAATTGCAGTGTGTGTCGGTCCCCTTTCCGTCCGAAGATCTTGCATTCCTCCACCGACACCGACGCCGAGTCTGCCTCCTCATCACCTGGCGCGGGCGTGCGCGCCACGCGCCGCGACGCCTGCGACAGCGGCCGCGTCCGGGCAGTCGAACGCAGTCCGCCCACGGAGTCGAACTTCTCTCTTCCGGCAGCGTCGGAAAGCGTCGCGGAGATCACGCGTCGCTCACGTCTCCACTCACGCTATCGGGGCAACTTGTCGGACGGTCAGCGTTCCGGGAGTCTGCTCGGGATTTGTTGGTGAGTAGCAGTGACGAATCGAGTGGAGATTTCACGAGACGTATAATGAGAATGTTTAGCAAAAATTAGGGAATTATGTACCTAGGGTGAGAAGTGAGTTATTAGATAGCAAGCACTCTTATATCCTGAGGCGTGAAGCGCCGATAATGTGCGAGATTTGTGATAGCATTCTCACCCCGAGGTATATATGATATGTTTTCCACTCTTGACACTGAAATATCAGCATTGAACATAAACATAGACTAGTGATGTGTCTGGAATAACGATACTGATAAATATCGCAAGTATATTATATCGAAAATACGATGTTCATTAAAACGATTTGAAATATCCAAACCGCATGAACATCGCAAATGCTACTATTCGCTACCGTCGAACTGATGTACTTGATAAATCGTATTAGTCTTCAATCGTATTCTCTCAGTTGAAGCCGATCTCTTATTAACACGTAACAGTAACAGCTGAGCTCAAGTATTATTTGTGATATTTCTAGAATTGATAACTATTCATAATTCAAAACATTTTTCATAATTGCAGGTATCGCTTCGAGCTATAGTGAATTTCGCAGTCTTATCCATATTTCTTTTACGTTTCGGTTAATAATGAATGTTTCATTGGTTGTATAAGCATCAGTAAACAGTATCTACGTGTGTACATTAGGTGATATCATTGACGCTATTGACATTATTACCTAGGTAAAAAAACTGTGACTTCTAATCAGAAGAATTCTTCGAATAATGATAATTTCTCAGGTTAGTAGTGGAACAAAATTATTACATCATATGATAGTAATCCCTCAAACTATCTCCTGGCATAATCAGTTTTTCTCTGAGTACTTCCCACGTTTCTCAAATAATCATTGAAATTCGCCATTCTCATTGTTTCTGACATAGATAAAAATTACTCTTGTATGAATGAACACGGCTAGCTGAGAAACGTCACGAAGCATTGTCAAGATTCTAGCGGTAACACATGAAGAGGAACGACAACAGCAGGATAATAACGTCACTAGTCTGAATGTTTTTGAATGAGAACATCATTACGAAGGTGGTTTCATGAAATGCTCTCGTTTTAGAATAAGCGGATTTATTGGCGGCGATTCATTCATTATTTTGTCAATGGAATCAGTTATTCTCTAGATGGTTCATGACTGGATTCGATATATCGATAGAAAGATTGTAACATGCGCACTCTATATCACGAATGATATTTTCGATGATGAAAGCGAAGCAGTTTTCACGATAATCAGTATTTTTCTGATTCATCGACCAATTTCCTCATTTTTTCTAGCAATCCACTGAATGTTGGTAACTGTTCGAATATCCGTGAATTTCATAACATATACCATAGTCAAGCAATACCTCTTATCATTTACAGGTTAGGTACTTTGTTGTCTCTCAACACTGTCTCTAACATCTCTAGTAGTCTCAACAACTTTTTCAATGTTCCTGTTCTTCTTGTCCAACTTCGACAATAGAAGATATTGAGATATTATTCACATATATTTCCGTTGACGAATTGGTTTCGAATGCATTTTAACTCAAATTCTCATGATGAATCTGAAGCTACAGATATGAAATTTGGTGAGGATGCTATTAACAGTGTAAATATTCCATATCGATATGGATAATGATGGAGTATTATACTCATTTATATCCTGACTTTTTTCCTATTCATTTTTTTGATATAACTCTTAGGTCCAAGTTATTCAGCGAATCATATCATCTGTAGTTGTATGTTGCTGTATGTTGTTGTTGCTTTCTGTTGCAATAAGGTGGTAATATTATTTTCGTTCCGGAATATTTCAAGTGGTCCGTCCTGGTGGTGAAACTCATGAGAATATTGGGTCACCTGGTCACGAATTGATTCTCATACATCATAAGGAATCATTCTATCATGTTTATATCATATTGCTTTGGAATTAGCTAGTTTCAGACTGATTTTCAATCCCGTCAGAATATAACCTGTTACTACAAATAAACCATTATTTCATTTTCATCATGGATATATGGAGATTGTTCCATAGCTGAGTTTTTTTTGTAGTTTTTGAGCTGGGATATCAAGCAACTTTAACCTCTTTCAAATATAAAGAAGAAAGTTTCCACTATCCTAACATTTGAACAGATGACAAGAAATATTGAAAAAAATGCTATGATATGAAGGATATAAGAGATATTGAAAAAAATGCTATGATATGGAGGATATAATCAGTATTGACTATGTGTTATTCCTGTCACTATGCATGATATTCTCGTCCTGATGTAGCCAGATGTGACTGATTCCTTCGAACATACGAATGGAGATTTTTGTTCTATTATTTTTATTGAAACTAGAAGCAGTCAAGTCTCTTGGGGTTCTGAATATTCTACTATAGTACAGGGATCTGAAGGGCAATATACACAAAAAAAACAATTCAGATCTCATAAAACACAATCTGAGATATATTGAGCGATAAAAACATTCGGAAGGGAAAATATTCAATTTTACTGCTCGTGCGAGTATATGCACAACGGACCATCAAAAACGAGACGTATGAGATCAAATCACACATAAAATTGTGTTACAGAATATTATTTCCAAACTGTTCTTCTAGAACAATTTGCCATCTGTACATATACAATAGCTATGATATCTCATTCAGTTATATCCTGAATCACTGCCTCAACTGACTTCGATTCATGCACCTGAACATATTTCAATGGATGTCAACAGAATTGATAATATCAAGAAATGAAATGAATAGAAATCGAACTCGCGATACCCATCATTCGTACTAATATTTCCTAGAACTGAAAACTAACTTTAGAGTCAAACTATTAACAGGAGGCGTGTTGCTTGTTAGGATCGTTTTAACTTCCAAACTTTCATTTATTCTGTATGGAATTGATAATAATATGTTTGACGTTAGTCATCACAGAAAACTGTAAGTTCAACAGAAAAATCATCTTTTCTGAGTGAATTTCACTCATAGCAAAAACAGTTCAGCAAAAGTTAAGTTTTTCAGGAATATTTCTATTTTTATCAAAAGTAGTGTATTAGACTCCTGATTTCTTCACAATCTGAAAAACGGATCAGTGGGCATTACCAGTTGCATAATTTTGAATCAGATTATATGTGTTTCAGATATAAAGGTAGATCAGAAAATTAAAAAAATAGAAATCTTCCTCTTCGAAAAATATGCAATCGAATTACTATGATATTGAGAGACATGTTGAAATTTTGTAACGGCCACTTAAGCCTTTCGAGTATTGCCTGGAAACACGTTCGCGAAAATCTGTCGAATAATCTTCCTTTCATTACAACTCTGTTCTGTTATTACAACTGGAGTGAGTTTTTCAAACTGAACTTAACTTTCGCAGTTTCTGTACTGCTGATATCTCATTATTTCAACCAATGAATTGAATTATCCTGAATTGGTGTCTGTCCAATCCCCCCCCTTCATTAGTTACAGCGGTTACTGCAGCAACATTTGGCAATCTTCGCCCATTTGTTTGCTGCTCGTACGTTCAATGTTGGGTTTCCAATTGGAGATCAATAGTACATGATGAATGATAGTACAAACTATTTTGTATTTTCAGAAAAATTCATTTCAATGATAGGTTCAGTACAATGAAAAAATAACGATTCTCTATTCCCATTTCGAGCATTCGATATATTATCTACCTATTATATTTTTGCACATTTCAAAACGTAATCCATTTCAGCTGGAATTATAAAATAATCATAGCTACATCTCATTGAAATCCACCCTGATTTTATATGTTCCCACTGTGATAGATGTCTTAGATCTAAGGAAATTTGTTCGAGCACTTTAAGTGAAATTTAACTTTGCAAAGTAATTAGATGAGAAGTTTGGCATGTTGAACGAACATTTTCTCAAGATACCGTATGAAATGTAAATGGCATATTTCGAGATAGAATGTTTGTGAGCTGAATTCATTCCATTTTCTTCTGTATACATTTTGCTCACATCGTGAAGGTGCGTTAACAAGTGTACACTATTGAATATTTTGAATTTTCCGTTATTCAAGATGGATGATATCAGGTCGTTCTAACCTTTCGAATCATACACATATTTATTTGGAGAGTTATTGTCAATACACTGACGAAAATTTCCATAGCTATTTTCTGTATTTTTCATTCAGAAAACCGTCTTTGAAATCCTGTTGATGTCGTATTCTTAGGTTGGAAAGCAGTTCATCAATGCAGAACGGGTTCTGAGAAGTATCTTCCTCAGAACCTGCCTAGAAAATCTAGATATGACAGGGCCTGCCATTTTTCAATTAACGCTATTCGATTCAGATAATTTCCGTCGATACTGAACATAGGAACATCACGTGAACTCCTTTGCAATTGATATATATATATAT
The DNA here is from genome assembly GCA_963576655.1 of Gastrophysa polygoni. Classification (NCBI taxonomy): domain Eukaryota; kingdom Metazoa; phylum Arthropoda; class Insecta; order Coleoptera; family Chrysomelidae; genus Gastrophysa; species Gastrophysa polygoni. The sequence goes on from OY755087.1 coordinate 17,677,266, forward strand.
TTATATACTGATGAGAGCAAAAAGAAGTGATACACTGTTATAGCTTCTGATGTCCATTCTGCTATATTCATTCAAGATTCACTTTCCGGCCTTTTCCAATTCCAATTCAAACTCATTGAATTCCTTCATACATCATAGTAAAGTGATGAGTTGCAATTAGCGTTCACTTCGTTCGATGCTGGCGTCATGTGAGGTTTCGCGGAATAATTTATCTTCATTAATTTTCATATAAATCCACCCTCTTATACACGTATAATTGATCAATCCTGTAGCGCTCAGCGACAATTTCTCAATAGGAATTTCTAAATGAGCACCTCCTTGATTGAATGCGATAATGTGGTGCCGGTATCTTTGAAGAAGTTCAATAACTTTTCGTTCAAGCAGCAACAAAGTTCTTATATAACTTCTATCCATGGGTATGTTTATAAACGTTGATGATATTGGCTATTTTGCTTTCATTTTTCAGAGGACCAATCGTAACTGCTTCTTCACGGGATTTTTTCTATCATATCGATATTTTTCATTCACGAAAAATTGATGGACGTGTCAGTCCTTCTGTGGATATTTTTCGCCTTCGTACAGAATGTACAAACTGATGAATGTACAGTCTGCACAGAATGTACAAAAAACGCTTCTGAACAAAACTGCTATTTTAAATTCTGGTGACAATGTCAGAATCAAATTCAATAGGGAAAAATATTGCCGTGTTTTTTGATATTTGCCAGGGTAAGAATGTACCAGCTGTTTTTTTTTCCGCAAGCTTATCATGTCCCTATAACATTTAACTTTTTCATTCATCTCGATGCTACAAAAATTAAATATCGATCGATATTGTCGATATTATCGATATTATTTTTCTCTTAAATCTGAGCCCAACGTGATCATGACATGACATCATATAATTTCCACTACATTCTACTGCTACTTCTTCTTTTCTTCATTCGAAAATAATGTTCGATAATTATACACATAATTTTCATACTCATAATGACTTATGCTGAGTTTTGACCTGACATCAGTCATCAGTTCTCATTTCATCAGTGTTGACAAGCATTTCCACAATTTCTGTGGTGATTTCATTCTATGAAATTCAATTCTTTCATTCATACTTCATATTCTCTTGTTGGTGGAGTGAGTGGCTCCAGAAGTCTACCTATGTATAGCATTGTCAAGAATACAATCCATATAAATTTCATCGACGAACACGGTAGTAGGATCTGAAGTAATGGAAAGTTACTACAGTTAACTTTCAATATTCAAATTTTTTCTAGTTGCAATTAATTCTTGCAACGGATTGATGGGCTAAAACATGATCTGCTATTCATCGAAGAACAGTGGAACTTTGTCATTGGAAAAACATACCTATCCAAATTGCGGTTGGTAGAATTAATTCCCAACAACTTGATTACAATTATTTCATCATTTTATCGTTTCTTTGAGGAACTGACATAATTTACTCAGCATTAAATCATTCAAAGATTGTGTGTTTTTGACTGCCTACGGAAACAGTCTGGACTGCCTCATTCCTCGCCTCATTCCTAAATCCTTAATGAAATACTTGTTTTGTTTCCCTTCGTTTCCTATCGGCCTCTTAGAAGCAAAAACATAAAACGAGCTTGGTTTCGAGTTGAAATAAAATAACACAATTACTAAGCAGCAACTAACCCGAAATGAGGGAATTCAAGCGTACACTTTTGAGGATCATGTTCTATGAATTTATCTTTTCTTTCGAAATTCACCAAATGAACTCTTTGAACGCTAATTCCTTTCATCTCTTGATCATACAGTGTGTCCTACTTCGGATGAAATAATCGCCGTATTCTCCATAATTATCGTGTTAGGAGACCCAAATTTGCAGGAGCTGGCGAGGTACCAACGATACACCAAATAATTGGACCAATTATTCGACTAACTCTATCAACAACCGGACATCCGTGGCGAAATCCTGCCGAGCTAACTTACCTCCAATAATAGGGTTATCTTCATTTTTAGTCAGTTAATTTGTATTGTATTCGTTTCATTTTCAGCTCCAGATCTTAACTTTCCAAATGAGATGAGTAATTTCCATTTATCATTCATTCAGTCTGATACTGACATTTCGACAGGAGCCTGAACCGATTCAAATCTCTAGAGATTTGTCAATTTTCCTAATTAATTTCGCATGAACACGAGTTTGGAATTCAATCACTCTACATTCATTTCAGTTGAGTTGAAGTTGCATAAATTCTCATCTCTAGAACGCACTGGTACATAAAAAGGTAGTACAAAACAATAGAAGACTTGAGTTTTGAATACACTTCTTTGTTCTCAACATAAATATGGTTAGTTCTGGAATTGTTGAAAGAACTGACTGCATGCAAAAACAGATATAATATCACAGCTATTACTTGAATTTATCTGATGGCGAATGCAGAACTTACATTAGGCAAACATCTATATATATATATATATATATATATATATATATATATTAAATACATCTCAGACCATGTGAGAATATAACACATAGCAATAATAACTCATGTGTATAGGGTGGTTTACCTGGTAATGCGTAAAAAGTTGTGTAATTTGTGTAAGAATGGCCTCAGAGAAACTACTTGCAATATTTCATAGCAATCCGATTGAAATTATTCTGTAGTGAAACCCACAAAAATGCCCCACTGAAGAGCGAAACAAATATCTCCTCAAATACAGAATGATGCCATTTAGACTGGGATCATAGTTCTGCTGACGCCGAGAAACTTACGACAGCTTACACTGCTTAATTTGGTGGAGTTGATCCACTCATTGATTCTGCGGATTATGGGTAAATCACCATGCCAAATACGGTCTTGTTCAAACTCGCTTACTTCATGAACCCACTGTATCAAGTGTTATACCATTCGATGCTCTCGTAGCCATTTTTGTGTTCATTAAAGAATCCATAATTTATTGTAAACTCCGTATCCAACAAGCTTTGAAGTCGCAGTGACACACGAATTCATTGAATATGCAATAGCTCATTTGAGTGAATAAATGTGGCTGTTTTGCATTCCGTTCATTACCAACGCTTGACTAATGAAAAAAGAAAAACAACCGAGGCAGTGACACTTGACAGGCCATCACATTTTATCTGGAACTGAAAAAAATAATGATTCGATACAAGGCGGGGCTTCATGTCTCTTCACTTGCTATTCGTATAGAGGTATATTATTGGTGGTGTATGCAGGGAAGCTAATCAATTGGTATTTACACACATCGTACATTTCAAAGGATGTGTCGAAATTGTGAAAGATTGTGATTTGTGAAAAATAATGGAATTTTTCGAAGGACAAAACCACAGGAAAAGAAATGATCGACATGATCTTGATTGAAAGAATTGTTAATTTTGTTGGTGATATGACTCTGTAGTTTGTACTCACAACGTAGAAGATCTGAATATATCATATCATGGCAAATGTCACTCCATAGAAAACGACTTTCAGAAGTCACTCCGGCATCATTACAGACATTTGAATCCAATTCGGAAGCAAAGAAGAAGAAGGTCCATCACCTAAAACATCAACTGCATCGACTATAATAGAAATTAATATTTGTATTTGATGTGCGATAAGATTGAGATGTGCTTCTTGAAAATCCTGACAACACGCTGATCTTCGAATTGATGGGAGTCTGACAAGGACTGCAATGGATTTGGCTCAGTTATTTGGATAGTAGTTCTAGGATATTTTGTTTGTGCAAAACGTCACTACGCTTGAAATTTATTCTTCAGATACCTAAAAGAGAAATTATATATTCGTCAGTTGTCCTTTTTTTTAATTTATTCTGTAAATCTGTGAACTTTGCTTCTGCTCGGATAGGAAAATGCCTTTTCGAAAAGTTACATTGCCTTCAGCATTTTACTAGAATATTTTTTTTGTATTGATTTGTATCGTATTGTATAAAATTCATACATCACTTTTAATAAACTATACAGGAAGATCTGGGAAGTCTTGTGGATGAACCATATATTGCGGTCTAAAATTCAGAATAACACAAAAAATTCATCACAAAAATCGAGGTTTCACTCGTTTTTTCTGCATTTAGTCTTATGCTCCGTGAAGAAAGTTCATGATTGTCAGTATTTCACTCTATTCGATTTTCGGGAAGATTGAATTCCACGTTCTCAATGTTAATATTTACTGATGAAATTGTGGCGAAAGAAAAACTCCTTACTCATACATATGAATATTTCATGAGCAATATACCTCAAAACTGCCACTCATTATTTCATTCCGATACCTCTCATTGGAAAAAAAGGTTAGCAGAAATGAATGTTCTCCTCGAAGGAATTTCCTCTCTACATTCAGTCGCATCGAAGAGTTCTGGACCGGGTATAATAGGTACTTATTTTAATGGAGGTTTTCATGGAAAATTTCTCTGAAGTTACGCTATAAATATCACATCTTGCTGGGTATTTCGAATAACAAGAAATCAATAGTACTGTTACAATAGTATTGAAAGGAAAGAACTATTCATCTCCACCTCAACTGGTTTACAAACTGTAATATCCGCGACTCCTTTATATATATATATATATATATATATATATATATATAGATTTGTTGGCAATCGATGAATTTCAACTCCATTTATATTGCACCTGTGACAGAACCAGAGATAAAGTTAGCTTGATCAACAGACTCAATCAAGCCTTCTTGTGCATGGAATGGAATAACCAAGTGCGTTATAGGTTTGGTAAGACCAGGAGGGTGTCACATGACGGTCTGAGACGTTGTCTGACGGTTGTCGATATTTTGACTTCAATCTACCAAGACGTCCTCATTTTGATTCTGTAAAACGAAGTTGAATCTTGGTCAACGTTGTATGAATATAGGTGCTTAAATAAGTGAAACAAAGGGAATAAGATAAACAAATTTATTATCAGCTAATGATCTTCAGACAACGATGGAAATGTATAGTATATCATCATTATGAAGAGAGGCAATGGGCATGTTCAGCAAAAAAAATATTCCATCATTTGATAGTATGCAAACTTATACTCTGTCAGATTGAGAAACCAATCTACTGCCACAACCCCGATTTCACTTTTTCTTATCTGATATTCTGATATGATATCGAAGCTTCTCCCAATATTTTTTCATTTTCAAAACTCGACTGTAAGACTTTCTCATTCAGAAGAGCTGGTACACTTCACTCAATTTCGTCACATAACCTATTCAATATTCTTATTCAATTTGTGAATTGTTATTCACATGTAGTTTGCGAGAGTTTTCATGTTACTGTAATGTTGTAAGGAGTATCATACATTATTTCTTTCATTTTTATTCCAACTTGCTATGAATATAATGATAATCTATTTGTTGACTGGAGTATACCTATCTACCTATCCATCTACAAGGTCAGTCCCGAAAGTATCCAAACTATATTCATGAATCCGCATTGACAATGTTCTTCTTCATCCTTTCATAACAGCTATGAAAAACCTCATTCCTCAAAAATAAGAATTAGAGAGAATGGAAGTTCATTGAACACTGGACAAATTTCCGTTGAAAATATATCACGTCATGATTTCATGCGATAGTGTGATCTTTGCAAAAATATTCATTGAGCACAGGCTAGTTATAATGAACAAATGATATTGAATAACGCGATTTCATTAGTTGATTGAACCAACTGCATCTGTTATACCTGCTATATACCCATATACAACTGCTTCGTACCAACCGTTTTCTGTTGTTTTGATTATGAACAGTAGAATTCACTGAATACTATGGGTATTTGCTTGGTGAATATTAGGCAGAGCTTTCCATTTTAAGCTCTTCAGATATTTGGAGATACTTAGCAAATGAAAATTATGGAAAATTATGGAATTAAACCGCATTCAACAGGCGGCACGTATGAAACAAAACACAACTAGGCTAGTAAATATGGATTTTATACATTCATTCTTGGGAATTCTCACGCGCTCTCTCCTGGTTCCTGGATATTGAAAATTATGAAAATGTTTCAAAGTACTATGAGATGGTCAGATGCAGATTGTATCTAGTATATAACTCTCATAATCCATTCTAAATATTTTTTATAACACTACAAATATTGTACTACCAAAAATAAAATATAAAATAGTGAATTTCAATCCCGACGTTCCACCATTCACTAACACGATGTTTCTTGATTGATTGATTTCCTTTCGTGTTGTCAAAAGATAAGAAACACCCGCAAGTATTAAAAACAATGATTGAGGCAATCAAGACCGTATGATATGACTAAATTCATCAAATATCCATGATACTGATCGATAGATGGCTCCACTTTTAAACAACCGCTGAATAGTAGTGCTTTGGGATGGAATTATCATCAGTAATAAGAAGTGAACTGCTCAGTTCAGTGGGCATATTATTTATCCATTCCAGTAGATGGTCGACTACATAGAATATACATCAAACAGAATCACTAACAGGCTTTGAAGTTAACAAATTCAAACGTGACATCAAGAACTATTAGTGTTTATGATGGTAATTCCTTAATTGGTAGTTCTATTAGAATATCACCAGAGATTCATGGACTTCAAATAATCATGAAGCGCTTCAAAAGCGCTGATATCCTGCAACCAAAACTGACTAGCTGGGAATGAATGGAATTTATCCGGGTTATTGTTCTGAGACTGAAAACTGGTATTTCGAATACACTTCATCTTGATAATCAATGTGCCAAGTGTATTCTCATTCCTATAGTTTGTCCCAATGGATAGCAAACACTTGATGTGTTGTGAATCACCTGGTGAATTACGTTATTCAACGGTGACAGTGGTAGTTGATATTAATCATTTTCGATTTCAAGATCATCCAATAATGTATGTACTTCGATAAAATTAAATTACTGATTTATCACTGACTTTGGGATATAGAAACACTGCAGTATTTCCCATTATTATTCATTTTATTAGCGACTGGAAAAACATGAATTTGTAACCAATCAAAATAGCCTGCGCACTGACGCCATTAGTACTCCATTCGGTACTAATCTGTACTAATCAAAGTACTGAATTTGGTGAATCACTGCGACGTTCCCAATTCTTTTCTATCCTATGATCCTATCCGATTCCATTCTTCATTTGACGTGGAAAAATAAGGCACTCGTCATTTATACTTTATATATACACTCATGCACAGTTATGAATGATACACCAAATGCAGTTTTGACCGAATGTGTGCGACTCTGTATAATTTTTGCGATTTGTTGTTCTTCTATTATGCTTTTTCTTCAAGAACTGGAATACCTTGTATGATAGATTGCGTGGAGCTCAATATATAGCGATCAGTAAACTAGAGACATATGAGAATTTCATTTCTGTTTACTGGTTCGAAGATAAGAGGTCTTGGCAGAACTTCCCTCTCTGTCAAGTAAGTTCTAATCAAGATGATACTTTGATATCCCTTGTTTCAGCCATGTCGTCGAGAGTTGCGAATCAATCGCACGAAACGTTTTGACAGTATCAAAGTATAGGAGATTGGATGAACGCGCAGATTATACAATCTCGATCATTCATTCAGCCCGATGCTTCAATTTCCGACAGGTACTTTGTGGAACAGAACCTTCGGAAATAAATTAACTGTAGCCAAGGATGAGGACTATCTACAAAGCTTTAATTCGTTGTTTGTTCAAAGGGAACTAATTTATGATCGAAACGTTCCTGACATTTTTATATCACATTGTGGAGTTTCATCGCTATATTGGAGTAATTTCCTAGCAGATATCGCGGGAATGTGGGATGAAAACATATGTCGATTCAAGATTGTATCTTCGGTTTCTGTAGTCTACATGGGGGATCATCCATTTTAGCTCTGAATGTAGGTACAGATAATCCGTGAATTATTTAGAACCACATGTCATATCGACGCGACCCGAATCGGTGTATTTCACGAGTCAAGATTGCTCGAAACATTTTCGACCTGAATTTGATGTACCCAACACACGAATGATGTATCGTAGTCTCGTTGGGTAGATATTGGACATTACAAATTTCAGTGGGAGAAGTGGGATCAAAACACTTGTTGTTTACTCGTAGTATGTTCATAGCTCAAACATTTAAACCTCATTTTCTCAAAAGTGTGTCCTGTTGCACAATCGTGCAACTTTTATTTGATTCGATTTGATGAAGATTGCCGATTCTTATATCTTCTGGATCTCCTAGGTTGTAGTTACTAATTATGGGTTTTCATCTTGATATTTGCAGTTTTAGTCCAATTTTCTTCATCAGATACTACATATTTTCAATAAAGTACCATTTGCTTTTCATAAATGTGAAATTGAATTATGAAAAGCTTGACTGGTATTTCTGAATAGTCAGTTGATCTTCAGACAGCATCAATTAGATTTTAGAATGACGAATTCAATATCAGAAACAATTGAAGGGGCAAGATGCTATATAACATTTTCAATTTATAAGTTTTCAGCGGATGAACGAAGTGATGAGACCCTGTTGGAATTCTTCCGGCACAGAATCAGTTAAATCGCACTCGATTTAACAATTTCAAAAATTCATCACAACTGCAAATGATGAATTCATAAAATGATTTACTGAGAATCAATTATAATCTGAGAACTCATCAAATTTTACCACTTCTATCCGTATCACGGAATTTATCAATATACATATAAATACAATATATATAGGGATTCTATCGGCAACTGAAGTTTAATGAATTCTCAGTCAACAACAATAACAACAACAATTACAACAATATACCGTTCAGCTAGAAATTGAATATCGTCTGCTCCTAGGTTTTTTTTGTATCATTCATTCTCTCTCTCAACGACGGTATCATAGCAACTAAATCCGAAACCTTCTTCCATAGCTATTGCAGTAGCATATGATATGCACCTATGAGGTTTGCTGCATGTGTGATGTGTGAACTCTGAACCAAAACAAACCATGCATTACAACCATGTACTCAAAATTCTTTCGTTGTTCTCTGAAATTCAAACTATTTCTGAACTATTGTTTTTTTCTGAAACATAATCAACTATTCTGATATTCAAATTATATGACAAACATCTCAGAAATTGAATACATTGAAATTCAACTTACTATTCTGAAATACAATTGGCGCTTTCCGAAATTCAACGCACTTTTTTAAATTGCCATGGATACTTCCCGATACATAAATGACTGTCCTGAAATTGACTCGACGCTAACTGAAATACAACTGAGAAGGGTTTATTTCTACCCCATGCTAGACAGAGCCAAGATCGACTGAGAATTCGAGCTTCTCCAGGAAGAAACAGATATTGGACGTGAACTGTGATGGATTAATCATTTCTGGGAGGTCACACAATAAAGAGGCAGTATGTTTCATTTGTTCCATATTCTCCACTGAGAAATGAAGTTGGAAGATATAAGATATTTTTCGATTGAGAAAAAGTTCTTTTTGACCTTTGATAATTTGACAGAAGCAGCGGATGTCCTTGTTGAACCGAAGAGGGTGAATAATGGGTTTTTCGAAATTTTGGTGATTATAATGTCAATATGTTCAACGACTTTGTGATTCTGAAAATAATAATGTAGTGATATCTCTTGATATCATCGGAATGAATGCTATCATCTGTGTTCTAGATCCAAATTCTAAAAACTACCTAGTTCACAATGTACAGCGAATAAGAGAGGGACTAATGAATCCATGAATATCTCCAGAACCACTTGAAGTATAGATTTGTGTCTTCTTGTGAACGGAACAATGTTATTGAGCGCTTCTCATCATGTCATATATCCGATGAAGAAATCATGAGTTTTTTCCTTCAGATGAAATTCTCAGAAATCGAGAAACTTTCAATATTATATTCATGCAGTGAGGTATAGGATTGATATTTCTTGAAAAAATCGTTTCAGAAAAGTTGTTATTTTTTTAGTTTTTTTTTTCGCCAGAAAATGTCCAATGGAATTGAAGAAAAATGTACCTAGCAGTACTGAGTAATGAAATTTTTTTTCCGAGAAAGGCACGACATTTCTCAGGTCGATTTTTCTCTAATATTACAATAAAACCCATTCACCTACAGTCGAGTTGGATCTGAGAGTCTCGAGAAAAGTATTCCAATACACCATCAACGAATGAGCAGGGTGAGATTGAGTTACCCTGATTTTATACTTTTCTCGATCAGATTTCTATTTTTTGTTCCTTGAACATTTCGTCTTTTAGCTACTGGAACTGATAAACGTTTGAAAAGTACACGTCCTCTATCCTGAGAAGATTGTTTCAGAACTCATACAAATCGGAAAATTCGTGTGGTTTCATGAAACCACGATGCAAGTGGAACTTTATTTCGGATCGTGTATAGGTATGTCAGCACTTCTTGGAGACACATTATCTTAGCGATAGCATCAAACCTATGCTTGCTTCAGAAATACCGATATAGACGTAAAATTCGACAGTCGACCCTAACCTAACCTGTCATCATATATGAGCCACATATAAAAAAGTTCCTCTCTGAATGGAATTAGAATCCTAAGATACAACTTGAGAAGCACGCTTGCCAACTGTTAGGCTATCTAACATATTCGTAGTTATTGACAAAATCATTTATATCACTGTGAGAAAATAATCTAGATGAACAAACGTCCTAAGAGTACTTCGATAATGTCAAAAGAAAGCCATGTGACATAGAGCAGTACACCTATAATGAAATACCAACAAATTGTGCACCATACAAAAAAAACAGCGAAAACAGATTGGTATTGGAAACCCTCGAACGTTTCTGCTCTCCTGATGTTTATTTCCCGATTCCGTCTCAGAAATGGATTTTTCTATTTATGGAACTTTCGTTTAGTTGAATCAGCGTTGATACGGCTTACTCTATCGCATTTCTGTTCTCCTGATACGAATATCAGAATTATTCCGTTCTCCATATGGGGCTGTAACGCGACATGGACGAAAAAAATTGAGGCGATGTATTAAAAATTACAATTGTTTCCTCTCTTAGTAATAAGGAATGAACACTTTGAGATACAATAATGATGATACAGTCGAGTCCATTAGAAATGTTTGCGTTGAACAATAACACAGTAAATGAAACACCTCATCTCGAACTGTTCCAATTGCACTTTCTCCCCAGGCATGCCCCGTGTCGCAAAATTGAAACCCCCACATGCCGTCCTGCACCAACAAAAGCGAACTTATAGAGACACGTCTCCCGTGGGGGAAATCAAGGAGCACATCTTTACAGCGAGCAGTAATTTGGTCTCGACTTTGTATCGGACGTTTCGGTTTATACGAACGTTAGAGAGAATTTCATTGGGTACTAAAGCATTCCATGGAGATGCAATAGCTGATAGAGAAATACGAGTCGGGATGCTGAGGCTAGAAGTTGGGGAGAATTTTATTCTTATTTGATAATATAGAAGACGATTCGAAGTTGAAAACGAATACAAGTAAGAATGTTAGTACATGGTATACAGGTTTTTTCACGATGACCGCTAATTAGTCGTTTCTGATGAACTAACGGACTGAAAATTTTTATAAGTAAGTATACATAAGCGGATGTGTTTGACCTACCAATAATATTCAAAACAATTCCATTTCTCCTAGGAATTAGTTGCAACTTTTGATATTTCAAATAGATCACCTTGTATATTATATTACTTCCCCAACAACGCTACTTGATATTTCTTCATACCTGTGACCATCAAATCTCCAAAACTCAAGATTACCATCTCCCATCTTCGAGGGTAGATGAACCAGGATCGTCATTTGCGATTTGTTTTTGTACTTTATGATCATATGAGTGAAAGAATTCCAAAGTCATCGTCCAATTTCCATTGCTACTGGAAGTATTTTGCGTATCTATATATTGATATAAATGTGGAAATGTGTTCAAAATGGGAAAGTCCTCATGATATAGCTAATTAGTTCGCCTATTCACAATACCACTCGATTCATCAACACTCATCACAGAGGATGTCAGTTATAAGAAAATGAACTACAAGCGTTGGCAAATTCTCAATATTGTATTTTCCTGAGAATATTTCTGGATATTCACTATATAGGCGAACCTATTTCTTATGAGAGGAAGTCATGAACCCTACCCATTCTCTCGAGTCACATTGTATAATGTGAAAAATTTCACAAATATGCCCCACTTAGGTCAATACTCAATCAATACTTGTCAATACTGATTTATGTATTCACCTTATTCATCGATAAATGGAATAAAACAAAGCTTGTTTGAATTTTCAGAAAAATACTTATGCTATTCGAATCGAGGATATGTGTTCAAAGAGATATATCATGTAAAAGAAACTGAATACCTACGGGTGGGAACTGCTGGAATGGAAACACTCACGATAGCTCAGAGAAAAAAATGCCCTGACGAAAATGTATTTCTATATTGAAAACGGGCTCTCAATATGTTAATGAGAAAAGGAAATTCACGATAATTCTTGCTGGCTCCTATATTTGAAGATTCTCTTCTCTATTCCTCACGCGAATAATCATTCTAAATTGCTTCCGATAAGCTTTTTATTATTATGAAAGAGATTTTATAAAATCAATCTCTCTCAATGGATTTCCTGCTTGAGTTCTCCAGTCCTGTTTTTCCGTCTCTACATAGATTATCAATCGAAAAAATAAACTAAAACGAAGAGTAGCTTCGATCAAGGAAATGGAATATAAGAATATCACTCGTCTCCCTGAATTGTTGTTTTCCATGAATTTGAGTCGCTTTTATACGGGACTATTCAAGCTTGAATCTATGAAAACGGTGATGATCTCAATTTTGTGTTATTTTGACACATTAAAAATTTCACCACAAAAGTACTCGTGTGCCACCAAAACATAATAATACATACATACATGATAGATATATAAATCAATACTTTGCAAAAAAAGCTAATCCCTATCTGAAAATGAATTTTGAAGTTTTATTGCAACACCCTCTACTACAACTACTAATAATACTACTAATACTACTAATACTACATTCATAGTATATTTTGGTTCAAGATATTTTCCTCAAACTATCTTCTACAGAATGTCATCATCGTCATCTCCTTCACACATTCACATCATCTTTTCTTTATCAATTCTTCACACCCGACGGAATGGTACTTAATTTTTTACGAATATGAAATGTTGTAGAGTACTGCAAACTTTCAAACGAGTGAGAATAAGCATTCCGTGCGAGTTTCACACTATACTTTTTCTACGGCTACCTACGATATTTAATAGTCGAATAATTTCACAACGACAGCGATAACTTGAATATTGAATTCAATTCCAGAAATGTCAGTAGATACTCCTTGAGGTTGTTCTCATAGATTAGAAAAAGTCCTGGCGACGTGTGTTGTGTGATAAATGTGCTCATTTGAGAGTGTACATGTAAGTAACTACCGCAGCTTCCACTTGCAGATCAAATTGTAATCGGTTTCGGTTTCTGTACTAATTGAGCTATGAGTTCAGTCCTCACTGGTTGCCATCACGAAACTAGTGAGGGATGAATATTCTGTTAGGAAGGAAGAATGGGGTTAGGAAGAATCATTTCTTATTATAGTCGTAGAAAATGCTAATCAAATTACTTCGTGTTAACATCTTTTACAAATGTAGGACGGTGTTTCAAAATTAGAATCACATACAACATCATAGAATGATAATGGAACCATCAAACATCAACGTAATAATGCATCCGCGATGAAATAGTCGTCATTACTGCGAATGCAACATAGATTTGTTATTGAGGCGTTTACTTGGTATTCAAATTCATGAACTAATGGAATGTCGACAGCAACGCATTCTGGATACAATAAATGGATATTCTAATAGAGGAAATATAGAGAGAGCTGATAGATTCATGAGATTATGAAAGCATTCATTGGTAGGTTCATCGTTTTCGGTTTTCGTTTCACCAAGATATGGAAGAATAAAAAAAATCGAATAATTTTGACGTGTCGTTTATTTGCGCTTCCATAGAGGCGTAAAGTGATGTTCCTGATTCATCGACATTTGACTTCGAATATCTCAAAATCTGTTACATCATTCCGTCATGTGCCCATTAATTCTTTCAATCATAATTGTGCGGAGACCTTTGCTGTACAACTTATTGGACTTGACTAGAAAAGATCTGCTAGAGTGTTCACATAGCGAATTGGGTGCGGATTCTTTCAGAATTCATAACTGCTCAAACTTCGGGAACATTTTTAATATCAACATTCATAATGAATGGAAAGTAGAATAATATTCCAGCTGAACTTCTCCAACAGTTGAATCATCGTTGAATAATCTTGTGGGTCTGTTGAGCCCTCGAGTATTCAACTAATTAGTGTATATAATCAAGGATTGAGCTGAGAAAATTGGATAAATAAATGACATCTCATATCCTAGCAAAGAAGTCGAACATGATTTTATAACACTTGACACTTTGATAACATATCTGTTGGTTTGATTCAAAAATTGAAAGGATCATACTGTCATCCAACAAAGATACATGTTTTTCAGAACACCTCGACACCATGCACTTCAATTTCATATCGTTGAAGAGCAGAAAGGAACACTTACGAATGATGGCTCTTTGTATCCTTAGGTGTCTTATTCCAATCTAGAAACAACTATCTATTCTGTAGGCTTAACCTTTGAAGGAGGTCATAGCAGGAGTGTTTGAGAGAATATCTGAGTTGAGAGTAGTCTTTGTCTTTCATTGTATACTTCTGTTTTCTGAATACTGAAATCTCTGCGGCGCCTTTCCATAGTGATATTTCGGTATTCTGAAGGAATGCGTACTACATTGTTGTAACAGGTTACTTGAACTATATGGTATAAGGTGGGGAACGGATTATACAAACAGAAAAAAATAATGATCATGTGTTTTGATAAGTGAGCTATCAAATAGCAATCACTTTTATGTCTTGAGACGCGAAGCGCCTAACGATATAATGTGCGAGCTATATAATAGCATTTTCACCCGAGGTATGTATGATATTTTTTCCACTACTAACACTGAAATATCAGCATATTTTATTGATTCCTATTTTCATTTCCACTGAAGGAGAAATGCCATTCAGCATGTTACTACAACATAAACATAGAGTAGAGATGCGTTCGGACACGTATAAGGATTCTGAATCAGAATATCGATACTGATGAATATCGCAAGTATATAATATCAAAAATATAGTGTTTATCGAAATGATTTGAGGTATCCGAACCTCATGAACATCGTAAATGCTGCTGCTACTGTCGAAGATATACGTAATAAATCGTATCAGACTTCGAACATATAGGTATTCTCTCAGTTGATGAACTATATGGTATAAGGTGGGGAACGGATTATACAAACAGAAAAAAATAATGATCATGTGTTTTGATAAGTGAGCTATCAAATAGCAATCACTTTTATGTCTTGAGACGCGAAGCGCCTAACGATATAATGTGCGAGCTATATAATAGCATTTTCACCCGAGGTATGTATGATATTTTTTCCACTACTAACACTGAAATATCAGCATATTTTATTGATTCCTATTTTCATTTCCACTGAAGGAGAAATGCCATTCAGCATGTTACTACAACATAAACATAGAGTAGAGATGCGTTCGGACACGTATAAGGATTCTGAATCAGAATATCGATACTGATGAATATCGCAAGTATATAATATCAAAAATATAGTGTTTATCGAAATGATTTGAGGTATCCGAACCTCATGAACATCGTAAATGCTGCTGCTACTGTCGAAGATATACGTAATAAATCGTATCAGACTTCGAACATATAGGTATTCTCTCAGTTGATGCCCATGTCTAATTAGCACATGACAGTGACAGCTCATCTCCACGTATGATTTGTGACATTTTTAAAATTGATGAATCATCATGAGTCGGAAGATTTTCAATAATGAATGTTTCATTGATAGCATAGGTATCGGTATTTACATGTGTATACTACTTATCATCGACGCTATTGACAGTTCATCATTCACCTAGGTCAAAAGAGTGGTACTTCTCATCAGAGGAATTCCTTGAATGATGGTGATTTTTCAGGTTAGTAGTGGAAAAAACACTAGAGTCAGTAAGATAGTGAGTTAGTGAATTATTTATCCAGCATTTGATGATACTATACAATGATATTCGTTTACGAATTGGATCCTAATGATATCTAGTGTTTTCGAGATGAATAAATAATGCAATGCTCTTTACAGGTTGATAGTTATTTATGCACCAAGTGAGTTATAGGGTTGATAACTTCAGGAGGGTGACTGATCCAGCCAGAGGAATGATGTCACCTATTAGGCGATATCATGTAATAGCGCTCGTGGTGTATTCAAGATTTAATTTCCCACTAGAAACTTGATTATTTTCTTCGATTAATATTTTCACTTTAATCTAACACAGATATCAAAGGGTTATTTTGATTCAGTGAAACCAAGTTATAATTCGATCGAACTGCTTGCATGAATATACTGGTGTATAAAGAAGTTATAATAAGAACAAAGAGGAACAATGTTAGTGTCAGGTGATATCATACAAATGTATAGTATATCAGCAAGAACAATGAGCGGACGTTATGGCTTATAAAACCCTATAGGGCATTATGTTTATACTGTATCCAAGGTATTGAAAACAGATAATATATAGGTAAGAAATAATATTTATTTGTACAAGTGCGTTTTAGGGATGATAATGTCAGGAGGGTGATGAATGTTATCATCTAATAACGCTCCAGGTGCATACGAAATTTCATTTTTCACTGGAAACCTATCTATTTTTGAGTGAGCTGAAGTATGATGTGACTTTTGTGCATGAGATTCGACTTCATTGAGTTGTTTGACAGTTGTCGATATTCCGACTTTAATCTATCAAAACATATACGTTTTTTTTATTTTTGATATGAATATGGGTATATGAGAAAGTTGAGCGCGAAAGAAACGATATTATTGTCATGTAATGACAGTATGAGTGTTTTCATAGTAACAGTTTCAGAGGTATGACGATCGAATAATGTGTAAGTGAAAAATTAAAAGAGTTAACGACGTTCAGGTACGTCTGGCAGGAGTGTGCGCAACTTTGCCAAAAATCTAATTCATTCCGTTAAATATTTAGGAACTTCCATCATGGAGAATGTATTGAAAGAACTCCATGTTTTGATGGGCTGTTAATTTTCACGATTGTATTTCTGTCTATCCATCATATACTGAAACATGCAGTATATTAATTAACGATTGGATGTGCGAAATATATATCATGTTCAGCTTCTATTATTCTCAGCTATTAGGTAGGTACTCGTCCTAGAAAGTAAAAGTGTTTCTACTACCACCTGAGCAGTGGAAGAAACTATAAAAATACTTTGGATGATGTTAATCTTTCATTAAAAATTTCAAGGAAGTGAATGACACAAGAGTTGTACAAGAGAATCTTTACGAAAAATTATGTTCATTGCTGTTATATTGAAGGCAACAATGTTGTACTCTCTGAGGAGATGAAGAGCAACAGCAGACGAAGAGAGTATTCATGTGTTTTTTCTTCTCTCTCTGTTGACCAACAATAGTTGAACAATTTCGTTGAGGAAATCCAACTGAAAAGTCCTTCATCATGATATACAGGGTGCCCGTTTTTCGAGCTCCGTCATGGGGGTCTCAGTCATCATAAGAGATACTAGGTCGGCCAAATCAGGGCAAAGAAGGAAATTTGATCTGTCATATCAAAGTTCTTGGATTATTGGAAATTTGTGAGTGAAAATCAAAACTAGACGCTTTCAAGTAGTAGCGTTCTTGAGGCCAGAATTACTTCACTCAATTTCAGTTTTTCTCATGGACGCCATATTGGAATTTTGCATTCTCGAAAAATATATTTTTCATGATTAGAACGGTGTTATTGGCCGAGTGGAATTGTGTTTAGAGGTGGAAGTGCATATTCGTGAATATTTTATGACTCGTTTATTGACTATGTTTTGTTTTGTTTTGCGAAGAATATCTAGCTTTCGTCGTTATCAAGTCAAAACCCTTTCAAGTAGGTAGGCTCGAGCTACTAGTTGCTAAACTCACTCTTAGCCCAAAACATTTCTTCCCACTTTCAATCAGCATGAAAGATTCAATCACATATCGTTCGATACATCGTTGTAATGTTGGATGTTGTATCCTTATCAATAGGAAAGCCTCAGAAAATACGATGATCGATCAAGATTATTTGTGAAATAGGTCTGAAGAACATCCGGCGTAAAAACGTCTGGATCTCTTGGCTTTCGATTGAAAAAATAGTCAGAAATTGAAAATGTCACATGAAATTCCTTTTCAGATAATTTTCCAGCATTCGATGCCCACCACACACATGACCAACTTTGTCCTGAATTAACCAACCTCGCATTTCTTAAAATAAGATCCCATTGGAGCTGGAAAAACTGGCACCCTGTATAGCAATGAAAATGTCCAATATCAGGAGTATAACTGTCGTTTTCAGCATCTGGCATTTGTATATGTTGTTTCTTACTGTTACCTGCATTGCCATAAGTATACCTACTATCACAACTAACATCTACTTATATACCTGTAACGAACTAACTCCTTATCTGGCTCGCAAATTCCTTCACCGCATGGAATGTAAGTTATGGCACTCTAAAGAATTCTGGCATCTTATTAAAAATCCTATTTGGACTCGTTCATAAATCAGATGTTTTATTCTGGCAAATAAATTATCTGAGAAGATTCAGAGGATGTCAAATAGGCAAGTGGTTGATTCAGTGCCCTCTTTAGAACGCATCTTAACGGAGTTCAAAATGATGAAAAATGTTTATGTTGTTTCATTGGTCCGAGCACATGAATAATAGCGCAACTAACTGAATTTATGTTTTGTTCCTAATGACTATGAGGTAATTCGAGAATATTTTATGATTAAACGTCGCTATCTTTCTAGAAAATTTCATTGCAGTGCAAAATAACATTCCAAATACCCAACCATTGTTGTATAAAAGCTCACCTGAATGATAGCAGGAATCATTGTCAACTTTCCACGTTCTCTTGGAAATCCTCCTGGTTGATGATATGGATGATATTTTTGAGTAATTGATTTTTCAGGGCATACGTCTTCTGGAAGTGGTGGAGTAGAGTATTGCTGGAAAGATGACCAATAAAATCTTCGACCATATTTGTTTTATGGCCGAAGAATAAAATATAATGTACATTGTGTTAACTTTGAAAGTTGTCAGTATGTATGGAATTTCCAAATCCGATTTGAGGCGAGATCGGGGAAACCCAAAAATCATCAGTGAATTTCGATACTCAACTCCAACTCCAACTCCCCATCAACCCAACTTCAAAAGTTTGAGGAAACCCCTCTAATGGCACACCACATGAAAAGCATTTTGAAAACTGGAAGCAATAAGAAGTAATTCTGAGATATTTCCAATGATGAATCAATCATGCATTCAGGATTGTCAATTGAACATTTAAGTTCGCTCGTTTTCTACTATTTTGATTTTTCCGACCTCTCCTCAAGAGACATTTTTTTTTCATTTTCACAGTGCATAAGGTGATTCACCTAAGGATATGAAGAAATAGTGAGTATAATGTTGTGAAAGTATGGCATTGGATGTACGTAAAAATTCCACAGTAATCCGAGAACATTTGTGAAATATCTTCAAGGTGTGAACTGCAAACTTATCATATCATCTTACTGAGGATACATTATTCATCATCAAAGACAATGAGAATACACTTGACGCAGTTGAGTGAAGTTGGTTACCGAAGATGATAGCTGAAATATACGAAGATTGCCGGACTTGTAATAATTCATAAACGCACACATTTATTCTCATGAAATCGACATAGGTAGTGTCTATAAGACCATCCGACGGGTCTTGGCTCTGGTTCTCTTGTTCGTGACTACTTGGTAGCTGTCGACAATGTGCGGAACTTTGAATAAATTTCGAATTCGAGTAGGCGTATCTCGTGAAATTTCAATTAATGACAATGGACAGTGGGTGAAACTTGAAGAATCCTTCATGGTCGTAGAAGAATTAGTGTATATATCTCGTTGAAAAGTGTATTTCTTACACTCGTTACATTCATGTTCCTTACTAGTTGAGTACTATACTATTCCACTTGTTTGTTATTATGATGTAATACTTCGGATACGGTTACTGTAAACATACTCCAAAGACCATGGGCGTTATGAGCTCTAACGCTCACTCATTGAGCCCGCTGATATTATATGCCTTTCGTTGTCTGAGGATATTTTCTGTCTGGTATGAAATCAGATATGAAGAATTATCGACCCATATCTATACTCAGCACTACCTACCCCTAAAGTATTCGAGAATATTATAACTGAATTTCTCACTTTCGACTGTTCCAGCATTATATCCACACAACAATTTGGCTTTCGCTCTGGTAGGTCCACTGAATTGGGTCTGATTACATATGTCGATTTTATGTCCGAGGCCCTAGAGAAGGGTCAGCAGATTGACTCTATTTATACTGATTTCTCTGAGGCTTTCGACAGAGTGAATCATGAAGTCCTAATTCATGAACTTAACCTGTATGGTTTGGATGGCTTAGCACTCCAGTGGTTAGGCAGCTATTCATCCAACTGGTCACAAATAGTCAGAGTAAATCATTACTACTCCTACGCATTCCGAGTAACATCTGAAGTTCCTCAAGGGTCACACCTGGGCCCTCTCTTGTTCAATTTATTCATTGATGACATCACTTCCTGTTTTCCAAATAGCATTATATTTGCATATTATTTGCGGATGATCTGAAATGCTTCAGAATTATAAATGATCCCGAGGATGCTTTCCTGGATAACCTTTTGAATATTAATTTCTTGGTACCTTCTCGGTCAACTAGACAAACTCAAACATTCCAGATACCTTTCCACAGGTCCAACTATACTTTCAATAACTTCATCTCACGAACACTCAGATTAGCAAATTCTCTCAAGGAGCTTCCATTATTTGGTACATCATTGAATAGTTTCAAGGCTCATCTTAAAAAAATCAACTTCTAAACACAAATAGTTATTTTGAAAAATGTAAAGCTCTCATAGTTATTTTGAACAATGTAAAGCACTCATATTATGACATATTACCACTGTACTTTATATTCTATCTGCTTATACAATGTAATAATTTTTCCTAAATGGGTTCGTCCGTATAAATAAATGAATAAATAAATAAATAAAATAATGTTTCTCACATACTTTCGTTCAACCTATTCATACACCTAAATTCATACAACCTCAATCGAGATTTGTATTGCGGTTTTGCTGATCCAAAAAACGAATGTTTTCACAAATGCATTAGATTGAAGTGAAAATATCGACAACACTCCAATCATGACCTGACCCCCATGGCTTTATCAGTCCTAAAAGGTACATACTTGCATCAATAACTATTCTTATAGTGACATTGATGAACATGTCAAAATCATAATATTGGATTTCATGACATCGAGGATCAGTTCGATCATGGAGCTTGATGCGCCTCATTGAAATCCAATAACTCGTGCAAACCCAACGTGTTTGTGGAACGTAAAACACACTTTACATCAAACAGGATTGGTGAACGAGGGCTTACCTAGGAAATTATTAATAAACATCCGCCTCGACGAGCACAAACCCCATTAAAAACCAAATCGAAATAAATAGCTCATTTTGCATAAGTGAGCGTTCGAAAAGGTTGCGCTGGAACATCATACATAAGAAGAATTTTGCATAAAGGAACATGTGGAAAATTAATTTGAAAAATTCAAACGAAGTTTGGAGGCAAACGAGTTGTTTCCGTATATGCCTAGAGCGCTAGTAGTTTCATGTGGAGCAGCGAATGAACACAAAAAAATCCAAATTATAAATCTGAAAAAATCATGTTATGAATTGAACTCTTATGCATTTCACTATAGAACTCGAACTTAGAAAACACGTATAATGTTTCATCTACGTTGGCAGCTCAGTGAACTTAGGTAGGATATTCACATTCACAATAAAACGCTGACAAATATTCTGAATAAATATCGACAAGGCAATAGGCCAAGGGACAGTTTCGATCTTAGCAGAGCCAACAGTCAACATGGATCACCCCCTATGTCTCTTAGGGTTCATTTTGTGAGTAAATTATATTGTGTCGCATGTCCTTCTGTAGGTACATGTATAATCGATATTATGTTTAACCATTTTTACCTCATTATTCTCCAACTATAGTTGAAACAAGTAACTAATTTTATTTCTCCCAAGCGAGTTCATCCCCCAAATCACCGATCCATAGACGTGAGACGTGACAGTATAGCACAGAGACAGAAGGAAAAAAGTGTAAGAAACCAGTGTACTGATAGTTTCATTTTCTGTAATCATGTAATGGATCGTTCTGGAAAGGACAAGGAGGCTGAGTTCTTGTTTTCTGAGTGAAACGAATTTTTTTAGCCTCCTTATGATGATTGTTATGAATCAAGAAAAAACATGCTGAGAAAAGTGAGGGTGGATAGTACACAATTCGATATCCTTACTTACTTACTTACTTACTTACAAAAGTGAAGAAGCTATTGAAGATTTGATGAAAATTGTCCTTTTTTGTTCACGAGTGTATGTGTTAAGAAATGACTTTTGATAATTCCTGTTGACTTGAGTAGGTACTTCTTCAGATTCTGTTTTTATTTGCTTGCCAAGTTTCTTGATATATACTGTCTGTGAGTTTTTCTCAATATACGTAAGTCATTTCATGTTTTGTCGAATGATCTTCTTGGCTTCATTGTCGGTTCTATTTTTCCGTGTATTATCAAACTGGATTTTCACAATTCACGTTTATAGAAAGCAACTGAGGAAGCTGTTGTGGTTGGTAGATATTGTTGTGAATTGAAAGTATAGGTACTTCTAGTAGATATTTTTCTCATATCTCCTTGTTTATCTCCTTCTCATTATAAGCTGCCTCATCTTCTTGCTGATGTTCATATAACTTTTGTTTGTTTGTTTGTTAGTTTCCTTCATCAACATCTCTGATTCATCTCATTTCTGACAGGTGTCTCTGCGTGAACTTCTTATTCAGATGTTCAACCATTTTGAAAACAACGTCACGAAACACAATATCCCTAAAAAACTACTTCGCAAATACTGAAAATCTAACAGATAATATTATCATACTTCTTTCGTAATGGATCGTAGTGGAAAGTTGCCAGCTTCATATCGGTATTCTGACAACAGCTGATGGTATATCGGGATCGACTATTGGTATAGACACGGACCATGAAATTGAATAGAGAGCAACGAGCAACAGGAGGCTCAGTCCGACAGACTTTGAGTGACTATATCCACAATGTTGGCATTTCAACGTGAGGAGAATATAGAGAAGCATCCGGAGTAGCTATCATATCTATCGATATGGCGTTATCGATAACAACCACATGTTCTGTCATTTCTTGAAATAGAATCATTTCCAGGCGATTTTTTCAATTCAAAGATACCTCTGAAAAATGTATTAAAGTCATGAACATGGCAAGTGGAATATAAATGTGAACCCCTTTTATCATTTTTGATTTCCATTGAATAAAAAGGAGAGAAAAATTGGTTTTGCAATATTTTTTCATATACGTTTCATCAATCTCGATAGGGTTGCCAGATCGCTTCAAATATAAAGGGTACAGACAAAAAAATTAATAGAACAACCTGTAAAATCTGTTCGATTTTGATTCCTGGAGCCTTTCTGATTGAAAATATGTAAAAATACCGTTTGATTGGTTCCAGCTGTTTTCTCAATTTTTTTTCACGCTGTATATTCGAAGATATATGACAACACTGTCGAGATATCAAACATGCAACGAAATTCGTGGAGAATCGATTGTTTCTCCTATGGGAAACAAAGATAAAGAAGGAGGGTTATTGAAAGTAAATATGTACAGTCTAAAACTTTGAAGATTTTGCTATATACCTTAGTCGTCTTTGGAGATGAGACTTGCGGTTCTCACATTTCTGTCCTATTTTTCATGTACCAAACGATAGCTCACTTGAGAGATAGTTTTCAGTCGTGAATTTACCAACTCGCGAGTAGTCTATTCTTGCTCCCCCGTAATAACATCTCTCTCTCATTGGTGGGACGAGAATGAGCGTTTCCAGTGATAGTGATATCGAGAAAAAAAGCGTATCTGAAAATTGATGATGATTGATTGATGTGAATTATCTTGTTTTATTTTCTATAAATCTTCTATATAACGATGAATAAGTGGCCAGTAGTTTCCTATCGTTGCGCATTTATTGTACACTGCTTCAGTAGCTTTCCGACCAATGCAAAGAGTATAGAGAATGGTGAAACAACTCTTCTATTGTTTCTTTCCAGAACATAGACCTGCCAACAACCTTACTCAGGCCGCACAACTCGGGTATAGATGGCGATACGATCGTCGATCCTGTAGAACCATTTTTTTCAATGTATTGCTGACGTTTCCATTTTTGCCTTCATGTTGAATTTAAAATTTTTCAGTTCCCACAATCGCTTTCGCTCAGCTGAGATTGGCATAGCTGAGGCAATCTCGTGATGATTTCGTGCAACTCTAGGAAGGTATTCGAATTGAATATTTTGAGAAGGTGAAATTATGCAACATTTCTGGGGTCTGAGAATATTGGGTTGGAACACCAGCCTCACCATCAAGCAAAATTTATAAAATGAGGACAGTTGCTATAGATCTACTACTTGAGGTCCAGTTGTCAAATGATCAAACTACACTCGACATTCTAGAAACCGATCAAAAGATGCTTATTTGTGTATGAAGGCCATGAGGTTGCTATCATTTTCTGCAGAATCAGAAAGTTGCGGCTAAGGCGCAGTGGGAGATATTGTGTATTTCATCGAAAATGGCGAATGATGGTAACGGATACACGTCGAAAAATGTACCAACCAGCCGTATAAAATCCATAGATTGATAGATAGATTTTGTGAAGCATATGGAACTTTTTCTTGAAGATATATTCCAATTTGATTCTCCATTTCTCACAGGAACAGGAATATCCAGACATTCAACTGAATAAGTTATTACATGGGTGTTGGGACAAAGACAAATTGAGGTTGTTGTGCTGAATTTGATGAATAATAAATCAAGTTCTGCGGTTGAAGAATCGTAGCATTTGTGTTCGCTCATAAAATCAATACTATACACTCGATTTTAACCATAATGTATTTCCTGTTGCTTATAGACTCATATGAATTAGTCTGGATCATTCAGAGCAGAGCTTCTGGATGATGAATGAATGACAATGCGAATAATTTAGTATCTTCAAAAGCTCCCTT
Organism: Gastrophysa polygoni; assembly: GCA_963576655.1. NCBI lineage: Eukaryota > Metazoa > Arthropoda > Insecta > Coleoptera > Chrysomelidae > Gastrophysa > Gastrophysa polygoni. The sequence continues at coordinate 17,702,489 of OY755087.1, forward strand.
TGATATCGTTCATTCAAATTCACGGATTTCATTTTGTTTGCTGAAAATGATAATTCCTCTCTGAACTGAAAGCTCTTCGTGAGGAAGAATACGGCCATTTTTGAAGTCGAGTGAAATGTCTAGGTGTGTGGACGATTCGATATAATCGAAGAAAGGAATTTGTTTTTCGTAATACAATTTATGCACAAATTACAAATTCCTTCCTTCGATTATTCTTGAATTCTTCCAAAACACGGCTCAAGTGGTGGATATGAAATATGCGAGCGTAGTAAGTGAAGGCCTGAAATGGGATTTTCTAGCTGAATCAAATTGGCAAATTGGTGAATCAGTTCTGATGGGAAGAAACATTTCCGATTTCATTTCACAACTCTTTTGTTCATTCGTTTTTGTTTCACTCGTTTCGATGATATTTTTCTGAAAGTTTCTGGTTCTTCCATTGAAGGACTGTTTTGAAATCTAGCTACACCTGATGTACCTCAAGAATCCCAAAATATCAGATTGAATTGATTGAATAGTCAGATTTTCAGAAAGTTCATTGTATATTTCTATATGATAGTGGCTGCAACCTAAGTTTCTCTCTCCATTTTTTGAGATATTCCAATAATTTTCCATTTGATATTTGCATATAACTCCTGAATATCCAGTGCTTTCCACTCGAAGTTTGAATACATTCATCCATAATCCGTATGCGTTTTAAGCAAATAATGAAAGTAATCATTTGTACTTCAGATATCTCTCCATTTTGATGCTTTGATTCGCATCTTGTCGCTTTTATATATGAAGTAGGCAACCGAGAGATCACGTAAAGTAAAGTAGAGTACATTAGTCAGCATGCTGAAACATAAAAAGGGGTCGATACTCAGTGGCTTATCTTTGTGGTTTCACTTCGGAAAAATGCCTGAATTTACTCGGATCGGTCCGAAATTTCGCAGGAACTTCCTATGATGCCATTTTTTCTTTGCATTCTTAGGTGAATCACCCTTATATCGATGTCCCTGAGATGTGGTTTGTCCATATTACTTTGATGTTTTCAATGACAGTTATTGGGTATATCTATAAATGGAAATGAATTTTTGTATACATACAACTCAACTGTCCGTAGACGGTTCAAACAGAATTTGCTGATACCTTCGAATTGGGAATTCTTTTATTTCTCTACTGACAGCTAGGTACATTGTGATTCATCACCTATGATTTTGTGACTGTTCGTTATAGCAAGAACATGGAATTCATTTCCAAATCTATTGAAATCTATTGGAATCTATGTTCAGATCTGCTCATTTCTGTTCAGGAGGAAAGTTGAGCTCCAATTATAACCTCTCTCCTCGGAAATGTTTGGGCAGAATGAGCAAAATAGATAGGATCATGAGAGCAATTCAGTTCCTTGAACTCCCCCCGTCAGTTCTACGTTTTCTTGGTGATTAGACCATAGCTCGCAAACGTGTGACCTTGCAGATGATTGTAGTTTATCCTGTAATATTCCGAAAAACTCTATTTGGAATTTATTAAATTCAATGGTACATTCATACGGACTTTGGCGGCCACTTTTATACTTGGTGATACCATTCATGTGCTGTTATGAAATCGTTGGAATTGGAAGAGCATTGTGTCAATTCCATTGTGGAATTATTGGGAATTGGTGCATGAAACCAGCACTGGTCAAATGGCCTCTAGCTCTCGATGATAGGCCAAGGCAAACATGACGTAGTTCCTACACTTTCTTTGTCGTATTCAAACGAAATCCTTTCGTTGGTAATTCGTTATTTGAAAAGATACTTTGGATAAAAAATCAAAAAAAATGTGACTTGATTCATAGTAATGGAGCTTATGTTATTTCATTTGAACATCTATAATCTCGCCTATTGTGGGCACGATCGCATCTTCACTCCATCCTCTTCTCGTTCCAGAGGCCGAAAACGTTTGCGACGATCACGCCTTTCGACGATCCGGTCGACTTCCATCGCCTCCAGCTTCCGGAAGAGTCGAAGGGAGACGTCGTTGCATCCCTTTGAGGTCGCTCCGTCATTGTGGAGTGGTGGTGGCGCGACGTCTCGGAGGCCATTCAGGGCCCGCCTTTCGCTCTCATGAAATCCGACGAGGAGATGCAGTCGACCAGAGAGAAACACCAGGCCGGGGCCGTTAACGCCAACAACCACAGCCACCATCCGAGTGAGTATCAGCCATAGCGATTAGATTGTCTTGGTGCCCTTCTCTGAAAGGAAAGTGTAAAGAGACCACCAAGTTTCATTTCCGAGTTATAACTCGCAATGAAATCGTGTGCTGTAATTGAGCATTGGTGCAATGACTTCTTCATGAAAGCTCAACATATTAATCATCATCATTAGTCATTCATTGACTCTCATCAATGGAAATGCTTTTTCTACCAATACCCAAGTCTAGTTTGAATGAATTTACTCAAATATATTATTATTGTTGTTGTTACTGATCTACTCGGTTGCCGGAGCAAACTTCAGTAGTCCTTGAAGAGATTGTGCGATTTGAGGGAACAGGGATCAACAGTTTATACGAGTGGACTACAAAATATTATGGCATTATGGACAGGTTCTACTGGAACAACGTCATGATATATGTTATATCACTTGAATCACTTTGGACTTTTTAAAAAATGATTTTATTTGATTGAATACAATATTGAAAATGTGAATAATAAATTGTTACAAAAGTATGACTTGACTTGAGACTGGTTTGAGAAGAACTGCCGGTGGTCGTTCTGGTCTCTCGAAGGAAGGCTCTCGAGGTGCTGAATCGTCAAACACGTGTAGATGGTGTCAGCATTCTCGTGTGGCTCTGATACTCTGGTTGCTGGATAACCTTGAGATCAGCGGTAATGTGATATCCCTGAGATGATGACATATGCAGGAATGTTGATATAACAGCTCCCATCCTTTTGAAAAAGTTGTTGCTTTGTGTCGACAACTTTTGGGAATTGGATCCTCAGGCGTTGAGGTTGATGGATCCCAAATCTTCTTCTTCATTTGTCTGGGTCCTCAGGTTCGGGCGTATTTTTGGGAAAACGGCCCTGATACTTCTCATGGTTCTGCTTCCTCTAGGTAGGGGTGATGGTGAATCAGATGGACTAACAATAGTTCTCGATCTCCAATACTTGAAAAATATGTACAAAATTATTAGTGTCACAATTAGGGTAATCGTGAAATAGGTGAGCCAGGATATGTTCTTCTTCACAAATGGTTGGTGGATTAAATCGTCTAACGTCTTGGAGTAGGAATCAAGCTTATTTTTGGCGATGTCCAATTCATCGACATTCGAATCGCTTAATTCCAAAGGTTTCAGTTTCGGAAGATCTAGTCGTCTCGGGAGGTCGCTGCAACATTCGTACGGGATTTCGATTGGATGTGTTCCGTACGAAACAATAGATGTCTTCGTTGAGGTGGCTTGGATTTTGGTAATTCCGATGAAGGCACTACATTCGTTATGGAGGCTGATCACAGAGTTTCCATAGATGATTCGGGTTTCGATTTCTTTCGATGGGCAATTGATCGAGATTCGTACTGGTTCTGATAGAATCACTAACCAATAGTTTTCGGCTAGTTCTTGGACCTTATATCCTTTACTAAGGATGAGGGCATTTTGGCAGTTGTCTGGTACTGATTGGAACGTTTTCATCAATTGGGCTTCACACATGGCGTTATTGTCTATGGGGTATGCAAATACGTTGCTACACATCTTTATTTCTGGTAGTAGAGTTCTGCATTTCTTCAAGTCGTTGATTGGAATGAACATCAAAGAATCATCATCTTTCGCGATAAATTTTTGAGAGATTGAAAGAATATGATGTAAGCCAGTTCTGTTATCAAAAATTGGTATTGGGTAAAGTCTATAAAGGTGATATGTTTTAGGTTCGATCAAAGGGATTTTTAGAACGAAAACAATTTTAGAATCAATTTGGAATGCTTGAAGTTGGATAATGTCGAGGTATAGGGCAACTTTATCTAAGTTTGCTGGTAAAGGTAAGTTATTTCTGTGCAGATTTTGGGAAATTTCCTGTAGAGCACCGACTAGGTGATCGGGAGTGATAATTGAGGGATGAATAGTGTTTAATCTAGCAAATGTAATTGAATTTATGATTTCATCGAGATTTTCCTCAAGATACACAAAACTCTCCATAAGTTTTTCACATAAGTCATAAAATTTGACTTTAGCTTCAATGGCTCTAATATCGTAACTCATATCATTTATAGTTTTTTCGATTTGTTTGATGTCTGTATTGAATATTTCTTCGTCTATTTGAAGTTTTCGAATGGTTGTATTTACACTTTTTATTACTGATGATGTGACTGATATTTGATTCTTGAGAAGGTTTTCCAGTTGATGTTCATCGTCATGTAAATTATTGATACAATTTGAGTAATATTCGCCGTCTGAAGCGTCGAGATTGCCAGTGATTGATTTGAAAATACTACCTATTCCATTAATGAGTCCACGTTTGTATCTCTTTGTATCTAAGGTTATTTCAGATAATTTCGTTTTTATTGACTTTGAAATTTGAGTAAGTAAGCTGATACGGTTCTTGACTTCTACTTGAAAAATATTTAGTTCGCGTAAAGGTTTCAATTGTGCTGTAGCTAAAATGGTATCTAATATTCTAGTGTTATGTTCGTAGGCTGTTTGAAGTAAAGAGATGTCTTTATGAACGAGTAGAGTCCAGTGGTCGTTTGTAAGTACGATGTCGTCGTCTTGATGGTAGTATACCCCTAGAGTGTTATTGATTGGTTTGATTTTGAATTGACAGATTGCTGATCCGAACAGCAGGGTGAACCTGAAAACAAATCAGTTTTCAGAATACGGTATCATGCGATCAAAATTTACTTTTGTTCGTTGATTCGTTTGTGGATTGAGTATAATATTGCTGAATTTTGAAATATTTCTTCGATTTTGAATGGTCCATTGAATTTGTTCTGAAGTTTATTTTTAATTTGGGATTCCTTGATGTAAACTTCTTGTCCTATTTCGTATTCTGTTTGTCCTGATACTGTTTTGTCAAAACGTTCCTTCGCTTTTGCTTTCTTTTGATCTGTTTTCGCTCTTGCTACTTTATAGTAATAAGAAATTCGGTTGTTCAAGTCTCTTACGTATTTTGAAATCAGATCTTTTTGATTATAAAGTGTTTCTGGTGATCTACTTGCTGTATGTCCGAAAACTAACTCATGTGGACTGAAACCGTGGGTTTTATTTGTGGAATTGTTGTAACATATGATTGCGTAGGGGAGAATATTGAAAGGATGTTCATTAGGGTTTTCTGACATATTCACACGGATCATTTCTAGAAGTGTGGCGTGAAATCGTTCGACTGAACCGTTTTGGATTGTGGATGATTTACGCTAGAGAAAGAAATTTTGATATCATACAATGTGCATAAGTCTTTAAGCAATGTATTGTCGAATTCTCGTCCGTAATCGCAATGGATTCGTAAAGGGGTTCCGAAATGTTGAAAATATGAATATATATAGACGGATCGAGCTGTTTTATCTGGAAGTGCGTAAGCTTGTGTAAATTTCGTAAGTTCGTCTCGTATAGTCAATGCATAGTTTCTGTTTGGAACTTCGACGATGTCTATGTTGATTCGTTCGAAAGCAGTACGGGGAGTTTCCGTTATGACTAATGGGTTGCTGAGATTTTTCCTACAAATTTTGGTCTTATGACATATTTCGCAATTTTTAATTAATTTTTCAACATCTTTGGTTATACCGTCCCAGTTATATTTTTGCCGTATGCGTCTCAGTGTTTCGTTTATTCCGCGATGTAAATTATTTTTCCCTTTGTGATATTGGTCTAAAATTATAGGTATTTGATCTTGATCTGGAGTTCTTACTATGTTTTGACATACTTTAATTTTTATACCCTTTACGGCGAATATGAAACAAAGCATTTCAAGTAGTGGCAATTCGGGATTATCTTCGATGCAATAATAATTGAGTGGGTCCATCTCATTCTGATTTTTATATAAAGTCAAAAAGAGGTGTTCAATTACTGTTTCTGGGTCATTGGTTAGAGGGATCAAATAATATTTACGATTTTTCACTGATTTACTGGAAAGAATATTGATTTCGAGATTTTTGAAATCAAAGTGTTCTTCGTAAAGGTCTTCAATTATGTCATAGTGAAATTGCGATAGTTTGTTTTGTTGCATTGGAATGAGAATGTGTCTGTTCGATTTGTCTAGAATTTGGCATTGATTGAATTGAACTTTAGAGTAGTCTATCAGAGATTTGGTTCTATACAAGTCTGAGAATGTGTTAAATTCTTCTTGAATTTTCTCTATTGATATTTCGTCTGATTCGTTTTTTGGTTGGGTAGTTTCGGTATCGTTATGGGGTGATTTGGATGTTTGTGGAATGTCATGTTTGAGATGATTTTCGATCGGATTCTCGATGATTTCTATATCGGAATCATCTTCATTCGTTGGGAGGACTAGAGTTCTCGAATGAAAAGCAACACATTCACTTTAATGCGAGATAGAGCATCTGCATTTTTATTGATCTTTCCGGGTTTGTATATGACTTCGTAGTCATATTCCTCAAGTTTGAGTCGCCATCGAGCTAAGCGACTACCAGGGTCTTTGATCGAGAATAGCCAAGTGAGGGGACGATGATCGGTTATTAATTTGAATTTTCGACCGAAGAGATATGGTCGGAAGTGTTTGACTGCCCATACTATTGCAAGCAATTCGCGTTCTATCGTAGAATACTTAGATTCTGCTGAACATAATGTGCGAGAAGAGTATGCGATGGGAAGGTCTTTGCCGATGGGACCTTGAGAAAGCACAGCGCCAATAGCGAATGCACTGGCATCCGTGGTGAGAAGAAAAGTGTCTTCGAAGTTTGGGTAAATGAGAATGGGTGTAGAAATGAGGGTTTGTTTCAAATTTTCGAATGCATTTTTGCAATCGGAATCAAAGTTGAAAGGAGTATCTTTCTGAAGCAGTTTAGTGAGGGGTTTGGAGATTTTGGCAAAGTTGGAGATGAATCGGCGGTAATATCCGGCGAGGCCTAAGAATGATTTGATTTCTTTTTGATTCTTAGGTTCTGGGAAATTGACGATACAATCGACTTTTGATGGGTTTGGTTTGACTCCGTCACTGGTGATTAGGTGACCAAGATACGCTACTTCCTTTCTAAGGAATTCGCATTTATCTGGTTGAATCTTTGAGTTTGCATTTCGGAGGCGTTTGAATACATCAGTTAGTCGGGAAATATGATCATGTATCGTAGGGGAGTAAACGATGATGTCGTCCATGTAGACGAGACATCTTTCGTTCTGAATGCCCAGGAGAATATTGTCCATCACCCTCTGAAAGGTAGAAGGAGCATTCTTGAGTCCAAAAGGCATTCGGACAAACTCATAGTGTCCATTTTCGACTGTGAAGGCAGTTTTGGAAATATCTTTTGGTTCGATTTCGATTTGATGAAATCCGGACGCTAAATCAAGGGTCGTAAAGTATTGGCATTTGCCAAGTTGATCAAGGAGGTCTGAAATCATGGGAAGGGGATATTTGTCATCTACAGTGAGTTCATTCAGCTTTCTGTAGTCCACAACAACACGCCACTTCTGTTTCCCAGAGGCGTCGAGTTTTTTCGGTACCACCCAAACAGGGGATGACCAAGGTGGAATTGAAGGACGTATGATGCCTTGCTCAAGCATTTTCGACATTTGGTTCTTCACTTCATCTTTGTGGATTTGTGGATATCTATAGGATCGAGTAAATACGGGTTTTGAATCTTTAGTATCAATAGAGTGCTTAACTTCATTGGTGAATGTCAAGTTGTCGCCTTCCAAATAAAATATGTCTGAAAAATCTAAACAGAGGTTCGTGATAAGTTCAGATTCTTCGTCATTCAAGTGTTCTAATCTCAATTGATTTTGAATGACGGTTGTCCTGTCAGTGTGTGTATTTGTTCGTGTATCAGAAGTGTTAAAATTATTAAGACTGAAATTCTGAATCGGTTCTAACTGAAGATTATCGAAATTGATTGAAATTTCCATCGGGTTTGCATTTATTACTGACGTGAAGAATCCACCTTTTTCATTGATTTTGACTAGAGCATTAGGAAGTCTAACTTTTAGTTTTTCTTGAGCTAGCAGTATAGCATCAGTGTTACATAGGTTACAATTTAGTTTGACAATTTGTTCGGTTCGAGGTTCGAGTGTGATTTTGTTATCAAATTCGCAATTTTGTGGAATTTTGTTTTCGGATTCAGAATCACTAACTTTAAATAGAGGGACTGTTTTGAAATTGGTAATGAGTTGATTATTTTTCAAATCGACTATACATTTGTAGTGTTCTAGAAAGTCAGATCCTAAGAGTCCGTCAAAGTCTATGTCTATATTATGAACATAAACTTTGTGCGGGTCATTGTTAGTGAAAGGAATTAATACAGATTCGTTAATCATTATTTTTTGGTCAGTTATACCTTGAACTACAACGTTTTCAGAAAATCGTCTAGAATAATTCTCACAAGTTTTAGGCTTGAAAATCGATAGTCCAGCGCCTGTATCTATTAGAATTTTAAATTTGTTGGTAGCATCCTTAATGTAATATAAGTTCTTAGAGTTTACTGTGAATGATGGATTTATAGAAATTTGAGTTCCGGAAAATTGAGATTTGGGTTGAAATCGTTCAAATTCATTGTCTGTATTTGTGCTTGAATTTGGTCTATGGGATCTGAGGATTGTTTGATAGGAGGGGCACTCGATGTAGGGCTCAACTGAAAATCCTGATCATATTGATTTTGATCATCATATTGTGATGGAAAATATTCGTTCTGATCGGGTTGATCTGAATATTGGTTTTGATACAAATCAGAGTTATAGTTTTGGTAGTCTTGATGGTTAGCAGTATAACCATCTGCTCGAAAATTCTCAGAATCTTGATAATTAGCGGTATAATTATCATATTCGTAACTATTGGGATCATAATTGACACAATGGGTTCTTTGTGGGTTGAATCGTTGAAAATTCGGATTAGACTGACTCGTTGATGGCCTTTGTTGATTGAAATTTGGATTTGGTTTGATAATCGATGGTCTTGATTGGATATTATTCTGATTTTGAAATTGCGGTGGTCTCTGAGGAATACTTGGTCTAAAATTTTGTGGAAAATTGGATTGATAGTTTGGTCGGAAATTGGGTTGAGAAATAGGGTTGAAATTAGGTCTAGGTCCGAGATTTTGATTGGGATTTTGTTGCTGACGTTGTCTACATTCGTTTACTGTATGGCCTTGGCGTTTACAGCAATTACACAATTTTTGTGGAGGTATCATTTTTCGATTTTGATTTGAGATTGAATTTTGACCAATTTTCGAATTTGGAAATTTTTGTGATTGGAAATAACTTAATTGTAGTTCACGTTTAACTCTCAGAGTTGCTGTGAATAAATCTGGAGGATTTCCAGCACGAACAATGCGTCCTATGTCTGGATCGATTCCTGTTAATAAAGTATTTAATGACATTGATTCGATTAATTTTGACTGTGATTGTTTTTCTTCTGATGTAAGCAATTGCTTTTGAACAGATGCATGCATTTTTGCATTATGAGTCTGTAGTCTATTGATGAAGACTAAAGGTGATTCTCCAGGTAGCTGATGGATACGTTGGAGATCTTGTATCAAAGAAGCTAAATCACGACTGTCACCAAAGTATTGAATTAAAAGTGATCTTATTTCTTCCCAAGTTTGAGGATTTCTTGAACTGATTAATTCAGCTGCTTTGCCTTTCAGTTTATTTTTTATATGGAGAATTGTGAGTATCTTTTGATCTCGTACTGACATGCGGTAAGCTGTATTACACGCATTTATGAAGGTTGTTAAGAATATTTGATCTCCGTCATATTCTGGTATTATACAGAAAATTTCGTTCAGTCTGTATGGTTCGATTTCGTTAGTTGTTGGAGTAGTTGGAGTTGGAGGAGGTGATTCTGTCATGATTGATTCGGGGATAATTTGACAATAGAACTGATAGAATTATTGAAAAAAAAAATATTCGAAATAATGAGATGATTCGTTTGAGTTCTTACCAGAAGATCGCTTCACAAGCGTTGCTCCAGCGAAGTTAGCGTGCGCGTGTTCTTCGGCTGTTGAAGAGACTGTCCTTCCGATGTTCTCGATGCTGTGTCCAAGTGTAGGTTTGTTCCTTTGAAGGATTAGGATCCAACACCCTCGGTTAGGCTGTCCGTGTTCCGTGGATGTGAAGGAATCCTACCGACTGCGCCAATTTGTTATATCACTTAAATCACTTTGGACTTTTTGAAAAATGGTTTTATTTGATTGAATACAATATTGAAAATGTGAATAATAAATTGTTACAAAAGTATGACTTGACTTGAGACTGGTTTGAGAAGAACTGCCGGTGGTCGTTCTGGTCTCTCGAAGGAAGGCTCTCGAGGTGCTGAATCGTCAAACACGTGTAGATGGTGTCAGCATTCTCGTGTGGCTCTGATACTCTGGTTGCTGGATAACCTTGAGATCAGCGGTAATGTGATATCCCTGAGATGATGACATATGCAGGAATGTTGATATAACATATATATTGTATGGAGCATGAATGAACCGAATATATTACTAGATTGAACTGCTCCACGACAGAAGGTCTATTTTGATGTGTTTCATTTACAAATCAAATACTGGATTTCTCGAATCGAACTGTTGCTTGAATTTCATCTCGCTCAACTGCACTCCATTCATCATCCGTTGATTCAATGTTGTGTATACTTATCGAATGAGCAAAATCAGATAATTACCAATTTGATATCTTTCTATCTGCGTCTACATCAGTTCAAGAAGATAATCAAAAGGGAATCTACCGATCATTTTTGAGGTGAATATCTTCCTTCGTTTTGTTTTCCGTTCATTTACTTCTAAAGTGAAATTTTTATTGCATCGCCTCGAATTTTTTCGTCCATCTATCGCATGTCGTAAAGCGAAATGCGGTCGGCAGAGCAGCCAATGGCTCGCATCAGCTAACCGAGTAGCATTTATATTCTCACCATGAAGTGAATTCTCATTTGAAAACTTCCACCATATACCCCGAAACAAAAATCAAGTAGGCATAATTAGGTATCGATAATCATCTGATGAAATAATTGAGAGCCACATTGTATAAATTCAGGAAACTTCATGATCTATTACCTGATAACTATCTTAAAAGACTGTATTATCCCTCAGTTGGAAAACACCTTCGTTATGGAATACTTGCCTGTGGCTCAACTCCAAAAACCTACCTTCATACTCTAGAAGTCATACAGAGAAGATTCCTGAAATGAATATACTCAAAGAACTCCTGGTATCCAACGAATATCCTATAGGCCGAAACCAAAATACTTGATATTGGACAATTATATTACCACTATTGCTGTGTACTTCATCACTCGAATAACAAATTCTCCCGAATACCAATACCAAATTATTTTATTTTTTATCATTATTATTATTATTTGATATTTCAATATTTCAAAGTGTGTATGCACACTATCGGTATAAGTATACATTACGAATTACGAATATTCAATATGGTAATATTCAATATTTTTCTATTTTTGTATTCTGTATTCGTATTTGTGTGAATGACGCGTTATTATTATTCCTGCAAGTACTCCGTGGTGATCGTGTGTTTTGATCAGTTTTTGATGTGAATGTTGGAATGTGAATGTTATAATATTACACAAATCTACAAATTGGAATTAAAATTGATATTGGATATCTTGGGTACTATTGATTTCATATTATCATTTGTCATTTGGTGAGTCTCGAAAAGTACCAATAACAATATTGAATTATTTTTCCTCTTCATCTCCGAATGTAGTCGGTGAAAATTAAAACAAAATTATACTCTTTCGTTTTTATCCTGGGATAGTCGGAAGTTCTCAGAACTTTTCCTTGGGCTTCTGATTGAGCAAATTTGTTTCATTTCGAACTCAGATGTATATCTAACGGTAGTGGTGTGAAAATTCTAAGAGTAATATGAATTATTCGATTCCTCCAGGAATATCGGAACGAGTCATATCTCCTATCTCCCATCTCTCCCTATGCCAATCTATTCTCGGTCTATTTCGGCCAGCTCATCCGCTACCAAAACTGAGTATCAGGAGAGGCATTGTTTTTTTTGCGTACATTTTCACGCCCAATGTAATTTTCTCCTCTAATTTTCCCCTGCAATTAATTCTGTCGACTTTCCTGTGGGGCGAACGAAGCGTGATTATTTTTGGATGTGGTTTCAGTAAAAAGCGCGAAAAGATGAAGCGGTCATTTGTGATGTAATGGAAAAGGTATAAAAAGCACGTCACTATACCATCACCACGAATTTTAATATCGCGCGAGAATGCATATTATATATCGATAATGCATATTATATATCGTGCGATCAGTTGATAAAGTTACTATTTCTCAACTATTTCATACTTCATTTCAGGAAGTAGATCACATATCGATCGCACCTCTTAACCTCGTTATCTTACCTCAGATATAGACCTAGATACTCTTCAATAAGCCATGCTATAATTGACAGATCCTCGACTGATTTATGTTCAATCATTTTAGTATTCATTTCGTTTGTTGCCGTTATGTTGAACCTATTGATTTATTCTATCCATTATGATCGAATATACTCACCTAATTTCTTATATATTTCTACTCATTTCATAGTTCATGAGAAGATCCATATTTGAATGCATTTTCACTGGGCGGATGATAAAAAGACCTGGCATTATTACTTCGAAGAAATGGATTCATGTTAGTACAATTTACTGATCTACCGTGGATTTAAGAAAGAAATAAGAAATTTAAGAAAGAAATAAGAAATTGGTGCGTGAATTCCATGGAATGAATTTTCACCTGATATAATACCAGTGAGTACATCAGGAAAATGAGTATATTGTCATTGTGAATACTGAACAGAATTCCATTAATTTTTGTTGGAAATTGGAACTTCTACTCTTTGAACTCCATAGAACAATTTCCCATATGATATTAGATCAGATGTATTTGTCTGTTAGGAAATATCTATAGGATTGCTTCCGTTGAACGTAATTATGTTTTTTGTGTACATATTGTTCGGATTCTGTATAGTCAATCACATGAGTTTCATATGTTATATGAGTTTCATATTCGAAACAGGAAATCCTCACAACGGTCGTGAATATAACGGACATGAAATAATGAATAATAAGTAAAACACATGAAATGTAGTTCATACAAGGATGACGGCGGAGTTTGATAATTAAAAGAATAAGAATTGATCTTTTATGCTCAATTGTAGTTGTGAGAAGTGCTCTACAAATCGCAAATTCGATTTTTCCTGGAGTACTACATCTCGTAGAAAATAACTCGCGATATTGACGAACTCCACTCCATCTCCTTCATATTATCCAATTCCTGCGATAAGTCAATCACACTCAGGTGTACTCTACACCTTTTCAATATTCCAATTGTTTTCCTCAACTCCATTTACACCATTTACCAATATCGATTTCGATAAAGCGTTCAGCGTTCGCTTCCAAACGGAAGAAACTCTCTTCCAGGCGGCATTTTCTCGATGTATTTCTGTTCATTCACCTCATCTCAAATGCTCCACTATTCATTCTTCAATACCCACTTGAAATAGGCCTCTTCCAGTTCTGCACTGAATTATTCGGATGAGAGACATTCACATCTGTGTACGAACTATGTAACTCTGATTCAGCGTCTGATTTATTTCTGAGGAAGTAATCCTATGATGCATCAGTGGAGAAGTCTCAATGAATATGAGAGCATCATCTTTCCATTTTTCAGTATATAATGATGGAATTTTGATGGAAAAAGTCTTTTCTTTGGAACTATCAATACCAATGAAGACTTCCAGTCTGGATACCATTCTATGCATTCTATTGAATCGATGCAAACGTTCTCTCGAATATATCAGTTGCATGGGAACACTGAAAAAATTATCGTGTGTGAAAACAATGAACACCATTCATCATAAATTTTTACATCGAAAGAAAGTAATCTTCATGATATGAACAAACAAACGATCATTACTCGAGTATCCCATTCATGATCATAATGTAATTGCGTTCATCAAGTACTGACGAAAATATTCAGTAACTCAATGAATATTTCCATCCCTTCGATACATTTCATAAATGAATTCAATGATTTCAGCATTGTATTTATGAATTCTTCCAATAACATCACTATTTTCGACTGATGAATGTGTAACATTACTTTGATGTTCAATTGTTTCAAAAAAGTAACTGTATTCATTCTAGTGATAACCAAGGTTTCCAATATATAGTATGAATACATCGGTTTATAATTCATTTCATGAGGATAATGAATTTGTGCATGACATATGGGAGAGCAAGTACGTTGTTTCAAGCAAATTAATTTGTCATTACAATGCACGCATTCATTGTCGAAATAATGTAAGGTTCAGATCAAATCATAGAAGTGAATATTGAATACATTTAAGCGATAGTGGATAATTATTCGGTGCATTGTATTGAAGAAATGCGTTCATTGGTTTGATGTACACGTACATATATCGATGAACAGTTTATGAATAATATATACACCATGTATCGAATTGCTTTCGACAAATTATCCAGTACATCATTATAATGAATTGCGTACGTTGTTTCAATGTACGTACATAGATTGATGAACGGTTCATAAGAATAATGCTCATCATGTACCTAAGTACCTAAGGTACATTGTTTCGGAGAAATACGTTCATTGTTTTGATGTAGACGTACATTCATTTATGATGTCATAGAAACAATGTATCTTATCGTTTTCAACTAATCACCCAGTACATGATCCTAACGAAATGCGTTTATTGTTTCAATGTATCCGCGTACATAGATTGATGAACGGTTCATTGTGATGCTCGTATCATGCAATATATTGATGAACTCTTACATCAGAAAGAAGTATTCCTATTGGCCTGGAGAAAATTCGCTCGGAAAGTTTTTTTAGGATGAAGTCATCACACCCCGCTCAGGTCATTTCTAGTCCAGAAACACAAACGAAAGGTCGCTCAACTGTGCCGAAAGTGTAGCATTGACTTTGAATTCAACTGTTGTTTCACATTACAGAAGGTATGTTATTATGTTTTTATCATTAGGCATGATAATTATTGAGATGTTAGTTTTCAGATTGAATCTCTTTCTATATTTCGCAATAAAAATCTAGAGTATAGAGATGGAGAAACAAAGTGAGAAACCGTGTAACTTGATCATCTTATGTGAAAATGATGTGCTTCATTTGCAATCAACCAACCAACAAGGCTATCAGAAAAGATATAGGTGGAAAGAGCAACATAATAAAATATACCATAAAAGACTCCCAGGAATCATTTCTTTACTTTGGGAAGAGTAACCAGGAGGTCGAGGAGCACCTAAGATTTTTGAAGTCGAAGAAGAGTGCTATCCAGCCATTCATTATATGTGTAGGTGAAGACATGACAACTCCCACCGAAATATGTGTTTATTTTGATAATATTAGATATACCTTCTTCCATATAGTTAGAACAGTAGATATATGTTTCAAAATTATATGTTTGTTCAATCTTCCTGCTGAATCAGAGATGTTTTGGTCCTTCATTGAACATCATTTCTATAAAATGAAAGGAAGCCTTTCTTTCCCAAAGGTACATATATTATCTGAAGCGCTGAAGGAAAATGAAGAGAACTGTCAAGCCACAATTATGAATGTACCTATTTAATTTAACATGATCATTCGCTTTCATGTTTAGGTTTATTTCTATGACAGTCCTATGTAGAATGAGTCTTTTAATAAATTGTTTCAATATGGAGAACAATTCGAATTATTTCCCTCATTATTATAGGCAATACTAGATGTACATTCAATCAATTCACTTGTGACTAACATTGACCATTCATTGTTCTTATTATGATCATCTTCTGTATGATTATAATTCCCTCATCAAAACTATTCAGAAAATACATATATAGGACACATTCTTCCTATTTTCGGAGGAGTATTTTCTAAAGTTGAGGATATACAGAGTGAACTATAATTGCAAAATCAAATTAGTTTCTTGTATCGAACAACTCATGGAAATTATTTCAAATTCGATCAGTGATTGTTTCATTATATCAGAATATTACACGATTTGATGAATATTTATATCTCACGATCACGAGAAAATAATTCAATCTGTCTTCACTCAATCTATGATTGTTATTTCGGAATTATAATAGTTATAACAACTTTTCCTCTTCATCATTACACTCATTCGGCATTCCCAAGTGTTTCTTACTTTGCTATATTATATTCTCAGTATTTGTATCTATATTCTTTTCGAACCCCATCAGTGTCATTATGGATTTATTCTTAATGATGAAGGTCAAAACCAACTATAATATTATATATACACTGTGTTCCATTAAGATAATTATAATGTCTCTAAAATATGTATCAACCTGTATATATCATTCCAGATAATGTTCATAGAATACTTGAAAAATTAACTATTTCTAATTAGGGAGATGTTATTCCGTAATGAATCAACACAATGTACGTTCCATTTCGAATCCACGTAATCATTTCATTGAACCATGGAAGAAATATTTATGGAACCAGTGAACACGTTCATTCAAACAACGTACCAATAGGTTTCGGAATAACGAACATATTCATCGGAATGGTGTAGAAATATTTATCAAATCGATGGAATAATTCATTGATACAATGTAAGAATTCCATAATATCAACGTACTTACGCATTGAAATAGAGATTGAATGTGCTTTGAAACGGTAATTGCATTTATTCAAACAATAATGATATTTCATCACCGCAATGGATGCATATTATCATAGCTATCTTTCATTTCATTGAAATGATATTATAGTGTTCATTAAAGTAGTGAATGCATTGTTCATAGCAAGGTATTGGTTTTCGTGATACCAATGAACGTTCATCAGTTAGTGATTGCAGCCACAAGGTCATGAACGAACATACTTTGTATTAATGAAACTCTACTTTGGTTGAGATTTAATGATCACGTTTCTTTGTTTCAAATATTTTTTCATTGTATTTACGTACCTTTTTCGTTCAGTGAATATATATATCCCCGCATTATTTGCTTCCTTTCATGTCGGTCTTGCAGGAATCAGAATATCCATATAATCCACGATGGAAAAAGTCCAGATATAATAACAGCTCACGTGTAAGCATATCAGGAAATTCAATCAACTTGACTTCTTGACTTGGGTACACAGAACAAACATCATGGAGAATGATTTGGCCCACATCACCATTTCAAAAAATTCATGTCAACCTCTGTTCTATACTCATTGAATAGTATACGGAATATTTTCGACTCAAGTCTTATTTTTTAGCAGATTCAGTCCCGCATTCATGATTATCAATAATCAGAACTTTTAGAATTTTCTTAATTTCTTGCAAACATAATTATGTTGATGAAAATCACAAGGAATCTTATGATATTACGATTCTGTTTGTTGATGACTTCGAAATTCTCAAATATTGCCGTAAGATACAAGTTTGATAGGAGTATGTCGAACAACTATGAAGAACATCGTTCCAATTTTCAATTGAGGTCCATTGCGAAAACTGCTTCACAAAGACTCGGTTTTCTTTTCCGTGCGAAGAGATACTTCACATCCCAGCAACTGCTTATGATCTACAAAGCACAAATTCGACCTGTCCTGGAGTACTGTTCACATGTTTGGAGCTCAGCTCCCAAACATACGCTTAAGCTCTTAGATTCAATTCAGAAGAGAGCTATTCGCCTAGTCGATGACACAACACTCACCAAATCATTGACCTCTCTAGATCATCGTAGAAAGGTCGGCGATCTTTGCCTTTTTTATAGGTACTTCCACGGTCGGTGCTCAACGGAAATATCATCTATTATGCCACCACGCGCGATTCCTAGTAGACAAACCAGACGAGCTCAAGCTGGTCACCCCTACACTGTCAGGCTCGAGACCTGTCGAACATCGCTATACCAAACATCATTCATCAATAGAACGGCAAAGTTGTGGAATTATTTGCCTAGTGAAGTCTTGCCTGATGCTTACAACCTCCAAACATTCAAGAAAAATTCAACACCTTCCTTCTTTCCCAAAATTCCACCGTAGGCTAGCAAGATGTTCCTCGAACATCATAGGTTTCCCTTTCGTGTTGTCTATAGATGAAAAAAAAAAAAGATAACTCCACTGTAATAACTAACAGTACAAACACTATTTGCTGGATATTTCCAGATCACAGTTTGATTTTCAGAATCAATAATAGGATGTTAACTTTCTGTTGGGTATAGACTATAAGTTGTTTCAACTTTGTTACACAAACTCAAGGGGCATGTTCCCGAGACAGTTCTGAGAAATCCTTATGGACAAATATCCATTTCGTCATGGTTACCAAGCTATTCATATCCAAGATGGTTCGACAAAAGTGAAATTTTCAAAATGATCACCTCCATCAAAATTGAAAATAAGAACAAACAGAAAACAAATATTTGACAAGTGAAGGACTTGTATCAATATCCATCGTTTATATTCATTGACATGACCACTCGCTCTGTATATAATGTATAGTGAAGATCTGAAGATCGCAGTAGATTCATAACTGAAGTTTAAATGACCCCCATACTGAATAATAGACACTGTCCCTTTTGTGGAACTGTTTGTTTCAAGAAGAAGGAAGATAAGAAACCTTTTCCATTGACAGCTTCCAATATACTATTTTGTTTTCGCAGTGAACATAGGTCCAGACATACCTATACCCTCATCGGCCAGCATTCTGCCATTTTTCTGACTCTTCCAACGGACGACATGACCATTCATCCTCACAAGTAAACTGCCTACTGGCGTGAAAACTTTCCAATTTATCTCAATCTGATATGGACATCTATATTGAAAACTGTCTATCAGGCAGCCTGAAGGAGGAAATATATCTTTCAGCGAACACCGAAAAAACTATATTACTGAATGATACGAACCGTATCATTCTCATATCGATGAAGGTTGGATGAGATATTTTTTGAAGTTGATCTATCACGAGAATGATGATCTGCATTTTGCAGCATTGAAATCGATAGTTTCATAGAGGCTAAGGCTACGGCTACATCAACCATAATCGGACTGGAAATTGGGAATATCAGTCAGGTTGACACGTAATCGAAACTATTTCTGTGATAGAAGTTTTAAGGTGAACATCAGATTGTGGACTGGAGTGAAGAAACAAATTCTCTGCGAGAAAATTTTCGTACCTTATAAGATCCATCTGGTCAACAGAGAAATATCAGAAGTCTGATTTCCTCAACAGGTAGGGTCTAGTATATTTTATATGGTTTCATATAATTCACCATACTCAGAAGAAACATCTCAGGAAGGAAGTACTTGCGAACTTTATGGAGAAAATCTGGATTATAATGCTATACATGAAAGAAGATTGACATATCTGGAACCGTACTAACTAGCAGTGCATTTTGATGAAACATCGTTGGACTTACCAGCGAGGCAATAGAGGCTTCAAATGAAGAGACCTTCGATAAGAATGATATCCTATCACTGTAGATGAGTGCTCGAGTTCTTGACAGGTCCCACACATCTTGACAGTCGCCTGGATCTCACTGATGTCGAAGATGAACCCTCGTGCAGATGGTGCCTGAGAGATGATATAAACTTGCAGGTGATTCAGCTAAGAAAGAAGAAGAGCATTCGAATTGTTCGCTAGGAAGTCTTTCCTCGAAGAGGAGGAATATTCCTGGAAATGGTGTTTGTTGACTCATATAACGTATGTATTCTCAGCTTGGGGCAGTATCCTGAACCCAGAGGATATGTAAAAGGAACTTGCTCTCCTAGGAATTCTGGGTGCATAATGGACCCTTAGAGGTGGCTAAGTGTGCTAGGTCCCATACATTAAATTACATTACAAGCTGATTATACTAATGAACTAATTAACTTACAGTGATAGTCATAGGAAAAGAAATCCTTGGTGGATTTGAACGATTGATGGGTGAGAATTCTCTAATCGCATTTCGTTAATTCCAAATGCAACAGATGCAACCACCCATCATATCAGAGCTTACAAAATGTAGATCTGAGAAAAACCACAGAGTTGGGTATGCCCCCTGATATACCTGCAGATGCTTTCTTCTTGTCCGAACTCTCCAGAGAGCCACATACACACTCCCACCAAATTATCTGCTGAACTTTTAGCTAACTCAATTAGCCGCTTCGAAATTATTCGAATTACGATCCAAAACTCCTGACGGATTAACATATTCAATTCATTGAATTCTGGACCTATCGAAATCATCTACCCTGATCTGCCTAATTGGGTAGACTCCGGATAACTTTGTTTCAGAGCAGTATATGATTGATTCTGTGCTATTCTATGGACTAACACAATGATAATTGATGATACAAGAATAAACTCACTGAACTCCTGTTGAAATAGAGCTGCTCCACTGAAGGGTAAAATAATCATGTAGAACTTTTTCCCGAAGTAGAACGAGTCTCGCGTCACGTCTCCTAGGATAGTCGCTTCTGTTAAAATCGATTCACAATGTCAAAAATTACGGAGGACTCAACAGACTTTAGAAAATTGCGATTATTGTTGAATCTAAGTAATGAAGCTTTGGATTTTCCGGATTGATTGTCAGGTTGTGATCATTTGCGAATGGTTTCATGTTGTCGAGATCCACTTGAATTTGTTCTTTGACTCGCATGCAGTTGAGATGAGAAAGTCGAATACATAGTTTTGTTCATCATACTGGACTGCATTATTTTTTTTTTCATATCCCAGCCGTATATTGAGAAGTAGAGTATGGTACCTTGTGATACTCCATATGAGATTTTTATGACACCACCACATAATTTTTGACCGTTACGTGTGTTCTATGGAGAGAAAAGTGAAAAAGACGGATTCGTTGAATGTGCATGTGAGATGAACGGGAATTATTGTTTTTTGAGTCAATATCAAATAGTTCAGGGCACGACGAATAAACCGAGAGTGTCTCAAGGAGACGAGAAGGGATGAATTGGTGAATTAACAAGAAAGAGGACTCATGTGTTGCATCTGAAGAGAATGACTGGAAAAAACGAATTAATCAATCGGGGCACGGATAAAAAGAATTCGTTGATTCGAGCAATATTCATTTCGATCAACCAAATGAAAGTGTCATATATGCACGACAAAATATAATGTTGAAACGAGTAACATTTGATTTTGTTTCAAGAGCGAATTCAAGGTTTCATTCAACTGAATATTCTTTGGATGAACAATATATCATGTCCAACCAACCACATTATGTTTTATTCCAACGCACAAATTGATTCGATCCAATTCATTATTTTGTTGATCGGAATGTGGAAAATGTTTGAATCGACCAAATTCTATGTCACTTCAACAACATGTATCTATCAATTTGATGCAATAATTCATCAATCCATGTGATTATTTCGTTAATCCGAATGTGAAAAATGTTCGAATCAACCAAATTAATGATCATATCAAGACAATCTTTTGTTTGGAATCATATACACTTTCGAATCAGTCGCGTATGGTGTCATTCGATGAATATAACTGATGATTGAAATGAATGATATTTAATTCGTTCAAACGAATAATTTCAACCAAATATATTTGGTTGAATCGACGAATCCTTTTTTTCCGTGGGTCAATGACTGAATGGAATACAAAAATATCAGCCAAAAATTAAGGAAGATAATGCTAAAAGAAATGGAGATAATGACTTCAAACACAAGCAAGAAATGAGTACCCATATCGAAAAGCAGTGATATTCCAATTACGACACACGGAAGGGCGAAACGACGGGAATGAAGAAATTAGAATTCTCTCACTGCAATATCCCTAATTGAAATTCTAGCCTGAGCGTATTGATCACATTCTGATTAATTTCTGTAGGTTGATTGGTTCTGGGCCTGCAACAACTAGGCAACAGGGTGATTTTCTCATAAACTCCTCAGCCGTATGTAGAATACAAAAATATGTACATCCGCTTATAAACTTCGCAGTTGACGCAGTTGCCATTGCCGTAGTCGTCGAAGATAACCAACTTTTACCTTCAGCGGCTACGGCAACGGCATTCGGCTGTGGACATCCAATCACAGATGAGTACCAGTGACAGCTGACAGAAGAGAAGGATGGATGAGAATTGATGAAAATTGAGGTCCCTGAATGATCATGCCTTCCATAACTGACAATAGTGACAGAAAATTATTCGTTCTGTGCATGCGCCTGCGGAAATGTCTTTAGTTTATAAATTGAGTAGTTTTTTCACTACTGCAACGGCTACGGTAGTGGAGCTTATAAATTGAGCTCAAGGAGATGCGTACTCACTACTTCGCACGTATGCCTAGATAGGTAATATATATTCAGATCTGTGATTTTCAGTTATGATTTGTGAACCAGCGTCAAAGTCTAATAGTATTGACGTGTATCGGGCAGTTCTTATTGGATTATATCACTTTTCAGGATATTCAGGGTGAGTCCTTTCAAAAAATCACCATGTATAACAAGTGATATAGATTTTGGCGATGTTGATCATATATTGATCACGGGGTCTTCAATTTTAATAGCCTGGTGTGTATTTGGCTATCGAATTCATTGTTGTAGTAATCATGGAAGAATACCAGTCAAATATCCAGTGTGCCAGAGTTTGGTTAGCATTGAAATATTATTTTGCGTCATGACATCCTATTCAGCTGGAACGACCATTGTCACCCTGGCTGATTGCCAGGGATTATATGTTTGTCCATCTTGAATGAACCTTTGTTTTTGTTGATTGCGATCGTATGTTTCTGGAGATCAGGGTTGCTCCAGTGACATGATAAAAGTACTAGACATTTCAAGCAAGCAAGCTGAAAGCAGGTGTGTGAAGTGAAAAAGAAAGATGCTATGCACCTGGTGGCAGATATGAGATCAAACTGCTTAGAAGTGAGTTGTTTCATTTTCAAATATCTAGCCATCAGATGGAGTTGATCTCCTATATATATCCAGAGAATACTTTTTCCGAAACAAGTTATGGAAAATTCTCAATTCGTCATAAAACAAGAGCGACTGATGATGAGGCCTCTTGTTGACCGAACCATCTTCAACTTTGATTTCTTTGTCATGAAATGTACTTCGTATTATTGTTTCACTACTATCACTACTACTACTACAGACGACTTATCATTGTCTTGCTATTCCTTATCTGAGATAGCTTGACTACAGTAATGTCTTTGAATCCTAGAAAACACTTTTATGAGGAAGAGAAAAGTGTTGTCCTGGAGAGAAATGGCATCGTTTTCTGAATTTTCCTTTTTTGTAGCGAAATGTTCCACATGGATGATGGAATATGTTCAATGAAAAGGTGTAAGGAAAATTATTTGAGTGACAGCAAAAGCTATTTTATCAACCTGAGCTCATTGGCTCAGGGTGGTGCCTTCCATGTACTATTGGGAAATATATTCGAGGTAGGAACTAGCCATTGAAAGAAGACTGATATCAGAAGAAGAAGGAAAATGAATCATGGAAATCTAGAAACTAGAAGAAATATTTTGACGACAGGTATGTCTGATGATTATAGGATGATATAATTAACAACTAGCAGATAGCTGTGAGTTTTGTTGTCATTCACATCAGTGAAATTCCCGCATCTATGCAGTACCTAATCGTATTGATGATATAAATGAATCTGCTCGCATTTCATAATCTACGACATAGAGGATCATCAGAAGGTAGTGTGAATTATCTAGAACAAACTACTATATACAGAAAAATTAAATTTTACCACTGCGATGCGGTTTGTATCCATGCAAAATACATTTTTCAACGAATATCCAGGATTGTCATGCCTCAATACCCAAATCATAATCATTTTTGAACAGAGGGATGAACTGATGTTGAATAAAGTTCAATTTTGAAATCGTTTCGTTAGAGCTGCCCGGGTTCCGACTTTGACAAATCAAATTCGTTCCGGAATTTTGCGAGGGTATGGAAATGAATTGGAAAAGAACCGGTGCATAGTATATCGTTTCAACAAATCAAAACGTTGACAGTCACATGAAATACTGGTGAGATATTCATAAAAAAGTTGATAACTACAGATGAATATGGCAATGATGGCGATTATGGAAGTAGTTTGAGTTTGCAATCTTAACTACTGAAATTATGAGAGAATCGATCACATCAATTGTATTGGGATTTGAGGATAGTTTAATATGTAAACAAAGAACAAATCGGATTATCTGCCATTCCTTCTTTAGATACTGTATATTCTTTCCATTCCACTCCATATCTTCTGGTACTAGTCTTCCAATTCTAACAAGATAGAGTTCGGTCGATACTTGATTTTCAGTATGAAATGTCCTTGCAGATCTTCTGATCCATCACATTCTTGTGAGGATATTCGAAATCTCAATTTCATATGACTGCCCCACATTTTCGTGATGATCTACCTACTCAGAAGAATTGTAGTGACTTTAGAAATGTTATGAAATGTTCGTAGATTTTCCGAAAATCCTTTATATTTTCGTATGGAACTGAAGGGTTCCTATTACTATAACTTCATAATGTGATGATATTTCAGGATATGAAAGAAATATCTTGATGACATTTATTCTTCGTAGAACTCCGACAGAACTTGAACGTTTCTGAATTGCACTACACCTATGTTTTTTCTGAATGAATGAGCTTCAAAATGTCCCATCCTCTCCGGAATAAAATCGATGGGTCTGAGTGATTTTCACTCATTCCTACGATTTCGGAGACAAGTGGGACGACCAGTTCCAGCTGGGACTAGTTTTTGATGTCTCGAAACGAGTTTGATACAGAAGGAATAAAATATTCCTCGAATGATATTTCATTCATAAAAGGCGATATTTGTAAGCAACTAATTAGCGTCACGCCAAAGAAATGCTGTATACAAAGAATCACTTCGCTGATTGAGAAAGAGCATGTAAATTGAATCCACCGCTATGAACCGTAATGTTTCAGATATCAAAGGAAACCTTTGAGGTCGCGATATTTTTATGTTATGATTCATCTCAAATGTTTTACCTTCGTCAAATTTTCTGAGTTTCAGAATTTCAATTCAAGAATTCAAATGAGACTTTGATGGAGTTCCAGAGCGGAAATAAGAGAGAATGGTTCACTCGTATATACGTGGGATTTGATAGAGCAAATACAAAATGTATCGATTCCTGTTATGAGTGTAGTTTTTTTTGCTCTTTCTATTTTCTTGTTCTGCGAGTATTATATTTCGAAATGACCTTATAGAGAGCAAATTCATAATGAATTGAGTGCCTGAATTAGTTTTTAGGTATAATCACAGTATAAGTTCATGCAAGGATATTATACTGTAGTATAGTATGTCCAAAGTCAGTTGGGGAGGCGGCCAAGACGTCCTTTTGACAACCAGCGGCTTACATTGATTTTTTTGTCGCTTCTACGAATAATAATTGATAGATTCTATCTTTCATACCTGACATGACAGCGGTAAAATGATGGAAAAACACTGTGAGTTGATGAACCAAAACAAACATGAGGGTGCAATTTGAAAAACAAAAGTAAGGGGTGCTTTCTTGGAGGTTTTTCGGCAGGAGGTGGATTTTGCTATGCTGCATGAACGAGCTTATGGTCTCGTAGGACACTTCATTTTTCAATTTTCTTCTCTGCAAATAAGCTCTGAGACATCTGGTACCTATACAGTGGAGGATGCGGGTGAGATGAATTAATTTTATTCCATTTATTTCTGATTCGAATGTGATGCAAATCGATGAACCGTCGTATCTATCTAATATAATGAAAATGAACCGCCATGCATCCGTCTGAAAAAAACTCGAGATTGGATGGAGTAATTTGAATATTTATTCTGTTGTGAGGTTTCAGAAAAAAAAAGTGATAGCTCTGGTAAAATGTAACAAGCCTTCACCTTCACTATCTGAATATGATATATAATAATATAATATTGAAATATCAAATGAATGCATTTATAGAGCAACATCAGATAATAAGGTACATCAGTTCAATCAGGAATTCTTTCCCAACATAGTACCACAACTGCTCTTCTTTCAATCACTGACGATATTTTCCGTGCGATGAACGTAAAAAATTAGTGGTGCTCTCAAATTTCAGTAAGGCATTTGCCACACTTGATCACGATTTGATCTGTGAAAAACTCTCTTTTTATTCATTCCTAAGGCAGTTACGCTCATCTCGAACTACCTGAATAGTACCCAAAAAGTAAAATCAAAAGGTGAGTTGTGAGAGACCGCATTCGAAAATTCTAGAGGAGCACGAAGTTCAATTTTAGGCTCGCTGATATTATTCTCATATATATATATATATATATATGTATATATATCTGTTTTTCACCTTCATACTAATCTCTGTACAATACATCACTGTACAGATGATACGCATTTGTGTAAAATTTCAAATATTAAACTAAACACTACCTGAAATTCGAATTATATTTCAAAGTATTCAATTCCTTTCTGGAGTAACACTGTGGAGTTTTTTCCGTATTTTCCAATTTCTATCGATAGTTTTTTGTCAGAGAAGTCCTGGCACTCCCAGCAGACACCTCTATACACTTGCGATACCCATCCATACTGTCCTTGGCGTGAATGAATTCGTTCTTTAGAAACGTCTCGCCGAATAGCTGGATATGGATATTTCACTTTGCAATTTCCAGAACATGTATATAAGGAGCCCCGTAAGCGGAAACATGTTGAAGAGACGATATATCGGCTTCAAAATTTGAATTTATGCGATCTTCTCCAAGGGATTCTAGATTGAAATTTAGATCGAAAACGGAAATATACTATGTCGACCAGGTTACCTGAATAGGGTCTGTTGTGTGAATAAATTCGAACAATGGAAGACTATAGACAAACAGATGAGATTCTTGGGACGTAAATATTCGACATACAGACTTATCCATATAAGGAAATCGAAATCAGTTGTTGCTTTTGATGATAATGTTATTGATGATGACATAATGATGCAGTTTCATGGTGTTAATGGTCACTCATAAAGACTGATGGTTTCATACACAATCCATTGATCTTGCTAGATTGTTTTTTTCTGCAGAATTTGAGCTGCGTCAGGCGCAGCTATCGATAATATGGCGCTCAAGTGTCGGTCAAGTGGTATGAGGTCTAGAGAACTATATGTCCACTTGAGTTACATCCGTAAATCTCTGATCGATAGAATGATCAATCAATTCACGATATTTTCCTGCACTATACCAGGTGTTCAAAGCTATCTTCTACACACATTATCTCTCTTATTCAAAAAGATGGGGTAATATAAATTTGACCCTTTTTTTATTGCCATTCTATTTCTATACTAATCTCTCAATGCTATTTTCAAAAATGACAGAAATGAATTGATATGGAAATTGAAATGTAAGCATGTTAACCACTCAGCTTCGGCATGTTGTCTCATGTTGCACTTGAGTGGAGAATTTTCCTGAAGGTACTTTATATCCAATTTTTTCGCTCGTAATGTCTCCATAAAGATAAAAAACGACCTAACGAACGGGAACAAACTTTCAACTTAATTTCCCCATAATGAGGGTGAAACTTTGCTTCTGTTCCGAAGTGCAACAACTCGAATGGCACATCATCGGAAGTTCAATCCCAGTGGCGCACAAAATGGTTATATATTGGTCAAACATCATTTCATTATAGTTTCTGATGCATTTCATGATCACATCAATACGTCTGCATGCAAAGTAGAAAATTTTTACACCGAATCAACACCACGAGGTGTTTATATCAATGCACACCATTTTGGTGCGAAATCAACACAACATGAGCAGTATGGAGAGTGTAAATTTTTTCGTTGTTCAACAATTTTTCACTTTTCCACATTTCCACTCCACTGTTGCCCAACTAAGGCCTGAAAAATATGCGGTAAATGGAAAAGTAACCGAAGTCAGTACAAGCAATGTCAATCGCGTTGAGAATAAAACTGATCTGATGGATAACATAGAAGCAAAAAAGATCACTTCAAGATGGCGATAACTGTAGTTCTGCGGTGTTATTTTAACTCGCAGATTCAATAGAAGAACATACAGTGTTGAGCATCGAAACGATATGATAGTTAACGCCCGGCGAATTGTATTTTGTGTATGCATGTGTAGAAATATTCAATATTATCACATGGAATATTTGTTAGTATTATCTTCTCATCCAAAATTTGTTACATGTAGCATTTATTGTATGTAGTATTCATCGAAGGATCGAAGAGATATCATGATAGTTTTTTCACATGTTTTCAAAAATAATGTTCAGAGGCAGGTGCTTATTGATTCCAATTGATTGATATTGACTGAAGAAAACTGGCCCATTATTGAAAAAAAAAAACATCCATTGGTACTGGAGAGACCAAGGAAGAGACATCGGAAAGCGACACGAAGAATGAGTATGATATTTACGAAAATGATCGCCATCGTTGAATATGAATGAGCATTTCCCAAATAAATAGATAGGATAGGACATATGTAGGTCTAACTTATTTTGGAAAAAATCAGTAATAACGTTTTTTTCTCAACATTGTCCAACAAAATTTGGTATTCGTCGAGTTGCTATAGAAAAGTCTTCACAAGCTATATACATGTGAGTCACTAAACCTTGCTCAGCAAGTTTTGTATTCATTCACTCCGAACATACTATGTCATTAACTATGAATTACTCACAACAGAAACATTTTCATTGATTTTATCAACAGCAAATCCTAACGGAACAGGTGATTCCAAATAAGTAGTGATGATAAGTTATGAATGATCTTCAAAACAGTTGATGACATTGATTATCCGATCAATATGAAAATCAGTTGTATTGTTGATAATAATTGCCACATGTTTGGAGATTAGGTTATGTGTGGAACTCTAGATGATTTGGCTCTGGATACATGTAGATATATAAATAGCTGATGATACTATATGATATTTCAAACTCGTTGTATATCATCCCTTCATCAAACTAATACACTTATAGATTCAATGCAATCATGGAGATATCGACTGATTGGAAAAAGGCTCATCTGTAGAATTTAATCTTAAATGATACATCACCATAGTATGTTTCTCATCTACTTCGTTTGTTGCCGAAGGAGTGAAACATAATTTGACTACCATTTGGAAATATGAATAGTGAATTTGTCTGAAAGAGTCCTGAATTATTCCCGAACGTGAGACTCATACGAACTTATGATCCAGTGATAACCTCCACTAATTCGGCATAATCATGGACGCGACAGAGTTTCAGTCGAAACTTCTCCAACTCGCTTAGTGATCGATCTACTTCTAGCAACTCTGCTCGATGAATCATTCAGTGTATTAGAACTAGAAGGCACGTATCTAGCTTGCAAGGAAAACTTCCAATCTCACCTTGAATATTTCAGGAGGTGATTTCCTCCTAGTCAGTCCGTGGCAGCGAGGCTGCAAAGTAATGACCCGAATGGCTCTGAAACGTCTCGGAGCATTCCGAAAGCCTCGGTGGGTTTTTCAGTGACTGCATAAACTTTGTATGGGGCCAATTGTCATGTGGTTTACGATACAAGGAGCCGGAACGAGAATCGCGGACGGATGTAACGACTATATAGGGAACCATTCACCCTTCGACCTTATAGCTAGGAAGGTTATCTTGAGAATGTGAACACAGCTCAAAGTGGCTGATGGAGTTAGTGACAAGGCTTACACAATACATAGAAATCAAATGGAATTATGATAGTTGCCTGTTGACAGGTCACTGCGGACACGAAAGGCACATGAATGTAGTGGGTCTGGTGTAGAAGAAGAACTACGTTGATTCTGTCAGGAAGAAGCAGGAAACCATAATACACGAATACATCTATTGTTTCAATTCCCAAAGCTTTTAAAAAAATGCTGATTCAAAAACTTGAAGAGGCGAAACTAAAGGCAAAAAGATATCTTCACAGGCCTTTATATGAACTGCCTGGTCTGAGTGAAGAGGCCAAGCTGGATTTGCATGAACATACAATAATTCTGGAACGATCGCAATGGACTAGGTCGAAGACCAGCTCCCTCCAAATTTTATCTACTATAGATAAGTGATTCGACAGATTCGGAAGAGATTTGCATTATAAGCAGAGCAAGCGACATAAGTGCAGCATGAATATTGGACCCCTGGAGATCTATTGACAGAAGTACCACAAAAGAGAATCGATGAGGATAGATTCAATGATTGATTGATAGAATATAATTCATTCATACCGTTTACAAAAGAAATAATGAAGTAACGCTTCTTGTGACGTACAGGTCATTTTCTTCATTTGAGAACCAGGGTACAAGAATTCAGTGAACATAAAACAAATCATAGAAGAGGATATTCTGGCTCTGCGGAAATTGATTTTGTACCCTCACTATTCTTTGTGGGGCTTCCATTCAAGACTCCAAGACCAAACTTTTCATTAATGGAATGTATTCAGATAGAATTATGAAAATATTTTACATAGAATGTGCAATACAGCTGTTTCAGGTGGATCACGATTCAGTATAACAGTGGGATCAATACTTTTCAGAATTAACCACTGATACATTTGAGATTCCATTGTTGAATTCAAACTTCTCGCATTACCTTGGTATGGGAGAATATTCTCATGGGTGTGCTGAGAGAGATTGATTTTCGGTTTGGACGATAATTTGATGTTGAAGTTGTGAATGAGGATTCATAAAGCAGGCTCAAAATTTTTTCAATTTCTATTGTTGTATATTGTTTGTTTGTGTAGGAAAATTATGTGGATTATTTACATGGAGAAGGAACAGAAAAACATCGATACTGGAAATTCAGTATGAATTTTTTTTCCAATTCCGTGATGGTTCGGTTGTGTTGGAAAGTTGAGAAGGGATGGGATGAATTGAAGAATACTGAGTCTGCTATATGGATCTTTGTTACAAAACTTTGACATCGGATTGAAAAAAAATCAAATTTCATTTAGTGATTGGAGTAGTTGGTTCGTTGACATGTTGACTCACAATAAGGACATTTTTGAAAAACTTTGACTGGAAATTATTCCGTTATGCTGACGCTATAGCATTATCATATATGATACATAGAGCGAAATGGAACAAACTATTTATGTCACATATTATTCTGACACAAAAACCAATGATCATTTTTTATGAACTGAATCCTAAATATGTACTTTTTCCTGATTGTACCTAACTCTCCATGTCAAGAGAGAGTTTTTGATTATTCATTATATCATGTTTCACCAACACATGTCACAGAAGAATATATCAATATCAGAGATATTTTTATCCATTGAAACCATTTTATATAGGTCGATTCCAAAATATATGATGGCTCACCATAAAGTAACCATACTACAAAATATGCAAAAAGTTGCCCAGAATATGAACATATCTTATTGTCTCTGGAGCAAATTTCTGACGAGGAAAATATACGAATATCAATACCTGGATGTCTATTGTGTTTCATCGTTGGAAAATAAATGTTATTACCTGATCATACTAGATCATTATTCATCCACAAAATTCCTTATGGAATGAAAAATTTATGTGCACCGGTCAACCAGATATCATATTCGGTATCTTATCAGAATGACATCGAATATACCGAGGCTGCAAGTCGATTTTGGCTTGCTTCTGCAATATTATACGGGTTTTCACATAACAAGATATATGAACACATCGATCGAACCATTCTCATATAGATAATATCTTCCTGAGGTTTCAGTAATGGTTTCGAGAAATTATAGTGATCATAGATAGGAAAACAGGATGTTGCTGAATATCTATGTACAGGGTTACTAACTGATGTCATATTCTAGTAATTTCGAACAAATTGATGGAATTGAAAGAATGACCAGGAGTAATACCGAGCTACAACACAACTTGAACTTCTTTCAAAATAAGAATCAGACTGATACCAATGAAACGCAACCATGGATGACAAACCAAAGCCTATTGCACTGAACAAGTTGACATTGCCTATTCAGATCACAACTCTCAACCTGAGCATTTGAAAATAAATGAATGATAATAGGTGAATATTGAAGCTATACAAGTTGTTGAAAATAGCTCACATCATGAAATAATACCAACAACCGTCAAATCAACAATCTTGATGTTATATATACAGGGTGAGTCAAAAATGTGTACCGAGCTTTCTGGTGGTGATAGACCATTGAAAAATAAGTGTAGTTTGATGATTGAACTCATGGCCCAAAATTATATCCTTCCAAAGTTGATAAAATTAAAAAAATTTCTCCGCATAACTTCTGAACGATGAAAGCCACCTGATTGAAATTTTGTGCATGAATGTATGTTGTCAAAATACATTTTTTCGTCACACTTCCACATTTCTGATATTGTTATAAAGGGTGTTTTCAGAGGGTGAGTCATGATTTTTTGTAGAAAACTTTTTTGCATTTCCGAAGCACTCGCCAAGCATTAGAAGCATATCAGTTTGTTCAGAGAACGAATTACCTGCCATATTTCTTAAAATCTCAGTTGATAATCGCAGTGATGAATGACACAGAAAAACCACACGAACAAATCGACTACAACAATGTTGACTCGAATGTTGATGACATGAACGTCAAAATTGAGAACAAAATTATTCATCATGGCCTGCTAAAATATTGTTACCGATGAATCTCGCGATGAATAAAATCAATCTGCTGATATCATGTAACTACAAAAACTCAAATATCTCACGAACGGCTCAATTTTTTGTATTTGAATAAGAGTACCTTTTTCCTGTAATTTTCTTCGTTCCATCGAATGCTCTTATTTTTTAACCGAAAATAATACAGGGAAAAAAGTTTTCTACAAAAAATCATGACTCACCCTCTGAAGACACCCTTTATAACAATATCAGAAATGTGGAAGTGTGACGAAAAAAATGTATTTTGACAACATACATTCATGCACAAAATTTCAATCGAGTGGCTTCCATCGTTCAGAAGTTATGCGGAGAAATTATTTCAATTTTATCAATTCTGGAAGGATATATCTCCCTTAATATGCATTTTGGGCCATGAGTTTAATCATCAAACCACACTTATTTTTCAATGTTCTATCACCCCCAGAAAGCTCGGTACACATTTTTGACTCACCCTGTATAAATCGACCATTCTTGATGATCAATATGTCAAAAACTATGACAGCTACATCTATCGAATCATATATATTTGAAACTAGGAGAAAAAGATCTTGACGAAAATGTGAAATTATATATAGTGTCCCATTTAAAAGTGTTTTCGTTCGTTTATCACGTGACCTATGGAAACAATTGTTTCTTCTTGAACAATTGAAGAATTTTTCATTCAACTTATTTCATAACTCTCGTAATGGAGTAGATGAAGAGACTCGAAATAAGGTGACCATTCCAATAATTTCTATGCACGAGTACAGATACGAGAATGGTGACTATTCTACTCAATTCAAATTAATATTTCGTGGGATCCCAAGCCGTGAAATATCATTTATGTGTTATTTCATTGGGACCTTGATTGAAGTAATGAATTTTCTTGTCTAATATGAGAGGTACTTGGAGAAGGTAATATAAAACTCCACATCGGCACTGAACCCAAATATGAGTTTGATGTGAATGAGAGCAGTTAAAGTGAGTGCCATTTATGCATCACAAGGGGTCATGAAGAATGTTTTTCCAGAGTTTTATTAAAATTTTCATGAATTTCTCTGAGCAATATCGTGGTGAAATATTAAAATCACGGCGTTGGCAAGCTTAGATTACCAAGATGGACCCATTAGTGGCATCAGAATGCATTCAGTGGAAAATGTGTTCGATACAGTGTTCAACCCTCATGAAACTCTCATATGTTATGATTCATTGAGCAATAATAAAGAGTGGTTATCATGATAGAAATTATGTTATGCATTTAGAAATCGAATACCTTTTTGAGCTGATTTTGTGAAATACAGGCAATCAGTGTCCCTGATGATAATGGACATTTCCAGCGATTTCTAGAGGAAATATGACATGAATCTCAAGTAACTCATCATCATCACTATCATAGATAACAAAAACTATTGAAAACGGCAAAACAATCCACCGCATCAGAACGAGTACCTACTAAAGAAGGAAACCGATTGACGTCAGTGCGCGAGCTATTCTGATTGGAAACTCAACCAATTTGATTACCGACGTATGCCGACGTCATGATGTGCTCCAAATTTGTGAGGTTTGAATAACGCGCTGGGCATGATTTTGGGAAGATCCCGGAAGCCAATTAAATTATATTTCACGAGGATATCAGGTATAACGCTCGATTTATAAAATAATAAAATGGAGGTGAGTTCGAGCTTTGGGAACGGCAGCTGATTTAGCTGATACAGCCTACCTGTGCCAGCTCTCTTTGGTTTTCAATGTAGTGGGAAGCAGCTCATCGTGTTCTGTAATATAATAGAAGATCTAAAATCTAAGTACTGAACTAGAGATCTTGCAAGTATTATGTGAAATACTCTGAACTATACCAGCACATGGGAATTTCTTTTATTGAAATATAAAAAAGTTAATCAACTTACCCGGATTTCGATCGTATGTTAGGTACGATATGGTTTTGACGAATGACAAGAATAGGAATTATTATGGAGGAGAGATTTCTCTGAATACACTTCAGTTGAACAGCAGTTGAACAACAGACAGAGATATACAGGGAGAGTCAAAAATGTGTACCGAGCTCTCTGGGGGTGATAGAACATTGAAAAATAAGTGTAGTTTGATGATTAAACTCATGGCCCAAAATGCATATCAAAGGAGATGTATCCTTCCAAAGTTGATAAAATTAAAATAATTTCTCCGTATAACTTCTGAACGATGAAAGCCACCCGATTGAAATTTTGTGCATGAATGTATGTTGTCAAAATACATTTCTTCGTCACACTTCCACATTTCTGATATTGTTATAAAGGGTGTTTTCAGAGGGTGAGTCATGATTTTTTGTAGAAAACTTTTTTCCCTGTATTATTTTCGGTGAAAAAACAGTAGCATTCGATGGAGGGAAGGAAATTACATGAAAAAGGTACTCTTATTCAAATACAAAAAATTGAGCCGTTCGTGAGATATTTGAGTTTTTGTAGTTACATGATATCAGCAGATTAATTTTATTCATC
This sequence comes from Gastrophysa polygoni, assembly GCA_963576655.1. Lineage (NCBI taxonomy): Eukaryota > Metazoa > Arthropoda > Insecta > Coleoptera > Chrysomelidae > Gastrophysa > Gastrophysa polygoni. The sequence goes on from OY755087.1 coordinate 17,737,635, forward strand.
GCGAGATTTATCGGTAAAAATATTTTAGCAGGCCATGATGAATAATTTTGTTCTCAATTTTGACGTTCATGTCATCAACATTCGAGTCAACATTGTTGTAGTCGATTTGTTCGTGTGGTTTTTCTGTGTCATTTATCACTGCGATTATCAACTGAGATTTTAAGAAATATGGCAGGTTATTCGTTCTCTGAACAAACTGATATGCTTCTAATGCTTGGCGAGTGCTTCGGAAATGCAAAGACTGCATGAAACAGGATGTTTGAAAACCAATAATAGAAATGGTGGCCGACCCAGAAGTGCGAGAACTGTAGAAGTTGAAGAAGTATTAAATACTGTGGAACAGGATCCGGAAATAAGTACAAGGAAATTAGCAAGACGAATAGACACAACACAAGCGAATGTAACCAGGATTCTCAGAGACCAACATCTACACCCTTATCATTATTTGCAGGTACAAGAACTGTTACCACGAGACAATGAAATAAGATTGAGATTTTGCGAAGAGTTGCTGGAACGAACTCGAAGATGTCCTGAGTTTTTAAACAAAATATTGTTAACAGACGAAGCAACTTTTACTAGAAACGGTGTTTTCAATTCGCGCAACACTCATTTCTGGGCTGACGAAAATCCACACGTTGTTAAAGTAACGCATTTTCAATATAATTTCAAAGTGAACGTCTGGGCTGCGACTTTAGGAGACAAATTCGTTGGATACTACATGTTCCCAGGGTCTCTGAATGGTGCAATGTACCTCAGTTTCTTAGAAAATGAGTTAGGTACGATATTAGAAGACATTCCGCTCAACATACGTAGGGAAATCTGCTTTATGCATGATGGAGCACCACCTCATTATGTAAGAGTTGTACGTGAATGGCTTGATGATAATTTTCCTGATAGGTGGATAGGACGAGGCATAGACGCTCCTATTTCCTGGCCCGCTCGTTCGCCTGACCTCAATCCACTAGATTTTTCGATCTGGGGTTACATGAAATCTAGGGTTTATTCAAGCGAAATTCGGAATATTGAGGAGCTGAGGCAAAAAATTGTGAACGAATTTACGTTGTTGGAAAATGATCACCAAACTATGAACGGTTTGATGAATAATTTATGTTAACGCCTCAGATTATGTATAACCGAAAACGGTGGACATTTCGAACAGCTACTTTAATTTGTTTTTTTCCTTTTTCTTTCATTCAAAATTATGTATTAATTAAAAGTACCAAAAACATTATCAAACTTTTATTTTTATTCAAACCTTGTTGGGACAGACTTATGCTATGTACTTATTGCTCAGTAACGTGGCACAGAGAGGTGATATTATCGACAGAATTAAAAACAAAATTGTTCATGGCCTGCTGAAATATCGTTATACCGATGAATCTCGCGATGAATAAAATTAATCAGCTGATATCATGTAACTACAAAAACTCAAATATCTCACGAACGGCTCAATTTTTTGTATTTGAATAGGAGTACCTTTTTCATGTAATTTTCTTCGCTCCATCGGATGCTCTTGTTTTTTCACCGAAAATAATACAGGGAAAAAAGTTTTCTACAACAAATCATGACTCACCCTCTGAAAACACCCTTTATAACAATATCAGAAATGTGAAAGTGTGACGAAAAAATGTATTTTGACAACATACATTCATGCACAAAATTTCAATCAGGTGGCTTTCATCGTTCAGAAGTTATGCGGAGAAATTATTTTAATTTTATAATCTTTGGAAGGATATATCTCCCTCGATATGCATTTTGGGTCATGAGTTTAATCATCAAACTACACTTATTTTTAATTTATTATTCATTTTGATTTTATTAACTTTGGAAGGATATATCTCTCTTGATATGCATTTTGGGTCATGAGTTTAATCATCAAACTACACTTATTTTTCAATGGTCCATCACCCCCAGGAAACTCGGTACACATTTTTGACTCACCCTGTATATAGGAACATTGAAAGATTTCTCTAGCACCATCTATTCAGCGACATCAGTATGATTCTCTTGTAGCCACATACAATTGAATGGAATACGAATCAATTCGATCTCACACATCATCCTTGGATATAAGCAGCCTCGCTTGGCAACCAAACCACTCCTTGAGTTTGAGAATGACACCGAAATCATTCAGGAATTTCATGTCCATCAATGTATTATTCTATTTATTTCTGGGTGAGACACTCCATGACTGAAAATGTTGAATTCAGATTGAAGTAATAAAAGGGATTCATGGGATTCAACAATATGTGAGCTGTGCAGGAACTCAAACAGAACTACTCGTTCACAAGCTGCAGAATGATAAGTTAGGTGTGAACTCAACTAGTTTGCTGTAAGGCATACCAATATAATAATATCATCGGAATGAACTGGATACTCTCACAATCTCCTGCTATTTATAATCAAGGAATTAGAACTGGAAAACATCCACAAGAATATGATACTATATCTCTTGATACATCACTGCTTCCATTCACTAGATGAGAACATATCACTCAGTTATGTTTCTCATAACACTATTTGAAATAACAAAGTGATGTATAACTTTTCCCATTCGGAGTGTATTTGTAGCGTGAGAAAATTAGTTCAATGAAGCCGTGAAGTTCCCACTGAATATATCCCAGTTTCAGAATATCTATTTCGATGTCGTTACATTTCGATCGTTATCAGCAGAGGCAGCAAGCAAGCAGATAAGCAGCCGAATGCTCATTTCTTCGCATTTTTTGCAATCATTCCCGTTCTCAAACTCAATATTTTCCATCGTATCAGAAATCTCCAGATTCTCACAAGAATCGTCAACCATATTTTTCTTCTTCACCATCGAGTGCCTTTTCGGACACCAAGTACGTGTTGCAGATGTGGTGGATTACACGTTTGAGGACTGCAGATACTCTGACCACGAATGTTAGATCTGTTCCAGAAGGGTTCATCTTGAGAAACAATGTGGAGACCATGCAGTATTGACAACCAAGACTAAAACATAATCGCAATCTCAATCTCATAACATTCCAACAGTACTCCTGATCTTAATACAACCCACAAAATTATCAACAGATCTGTTCATTGTTGGTGAAGTTCCTGTAATTTTTCATCTCAACAGTGGTCCAGGAGTCAATGTAGGTTAATCAATTGAGAAACTCATGAACTGATTGGGAAACCAAACCACCAGATGTGATGAAAAAGGTTTACTATTCGACGGTTCATCGGCTAGTCTTATTGGAAATAGACAAACGATCAAATTCCAAGTCGAAGTTTTCGATTTAGATGTGTTGTCTTCAGAATAAGAATCTTATGTAGCTAAGCAAGGATCACTCAATCTATTGGGATTCGTTACATTATTCCATTTGGGATTGTTGAATGCTCCACGTCAACGATTCGATCAACCTGCGTTATTTTGTGATTGTAAATTTTATGACTTTGTGCTGTATATATTCTAGTTGAAACAACACCCAAAGAACGGAGTCTTTATTGGTGGAATATTTCCGATTGGAGCTCGAATTTCCACGTTATAGCCAAAAGGAAATGGAAGACTCGAGATGGAAATATTCACTGAGCTCCTTGAGATAGACGCCTCATTGACTGTTTTTATTGCTCTCCATAATAGTCGAAAGGTGAGGGTGCTCTCCACTTATAGCACGAGTAAGGACCGAGGAAGCTGCAGGAAAAATGGCTTTTCCGCTAACGTATGGAAACGCCTTTATCTAATAGAGGCGTGAGGAAGGGCGGAAAACGGGAGAAAAGGGAATTAGGGCAATCAGAAATTTGATTTGTGCATGTGAGAATTATAGCTGTAGATATGAAGGGCATTTCAATGATCGGTTTATTAGCATTTGTATTGAGAATTAGCTGGTTGTGATGTTGGATGCAATCGAGATATACCGTTTGTAGTACATTAAATCGATAGGGCGAATATATGTGCCTAGATTCATAATAAGAATTCATCACTACGTTATTACTGATATGCTCAACATCATGCAACTGAATCACAGTTATTGTTACTCAATATGATCCTACGATGAGAATAAATATTCTGAAAGTGTGAAACTACCCACCTGCATATCGAAAATAGTGAGAGAACTGCCGTTCAGAGATTGTACACGACTAGAAATGATTCATGAGTTGGCAAATCTGGCTTTATATCAGGAATAGGTAATATATTTTATTTCATACTGCATCATAGAACATACCTTTACGTACCTGATTTCAATCCGGAAAATAGACTTTTACAGGATAGGCGCACGTAATATTTCATCACGTGCTACTATCCCGTAATGAAATTTTACCGGATTGTAAATATTGAAAACTCAGTTATGCAACGAAACAATACACAGAAATTACTTATTGCTAATATTAATATTAACCGTTAAATTTTCGTTCCCATGAATGGATACCAGGAGCTCCAATGAATTATTTATTAGGGAGTTGCTACTTGCTGATACATTCCCATTTTTTTGTTGTAGCACTTACAACAAAGATTAATATTTTATTTCTCACTGTTCATTTTTGTTTTTTAGCAGTATGAAATGAAATGTTATACGTCACACGTCCTCGTTTCGAAATTCCGGACTCGGCTTGCGCCTCGTCCGTAAACATCTCACTCGTACTGTGAAAGTGTACTTACCGGACTAGTAACGTAAATATCTAGTAACGTGTGGGTATTATTTTTCGACAAAGAATGTATCTTCTCTCGATGAAAGAAATTCCATATTGGCACTTGATATTTTTGTGAGTTTAGGTTTTCAGTAGAGTGTCCGATGGATAAATTTGACAGTTTTAGCATCATAAGAGCGAGGACAGAAGCAGTGAAACACGAAAAAAGCAAGAATGACATATAAGTGAATTGGCGAGACCTGACAGTACATGAACGTATATGATATTACATTTGGATGTTCAACAAATATTTGGAATGAATTCAAGGAGATACGATCCGATGAGAAGAAAAACCTATGATCTATAAGCAGAATAAGTATAGAATGAAACGTACGAATTATGATCAATACAGAAATTATATTCAAGATCAGTAAGAGAAGTTCGAAAATATGGGCAACAAATATCCAAAAATTCAAAACATATCGATGGAAAATATATTCATCATATATTATCAATAATGATTTTGGAATTTTGTCATCGAATGAAAACATTGAGATGAGGAATGAATTCATATTCTCATCTATGCTATAGATAACTATTCACGAAATATAATCAGGGCTCACCTGTTTTCCTCCATATATCAATAATTATCAATTGGAAAAATGAATTATTCATAAGTAGAGGAAGGAACTTGCCAAATGTCCTTACTCATATCATGCACGAATTGTCAAATTCATCTAGGCAGTCTTCAGTAACAAGAACTGAATTATTCAATAGCAGATGTTTCCACAGTAATTCTGTCTGATATATGATCCTCATAGGATAATACATATAGAGTATTATAAGAGAATATGAAAAATAATCACAGCATAACAATGAATCGATTGAGAACTGATAGGGAATGTGTTCAATACTCACATAAAAATAAATTTCCAGCGTGGAAATGTAACTATATGATATATTACCTTTCGATAAGAATCGAAACAAAATTCAGCCAGGACAATAGGCCTCTCATCAACCGCTCTGTATCTGTATGCTAAGATTTTCCCGTCACGTGTAACCTCTCAACGTAACGTAACGTCACGTCACGTCTTGTAAGATTTCCATAGTGAGAATAAGAGGATTGCTGGATAATATTGAGAGTGCCTGCTGAAATTTCCACTCATCACGTTTTTTTTATCATTTCATTAATCAGATTCAAATATCAATAACTCAGATTCTCATCATCTCTAGGATCATTCCATATTCCACGATTACAAATACTTTATCTGAATTTCTCTCGAGAATATTGGACTCATCACTTTTATTTCTCAGTATTTGAAACGATACACTTATACTAATAGAAACCAGAAATATAATTTTAAAACCATTCATCTTCTTTCATCCTTTGTCTTCTCTCAAAACAACCAGATGTAACAACTGAGTTATGAATCATTTACTGGATGATAGTTAGTAGGCAAGTAGGATGAAATTGCGCAAATAATTTTGGGTGCCCAAACCTTTCTTGTTGTTTCACGTATTATTGAGAGAGACTCGTTCGTAGAAAGAAAACCTCGAAGAGTATCAAAAAGAATGATCTAATCGAAATCGGAAATGTAACTCACATGAATATGGTGGATACTTCGAATCCTTTTCTGTTTCATTTGCTATGTCTGTTCTTCGGATATGATATACATAGATGTTTATGCAATACAAATTGATACCTGATTTATTCGTGTCACCGATAAGTCGCTATAAGAGTTTTTTTTCTGTTCATCATTTGGTTTTTCTTCTAATCAGAGTCTGTAAGGGGACAGGAACTATATATCTGTTCATCTCCTTGTGTTGATCAAATTGTTTGCATTTCTGAAACTTTAGATCTTCCGAATATCTTTCGAGTATTTCGATTCTTCCAATTATTCCATGATATTCTTGATCTGATATTTTTTTGGAACTCAACCCTCACTGTCAGCTAACCTCACAGTAGTGTGATCATAATCATCGTTTTTTTTTCACCTGTATCCTACTAATCAGTACACACGGAGCCGTCGTGATATATTATGGGTCCGACGATAATAACGACAGTTTCGGTTCACTTATGATTGAGAAGAGCTGTCGCAGCGGACATTTCAGATAAGATTCTGCCATTATTTTATTTGCTCAAAAATATTACACTTACTAAATCTCTCCTACTTACAAAGGGAGCTTCCTTCTCGCTATGATGGAAATATATAAATTGTGTTCCTTTTGGATGATGAGAGATGAGAGATATGAGAGAACTACTCATCAATGTGAGTTGCTGAATTCATACGAAAATGTACATTAGTGACTTCTCACTAAGTTTAGTTCCGAATATAGAATCGATTCAATCTCACGATTTGAACAATAAAACATTCTAGGTGAGAATACATACTACAAACTGAAATGGAGAGGGAAAGTTGACAGATTCTGATTCGAGAATTAGAATTTGAGAAAGTTGATATGAAATTTACTCCTCCATCGCTGAATCAGCAATCTTGTTACATCATTGAATCTATGGAAGAGAATGAGAAGTATTTCTTCAATGCGGGAATAACAAGAGTAGAGACCTATGTAATTCGTTGTTCCTGAACTCATTTGTGATTGATTGTCTTCCAAGATTTGTCATCACTCATTCCTATACCACACACCCCATCCTTGATCAAGTGAGATTCGCAATTTCAACAGTCGTTTCTCATCAGTCATTCTCCCTCTTTTCGGAACGATATATTCGATTATCCATCACCAGATTGGTGAACAAAAACGAAACGTGTCAACGACGTTGTAGCTACATTAACAACGTTACGCACGTACGTTGGTCTCAAGATCGTCAAAAAACCCACACAGTAAATTCAATTACAGTGGAAGGTTTGTTCATCAGAATACACAGTTTGAGTATGTTAATTGTTTTCTTGGTAGCGCTTTAATTGAAAGGGTCATTGTTTCTGTATTCAGTCCACGTCAACTGCTCTGAGAGATAATTTATAGTGTTGAATGAGTAATGTGTACTGTTCAAAATGGATTTTCACTGTTGTGAATATATTTTTCTTCAACAGAGAAGGAAAATCTGTAATGTTCGAGGACCATCGTGTCAGCCAACAGTTGAATGTTGGGAGAGAAGGAAGTTTCAATGAGCATGTCCGAAATTACAGAATAAGGAAGGTAATGGCTTTATTTCTTAAGGCTCCAATAGCTGTTTCATTTTCGGACGAGCGTATGTCCATGAATGATTGAATTTTACTTATGTTTAGTTAAACAAAGTAATGATCTGTATGAAGGAGTACAAAGTTCTGGAAAATGTTACCACCAACCACTACAGGTACAACCCTTCTGATTGGACGATCAATTTAGCAGCAGCAAAATTTAAATAAGTTGGGTCTAATTCCACTGAAGAAGAGTGGGAGAGAGAGTTGAAGAGTTGGTCTTTCAATGTAGTGTTTTGATGCCTCAGATCCTTCACTTCATATTCATGTATTCATTATGTTCATATATTTTGATGACATCCTATATAAATAATAAGCGTTCAGTGCGAAACTTGCACGGAACTGGAATCACAACATGAATGTCATTTTCCAATTAAGTTACACTTACCCATCTTCACAACTCACCCTTGGGGATTTGTATCCGTTGTTATAGATTCAGTTCGATTTGCTACCAGTTCATTCAACCATTTCTCGAGAATAGGACAGAAATTATACAGAAAACACTGACTCAAATTCTAACAAATCAAATGACCGGTTCATCATTTCGTGAATTGAGTTGGGATATAGTGGAGATTGCATTCAATACAGATCTCCTTTTTATGGAATGAACTAATAATTGATTATTGATACCAAGTCAATTTTTTTTGGGTTCTTTAGTTTTTGAGAAAACTAATTATTGCATTCCGTTCCGGAATTTGTTGGGTTCGTTCCTGCGATGATCTCCGAACATCAGCATGAATTTCAGAAAGCAAAGTTCAGGAGTTCCCTGAATTTGCATCCATCAGCCAGGACAGATATAACCATGCTGGCATTGCGAGTATATGATCGATATCGATTGCACGATCAACAGATATTTGGCTGATTCGGATGATTGGCTGATATCCGAAGTATTGAAAATGTGAATCTTGCTTCTATCCCTGGAATTTAAGCGTACTTATTCTCAAATTCATACATTCCCTGCCAACTTCCGGTTTTTAGTGAACTTCCTGGTATGAACCAAACTATCAAAATGTTTCGAGAAATATTACTGCACTTTCTGGTACTCATATAAGCTATGGGCCTAATCACTAGCTTCTAGTTGTGCTAGAAATATGTTTCTGATGCATATATTATAACTTGAAAAAAAATTCCTCCGCTTTCCTAATGCAGGAACTTGAGAGGGAATTTTTCTTTGTAATTTCATCTCGATACTCTGCACAGGTATACTTATGTTTCTTCCTTCTCTTCAACTGACCTCAATGTGTAGTTTTTATTATTTCATTAGTTTTATTTTATATTCTGCTTTTGTATTCTTTCTAATGATTATCTCTATGAATTCAAAATGGAGGAATTATATAACTGGCCTTGTATATTTTTTCACGCCCTATGAAAAGCGTTTCTGGATGAGCTACGTGAGTACGATTTCCAGTCCCGTATTATTGCAACTCATGAAGTTCATTCAAAGAAGTTTTCTGAAGTCATTATACAGTGCTGCCGTGGAGAATTGTATGGATTCGTTAAAAGTTTGAGTAATTACGAGACCTGTGAAAAACTCTGGATTCCGTCAAATTAAATTTTCGCTCGTGCTTCTATCGAATATAATTCAAAAGTAATGGATATTGCATTTAAGAAAAACTGAGTTATATATATATATATACAATAAGAATAATTTGAGGAAAATTTTACAGCAGTAGAAGTTCGAATTCGAAGTCGAATTTCAGATGTTTTGGAAGTACACGATTTGAAGCTCTCTATTAATATAAATGTTAAAAAAGTTCAGCAAGATAGTTACTTGAATCCGATCACGAATTACAGAAGATGAGTGGGTGAATCATGAAATAGTGAGGCACAATTTGACGATGAATGAAATGTCACTTTTGAATTATTCATCCACACAAATACGACTCGTGCATGATAAACCGTTATGAAAAGCATAACATGAAGATGTTTTCAATTCATTCAACTAATTCAACTGATGATTTTGTTGTTACTTGAGATAATGCGGAGAGTTTCCATTAGATATTGTCTAGAGCTCCGATTCTGTGAGCGATGATTCCTTTGTGTACGAAATTATTGGTAAGTGAACTCCTATGATTTTCATTCAGCATACGTGAAGTCTGAGAAGATCTGAAGGTAATCTCAAATTGTCTGTAATTCGACCACTATTGAGAATGGACCACAATTTATTTCGAAGACGAAAATATTGTCAACCAACACTCCAACACTCTTCAATCCTGGTGAGCCACAACAAGGTTACACTTGAATGGGACCAAGGGAACGAAGGCATTGAAGGGAACGAAGCAGCAGATACCCTGGCAAGAGAAGGATCGGGGACGAAGTTCATGGGGCCATAGTCTGTGTTCGGAATTATGAAGACGAAGTACGAAGCTGGATAGCAAGGTGTGTGTAAGAAAAAAACCATTACCACTGGAACAATATTACAGTGACACAGACACAGTTGAATGATGATGAATACAACGTCAAAGATAGTGGCACCATCATTCTGAGTCTAAGTATATACAGGGTGTCCTTAAAAGGTCTTTACAAAAAGCTACCACATATTTTTCAGACCAAAACAATTCGATACAAGCAAACTTACCTCAGTAAAAAGTTGCTTAGTTTGGGCGCTAGACGGCTCTGAAGTTGAAATTTTCAAATCGATTTTGCTTCATAACTTTTGAACGGCTCATGAGATTTTTTTCAAATTTGGTACGTTGGCATAGACTCATCGGGCAATGAAACTCATATCATAATCATAATGAATATCATTCCATGGGCGTAGAACTTGATTTTTTCAGTAAATAAACATCTAAAACTCCTACGCCAATGGAAAAAAATTAGTTTCAATATGAAATCTGAATTATTCAACTCATTCACTACAAAAAAGGTACTCTTGACAAAAGTCGATTCCTCTCATGGTTTCGACAAAATTTTAATTTTACTGATTTAGAGCATAATCAATAATAAAACGATTAACAGATATTTCATAAAAATTGTTCGAAATGTTCACCATTTTCACGTATACAAAGATTTATACGACGCAAAAAGTTGAGATGTACTTTTTGCATAGGTTATTTCTATTGAAAATAAGTAGCACTGTTTTTTTTTCTGAAGACTATTATTATCTGCTCGAAAACAGTGATATTCACATTCTTGGTTTCCATAGTTTCATCTGTGTTGATTTGTCGAGTTTTATTGACGTTGATTGTTGATATCGTATATTGTATAATAACCGGTCACTGAGGAATCACAGAAGAACCTCTATGTGAGCTATACAATGAAGAGGAGATGAAAGCCTCTCATGTCAAACTGGAGTGCGACGCACACGCTGGAGTTTCGACCTTCTGGGAGAATACAACTCACAGGAGGCTTTTCCAAGAAGGAATTTGGTGAGGAGGCTGCTAAGCCTAACGAAGGTAACAAATCTCTTCATCTGAGCCAGCAGCATGACTATGTACACGATAAGTCATGATGAGGCTGCAGTATTTTAGGCTTCGAAACCCCGGCTAGTCATCCTGGTCTAATCGATCGATCAGCCAACACTCTTCGAAATCTTCGAAATCTTCTTCAAATCAAAGTTTGTCCGAATAAAAGTTTGAAATATTCCTAAAATCAGAATGAAGTTTGAAGCTCATAAAACACGGAAGCTCTTCCTATGTTTTCCGATCTGCTTGAAATTTCCATGCAATAAATCCTCTAATTCACCATTCTACCTTCATATTATAATAACGACCCTGTTATCGGTACCCCTGGGGCCTGAAAGTTCAATTCATTAGGGCCGCAGATTTCTTCAAAAGGCTCAACAATATATCGTTCCTTCTTCTTGGGGGAATTTTCCCTCCTCAAATTAGGCTCGTCGCTTATTTATTCATAGATGGATCGAGCAGAAGGGCACCGAACAGAGTTGCCTCCAATATTAATACGGTGGAGTTCGGGTTCGTCCTGATGAAATAAACATAAGTTTGACAATACCTAATTGAAGAGTATAACAAAATTCACACAATTTGCAAGCAGCATAACTTCATAACATTCGACGTTCGGTTCGCGTTGTTTTCGAATGGAACAAAACAATATAGGGAAGTTATACAGGGTTTCTCATGGTAGCTGTTCGTTTGAAGTTTTTGTGGTTGGAAATAACTTTGAATTCTGAATTTTCGGTCTTTAGGGCTATACGATATTCTCTCCCATCTGAAAATATACCACTTCCGTTCATACCGGATGTCAGGTTTCATATGATGGTTGAAGTACCATTACACCCTTTAGGCAAGAGCCTGTTTTGTGGTTCTCAATCTTTCATGAGTATATCAGAAATATTGTTCTCAGGCAAGGATCAGTGCTATTATTCATACTCTGTTGAGGAGATATATTTGGTAATAGAAGTTATATTTGGTGATAGATTCCGCCAACGTCGCAAAAAGTTTTTCTGGCTGGATCAGTGCCGTTGATGACTGCTTTCGTGCCAGAATATGTGCTTTTATTTCATTTGCCAAGATCCTCTATCCCTCTTTCGTTTGAGCGGTTTTTGTGGTTAGCATTTCGAACATCCACCTGGACGTGTTCTGGTTTTGTTCACTCCCTCGTTATACGACTAATAATGGATGGAATGTTTTTCCATCAAGTGTTCATGGTTGATTGGAATACACACGGTTGTTCAACTAGATTGATCATGTAGGTATATGTTCCAGTTTAATAATGTTTGATATTGACTTTAATGTTTGCCTCCCCACCAGCATGTGAATTCGTTTCAACAATGATATTTTGAACTTGTTTATCCGAAATGTCAAGTCTATTTGACAAACTCTCGTGGTGTTATTCGGTGCAGGAATCTCATTCGATGTCAGATCGACAAATATTGGCAATCATCGCAGTGAATTTAACAGTCGAAATGAAACACTGCATTCGTATAATAGCAGTCGTCGTTCAAATTTTCATTACTCACATATTGCAGTAGTGGATGGAAATATAGGAAACTGTATGATGAGAGAACAAACTAGTACCTGACACTGAAAATTTGCGTGCATGGAAAATACGGTACTCATTTTTCAGCACGAGCAATTTTTGTACGGTTATATTATTCGAAAGTCAAATGACATCATCACAGAAATAACTTGTGTTCAATTCCAAATTCATTTTCAGAGATGATCTTACGTACTTTATCGCATCAATGAAGATTACGGCATTTATTTTTTTGCTCTATTACCAACGTTTCGGGTGTTTCATACGCGTCTCAACAATATGTCAAAAAATGTTCCCCTTTTTGGTCGAAACGTATTTCTTTTCGATTTTATGTTCAAATATATTCTTGCAGAATTTTGAGAAATCACCGCGTTATATGATCTCTGTACTGCACATAGCCAACCTCTAAAGTTTTATATGAACTGAACGCCCACTTAAAGGCGTTTTAACTCGGTCTTAATAAAATTGATTGCTCTCACCGTGAGCCTCTTTCCTAGAACGTTCTACAATATCCTTCCCACACGAGCTCGTTCGACTTCATTATCGATTCTACCTAGAATTCATCAGCTTACGCTAGGTTACTCGAGAGATTTTCAAGTTGAAAGGTGACATAGTTTTCTGTGATTCATCTTTATGAAGGAAACCCCGTCTTACTGATTGATCGCTCAGTCAGGAGATCCTCTAGTGATCAGTAATCTCTTAATGTATCTGGTTTCAGTCGATTCCAGCATGAAGCCATCACTTTGAGCCCTGGCCGAGATATTAATCTGATAATGCGAGGCGCAAGGGTGATTCGTGTACATGATCCACATCTTCAAAGAGGGTTGTGGTTCACAATATGGTGACAGAGTATCTAGATCATGGCAGTCGTTTGATCCGACATGAAATTGATCAGACCTCAACGGAAGGACTTCGAGAGACACGTCACTGCTCACTTGATAATATAGATACAGGGTTGCACAATGAAAACGAAACAAGTTATGCATATTACTGAGAGATCAAGGAACTGACATTAAAATAAATGATTCTTCATGTAATGATGGATAGGACAGGGTTTCAGAAGAACGCACTTCTTAGATGAACATCGTTCTAACTACAAAATGAGAAATAGTGATGAAAGGGAAAAAAGCGTTACTTTCCATCACTAGCCAATTATTTTCATGAACGTGTTTTCTCGAGAACTACTGCATTAAATTCCGAAAACAAGGAAGCGTTGGTAAGAGATTTTGATTACCTTCAAAATGATGTATCACTTGACCCCTCATCCCATTTGAGATTCAAGGGTTGGAGCTCACCTCTCCGAGGGGTTTGAATTGAGAAAGTTGAAAACATGCGCAAAATACTTCCCCCTCGAAATAAAAATCGACCGGTTCGAATGGTTTTTTTCGGCGAACGAAAACTATGTCAAATCGGCGTTGTTTCGTTTTCATTGGGCCACCCAGTATGAGGCTGTAGATATATATGATATAGATCCAATTTGAGACATTTTTTGTTTAATACTGAGGATGAAATGATGAACTCAACTCCTTCAGGATACGATTCAGAAGCTTTCGGGAAATCTGTCAGGCTGAAGTGAGTTCCTTCTATGAGGATACTTCATTATTATTATTGTTACACAAATTCCACCACTTCTTCCAATTTATTTTGAAAACCTGAATCTGCCCATGAAGGACCACTCAAATCAGTTAGTAATGATGGCCTATGAGAGGTTCGAATTGAATATAGGACAAATGATATCTGCAAAAATAATTATCATGAAGAGCCTCAAAAAATGATTATTCATGCAAGAAGCGGATCACATGGATCACAAAAACATGAATAAATCAAGCTCGCTGACAGATCTAGAGAGAATTACGTGATCTGCTGGAAAATGCATGTCTTCCTACATCCAGAATGAAGGGTTTTTGAATAAATCAGCAAGGTGCCAACATGCGTTGCTTTCCATTCAGGCCTCAGATGCAATACACGTTAGAAATTAAGATAATTTCAAACTTCCCGAAATTGGAATATATAGACCCTATCTATATCCGTCTGAATAGATTATCGATTAGAACATCACAACGGCTGTGATTATTCCATCAAGTGTGAATATATCCAAATGTCTCCCAAGTTGAAAAAATTCGCAGTATCCAAGAAAATAATCAATCCAAAAGTTATTCAGGGTTTGTTTCATATTAATTGGAACTGAACACCGGCTGTCGACCTTTTGCCTAGATCAACAAGGTTCAGTGAGTCCTCAGCAAAGTTTTGATTAAAACCGATCACAAAATGAACAAACTAGAACTGAGTATATAAATTCAGTTCACCGTATTCCTTCTCTCAATGATTTTATCGTTTTGCCCATTCGTTAGAGAGCTAATTAGAGACCAACACTGCAAGCAGCGAAACCTTGCATCTTTTTAATTTCACAATACATGTATAGATTTTGAACAACAATATCGACGACTGATGAGTGATGAAATGATATTCCTCAGGAAGCCATCATTTCTACAATAATTACATTCTTTGATATCTACTCGAAGTAGTCAGAAAAATTTGAAAGGGTGATAAATCCAACTAGTTTTCATACCCTCGAGGAGTATTTGTCAAGTAGCTGAAGTGCACCAGTGTGATCTTTATCGATATCTCTATGAGTTTAGACGAAAGTTTGGACCATACAGTTTGCTCTCTTCCATCAGCACTTGCCAGAATTGAATCATCGTGTCTTTCAGCAACGACTATTCTCATTCTACCTCCCATAGCGGCATGTATTCGACTTCATTATAGAAAATATCAACAACATGTATTTCTCCTGTATTACTCATGAAACAAATTGAACTTTATAACCATTCTTTCGGAATTGAATATCGGATTAATGAATTAATGAATTAATCGGATTAATCGGATTAATGAATGAATATGCTATTTGTACAGCATCATCAGAGAAATGACGACGATAATACAAAATTGTGAATTTCATGGGAAAAATAAGTTTCATAAATTGTGGCATGACGAAAATGATTGAATGATAAAATGACATGATTGAATCTTTTCATATGTCAACAGATGTCGTATCAGCGTGCTGTACATCCTCACCCTCATTAGACTAAACTGTACTATACTCTTTACAGTCTTCTCTTCTTCGACAACCTCTATTTTTGTTGTCCGATACACCTGCGACTATAGGTATCAGATGTAATATTTCATGACTTTGAGAAAATTGTGAAGAACCAGCAGAACGAAACTTCACAATAATGTGACTGAGTGTTCGTCATAAAAAAATTCTGAAATCAGGGGCAGCATCGAAATTGTAGACCATATAGTGTAACATGCTTCCACTGAACACCTTGCGTGAGCTTCGTTCTCCTCATTTTTAACATCATTCTAGCTGTTCTTACATGTGATATACAAATAGAGAAAGGCAAATATTCCTTGAAAAAATACAGGTTATCGAGTCAAATCATGGTCCATTCAGTTTGTTGATGGCTTCCATAACTTTGTTAAACAAACATTTACTCCTTCCTCTCCCATTCAGAAGGAGCAAATTTAGAATCATCCAACGGAAGGAGACTGTTCATCCGAATGATCCCATCACTGATCGCCCTCATACAATAAAGCGATTTTCCTGGTCAACAACACGTTGCCAAATTTCTTGATACATTTCGACCTCATAGCCCCCAATAATGCGACGGTCTAATTGAATAAGTATTGGGTCGGATATCAAGTCCCTTTTGCATTTCGACGAGGAACCAGACACGACTTATGGCTTATCACGAGAGACATTAGCCATTGTGGAAAGACATTAGGGCCGAATGAGACAATGGTCACGGGATTTTGTAGGGCCGGACTGAGGAGGAATTAATCAATGTGGTTGGTCTACAGTTGGTGGGAGTTTCTGATATACCCGCACATCCAACAAAATCGAACACTCCACCAAGAAAATTCAGCTGAGGGATCTTATTCCACTTTCCATGAGTAAGTGTGAATTGTTTCTTCTCGCAATAGCAAATAAGTACACTTGATGAATAGCTCCATCAGACTTGTTGCTCAACTAAAAAAGGTGGAAAATTCTCAGTCAGAGAAATTCTAGTTGGTGAAAAACTAGGTGTTTTTCTTCCGAATCAAACCAAAATATCAGGAAATGATTCCATGTGATATTTCATGAATTTGGATCAACTATTGAAAATTGGCTGTTGGAGATCTTGGAGTGGAAATAATGAAAATCGTATTATTCACATCATACAAAAACGCTTCATGATGAGCAGATGGAATTTTTATACAAGAACTAAACTCTTCAATAGTATACCCAATACAGCTGGGCTACAGTATCAGGGGCGTGTTCAGCAGGGTGGGTTACATGGGTGGATTATAGCTCTATTGGACATCATGGAAATAACCTGCTCTTTGCTGTACTCATGAATTCTGTATGAGTGTGTGCACAGTGGGAGCCGACTTCGCCAGTGGCATTCAAATCAGAACCACATTTTCAATAACAGTTCGAACGTAAAAGCTTCATGTGACCATGTTCTGTTCATAACATCTCAACTCAGACCAAGTTTTCCATTCACGAATACAGATTTTCCTCCCATCGATACTATCGCTACCATCTATCATGGAAATTCTAGATCTGACTCATCGCCGCGAAATGGGCCAACTTGTAATATCACCCCCGAAGTCTTCATGCCTTCATCGGTGAAAGAATCAAAACACATTATATCAATATATTAGGTTGATAACGTCTCAACCTCTGAATTTCGAGGACGAATTGATTTGTCATCATATCTTTGATTCCACACCGATTTATTTTGAAGTGAATTGTCAGATCCCTTGATATGAAATGGGGTATAGAAAATTCACGAAATTATCTATAGTGGGATCCAAACGTAGCAAAAAACAAGAAATAACGCATTCAACCTCTTTTCGCTGATGGATGAGCTGAGGTATTCCTCCAGACGATTTCATGGGCCAATTTGAAATCTGCTTTTCGTTTGCTAATGAGGTGAACGCCGTATGTTATATCTCTTTCTCATGTGACTCTCAGCATTGACTATTATATTAAATTGTATGAACCCAGCACTGGAAGGGTTGTGGTTTCTAGATGTCGAAGAATCGACTATTGAGACACCAATTCTATTAATTCCTCCACAATAGGGAGTGTGCTCGACTGTTGATTAGCAGAAAGGCTTCCGGCATTTGATGTAATGCGTTCGTGAGATAATGATGAAGGAAAAACGATATCCAAGTCCTCTTTTGAAATCAGATGAGCATCAAGAAATCGAAAGGTTCCTGAGCCCTCATTGTATTTGACCCAAAAGGCATGAATCGAATAGGTACATGAATTATCCTTCAATACTGAAGTAATTCCCTGCCAATCAATCTGGAAAGCTCATGTCTTTTCCATCGACCATAAGAAAATGAGTTGATTATCATTCGAAGAATTTTTCATCAAAATAAATAATATTATCAGAATCGAGTTGAATATCGGTATACATTATAACGTTTATCTGTTTCGATAGGGAGTTGATGAGATCTGGATATATTGTATGATCTTAAAAAAAAGTGTTGTTCATATTTCAAACGTTTTGTTTTTGAGGAACGTTCATTCATTACTTTCGAAACAAAAAATGTAATACCACTTACTAAAAAAAAACAGTAAAATTTCGAGGGATCGATCCTTCATTACCAGCATAATATATGAAGAAAGCTCTAAGCAGGAAGATAATATAATTTCGAAACACAATAGAGTATTAAACGAAAATTCAAGGCACCCCACCCAGAGATAGGTTGATTCCTACTGTTATTGGGAATTCGTTGCAACATTGTATGGTTCTACCTTCGAATATTGATATTATTATTAATTTGAATTTAATATTAGGCTCATGATGAAGTATCGATGCTCAACATGTCCCTCCTATGATTTTCAGTAAACATAGAATTTTTGTGTAGATCATATATTATGTTGATTATGAGAAAAATCGTATATGGGAAACACTGATGAATTAAAACCTACTGCAATGTTTTTGCAAGTTCTAGTTAACGCAGAACAAGATTCACATGACTGCAAAGTTTGCAATAGTTCGGAAAATAATGCACATGCGGTGTTTCAATCTACTGTCATGAAAAATCCATTGAAACCGCAAAACAAAAGATGCCAGAGACAATATTCGCAAAGAACACCGACTTATTATCTGCCAATTCTCTCAAGACATCCTGATTACTGAACTTGATTGATCATAGGTCAATTGTTCTGGCGCCTGTGTCTGTCTCATCCAAGATTCGCAGGCATCCTAAGACATCATGTCCCTGACCTTCCATAATCAACAACTCTTCGATGGATGCCGCATGTGATTTTCTTTTCCACATGCAATGTGTCAAGTTTAAAAATTTGGACTATACCTCTAGGAGTTGCCTCTGGAGTTGGGGTAGCTATACCCCGTTATATGTGGAGACATCTACTTGTCTCTCCACTCTGTCGAGTTCATTTTCTGAATCAGAATTCATTCTTCAGAGCTATAGCCGATCCAGAATTTCGAGATTGTCACACTGTATAATGATATAGAAGTATTGTGATTCAATCATTCAACTCTGATTGAGAACATTATAAGTCACTTTAATAGACATGAAAATTGTAGCAGCTAATATGAATTGACATTCAGAAAGCACATGATGAAATTTTTCACTAAGGTCTGTCAATAAACATCATTCATGTCATTATCATGTATGAATGAGTTTCGAATGTATCAGATAGATTGATGATAAACAGTTCAATGATCATGAAACTGTATTGACATGTCAATAAATGGAAAAGCAGCTTGATCAGGTTAACGAATTGGATTGGCATTACTGCTGCCTCAAAAATATATCAATAACGTCCGCGAAAAAAATAACAACAATTGACTAGTAAATTATACGTGTTACTATTGAATCAGTTTTCAGCTCATAACTATGAAGCGTCTACATGCGATATCTTTTTGATTTCGACATATCACTCGATATCACGAAAAAGCTATCACATGGCTTTTATTCGCCATCCTATATTTTCCAGTGCCTGAGTATATGAAGAAATTATTCAATTATACAATAAAAGAGCAGCTGATGTCATTGTTCATCACGAAAACTCATAATTGTTTTGTTTGCGAAAAACTGTTCTCACCCATTTTCCACCAGAAGAATTCCTGAGATAACGTTTCCATTTCGAAGCTGTTATTTCATAACTTCAATTAAATCTCTCGTTCCTTCCCGGAAAGACCAGTTGACGTTTCAAATGTCTCACCTACGCTTCTTAACTTCTTGCAATTCCAATTTCTGTGACTAAGGTTCCGACCTATTCATTAAGCGCAATCTGTTTACTTATTTCATAAATAATGGTAGATGGGGGGGAAGGGGTTAACTGTTGGAATTGTATAACGAGGCAGGTGTCGTGCTTTATACAGCCAATTAAATGGGAGGAAACGGATATATTATCTGAGAGTGATTGTCGAGGGGGTGAGAAAACATCCAGAAGATTCCATAGTATGGATCGCAGGCAGAATGCAATTTGCAGCAACGTCAAGGGATAGGATCAGACGTTCTTGAGCTGTTGAATTTGGTTACACGATAAAGCATATATGTCTTCTGTGGATATTAATGTATTCAAAGGTTATTCAACTAACTCTTATATACATCTCGTGTCAACTTTATCCTGCCGGAATTTAAATATTCACGCTGAAGGATATCTCCGATGAACTCTACATTCTGAAACTCTGAATTCGATCATTCGACCCCAAAAGTTCTCCGAATATTCCCATCAGTTCCATCTTTTCTCTCTCCTCAATTATTGTCAAACTTTCAAACGCAGCTCATCCTGTCATCTTTCGTTTCATGTAGACAAGTCCAGATTGAATTTCCGATAGTGAAATTCTTGTCATGGAATAGAGATGGAACAGAAAGATAATTTCCAGAAAATTAGGATGGAACTTCTTCCACTCTCCTCCAGTACGATATGTAAAATTATTTCGAATGCGGTAGATGAAAATTCAGATCCCTTAGAATCCGTATACGAAGAACCATTCAAAGAGGGAAAACAGAAAAACTATTGATCAATACCTGAGCACCAATGGTCAAACATTAATATTACCTCAATATGATCGTTTCGCCTACCTCCAATTTGCATTGACCCTTGGAAATCATGCAGACAGATGAAATAAAATTCACCTCTGATGCTGAAAAACTTTGAAGAACCTATTGAAGTGTTGCTTTATGTGTATAAATGAATCTATATCCAAAAATTGATGGAGAGAATTCAGATGAGTAATTACAAAGGCTTGATAGTTGCGTTAATTGAATTATTCTGGCCACTCTGAAGATATGGAGATATGGAAATATAGAATTTTCATGTTGAAGAATATGTTCATAACCTCACAACCATGAAAAATTACCGATCGTTACCGTAAATTCATCAAGATATTCTTCAGAGATTGAGAAAAGAATCGAATCCGTTTACTGCCTGATTCCAGATTCAAAACCAATTCTAAACCAAAAATTCAAACTGTTCAGAATGCAAATATCCCAAATGGTCAGATGAGAGCACTTTTACGGATCGACGAGAATACAGTCGGAACACCAAATACATTTGGAGCATAAATAACCTCTGGAAGTTCCGAAAAATTCAACCGCATTTGCAATGCAGTAAAAACGTGTAGGGAGGAGTTCACAATGATTGAATTTTGGTCATTCCTCTCAGAACTCTGAAAAAAGAAACCTATTACTCTTCCATGATACCTCACGATATTTTGAGACTAGCCTAGGTTCAACACATTAGTGTTGCGCCCTATGACCGGACAAATACCTGATTATCTAAATGTGAGGTTCTGTAAAAGACAGGATTCATGGTAGAAAAGGGCTGAAGATATTTATGATCGTCATTTCAACGTTGTACAAACTTCTGAACATTGGGGAGACGAGAAAAAATGAGTGTAGCATCGAATATTTGAGAAAGTTGACAGGCTTTTGTTTTGATAAAGGAGAGCGAGAGTGGGTAGAACATGGTTGATTCATGTTCAGCGCCGAACCTTAGGTTTTTGGTAGTTTCTCTGTCTCATTCGCGATGAAGTTTCATTATCTCTTTTCATCACATTTCAATTCTGATAATGCCATTATTGAATATTGTCGACCAAAAGTGCCATTTCAGAATTCGATCAACTCAGTTTGTGTGATGATTCAATTTGGAACACTCAGCATGCTTGGTTTCATTCCACTCCTGCTGAAGTCAATGGTTTACATGAATCTGGACCCCGTACAAAAATATAGGTTGGCTTACGGAAGAAGTATGAGGCCGAGAATGTTAGTCCAGAACAGAATACAAAAGTTCCGGTCATTACGCAATGTGAATTTGAAACGTTTGAAAACTTTGGCATCTCAAGCATGTATTAATCTATTGGGGATGATGCTAATAGAGTCATATCGTTTGTCACATGTTCATAGAAACGAATCGATTGAATTCTGTAAGATCGAAAGGACTGGCGAATAGATATTGAAGAAACTAACGCTCAAAAATAGCCACAACGATTGAAAAATTGGCAATATGGTGCATAATTCGTGGGATGTATGATGGAATATCTATGACAAATTTTTCGAATCGGTTTCGAAAATGGCGCATAATCGGAACAGGAGCAAATTTCAGAATCGAAGTTATCGAGAAATTGTTAAACAAAAGAGTTAGAGTCATACCTGTTCAACTGTGTAGCCTCACACTGTCTTATACACGTACAATATCCTCGTAAAGATTGGCTGATCATGGGACTATTATGGGCTATTATTATAAAATGTCTATACGACATAAAACCAGGAGGTTCTGCCGAGGTCAGGTTCAGACATGATGAAGAGAGAAAGAACGTTTGATATCTTTTTATAATCTTATCAGCGTTTGTAGGAACCGACTCACAAATTGCTGTGGAAAATTGAATTTTGCTGTGGAAATTCCGCTCCGGAATTATTGTTCCTATGAATGAAGCAGATTGCAGCTGGATTCCGCCGGCTGTAGACTTTGGACACAAGTTTTGAATTTGTAACTGCAGGGGCAAAGCAGTTGAGAGGATTTCTGAATAGTTGGCTATCATAGG
Organism: Gastrophysa polygoni; assembly: GCA_963576655.1. Classification (NCBI taxonomy): domain Eukaryota; kingdom Metazoa; phylum Arthropoda; class Insecta; order Coleoptera; family Chrysomelidae; genus Gastrophysa; species Gastrophysa polygoni. The sequence continues at coordinate 17,760,439 of OY755087.1, forward strand.
ACTCTTTATTCCACCCATTCAATTCGTGAAATATAATCCACGTAATGTATTCCTTCGTGATTTCATTTCACTCAAAGTAACATCATTTGATTGAAAAGAAAGCCAATTCAGGCATAGAGTGAGTACATATGTATAAAGGTATGGCAAAATAAATATTCATATCGGTCGGATATCTACAATCTCAATATCAAAATATCGATATCATGAATTCGATATCGAATATGAATTCGATAGCCCACCGAGATGAAGGAATGGTTCAGTGCAAATCTGGGTGAATCATGGAATTTCATTCGAATATCACAATTTCTAGTTGATTTTTCAATCCACTGGAAAGAGGAAAGAGTGAATTTGAATTCGGTGGCTCGAAATTGGTGATCAGACCCAATCATCTTCAGACAGTTCTTCTGAAATTGTTAATTTTATATTTCAGTTTTTCACTTCTACTCGATTTTTGTTCTGTTGTTCACATACGATCAACGAAAACGGTAGAAGAAACTGAGAAAGAGTTATACAGTTAGTCTCAATCTTTATCCGTGAAATTGCTCAGATGTATTTCAAATTTTGTCATGAAAGGAAAAAATTGTGAATAAATTTTCCTCATAACATTCACTAACATATAAAAATGCAGTCACTCATAGGTCTTTCTATAGTATGAACTTCCAACCAATATAAAAAAAAAATATGTTAGAAATATAAATGATTGACAGTGACATCATATTCACTAATAAGCGATGGTTCAACATTTCATAGCAAACTCTCCAAATGGAAGTTTGCCACGATGGAAATGCGAAAAGTTTCAATCCAATAAAATCTCCATAAAAGAGAGAGAGAGAGAGAGAGAGAGAGAGAATAAGACTATTACTGTGTTACATATTTGGTAAAGTAGTTTCTTATAAAAGTGGAAGTGTCTTAGTCGGGCTTATACTTGCCACGTGATACTTGATACATGCTGACTGCCATCAACATTCATTGAGTTGCTGTTTTTGTGATTTCGAACACTTTTGTCGCCTGAACGAATAATGCAAATAAATAGTGCCAGTGAAGAAGAAAATGTGTATTCCATTGTGTATTTCAAGAAACAATCACAAAATGAAGTAGATTTGTTCTGGAACCCAGTATGACTAATTCCTATCGAATAGATTCATCGTTGTGGGAAATATTTGTTAGCAACTAGTCCAGTATTTCGGATACGTCGTATATGTAGAAGACAGGAAGCGAGAGTAATTAGGTTATTCAATATCTGATTCAGAGGGATAAGTATATATCAGATCGGATGATGATTCAGTATTCAGTATTGCCTGAGCATTTGTAGAAGACTGTTCCGTTTGTTGAATTCCTTCCACAATCCAAATGAGCGTTCCAGAGGCTCGACGGTGAATGAAACAGTGTGAAGTTTTTTGGGTGTCAACATTGCTTGACCCTTAGAAAACCTAGAAAGTGCACACGACAGCATATATTTCGAAAACTGGTAAGAATAGCCTTCGATATATATATTCATATATACATGTATAATATACAGAGTGTCCCATAAACATACCGACAAACTTCAAGGGATGGTAGAGGACATCAAAATAAACATTTTTTCTCGATAAACATAAGTCCGAAAACTCTTTGATTTCGAGACACAGGGTGTTATTTTTTTCAAAAAAAATCGATTTGTAATTAATATCGTAAAAACGATTTGTTCGAATGCAATGGAATTTTTACAGATTATTGATACATTTATAAGGTATCTCTTGGAACTATTAGAATTTGCACAATAATTTCAGGGGCTTGCCCATTGGCTATGTCGGATAGTATGGAAAAAAAAATAAATGTTTCAAAATTATACCTTACATTTCACCAATGCGTTTATTGAAATATTGAAAAACTAATAAAACTTCCAATAACTTTTTTTTACTAATCATAATTATTATTAATGACTTTTAACCATTTTTTGTTTTGTATTCAATTGGAAAATATTCGTAATCTTTAATATCTTGGAAAGAGTATCCAAAACATACCGACAAATAAAGGGTGCTGAAGCAATGAAATTGAACACCCTGTATCTCGAAAACGAAGAGTTTCCGTACTTATGTTTATCGAGCAAAAATGTTTATTTTGATGTCCTCTACCATCCCTTGAAGTTTGTCGGTATGTTTATGAGACACCCTGTATAATAAATTCATTCAGGGAAAATAATACAATTCAAATAACTACATGTTGTAGAGAATGAAGTAAATTAGGGATGAGTGCTAAGCACTTGTTTCCCAGATAATATAACAGGTTGACGAATCAATGTATTACGATGTTAATGCCTGAAATGAGTCTTCAGTAAATCTTTCTCAGACTCAACTGATGCTCTCTCAGTCTATACGAATATCACGATTAGGTACCTTCGAGAGGACAGAATTCACAGGTCATCCGGAAACTTACTATGTGAAACTTCCGATGAATGTCCGTGAGGAGCAGAGGAGAAATTGGAAAATCTCATTCGTATCTCCGCACTTTATTGTTTCAGTTCATGCATCAGAAGTTCGGCCCAGGACGGCATATTGAAAATATGGTAATATTAAATTCCTTCTCTGTGAAAAGTTGTAGAGTGATTTATATTTGTTTTATGCTCGCCTAGGTTACTAACCATGGAATTATTGACATTCTGGCAGAAAAAGTTTGGAGCGGAGGTTGTTGTCTTTGATATCCAGTGATTTTTTTTTATTGTACACCATCCGACAGAAATCCATTCACAGGGTGGGAAAATTATAAATACTCTCATTCAGATCCTAACAGTGATTGAATGAATATAAAATGAAGCATAAAGGTATGAAACATATTGGGGAGAGAATTGTATCAAGAACTATTTGTTTTTCAATGAAGCAATGCTGCGAGAGAATATATCACATATCTCATCGATATTATCATAATTGCTGTAAATTTTGTATGAAGGTGAGGTACTTCGAGGTAAAATAGATTGAATTGCCTAGAATTCACTCTGGTAAGATGAAAACTGAGCATTCTTAAAACAGTCAATCTCGCCATATTTCTATTCCTCTTGTTCTCAAGAGGTATGAAGTTGAATCTCTCTAATAGAGCAGTATTAGATATTCAGTATGTTCAGACTCAAGTTAGGAAAGGAGTTGCTGATAAGCTGATCCTGACGCAACTAAACAAAATTAGATTCGTCAAAGCAACGAGACAACAACGTTTTTGTTTTTTGTTTGAAGTTAAATGAATGTAGATATTCCTTCCGCTAATGAATGTTTGAAAGTCGTGAATCTCGAATATTCCCTGCAGAGGGTGGTCCTTCAGAAGCTCGAACTATCGCAAGACAAAATACAGTATGGATATCATAGGAGTTGTTTTTCCGACTCGATAACCATTCGTATTCTGCAGATATCAGTGATGAACAGCGATTTCTATATTCTTCACTAGTTGAAAAGTTACAAACAGAAATGACTTCCATTTCTCTGAGAATATGAAGGATTATGGAGAAAAGTAAGAGTTTTAGAAGCCATAGGTGGTCCTGAGATCTACGAGACATAATTTCGTAGCCCTCCGATGTCTTGGATGTTTATGGATGAGCCCTCGCAAGTTTTATCTTCTGAGACGTTTATTCCGCCAATATGGTAGGGCACTTGAGACAAAGTGTTCTCGACATCATGAGCAATGTTTGAATATAGATTCGTTCGATGGTGAACGGAACACATTATTGTAGAATAGCTGATATGCTATAATTGCTATGAAGAAGCTAGATATACGCACCAATAATTTTCCTTCCGCAATCCTTCTTGCAGTCAACAGAGATTATTTCCTAACATGAGATCCGCAATCAATTATATCGAATTGTGACTGTTTTGATATGAGTCGTTCATCAATCAATCAATCAATAATTAAATTATTCTGGTGCAAATATATAGAAACACAAACACAATTGTAAATACTGTAGGACAAAATTTTATTCAAATACAGAAAATGGGGTGAAACGTACAGAGAAACAAATAGAGGAGATATCTTTGGTAATGAACTATTTGTGACTAGTAATATGTTTGATTATGAGTGAAACAAGTGTTTGTGATTGGTGCATTGGAAGATGAAAGGAATTGTGTAACCGAGAATTGAAATTACAAACAATGTAGTGATGACATAAACCGATAAAGCGTCTCAGGAGCCATGAAATAAAGTTCAAAAATTAATATTGAACTCAAAGTTAAGGCAACAAAAACCAAATTGAGAAATTATATGAGATAGGAATTTTTAGGAGGCTCCCGAAAGTATAGAATTGTTTGGTTGCCAAAGAGACCCAATTATTCATCAACAATCCTGAACATAGCTGACAGCATGAAGAAATGCAGCTCAAATATTGGATCACTAACAGTCATGATGGGTAAAAATGTTCGAAGATCTTTTTTTATCGAATTTTTACATGAAAATAAGGCGTGCACAGACTTCATAATTTATGCGTCAGCTGATTTCGAGTATAGGACCTAAGAAACTCATATTCATATTTACCATGAACAGCATAATATACTGTGTGTCTCATGACTTCGATGTCAGCAAAGAATAGTGTTATAGTCTAGTCATTATTATTCTTTGAACATTTTCAATTTGAGTAGGATGATAGATAGGGAAATTTCAAATTTGTGAATCATGTATAGAGAGGTGAGTAAGGTACATTCGCTCATTTGTTCTTGAAACAATTTATGAAAATAAAATATTTGACATAGATCTTCATGGAGAATTCCACATTCTCAACTCTCAGTACACATATATAATTATTCAATGAATACAATTGATAAACATACTCGGCTGCCATGAGGAGGCATATCTGCACAGTAAAAAATGCATAATATTGCAAAATATTCAATGAATTCACGTATATAATCAAATATAGCCTTATCTGCTTCACTAATGCTGGTTCTCCTGATGGCATTAGAAATTTTCAATTCTGTGGTGACAATGAGAAATACAAATTAGCAAGAATATGAGCTTGGCGACGTCCTTCTGTGGGACTGTATTCTTGAGACTTGAGCCTCATATGTTAATATCATATGAGGAAACAGCTCTTTGTTGAAGAAATTTGCCATAGTTCCGAAACACAATATGAGTTACCTGAGTATAATTATCACTTGAGAGTTCAAGATGAATAGTTTCCCCATAACGAGAAAGGTTCACGATCGATACAGCATGGCGTTTAGGTATCGAGTATTATTCCTAGAAAATTTTTAAATTCGTCATTCCGTGTAATGATCACATTTTTTGGACCGATACATGCATGGCTAGTATTCCAGATAATGATTTTCAGGAGGTCATCTTCATATTGATTATATATTCACTCTTCAGATTCGTAGGAGATGGTGAGACACTTGTCGAAATAGGTTCTCTGATCAATATCAATAAAAGTTACCGAGAGTCGCATAGTGAGCCTCTCGAAAAACTATCGATCAACTGCAACATGACTGTAACAAAATTCGGTATTGAATGATTATTTTGCCACTTCCTTGAACTGTGATACCTACAGCGTGGTTTACTCAAGAATACCTCATAATACCGGCCAGACGGTGGACATTGGCCTTACTATATCTATTATCATCAACGAATAGCTGGGACCTCAAAAAGGGACCAAGTTACATCAAGATCTACTACAGATCTCGTCACGAAACTTGCTTGTTGCACTAGAGTGCACATAATAGAACTCTTTCCACTGTTATCAATGGAAAAAGTACGCGATCGTGGAAAATTATATTTTTGTCTGTATTTCGCATTATTATATCTGTCACGTGTATATTCGAAACGTTGAAACACTTCATAAATTTTTTTCTATTCGGCTATTTCAGAACTAATATGAATAGACTCTATCTTTCAAGTAAATACTCAAAATTGATGTTATGCCTAGCCGATATGCTACTGAAGGCATTGGTATTGCATATTGGCCAAGGAAATTTCAGTCTCGATGATTCCATTATATCACATAGCATCCCTCCCGACCAATGTTGAAATTTCATTCCCGATAACTAGTAGAAGTTTTGCCATTATAGGGTACCAACAGATATTCTTCATTTATACCATAATATCTCCAATTGAATAATCCATTGATAAAGAGTGGTAATGACGTTTCAGTTATCATATGTATCCACTGATCATATCGGTGTGAGAATGGGTCAACGAGCCTATTTTCCTATCTAATGATGATCTCTATTGGAAACCTAATCACCTGAATGATAATTAATAATCGAAGCCACATACGGTTCATAAATTTGAATGAATTTATAATCCTGTGGCATATGTTCACTAACGCCATTGCGTATGTATTTACCTACTCCGAATAGTAGCCGAAGGGCTTCATGTGAATCGATATTCTGTAGGATAATATAGTCAGAAACCCACATTCCATACTGATTGATATGATGATAATATCACTCATTATATTATATAGGTTCTGCAGAATATAACCGCAGTGAGAGGAATCTATCAATCAAGTGCGCATTCTATATCTATATTATTATCCGCGTTCAGGATGATAATAGGATGCAAAGATATCTTCCGAATGAGGGAGGTTCGGGAATAATTTATTGTTTCTACGGCTATTATGAAATATGACTCTTCATAACCTCCTATTGTTGGTTTGATATTCATATGGTGGTGGTAAACACATGCCACAGTAGAATATATTTATATAGATATACAGGGTGTAATATAAGTACGTTGAAATATTCAAGTGACGTATTGGTATGTACAAATCTTTTTTCTCAAAATTTTAGAATTTTTTTTTCTCACTAGTAACGAATTTTGTTCAAAATAGAAAACGATTAAGAGTTGATCTTTAGGTCGGAATCTTGAGTTAGGCAGTCGCCCAACAATGCTCAAATGAGCGCAAATTTATTGCAGTAGTTCTCGAGAAAACACGTTTATGAAAATAATCGGCCAGTGATGTGAAGTAACGCTTTTCCTTTCATCACTATTTCTCATTTTGTAGTTAGAACGATGTTCATCCGAGAAGCGTCTCATGTGTTTTTCCTGAAACCTGTCCTATCCAACATTACATGAAGAATCATTTATTTTGATGTCAGTTCCTTGATTTCTCAGTAATATGCATACCTTGTTTCGTTTCATTGGGCCACCCTGTATACTATCAGTTCTGAGGAGCATTCCACTGACCGTTCATTTTGATATTGATTTGTTTCTCCTCTGTCCATTGATGCATACTTTCAACACTATCTCATTTTAGATCAGTTTCACCTCCCAATGACAGGTTGACTTTTAGATTCAATATGACGACCATGTTTCCCAACCTATTAGTAGCTTTCTTATTTCACGAGAAAAGGAAAGAATACTCGAGGAAATCAACGCCATTCACAATAACCATAGTCTAGTATTTCATGTTACTGTATCATCAATAAATCAATTCTTCCTTATGTCCGAAGTTCAATATGAGAATAAAATCTTGAATGCAACTAGGCAGGTATCTGTTATCTTCAAAGCCAATGTATTCCGCTTTCTCAAAATGCTCGATGCTGTCATGATGCTATGCTTTGATTGATTTTGAAATTATGAATCACGTGTATTATGTATTCAATGCACCGAATCGTATTTTAAATAAGTAAGTCAAGCAAGTGAGTAAGTTTTAATGTAAGTATTTTCGATTTTGTTGTAATATTGGATATAAATGTTGATATTTCATCTGGAATGATATATCCATGGTCATCCAGTATTCCAAGAAATGTGTCAGATCTTTATACTTCTTCAACATAACCTACGCAAAGCTGACAGCACTCAATATTTTTCCTTTTTTTATTGACATTAGGTCCCGTCTCAAGTGATATTGTGGAAATCTATAAGCTCATTAGTGCTCGATCTATCCACCGAACACAAGGAAGTCTCAGCTGATTCCACCATGTCTGCACCATGGTTCCGGTATGAGAGCCACCTCAGAGTACTCCAACGCCTTGCCGGTGAAACCCTACAGTTCTCCTGTGGTTGCTTTGATCAGAAGTGGTCATTCAATCTCGCGATATCGTGATCCTCCATTCTGAGGTCCCCATGTCGATGGCCATTTCGTCCATGATTGATGGTATTATGCGTCTCTTGTCCAGTTCCACGATGCTATCATGTTGCCTGACTGCATTGAATATATGTTTCGCACATTGAAACATACAAATTGAATTATCGAGAGTAGAAGACAATGGCTTACACTAACCTTCTCCTGTCTTCACAACGTATTGATTTGCAATTTGTTATATTCAATGACTGACGCAATTGCCGGAGAATCATCGAATGTTCAGACACACAGGCCACACATCAGCGTCACAACAATTATCACCAAAAGTAGAGGTTAGGTGACTCCCGCGGTCAACATCAGTATGAAGAAGTACGAAACAATGTATGTAATGTGTTCTATTCATTTTTTATTCTTCATGTCTTCATCACGAGCGAGCACATTTCAAATATAGATTACCATATCAATTTATAATTAATTATATATAATTATACATTGAGTCAAGGCATATACATATACATATAAAACAAATATCATTCAATGCAATAAGCTGAAGCGCAGTATTCCATAATTGAGTTTTAAAATGTTGGAATGAGGTGTTGAACAACTCGAAATCATTGTTGCTATTGGCTAACCGTAATATTCCAGGAATGCAGCTGTTGAATAAGTGATTTGAATGAGTGGTTTGAACTGCTGTAACCATGAGTTTTTTGTCCCTTTTCATGGTTGAACGGTGAAAAAGAGAGTGTGTCTCGAAAATGATCAAATACATCTGGAGACCCATTCTCATTATAACAAGAAAACTTTTGGATCGAAGCAATATGGCGCTTCGAGTGAGAAAGAGTTATCAAAAGCCGCAGCAAGGATATTGCCCTGACTGAACGGCCCTTCAGTTTTTAATCAAAACTCGCTTGAGATGACCCGGTTTAATTTGGAAGTTGAGCCTTCGGCATGTTAGCAATCAATTTTCTTTCTGATTGCCTTTGTTAAATGTTACGTGATAGAATATTTGGAACCCAAAATGTTTGGTGATTAGAATGAAAAAGAGAACGCATGTAATATGAATATTGCTTGCTTCGCGTACTTATATCATAGTAGATTCTCCATGAATTTAAATGATTTGAATATTTCCTGTGAATCACTGACTTTCAACACATAAAATCACTATCTGCTGATTTGAAATCCATATCTAGATATCCTGTGATTTCCTCTCCTGGTTTCGAAAATTAAAATTGAACTTCAATTATTTCAATATATTGGCAGTAAGGACAAATTCATGATCTGTTGTAAAACTGCACTGCAGTTGTAATAAAACAGAAACTCTCTATTTGTTTGTGACACCTTGTTATATGAATATTCTGTAAATACAAATATATTTTCAATAAATATCGAAACTTTAACATAACGATAAAACATTTTTTTCTGTCTGACAACTTCTATCTTATCATAGGCATAATATGGCTGAACAAACTAGGATTATTCACCAATTTCTCATATTCGAACAACAAGTAAAATTGAGTCTTTCTGTTCTAACACACTTATGGATCAATAAACTCCGCTAAACAATAGATTTGAGAGGGTTTTCTCACATTATTAACTCGATTCGACTGAAAATAACTGAAAATGTCGTATTCCTCAATACGATGGCATAAATGTCAACATTTTTTGACAATGCCTACAGTCATGTGACTTTTCATCGCACCGTCTCTCTCTCATAATCATTTAAATTCCTCTCTCTCTAAGCTCGATCTAGTAGAGAATATATAATATCAAATATTTGATAGAAACAAATGAGTTTGAACAATTCTGAGAAGAAAAAAAATCATATACGACTCCTTAGAGGAAATTCCAAATGGAAGGTCTATTATTATTTGTTAATCCTTTCCTTTCGGTTTTGAGGGGTAAAAAGAACACTCCTGGAACTTCCCTCAAAAAAATGAACAGCACTATCACACTGCATTTTGGATTGATTTATTCGTTCTGAAGGAAATATATATTATTTGTAATCCTTGCGTGAATCAAGTGAATTTTCGATCACAAGAAATTTACTCTTTCGGAACCACCTTCAACATATCAACAGGAATGGCATCAATGTTATTTCCATTTGGTGAAACTTCCTAATTTTCAACAAGCAATGGTCTCTCAAATTTTTCCCTATTGATTTATTCACTCCCTGCATATCGGCGCTCATGTTATAAAGTCCAGATGGAATATATTCCACTTCATGCTTTGATCTCGAACCAAGTCTCTATCAGTCGTTTGCTCACACAGTTCATCATTTCAATATCAATGCCTATAAATATATCCCTTTGTGATCTCTACTCATCGACATCGAGAGTGTCGTTGACATTTTCGATTATCTAAGGTTTCCATACGAAGGGACCTCAAACAAATTCACCGATATTTCAGCTCTGTGGGTTACCAGTTATCTTTGTGAAATCAACCAAAGTCAGTTGATTTTATGAAACTAATGGATTTTATAGACTTTTCGTTTCAAATCGGGCGATGAATGTCAGACCTAACTATGAAGGAGAGTACTTATTGAATGAACTACATAGTATTTCACGTTCATTGTATTGAATTAATCTAGATATGTTTGTCCAAATATGGAAGAAAAACATGAAATATAGTGTCAGTGAGTGAAATTTCATTGAAAAAATTACTGAAACGGGTTGTAATCAATCAATGAAGGCAATTTGATATGATTTTATGATATCATAAGTAATATACATAGAGTGAAATATGAGTGCAGATCCACTCATGCATTTTCATGGATCAACTCAGCATGATGAATATTATCATGATATTCCGCAACAATACTTCTTGGGGAAAGTTTGTGTAAAAGTTCGTGATGGCCAAATGAAATAAAATTGAGATTCAAGAAAACCACCGGACGAACAGTGATGGAGGATTTTGAAAATTGATGAGATTGAGATTGGAAGAGGAAGAATATATCGATATATTGTAATACTAATAAAAATAATGATAATAATGAGAGGTTCGCAGCACCTTGAAGACGGAACCACCATCTAACCAACATTCGAAGCGGATACTGGAATATATGGTAGTGAAGACATAGAACAACAGAAGGAGAAAGAGATGAAATGAGAATGACCTGGATATGAATGCTACGATGACTGATGAAAATACATAAATGCAGATTGATGATATTTTTCGATGGAGTCGGATCCCAAATGATTTCATGAGAAATTAAGCGGGAAAAACAATGTAACTGGTGTATCTCTGTTATAGCTATTAATGTTATGGAAAGTGAATTTGAGAAATGAAAACGAATGGCAATTTCATTACTTGACTCGGAAGAGGAGGAAGGTATTAGATTTTTCCTTGAAAGTTTAGAAAATACTCAACTAGGCAGATAGTTCTACATCTTGGTCTCGACGCTGACAATATCATTGTGACTAGCCTATCAGCTCCACTAGTTTGTCGACCTGGAATCGATCGATGTATTAGATGAATAGAATCTAAGATTTCAGCGGATATTTAGGTGGTGAACTCTCCAGATTTGTGAACATTACTCCAGGACTCAAATTTTCGGTTTGTAGTCATGAGGTTGCTTGGTTGTCAAGTTCGTCTTTGCACGTAACAGAAAGCCAAGATTTCGCAGTGGACCTCACGTGGTCATTACATGAGAAACTGCTGGTGCTGGTGATACCATTCGTTACATGAATATTAACGAATTTATTAGGATAAGCGGTACGACATTATCTTTATGGACATTGTGTGATCTGCCTTCCTAGTGAAGATGACAGCTTGAGATTCAGTTGTATTGTCACGTGTCAACTCAATATTAAATGTGACTACACGAGTAACGGCATTCATTAATACTGTTTTCAAAACATCAACGGTTTCACGGATTTCGGTTCAAATCGTCGTGGGACAATCATTCAAGTGGTTGTCCAATGATTGATGGAATTCCTCTCCAGAAAAATAGAAAGAAAGGTCAAAATTTCATTCTCATCTTCACTACTTTTCCATATCACGAATAGAAAACTAATATGTCTAATGATGAACGAGCCCTCCCGGAATGCACGACGGTACAGAGTAGGTCGAAAGGGAACTATTTGTCATACGCACTTGATTGAGAAAGGAACAAAATATCATCTGAGACAGCAAATAATTCGCGAATCGATATCTAATGATTCTAGTCAATATATCATAATTTCTCCACCAACTAGTCTCTCCGTGGGCGACTGTCAAGCCCACATTCAATGCTGAATGTGGGAAACCTAATGATAATATATCGTTTCCGTCGAAACAGCTGCTGACGTTTTCATTCACTGCTATCCGTTATATCCAGAAAATCCATCTGAAAGACAAACTGATACCGTTTGATCTCAAAGAAACCGGAACAAAAACATGTGCCACCATTTATTTCAACCACGCAGCTCGACAACAATGAAAAGTGACGCCTCGAGATGGGGGTGAAAAATTTTGGAACTGTTTTCCAGTCCGACGGGGAATAATCGTGGGGATGATTACGGTGGCGTTTGAAAATGATGAATGTGCATCGTGATCCTTATCAAATTGCATTTTTATGATCATAGGATCAAAGGAAGAGTGAATGCGGCAGTGTCTGTGAAGGTGATCAGCAGTATTCTTATTAGTTTTATTCTATCAGGGAATACATTACCGTATGCTTATTAATGCCAGAAATGATCTTTCGTGATTGAACAATTAGGCATCATTGCCAAAGAAGCTTCTTGAGGAATGTGCTCCAGAACTAATTCCAGTTTTTCTCCAGGTTCTTCATCATACTTAGTATATCTTCTCGTAACTGGAACACAGCTAGAATTCAACCGATTCCAACGAAGAACAAGAAAACCCTCCCAAGCAACTATACGGGTGTCCCAGGCCCATACCGATCGCACTACTATCTGTGATCTTCAAAGTGATAGGGATAGCAATCAACATCATGCTCATCCAATATCTAGAGAGCTCAAGAATCGTGAACGACCGGCAGTATACCTTTTGTTATCAGAGGTCTACAGGAGACCTGCTAGTATAAGTGACTCATGAATATAACGGAGGGCTAATTGCCTAGTCGGTAAACTAAACAGACGAATCCATCGACCTCTCTAGAACACCGTGAAGAGTTGGACGATCTTATCCTTTTTTATATGCCCAACAGAAATCTCGTCTATTTTGCAAAAACTAGACGAGCTCAGGCTGATCACCCTTACATTGCCATTCTAGAGACCTGCGAACTAACCTGAAGACTTCGCGGTACCAAGTTCCATTCATCAATAGAACGGCAGAGTAATGAAATTTCAGTGGAGTCTTTCCTGGAGCTTCCCAAACTTTTGGAAAGATCTCCAATACATCTCATCTCCGAAAATTCCACCGCTCACACAATGTTCCTCGAACATTATAGGTTTTCCTTTCTTGTTGTCGAGAGATGAAAAAAAAATTGCGATACGTCGGAAAAGCTCTTGAAATGAATCATGAAACAGATAAAAGGGTGTATGTAATGCTCCTTCAATACTACAAGCTACCATTATTGAAGACTACAAACTAGTGTGTTATAAAAGTGTTCTTCGATCGATGTGGATCAGTTGATCCTCGTGAGATTTATTGAAGATGCCATTCTTTCGTTCTCTTCCTCCGCCACTGAATTGATAACTCCGCATAAAAAGGATCTTATGAATATCGAGAATAAACGAATGGGATTTGAAAGATATCATGAATCTTGTTGTTTTCGAGGTGAAACGCTGTTCATCTGTCGAAGGTAGCTCCGGAGACTCGTTTGTTTTTCATGCCTGACGTACCGAAATATAGTCCTGGAAGAGAGTGATTTAGAGAAGGGTCTCCCTAGGTGGTGTGTTTTATTATTCAGGCAGGATAATGTTTTTGCTGGAGATGATAGGGATTCCGGTAAGGCCGATTTGTATGATTTATTTCTTCAGTTGGAATATTTGAAGGTTAATATCCAGCATATCCTGCATATGTGGATAACAGTACAAATTCAAGAATTGGAGTACAGTGGTCAGACCACTGACACATGAACAACAAATATAACAATTCTACCAAAGTATACAGAATTCATTCAATAAACTGCTGAATACTGTCTGTGAGTTTTTCGAGGACGTGATACATTCATTTTCCAGCTTTTTGTGGGATTCTCACCTCGTTTTTAAAAAATGAAGTGAAAGTCATTAAAAATCAATTCAATATATTTGTATAGTGAGGACAGATTTATGATCTGCCCCAAATTGTCACTGCGCTTGGAATTGAACCTTTAGATACATATAAGAGAAATTTTCTATTTGTCATTGACATTCGGAAATATAAATTCATTCGATAAGAATAAAAATTTCTACCTATCTCAGTAGAAACGAATCTGCTCCCGTTCTCAACACAATTAGAAGACTTCTCCGCAAAATTTTTCGATATTCATCTGGTTTTGCCAGTGAAAATGAAACAATTTGGCAGACGTAGGAATTCTGGTTACAAGGTGTTTTTCATCAATTGATATCGAATTTCCCATTCTCATATTCAATTTTCAGTACTATCTATATCAACTGAACAAGAAGCAATATTATTGTCTCCGTTCAGGAGAATGAAAGTAGACTCATTGATTTACATTGAGTCTACATTGAATTCTTGATCAATCATTCAGATACCTATATCGTGTCTTTCCTATATCCTCGAATTTTCTTCACCAAATGAGTCATCTTATATCACCTAGAGTTACTTTCATTCAGAAATCTAATATCAAGATATGTATCAAGATTCTATTATTCGTATTTCCAACTCGAAAATAACTATGTGTGCATATGTGTGTTTGATATCGTTTTTCTCTTCTACAATTGGGACATAAAATCTCTGGTTGTGCAGCTCATTACCTCCACCCACCCGCCAATAGGAGACAAATAATAAGCATATTGTCGCACTGTCTTGTATAAAGCCGCTGTAGTCAATACCACCAATACCGATCCTATAATGTTCGACAAACATCGTGTTATATAGCCAGTGGAAAATGCTGAGAAAGAAGAAAGGTATTCGACAGGCTTTCCTATACCAACACGTATATCTTAGTTGAATAGTATCCATCAAGAGACAATTATTGTTCTCGAAACGTACAATATCTTGATACCGTAACAAATATCTTGATACCGTCTCAATTCATTCATGAACTGCATACAGTTTCACTTGCCTATCAGAATAGATATCCGACGATTAGTATTGTCTCCACATATACATTTTTGCCTTCATGCTCGAATAATACACAGAGAGAGGAATTCTTGTAGGAATAAGATTTACAGATATTGATTTCCATCTAGTAGGTACTTGGTGTCAGTCACTGCTCTATCCTTCAGTCAACATCCCACAGAAAGTCTTGAGAGCTTCAGCCAATTTGGCGTTGTTAAATTACGTGGAAAATCAAAGTAGTTCATGGAAGGATGGTAGACATGGGATTCTGTATTTTAAACAGGCTAGGAAAGAGCCAAATTAAAATATATAAATTGTTTCAAAGCAGTTAGGCAACGAGAAAAGCAGTAAAGTGGCACAGGAATGAATAATTAGATATACATGGAGAGGTTGGAGTGAACTAAAATGCAGGATATTCAGAGCTGATTCTGGATGAATTACGGCAGCGGATGTTGAGTTGGAGATTTTGTGATGGGAATAATCCTCATTCGAGCACTAGTAGTTCGCAGCACAACCACCTAGTTTCTCCACAACCACAAGTTACAAGTAGTTAAGTACAAATTGAATATAAGACAATATATCAAATTATTATTATTTGAGAATTGAATAATTTGAGAATTTTCTCACAATTTGTCAGCTCAGATTCCGCAAATGATCCAATCAATCTTGCTGCAGATGCTGAAATCTCAGAGGGGTTTTGAATTAGTGTATTGAGAATGATTCAGTGCTGAATAGTTTGAAAGTTTCATTCCAGGGCTGGATTGAATCACCAGGTGTTATTGACATTTTAATGTACCCCATTTCATACCGCTGTAGCGAGAAAGACTCCTTGGGGTATTCCGAATACTGATGACATCCTTACAGCAATTTTTGACTTCTTCTCTGATTGGTTGTTATCCCTTCAGCCTTCAGTGCGAAAGGTAATTATCAACTTTGCTGTATTGAAACACAACTTGCCAGATCGAACCCAATTACGGTGAAATTGATATTAGTCACTGATATCTTATTGCAAAAGTTGATAAGTGAGGTGTGATAGTGTTTTGAGGGGCCAAATTTCTTGTTTCTAAGAGCCGTCTAGCTGAATTATGCGAGAGAATTACAGTTCAAAACAGAATTCGTAATTATTTGCAAGTTGGAAGAGCAGAACTGAGCCATCACCATTATCATTGAGATAAACTCAGAATATCTCAGCTCCTGCATTATTTCATGGTGCGAACGCACGAACTGATATTATGACAAGTATTTGCAGTTCTTAATGATTTGGGATTGAGGATATGAAAGTTGTTCGAATGTATGTTACATCAGACATTCAGAGTGACTTCAACAACACATCAGGTTACAATTGATGGAATGATGTGTATATATGGGGTTAGTTGACTAAGAGCATGTTGAAAAAATTTCGCAGTTAGGAGAGTTGTATATTTTATGAAATGCCCTTACTCTTCATACTTTCTTGGGGGCGCCCATGGATATCCCTTGACACATAAAATTGACTATTAGGAACCGTGTCGACTGAAGCACAAAAAAAGGATTAACAGAGCTCTTTACAGCTCAATAAACAAAAACTGTTGGAGTTGTAAACCAGGAATATCTCATAAATATCAGAGAATAACAGAGTAGAATTGGATGTTGTCATAAATTCACTTGTTTTGCGGTAGAGCTTGTGGTAGTAGAGACTCGTCTGTTACTATGTCCTAAAGAAACTTTATCGTCTCGATGAATCCTGGTCCGTTTGGTTTTATCGTTCCTTCACTTCCCCCTTCGCACGAATCACCAACTTCTAAAGCTCTTCAGGAATTGAAAATAGGGGGTGATTCTCAAGCGTGACTATTCTCTCAAACTCATTGAAAATCAAGAAGATGAAAATGGAATATCACTTGGAGATTATTTGGACGAAATAAGATTTTTAATATGAAGGAGGCGGAAGATTCACCAACTCGTTGATTAACCAACAAGGAACTGAAATCACATGGAGTCAAAATAATATGAATTTGAATTACCTGTCTCCAACCACTCCGTAGTGGAATAAATATATCATTCAAACATTGATAACAAGAACTGCATCCTGGGAACCAACTATACTTTGTTATTTTATGGAAGATATTCTGATTTCCCTAAATATTTATCATCCATAATCTTTAGCTAATCGTTATGTTCTTTCCATGAATGCATTCGCATGCTGATTATTTATTCTCGGGTTACGGTTTCTTGACAGAACCGTTGAAAACTACCACCATAACTGTTTGGTCATATTTGTTCTGAGTTCCAATTCATCCAACAACTTTGAGCACACTTCTGACACACCTAATCAGGAATGATGTTCTGTGGTGTCTGGGAATCTACTCAAAAGAGAAACTTTGCCAGTATCATTTGAAGTTCGCCTCATCTCAGTTCATGAGCAGTGCTAATCACGGCTGTGAATTCAATTAAAGTTACCATCAAAATGCTCACTAAGTGTTGGAATTGATTCAACCAACGTTGATATGAAATTGGTGAGGAGCTTTTGCGTACGATTTCAGTTATTGTACTCGTACAAACTTGCTTGAGGAATGAGAATACTATGAGGATTGAAGCGCCATAGGCCTGGGAGGAGTTGGATGGACCATTCATATTTCCCCCCAATTCAGTCAGATGTGATAACAGAGACCCATCGTGCGAATGTGGGAATGTCTGTCTGAAATAGATACATATTGAGGGCGCTATTCTAGTCCGTGAGGAGATATTCCTCATTGAATTTTTGAAACCTTTTTCATTGTAAAAGTTTGACACTCTTTGACCCTATGTTCAGGATATCCTGACATAATGCGTTCTTCACTCTCGATATTTCCAAATGTATTAATAGACATTGTTTCAACAGAAATCTCGATTGAAAATCATATGAGCTGATTTGCACCTGGATAGAATAGGAATGCAAAGATTTCTGTTGGCATAAACACACGCAGCATTGATTTGGTATACGTATCCACTGTATGACTTACTGTATGACCGCAAAATATCTCACTGATAACAAGTTGAAACCGAATCAGATATTTTGCATAGGTTCATCATTTTTCATAATTAGTTTGTTTCAAATCAAAATTTTTGAATGATTTCTTGTCGCTTTCATCTACCCTAGATACCATAGTCGACACACAGTGAGGGTAAGGTACAGAGAGGAGAGTGATACAGTTGATATTTTTCAATGTCTTTTTCAATGCAAACAGAATATTACCTATCACTCGAGCGCCGCTGACATATCTCGACTTGCTTGTCGTGCGATTCAGAGGGCCGGGAAAACGAAAAGAGATTTGAGGATGAAGAAGAGCTATGAGATTTGCAATTCAGCCTGTACTTTTCCCTGAATGACTTTAACCTCGCCCACCAGAGTGGAAATATTTCAGTTTATGTTGGTGATGAGGAAGATACTGCCGAAGAATCCGAAGTTTTGGGCACGGACAATGAAGGAACGAAACGTCGATCAATTTGCAATTTGCAAGGCGAGAATACACTCATCCGAGCATCTTCCTGATTGAATCCCCATGATTTCCTTCACCAAGCAATAATGTTAATTAAGCGGGGTTCGATAATCCTTTCGCTATAACCGAAAAGTCAACAACCCTCTCAGTAGCTCATTATGACTTTCGATCGACTCCGAACATGCGAATCTTTTTTTTTATCTGTGGACAACACGGAAAGGAAACGTATTATTTGGAAGACTAGATATTTCAGAATACCCAATGCCTCTGGAAGTTGACCGGTGAGAGATTGAACGTATGTACCCAGAACTGGACCAACAAGGCATTGTCATTATTTGTGACAATTCTTCCATGCGAGGCTGGATTTTCAATATATTTTGCGACATCAATGAATTGTGTACCTATCACATACTTTCCTGACGCCAATCCTTTGTCAAAGTAATTGATGGCTGAAATAGTTCTATCATGAAAGGAAGCCATGGTCAAGAAAGTTTGAGCTTTTTTCACAATTACCTTCCACCCTGTGCCTTCTCATATCTGGTTGACCACGTCGAACGAAGGAACAGGTGCATCCCAACCATTATTAGTTTCGATCCAGTGGCGAACTGAGAGGAAACTACGAAAATGAAGTACCAGTGGGATTGGTAGAGACTACAACTGAGACTGACCTTCCGTCAAAAAGATATATGCAGGGGCCATCAAACAGTTTTGCTAACGTAGACCATCTTGTGGTCGCTTCATCCCCTGTTCATATACGCAGATACATTGCTGACAAATACCCCAGGATAGAGCAATGCAAATTTTGTTACAGTGTTACAGATTAATTGCGATGAATGATGTACTAAAGAGCTTGGAATTTCTAGATATTTCAAAACTGGTTATAGAGCCTACTTCAGTGCTGATTTTGTGCTGATGTTGTTAATGAGCAAGCTTGTACTTGCAAGAATATTTCATCAGAAGGGCAGATATTATAAAATATAATGAGATATATCTATATATATATTTTTATTTATGCCGGATATATTTCTGCTGAGCGAGAACTAAATCACTGGTAGCCCTCGATAGTCTCTGACTACGACTCGAGTTTGATTGACCCTTACACCTTGTTCTGGATTCTCCGGAAAATACAAGAACCCTCGTCCGGCTGGCTGAAGAAGAGAAATTTCTCGACGTGAGTGGTCATTTATTCCTGTTAGTTCTCCTCGTTTCCGAGAGAGGACGCGATGAAAAATTCATACTTCCGGAGCGAGATGATTGAAAAATCTGGAAGCTCATCATTGTTATTTTCACTAGTAGTTATTATGATAACTTGGTTTTCCCAGCTATTTTGTTTCCTCGGATGACTATTAGTGGACGTTTTGTTTTCAACTTCGCAAGGTACCGCTTGTTTCAAAAAACGATCATAACTGGCTAATTTAATGATATGGAGAGGAAATGTGTGGAACTGAAAAGATACATCTGCAGTGGTGGTAGATATATGAATGAAATTCGTTGGGTACGTACCTTTAATGAAATACTGAAATATCTATCACGAATACTTGTCGAAATATCAATGAAAATGTATCTTTTGAAGGCTGATGCGATATTGAAATCATACAAAATGCATCGTAGTAGCTTCATCAGGATCAAATAATGCACAATCCACTGTGATGTTCTGTCCAAATTTCATATTTATACACCTGGAAAAGTTATATTCTCTGTCTCTTTCAACATCATGATCTAATTACTTGTTTGAGTAGAGTAGTAGTAAGTATTAAGGTACAACAGTAAATTTTCCGAAGTGATTTCACTTCCAAAACTAGTTATACAAGTTTTGATGAAATAATTTCATGATGATAATGAATGATAATGATGAAGGAGGAACCTATGACAAAGGAAATATTTCCGAATCCATAATTCAACTTGTATTCCACTATTTACTAGAATGATAATAATGACAATTCTTCTGTCACCAGACGTTTGCAGGTTGTTTCAAAGTTTGACTGTATAGCTCACACAGATTCAGGTACAAGAATATTCCATTCCAATAAAGAAAGAATCATATATCCGGCTATATTCAATTGATTCGTCTTGTCTTTTTTTTATTCGAATCAACTCTGATTCAATTCAATCACGTCAATTCTAAAATTGACATGATAAATCAATATTACCAAAGGGCTTATAACCACACCACAAAATATATATCAATTTCATGTCGGGAGGTGCCCTTAGCTTTATTGCCTTGTATAGAACGGGTAGAAAGTATAATTTTACAACCCTCACATCGGTATCGTCGTAAAATACTTCTTGACACTCTTCTATTGCCATCATCAAGTTTACACCAGTTCACGCCTCTGAAAAAGAATTGATTTCATATGACGTTTATGTGCTTCCTGACCCGAATCATTATAGTGAGCAAAATTTCGTTGGATGTAAAGAATGATTACATATTCGAGGTCTTCGATCTTTAATTCTGAGAGGATATGATGTGCTTTCAATAATCTTTGAGGTTGTTATACGAGGTCACCTGGAACCAATTTTCCATCCTATATATCTCCGTTGTCATTCTCATTGAATGTTTTATTCATGTAAGCGTTTGATTTGAATTTCATTCATGTTGAAAATGTAAAACTGAAAGAAAAGTGACTCTCCATACAGAATCCTATGTCAAAAAGAATCGTACCCTGGGTATGTAAGATGGTATTTTATGAATTGAAACTATGATTTCCATAATGTATATCGTTCAGAAGAAAATGCTGAATCATGATTTCTCAATAAAATTGTACTCATAGTGTCATCTGATAGTCTCTTGGAGCAGGTATTTTGATTTTGATATTATTCAATGTTCTATTCTTCGCAGGATTTCTTCAACCAATCATGCAACCAAAAAGAAACATGTGGAACCCGAGGATGATAGATATATTCTCTCCTGGATTTTTCTACAAATTCCTCTTCTACATGGAAAATGACAAAAATTATTGATCCAATCGTAATATTCGCGAATGATCGATGTTGATGAAAATATTTCCCATTGTTAACTCAAGAACTTATCCTTATCATCGAGAATGCATAAGAATCAATTATGAGAGATATTTGTGAAGTGAGAGAGAATCGAGACAAATTTGCTTTGTGATCAATTGACAAGAAAATTGTGAACTGAATTGCTTTCTGAATGGATCTTGGTTTAACCATCCCTATAGAATACTACAAATACTACATAAGCTCGGTAACAATTGTGGAGGTTACAAGTGAATAAATGTTTCATGAAGCATTGTTTTGATGCATATGTGGTGACATCTTTGAAATACCACGCTCAACTAGGAATTTAGTGTGGGCTAATTCAATCAGAAGAAAGTGTTGAGTACTCAGAATGAATTTCAGAACAAAAAATCAACCCAGCGTGAATGAAAACTGATAGAACGATCAGAACTGATTTGGAAATTGCACGATCTCCAACATAATCATCTTTTCGGAGCAACGACTAACTGTGGCCGAAATCTCAACTGATTACAGTTGTTAGCTGACCATTATCATTTCCCCAATTCGCAGACCAATCATCGGGAGAGCTTTCACGTCTTGTTTTCGATTGATCCCATTGCCTTTTCGGCACGATCTGTTGCGAACCCTACAAGGCACAAATCCGATCCATAATTTCGATTCCTCCATTCGGGCAATCCAACAATTGGAATAGTTATACCGACGGTGGTCATGCAATGCGGGCAGTTCGTCGGAAGTTCAGCGCTGCCTTTGATCGAGTTTGAACTTCGCAAGCGTTGATTCTGCCAGTGACAGAAATGTTCGATTCGTGAGCAACACGTTGATGAAGCGGTGAACTGGATTCAACACGCTCTATTGGTATTCCAATCAGGTAGTTTAACAAAGAGGAGGAAACATTTCGATTGCCTCCATGGCCCGCACTCGCTGATATCCAGAGATAATGAAAACAACGAGCTGTACAATTTTTGTCAACGACTGTGGAATTATGTGTACCGTGATATGAAGTGATTTCATCCTATATATGTCGTCATCATGACAATGTTTGCTTCCAAAAACCTTCTCATCTCTTTGAACTTGTGATGTTGATGGTGTGTGGTTCGACGAAGATTAAATATCCATCCTTGGCTCATGAGCTTCCTTGTATGAATCATGTTTTCGAACGCTCACTGAGTGGTAGGGTGAGTTGGGTTGAAATTATCGCTCGCATAAAGAGCTTACAAAAGCAATAGAACAAGTCAAGAAATAGGTACATTTGAGGAATTCCTAATAGAAGTACAGGGACAAATAATACAAAAAAAAACACGACTCACATACATGACAAGATATGAATTTTGCAAAAATAAAAAAAACTCATCAATTGTATAGGGGCTTATTACATGAAGCAAGTTATAATTTCCAAAATGTAAAGACCTGCCGACGGTAGTATTCTGAACTTTTTGAACAAATTTCGACATGATTCTAAGGGTGAGACTTCCGCAATCATTCTGATGATTCTTTTTTGGGTCAAAAAAACATTGTATGTATGTGGAGAATATCCCCATATAGTTATACCGTGGCAGAGTCTAGATTGAATTTCTCCAAAATAATATAAGAGTAGTCCTGAATTGTCAAGAACCCTTGTCAAATGTATCAACAAATAACAGTTTTTGTTGAGATTACTGATGAAATGAGTGCAATGAGTTCGAAAACTGAAATCACTACCAAGAAATATACCTAGAAATTTCACATTGTTCATGTTCACTATCATTATGGACATATTTCTGAAGAACAAAGTTTGACTTATCTCTGAAAGGAGTCCATGATTACTAATTGTGTAGAAATATATAACAGTGAAACAAAAAAAAATAAAGTACCTTCGCAACTGATACAATGTACAGCTGATAAGCAGGTACAAATTTCACAACGATAACAATTCATATTATAGACTATGACTGCAAATAGCACATATATTATAGGAATACTCCTTCTGATCTTTTCATAATTTTTTGGTTGAATCATTTTCGATTGATGATGGACTGATATGTGAGTTTTGTATGTCTCTCATTCTGCTCTCATATTGAAGTCATATTTTTTGCTGTAACATGATGCAACTATGATATCAAGTTATGAACATGGCTGAATCTAGCAGAGAACTGAAAGTTTTGTGCCATTGAGAAGTCTGTAACTCCCCTCAGATCAGAGTTCACCTACATCAAAGACATGATATTATATATTCTCTACTAGATGCACCCTTGCCCCATCGACTTGGAACGAACATGAGAAAAAGAAAGAGCTATCGATTCGCCTGGATGTGCAACAAAGGAATAGGTAACAGTACGAGTTTCGATATTTGAAGCCGTATGAAAACCAAAGTTTCCTTTGGAATGAATGATATTTTTGTGTTTCTAACACGATGGCCATCCAAATAATAAAAACTATATAATGGTGACTAGGCAGCTCCCCCCGGTTTATTTCCCTTTTGTGAGTCCTATCCTTGAAGAATCCCATCCATCGAACTGAATAAAATTTCCAAAAGTCTTGCCATCCAACCCCCACTTCTCCTGTAGTGATCATCTTTTTTGAACTTTTAATGCGGTGGACCTGGACATGGGAGCAGAACTTGTCGACTCATCGGTTATCTCTGTCGATTTATTGGTTATCTCTGTCAACATGATTCATGTCAACAAATCAGTGAAACACGTAGTGTTTCACTCATACAGTCTGTTGTATGATTGAAGGGATGGTCGCATTGTCAAAACATAATGTGGAACGAATCAAACTCCGACTCGGTGCATAAAAATAAAGTTGGCAAAAAATCCTTTCAGCAAATTGAAAGTGACGCAAATGTTCTAAATTGTCTCCAGATTCAAGGAAACTGACAAGGCATAACTCACGAAACTCGAATCGGAAAAGATGATTTGTCGGCACCGATACCAATAACAAACTACTCCCGTTCATCCGATTTCAAGCAGCCAGACGATATCTTCGATATCGGTTAAGTTGAGGATTTATATCACGGCGCTTGCTGATTTATGACATTGTGTACAATTTTCATAAAAGGTGATTGCCAAATTGGAAGATCAATATGATGTGGTATAAATTGAATGGAATGAACAATATGTTTACCGAAACGAAGGTAATTCTTTGATGAGAATATCTGTAGAAGTAAAACTATGTTATGGATACAACAGATCAATTTTTATTCCTCACACACATCACTCAATATCACGACTAATTCCATAGCCGCGAATTCAAACTTTGGAAAATACTCCTTCTGGCACCTTTCCTTCACAGGACTATACATATAGTTCCGGATTTTTTTTTCCACAGGATTAGATCGGACCAACTCTCACAATCAAATTCATTCGATGCAGATTGCTGCTTTCTCTCAACATTTGAGATAATCATAATAATACTAATTCGTATTCATATGCTCAACATCAACATGATTGTTCTTCAGTCTCGAAAATCATGATGTTCTTGTTCACGGAAAGCAATTTCGTACGTGCATAGTCTTGACATGCTCGGCAAATCCTAATTTTTTCATCTATGATGAGCTCTAGGATCCTAGATGTTGCATTTCTCATCCATAGCGTCTATACTGTGTTTGAGTTGTTCTGCAAATTTGTCAGAACAAATTGTTATAACAAAACTCTTGTTAGGGTTTTGTGTCAAATTATGCTAGATATAATGATGTCAAATGGCTCGAGAGTTACAATTGATTTCATCGCTGGTACCATTGCGACTAAGAGTCAAAATGATGGACAAGTTGAGTATCGTCTGCATATGTCTGATGAAGATTTAAGAATGAATGTCTGATGTGTAAATGAGGACAGAATATGGCCCAGAATGAATCTTTGAGGAATGCCGGAGAAAATGTGGATTGATAGTCGAGGAAGTGGACACCAGAATGTTCGAACTCATAGAATTTCAATTTTCCGCTGGTGATTGATCACCAAGAGATACAATAATCGGATGTCTCCTAAATGTTATCAGAAGTTGTACTGTACCTATGCGGAATATTCCATGCTCATTCACAAATGATTAAACTTGATTACATCGAATTCTCTTCAAAACCTAGAACACACTGTATGTTTGTTAGGATAACTACTTTTTGCTATGGGCTCGAATACGTCAAGCTACCACTTGTTTGTCAAAGATAACTTCATGAATAGGTAACATACTTGGACCAAATATGATGACCAATAGTTCTAGATCGATTCGAGTTCAATGTTTCCTACGTTTATTCAATTGCTGGATAGAATTATGAACAGAATATATTCTTGAAATAGAGAAAGAATTCTCTCTCAGAATACGCGATGAGGTACAGAGGGATCAATTACGAAATCGTGAAATGATGAAGGAAACATAATTTTATTAGGGTTGATTTTTCGTTCGTTAGTTAGTTGGGTTAAGACTGTCTGGTCCCTCTGGTTTACGAGAACAACTATTGACTTTTCATCTGCTTCATGCAGAAAATCGAAATCATCCGAATCGTATACGAAGATTGGATCTCAACAACTTGAAAAATCATTCGTTTTCTCCAAGTAAGAAACATTTCAAGAGAATTATTAAAGATCATTCAGAAGTTCTCCTTCATTGGAAAAAACATATGTAGCAACACAATGTACTATGAATCAACTATCCATGAATACATTTTCGGAATCAACGTTTGAAATTCATGGTTGATATAGTGGAACATAAACAAATAGTATTATATCAGGTGATTTGCGCTAACTATCTGCATACTGCATTGGATGAAATGATAGAAATCTGCAGGCTTCCCCAGTGCGTTTATTGACCTATTGAATAAAACGAAAAAATGTTACTATGAATGGAATAGGAATGACTACTATGTCACTTCATCAGCTTGACTTGAAATGTAGAACCTTTCTAAAGTTCTATAGCGGGTGTCCTAGCGCTTTTAGGCCAGCAGATATTTCAGTTATTTGCAGAAAAGTGAATGGAAAAAATACGTGTCGTAACTTTTGTTTTTGGAATTGATTCCGTATGTTTGTTTTGGTTACAATACGAATTGATGAAATGGAAAGAAAGACGAAATAGCTCATCCCTTAGAATCAGCTTGGTATCAACAATCACACTCAACTGTAACAATTCCGAAACTCAAGACCGAGAAATCAAATTGATCTGAATCATTTCGATTTCTTGAAAGTCTCACTAAACGATGCAAGAATGGCAATCGAGCAAATCCGTTTGCTCTGCTTATCAACACGGAGCCAAAAGTCAAACCTCATTGCTCGCTCTGACGAATAATGAAAACGGAGTAGATTGCACGGAGCAAGTGGATCTGACTTATCAAACGCTTCCGAAGTTCAGAGATACCAAAAAAAAATAATGAAAGCCTTACTAAGCCTCATTCAGAGAAACTGTTGGATTTGGAAGTGAATATATACCAATTACATAGAAGTAAAGATACATACTGGAATCATAATAATTATTCGGTCCGGGTTTTCATCACTCGAAATGTACCAGGAAAACTCAAGATCATGTGGAAATATCGCTTGCTGTGAAACGTTAAACATTGGCATCCATCAAAAGTCAAACTGACTCGATACTACTTCTCAGAAAATGATGATGTCCATGGTTTATCTCAATGATAGACACTACCCAACAATTATTGTATTGAGTTTGCCTAATTGTATTTGCTATTATTGATTTTGACAAGCATAAAGTATTTTCCGAATAATCGTGGGGTTATTAACAAAACAAGGAATTTCACAATGGAGAATCGATATATATGATTTTTGATCATTATTCGTATACCTGAATTCAGAGAAAAATAGGCACTACTCCACATGATAGAATGAAGAATATCTTGAAAACGGACGGCTCTACAAGGAATGATTCATACGTATGGATAATGGTCTATCCTCTATATATATCCATTATATATATATATTATATATATATTATATATATATTATATATATATTAAATATATATATATATATAATAGTAAAATTTGAATCGGCTGTGTACACTTTACAGTAAGAGAGTCGTATTTCGTGTAGAAATGTTTCATTTCAATAACAAAGCGCTACAGGCTGTCAAGCGATCATCAGTGCGCTACTCAAGTGTTTACAAAAAAATTCTCAGTAAATTTGAAAAACCACCCGTATGGTACAAACGTTGATATGCACATGAGTACATTCAACATATAGAGATATCCAAAAGGACCACAATTATTGTATAGTATATTCAATGGACTATATAGTCAGAATGAACTATACAGGGTGTTTCTTCTGAGGGAATTGAATGAATGGAGTGTCAGTGTTACTCTGTGTACAAATGATGTGGTAGGACTGAAATCGATGAGAATTCGATGATTTTGAGTCCATTGAATTTTTGTCATCAAATTATCCTGTTTGCTTCACCTTTTTTGTACAACTAACAATAGAGCGTTGAAGTTGAGCAAGAATTTTACACTCGTTCTAGGACACTATGTATATTTCAGAATATTTGTGAAACATGTACTGCAGGTGCACTAATTAGCCATCCTATATGTTGAGGAAAATGAAATTATGTAACTTAGGTTAAGCGAATGTCCATTATTATCAGCCCAGTGTGGACCTGTTGTAACGATTCGGAGCTTTTTCATCTCGCAATAGCAGCATCGTTTAAATTATCATAACCAAACACAATGAAAGCAAAGAAAATATACCAATTATCCAAGCGTAGCTCAACGTTTCGATCCAATATGAACTCTTGCATACATAATCATGAATCCTCTCCACTTCGCTAGCGTCGCCGCTTTCGTTGTTTATCTCAGCTAAAACATAAACGCACCCGTATTGATATTGTTCTTTGATATCGAATACCCTCTGAAACAATTTCAACGAACCACGCATTCCAATATTGCCTCTTTTTTTCGACAAAATTGAATTGGATTTCATTTCCGACAACCTGCTGGTAAAAAAATTATCTCTGTGTCGGTTGTGACAATCTTTTAGAGAAACCATTTGTTGGCCTTGATTGAAAACAAAATTTCATTTCCTTCCATTTTTATGGCAATTCAGATCGATTATTATGGCTTCAGTGCTGTGAAGGAGATTATTCTCCTGTTTTGAGTAACTCATGTGGTAAAATGCATTGCAGTTTATGTAAATATTCGTATGAACATTTTAGTTGTAGAGAATTGAATGAAGAGATATTATATATTTTGTTCACTGCCCTTTCCGTCACTCAATATTTAATACGTGGTGCCATCTATTTGATTCAGCAAGGGGTACCTGCTTAGCATTTCGGCGTATAATTTTGAGGCATTCTATGTGTAACATTTCATATTTTCCTCGCATTATTTCCTTTGATCACGACATGATAATCGGTAATATACCGATCCGCGGCTTTCAATTGATATTATTTTCATTTTATCCGAATACAGCGTTATCATATCATACTGTTCCTTTACTGAATCCCATAATCACAAATCACACATAATAAATAGATTCAAGCATTGATCAATTCGACAACTTTTGTTTTCAGACAAGGTCAAACTGGTGATCCATACATTGTCAGGTTTTAAATATGCCGAACTTCTCATAACCAAACATCATTCATCAATAAAATGGCCGAGTAATGGAATTCTTTGCATAGTGAAGTTTTTCTTGATGCTCAAGACCTCCAAACTTTCAAGGAAAATTCGAATACCGTCCTTCTTTCACAACATTCGACCACTGACTAACACGATGTTTCTCGAAAATTATAGGATTTCCTTTCGAAAGATGAAAAAAAACAGATTCTGAAGAAAATGTGACCATCAACGTCAAACACTGAGATTCAGATTCAGATTCAGATTTCCTGAGGTGTTCAACTGATCTTTTGGTTAATAAAATGACATTCACACGAAAAATTGTTGAGAAGTAAACTTTCAACAATTGTCGCTCATTTGTGATAGAAGTGTATCAACGTGAAATTCGGCACAATTGGCAATTTTAGCTGCAGAATTAGTCTACCTTGACTTCGAAATTGACACATTTTGAGATATGACTGTCTTGTCGCAAACGAACGATTTTCACAGAAAGATCAAAAGGCAAAAATCATTGCTTTGGTATGATTTCATGTTATTTCCCTTTCGGTTGAAACATTTTTATTCATTGCTCTGTTCATCTTCATCTATACTTAACGAGTACCTGATAATTCACATTTTCCGATTTCTTTCAAAATGTAGTGATTGAGATTTTATGACTCATGAGGGTTTTTTTCTTTCATAAAAACAATACTGAACAGCTGGTACAATTCGAGATAATTTCAATGAACGTCTGTTGTCCGGTGATAATTGGAAAATGCAGAAGCAAGTTTTTCCCTTTCGGCACTAATAGAATTACTAGACCGTCGTAAATGACCGTGAGCTATCCATTATTGCATTTCCCACAGGAATCAATATAGGAGAGCGGATTCATGGCCGACTGATCTTTTTTCTCTCCCTGCAGATTCATATTTCTCTCTTATTGTAGCAAATTATTATTCATTGCCAACTGATAGTTTGAAATTTTTTCAGCATAGAATCCAATGATGTTGATATAAAACTGAGTTGAGCTATGATATTGTGTATGATATTGTGATATTTGGCGACTTTTCTGAATACCCTGTATAAATCTTTCGAAAATTTTCCAGAGACTGAGAAGGCTGCATGTCTTGCTTAGCAGATTCCTGAAATATCAAACATTCAGAAATTGGCTTTCGAAGTTCTAATGATAACCCATTGTTCATTTCGAATGAAAGAATTTGAACAAAAAACTGAGCTGAAATAGTAATATATGGCTCCACTTCTGGATACCCCGTATGAATCTTCTGGAAAGTTTTCAGAGATTGTGATAGCTGTATGAGTCTTCATGCGAATTCCTGAAATTCTTGGCCTTATTCTTTTGGACATCGAAATATTATTTTCAATTAAGCCCTTCAAACATATGATCACTCTGATGTAGTACACTACAAATCGTTTTTTGAGAAATGCAATAGTACATAGTTTGTTCCATTCAAAATAACAAAGTTGACAGTATAGGACATAATCTTCCTTTGTCCCTTCGAATATGTAATTTGAAACAATCAACAACAGAATACAGATTGTTCTTCTCTCTTCTTCACCATCAATGAAGGGAGCTGTATGAATAATGGATAATTAATTATCTAGTGATGAATATTCATCGATAACGACGGAGAAGTGAGAATGCCTTCATCTTTCAATTGTAACTTCGCTTCTGCATCGATAATGAATTGGATTATTGAATTGAGAAAATAAAGAAGATATCCAAAGCTCCCTCCAAGTACATGATTATCCACTGATTCAACTGAAGTAATTTTCTAGGACATGATATAAAATGCAGGTGAAATTTATCCGAGTATGGCAAGAATGATAATTGAACTCTTTTAATGGAGCATTTTTTTATATCAGGTGAATGTGAACCTACACCTGAAAATTCTTATGATTTTCAATGAATATTCATTAAGACTGTCGAAATATTGTGTTATTGGGTCACTTTCATCGAATGAATGCGAATTCTTCAGAAATTTCCTGAAATTAGGCTTTCATTGAATATTACATCGCCATTCCCAAAAACTGTTGTAATCTTCTATAATTTTTGGCCTTGGAGCTTCGATAGTAGCGTTGAATTTCTCCTAATTTTTCTCCACCACATTTCCTGATTCAACATACCAGATACCAGATTCACACCCATTTCAATTCAACTATATTATATTTTCGCATTTGTTTGTCGAAACTCAAACCAGAATGTCATCGAAATTAAATGTTGATCTTTCGAGGTTTTCATCAATTCTGTCTATCACTCCATGGAATTTATTATGACCATTCCCAATTCCAAATGAATGAATTTCTCCTCTTATCACCTCTTAGCTCCTTTCCTCTGTGTGTTCCTCTGTGAGTCGATATTGCTGGAATTTTGGCATTTTCTCAGTATACAAACTGAAGATTTCTGCCATTCAGAATGGTCTGTTTCCTCAATTATTCCTTGAATTTCTGATGAGTTCAATTCCCGATCTACTTCGTCTGGTGAATAATATAGAACTCTACATGGTTTGAGGAATATCAAAACATGGATGAAAACCGGGAACGTTCTTTATTCATTCGTCCTACCTATAGTTTCCCATATATTGATCGATGCATTGACGTCCTGTTTAAGCACTTCTTCATTTACCTTTCAATTTCGGGCACGTGAGAACTTCATAATTTTATTTGTCTTCTCCAAAAACACTCTGAAACTACGTGACCGACCCTTTGCATTGCAGGGATATACTGCGAAAAAACCTCCCTCTATTCGAGTAATCTCCAAGATGTCCCTAGGGAGCCCAATACAAGGGAATGTGAAGCGGTTTCAACCGCAAACCGCACAACCGGAGTCGAGATCACTTTCTGGATATCTTATTCATCCGGGGATGTGTCGTGACACATTGTTTGTTCAGTGGGATTGTTTTTTCATTCTCATAATTTCAATGCGTTTCAGTACTAATCAGCAAAATCAATAGGCATTTCTGATACACATATAATGATTCGAAACTGTACCGTCTGTTGGTTTCTATTCGAATGAAATTGATATTATTGAGACTTGGGAAGAGCAATGGACGAAATGGACACATTAGTGAACATAAAAGGCTTTCATATTATCCTTGATTTGGATAACATCAGTCAGTGCTTGTTTCAAATAGTCGAATATTGGAGCCAAAATCAACATTGTTTTATAAATCTTAAATTTCATTTTTCAAAATCATGACAGAACAGTTATAAGCTTCCTGAGAGCTGTTGACATGTTTCCAGGTTTCTGAAGAAACCTACGATGGCCTTGTAATATTAAAGTATAGTGCTTATATTGCTTCATATCAAATATTGTACAGTTATCTATCTAAGTGATCTTGTGACATATGACATATGGCATATGGCAACTATTATATATCAGATATATATTAGATATCACGAAGCCAGTAGCGTCAAATTCGTCACCGTTGAGGATTTATTGGTACAATAGCAATTTCCATTTCCAATCCACCTTATTATTCTCACATACTGTATACATGGTCCTTCGCAATCATACATGTATATCCTTGATATTTGTTATCAACAATTCTATATTGTAATATACGTTTTCTGGAATTTTGATTCGTGTTTCACCAAAACAATAGTATAGTTGTACTACTGGAATATCACACTGCGTCAACATCAACGATTAATTGAAACGAATTCATATGAAAAACCTGATGAATGAGCGATAAATTGATATTTTTGAGTGACATTGCAGTTTCGAATGTATACCTTTCACTCGAATACGAATTTCACCCTTTTTTCACAACTGTAAATTTGAATTAATGTTCGAGGAATATCGTGTTAGCCAGCGGTGGAATCTTGAGAGAAGAGGAAATCATTGGAATTGTTCTTGAAAGTTTGAAGGTCGTGAGCTTCAACAGTAAGAATGACTTCATTATGCGAAGAATCACATAAATTTACCGTTCTATTTATGTATGATCATTGGTAGAGCGAAGTTTGGCAGATATCAGAGGCCGATAATAGAGGGTCCGTGTATTCGATTCAGCATTGATGATATTTTCAATGATATGGAAGTTGATACCCTATCGGATATAGCTGATTAGCAAAATAGAGAATATTATCTATCAAGCATAAATAGGTGATGAAAAAACATTATCAGCTCTCAGCATCATATTTTTTCGGGAAATCATTTTCGTCGTGAAAAAAAGAGTAATTTCAAAGTGAAAAAAAAGTTACACCTACGACCGAATAATCAAAGAATATTAATTTCTTCCACAGTTGTACGAAAAAACGATCATTCAACTCCTCTCAACCATCAGGTACCTACGCTTACTCTGATCTGAGTTGCGAGACTCCTAAGACGAACGCTTCCCAGATAACCGAAGATCAAGTTTCTTCCAATTGCTCCTCACAATCTTTCCTCATTCTCTGTGATCATTATTTCATTGATGATAATCGGCTAGTCGTCATCGTATTGGAATATTCATCACTTACGAATATTTATATCGAATTTTTGCTCAAGTTGGGATTGATCGTGATTCTCACGAGGAATAAAATTGTACTCAAGGGAGTTTCTGAATAAATTTACGAGTAATTCCTGAAATCGGTCAAAAAGAAGTGAGAAAACTTTCCTGACGACTTTTTGTGTAGAATTTCTATATAGAATTCAAACTTCATTACATGATGTGATCAGTCCCTTTGGCATTTTCAATCAAAGAAATTGACTATCGGATCAGATGAGAAAGATGGAACGTTCCGAATTGTAATACGAAGTTCATTATGAATATCACAATGACCAAAGAACTCATCACATCAGAATTTGGAATCATCGAACTGATTATATTGAAACGTCTTGTAATATTGAACATGTATATAAAACTCACTCACTGTGACCCATTACTTTGTAATGTATATACTTTTCTAGACTATAACTCTTCCTATACGAAATGAACTCTTGTCGTTCGAAGGAAAATAAATGGTTAAATAGAATGATAAAATTATGATTACATTGCATATAGTGGAAACATCGCATTCTCGAAAGTATTTCAGAGAGATAGATCATAACCATTTATACATATGGTGCCAAATTTCCGAAGCAATCCATTGCCAATGGTTAACCGGAAACGACTAATTAACGGTCTTCGTGAAATGCCTTGTACCTGGATTTCAAACATTTTTACATGTATACTATTTGTTCGAAAACAACCTCGAACTGTCACCCACCACGATGGGAATGAACTTTAAACGCTTCCCAACTTGATGAAGCTTTCACTGATGGGAATGAGCACGAATGAAAGCTTTCGCTAGAGCTTCGTTCATTAACTGGATACTACAGAATGTTTTCACCTGCATGTCTGAAGAGTTGACGGGTAGAAACAGACGATGCGTGATATGCTCAATTCAAACTTTCAAAGTGTTGAACATTTGATAAATGTGTAACAGCATTTCCCAAGGGGTCCCACTTCACACATGTATGAAAATCCTCATGGACGGAAATACTTTCAGAAAAGCACAGAATTATAGAAATGGAATGAAAAATACGAATGATAAATCAAATGGAAGTGAGAACAAAATCGTTTTCCACTCAGAACTCAGAGTTCATAGTCCTGGTGACCAAGATAAATAATATACAGGATTTATCAATCGATCTGAAATATCGAAAGGGGCATAGCACTTCCGGTTGAATTGGAAGTGGACACAAACCTTCTCATTCCAAATGGAACATCCTGTGTTATATTACATTTCTGCAATCTGAGTATTATTTTGAAAAAAATTGTATGAAATGTCCCTGTACTGATTTTCGACCGCATTCGAATTATTTCGATTCTTGTGGGAAAGTTTCGAGTTCGCACTACTATCTTTGGGAATGCTTATCTTCAAAATTTTCGAAGTTCAATGTTTCAAATCCCAAATCTCCACCAGAGCTAAATTATTCATGTGTCATGAGGTCAAATACATCTTGTCATTTTCGGACTTTTGAAAGCTCTGAAAGTCATTTTCTCCAAATTATCAAAAAAACTGGACACACCATGGAATTCTGCTTCAACTGATATGGGATACCTAGAACTAACTTCAGAGGTTTTCGTGTTATAAGAGTTTCTTTATAAAAATGTTTTGGTAATTTGATTTGTATGATTCGAACGTAGTATGTATGATTACATGATAAACCCTGTATATGGTTTTGAGCATAAGAATATCCTGAAATTCGTCCTTGAACAGGGACGTCTCCTTCATGTTATTAATCAACCCATTTTCAATGACAATTTTTGTGAAGCAATCAATACTGTCAAAGAGATCCAGAAATTGAGTTTCCAAAAATGTGATAATATATAGGGCGTTCCATTTGAAGACCGAAAGTTGATGTCATTTCCTAGATGTTCGAAACATGTTTTTCATAATTTCATATCGAATCGTTTCAAATATATTGCTGCTCAAATATAGACTGTGTGGTCATCTACTCTCGTTTTATCTCTGTTGAATCGAAGGAGTGTTATACTTACATATAGTTACCCATTATGTACTCAAATGTCGTCTATTTGGCAACAGCTATTTCTCATTAGTGTTGTACCTGCCTACACTCTGCTACCACCAAATACGACATTGTTGTAAATTGGAATTACATTTTCCATCAGCCTGAATCATGAATGAACGAATTTCAGCATCGAATATTATAGATACAGCTGAACATCCGAGAGGTAATGTGCCATTCGTGTTCGTCCAAGTTGCCTACACTGCGACACGAAAGTTATGATATTCGACCGGAATTTCTAAATTGTCAGAGAATCGTCATACTCGCAATTCGGTGTGCAATTACATTCATTTCAATTTGATTGCGGCATCAGTTTTCTCCTGGCTCTCAGGGTCATAAGACCACTCGTAGGAAATATTGTATCAAGTTATGAAATATTCGTCCACAGCTGGAATATTAGAGAATTCAACTGATCGAACAGCTGAATATTTGGTAGGAATAGGACAAATTCATGCATGTTTATGTCTCTATCTATTGTTTCAGAGCCCTGAAAACTTCTTCTACATATAAATAATAATTCAAATCGACCTTATTGGTCTGTCGACGCATTGCAGTTTTTTTTCATTGTCAAATTTTGATTCGACTGTCTACTAGATCGAGAACCTTTTTATGAAATAACCTCACAATATCATCGGTAAATTTTCATCATCAATAAAGAATCAATTATAATGATTCGAGGAAGTGAAGTCAAGATGATCAATTAGATTCTGACAAAATTCATCATGAAATCATACTTTTCGAAATCGTGCTGATGTTGACTATCGTAGTCTATTCAAAGATATGTTCTTTTCTTTTGTCAACATCAATGGGAAACCTATAAGGTTCGTGGTACATCGTTTGAGCTAGCGATAGAATGTTGAGAGAAGAGGAGGATTTTGGAATTTCTCATGAAAGTTCTGAGCATCAAGAAAAACTCGAATTGGCAGAGAATCCGTAAAAGTTTGGCATTAAATTGATGGATGATGCTTGGTAGAGGGAAGTTCGCCATGACTTCATAGAAATAATGGTAACTGACAACACAAGCTGGAATTCTTTTTGGTCCCATAACCTTGGCATTGAGGTCGATCGAAATGTTTCTAATTTTCATTGACAGAAGACCGATTGTCAATGATAGCGTCATTAGGAAGTCTTGGCATTGTGGGTCCAAAGAGAAATTTTCTGCAAACATTTTGTCGAAAGTGTTGGCTTTTCCTCGTGGTGTTGTGGGCAATGTAGACGATGTGCTATCATTCTTGATGAGGGAAGGAAATGCGCTGGAAATGAGATTCCTCCGAATTGCCTTGGCAAGAGTCCAAAACGGGCGTATGATCTTGGTGTCATATGCCTCTCCAAATGCTCATATCGTTGATTAGATTGTATCCTTAGCTTCGACATGCTGCTGTAGGTTTCGAGCATGGGTTCCTGAGCCAACGACGGTAGAAGAAATCACAAAATGAGATGTTGCCATATCTCAAGAAAAACCTGATATCTGTAACATCACCAAGACCAGCATCAAGGTCATTTTTGTAGAACTAGACGATAATCCTACTAGACTATGATCATGAATGCTCTCGGTTGTGGAAGCATGTAATATCGTTAATGCCGACCATGAGAATAATTATTTTGATTCAACCCAAATAATAATAATAATAATAATAATAATAATAATATTGATAATAATAATGTATCCTAATTTTTTTCGACGAGTGCTGATGACATTCTATACTGACACCCACTTAATACACACGTCCTCATACATATTTCCACACCCAAGTTCGCCCCTTTTGTTGAGAAGGGAACAAAGCCAACCCCTTGCATTGAGATCATTCGAGATGGGTCCATTCATGCAAGAGAATTGATAGAAACACGATTCTGAAGAGACGGTGTTTGATCTGTTCCTGATCCTGGAGCATACACATGGAATGTATATAGCAAATTTCCATACATCTGGGATGCCTGTATTTCTTCAGGTTGCCCAAAATCGCCATTCCAGAATGATTCATAGAGCTTTTGTTGGAGTATCGAACAATTTCATGCGATTACAAACAGTTTCTGCGATCGTAACTTTCGATTTTACAGGTTTTTCATCAACACAAATGATATAAGTGTTCATTCGAGATGAATAGAAGTTCTGAAAATGGCTGAATGATACTGAGTACCTAATACACAATCTTGGTAGCATTTCCAGATATGAACGAGTGAACATGTAATTTTCGCTCCCTCTGAAACATCGCATAATTAATGACTGTATTCATAGAAAGAGCCGCTGTCGCTGCGGTTGCAGTTGCTGTAGCACTTGCGAGAATAAAGCTCAATTCGTATACTCCACAGCTACGGCTGCAGAGTTTATGAATCGAGCCGTACCCGCAGTTGACGTAGCCGTTGCCGTGCCAAGATTTAATATGTAAAATATGTACATCCGCTTATAAACTTCGCAGTTGACGCAGCTGCCGATAACCAACTTTTATCTTCACCGGGTACGGTAACGGCATACGTCTGCGGACATCCCCAATCACAGATGAGTACCAGTGACAGCTGACAGAAGAAAGTGATCAGCTGATTTATGGTTTCGTTTTGTTCATTCCATTCCTATAAATGGAAAACCACGAGGACGAATTAGATTGGAAAATGACTGAAAATAATTGAGGTCCCAGAATGATCATGCCTTTCATAACCCAACGAGTAACCGACGATAATGACATAAAATTATCCGTTCTGTCCATGCGCCTGCGAAAATGTCATTAAATTATTAATTGATTAGTTTTTTCACTACTGCAACGGCTACGTCAACTACGACCACGGCTGCGAAGTTTATAAATTGTGCTCACAAGGTTGATTTTCTTGTCGACGGAGTACAACTTGTGATTTCTCAAACGTCAAATCTGTTTTGAGTTTCTTTTTTTTGGGAATTATCAAGAATGAATAGATGATTATTATGTTTTTTTGAAGATTTGGTGTTTTTCATCATGTGCAAGATTCCTGAAAATAGAGGGCATTTGTATCTCCTCAATATTCGTCTGGTAGTCACACCCCAGAAATGAGATATTTTGTCAGCAACAGCTAGGGCAGCTGTTGCTTATCTAAAGATGCCGTAGCTGCGAATGACGCAGCTGAGATATTTGCCTATCTAATCTCTTCAACCAAATTTCTAACATACGCACACACACGCACTGTGTCATTCTGATGGTCTAGCGACATCATAG
Source organism: Gastrophysa polygoni (assembly GCA_963576655.1). NCBI lineage: Eukaryota > Metazoa > Arthropoda > Insecta > Coleoptera > Chrysomelidae > Gastrophysa > Gastrophysa polygoni. Next base: position 17,799,215 of record OY755087.1, read on the forward strand.
TGATCATAAGGTCGTGGATTCGATTCCTGGCTGGTCATTGGATTTGCATTTAATTATGCGGTGTACAATGTATATCATGAAGTTATACATGGAACTATCCCAAATGCCACAGTGGTTTTGATTCCACTTGTATAAACTGTAGATCCCCGTCTCCTTCACTCGCACAAGCTCTTCGGGGCTTCTGAGTGTTGCTTCGGCAACCAAGGAGATGAGTGATAATGACAATGGTACGTTAGAAGCCAGCGTATCATATATCGAAAATTGGGCGGATTGACACGAACGGGACAGTGGACACCGATCCGAAAAGATGTCAGATTTGGAATCATGAACCAATTCGAATGGAAAGTTAACAGCCGCTGGTTAATAGAATTGTCGATCGTCCGAGAACCGACTATAGAACATTAACGTTAGTGATATAATAATCTTCGCCATTTCGTTTGACCGCACTTGTTTGACTATCTGCCTCTTGTTTTCACTTGAACATCATACTCGCATAGTTCCTCGAACATTCTGTTTTTTTCTTCTCGTTGTCGGCAGATGAAATTACTTGATCCAATGAATAACATATCTCTGAACATAATAATGATACTCCGTCATCAAGAACACAAAGTTCAAACTCCACAACCAATAATTCTGGAATATTCTTTTCTCAATAAATTGATCTAATATAAGTGCAAATTCCCACTGGACCAGATGGTTGCTATCAATCGAAATCCATCTCCACGATGAGATGAAAAACAAATAAAAGTATATTCCAGATAGGTGGATATTCTCTTTAACTCCGTTCGCAGTTCGTTTATTCCTCATTCGGTTTTCTAGTTTGAGTTTCTGAGAGGCCACAAATGAGAAGATGTAATCTATCTCGTGTCCAATGAGCGTTATCACCACACACATCGTATTGGGACAAAAAACTTATTGCCAGCTATCCAATCCCATGAGGATGAGTATTTCGTGGAAACTATTTTTGCACCTATCATAATGGAAAAAGTGATTCCAAATATCGGTTGTAGACTGAATTTCAGAAACAACTCGAACGTAGCGATAACCAGGCGATCTAAATTTGATCTGATCTGACAGATGCATATCGGGTATGTTTGTCTCTGTCGCATTCATTCATTTCAATAGATAATTTTTACTGCGGCTACGTTGAAATGCTAATAACTTCAGGATAATCCAACAAGAATGATAAAATTGTGGAAAGTTCCATTACATAGATGTCACGAAGTGTTTTTGAACTAAACCAAAGTATTTTGAAGCTTCCATGAAACGATAAAATGCAATTCTATCAACATTATGTACTTCTGCATTGCATATCATGCATCTTATGGTAAGTTCATCCTTTCTCATTGTCACTTCTATATATTTCTCGCTTCTATTTTTAACGTGAAGATCATTTACTCACCTGATTCCAGCATTATCTAGGATATACTGGGTATTAACAACGTGAATTTAACGATGCAAGATTCAATCAGCCAATAGCAATAAAGGTGTCGCTACACATATGCGAAAAATCATGGCTCAACTGGGCTGAGATGACCAGTTGAGCGAATTGCGAAATGATCTCTTCACTTTCCAAAGTTTCATGAGATTCTATAAACTGTTCGATTGAACTGTTCAATATCACTCATAGTGCTGGAACTGGGTGCACACGATTTGTTAGGAATATCATCCTTGCCTCTGACCAACCGACTCTTTTGGAATCTCCAATTCACAATATTTGGACGTGTTATCGAAAATCAGTCTACGGTTCTATTAGCAGAAATCAATTCATCCAGGTTTATTGAATATGATTGCGGAAATGTAAACTTGCAATCTCTAATGAACATTTCAAATTGGATACGGAATTGGGTCATCGGTCTGTTTTCAGCATCTATTTCTGTGTGATGTGTGTCCACAGTATCGCGAAATGAACATGGAATTGATGATAATGACCTAGTTATAGCCAATAATGAAACTGTCATATCCCTCCCAAATTGTTCGAAAGAGTAAGGGTTCATTTACCATTGGAATATGTTCAGGGTTCCAAAATCCTTCAATCTCCAACAACAATTGTTGCTTGATTGTATAATACAAGTTTCCCTTTTCATGAACATGTGGAGTAATGTCGATGGAGTTGATCAAACGCCCCTCAATTGAGAAACACAGTGTATCTTCTCAATTACAAGTGTCTCTTTTCGAACCTATATTGAAAAAAACCTGGTACGCGTATATAGCCACAATTTTTATTATATTACAAAAAGAATATGAGGTTCATTTTTCAGCTTTCAATGGGATTCTCTCTCCTCGTTTCTAAAAAATAGAGTAGAAGTTATTAAAAATTATTGCAATATATTTGTAGTAAGGACAGATTTAGGATTTGTCCCAAAATGTCACTGCGCTTGAAATTAAACCTTTAGATACCTAAAAGAGAAATTCTCTATTGGTCAGTGACACCTTGTTTTTGAAAAAATAATAAGAATAAAACCTCTACTTATCTTGGTGGACGTTTCGGGAACGAATCTGCTCTCGTTCTCAACACAATTGAAATATTTTTCTCTTCGTGAAATTTTTCAATGTTTTCGATTTCGACACTGAAATATGAGGATTTTATTTCTTCCAAATGATATCGTCTAAGTATCTCGTATCTAAGTATTCGTTCCGAATATTCGGAACACAAAGCACAAAAAACTTGCGAACTCATTTCCGCTGGATTTGCAATGATTTCCTCTGTGATGCTCTCCTTCAATCCAAAATTTCAGGGGTATTGATGTATACTCTTGATTTCTTCCTAAACATATAAAAAAGTCCATGAAGGAGAGGGAAATGAATTTTTCCAAATCAGGATATAACATTCTCATCAAATGATGCTTCTATAGCTTCTATAGATGCCCTCGACTCATTTTGCTGAAACCATGTGTCAGCATTTCTGTAACTCTGAATTTGAAATTTCCTGAAGATTTGCACAGTTTCGCCCACTATACAGGAACTGAGTGTGTATAAATGAGTTTACATGAATAAGTATCTTGCATTTACTCTCGGAATGTTTACACAGAAAAAAAATACATTTTCTCAGAGTAGAATGAAGTATACTTATATATCTAGATGTTATGTGGTTATGAGGATATGAATAGTAGTCCAATAATGTTATGTGGATCATCAACCATAATATGTAATGACTGGATATCGTATAAATTCAAAGTGCATAACTTCTGTCGCTCCGGGATGACTTCAAGCCGACATGTCTTGAGATCGATCATCCTGTATGAAAAAAGTTCAGAGTTTCAAGAACGCGCGCTCCCTCTTGATGATAAATCATCTTGACTCTATAGCTAACAAGGTTATTTCGTTTCAGAAAATAAAGGAGGCGAGAGCAGAAGGATGGTGGATATAACAAGAGACAAACCAATAAAGGTGGCAGTGAGAGTCGTGGTACCTGTAAGAGATCATCCCAAAGTGAGTTGACATTTCGGATTATTTCCAGACATTGTTCTTTCGATTACGTTAAAATTACGAATTGGAGTAACAGAAAGTTCCGACATGAATTAACTCCGAGAGAAGTCAGGAAAATAGTTGAAATATTCATACCTATTGTTATTGCATACGAGAGCAAAAAAATGTTATCGGTGTTCTATCGGAAAAAGAGCCACCAGAATCTCAGAGTATTCCAGTAATTCAATGTATCTTTTCCAAAGTGAAACCACGAAGAAAAGCTACTGAGAAGCGAACCACTTTTCCTTTGAAAAACCAGACTAATGCACTCTACTTCGAGTGATATCTTGGTGTTGCCAACTGTATCATAGGAAACAAGATATAGGTTCTTGAATAGAGGAGATTATGACTACGCGATCTCAAGCAAAAACGAATTCACTCTTTAAATCTAATAAAATCAATTACTTACTCCAGTATCATACACCCACTCATATTTTCGAATGAGTCAACGTTGTTCAAGGTGGAAAACTTCAGAATAAAATAGTTGACACCATAGTTCCGATGCTAAAGACGAAGACAAGCAGTGACCTCCAGTTCCATTTCGAATATCGGACTGATATGAAATGAATGATGATGATATGATGTTGATATGAAATGAATGTCTGAGTATTATTTCCGAATCAAGTTTCTACTTCAGTCTCCAGAAGCTACTCATTCGAAGTGCTGTATCTTGTTGTGATTATATGTAGACGATCTGACTTGGTACATAGGTGAATATATAAGATTGTCATCACTATAAGTCTGGAAAGTATTTGAATGTAGTGATTTTTCCTCAATGTTTCCGGCGAATTGTGTTGAAACCGAATGCACCTCACGACTCATCTATTGTTCTATTTCTGATGGGAAAAATTTCACATATGCTCAGAAGTTTCCCTTTTCAAATCTCTTCTTGTTGTCGATAGTAACACTGAATGAGTAAGCTCATGTTGTAACTAAACGAACGAATATTCCGAGCAACATTTTTGTTCTCGATACATACAACTGGAAATAGAATATTAAGAGAGGATTCAAGGGCAGACAACAATGTTCAACCACTCCGATAATGAAGCAGCTATTTATCGTCGCATGCTCCTAATTCAGATAAAGACTAATCTCGGATTGCCTACAAAGCTTGCCTGCTCACTGTAGCAAGCCATAATGAGGTGACACTCCAATGGGTTCGAGGCCCCAAAGGTGTTGAAGGAACTAAAGTTATGAACGCCCCAACAAGATAGGGTTCGCAAATTATGTTTATGGGTACGCAGCTGGATAGGTAGATCTTTACAGGAAAAATATTGTACTCACTGGAAAATATTCCAGGAGAGGAACACAGATACATGGTAATAGGATAGATTTATTATCCAGTTAATATCCATTGAGAAAACACCTGCATTATTTTGGCATGGGTACAGGGCAGCCAATTAGTGGGTCCAATATCTCCATTGAGACATTGGAATATCTGGAATTCAATGAAGTATTGAATTCAGAAGAATATTCCACATTTCAAGGAATATTTTCAAAAATATAGGGTATCTGAGAAATATACGAGTATAATGAACCAAACCAATGTTTTTTTTTTCCATTTACATAATTGATTTCTTGATGACTGAGTGATTATTGTAGGACGGCAATTCAATGACATTTATCCAATTTTTGTCAAATGGGAATTACTGTATATCTTGTGATGAAAACTTCGTCCATCATCCATGCTTCACGTTGAATGCAGCAGCTCTTCAAGATGCTGTTTATTGTATTGCAACGATTATCACTTGTAATTTTTTTGTCTCCAAATTGGGAGGTTCATAATGAATGATAATAAAAATTCGAGCTGACTGAATGATGAATATATAAATAATCAGGAAATGATTGAAATGATGTCTGATATTCCTTCAGTTTAATATATAATCTTCTGTCGAAGACTCCACTAAGATAAAATACAACTCCACTTCAAAACCCATGTGATTTTAAGATATTATGCAATTATTCCACGGCAGTCTTGATGAAATTGTTGGGTAGTTGTTATGCAGGTGATTCACCATGGAAAATATGTTTTGCGTTTCATTATCGAGTCAGTTCTGCATTTGAGAGATGCGAATACTGGATGGTTCAAATTTGAATCAGTTCTCAATGCTTTCGGAATTGCTGTCTTGATCACTGCAACCGATATTTAGGGATGATCTCGAATTTTTCTTAGGGATTCTCGAAACAAAAGATGAAAGCACAAACCAAATGAGTATAATGTATTTACTATGCAAAAATATAGGCGGCCAAGTGGTCGAAATTGTCTAGTAATCATAGTAATCATGAAGGCGTGGATTCGATTCGTGGCTGGCTGTTGGATTTGGGTTTATTTATGCGTTGTACAATGTATATCATAAAATTCTACATAGAACTATCTCAAATGTCACCGTCGTTTGGATTCCACTTGGGTTGTTTCGGCAACTAAGGAGATGAGTAACAATACAATAACAATAGACATATGGATAGATAGATAGATAGACAGAGAGACATAGATCAGAAGTGGGATCATATGATATATAGAATTGATGAATATACAAAAAACCATTTCAATATTTGTCACAGTGGAATAATAATAACAGATGATAAGCCTTGCATGTTGACATATTGATACATGCAATTGTATCACACAATTGATAGACTTCACAACCTGACAAAACATATGGCATATAGGTGAGCATACTTCAAATAGATATTGTCTACGTGAAAATGATGGGCAATGTATTCAGCAAAATATATACAGTCGCGAAAATTTATCATGAGATTCAACTACAAATCTATAACAAATTTCAAGTAGCAAAATGTTTTACCAAAAGTGATCAAAATCCATACTTCGTTTTGAACCAAAAAGTCACTTTTTTAACATTTATACTACGGAAACAATTGAACTCAGGAGTGTATTGAAAATATCTGTAAGGAATCATGAACAGATTGGTCCTGTTCAAAAAAGTATTCAAAATGGCGCTCAGTCGCCATTTAGAAACTTTCAGGTGTCAATTTCTTATAAAAGTAGATCTTCAATTGAGTCCTCCGTTCCGATATATCAGGTGGTTTGAAAATCAGTAGGAGGGGAATGGACTTTTCATGGACACTGAGAAAATACAGGGTGTTCCATTGAGAAAATAATATATATGTCCTGCATTTCTTGGGGGCGTAGTTTATTTCAAAATATCTTTTCAAATATGGGGTGCAGAGAGTCTATATTTCTGTGATTTGCGGTTTCTTATGAATGATGCTCCTTCGATATAAAACTGAGATGAAAAGCTATCGATGAAGGTAGTGAACCTTTTTTACCTGGGACATCAGCATAACGAGAAACAAAATGAGGCCTAACTTGTGATTCTTATTTCTTATTATCATTTCGTGTTGGTCTGGTGATGTGTGCTTATAGAAGTTGGTTGTAGTTAGTCATTTGTATTCACCTATATATTTTTTGCAGGGAAAAAATCTATATGGCTCCGACAATAATCATTATATTAAAAGAATATTTCATATATTGTATCATCATAACTTTTCCACGAGCCTAATTCCTTATTCTCTTGTTAACACAGTACTGTGAAGGAAACCAAATGTTCAAATAGGAGCTTCGGAATACGTACATTACCATAAATGATTCGAGCTTTCCAAACTTGCCTATCGTTTGAAGAAACCGTTTTGCTCCGAAATAAGCTATTCGGATGTTCATAAAATTGTCGACATCATGACGAAAAGATATTCTCTGGGAATAGTAAAGTTTCGAAGAGCTTTCAGATCTAGATCGTGAAATAAACGTCTTCTTCTCTTTGCTATCGCGAGATACGGAACTTGTTTTTTTTTGCAGAGAACTCGGACGATATCTCATAAGAGTCTTGAAATGAAAGAGATCTCGCACCAGCATTTTCACTTGGATTATTTACCAAACAAATAAAAGTGAACGGTCGATTATGGAAATGGTGGATGACAAAAACGTGATTGAATGCATGTGAACTCATTCTTTACCGAACGTATGATTACAGCTCTGTGTCTATCATCATAGATATCATACAGTATGTTCCAATGAGACCTTACAACACCTACTTACTCAAAAGCCAATGGGGAACTGAAAATAATTTGTGATAACATTTTTAATGAGGATTAGGATACCATTATGAACAAGGAAATGTGTTAACAACTATATACATTTTTTTTGTAATTTTGATCGTCTGACAATACGAAATAGTGGGAGACAATGAAAGTGACAGTGAAATTATTTTTCCATGCCGTTTTTATCAGGAAATATTTCACTAGGCAGATGATTCCACAACTTTGTCGTGCTATTGATGAATGATGCTTGAATCAAGCCTGTCAATGTAAAGGTTTCCGGCATGTGCTCGTCTATATTGTTTACCTGGAATAGCTCATGGTGGCAAAGTAGATTCCTGCGCCAACCGATTCGAGCATGGATCATGGAAGTATCTTTAAAAAAGGAAAAAACTCCTCCCACCTCGCTACGATCTTCCAGAGTGGTCAAAGAATTCGTGGGTCGTAGACAAGGTGGCGACTCATGGAAATGTTTGGTAGCTGCACTTCGAATATGTGAACAAAAGTTCAGAACAGGAAGTCGTATATGCGCTCTGTAGATCATGAGGAGCAGCTGGGGTACGATGTACCTCATAGCGCGGAACAGAGAGCCAAGTTCTGGTGAAGCCGTTCTCAAACTAGACCTCACATGGTTATCCCATGAAATATTGCTGTTGGTTGTCGTGCCGTATATGACTATAGGAATAGTGGAACCTCACATCATCATCTTGGGTATTGTGGGATCCTGGTGAAGATACAAACTTGGATTTTGGTGCATTGAACTCTACTAGATGTTCAGATAGATCTTCCATATTCCTTCCAACAGCTTACTGATAAGATGACTACAAATATTGGTTGACAAGTATGAATCACTCTATGATATCATGGATACACCCCAATGTATACATCACGTTCACAATAGTAATCAGGTGAATATCTTTTTCTCAATGATTAATCCAAGTGAGATACATCATTGGTCAAATCAAAGCCACTATCTCGAGCACATCTCTCTCTTTCTTTCAATTTTATAAACCTTCAAAAACGAGTACAGCGCAGTACACTGTGCAGTTAATTATAATTTTCTTACGTTCTTGATTCTTTTCATCATCAATATCCGCAAAGAATTATCCAAAACTAATCAAAACTTGAGCTCATGATAATTATAATGATGAAAATAACAAAAAATAAACAAAAATGTCAAGCATTATGGGACTCCAAAATGCAAATAGTCGACAAGCAAGCAAGATCTTTCGACAATTCAAACTGTTCGAGAAAAATACATAGATTTCATAAAATTGTTCGACTGTTTTAAGAAACGGGCTTTACGTTGATGAGACCATAGAATCGACGGTCAACTCGACAAAAACGCTTCGTGTTTCTGAGGCCTTTTAATAATTACACACATAAATGAATATATTACAGGATGATTCGAAATATATAATACCTGTGTTCATGTGAATCGCATGAAGCAGCAAAAAATACAAATGTAATTATGATTTAATTATTTCTCATACCTGAATTTCCATTTAAAAGGTCGTAAAGAACGAAAACAAATCGAGTTACTCCGTTCCAATCCTGAAACCCAACTGGAAAATCTGAATTTAATGTAATCCAATAGAAAAATATCCACGAGTGCTCGAGTTTTGTTGATAGACTCCAAAAGTTTACTCGTTGAAATCAGAATCGGAATATTCCGACATGGTGATCACAAACAACAAGCATTTATGCAATATTATGATTGCGATGAATGTTTTTCCTCACCTGTGTATTTTCAGATGTTCGACTCCCACACAAGAGCATGTGAACTTATCTCCATAGTAGGTTTTCAAAGAGAATTATTCCATAAATTATCAGGATTCCTTGACATTAGATTGTTTTATTTTTTTCACCCTAGCAGTTCATCAAAAAACGGAAGCTTATAGTCAAACAGTCGAACAAATTATCCTACGAAAGGCAGGGAGAATATCATCGTGAGACTATCAAAGACAAGATAAACATTCACCTGAAGATCATTCACGTATTTGGGCCCACATGAAGTTCCCCTTGAGATTACATAGATCAAGAAATCAAACATGTTCAAAAGGAAAATGCGTAATTGAATGAGAAATCAAAATAGAATTTCCATACAATGAATCATACTTCTAATTATCATCTACAGAATATCAATTCAACTATACAGGACGTCCCGAAAATAGTGGGCAATAATCTATATATAATCTATATATAATGATGAGTTATATAGGCCTGAAAATACCTCACGCCGGCCCTATTTGAATCCCTCTGAATGATTCTTCACTTTCATTCATTTTTTTCAAATTCAGCATTGAACACTTGGTATGTTTGAATGAAGTTTTCTTCCTATTCCATTCGGTCCTAGAAACCTATCATAAAGTTCTTTTGCAACTACCTATTCCTTTAGATCACTGAGAAACTAGTTAGTGTATTAGTTGCATCAAACTGTTATTATCTTATAGTGATTATTCAATATACTTCGAATATCTTTAAAAACGAATCATATAGATACCTAATATTTCTTGAATCGCAGTTGGCAAACAATTATTATACAACAAGTTTTCACAGACATCACTGAAGGCCTTGTGTTCTTCGTCATCGGCAAATAAACATTATCAATATCTGAACTACGCTTCATCCTGAAAGATATTGTAATTTCACAAAATTCCAATTTGCCCTGCCCCATATGAGAAATTGAAATTACCATCTGATATGATCAGAGAGTTGCAGAATAGCTTCAAGAAATGAAATTGTCAAAAAAATTGTCACATTGAAATGCTCTCTTTGGAAGGTAGAAACACTGACGTTATACTCTAGAAGAACATGATCAAGGACACAAATTATGTGTTGTCTTTGTCAATGATCTAGCAATATCTCACTGAAGGTACTTTTAATTATCAAATCCATCATCATTCATCATCCCACTTTACATTGCGTCATGTCAATAACCAGCACCAATTGCTCTTTCAAACATATTGTCTTGGTAATGATATACACACTCATTGTATGAACAGGTTCATACAATTCATGCTCCATGATGCAGAGATAGACGCATATATAATTGGAAATAATGTCCTCCTGAGATCTCTTTCTTTCATAAAATTTATATGATATTCGAGAGATCTCCAGAAATGTTGCTAGAAAATTAGTTCTATCATTCTAGACCGGAATTGTTCGAGGAAAATGAGTGACGTAAGAAGGACATCAGTTATTGTTCATGAAGAAACCTTCTTCATTCCTTCTCTTTCTTCCTTCGCGATCACGAGATAGGTATCAAATATACGAGCAGCTGCTTTTGAAACAATGAATTTCCTTTCATTCCGCTACGTTATATTATGGTTTCCTTTCGCTACACTTGGATAAATACTGGCTATCCGGATGCCCATTCTCTCGGTATATTTGTTTAGGAATAAGAATTCACTTCACAAGAGGGCAAGGGCTCTATAAAGTCAAACAGTAATAGACTTTGATAGAACTCTGTAAAGCAAATAGACATGGTGGTATCTCAATGTTCAGACGTATGTATCCTTGCATATTATTATTGCGTATTATAATATGGCAGCGGAGGAGACTCGCTAACGAAGGATTTTTCATGTAAACAGTGAGTAATATTCATCAATATATATATTTGTTTCAATTTCATTGTAGTGTTATCAGTTCCTCCAGTTACGAGAATTGCAACCAATACACATTGATTTCATGTTCAGGCTACCCATGGAAAAACAAGTTCTGATGATGGTTTCACACATCTCAAGCTGCCTTATCGGCAGATTTTCCTGCAGATCCCTTGCAAAAAGCTTTTTGTTTCCATAATTCCTTGATTCCTCTTCGGTACATCCTTATCTTGGACATAGTGTTTATGAATCAGAAATTAACAGCGTTATTTGATGCGAGATGTATTCATCCATTTCGGTGTCGTGATACTTTGTTCAATTCATTTCACAAAATTCTACATAGAACTATTCCAAATCCCAGGATGGTTTGGATTTCACTTGTATGAACTGTAGAGCCCTATCTCCTGCAATCGCACAAGTCCTTCAGAGGCTGCTGAGGGTGATTCCAACAACTGAGGAGATAAGTAACAACAACAATAGTCAACTATTTAAAAGCGAAGGAAAAGCGTCAACTATTGAAAAAGAAATCATCAGCGATAGAAAAACACATGACTATTGATATTGTGAAAACAATTTGATGTGTCATGCCATTGTATTGAGAAATACGACTTTCTCAGTTATTTCCATTCGAATCGAGTTTATAATGTAAGATTATTCACTCTCAAACTTATTGTTCAGCGAAGTTTATTGATCCATAAGTGTGTTAGAACATTGAGACTCAGTTTTACTCGTTTGGATATTGAAAATTTGTGAATAATCCTGGTTTGTAATCCATCAAGTCGAGGAAAGATTTCAAAACTTTGTACGAGATTGTTGTCCTGTTCAACCTATGGTTGGAATAATAGATTAAAAAAGATAAGTATAGATCATTCCATAGATGAGTTATTGAACAATGTTGAACAGATTCCAAATATGACCCTAATTCGCGCCTAGAGAAAAGCGAAGGAATCCAACAAATAAAAACAGCAAACGAGGGAGAGGCAACCAGCAGTGATCAGCTGAGTGCTGGCAAAATTGTACGTCTCTTTGTTGCAGGTCGAGGCGAATCTATAGCTCTTTCATTTTATTTTGTTCGTGTCATTGCTCCTCTCAAGTCGATGAGGCAAGGGGCATATAGTAGAGAATATATAATATCATATCTTTGGGTGGAACGCCTCATGAATCGAGCTATTATTGATACAAAAAATTCTTGGCTGGCATATTTTCGTACTGAACATGATGTTCTCAAGATCCAGGTGCCTGCATATAGTTGATGCGTGAAGTTTTCATGCTCCTATTCGACTGATTCGACGAACTGGCTCTTATTTTGGACTGAAATAAAGAAGAGTAATGGGCCGCTTGAAAGCTTGGTAGTTCATTTAATTGCTTCATTCCATCCACCATCAACTCTTCCCATGTCATTCAGCAAAGTGTATACGTACAGTGTATAATGCGAAATATTGCGAAGAGCACTGATTATTATGGAGAAGAGTTGTATATATTGCCTACAGTATGGTTGATTCCTCCAAGTACTACATGGCTTTCCTTCATCGACAGAACTCAATGAACATGCGGAACGAATAGTATTTTATAGTCCGACATTGGAAAAAGGACCCGTGAAGTTTTACCAGGTGAATTTATGACATCGAGTGGAACCTACAAAGAATCACCACTGAACATCACCATCTGAAAACACGAACTAGCATTCCTATCCCTATTCAAAAACAAGAACTCGCATATTTGCTGGGAGAGGCATATTTGCTGCTTTTCGATGGTAATGAAGTATTTACAAGGGATGCAGTCGTCAACTGGAATTTAACCAAGACACTCTGAGTTTCATTGTCGATATTATCACCTATTCTCATGATTCAAAATTCTAGTTTTCCACTTCGAAGGATTACTATGATTTTGCAGTGACATGAGAGATCAGGAAACGGTGAATGAGAAAATTGCAATTTGAAAATAAACGTAGGCTAGAAAATTTGTGACTCACGACAACACATTTTGAGATCGACAATATTGTGTTCTCATTGTACAGTTGGCGATAAAGAATGGGCTGTTAATCATTTTGCTGCAATTGATGAAGAGGTTTCGCAAGTTCCAGTTGGAAATCATTCGATAAGTACCTGAGTTGATACCAGTAATGCAGCTTCCTCGAAATACTGCCAAAAATCATCGTAATAATCTCTCTAATTTCATTGTAATCTAACGGATACAAATTCCTAACTCACGAGAAGGAATAATGTAGTATCACATTTGTTCAAGACTATTTATGAGTACATGTAAACTTTGCATAGGTATGGATATAATAGCATGTAATTTTTGAATCATAGAAATTTTTGGTACTTGATTTCATCATTTGGATTGATTGACTAATCTGAATTTCCATGAAAAATTCATCAACTGAGTCTTGGTGAGATGAAAAATTTGTAGTCTGTTAATCTCTTCCTGTGTGATTGAAATTATCATCATCACACTTCGTTTGTCTCTTCTAGATTTGTAATATTATTCGAACTCCAATTATTGTTGAATCTCCACATATTGAAATGCTGAATGAACTCAAGATATACATGATTCAATTTGTTTTTCAGTTCAACTTCGTCGGTAAACTTCTGGGCCCCAAAGGTAATTCTTTGAAGAGATTGCAGGAAGACACAATGTGCAAAATGGCTGTGCTAGGAAGAGGATCTATGAAGGACAGGCACAAGGTAAGAAATCATTCATAAACAATCCGTGATATGATGATAGAATCAACCAAAACCAGAACATAATATGGAATCCAGCAGAGAATGCGTTTTTTGGGAACTTTCTGTCATAATATCTGAATAATAGCATTTATTTTCATGGACGAATTATTTATATGGTCAAATTTCCAATCTTTCAAACTACCATACATATATATATATATTCTCATACCATATTCTATATATTTTTCACATTGCATGTGCTATGAATTTCCTTGGTAGGAAATCATTTCGGATGATTTTTCTCGAATTCTGTATCGATTGAAAAATAACCGTATTGTTTTTGTCTAATGTAACTGATGCAGAATTCTAAAAATGTTTCTGGAATGAATTTCAGGTCCTCAGATCCTGACTGTTTTCTCAACACTGGCAATTCCGAATAATCTCTAAAAGCACACCGAGAGACAGAAAAATCAAGAATCACAAAAAATATAGAGACCACGAAGTAATTAGTATGAAACAAACTAATTAGTATATTCAGTCATTGACTGATGTCAGTCAACGGTTCAATGTTGTATTTAAAGAATGAAAGTTTCGAAGTTTTTGAACAATTATTATGTGCGTTGGGATAGATACCTATTTTCGCACATGATATATTCATCATAAAGATGTGAATTTCAGAAGTGCTGATGCGTGTTTCGTTCGCAAATTGTTTCTCTATGCAAATATTCCACACTTCTGCGTGAACTATCCTTCGTGGAAGGAATATTATATCAAGAAATCTGCCTTCTTGTTTCTCGAATTGTTTTAAGGACTCTTGTGTTTCGTCCTCCTTCAATTAGCCCATTTCCACTGAATATAATGGAAAAGTTTCACGAGAACGATTGGGATTCTGTACACGCTCAACAGCCGGTTACTTCTCTCGCGAAAATCTACCAAGTTCGACTTAATTGACACAAATAGCACCCCGTATATCACTACTGGAAGAAAAGGAGGCTTAGAGCGATGGATTTACTTGTATCGAATTCGCAGTGATGGCCTCCATGGGCGTACCATGAATTACTCACTGAAATAAGGTCTTTTCGGATACCTAACTTGAGTTAACTCTTTTACCGAAGCTTATTGTTCTATCTCTGTTGAATCTGATTGGTAAATGAGGATGGAGAATTAAAAGTCGACAGGAACATTGGTTAGGTTTCCCAAAAGACCCAGAGAGTACCTTATCGGAATGTGATCCTGCTCCAAGTTCACATATATCTGCAGATGACTGATCACCTGTAATAATAATCGAAGTGTAATAGCTGATGGATATTCATGCAAGTATAAATTTAAAACGAAATGAAACTGGACAATGACAATTTTTGCAATGATATCATGGTATACATGTTATGGACGGATACTGGAGTCCAAATCAATTTTACTTTCAGGAAATGAGAACAAAAAAGTTCTGTACTGAGCCAACAATTATCTGTCATACATTATACATGTCTCATCACTACTGACATCACGGAAGTTGTCTAGAGAGAAATGAAATGTTGTCAACGAATAGAAAATATCACGATAGAAGCACATCATAGAAGCGAATTTCTCCTACCATAAAAACTGTGATCGTCATCGTATTATCGAGTTAACACTCATGTTCACAAAAACCTTCCCTCGAGAGAAGGGTCGAGTGTATTCAAATAGCACAGTGAATTCAATTGAAGTACAGAGAGTTCACATTCAAATAATGTTAACAGGACAGCTTACGTATCTTCTGAGTTCGTCAGAGTGTTTGATTATATACTCGTTTTCCTTAAAAGGAAAAGACCTTCGTTAAGTTATTTCCACATATACTGGCTGATTCACGGTGGATGACACATTAGACTTTATAACTTGGTATATATCTGTGCTCTTCAACTACGGAACAGTCAGGATATTTTAAAACTCAAGAACTTTCAATTTTTCACTCAAACATTACATATGTAATGATTCCGAAATATTGTTTTTCAATGAAACATGCATGAAGAAGAAATTCTCAATGGACATCATTGATGCAAAAACATGTATACAAAAATCGAGAAGATAGGGAGACTTGATTTGAAAAAAATCGGTACAAGTATGAATATTCATGTCGAAACTATCACGACTCGGTCAATGAAAACTGCCATTTCATTTTCTCTGAAACGGCTTGGAATAGGGATAGAGGGATACGAAATAACATTTGTTGTAAAATCGATGTAGATCAGAAAATGGTCAAGTTTGTTTCATTCGAATTCAGAAAAGTTGTCAATCGTTTCATATGAAAGCGGAAACAATATATCCAAGAATTTTCTTCAGATACTTCATCCACCGTGAATCACCATCCATTCAATCTGAATTCATGATATTACCGTTATTTGATTCCTGTACGCTCATGTTTCTCCGTTATTGGAGAGAATCAGTCTGCTATTGGGCAGCTCTGATTTATGATTCATGGAGCGTATTCTGTAAGCTGTCGATTAGGCCAAAGAAAGTTGCTGGAAATATGATTTATGATTTACAAGTACCAGAATGCATGCGGATGGTTTGTAATTCGCCTGGGAGTATCCGCTCATTTGTTGTTTCGGAAAAAAATGCTGTTACCTGTCAGAAGTCGGATTCCACAACAAAGCCAGGCAATAATTGGAGATCTATCATTGTACCTTCACATTTTGTATAGGTGGAAAATAAAATATTGACATCGATAGAATGAGATTGGTACGGATGTTTGTGAGGTGGATTGAATTCCAATATTCGAATGCATGCCAGGTTACATATGAGGAGAATATACTTCATATCCTGCACATGATTAATTTGGAATCGCTTTGTAGATCATCCTCTTCCTCCATGATTTCGGAAATATGTTCTTGGCGAACGTTTCACATTTCTTTCGAATCATTATCATTGTATGTTTATAGTTGATATTATATGATCTCTTCTCAAATGTTGCCTTCAGATTTTGTGCAGAGCTTGTCGACCCAATAACCAGGACTATCTTAAATCCTAGATTGAAATGATTATGCAGTTCTACTGTTCAGAGTTGACACGCAGATATCACCTTTGATTTATCTCAATATAATTATTCTTTTTTCCAGCTCTCGTGTGGGATTTTCTCTCTTGTTTTTGAAAAAATGAAATAGAAGATATTATAATTATTATTCCAATATATTTTTAGTAGCGACAGATTTGTGATCTGCCCTAAAATGTCACTGCGCTTGAACGTTCGAAAATGAATGAATGTACCACCTCCTCGAATAACTTACAGACGGTATATAATTATTCTGTTCATCGACCCATTCATGTCTGAGGTCATTGAATCGAAAAATCGACATCGAGGTGATATACCCACGATCCGAATCACAATCAGAAGTTATATATGTATTCCTTATTATAATTTCAGTGAAACCATTAGATATGTCAAAAGTCCCCTCTTCCCCTTTTATCTTTGGAACGATTATACATAAACAAACAACCCTACTAGTGATGATAGATGACGAAATCGTCAAAGATGACGTCACTAGGCCATTGTGACCAATGATTTTAAATGGAAATCTATACGGCAAGTAACTCTTTTCAAAAGGTATCGAAAAAAACCTATTCAATGATACTAATTTTGTTTGTGTTGATGACAGTTTCGGCAACTCGCTTTTGAATTGGCAAAGCTGTGATGAATTAAATCAGTTGATACTAAAATTCTGGATAGTTGTCAAATAAGCCGATTCAGTAATGAAGTTTTGCCACCTCTGCGAACACTTCCATGGTAATAATTCCATGCATACAATACAACTTCACCGAGTCAACATTATACTCGTTCGAAGTATGCTTTGAAGAAACACGTCACGATCCAAGTTCTCTTCAAGATTACCTTATACTATTTCTATAGTCTTCGCTTCTGTTTACTTTAGAAATCAGTTCCAGTTCTCTCAAAACCATCAGAACATTCCCTTTGTTGACATTCGATATAGAGACTCACCCATTTTTTACTCGCTCATTTCAATCAAAGTTTACGGAAGGATATTTTTGGCTCGAACTTTCGTCACAGCGATTGCTTTTCGCTGCTCTACTACATTCTACTGCTGTACAGCTTACCACAGGATATTATGGTGCAACTGATTCATTTGCTGATGCATATTCACTTCCCTTGTATTTCGTTCGAATCAACTGACTAAAATACCTTTCTGGCTGATGAGGTATGTTTTCAAACGATTAGTTTCAAAAGTATTGACATATAACGCGAAAAGTGTTACTGGAAGAAAAAAAAAACACGAATGGGCATTATCATTTATCAGAACAAATTGTAGAGATTTCATATTGATTAATCAAATATTAATTGGCATCACTGACTGAAGTGATGGAACATAAATGTATCTGTTGATGTCTGTACAGGATGTCATGCAATGAACTTCACAGGGTTAATCAGAGCTAAAAATAGGTCGACAAAATATCGATAACTCGAAATTAGCATCATTAGTCAACATATCCTTACTGGAGATAAAAGAAATACGGCAGATTGGATTGATATCATTTACATATAGAGAGGAAACTCTAATACAGAAAATCAAAGTGTCTCCTCATATTTTTCTGATCGAAGACCATGATATCACGTTCTGTTCAGTTGATATAGATGAAACTTGCCATTCACTTCTCAATTTCTGAGAATGAAAATGGTAAATCCAAGATCATAAAATGAAGAAACGTCTAGCAACCCATGTTCTCTAAGATTAGTTTGAATCGATATTCGTTTTTATATGACTGTGCCTCTTCAAAATCCTATAAAACAAGATGTCACTGACTATCACCAAGGATTTCCTATTTCAGTTATCTCAAAGTTGAATTTCAAACGCAGTGACATTTTGGAATACATCATTGTTCTGTCCTTATAGTTCAATGAACTAGAGCTCAAAAGCTGTAAATCCACAGGAAAAATGTAGAATATATTTTCTCATTCGTTCTGATGTTATTTTGTAGTGGTGAATCTGAATTTCAACTGTGCCACCACGTAGAAACGCCTCGTCAAGCGTTTTGAGAAAACTGTCAAAAACTGCTGAACAAACTACGATTTCAGAAGCTAAGCCTCTCCAAGAATGAAGTAGGAAAACATTTTCACAAAGAACTGCTTTTTCTTCGTCACACTAACGGTATATGCGCGACCGTCGAAATATGGGTACGTTTTTTCCTGGTGCTATCTGAAACTACTTACACTGCCTAAGGACTCTCCACTCCTCATTGACTCATCTTTTCTCATCTTATCTCATCTATTTATCACTACCTATTTCGTCAAATAACGCACTTTAGGGCCTGTGAAGATATGATTGAAATTGCGAATACTTCATCGGTGTTCACAGAATTGAATTTTCTTGCATTTTTGCAACAAACACTCGAATGCGGAGAAAGATCGAGAAAATTGCCAGCAGGTGAAAATATTTTCACGGGAAAGGGAAAATCCTTTCAACATTGTATCATAGAAAAAGAACTTCTATATTCCTATCACTACAATTTTTTTCATTTTTATTATCAGAGTAAGTCCCATTCGTCTGTGAAGTTGGTGTGAATACCAGAGCATGGTACAGAATCGTATACAATTCAATATAACGTTGAACTTGACTGAATCTGTCGAAATAGAGAAACTAGAAAAGTTTTACATGCATCCAGATGATATCAACAGGCACACAGTAGTCACATGAGCCTGTATCACGTATTCATACTAATTTGGTCAATCGATTATATTATGAGTAAATAAATTCATGCAAATATGGTTCAATGGATATTCACCTATATCATGATTACCAGCGAATCATTAATATAATTATAGTTCCCATTACGGAATATGAGATTTTCAAATGCACAAAGGTTCGACAGCGTTCCACCATAAATCTGTATGCGAAATGAGATATATCGTCAAAGGGTGAACATATTCATTCAACGTTGAATTTCGAAATGGTATCAATGTGAAGTAGTCTCTTCCATACACGATATTTTCAGTAAAAAAATATGATTGAAAGCTATCCAGGAAACCACAAGGAATGGTACGTCCCTGGAATTTGCTATGTTTTTTAATGAAAAATGTGAAATTCATGTCATCGTGTTCTTTCATGATAGACCTAAGAGTCAGCTTACCACTTCCGCTCTCACCGGAAGTGAATCAACCAATCCTTCGGCATTTTTTATATGTCCCATTCATTTACTAGAATTATCGAAAAATTTTATATCTGGAATCACCTGAGGCATTCTCATATGCTCAAGGACTATCGCAACAGTCCGATTGTTTTCGTCATGATGTTTTGTTCATCTCTCTCTCCAATAAACTGGGTGTCAATCCTTCCACAAACAAGCCTCTGGGTTCCATATATTCGAGGGTATGCAATTCAAACTTGGCAGGGGTCAGATTCAACAACTGGGAAATTTCTAAATAGTTCATTATCCATGTCGTTCAGACTGCACACTCGATGCAAAAAAGTCTTTCGAAGAATTAGTTGTATACAATCCCATTCAGAGTCTATCAAGTGAAAATATTCAAGATGTTCCATTTGGAATTTCCAAGTTGTGGTCGTTCCCGTTAGAACTAGTAATGAGAGAGTGTGAATCCAACACCCCTACCAAATTTGAATCTCGTACCCTCGGAACTCTGGAAACCTGTGGGAACCGTGGCTTGTCTGAAAAATACGCGTTGACACCTGGTATGGGAGGACATCTCGATCAAGAGCGATTCCAGTTAGACAAACTAAAGGAGCTCAGTCTGGCCTTTCCTACATCGTCAGGCTCGAGAACTCTCGAACTCATTCGTTAATAGAACGGCAAAGTTTTGGAATTCTCACTACCTCCAGACAAACCCAATAGTCACATTCTTCCCCTCCAAACATACCACTCATAGGAAAAATCAGATTGCTGGAGTTTATAAACTTCAAGGATTAAAAAAAATGTCCATTCAACGAACCTACTGATAGTATCCCGACATAATTCTTCACAAAGGAACATTTCCTTCATGCCACTTCTATATAATTACAGTTGAATGAAAGTGTATTCTGAACTGAACTGAATTCTAGCATTTGTGATCTTGTCTGATGTGTGTTAAGAACATCAAAAGGGCCTATCACGATTATACCTTCAGGTTCTTTAACGATGTTGTATTAGATGGCTCGCTGATCCGTTGATCAAATCGCGAATCTGATAAACTTGTTGTCAGCATATTGGAAATGCTGATGACAGGATTACAGGAGGAAAAGGCTGCTCCACACACATAAGGTTGTAATTAGCAATAATCAGATTATTGTTTTTGTTACCCGTCTCCTCAGTTGCTGTAGCAATTCTCAAAAGCACTACGAGGGCTTGTGAGAGTAAAGGAGAAAGTTTTTACAAGTGGAATCCGAACCACTTTGGCAATATGGTATATATTCCACAGAGCAGAAATCAATTTGAATCCAATGGCCAGTCAGATATCGACCCACGATCTCATTACCATGACTATTACCATGTTGCTACAACTTCTGACCACCTTGACTCACTTTGCGTTTTACAAACTAAAGATAACAATCTATTCAAGATGAGTGGTATGAAATCCGCCACTTCACTGCTACCTCTAGTGGGCCTAATGAGGCTCACTTGACGTCGAATTCCTCTGAATTCGGGTAACAAAATATAATCTAGTCCGATGTCGATTCAGCTTCATCGTAGTCGTAAGCATCATCATTAGATAAACTCTGCAGCATAACATACTAGGCGGATACTGTTCGAAAAGAAGTTTTATTTTTCCATAAAGGCTATACAGTGTTTTTCCGTATACTTTCACACCCCAACTACAAAAATGTGATCGAAATAGGGTGTTTCAGTAGAAAAAAATAATTTGGGAGAGAGTTATAGTGCTTGATAGAATTGTATAGAAAGCTACGTGTGAAGCCAGCTGATGAGTGTCTAGGTATGACGAAAATATTTCTATTCCTTGTGCTCGAGTTACTTTGGGATTTAAAAGTAGTATATCTCAAGTGGAGGTATTCCGGCATTTTACTCATTCAAATCTTATGTGTATTCACCGGAAGATGAAGCTTCCAACATTTCTCAAGTCTCAACCAACCTGATTCCTCGAACTTGGCAGATATATGATCAAATTTTCGAATACCATATGAAAGTCTTATACAATTGGTTTGAATTTTCTGTAGACGTTTCACATCATCTTGTATTAAAGCAAATCCATAAATGATATCACAGTAAGAGAGTTTTGATAGTATGAGGGTTTCACAGAGTTTCAGTTTGAGTGGGGAGGACATAATATCTCTACTTCGATATAGCTGACGCAAAATGTTGTAGGAACTTTGACAGAGTGAGTTAACATGTTTGTGGAATCTGAGATCAGAATCGAGCCACAAACCCAAATTCTTACACTCAGTAGCTATGGGTAGAATATCACGATCTAGTATGATTTGAGTGAACACTTCCAATTCTAGCCGTTTGTGCTTGGGACCAAAGAGAATGGACTGGCACTTCTTTGGATTAAGCCTGAGGTTATGTGCTGTCGATATATCAAATATATTTTGAAGATCCTTATTAACTTTATTTATGGATTCTTGCCACTTGTTATGAGGAAAGGAGAAATTCAATTGGGTGTCGTCGGCATAATGATGGATAGTGCAGTGGTCGATTACCTGATAAAAATCACATATATATAATGAAAACAAAAGGGGTCCAAGAATGGAACCCTGTGGTACTCCGTAATCAACAGGTAAAGCCCTTGAATATTTTCCATTTAGACATACGGTTTGTGTTCGGTTTCTCAAATAATTTTCCAGTAATTTAGAAGCTCCGTTGCTGAATCCGAAGTGAGTTAATTTTGAACATGTATACATTGAAATGTATACACGAAACACGAAGTACTTTTCTTCAACGCTCAAGTCATAGTTTCATTCGGAATTTTCGGAGGGAAAAAGATAATTACTTGGTTGTTTGAAATCTATTTTTATGGAATAGAAAATTGTAATTGTATTATAAAAAATCCTCATATGCTCCTTTGGCATACGAGTCTACTGAATGATACGAAGCATTTCGTTTTTAGTGAATCCGTTCGATATTAACTGGGGATACTCTTGGTGGAAACGGACCATAGCGCCTACTTGTTTGGATGTAGACTTCTAACTACTAACTGAAGATGCAGTATATGTTACTCAGACAACGCCTGGCCCTTATATTCATGTTCAAACACAGTATATATATATATATATATACTGTGAGTAATATGTTTCCTACTCCCTGGGTTAGTGGAAGTAGTTAATTGAATAACTAATGAGGACAGAGTGACACTTTGATGTTGCATACTGAGTAGTAATGGTGAGTGTGTTTGACACTGCACTAATGGGATTCTAATTGTATAGGAGAAAATCCAGTTGTATATTGTCCATAAACAATCGAAAACAGACTATAAGCTTCCTCGTTAAGTTTCTGGTCACTGAACCTATGAATGACAGTGATTGTTTAACTGAAGACCTCTTATCGTCATCTTGTTAATCAAAGAAAAAATAATAATTGAACAAAATCTCAACCACTGAGCTACTATTTCTGAATCGAACTCTTATACCTCAATTGTTAGGATGAGTTGAAGACTCAAATGGATAAATGAATCGATTGTTCCAATATTGTTCAAATAGGTGTCTCTTACTTCTGGTGATTCATATTGAAGAAATACATGCATTCTTTGACTTGTATATCGATTCTATAATTCTATAGAATCCTACAGAATCTAGAAAATCACCGAACAACTTTTCATAGAAAGTTAATTGCTTGATTTGATTTGACTATATATTTTCAGTATTGCGAAATTTATGTACAAGAACAAAATGCAACATCAAGCAATTTCACACCGTCACAGTACACGACAAAAAAGTCTCAAATAATTGAATATCCCTGGTCCTAATTCTACTCTCTATAAAAAGTCAATAGCATTTTCAATGGCCCTGAAATATACAATTTCATTCCAGAAGTCATGAAAGATATTCATAGTTATAAATCATTTTGCAGAAAGCTGATATCTTACATTTTCTTGAGCTCTAGAACTCTTGAAGTACTCCTACAAAAGATATGTTATCTTTCATTTGTTAAAAATTCAGTTTATTTATTATTCTACTTTCAACTTCTCATATTATCTATCAAATGTTCATAATACTCTCAGTAAATTATTGTCATTAAGAATTATTCAGGCAGAAAACGATCTCATCATGAGATCAGGTGCACTCAATCTGTCATATATCATGTTATTACCAAATCATTGTTATAATAAATGGATGAATAAATACAAATACAAATACAAATTATCATGTAGATTAGTAGATATTGAAGTTTGAATTCAATTCAATGACATCTGTGAAGCCAGGAAACAACTTTCATCAATGCAGTCCATTTCATTTCTGCCTTCTCCTAATCAGTATGAGAAAATCTCACATGATAATCGAATATTTGAGGACAGCTGCCTTGATGAACGGCATTTGCCCGAGAATTTTCTGCAGGTGTCGATTTCAAAGGATCACTGCGATACCACGAATTTGCTCTAAAGTATTATAGATTGATCACTGACTCTCGCTACCCGAGAGGAAGAGGCGGAAGAGGAAGAATAACCTGAATAACCTAATTTACGCTACAAAATCATTATAATAATGGAATATTACAATATAGTGAACATAAATAATAGCAATGACTATCAACAGATATTTTTTTTCGATTAGAGTACTAATAAAAAAATAGAAACAAACTCGCAACATAGGTAGGTATTTTATTAGTTATTGTTTTCAGAGTTGAGACCTCAGTTGAGACTAACGGCGAAGCAATAATAGTTCATTAAAGGTCCCAAACTATAAAATAGCCAGAAATAATTACAAAATAGGTATCTGTTGAAGCTGCTAATATTGTGTATTAATAGTACAACTGCTGCAGATTCTGGAAGAAATGTCAGAAATGGTGGAAATATCTCCTGCATTAATCGAAATTCCAAGAATATTATGTAGAGAATTCAGGCGCTATCCTTTGATATTCATCATATAAATTCTCTGATAGGAAGGTTCATTACACAGAAATTTTAAGTATTTTTCAAATTTACCAAACTTTCCGCCAGGTATATCGTATCAAATTTCGTTCACTGTCAGAAACAAATCGTTTCTGCAAGTCTAAATTATTTCGCACCCGTCCTTTCGAAAATCGAATGTCAGACTCGTGCTGGAATATGTTGCCTTCTGTAACTCACATTTCAATATACTTTTCTGATTCATTCACTCGTGAATTCAGAGGTACCCTACCATCATGGCAATCAAATAACTTATAATTCTTTTCATATCAGTTAAATCAATTGAAATCAAAATTGAGATATGTGCAAACCATCGCGTTTCAGAGATCGGATTGGAGCCACCAATTATTTTTTGTAGACTAATGACATCACGTGCCTCCTCTCGCATACCTTTTTCAATTATTGATCGTAAATTTCAATAATCCTCAGTTTTAGAAGTGTACGAAGGAAACAATGGAAAACGTGGGAATACTCCTGATTAGATTGTGAATTACAAGTTCGCCAGATTCGAGCTGAAAGTATTTGAATGGTTTTCCGATTCTATATTCAAATTGTTCTCCTATTGAAGACATAAGGCGCTATCACTCGATTCCGAGATAGCAAATGTGGATCAATCCAATTTTTCATAAGAAAATCTGCATAATAAACCATACAACATCAGATATAGACTAACTCATACGGAGAATCCTCGAATCTTTCTCTGCATCAGACCGATGGTGTACAGGGTGCTTCTTAATACCATGTACATATAGAAAGGAGTATTCCGTTGGCCAATTTTATGACTATATGAAAATTCTGAACAGGTGGTGCCGAATGAACTATCAAAATTAATAAGAGAAGTGATCGTCCAAATGACGCCAGAGCAAAAACACCATTTGAAAATATTTGAATTCAATCATATTATAGAATATCGGTTTCAATTCCTTTCAGTATCATTTTTTTCTCGATATTTGGTCACACATACGAAAAAACTTCAAGGTAACCAAAAAATTCCTAATAAAAAGGAAAACTCATTTTGTG
Organism: Gastrophysa polygoni; assembly: GCA_963576655.1. Lineage (NCBI taxonomy): Eukaryota > Metazoa > Arthropoda > Insecta > Coleoptera > Chrysomelidae > Gastrophysa > Gastrophysa polygoni. The sequence goes on from OY755087.1 coordinate 17,825,065, forward strand.
TTATAATCCAGCTGAGATGCTTCGCAAAAAAAAATCAGGGCATGACCAGCATGATCTTTGAAAAGATATCTCCCTGTGGACAACCATGTCTAATGATGCTATATCTACATAGCGTCACCTGTATTCCAAATTGGAGCAGAATATCTCAAAAATTGAGGGAGCTACAAAGAAAAAGCTCTCTTCACATTTATGATAACATACTCAGCATGATCATGGGAGGACATCACCATGTCCACCAATTCCATCGTGAAACAATATTTTGTAAGGAAACAATATTTTGTAAGGAGTCTCTGAGTCTGACACTTGATTCAATTGAAACATGTTGAATCTAGATCCCCAAAATGCTCATACATTCTCTACAGTGTTTAACAGTCGGAAAACTGCTATCAATTCGCAATAATATTCAGTACTCAATTATGTTGTATTATTCACAGGAGGAAGAACTGAGGGCGAGTGGTGATCCAAAATTCCAGCATCTCAGTGAAGAATTACACGTGGAAATTAGCGCCTTCGCCACTCCAGCTGAAGCACACGCTAGGATCGCGTATGCTTTAGCAGAAGTGAGAAGATTTTTAGTACCGGTGAGTTATCATAAATATGAATAAATAAGGAAACATCCGTCGTGTCAAGGCTAAGTTTCCAGTATGAGTCTTTCCTACTCTCTCCTTTCATGCTTTCATTTCCCATTCCAGCTATGGAACAAGATACTATGCCGTTTTCGGTGAATTAGAAATTCACTCTATACATATAGAACTACTAATATATACCATGTCACATAAATTTTATTTAACGACCATTTCCGTAGTTTGGAAAGAAAGGATACCACTTGTGTATAAAATACATTTCCACTAATGAGAACCTCCACAAGAAATACGTGCATAGACGTTCAAATAGCAAGTACCCCCAATAATTATCCTTATTTCTTCTACAACGCAAGTTTCATTTCCATCTTGGAATATTGAATGATTATCGAATGGTATTCTCGTGCTTCCGTTATAATTCCACCATAATCCTTTTTTTGTGGTTCTATTTTTCAATGACTAAACTCTTCGTCCATTTTTTGTGTCAACAAAATAGAAATAAATCCTGGGTGTTCACGGAGGTATTGCATTTCTTCCAACGTTGAATCTGACAACTGACTTCACTCGAAATACTTTGTTCACGGTGATTATTTAGGAAATGATGACATTCTGAATGACACTTTCTATTAGTTCTCAAAATATCAGGAGTATATTATCGTCAGGAGAATGAATCATAAAACTGATGAATCTACAAATAGCTCATTCTGAATGAAAGTTGAACTATAAATTCACAGAAGATTTCCTCGCGAATGAATTGGCCGAACGCCAATGGTAGGTTATGCAGGAAGTAATTAGGAGAAAAGAGAATCCCATCTGACATTCTCCTGCTCGTCGGGGTATTACCGTTTTTCCATCAACGAAATGAAAAGACATGAGCCACTTTTCTATGTATCATCAAAGTTGTTGCTGGAAATGAAACTAGCTGCTTTCAGCTGGAGTAATCGATTACCAGATTACCACATGATGCTTGATAGAATCGCCTGATATATCAAAGAATTTAGGATCCTCTTTTCGGATACACTTCCAGAATACCAACAGTCCCGAATGGATGACTTGATACTTTATCATTGTATATTATCAGAGGAGAAAATTAAGACTTTTCCTTTCATCCTTTCTTCCCTTTGAAATATTTATATACAGGGCTATTCTAATTCAAGTTCAGTTCCATTCTCACGTATACCTTTATTATTGTTTCGCGAAGCGTTTTCAAAACCATCTCTTTGTATGGACGATAGATTTGAATCATCATTTGATTTCCATATTCAAAAATTGATATTGATAGATCGGTTGTCTCTCCACTACTGGGCATTATAAATGTCCTCTCATTACTTCAAAATTAGCTCCATATTAACAATCGTTTTCGACTGCTCAATTTTCCATAAATCAGATATTCATTCAGCACTTCCGTCCATCCATGTCAACCTTTATCTACCCATAAATAAATTCCTTTTGGCTGTCGTTGTTAAAGCTCACCATTCACGTCTAATTAAAAGTTCGTTCTAATTTAGATATGCTGCACATAACGATAAAAATTGGACTTAATAGCGCTTGAAACCCTGCTGGAAGTTTCGAGCGTTTTCATTAAAAGGTTGATGTTTATGTTTCGAGAAATTAGTGGTGGAAAGCTCGGTGAAAAGTTACCTGTATTTTTCGGTAGGAAATTTGCAAATTACTTTCTGTTGTAACGAGATTATATCGATTCTACAATGAATCATTGTTTTCTATATGTATTGGTTCGGTGTTTTCAAATGAGTTTCCTTTCGAATATGGATCATGGTAAGAAATCATTACAAATTCAGGACGCTCGAAGAATTCTCTGTTTTCAATTCATAGTGGGGAAAATGGTGTGAACCCAGTCTGCCATTCATGAAGCGTCTGCCAGCCTCATTAAGACCTCAAAGCTGAAAGGTAGTCGTTCTCATAAACAAACGGAAGAGCTGAATATGATGCACAAATTGCCTCTAAAGCGGCTAAAAGTCTGCGAATTCTAATGGAGGTTTTTCATGAATTTTCGTTTAAATTGTCCGATTCGTTTTGAATCCTCTGATCCTTCTCACTCTCTCGGTACGATCGTGTGCTTTCAACAAAGCTTCATGAGAAATCTGTTCAATCTGGCAATATAAGAAGATTATTCCAAAATAGGTATAACTCATACTGAGAGTCCAAATTCACTTCTCACCTTTAGGATCTCATATGACCGTATGAGACACAAAGTTCGGTGAATAGAAACAAAATTGAAGATTTTGAAACAATATAATATATGATGAGACAGTCAATTCTATTCGGAAAAAGGTGAAAGTCTATGCTGTCACTTATATCGCTTTACACGATTATACTACCGATGTTTCGTCAGAAGTACCATCATTGACATCATCAACTATTTTTTTTTTCAATGTTATGTGTACTTTGGCCGAATAATCTATCTCGTTGTGCCTCATTCGAATATTGCTTATACTCGGCTGCGTCTCGTATACATCTTTCTGTTTCGGCCTTGATACATAAATAACTATTTCAATTATCTCCTCGTATCCTTGCATCTCTCCCGTGAGTGTTTCCCTCGAATATTTGTTATTTATTCTTTCGGAATCGAGATATTGAGATGGATAGTCTGTTTCCACTCTTTTGAACGTCATTGGAATCGTTCAAGATATATTCTCAATGACAAATATAACTCAAACATGTTTAATGTGATAAAACTAATCGTTCTACCGAGATTACATGTTTGCAATAATACAATCCCAAGGTGGCATTATTCAAATCTCATATGTATATATATTTATATATATATATATATATAACTTTTCTCGTGAGTTGAAAAGCATGATGGGAAAAGATATCATGACACTGGCTTCCCTATACAGAGTTGTTTTGATAAAATAATTTCCAAATAATTTGATTTCTTTTTGGAAATTGATTTGAAAAAATTATCATTCAGCTATATGTACTTATAATAGTCATACAGCCACGCTTTTACAACTAGTGATTTTGATATTCACCACATGTACCTTCATGTCCCTGGGTATTTATAAGAGTGAAATTATTCAATGATCATATGTTTCTTGCTTCACTTGTTTCGTGGACAACCGACAATTTCTAATATTAGCATAGAAAGAGAGACATCCGAAATTTTCAGTTTGAACGTTGGTAGAGGTAATTACGACAATGAATGGAACTCTGGGCATGTTCACCATTAACTTCGATAACTATGCAACATCTACCATTGATTCCAATTTAGATTGAACGGGAAATATATCGTTAATGACTATTGAGAGAGATTTTGCAGCCATTCCGATGTGGCGTCGTTGATTTATAATCCATAGAAATGAGGAATCACTCTAGAGAAGTGAGGTAACCTTCCGATATCTTGACGGGGTTGCCACCACCTATCCTCCAAGGGATGATTGTGGACTGTATATTTTTTTGCTGGCTCAGTGAATATTTGCGTTGTAGACAAGCCGGTGTTGATCGGTAGCACTGTAATTATATTTTTTTTTATGGCATCGACAGCTGGGTCATTAGCCTTGTGTAATTATTTGTTATGTTTTTCGCGAACTGAAATATGTTTCACAAAAGATGTGTGACTGATAAGAGTACAGAGTGATACTGATACTCGATTGGTTCTTCACGGTAAGTCCACCGGGGAAATTTTGACAGGCATGCATTAAAAAAGCGAGACCGAAATTATTATCAACTATTTGAACTATTTCAACTATTTGTTAATATTCGAATGCAAATCAGTGAGTTATAAAAAATCGAATAAAATTGAAACCTACCTACCACTCGAACTCACATATAAAAACAATCCTTCAAAAGATTATTGAAATTCACGAAAACACGGCACGAAGTAAGATTTTCTTCCTATCCCAAATCTATCAAATTTCCATATACAATGTCGATATAACGAATACATATTCACAAAAGAAATATAGATGTATTAATGAAAATGTAAAATACATTGACAAAACTGTCGAGAGCGATCATTATAGTGGAAAATTATGTATCACTCATGAGATTCTCTGTTTTGTGGTATCTCTGGTACTTGATATGAAAATCAATAAATTTTCAATAATGAATAAGCTGATATTCAATAATAACAACAACATAAATCTCAACTATTTTTCCGTTCTATTCAATGTTACTGGAATCGATCATGATCGCCACAAGAAAAACAGTATCTGGAAAATGATTCACGCCGTATGAAATCAATTCACCTCAGTATCTGTTTATCAATTGAAAGAAGAAAATCTTGGTTTTCAAATTTCATTCATATTTCGAGAGCATTTCTTCATCAAAGTTCGTCTTTTCAATGTTCAACACCAAACCACAAGACTTTTCTTCAATTAGAAAAAAAAACGATCGGTTTTATTTAATTGATTATGTTATTTGTTACTACTCAAAAGTGATAGTTTTGCCTTAATATTTCCCTCAGGTTCGTTCAAGGTTGAACAGTTCTATAGGTACGTCTTTTGTTACAGTGACAAGATCACATCATTATTATTGTTATTATATTCTCTATTTGTGATTCTCTAGATTGTATTATATCACCTAATTGTATCCAAAAACTATCGAAAGTCGAGATCCCCAGGCCTCCTCCAAAAACAGGCACTTTGTATAAAATTCGATCGGTAACTATAATTGGGTTGGAAATCCGATAATTGCTTGGTGGAATGATAACTTGTTTGTTGATTTTCCGTATATGTTGTTCATTATTGACATCGATCAAATAATAATGCCATGATGTCGGTATTCACGTGTTACGGATATGTTCGGTTGCATTACGACGTCGAGGTACACATTGTGTACGATATGGAACCATTTCATTATCACCTGATGAAATGGTGACATTCTATCCTACTTGCTCCAATTCATGCACTTCGAAGATACCATTAGTCGAATCGCTGAAATCTCTAGAAATTCTAGAATCTAGAAACCGCCCGACAGCTGATTAATCAAACAGTTAGAGGTTGAGTGATCATTCTCACTATTACAGAGCTGTAATATAATGAAGAAGAGAGATAGCAAGTCTGATCTTGTAACTCTGAAATGATGCAATAGGTTGAGGAGGGTAGGAAAAAGTTATTGTATGTATATTTCATTTTCCATGTCGATCAAAATGTACCCGAGGATTATGTACCAAATCTTGTCTTTCACACCAATGCATTTTGGCATTCCATCATCTACCGACGGTACCATATTATTTCATCATACAGTGTGTAAGAGCCAACGAAATGAATTCATTATTTCGGTTACCGTACATTTTAATGTACTAAAAATCCTGAAACACGTCGAATTCAAATTGTGGATTGACATTCTTCGAATGCAACCCCTACCTACAAACCCCTCAATTTTCCAAATGGGAAGTATACTCGTGATACATCATTTGAAAGGTCTCTTCATTCTCTACTCGAAAATGTTATTGTTCTCAAGTTTATTACAATAACCATGATGGAATAAAATGAATATGATATGTTGAATAATGTCGGAAGACGTGAGATTAGGATATTGACTCAAATGGCATTCATAGTCCTTTTCAGTGTTATAACATTTTAGTTTTTGATTGTATTGTAACGAATTTCAGTAACCACAATATTCCATATGTTTCATATTTTAATTGATTGAATAATAATATATTCAAAATTATAAATTCACATCCAATGCTATATTTTTCTACTATAATCTGGTTTTGTTATTTTTATGTTTCGTTTCCATGTATTTTGTGTTGGAGATTCTCTCATTTTCGAGTGATTGTTCTAATTCGGAGAATATTTTGTTCATTTATCATATATGAATTCGATAGTACTGGAGTATTACTTGACACCTTCATACTGATTACCCCTCACGGAATATCGCTAGGCACGCATCTGGCTTTCAGCTCACAGCAGGGATCAGGTGTGAAGGGAGTTTAGGAAACCCACTTCTGCCAACTTTGTTCTCAGAAACCTCATTCGAACTTTGATGCTTGAAGGATTCTGTGAATAATCGGTTTCTTTGTATGAAATCCGATGTTTTCTCATCGCTAACTGGGATTGATTCCTTTGCTGCCCTCATAAAACGATAAGAAAAAAAATGAAGAATATTGCCAAACATTCGTGTTTGTATTGTGAAGCAAAAAACAATGTCGCTCATTCAGATATCAATAAATGATCAGTATGCATATGTCATAATTAAAAAATAATTACTCCACTTGCATGCCATTTTCAAGGTTCTGTGTAGCAAGATTGCACTGCGAAAGTTTCATAGAGCTAATATCTGAACTGATATTGATCACAAATCATGTCTCAGAATATATATTTCATAAGCATGAGAATAGGTGATTGCTGAACAGTATATTTTATGATCCAATTTGAGTTGAGTCACGTCCCCGTATAATCAAGGGTCACGTCTTATGACCGAAGTTGCCTCATATTGTGTATGGGTGTCATCACCCATCCATTCTCCTGGAACGTACATATCCAGAATAATAATAGGCTACCGAAAACAAATAATTTCCATGCTAAATTTCAAATTCGAACGGATCTCATCTTGTGTTTTAATGATATCAAGTTTTTCATGTAACTTCCAGCCAAGCAAACTTTCTGTAATTTTAAGAGATACTTCACTGAACTTGATGTACCTTTCCGAAATCACCAGAATAATATCCAATCGTATACAAAGCGTTCCAGAAAATTATGAATGCATAGGCAAGGCAAGAGTTATCATGAATAATCAAATGTAATTCTATTATATTCTATTTATAATTTTTTGCCCCAGGAGCTCAAGGTTTTGAATTTGAATTGTTTCAAATCAAAATTGAAACGCCACATTCTCCGTCACTGTTTTTATTCCATTGACGAATATTTGAGGACGCCCCTCGATGAGTCCTTATGAATGATTGTTGCTAACTATATGTCAGTCTGATATCAGTCTGTTCTATTACTAGATCTATTGTATTTGTATATATGACTTTATTGTACTACCCTTAACGTGTTTTCTTTATGCAATACATTTTAATGTGTTTTTTTTATGTACAACATTTTAACATGCTTATTGTATCTGACCTGCCAAAAACATAGCATTCGTAACTTGGTGAAATAAATATTCTATTCTATTCTATTCTATTCTATATCGCCTTCTACTGCTCTGCCATATGTGTCCAAATAAATCATTTCTTCTACACTCATAGCCTACAAGATCGTTCAGGAGTCTATGTAACCTCTGATAAGGTGCGAGTATATCTCATTTGATCTGTTTCCATGTATCCTACTCATACACATATTCAGTAGGGTACCTCAATCTGAGGAAATGTGCATAGATTTCCAGCTGTTTCCTAGCAGAATCTGCAGTCTTCTGCTACTAATTAGAGTTATGTTGTTCTTCGAACAGACAATGTCCTGCTGAAATGTCTGAAAGGCTGGAGCAGTCTTGTAGTTCCTCTGGTGGAAGTTTCTCAGTAGTAGATGTCTTCGCAAATTCCTGTTGTTCTCTCTGTTGTTGTTTCTCATGAACGATGTATCATCGCCCTGTCCTTCATGAAAAGCACACAATGTCATTTGACATCTACTGAATTAACCTCATTTTTTCATGAAAATATGAATTAATTGATCAATATTGAAGTGTCGCAATAGGTACATAACTCAACTGTATTTTTGGAATGGTAGGCGTTGAAAATAATCAAAACAAAAATATATGCTCTCAATTCCATGGGTGAAACAGAACGATCTGGGTTATTCTTCGTGTAACGCTCGCTTAAGTGAACTTAGTTTATTTACAAGGTACCTAGGTTATTTGAACTGGAGATCCGAACTCGAAATTTATACGCAAAGTTGTGTGAACTTGGAATTTACGTTTGACACTATACGCCGCCCGAGGTTCAGTTCGTTTTCCCTGGTGAAATGTGCCGATGTGAATTGGCTTTAATTAAATTTCAACAGAATTGAACGACTTCAATCGTCCCTAGAAAAATAAACGCCATTCAGGTGTAGAGATACAACAAGAGATACTCGTATAAATCGATAAAATTGATCTGAATGAACATTTATATATCTTTCCGTCGATAGAATGATTTACGTATCCACTCAATGTTTCACCACTTATGGGAGATTTAGCCAAAGGAGATAGATGCCAATTTCCTTGATATCGATGTCGATGCAAGAATGAACATATACACTTTGAATATAATCGTTTCACAGTTTCACTTTGAATATACATGATGTGTTGTGTTTCAGAAAATCAGGTATGATTAACATGATGGGATGCTAATAACCTTGTTCTCAGAAGATAAATATACACGTATCATCATGTTCGGAGTGAATATATGAATATATAAAATCAGGTAGGTAGTCACTTGAATGGTTATACCATATACTGCCTAGCTATATTTCAATACAATTCATCACGACTACTTCAAAGCATATAATTCAAATAAGTATTACCTGCTTTTCAGATTTACTTCTCAAAATCACTGTCTAGTCTTTAGAAATTCGCCTATTATATTCAATATTTTCAGATTTCCAGACTCATCAGATCCGATACCCGGTTCAAGATGGATACACTTCACATCATTCTCCAGAAAACTTGATCTTTGTCATGTAATATACTATTCATTGCCCTAATGATGACATAATGAAGTAACGTCGACATTTGAATAATATGATTTCTGATACTGAAGACCTAAGTATAAAAAACTCACTGGAAATTATGACTACTGATACATTCAGGCAGAATTGAAAACAAGTGATCTCGCCCTTCATTTAGTATGGGGTGAGTAATATAGATGGAAACGATTTTGTAATGTTTCTGAAACTCAAAATACACTACTGTAACTGATAAATTCCTGTTCAACAGTTATCTTTCCCGAAAGACAAGTGCTAACCCTAAAACAAACGGTCGTCGTCCATAGAGACCACAACAAATCCCTTGCCACATTCGCAATGAAAACTTTGTTCCAGCTCCCGTCCCATGCTCGTCGTCTATTTTTCCACCTTGGCGCGATATTCGGGTGCCTGAAAAATTATGCGGAACTGAAAACAATAACATAACTCCCCCCTAGTGATTTATATCGCCTCAGAAACAATAAGCATTCTATTAATTCGAAAGAAGAACGGCGATGCGAGAAGTTTCTCGTGAGTCATGTGGACAGGCCTGAGTTGGCGGAAGATATGGCCTACGACGTACAGGGTGATAGACTATGAATCCACGCCTTCAACAACCAAATATTGTCTCAAAGTCGAATGAAGATATCCGATTTTTGAAAAAACAAGTCTGGATGATTTTTCTTTTCAAACGATGCCCATCAGTTCATTTCTTGATTCCAGGTGAAGAACGAGTGAGAAAATATTTGTCATGGAAGATGCCTTCATACTTTATTATATTCAAAAGATTTGTTACTCGAAAAAAAAAAGAAAGATGAAATGAAAAAAATAGTTCCCAAATAATAAGCTCCGATGAAATATGACTACTGTTGTCTTCTCAATCGAATCAGCGTGCGTTTTTGATCCTGACGTGAATTTAGCTTCTTCTCTCACTCTTCCAATCTCCTAACCTTGCACAAGTTTTAGACACTTGCATGAAAACTCGGTTGAACAAATTTCGAAACCACAAAATGATCGCAATACTTCCTCTCGAAAATACTGTTGTAGTTTGCAATCTGAAAAATAAAGCAAAAAAGACTATATGAGACTAATAGGAGAGCATGGTTAGAGCAAACCTTTCAATACTCTTTCTATTCCAAAAGTTAGTTTGTAGTCTATTTTTGTGAATTCTCATCATCTAGAAATACTTTTCAAATAGGCCTCAACACTTTTCGCAAAAAAAACCCTCGTTTTTCGAAAGAACTGACTATGCAGATAGGACTCATGAACCAATATGAAGATACAAATTAACTAAAAACTCGTAATCATAGATACGATACAAGATCACAACATCTATATTGTGTATCCTATGCTCATGAAAGTATAGGTCAGAGAAGCTGCACGTATCTAGTCCAGAAGTTATTCAGCCAGAAACCACAAGGGATTAAATATATTCAGCGATCCAGAAATCAATTTTTGAGGGAAATATACATATAGCAATAAGATACACAGAATGAAATGATGGATAAAATGATCATTAAAAGAGAACGGACCTGTCACATAAGTTTCTCGTTTCGTGAAAGTCATTTCTGTCAATTGATATATTGACATATCTGACATCGTTGAAAATAGATCGCAGCTCAGAAGGCACAATTGGCACAGTTTAATAAATAAAACTCTCTATACTGTGCAATTGGCTGTGATCTCTCAGGGGTGGTTCAACAAAAAACTGAATTCAAGAGACCTAATCAACGGCGCATGTTTCCAATTCAAGTAGCATATCTATATCTATAGTATATTATATTTGAGAAAATATATTACATGGGGAATTCAAACCTCCAGTTGTCTGGTGCACCTCACTGGCTTCTCTTAACTCCAAACCGACGGAGTAGATCTATTATGGGATTGATTGTTGTCGACAATACACTCACGGCCATTGAGCCGCCATGTGACACGTACAAATGAGAATCCGACTACACGGTTGACATCACCTCGTATCTTTCCCGTAGACCTGAAAGCCTGGAACGGCTTATCAAATGACACGTGACAAGGCCACTGCAGATGACAAACCGAAATGGATGTGAATTGATCCTTGTATATTTACTTACGGGTGGGAAGAACAGCTTTGTTACATTCCGCGAAAAAAAAAACAACTCAGAAGTAATTAATTCTTGACACGTTATATATTGTTTCTTCAGCAAGAGATTTCATTGCTCAGTCTTCAAAATAGGTATGTGTTATTCTCAATCTACTACATCTCTTCTTCAGGCAAAGGTGGGTCGAACTGCTCTTGCAGGATCCACCCAAGTTTCTGGATATTCACAAGATTGTTTCAGGTCTAACAACATTTGTGTTTCTTCGATATTCAAACATGAAAAAAATTCCAACAAAACTTGATAAATTTCTTTGAAACCTCCACCTATATAGGTATCTTTGAGATAAATACCAGAATACTGACTCCATTGATCTATTTGGGGATGCCTCCAACTAGCCTCTATAACATCCGTATAGGTGGGAAGATTGAATGAACCTGGGAATTTCCGGCCCATCTCTGTGATTTCGTTTTTCGAAAAAAATATCTGCAATCACCCTAAAAAATCGCCTGAAGAGATGATTTGTTTCATCACATGGCATCCACAACAAGTAATCTTCTGATGATTCAAAGTTACTTACCAATATATGCACAAGAAATTCTATTCTAGCTTCAGGAGAGAGTTCAGGAACAGTTCGAAACTGGACGATAGCAACACAAGTCTCATCAGTTTTTCATCTCAAAGATCACCGTGGAGACACTGTTGAACTCCTAGAAGTTAACCGTCGACGATTAATTCAACTGGTCGAAACATATAAAAATAATTTGCTTCAAACTCTCCAAGACAATTTCTATCTCAAGACAATTGAGAAGAATGGTCAATTCAGAAGTCCTCAGTCCAGGCACAAATTGAAAAAATCTTCCAAAAAATTCCTCCATATGAATCATCACTTACCTATTGATGTTCCAGATATGGATGCAAATAGCTTCGAAAAATAGTTTCTGACAGGATCATTTTCATTTTTTATCACACTATATGGATATGCGAACTTTCTAACTGTTCCTACAAATACTAGATTCGAACCAATTCAAATTTTCTTTCTGTTTGTGTTTCATTTTCCATGAGTAGATTTCATCATTGACTCTTTCCACCTGACTTATGTATATAAGTATATAAAATAGCACAATACGATAAAGTATGTCAATGTCTATATCTACAGCGGGGATACAACTGAACGATTCTGAAGGACGGTAGAATATAAATAAATGAGGAGGTACGATGGAAGGACGCTGTGTATAGATGTGCTAGTTGCCCAAAAGGCGATATTAAGATTTATTTTGAGATTTCAAACGAATCAGAGAAGAATCAAACATCATTGCCCAGTCATGCCATCAAGAATCATATTCACATTTTGATCATGTCATAAACTATCAGGGGTGAATGAGCATCAAAATTTAAATTCTCACAAAATAAGATATTCGCATATGAACGCAATATTCGCAGCTTAAAGTGTTATTTACAGGAGAGTAATTCTCAGGTGTTCGTTTGGAAAACCAAGCATGATTGATAATGTTTGCTTCCAGTCTAGAGTACAATGAGATTCAGGAATATACTACGGCGTTTATTTTCAGGTTATTTCTACTTACAGTGGCAAAGCTACTTAAAGCTATCTACTTTGTAGACATAGAGAGGATAATGTCTTGTCGGTCTTATCTGTTAATCGAATATGATCCCTCATTGAAATGATTTCGAGGAAAATAGTGATTCCTTATAAAAAACGGTGAATTATATAAAAAAAATCTTTTTTTAATGTAATAACAAGGCGTTAAAGTTGGCACGAATTTAACATAGTGTACATCCACATGAACATAGAGGGTTGAAACGGGAGAATATGGAGAAGTAGCCAATTATGTGAAAAATTCTGAGTTTTCCATTGAAAAAAAAACATTTGTTTGGTTCGTCCTCTATTTCTCGGATAATTTGCAAATATGGCGTGCAGGTTGGTCTATACTTTTTGCAACTGAAGTTCATTTCTGAATTCAGTAGCAGCGGAGATACTGGGCTTTGCACGACTAATTGGCCACCCTGTAAATGAAATACTCTCGGTGAGCATCGAAATATCTCCTCGTCATCCAGTGTAGAGAAGTTTTCCATGCCAAATGACAATGAAATCATCATTTCTCGCAGTTATTTTCAGTTGCACGACTAATTGGCCACCCTGTAAATAAAATGCAGTGATTGCATTCGAAAATGATCCACATATTTCTCATCCTCAGTGAGCATCGAAATATCTCCTAGTCATCCAGTGGAAAGAAATTTTCCATGCCTCATCGAATGACAATGAGGGAGTCTCTGAAGTTCTTCGAACGCCGTCTTTGATCTTCCGTCTTCGCGACTCGAGAGGTTTTTCCTCGACATTTTCATCCTGCTTTTTGTCATCCTTTTCCGCAGCGCGGAATTAATCGTTTCTCGCAGTTATTTTCAGTTGCGTAAGAAAGAGTAGCTTCATCGAGAATTCACGTTCGGCGAACAATCAGTCGCTGCCGAAATTGATGGAGCAATTTGAGGCTGCGCTGCGTTCAACCTGCTGAATTTATCATTCAAGTCAAATGCATACCAGGCGTCACAAGATCAGGAAATTTTCGTTGTCCGATGAAAAGAGTCGTGCTGGGTAGAGTGCTTGGACGGATTTGACAGTTCTTGTTTTCTGAGAGGACGGACAAAACTTGACAAGCAATCATTATTATTTAGACCTAGCTCGTTACGTTCACACGTGATGCTTTAATTCTATTACATTTTTTCTGTGTTGCGTCAAGTTTATAGCAGTTGAGAGCACTGAAATCAATCTAATCAATTCATTTTCATTCCTTGTCATTATGTTATTCAATTGCAGTAAGTCGTGAACTGTTGTTTGGTGATCTGTGATTGACAGTCCTGACAGTTGACACGTTGGCAATTGAAAAACCGGGGCGTGGTCTCCATCTTTCAGCGCATGCGCTGATTTGCGCAACGTTTCATTCAACGTAACCATTATGTAAATAAAGACTGGTGTCTCAACTCCCTATACCCAGCCACTAGAAAAAGTTGTAGACCTTCGCCTACTTGATTTTGTCGGATTTCAATACCTTACTAAGCTACTACTGTTAGCTATCCATCACTGTCAGGTATCCGTCATTATCAGTAAAAGCGGATCGACGATCGTATCGCCATCTATACTCAAGTGGTTCGGCCTTAGTGAGGTCGTTTGACAGGTCTACATGTTTTGGAAAGAAACAATTGAAGAGTTATTTCACCATCCTATATCCACCTTGAACGTAACATATAACGTTTCAATTCTACTCCATCATCACGAACAACACTGAACATCAGTGATCTAGCAGGATCTGACAGTTCACTGAATGTATCTAACATTACATTTGGATATTTTTCAAGTACATAAAATATCATTGGGAAAATTTGTCCACTTTCAAATTGCAGGAATACAGAAGATATATTTCAATTATTTGAATTTGGAACTAGTCTGGAACAATAACAAAAAAAATATCATAATTGTTCCAATATATTCGCAGTGAAAACAGATCAATGATCTGCCCCAATATATCACTTCGTTCAAAATTCAACTTTCCGATACCTATTTAGAAAAGAGGAGAGGAAACCCCATAACAACTGAAAAAAAAACAAAATTGAACACCTTCTTGATCAAATAAAAAAGTTATCGGTGATATCGAAAACAAATATGCAAAAATTCAACATTCATTCATGGAGACGGGCGAAGACTTCAGAAGAAAAACTAAAGAGTTGAGGTATATCTACGATGAAAAAAGAATTAGGAATGAGAATGCCATAACGAGAATCGACAACCATTACATATCATAATTCAGAAAAATATATGATTGCTCTGTTATCTGAACATATAGAGGAAAGATGATACGAAAAGTAGATCGATTTCAAGTTGCTCTCGGCGAGAATAACTTGTGAGACACTTCTTAACTTAAGTAACTTGATTTTTATTGCAATCAAGTTTACCTCTCAACATATTATTTTCAGCGATGCAATAACGTTTCTCTTGTAAAAAATACGTATTTTTATTCTTCACGACTTTGTCGTTAACAGCTCGTGAGACAGCTTCCTTTTTTTTCTATCTAAACTGCGATATGAAAAACCTACTCGCACCTAGAATGATCTCCAATGAATTGGCTATATTCAGTATTTTTTTTACTCCCAATAACAAGAACATCTTGCGACGCCTATTTCCCGGAAAGTTGTTGTGAAACGGTTGATATTTGCTCATTTTCAGAACCCTCAGTGGGGGTTTACGAAGTTAGATTGTTATTGAACCGCATGTACACGATGAATATATATATAAGGAGGCCTCCAGAAATGCAGTCTCCAGACAAATCCTCAAGATTAAGGGCTTTGATGAGCTGCTCAAGGATTCAAGTTTTCTGGTTTGAATATTTTCGATTCACTTCACAGATTGCATCGCAATTTTGACAATTGTGCTCTCCTATCGTGAAAATCAACTTTTCCTCATTCCTGAAGTTTCCGGAGTGGAACTCACACAGATAGTTATAATGAAATATGGATTCATAAATTACCATACCAATCCAGATTTTATGATATATTAGGATTTTATGGTATATTTAAAATTTTATAACTCCTCTTAAACCTGCTAATATTCGAATATCGGGCTCTCTATTGAGCTATCAAATCCAAACGGTAGTTTATATTCATGTTTATATGAAAATCATCCTCACAACTTTTTTATGAATGAGCCAACAAGATTTTATGGATAAATTTTCATCGATCTTTCTGATTGCAATCACTATTCGCCATTACCATTTCAGATAATGAAATGTATTTCACTAGGAGTGATAAAATGTAGGAACCGTTTTCTGTAGAAACCGTATCCGATAGGAACCGTAACCTGTATGAATGGTATCTTATAGGAACCGTATTTTGTAGGAACCACGAAATGTGCAATCACGAAGTCTAGCACGCAACATATTACAGTAACCTCTCATAGCGTTCATATGATTCCTACCTAATGATTGTCCTACAAAATAGGTTACTACAGAATAGGGTTCATACAATATACGGTTCCTATGGAATACGAGTCCTACAAAATAGGTTTCCGCAAAATACGGATCCTATAGAATGGTTCCTACAGAATACGGATCCCAGTATCCTAGTATCCTGGAAATGCATGATTGTGAATCATATCATTTCATTCTGACTTCCAATTCTCTTGATGTAACCAAAGTATACAGAAATATTATAATGATCAAACTGTGATATAACTACTGAAATACTATCTAAAGACATCATCGATTCTAATTGTCAAAATTGTATCTCCATAATTGTGATCACTATTTGATGTTTGACAACCGATTGGATATGCAACTGGTACTCGTTAAATTGAGTTGTCACGTTGATAGGGTGAATTTGAGTTCATATCTACATGTCACTTTATTTTAGTGAAGATTCTCCATAAAGTGGTGACCCGTGTCCACTATAAACGTTTGAATATCACGATGATATTTCTAATTTCGACTGACCTGATACGTGTACGCTAGTGAATTATTCACCTGACATCATGCGTCGACTCATCATTAGAAAAGAATGATTGCATGAGGTTAAAATCGATTTGATCTGAAATATCTCTTCATTTCACAAATTGATACCCGATAGGATTCACAATATGAGGATATTGAATATCTCAACAAATTGAAATGGAGTTGATAAAATATCAAATTTCTGCCTGACTTACGGGATTCTCATTGGAAGAAGTAGGTAGCAGCTGTCAAAGTTCATCGACAAGCTTCTCTGATAATGACATCGCTCTTCGGATGGATGGAGGGTGTCAGGTGTTTTATCATACTCAACCAGTAACTCGTACGATGAAAAATAAATGAAAAACTTCCACATACATGATGTAATTATGAATCTTCATGGAACTTTGACTCCTCAAAAATGGGCTTCGATTGATGGAATTTCCTTTCGGATTATATCATTGAAATCTAGTGGCTGTGAGTATTTCCACTTAGAGAAGACAAACTAGAATAGAATATTTATGTATTTAGAATATTTATGTACATACTGGGTGGCCCAATGAAAACGAAACAGCCGATTTGACATAGTTATCGTTCTCAGAAAAAAAAAAACGCTCGAACCGGTCGATTTTTATTTCGAGGGGGAAATATTTTGTGCATGTTTTCAACTTTTTTACTTCAGAACCCTCGGAGGGTTAAGATCCAAACCTTGAATCTCAAATGGGATAATGGGTCAAGTGATACAATATTTTGAAGGTAATCGAAATCTCTTACCAACGCTTCCTTGTTTTTGGATTGCAATGCAGTAGTTCTCGAGAAAACACATTCATGAAAATAATCGGCTAGTGATGGAAAGTAACGCTTTTTTTCCTTTCATCACTATTTCTCATTTTGTAGTTAGAACGATGTTCATCAAAGAAGAACCTTATGTGTTATGTTTTTGATCCTGTCCTATCCAATATTACATAATGAGTCATTTATTTCAATGTCAGTTCCTTGATCTCTCAGTGAAATGCATACCTTGTTTCGTTTTCATTGGGCCACCCTGTGTATACATTTATAGCAAGTCATTTCTGGAACAATATACGCTTATGAAATATAACATAACAAAGTAAGCCTAACTGAAACAAAGTACACTCAAAAACTCGTTAATGAGATAAGTGAGATGAGCGATGAGTATGTTTTCAATCTGGTTTGAAGAATGTTGAAAGTGTCCCAAAAACTCCGGAACTCCGGAGTAGAAGCAATGCTGTAAAATTTCTTTTTTGAATGAAGTCTAATGGAGAGATTTTATATTTGTTGGTAAGATGTTATAGAGTTGGTAGTCTAACGAGTTTTTCTGGGATACTGGTAACCTGTACCTCGAAGTCCTTATTAAATCTGCATTTCTCGTTCCATAGCAGTGGATTTGAAAATGAGTTACTGAGTTTTTTTTTTGTTCATGTAACTCGATTAGATCCTGGAGAATATATACTGATGGCAGCGGTAGTATTCTGAAGCAAACAATAGGGGATGGCAGTGATCTCTAAATCCACAGTTGGCCAAGATTCTTAGTGCTTTTTTTCTGTGGACGGAAAATTTGTAAGGATTTAGAGCAGTTGCTCCATAGAATGGCGCAATACGTTGACTGTAAATGAAAAAGTGTAAAGTACATGCATTTGAGTGTTTCTACATCAATATGGCATTTCAGCTGACGTGGTAAGAATAGTGAGCTCGAGAGTTTGTGCTTTAATTGCTCAATATGGCAATGCCAGCTCAGTTTGTTAACAATGATCAGTTCCAATAACTTGACGTTTAGATTTTCAGGTACAGCAGTGTTTGTTGAAAAAAGAGTGTTCTGGGTTTTCACATCATTATTGTTGCATATTATTATGAGAGCACATTAGCGTTGTATCGTTAGCGAATAATGTACACTTTTCCGCCTCTAATAATTGTGATATATCGTTGATATATATATATATATATATATATATATATATATATATATATATATATATAAAAATATGAAAAGTGTCGGCCAAGGACCGATCCTTGCGGCACTCCGTGTATATTCTTTGTCGATTCTGAGTTTCAATTTCCCACTTCAACAGCCTGGAATCTATTTGATGAATAAGATTAAATGAGAGTTAGTGCAACTCCCCTCACTCCATAGTAGCTCAGTTTCTCGAGAAGAATACTGCATTCAAGTGTGTCAGAGCGTATTGGAAAACGCCAAAAGAGCGTTCTTCACGTATCCTGCATCTTGTTCTGACGCGAAGTTGTCAAAATTGAGATACACGACTTTGTATGCTTTGGTTTTTATCGAAAGTGGACATGTGTTCCGCTAGGGAAAAATTCCATGCATTCACTATAATTGTTGCGGAATTTCTCAGCCACTTTCTCGAATGACAGACTGACACGCCTATTTCCGCATTCCCAAGTGGATCACCCTGTGTGTATATCACTTGCGATATGTTTTCTCATATACATTTTTCCTATACAGTTCAGTGATTTGATACGAAATTTATAGTTTCCGAAATGAGCAAATCGAGACTATTCCAATTCAATTCATTTGAAAATATGCCTAATTGCCATGAATATATTCGTACTTGTTGACAAAGCTTGAATAATACGAACGTATTTGAATACGAACATATTTAAAATAGAATGAAATAAACAATACATAATATAATATATCACAAAATGCATAAATACCCGAAATATTTATTAGCTCGTATAAAGCCAGAATATTTGTTTTCTCTACTGGATTAACACTCATTCGTTTTCCGCTATTGCTATCTCCTAGAGATTTAAAATTTATAATGTACCCGAATGAAAAAATCTGTCATCAGCCATAGATTTGTTGGGTTTCCAAAACCGTCGAATGAAAAAATCCCTCAAAATTGTATCATTCATGAATAAGATCTATTACAGTTATATCCAAAACAGAAGAAGATACCGTAGTTTCGTTTCAAATATCATATTGTAATCACAAAAAACAACTCATTCCCCATTTGAAGACTTTTCTATCTGTGAAGCTCTAGGAGATAGCATTAGTGGGAGACGAAATAGTGCTAACCCTGTATATCAAGCGAAAAATAGGTTTGTATCACACCATAGGTTTGTCTCTAATCACTTTCATATCGTAAATTTTTATGAGTAATACGGTGTCGCTCATGCCTTGCCAAAGAATGTAAGTGTCATCAACAAATATGGCGGTTCTACCATTTATGTCAGGGAAAACAGTCAGCAGACGTCCAAGGATTGGGTCTTGCGGTACACCATGTTTAATAAGTGTGACAGTATCTGAAACGCTGTGTGTTTCAAAAGATTGTTGAGGACCGTCAAGGCAAGTCTCAAACCATCAGGACCGACTATCAGTGAAACCGTAGAAATGCAGTACTCCGTAATTTACGCAATCAAATACTTTGGAAAAATTATAAAATACTGCTACAGCAGCTGCTCTTGTGTTTTTTTCTTGCATAGATCTCTTCCATAGAAGAAAACAGAGCTTCATTTTCGCTCTTTCCTAGCTCAAATCCAGATAGATGATCTGTTAGTATTTTATTGAGATTCCAGTTTTTCATTGATATTGTTACCAGTTTTTCGATAATTCTTCTTGGCGGTAGGTATAAGCGCAAGTGAATGGTATAGTTATTCGGATCCAATAAACCTTCATGAATAGAAATGACAATAATTTCAGCATTAACACCTGAATGATTCATTTATGAGAAAAACAAGTACCGATAGTGCCGAATCTGGTAGATCTTGGAAACTTTAAGTTGATATTTCATCGACTCCTGATTCAACTCACACTAGACCCATGCAAGCAATAGATCGATGATAAAAACGATACCAAAATTAAAATTGATAAGACTCCTATATTTTCGATTTCCGAAGGAACTGTGACAATGATTCTTCTACAACTCCCAAAGGTTTTGTTACAAACGTTCCTCTTTCAAGAAATATTGAATTGCAGATTGCAAAATTGACGAAAATATTAAATCGTTTGCTATCATCGTCACGATCTATGTATCCCGAATCTCTAAACGATACTCTCGTTGGGGAAAATGATGAGAAATTTCCGGAATCACGGCCTTTTAATCTGGAAAGTCATCAGTAACACCTGGCAATCGATGCATCTCACGTAAACAAAATGTCTGCACTTACCGAGTGATAAAGCCGTCGTCATCTGATCTGCCCGCCATAAATTTTCGGCTAGTAATTTCCGGCAAAATATATCACTTCCCACCAACTTCGGTGCCTCTGTATCTTTGCAGGGTAATTAGCTACAAATAATATTTCGAGTCATAAATTCTCGGAAAGTATGCTCTTTAAGACCGGAAATTATCTTTCTATGATAGGTATTTATTGAGTGATCAATTTTGAGAATGTTGTGGAAATATCTGTCAAAATTTGGCTTTTTAATCGCGACTATCATGAACCAGATATGGCTATGTGAATGTCGAATTCCAAAGAAAAGGTGTATAACAAACATTGTTTCTCTCTTCCCTTGAGAGATAGTTGTTTCATTCGCGGAAGTTCTGAGGGTCACGTGAATTTATACTAGGTGTCCACGTTTGTTGCTGACAAGACATTGTTAGCAGGGTTTCAAGGGTATGAGAATCAAACTTGGCAGGGGTATTGGATTCAAGAAATTGAAAAATTTCCAATATTCCATATTTACAACCCACTCTATTTGCAAAAATGAAAATCTTCTGAACAATCAAATGAACAGGGCTAGTCATTTTATTTTGACTTTCCTCTTGACTACAAAATTACGAGAGCTATGAAAAATTTGCAGGAGAAGGGTACATTGCATCGAATTCTTTTGATTCCTGTTCCTCCTCTTCCTATGGCATGGGAGAAGATATCAAAATAATTCGAGAGTCAAATAAAGACATATACCTGCTTCGAATCAGAAACGAGCATGAAGTTCTTAGGCAGGGCAAAGAATATAAGTCGTATAAGTAGATGAGCTGACAAGCCAATATATCTGGTTTCTCAGTCTGTAGGTGAACGCTACGGTAAAGAACATCGTTAATGTTCTTGTTCAGACCTAGAATGTTATAAAGGTCTATTTTTAATTTCATTTATTCCGATGGTGAATCTCCTCGACTACCTCACAACCGGAAATTCGAATGAAGAGGAGTTCTGGGTACCTTCCGGTGTGTATTTAGTAGTAGTTTAGTGTAGTGTTATTTTTGGTCTGAAATGGATAGAATATTGGTTCGGGTGGAAAAGAAAGAAAAGGAGCCTCCCTGTTCATTTTCCTCACCCAATTCATTCTTTTTCTGCAGAAGAAAACAAACCTTGTGGTTGTTCATGATAGATTGAGACTTGGCTCATTTTCCTCGCAGTATTCCCTATATATTTGATGGATTATTCAGATGAAGCCATATAAATCATCATAAGTTTGTGACAAGCTCTATACCATTCATGCGTTTCGCGACAAAAACGTAAAGCGACACAATAGGCAGTTCGGTTATCTAATATGGCGAAGGAAAGCATTCCATTAGCAGCAACATGCCGGAAAGTGGAGCCCTATCCACTGATTAGGCCTATGACTTCCGTCATCGGTGCTTCTCTGAAATAAAGGGCGATTTAACGGTCTACTAAGCATTGTGGGTATCTGGGTGTTGTGTCCTCACCCTTCCAAGTAGTTGTCCTCACTACAAGTTTATCTTTTCTGGCGATAATTCCCGAATTCCTAGTCCTCGAATGGAGATAAATAAGATTTATGAAACATTCAAACTCCCTGTAGAAATATATATTCACTTGATAAGCTGGTTTTCCGCCTCTAATGATTAAAACGAATTACAAGTAACTTGTAATTGAGGTCTTATACTCGGGATAGCCACTTGCCTTGCTCAAAACGACCCAGCAACGGCACTGCTTTGCCAATTTCAACCAAATTCGCCATACTTATACAGCTGTTCTGGCAGCCGGTTGTAAAATACGAAATTCGAAATCGGAAATAAAATAAATGAGAGCTTCACTCTCTCGGCTCAACATTGCAAGCAGCGAATCGCCTTGCACCCCTAGTATTCAACATTCATGAGGTGGTTGAAATCTCTTATGGACACCACGTCCGTCCTTTTCCACACGAGATTGGACGGATATACGCTCATAGAACTCGATAACAATATACTTATATGTATGAAGGTTCAATTCAGAGAGGAAGATGAACACGACTGATTTATACAATCATAACTCATAGCCCTTGAATAAACAATAACAGATCGACACAAGTTATCGGAACAACTTTTATGTGGTACACTACGTAGTATCATTTCATCAAACATGAATGATGTCACAATAACCTGATGAAACTCATGATGTTGCGAAGTAATACATATTGTCCACTGAACGATCCACCTTGTTTGTAGGCTCATCGGACCGAAGTCTCCAATCTTACCCGTCTTCAGGGTGTTTCATAATATGTGGGACTCACTCCTAGGAATGATAGAGCTTCTAAAGGAAATTATGAAAGTTTCTTTGAACATAATATGTCAAAAACTTTTTCGTTTCCAAGTTACACTGTGTTGAAATCAGCAAATATATGAAGATTTCTTTCGATATTTCTCGATAGTTCCTGTAGTTTTGGAGATATCTAGCTCAAATTCGGAATACGGGCTACACTCACATCATTGGGCATGCTGAATAGTCTTGAGAATATACAGGAAGATATTCTTTCAGAGGTCACAACCCTTTTTTTTACCCTGAACATTTTTGTGGTACACCAATGGGGATTTCAATGGAACAAGATAGAGAATATTTTTGTTTTCTTGTAGTTTCTTGGCATCTGCGACCGTTATTTAGAGGAATAATATCGAGAATTTTCTGTAACTCTTGTTTTCAAATTCTGGTTACACACGGAAGGAAAAAATAAACCTACTTTTCAGTGTCAAAGACGGACATCACGAACTTTACGAAGAGAAACATTATTTATTCATCATGTTGAAAATGGGAGCAGATTCGTTTCCGAAACGTCCACTACATCAATAAACGAGGAGAGAGAATCCCACAAGAACTAGAAAAATAAATGAACCTACGTCCGCATCTCATTGGAAAATTAACCTCTGCCATATGATGTGAGCCCCACAGTATAACCCGTATTCCGAATCTGAACTGGATATCTTGAGAGCTGCAGGAGCTATAAGGAAATAACTAAAAAAAAATGGAGATTTCAACACTCTGTAACTCGAAAACGAAAGAATTTTGGACATATGTTTAAGGAAACTCTTATCGTTTCTTTGAGACACTGCGCTTGAAATTAAACCTTCAGATACCTAAAAGAGAAATTCTCTATTGGAAAATATACAGTGTGGTTCAAAATAAGGTGACCCCGTTGTTGGGATACGTAGAACACTGCAAAATAAATTGGGTTTGCCCAGTAGAAAATTCTTCGTAACGGCATCCATATTCAACATACAGGGCCACTGAAACTACATCACATTCGCCAATCTTCTATTTGCTCAGAAGAAAACCGTGGAGTATGCAACGGCGATTTTTGTCACAAGTATGAGTTGTCCATTCGAAAAGTTTCTTTCAGTGAGTGGTTGCGTCAAAATTGCATTGTAGTGGCCATTTGCTTTTGTTGAGAACGTTGGCACTTTGTCAAAGCAAAAGTTCAAATAATGTTCTTCGAGACTGTAACGCTAAATTTGTATCTAGTTATACGAGTTTCATGAGATGCTGCCTTGACGCGAGAGTTTCTGGTTCGACACTACCAATGTATTTACCTACTATTCATTCTATTTTGCATCAACATCTTCTGAAAATGATCAATTAGTGCTTAATATAATAGGAGGCATGATGCTGATGAAATGATTGGAACAAACAAAATGATTGTAGTTATGAAAGTTATATTTCTCATTGTTCACATGAACTTGAATTCCGTACTTTTCGTGTTGAACACGTGAGATACCACAAACTCGTTGGCTGATGGTTCAATGATACCAATATCAAGAAAATAAAAGTTGCTGACTCAGAAACGGATATATTTGATCACGGTAATCCTCAGTCATCATGTTCTTGTTCTCTTTCTTCAGACTCTAGACGTTTCAGGAGGAAAAATCACACTGTATCATTTCAGTATGTTTCATTGGACTCACTACGCTTATCGTCAAAGTTCTGAAAGCTTTGCTCTCACGCAGAGCAAATCAATTATGCTGTTAGAACGGATACATATTTCGTGGCGTATTCAGTTCCACTTCCATCATATGCCGAGTCACTCTCAACGGTGTCAACATTGCAAAAGTCGGTTGATTTTGCGAGGAAAATCGTCACAGTTGGAAAGTTCGACGTGATCGAGAAAATTCATTCCGTGCAGTGAATAAACATCGGAATGCCATTATAATGGTTCATCTCCACTGCTTTCTTGAAGACAATGCCTTCGGGGATGTCTTCATTTGTGCGTATGAAATATTGTACGATGTTTCAACCTGCATACTTCATGAAGGTTTTCTTGCCAATACATGATTATACTCTCTTTTCTATGAAATAATGTATATATCACCAAGAAACATGGTTTCAGTTGAACTCTCATTGTTTCTGGATGAAGTATCATTTTCTAAATAAAACAATCATTTATCAATCGTACGCACCAAGATATGAGATTATATATTATCTACTAGATCGGGCTTAGAGAGATGAATTGAAACGAAACGAATAAGAAAGAGATGCAGCGATCAAAAAATGTATTGATAAATACGAGATTTTCAATTATTTTTTCAGTTAATAGTTGGGATTATCAACTCAAATCTATTGTACAGCAAAGTTTATCGATCCATAAGTGTCTTGAAACAAAGAGACTCAGTTTTAGTTGTTGTAAGTATTCGATTTCGTTTGCCCTCATTGAATGATGATCCAACCGGTTATATAAATTCCTCATATTTCGATGCAAGAAGCAAAATTCTCGAAATTGCCATCACATAACTTTGTGAGACCCTATCTGATATATTGCGTCCAGCCGAAATCAAAATAGCCTGTTCATTTCTTCGGAAAAGAATTGCCTTCAGGATACAATTGGCCTTGAAATTGTGAATATGGTGATTTCAATATATTCGATACTTGAAGAGAAATTCCTTACACCTTTCAGACATAGTTCGTTCCTGGAACGTACACGAAGATAAAAAGATATTGATATTCATTCATATATATTTGTCTATTTTCAGAATTCAAAAAAAAAACAGGGTGTTAGTGACTACCAATTATGATATCCTATATCTTAGGTATGTGAAATTTAATTTCAAAATGCAGTGACATTTTGGGGCAAATCATTGATCTGTCTCTGAGAGTATATTGTAATTATTGTTGTTATTTTCATTTTCAAAAAGGAAAATGAGTCCCATAAAGTCTAAAAGAAATGAATTCATCTGTGTATTTTGCCGAAAAATATCCGAGAATATTGATATGCTCCGCTTCATTGATATCCTCCGCTTCACCGGAAAATCAAACGTGCAATTCCCAATCTAATTTATGTAAAAAGTGTGAAGACGCTCCTCGGATTCCCTCAGAATAGGTGAAACCTGATTCGATCACGTGAAATATCTCGTGTGGATGGCATGAAAATGCAAATATCCGATTCGAGCCCCATTTAACTTCAATTTTCTTAATCAAATGGAAAATCACGCCTGGTCCCGATCTTATCTAGCTATTAAATTTGGTACTCGGAAAATGTCCCGGCTCATAGATTTTCATGTGGCTCTAGAGAGATATCGACCTGATCGCACCAAACTTCGAGGCGTCTACAGATTCCTTCCACACTTTCGTTTCACACGGTTCATGACTAGTTATGACTATATTCCGTCAGGATAAAAAGACCTGCTCTCTTTAGTCATCATTGGATATTCTGAACTTCAATGAAGATATTTCAAGAACTCTGAATCGAGCATTAATAATCATGATCGAAGAAATGAAATTTGTACGTCGGGCGGAAATTTCTCTATAAATAAATTACATCATCATCGTGAAATCCTCGAGAGTACAAGGAAAATAATTGATGAGTATGCACTGATGATGACTCAATAGTCGAAAGCGCTTTGCTATGATTCATGGAATAAAAAATTTTGCACGAGATACAGAATTTCTTCTTTCGGATCATATTGAAACGTGCACGCAGCTTGACAGTTCACTTAAATATTCATGACCTGTCGAAAGAGGGTACAGATATATCAAGAGTTACTAGAAAGGATCCACTTGGTTAGAATAGCTCACGAGCTATGAGCATCTATATACATCGCATGATCTTTCCAGACAAATTACAGGATGACCCATCAAGAATGGGACATAGAACAACCGCAGAGTCTCCAACTCAAAATGAAACGATCAAAAGGAACATTCTTCGATGAAATGTCACTCGGAATTCTGGGTGTTGAAGTGAACAATTGAAAAATTATTGATTCCTATAAATTTTTCATTGCTCTCCATGATTCCACTAAATTCCAGTGTCCTGAAATGCACCTAGTGGTAGAAGAAAAATCAGTTCATTATGCTATGCCAGTGGCATACGGTATAAGAAAGATATCCTCACTATAGTTAACTTTCATTCTTTCTAGAAGTTACTTCACTATACAAATACACTGACAATTTGAGAATTTGTCGAAGTTAATGATTCCTAACTATTATGTACTTTATTAAATATCTATTAATCTTTGAGCGAGTATCTCTAATACCAATCACTCCGCAAGTACTCAACAGGCACACATAATTCGCTCTAAAAACGTCAAAAACTAAAAAATCACAGTTGAAATTGGTATCCAGACATTGGCGCAACATTTAAAAGAGAAAAAGGTATTTTTTACCTAATATGCCGAATGCCAATTGCGAAGCTTAATGAAATGATATTTTCATACTGCATAGTGTGATTCATGACTATCGTAGACGAGGCACTTTGCATATTGTCAAACTGGTGACAGTATAGCTGCTATGATTTTCAGACAAAGGTTCAAGAGATCCATGAATTGATGCAAGTTCCACCAGAAACCTGATTTATTTAAGTTCGTGTTCTTTGAAACATTCAACAATATGGCCAATGACCAATATTCAATCACTGACATATACTTAATAATCAGTTGTTATTCATGAATGGAAATTGGATTACTCATTTCATGGTATATTTGATCCACAATGAATTGTATAGTATTGAAAAGAACTCAAAAATGATGAAAATAAGGTCAGTTCTGATAATTTCACTCCTTGCAGTAGAGAACGAATTCGGTACAATTGAATATGGACTGAAAAGGGAACATTATTGAATGATATTCGAGTGAAATTTCAATCATTTGTTTTTCAGTGCATTATTGCCCAATAATAGGTTCTCAGCTATTGAATTTCTCGAGAGTTAGCGAAGCTCCTGCAGATTTCTACACAAATGGCTCTGTTGTGAAAATATATTATCTCGCACCCCGATCGTATCAATTGAGAAGTGAGGTAACGTGATTATTTCTCAATCAACGTCTGTATGATAATTATCAATATAACCTAATCATTTTGTTATGTGATATAGGCTATACGTAAATATCTTTGACCGAGAAAGAATGCGTAGATAAAAGATTTGTTGATCCAATATTCCTTCAACGTGATAAAATGTCATGAAGGTATAAGTTAAAATTACTACAGCGAAGGAGATGCGGACAATTTTTTGAAAACCGATATATTCTGGCTAATAAACTCTCTACAATTTTCGAGAGTTATTCCACATTTTATGAATGATGGAATGACACAATGTGAATTCGTCTCGTAAATGCCACTTTGATTTCAAAAGAGCTCCAACTTCCATGTCAGTCAACCGCCATTGGTGTAACAGAGGGGTGCATTGAGGATCCATTTATTATGAATATCACATACAAATATGAATAATCGGATATTATCCAAAATGTCCGAGCAATTTGAAAATGATGTTTCCTCAAAATGAATAGATTAGGTTAGGTTAGGTCAAATGTAGTTCATCCATATATTCTTTCATTTCATTCTACTGAACTTTCAAATTCATTAATTTTGAAACAGTATGATTTTCAAATTGGCCAGGAATTATAAATATTCTGTGAATAATCACATTGCCCATGGTATTAGCACTAATTATCACTGACACTGGAAAATTCATAGAATCTCTGGAATATAAATGAAAATATAAAGGTTCACATTAGACAGAATATTTTCACTCATAACTGCACAAGACGTTTGTATTTCATCGGGTACTTTGGGGTTGTTTAATGAGAAACTAGTAATTAGACAAGAAAACTGTCAAATATTGAGAACGCGACACCAAAGGTGGAGCATTTTTGGGTTTCATAAAACCATGATGATTGAAATATATTGCTAGCGGTAGAAAAAATGTTATATTACCCCTTGGTAGTACGGTTGTTCTCCAAGGGACACCCGAGGTCCCTATGGGTGATAATGATATTCTTCACTACTTTTTGGTGTAATAATAATATTTTTCAGCTTTTAATGGGATTTTCCCTCCTCGTTTCTGAAAAATAGAGTAGAAGTTATTAAAAATTATTGCAATATATTTGTATTAAGGACAGATTTAGGATCTGTCCCAAAATGTCACTGCGCTTGAAATTAAAGCTTTAGATACCTAAAAGAGAAATTCTCTATTGGTCAGTGACACCTTGTTCTTGAAAAAAATTGGAAATACAAATATATTTAATGAGAATAAAACCTCTACTTATCTTGGTGGACGTTTCGGGAACGAATCTGCTCCCGTTCTCAACACAATTGAAATATTTTTCTCTTCGTAAACTTTTTTCAATGAAAACACTGAAAAGTGTCAAAATCGGAAACATTGAAAAAAGTTTACGAAGAGAAAAATATTTCAATTGTGTTGAGAACGGGAGCAGATTCGTTCCCGAAACGTCCACCAAGATAAGTAGAGGTTTTATTCTTATTAAATATATTTGTATTTCCAAATTTTTTCAAAAACAAGGTGTCACTGACCAATAGAGAATTTCTCTTTTAGGTATCTGAAGGTTTAATTTCAAGCGCAGTGACATTTTGGGACAGATCCTAAATCTGTCCTTACTACAAATATATTGCAATAATTTTTAATAACTTCTACTCTATTTTTTGGGAACGAGGAGAGAAAATCCCATTAAAAGCTGAAAAATGAATATACCACCTTCTCGAAGAACTTACAGACAGAATTTAATAATAATATTATTTCTCTCATCCGTCTTGTCCAAATCAATTTTCATCCACATCCATATAACGTAGATCGAGATTTAATTTGGCTGAATCAGAAAATGTACGTTGTGATTTTGATTCAAATCTCATGCAAATCAGTCACATCATGCATTAGCTTATTCAATTGAAGAAAAAATAGCAGTTTTGAAAAATTAAAATTTGTATGCACCAAGAACTTTATTATAGATGACATGAATACTTGAAAGAAATCTATTTTATTGCCAAGTACTAGCCAACCGGCTTCTGTGGAAAATTCTCCTGTGTTTTTATTTCCTCCGTACTCTTAACAATGTATTACTGGTGTTATTTTGAACTAGAAATGAAAATGAATTATGACTATTATTATTATTTTTATATAACACACATGGTGCATAAGTAACTATTATACAAATGTTACTGTTACTAATAACGCTCATAGTACACATACAATATTTTATTTCCCACTGAAAAACAATTCCTTTCCGTCAATTGAGTATGGCGATGCATGGTTTAACTGATTTGCATGAGATTTGATTCAGTGAGTTGTCAGTGGCACCTACAATTGTAGTAATTTTGACTTCAATCTCTTATATATATATATATAATTTATAAATTTATGAATGAGTTGAATGGAAGAGATGAGAGAAACAACATTATTTTCAGGTTATATCTCCAGACAACGAAAGGATTACATAATATATTACATGGCGTAATGAGCGACCTTTATAGCTCTAGTGCATTATTATTAGTAACCGTATCTGTTGTATTCCAGTCAAATAATATACAAGTGGAAAATGAAACCAGAAATATACTATGATACAATGGCAGTTCAACTGTCAAAAGTTAAGGTGCAACAAATAAAATTTTTAAGAATAGGAACAGGAAGAAACGGTCAAAGCCAACTGCATTTTCAAAAAACTGGTTGTCATGAGCCCCGCTTCAATTACTATCTTTCGAACCCAAAAATTGCGGAATAAATGGTGTTGTTTCAGTCCCTGAAACTGACGGAATAGGTGTGACGGGAAATGTGGGTCGAATATCGAATAGCTTCGGCTGAGTAGTGAGGATTCTTGTGGTTGAGGGTAGAGAGGCAGAATAAGGATTAGACATTTCCGAAGATAATCATTCGAATAATTGCGACTATAAATCGTTACGATTCAGAACGTAGAAATTTCGGGATTCTAGTACAGAGATGGTCCAATGAAATCAGATATATGAATCCTAGAACCTGTCTTAGATCATTAATTATCCTTGTTCAAGATGTGGGGGAGAGGGATTTTATATGGAAATTGAGATATGGAAAATAGAAATGATACTTTTTAATGAGGTGAATGAGCATTTCTAGCTTCCGTACAATAAACACATTCCATCCGCATTGAAACTTAATGCAAACTTTTTTGTGATCAGAACATTGTACCAACCAGCATAAAATTCATTAATCTATATCATTTTGATGCAACATAAATACTTTCACAGGTTCTATGTTTACAATTTTACAGGTTCAATCAATGATGAGTTGATGCGATGCGTCCAAGTTTTTTTTGGAAGTGTTTGCTATATAAACCAATAATTGAGTTATGAGCAGAAGTGTGTCTGTAATAGTATATTACACACCTAGAGTGAGAAGTCACCTATTGATTATTGCCAGTTACTGACAATTATAAAAAATGCCATCATCATATTCGTTCAGCGCTTTGGTAGTGAAAGGTAGTCACGTGTCCTCCCCATCAATGATTGTATGGTTGATGGCAAGGTATGAATGCCAAAGATTTCATAATTTTCATTTCCATCCATCACGAAACAATTGACTCCAGAATACTCCATGAACTCAAAATAATATTTCCTCGCGGATATAATGACTTCTTATTTTTTTGTTGAATATTGTCACCTGAATCCCGATTCAGTATCAATTTCGCATATTTCTCTAGAGGAGAATTATGGAAGAGGTGGATAGATATTTTTTTGAAGCACGTCTCAATGTTCTATTTCGGACACATGTTATATTATATTATATCATCAACACATATAACATATGATGAAAACTCGAAATTGGTAGTTGGACGCACGTTCATAATATGAAGAAAGATATAAGAAATGCATTGAAAACGACTTCACGAATTGCAATAATGGATCAGATGCAGATACAAGTTTTCCTGGTCAATGGTAAGTTGGTGATTATTAATTGGAAAAAGATGATACTTTCTTGACATAAAAAAATTGAATGCTCGGAAATTTTCTAGCCATCACAAGAAGTCACGCAGTTTTTATAACATATATCGTCCGATTATATTATGCAAGCAATATGAAGACAAGGCCTAGGTCAACTTTATGATTATACCCTCCAGTGTTTGTATATACTTCAGATGTTCGTTCACCGGTGAAATGTCACATGTTCATGTCTCGTGGATTAACAAACCTTGCCAATTACATTATAAAATATTTCCATCATCTGTTCATCCGACCGTAAATTCAATATTTGCCTGGCTTGAATAACAAACCCATGAAACCTCCCGATTCTGTAGGGGCGCTGATAGATATTCTCAGTCACTATCTCGAGATCGAAAAATATGAATAGTGACAGATATTTCATCATTCGAAGAAAAGATCACTTCTCTTGTTTATTTATCCAAAGGTTTCGAATAGACAGAGAGGTCAAATAGAGTTACGCAATCACAAAAACATGAAAAATAATTCAACTTTGTCTATACCACTCTTCATAACCTACGATGATCTGTTGTTCATGCTCTTGGTCGTCATGAATTCGATTTATTTTAAAAAAGAAATCAACTTTATGATGGCAGCCCAGAGACGAAATGTCAAAGCTTCTAGTCAATTGTCATTCAGTAGGTCCCAAAGAGTACAAATTATATACCAGCGGTTTGTTTGATTTTCGCGAATTGATTACACTGTTTTGTACTGTTTTGTCCAAATTTTTTAATTCAATGAAGCGTTCCTGATGCCATCCATTCTCAAGGTATTGCTTATGGTACGAATATTTAAAAGTTCAATTTCATCATCAAATAATTATGGAAGCGCTGAAATGTACCAAAAATGTTTGAAAGATTCGATCAAGAGTTTTTTTTTTTTTTTTTATCTGTGGACAACCTATTATGTTCGAGGAACATCGTGTTAGTGGAATTTTAGGAGAGAAGGAAGGTGTTGGAATTTTTCTTGAAAGTTTAGAGGTTGTGAGCATCAGGAAAGACTTCACTAGACAAAGAATTCCACAACTTTGCCGTTCTATTGATGAATGATGCTTGGTATAGCGATTCTTAAATAAACTACACCTTTTACACCACATATTCATCAGACCAAAACAATTCGATGCAAGCAAACTTTCCTGAGCAAGTACAATACTTACTCAGTTTTGGATGGAAGAAATGGAAAGAATATAAAGAAAGAGAGGATGAAATTTGGATTGCCTAACTCATTTACTACAGAAAATGTACTTTAGACGAGACTCCATCACTCTAAGGGTCGGCTGCATAAAACATCTCTTCAACTCAACGTAGAATTATCTTTCCTCACTCATCAGCTGAGGCATGCGTGGAAATCTGAATACTGTGGCTAAATATATAAATAGGAATCACAACAATGTGATATTCATATACCAAATGACACACCTTATGAATATATAAATAACTATTTTCCCGCCTACCTCTATCCAAAGTATACATTTCGTGGCCTCATTCTAGGAATCAAAGTCGTACTTTTCCTCCCTAGGGAGGAATGGTATACTCTTCCTATCTAGTATCAGTCAAGTACGAGTACTTCCGGAGCATACCAGCTGTATAATAATGTTGTTAATGAAAATATCACGAGAACTGCGTTGGCTCCAGGTCTCACTTCTAGTGGTATTCAAATAACCTCTGCACTAAACTGAAAGTTTGATATATAAGTATAAATAATTACCACAAATTGAAAATATGTACGATGCGAGAATGAAGATAATGTGTCTAGGAGTTATACTGTACCTACTTCTTAGTTCTACTTCTTCAATAAATCTTGTTTGTTAGTTCAAACAACAAACAACAAATTATTCAAAAATAACTCGTTATTTGTGAGCGGCAGAAAATTCATATAGATAATATGGAGGTGAAGTAAAGTGCCTTTCCCTCCTTCGAATAATCACTGCAGCTTAATCTTTAGGAGGAAAATTAGCAAAAATCTATTATTTTTATTTTTGTGAAAGAAAAATAAAACAAATGTTCTTTCTCTTCATTCTTCATCTATCGACAACACATAAGGAAACCTAAAATTTTCATGAAACATCGTGTGAGCCAGTGATGGAATGCTGGGATAGGAGGAAGGTTTTGGATTTTTCTTTCAATTTAGAGATTCATCTGGGGAAATACTTGACTATAGGCATATAATTCTATAACTTTGCCGTTCTACTGATGGAATGATGCTTGTTGGAGAAAAGTTCGACAGGTTTTATAATGATAACAATAATAGTAATATGGCTTTATTATTTATCATCCAAAAACGAGTACATATAGATCAAATATGACACATGAATGATAAATGGTCGGGATTCAGAAATTGAAGCTGCTTTTATAGCCAACCTCGAACCTTTCTGAACAATACAAATACAAAATATCAGATATAATAACCCAAAAAATATATGTATATAAAGAATACCATATATGTTTGCGTATCGAGAGATTGGGAAGATTATACACCGAGTATAATTATTTTTCCGTCAATGAATTTGATTCTCAGATATATTCTAAACTGCGTTCGAAGGATTCTCATTCGCATAACTCGTTTGGGTTCTATAATATATAAAGATAAACTACATATTCAATAATTGATTTGAAATCTAAACTGCACGTTGAATTCCAAACTGTCTCTTTGTGATGAAATACTCTGAAACCAATAATGGAATTTCGGCTGCTGGATACATTCAAATCCGAATCCATAACAACTCCTCCTTTCCATTCCAAGCTGTTAAATTCCGGTCTCGTTCGGGAGTAATAAAATGAAGGAATTATTCCTTTCAGTGTTTACAGATAATATGCAAATGTATCTCATGGTCTACTAACTGTAAACATTCCTGTTCAGATCCAGCTGCTGGGAATAACTTTACCTGGGTGAACTAAATGCCTGGTGGCTAAAAGCTGAGCAATAAAAAAGAAATGAATATTCGGATTTGGAGTTGAATCATTCGGGGATGAATAAACAGAATGGAACGATTAAAAAAATACAGGATAAATGTGGAGGTTTATCTTCGTCATGATTATGAGAATGAAAATTTGGTGCACTCCGTTGTTGGAAGCAACGCATAATACGAGTCCGGGTTCATGGACGCATATATTCACGAATATTCCAGGCCTCAGCAGTATTCGAACAAATGCCTTGGAAACTCTCTCTGCAAGGGCGGATTTAATTTTCATTCATTGGGAGATGGGGGTGAAAGCTTACCAAGGCATCTCGAATCTTGGAACAAACAAAACACATTGTGTTTTTTTTATACGTACACCACGGCTCAAATAATGTGGTCGGCTAAATTTGAAAAAAAAGGCTTTTTATTGTAACTCATTTTGTCACATTTTCCGTGTTTTCAAAGGAATTCATAAAATTGTGAAAGGTACTAAAAGTTCAGTTTTAATATACTTCTGAACCTATTCATTATAGATGAAAAGCGTTTATCACAAAGTTACGTAATTTATCGGTATCTGTTTTGGTCACTCGAGTGTAAGATTTAATAAACACGTCTGACCAATCTGCTTCCTCCTTCATATGGCATAAGAATTTTAATTCCATGAACCTTTCTATCCCTGAACCAAAATATATTATTTGTATTTATATTTTTCAATATAATCGTATGGTAACAGAAAATGACTGTACTGAATGAATCCATTTTCTATTCTATTTTCCATACTGTGTGGCCCAATGAGAGGCAGATTTGACATAGTTATCGTTCTCAGAAAAAAAAAACGCTCGAACCGGTCGATTTTTATTTGGAGGGGAAAATATTTCGCGCATGTTTCCAACTTTTCCACTTGTTTTTCCACTTTTTTGTATTTTTCCACTGTGTTTTCTTTGTCCTATCCAACATAACATAAAGAATCATTCATTTCAATGTCATTCGTTTGATCTCTTAGAAGAATGCATACCTTGTTTTGTTTCCATTGGGCCACCCTGTATATAGATCTCTCTATTTTGAAAAATTGGCAGTTCAACAATGGAAAAATATGACCAAGAAAAATATAGATACAGAAACTTCAGGGCATGAGGTTATGTAAAGTACAAGATAAAATTAATAGTATGATTGAGCCAATTTTCCATTCGAAACAAATCAAAGAGTTTCATACTAGATCCATTATTCAGAAACTGGAAATGATGATCGTACGCCAACTTGTAAAATACCAGGAACTCAAAACGAAAAACGTGTAATTATATCAGAAGGCTTGTACAAACTGTGAGAGTGGTATACAATGAGACTCCAGAATGAATCAATGTCAAAAAAGATGAGTAACATGTATATTGGAACAGTCATGTCATAGTCTAATACAAGAATAGGCCAAATTCATGGAGCGTATGAAAGTAAATCGACCAAAAAAAATCGCAGGATTAGCGATGAAAATTTGGAGAAATATTCCCACCAAGCCCCTACCGTTTCAGAAGTAGAGAAAGAATCCTGATCAGATTCAACCTATTTCAGTTATTTATTCCACCCCGCCCATGACGTATATACGGCCACATTGGTTTGGTGTCAGTTCAGTCATTTTGCACACGCATTTCCCGTTTCCTGAATTTATATCTGACCGACCATCCCGATGTAATTATAATCCCTGCGTGGACTAACAATCATTTGACCAATATTATTGTCCCAGAACGGAGCCTGTTTGCGACATAAATCTATTTAATGTTATACGACGTGTTTTATTCACTCCGGTCTGGCTCCGGGATACATTCATACATACACCACGAGCCTTGTCAGATCGTCACGTACGAATGCTGTGGGTATTAACTTTTTACTGCCAGCACTTACCCGACCTCAACTACTTCCTTTCAGAAGCGTGAAGGGATGAGGTATCACTGGAGTGGTTATAGTATACTTATCAAATGACAAAAGTTTCAAAGCGCATATCACGCAAAAGACATTCAACGAAAGTTACTCTATGCATTCCAATATGTGTACTTTACTCTTTTCCTGCGACTACTAGTATACTCGATTTCTCCAATGTTGAGTACATCAACAGAATCGAAATGAACTGATGTGGGATAGTACTGTAAAAAATCAGTGAAATGATACTAATCAATAATGTTTCGATTTCTGTACATACACTATCGAGCTGATTTTTCACTCTCTCGAAAAGAGTGAAATTGAACTTGGTGACTCAAAATTGCTGATAATTACTGACCTATTTCCCTCAGTTTCGATTAGGCTCATGTCATTTTCAAGCCTTCTTTCCGTACAATTCATCCCACTGCGTGATCAAATGAGAATTCCAATTTCCATTCATAAGAAGTTTCATCAAAATCCAAACTGAGTACATACCATTCATTTTTTTCTGCTATACTTGGCTCATTCAACTTTCAGAGTTGTTTTTCAGTGAAGATTGAACAACCATTTTATTCATATTTTTGATTTTCTAATGAATGAATGAAGATGTCATTGCAATAACATAGGTCATATCAAAAAAACACAGTATGTCACTAATTGATCACAAAGTATGAATATAAATAACACAATAGTATAAATAGTATCAAGAACAGTGAAGATGATTTAATGTGGTTAGAGACAATGTTTGGAAAGTAAGTAAACCTTACCGCTCGTGATGCACCTATCGAATTATAATATAATTCGAAACTTCTCCGTCATTTCCTTATTTCTGTGCAATTTCTCTGAGGTTGGGAAATACAAAATATCAGTCGGAATTCGGACACTCAAAATGACACCGCCAAGAGAGCAGAATGTTTGCATATCTTGTCTAATTCGAATAATTTATTGTTGATTTCTGAACTATTGGTGAATGCGCCATATTAATTCTGAACGAATACGCCACTGATTAGGTGTTTGTGTAGGTTTAATTGTGTAGATTCTGGTAACCAGACCTACGCATTTCACACGAACCATAGTTGTGTTGGGATGGTTTTTGGTTGATTTTCGAACAAAACGCTATTCTGGCCATCTTTGCTCACATTTGGT
Source organism: Gastrophysa polygoni (assembly GCA_963576655.1). NCBI lineage: Eukaryota > Metazoa > Arthropoda > Insecta > Coleoptera > Chrysomelidae > Gastrophysa > Gastrophysa polygoni. The sequence goes on from OY755087.1 coordinate 17,863,090, forward strand.
AAATTAGGGATAATATAGTGAATTAATTACTAATAATGGATTCTAAATCCATTGTTTGAATTTTCGTTCATGAAACTAGGATCAATACATGAATACACTTCGATAGTCTGAAGTTTATTGTTGCCATCTGAATTATAGGCGGATACGCCATTTTAATTTTTGATGAATTCGCCCATAGTTTTTGACAACGTTACTTCAATTAATTCTGTGAGTATGCCACCAGTTTGGTGTATGTGTAGGTTGAATTAGGTAACAGATTTTGGGTAACACCAACGCATTTAACACGAACCATGATTCCGCATGTCTGTAATCGAATGGCTATTGGGGTATTTCCAGTAATGCCAACACAACGCTGTTTTGACCATTTTCGCTCATTTCGCTCACATTGAAAAGGAGTGAATTCCCAATTTCTTGCCGTAGGTACTGTCATTGCACTCTCCAAATGTGATAATTCGTCATTTGAGTTCTTGTTCATGTTACTGGGAGCAATGAAGGATCTACTTTGATTCTTACTAAATGTATATTAATGATACTCAAACTATTGATGAAAACGCCTTTTCAATTCTTATCATTTTTAACGGATACGCCACTGGTTGGGTGTATGTTGGATTGAGTAAACATTTTGGCAACTAAACCCACGCATTTTACACCGTCCATAGTTTCGCATGTCTGTGTCGGAATGGCTTTTGGAGGATTTCCAGTAATGCGACACAATGGCTATCTGGCCCGTTTTGGCTTGCGTCCTGATGACTGTCATTAAGAAGAAGCGAATTTCCTATTTTTTGTGGTTAATTATCGCTTATTCAAGGAAATTAATAGCTGGTTCGTTCTCCACAGTTCAGTCGCACCTTGTTGCAGAAAAACAAATGGCTCTAATTCGAGGTACCTGCGTTAGACCTCATTAAGTCGGAAGTCATTATTCTAGGAATTTTAAAAATTCATATACAATCAGTTCCTACATGCTGATTTATATCACACGAACAGAAGAATTTATGTATCAATCAAGTGTTCTGTGAAAAAAAAAATTGAGGATTCATTGGGGAACTGTAACAATCTTAGCGCACTACTAGAAAGTTGCACATGATATAAGGAGCTTAGATTGATTTTGTCTTCATTTGACACGTGAGAAATAATGAATTCGCAGATCCATATGATACCTATTCCAATCAGTTGACAATGTGTATATCATATCACTCTTCACTATGTTACTGTTATTTATTATGTTATGTTTATTAGCTATGACATTTCTGTTGTCTTATTCCTGTTTGGTTCACAATTTGTTAATCATGTTTCTTATTTTCATTCATATTTTATTCTATTTCATCATTTTGTGTGATGATGGAATATGTTGATGATGAGAACGTCATTCTCTGCTCTATACAATGTATATCATTGAGCTCTACAAAGAACTAGCCCAGATGTCACAATGGTTTGTATCCTACAAGCACTTCAACGGCATCTAAGGGTTCCTGCGGCGACTAAAAAGATGAATAACGTTGACAGCAATTGCTCACACTAACAAGATTCGTGAATTTTTTCCTCATGTCATGTCCTCTCCTCAGGTATCACTATTGTATCTACATAATTCTACTGAAAATTCGTTTCGGTAAGGCTGATGTTTTATGCAATAACACTATCGTTTTCTTCAATAACTATAATGTTTCATGCTATTCCTGCAGAAAATGGTGGAAAACGGTTTAGACATGCAAAACTGCTGGTCAGTTTGCAACATATTTCATTCATTGGCAAACCTATTGGAGAGGAACGGTCAAACTCTCGTTTGACCGTATTTTACGGGTTCTGTTCGGAACGTAGTTCCGTTTCGATATATATTTCGATAAATTATAATATATCGTATCATGACATATTTGATGTGTGAATGATATGAATTTTGATCATTTTTGTTCACAAATGAGATAGCAATCAACAAGGAATTCGAGTAACAATTGAGAAAATAGAATTTACCTGAATCTTACATCGATAATTTTGGAAGTACGGTGTGTCTCTACATGCAATTATTATAGTCGCCTATTCTCTGTGTTAGGTGAGGTGGGTTTAAGCATATAATCGATAATCAGAACCTATTCATACAGGTTATCAACATCTGTTTTCTCAAACATGTCTGAAATTTTTCATCAATGAAAACATTTTTTTTAATTGAAGAACATAGTGAGCCACACATTTCTGAGAATCGAATAATAAATTGAAGATTGTTCGCCCTAGTATTGGAGGCACTATAGATTATCACTATAGTGTAAAGATTCATGATACAACAAATAGTCTATCTTCCACAAAAATATATTCTTCTATGTACAAATAAAACAAATAATAGTTATTCTCCTACATCAGTCACGTTACTTTGCACGAACTCTACTGCCAGAATGAACAGTGATGAAAAAATACACCCTTCTGCAATTGAGAAAAATTTACCTATTCTCTTATGTAACCAAAATTATTGGCTATAGCCAAGAAATTAGATAATAGCTGATCGTCATTTCTGAGATCAACACTTGATTGCCAAAATACTTATTCAGGAGTTTCTGTATTTGGGTTCGACTTCGTAGTAATTTTCACATATTTTCTCAGTTCTAAATCATCTATGTTCATTCAGAGCAAACACATTGTCATAATATTTCCGTCGATATGCTGAAAATATTTATTCATTCAACAGTTCTTGTACAAACACTAATTCAATTCCTCTATAACGCTCTTCGCTTGCCCTCTTTTCAGCTCTTTCAGTTACTCGCTCCTTTCTTCTCACAAACTTCCTCCTGTTTGTATATAGACATTATTCTCCATCAGGGGTAATCAGAAGTTTATTGTTTACTTTAGAGAGAATACTGATTTTCTTGAATAAATATTTTTTATATTTTTTTTTGAAGTTCATGGATTCCTTTCGAATTTGACACACTTGGCAAGGTTGTTTTACATAAGTACCTAATATGGTTACATATTGTTAGTGGTGAAGTAGTATTTTTCAGTCAGCCACAGACCAGATGTTCCATTTCATTCTTCAATTCGTAGCCTAACTTTCTGCCCTCCTGAAATTTTATAATATTTCATTTGCTTACAACATTACAACATTCGATTTCTTGCAATTCAAAAAATTTTGTATCCTTCTGAACGCCCCAATATATCCTTTCAACTGAGCATTTTGTCATGGAGGTGCCTCTACTTCATTCATCTTATATCAGTCTTGAAAATCTGCGATATCATTTCATTATATTAAAGATGCATTTGCAATAATTTTTGTAGGACTACAACGATGACATACGTCAAGAACAGATGTGGGAGATGCAGGTGCTGTCCAGCCAGAAGAACAACAATAACAAGACACCGGAAGTAGCGCAGACAGATAGCGGTGAGGACAGACTCAATGGCGGGGAAGCTAGAGACGCGCCGGGTGAAGCACAACATCCGCAGGCTGAAGACGAACATCCAGCGATGAGAGGAATACATGCATCAGGTGAGGAGGCTTCAGAAATGAGCGTGTAATGATGGCCATAATGGAATGAGAATAGGAAATGCAATGACGTGCTTTTGTTTCAACCAATCCGCTTTACCCCAGCGGGAGGTAGGAGTTGCGAGTTTTTCCGAAGATGGCGCCTTCATTTCACGGATATTTTATTATTATATTATATTAAGATTTCATCAAATATACAAAATTAAATACGTCTGAATGCGGAAAAGTAAATGTTCCTAGGACCACCCAAGAAAACAGTGCTTTCAGCATTGATTTGATATTTAGAAAGTAACCCATTTAACTATGGCAACAGGAAAGAAACTCACTAGTGTGGAAATATTGAAGAAAAAACAGTCGTAGTGATTGATTAAAGTGATGATATTTCACCTGGAAATTTTTCTGTTGGTATATCATCACACATAGAATGATTTATGATGCTTCTGGTAGTGTGACCATCATCTACTCCCTCTTATGATTCTGATCTATGTGGGTATTAAGAATCCACTATATTATTCAAAAACTAATGGTCAAAAATGACAGTGACAAACAAAAAACAACGTTGATGTATATAGACTCGGTTGAGCTAAGTTCTTTCCGAAGATTTGTAGCTGGATTATCTGTAATTCATAGGAATTCGTAGACATTTATTTTCATGAAATCGACATCGCGAACTATCGACAGGCTCGGGTTCTCTCGTTCCCAACTACTGAAATTTCAATGAAAGACGCGGGTGTAACTTGGAATAATAATGATTCAAATATGTATGGTCGTAGGAAAAAAGTGTACATAACTCGTTAGAAAGTGTATTCCATGCACTCGTTATATTTGCGCACTCGAAATATCAATTCGTGCGAAGTCACTGTCTCCGAACAAGAAACCCACTAGAAGGATCACAAAACAAATATTCTGATGCTAACATTAATTCCCAGAATTATCATAATATTAGTACCCAATCGTCGCCAGTGTTGTCGAATGCAATCATCAAAAAGTGATTAATAGTCCATAATATTGAAAGTCCATCATGAATTCATGTAGTTCGATGCACAAATATAATAATAAATTTGGGTCATGACGATTATGAATCAGTTCTGATTAATAGAAGATTGATACATTATTCTGAGACTTAGCAATTTTACTTTCTTGGGGGCTCGAGGACCAGCATGGGTATCATGAATACTTTTTGCTCAACGTTGCAACACCGCAATTTGATATTGACAGTCGACGGCGATTATTACTTTGTTTGGTATCTGTCATTATTTACGTTTCGATTTATCGATATTATTCAATTTGTGTTCAGTTTTGTGTACTCAGAATTCATCAGAAACTCAGTTTATTTCCTGTTTTGGTGATTTGATATAATGGTGAGACGTTGTGAGGTGTGTTAAAGACAATTTGAACCGGCGATCAAAACACGTCATTTCATAGGTGAGTTACCATTGTCGTATCATTCGAGATTTTGAAGCATTTTCCCAAATGGAATGGATAAAAATGAATTTGAATTGAATTGATTAGATTATATTGATTATACCCATAGGTCAGCTGCGACAGTGTCTTGTGGTAAATTATGTAGCACTGATGAATGCTTCCTTATTTGTAGTCAAAATATGCGAAGCTGCTGAAAAATCACTGAGAATAATGAACTCAATTAATATTTTCGAAAAAAAATATAAGGATATTTCTATACTTCTTGTACACACAACAATGACAAATTTACCGTTGACTGTTTTTGATGCATTTGAACAACACTGATTTGTCTGATCATCCATGGTTGTTTTTCATTTCAGTCCTGTTTTGAATAAGAAACACTGCTATTCGCTACATCTTCACATGAGTCATGATTTTATTGTTGATATAACATTTCGTCATAATACTTGTCAACACATATTCATTATCGATTTTCATCTATCTACATGAAATGAAATAATTAGACATCAATTTTTTGCGTCAAAATATATGAATTCTGCTCAAGATGAAACCTCGTTCATTTTTGACGATATCGTGAAATGATATAAAAAAGTTTCATCTTCAGATTTGAAAATTACATTCAAATATGCAATCATTTCTATTTGCCTTGAAAACGAGTTTTTCACTTTTTTGAAAATTATTTCCACTAGGTAGTAGGTACTGAACTTTGAAATCGTAAATCGTCACTGATCGCCAAATATATAAATGTTCATTATTCGAAATTGAACGTTATTTATGATTAAGACTAAGTAGACACACTGTTTACTGAATAGTAAGTATATTGTTTCACATGGCGTTGAGAATTGAACTTTTCTTGTGACGTGGTCATAATAAGTTTATTGATTACAAGCAAGTTACAAAAATCACCATAGGATTGTATGTATTCGAATTTTTCATAACAATGTGAAGGAAGTATAAGGATGTTCATTTTCCCACCAAGAAATGCTGAAAAGTATCACTGAAATTGTTACGGATTTTCAATTTGGTTCCATCAATTAATTAATGATAAAATCGACCCCCTCTGACAACACGGCACTGGTGCTGGGAGAATCAGCTCCTGATATCCTTGTTTAGACAAAGATAGATACTATAGATGTTGCTTCCAAACAAACTGTATTGCCAGGGGTGTGGATTACTTATCTAGTCAGTTCAATGATCGAAGTTCCAAACAAACTGTATTGCCAGGGCTGTGGATTACTTATCTAGTATGTTCAATGATCGAAGGTCACTGTCCACAATTGTTGTGTAATATACTATCATGATTCAATTTTATTTCATTGCAAGTTTGGTAGAACTGCAGTTCTCACTGTTTTCAGCTCTGCCACCCTAAATTTAGTCGAATAATGGCGCCCTTCAGGAAAACTAGTGACTCCTACATTATCCAGGTGATGCGATTTGGTTTAAATTTTCAAGATTACATTGAATAGGAATACGCGCACCAGTCTTATTTCATCATGATGATGGCTAGTATTCTCGAGGATGAAAATTCCGAACTAAAACTATTATACGCGAGTATGAGACTATAATTTCCCTACAACTTTCCTGGCGACTCTGCCAAAATATGAAAATGCTGTTTGATGAGGGTTGTTCCTGAATCAGTCATCTTTCTGGATGAGTATTTGAGTATGATGTTTCGATCTTGATTAATGATTCTCTTCGAATTTAAATGCAGGTTGGACAGTTGAATATGTCTTGTATCAATGTAAGGATGGATTTATGCAGCAGTTCGAAGTTTTAGGTAAGAAGTTTCGACAAATCAGTTTAGGTCGTTAGCAAAAACCGGGAATCATAGGATCTGACATTTTATAAGATCAGCTGCCATTGGTCAATTTCATGCAGTCACATATTTATTTTTATCAACCTCTTAATTGGGTATTTTATCTGAATTTATGATGAAAAACAATATTGATGAATATAGAAAAACGAGTTGTCACTGACAAATAGAGAATTTCTCTTTACTGCAGATATATTGAAATAAATTTGATATCTTCTATTTGATTTTTCAGAAACGAGGAGAGAAAATCCCAGAAAACTCTAAAAAAATGAATGTTATCAGAAGTTATAAAGTGTGATCAATCAATCAGACGACATTGTTTCCCGTGCCGTAAATAAAATTACTAAATAATAAAAAAGATACAGAAAAAGAGAGGCCAGCAGGGATTAAAAAGCTTGAATGATGCTTTGAATTCAGTCCCAATTAGAGAAAACTCGACAAACAGTCTAGCTTCTCTTTGTTCTGTATTCTGCGAATTACTCACGGCCTTCCATTAAAGTGACTCGACGTAGTCATACATCGCATCAGGAAAAACTTCAGCGAGGAACTCTTTTTGAGTAAACAACGCCGACTTTGATATTTCAGGTGGAGATATCTTTTGTTTATTATAATAATATGAACACGGCCGTTGGGAAAACTGTACTTAATTATATTTCATTAGTTCATAATCGATGTAATAAATAGGTAGTGTTCGGAAATAACAGTATCAAAAAATTTCCAAAACTCACCATTCTTTCCACCAGGAATTCAACTTTGTTATTTTCAGGTTCCATTTTTCATTGTACAGTTCATCTGAAAAATATTGTGTACTCGCAAAGAATCAAACCGTAGTATGTTGAAAGCATGTTCGTTCTATCTAATCTTAAATGCATTAAATATACAAAGTGACTACTGTCATTCCACATTTTGACTGGAAGAAATCATAGGTATCTCGTGAAAAACCAAGAATCAGACGGTGAAATTACCTATCCGAACGTATCATGAAGTAGGACATTCTATTCAAGAATTCTAAGAGGTGGTGTGTGGCAAGGGGTGATATGCTCAACGATACGTCTAAATACGTTTTGTTTTCGTAGATATTCCAGTTTGGAATCATACATCCCATGTATCAGTGTATATCCCTGTGAAATAGACAATTTAGATAATTCACAGGGTAACGCAAACAAGGGTGACTATTGAATTCTATATTGATCGATTTGTGAATTTATTTTCCGGTTCTACAGTGAATTGTAATGGTGTTACTCCGGAAAAATCTTACACTTGAATGCTATTCGCGATAAATGCAAAGAGACACGTTATGTACCGTTGATTTTCAATTGGAATTGACGGAATGAAAACTAATGTTTATATTTTTTCATTGACAACATTGAACATACTTGTTAATGACCATGTCTCTGTATTCTCGTCATTAACTACATCTTGGTATGGTTTTAGAGATTGTCAAGCTTGTCAAAGTGAAAAACTAACACTTAACGAGAAGTAAACAAGTGTCAGGTCAATTCGACGAAACATAACCTCGCATCCAACCGAGAATTCAGAGAAATACTATGGTTGTTGAGATCGTTGATAAAAAAAATTGTCAACTACTCAACTACAATATATGCTGTCGATTCATGAAGCATCAGCTATAAAAAAAAGCCATAGACACCAACATATTAGTTGAGGTAACAACTAAGTCAGTTCACTGATGTTCCTTATTATTCGCAATCATGTAAAGTTTAAAGTAACGCAGGCTGTTCAAATACAAGGATACAAATCAAATCAAAGGACAAAAATTAACTGATGGTGAGCGGAAAAACAATAAAGCAGAGATAAAAAATAATAAATTGGCTATCCGTGAGTCTAGTGAGGGGGCTGACAACAAAGAGAAGATAGAATATGGTTTCACCCATCGCCATTTATTTCAGTATATTTTTCTCGAGTCCTTTGTCCGTAAAAATATAACAATGCCCGATATAATTCGTTTTTGATTTATCGGAAATCTACAGATTACCCTCGCCTCCGTTACCTTATTTCACAGCTACATGAAAGGGCAAAAGCATTTCAGCAAAAGAATGAGCAATCTAGTTGAGATGAAATTATGGAGACTCGATTGATCCTTTCAGTTAATAATTGGATTTTGTCAGTAGGAAGATATACTGGGTGGCCGAATGAAAACGAAACACGGCCGATTTGACATAGTTATCGTTCTCAGAAAAAAAAAGCCGGTTCTGTCTGAACTTCAAACGACTGAATCAATAGTTCGGGAGGAATTTGTATGGGAATGTCCATTGAGAAGAATATAGCGAAATTATAGCTTGGAATATCGCTGAAATAATCTGTAATACGTATTTGCAGGAAAATATATCAAATCCTAATCTATAATTCATTTACGGAACATCTTACTCTCTATAATCGTAAGAAATTCATGTTGAGTGCTTTCCAGAGTATACTTGAAGTCAGGCTTTTGAGAGTGAAATGCTGTAGAATCAAAAGATTCCAACCGCCGCATAGTAACAAGAAGGAATATATTTTATTGACTTTTCACGCTGCTGAATATCATTACCAATCCTGTCCTCTTTATTCAATCTTTCTGCTCCGAACAACATGAAACATAATCTTCATCCCGTTCCTCGTTCCGACAGACTCCAACGATGAATAATTAATTACATGGAGACCGTTTTTCCCAAAAAATGTACAATTATCTATGTCTGAGATTGAGAGGATTGATGAAACACAGAGAGAAAACTGAACATATCATAAAACAAGTTCAAATGTGGAAATAAAAAAAAATGCAAACCTAATTTTTTTTTTTTGAAATTTTTAATAGTGATAATAAAATTATGATATATTCGAAATGTAATTATAATGAATGTTGCATGAATCGGACAAACAAAATGGTTATCACGACAGTATTGATCATTTCTTTTGACAGAATTATTTTCAGTGCCATTCAGCAGTGTGCAAGAATATATTAGCGCATCCAGGCGTGAAACATCAGGCAACAACAATATTCAAGATATTCAGCCGTCATTGGCTCAGGTAGCACAGTCAGATCCCAATACTTCTTCAAGATCTATACCTCTGCCAATTGTAGTTCAAAAAGAGTCAGTTGTATTTCCAAATAGTCATTTGGATTTCGGAACATCATCATTTTGATTTCAAAATTGTTTGTTGAATATCATATTTGTATTTCAAAAGTCATACCATTGATATTTCGAAAAAAATCTGCCACAGGTTTGTAAGGTAGTTTGTATGATATTTGACTGAGTTGTTATGTAATATTCGCCCTGTATTCACAACATATACAGATTGTAGTAGTATTAAGACTACTTTAGACCGCTTCTGATATGAAAATGATGAATTCTGATGACTCACTCACTCATGACTTCCTCGATGGTAATATTATGGAGAATATCTTGAAAGATACTCATTAGGAGTCGCTAATCATTTTCACTTTTCAGGTCTACTGAGAATGGCAACTGTGACGCCATTATATATATCGTTGTTTTTATTTTGAATTTGACTATTTAACCACAGTCTCCGAATTGTAACTGCATGTATCTTTACAATTGTTAAAGGTTTAGTTTTTTTCATCTGTTTACAACACGAAAGGAAAATCTATGAAGTCCGAAGAATATCGTCTTGAAGGAAGGTGTTGAAATTCTTCTTGAAGATTTGGAGGTTGTAAGCATCGGGAAAGACTTCACTAGGCAAAGAATTCCACAATACTGATGCTTAACATGCCCATCGAAAGAACTCTAACGAAACCATCCCCGTCTGACGGTCCCGTTCTCTCCTTCCAGGTGGTTCTCCCGCCGCCGCCGCCGACGAGCCTGGCGCGCGCCCCGCCGTCGACGGGCCGCCGCCCGCCCCGGCCGCCGCCGACGGCCCCGCGGCGGCGGCGGGCGCGCTCGGCAACCGCAAGCGGCCGCTGCTGGCGGCGGGGCCGCGCGCCTCGATGACGCCCACCAAGCGGACGGTGATGAGCCTGCTGGCGCGGGCGCGCGCCGCCCAGGCCAAGCAGCTGCCGGCAGCCGCAGCCTCGGCCGCCTTCGCCAGGGGATCGGTCGCCGCCTTCGACGAGTGAGTGTTGCCAACAACAGCCAGGTTCTAATTCACCACATTCTTGACTTACAGTGGGTTTATACATCGGGCAGCATTAATGAATTCATGAATGTTACCCTCCGGGCGTTAGGATCTATACAGGGTGTCCTTAAGAGGTCTTTACAAAAAGCTACCACATATTCTTCAGACCAAAACAATTCGATACAAGCAAACTTACCTCAGTAAAAAGTTGCTTAGTTTGGGCGCTAGACGGCTCTGAATTTGAAATTTTCAAATCGATTTTGCTTCATAACTTTTGAACGGCTCATGAGATTTTTTTCAAATTTGGTACGTTGGCATAGACTCATCGGGCAATGGAACTCATATCATAATCATAATGAATATCATTCCATGGGCGTAGAACTTGATTTTTTCAGTAAATAAACATCTAAAACTCCTACGCCAATGGAAAAAAATTAGTTTCAATATGAAATCTAAATTATTCAACTCATTCACTACAAAAAAGGTACTCTTGACAAAAGTCGATTCCTCTCATGGTTTCGACAAAATTTTAATTTTAGTGATTTAGAGCATAATTAATAATAAAACGATTAACAGATATTTCATAAAAATTGTTCAAAATGTTCACCATTTTCACGTATACAAAGATTTATACGACGCAAAAAGTTGAAATGTACTCTTTGCATAACTTCTTCATCGCCTGTAAGATTATTCGTCGCCTGTTGGATACGTTGCCATAATTGTTCTACAGTATTCACAGGGGTCTTGTAAACCGTAGACTTGAGATAACCCCATACAAAATAATCCATCGGTGTTAAGTCTGGAGAACGTGGTGGCCAATTCACGGGTGCATCATTACCTCTACCTATCCATCTGTCTGGGTACTGTTGGTTTAAAAAATTCCTAACATCCACCGAAAAATGTGGTGGAGCTCCATCGTGCATAAACCACATATCTACCCGATGTTGGAGTGGTAAATCTTCCAACAAATTTGGCAACGTATTTCGTAGATGTTGTAAATACATGTCTCCTGTTAATCTTTGTGGAAGTATGACAGGACCAATTATAAAATTTCCTATTATTCCAGCCCAAACGTTGATTTTGAATTCGTGTTGAAAATGGTTTATTTTAATGGAATGAGGATTTTCAATTGCATAAACGTGTTCATTATGAAAATTAGTTATTCCTCTTCTCGTGAAACAGGCTTCATCAGTGAACAAAATATTCTTTCCAAAGTTCAGATTCATTTCTCTTTGCAAATTAATGAACCTACAAAACATCAGACGACTTTGTGAATCATGGATTAATAAATCTTGAACTGGCGTCTTGTGGTATGGGTATAATAATTGTTCTCTTAGTACTTCATGAACGGCATTCCTAGAAACTTCTAGTTCATTACTTATCCGTCTAGTACTCAATTCTGGATTTTCTTCAATACGGTCTGAAATTTCTACTTCGACTTCGGGAATCCTTAAATAACGCTGTCTTCCATAATCACCAGTTCTAGGAGCAAAATGACCGGTCTCCCGAAGACGTCTCTCAACTGCAGCAAAGGTTGGGTGGCTTGGTACGCGACGATTTGGAAACCTTGCCGAATACACCCTCACACTCTCTCGACCATTTCCTTGACAATATCCGAATACCAATAACATATCGGTGTATTCTTCATTGGTGTATTGTACGGCCATGATAAATCAGAAAAGTCCGATATCAACAATCAACGTCAATAAAACTCGACAAATCAACACAGATGAAACTATGGAAACCAAGAATGTGAATATCACTGTTTTCGAGCAGATAATAATAGTCTTCAGAAAAAAAAACCAGTGCTACTTATTTTCAATAGAAATAACCTATGCAAAAAGTACATCTCAACTTTTTGCGTCGTATAAATCTTTGTATACGTGAAAATGGTGAACATTTTGAACAATTTTTATGAAATATCTGTTAATCGTTTTATTAATAATTATGCTCTAAATCACTAAAATTAAAATTTTGTCGAAACCATGAGAGGAATCGACTTTTGTCAAGAGTACCTTTTTTGTAGTGAATGAGTTGAATAATTTAGATTTCATATTGAAACTAATTTTTTTCCATTGGCGTAGAAGTTTTAGATGTTTATTTACTGAAAAAATCAAGTTCTACGCCCATGGAATGATATTCATTATGATTATGATATGAGTTTCATTGCCCGATGAGTCTATGCCAACGTACCAAATTTGAAAAAAATCTCATGAGCCGTTCAAAAGTTATGAAGCAAAATCGATTTGAAAATTTCAACTTCAGAGCCGTCTAGCGCCCAAACTAAGCAACTTTTTACTGAGGTAAGTTTGCTTGTATCGAATTGTTTTGGTCTGAAGAATATGTGGTAGCTTTTTGTAAAGACCTTTTAAGGACACCCTGTATAACGCACATGGTACATAAATAACTATTATGAACTTTGAAACTCACGATGATATCAGAGATATCAGTATGCACTGTTCCTCTTCAAAATTTTCAACAACCAAATCGATAGTAATCATATAACAAACAAGCTGTCATTCAATGCTCCTACTCATATTACTCGTGCGCCTAATTTTTTTTTACTTACCGTCTCATACAACTAACTATGCCAGAAATTCACCCCTCTATATGATTCCAAATTCATATAATTTATACTTTAGTCACATTGACCTATTCAATAGCACCATTCACAAAATCAGAAAAGAAGCAACCAATGTTTTTGTTCTGCATTGATCGAAATTGAAATATGTATTTTTTCTCTTCTCCTCAGCTTGAAGTTTTCTTTTTTATATTAGCATTATTACTATATTCACTATCATAGTTATTCTCATTTCTGTTTCATTGAGAGTATCAAACCTAGGATTATTTCCTTTTTTCTTTTACAATTTTTTGTTTGGTTATCTCGATCACTGATATCAGGTGTACACTCTATATTATGTAAAATGTGTAACCCTATAATTGGAGTTTCAATACTCTGTTGGGTAACCTATGTATTAAATAAATGAATAAATAAATACATAAATACCTTTCGCCAACTAGTTTGATAATATTCTTGAGATATACCTTTGAAATATAATTTGGAAACTATTCAATATTTCGGAATAGGTACTACATTAATTTTCTTTGTTTCAGGCGAACGCCAACGTTAGTTCCACTATTAAGAGAGGATTACATGAGTGCAGTTAATCTCAATTTGATTTAAGTATTGAAAGTATCATGATTTTATAGCTCAAATATTGTGTGGAATTTTGCTTCCTCATTGTTTTGACCGATCAAATCAAATCTAGATGAAATATACATATGGTGTGCCATTATGTGACAAAAAATAAAATAGCTCTTTGATATTCAAGAGAAATCTGTCATATTCTGAATCTGTGAACAGTGTTGAAATTGTGAAGATAAATATTTGTACATCAAAAAATATATCATGGTGTTCCATTCAAAGACTCACAAGTTTTTGTAATTTATGAAAACTACATTGTCATTCTGTCCACTTCGTTTGTATCAAATGTTGGTTACTCATCTTGAATCAAAGCAGCTATACATTATAAATGGTGCACCCTATTATATCTATCTATACTGAGTTGATTTTTTTATCTCGAAGATTATGAATACAAGCACCTTGGAAAGCACTGTAAAATAAAGTACTAGCAGGATCACTGGGAAATAGGGAAGTGAGCTATTTTCCAGTGATACCCTGTATATTCACTTCCATATTCAACTCTCACGACTATTGTAAACAATTATGCACGGACCAAAATAATATTAGTCATACTGATTTATGTATATTTTTTCATATCCAAAATCAGAATTTCAAATAGACTGTGCCAACTGTCTTGAGAAGATAAATCAATTTCGTCTACAATGTATATTATAGATTGATTGATGGTGTTGTAGGCAAACTGTTTTGAGCTTTTTCAGTATCTAATACCTCTGAAGTAAGTAGAACATTCTTAGGTATTCCTACATTCAATATGATAATATAGACAGGATATGGAATTGAAAAAACTGTTTCAAAACTTTGATATTCAGGATGTCTGAATCAAAATACATTTAGCAATGAAAAACAACCTGTGTAGGATGTTTATTTTGTAGTTGCAAGATTATATCAGATGGATAATTTTTATTGACTAAAATTAGGTAAAATAAAAAATAGACGAATATGTGTTCAGTGGCATTTATCAGATTCAAATGTTTCTTCCAACATTTTTATGGTCACTGTAACTTTTTATGAACATTTAAAACTGGATTATTATGGAGTCGGATCTAGGTCCTTATAAGACCTACATGATACTAATGATAAAATAAGTGTAATTTCAACTTCATTTGAAAGAGTAACTAATCGTATGGTTCAAATATTCATGTTTAATTGAGTGGAAATTGATATTATATTTCTATGGGATCATGTATGAAAACACCAAATTTCATAAACAAGATTTCAGATGAATATTGAAAAGGAATTTCAAGTCTAATAATGGTATTAATGGAGTCTATATCAAGCCCTCAAGTCATTTAAATGTTGTTTATAATATGAAAGAAAAATTAAATATAAAAACAATAAAGATCTGCTATGCTATAAATTAAATGTATTGTAAAATGTATATTGTGAATTAAAAATAAAATATGTGAAAAATATTTGTTGTATTTGATATGATCATCATTCATCTTTCATAAAGCAGGTGGATTTACTATTGAAATGAGTAGAAGCACATATTATATTATTCCTTTATTTTCATTGGTAAGTAAACTTTGAATTAACAAATTTATTACAATGAAGGAACTGATGAAAGATTTCAATAAAACAAAACCTACCAATACAAGTGAATAACAAACCTTAGTACCAACTCTATCCTTCGAAAATGAAGAGTTCTTATGAAAATCTGCAATATGTTGGTGAATTTAACTTTGCAAATGAGTAGTAATTATACCATTATAATTTGAGAAATGGAAAAATAGTAGATATGGTCATTTTGGATGAACAAAATTATCACAGTGAAGAAACTGATGAAGAATTCAATCGATGAATTTCAATAACATGAATAACAAACTGCAGTGCTATCACTATAACTTGGAAATGAACAGTTCTGACAGAAGTCTTCAACACAACTCATACAAGAATTTGTACAACCTATGCAAATGAAATTGTCGCAGTAGAAACACTTGCTCAACACAGACAACGGGGCAGAACATTTGAAACACTTATAGAGTGAGTAGGATACTTCTGTTTTATCAGTTTGTTGAAGAATTTTTTTTGATGCCCCTTTATATAACATTTGTAAGGTTTTTTCTGATGCAACATTCAAAATACCTCTAGCTTTCGACTCACTGCCTATCTGCTTCTTTATATGATGATTCTCATCATCAAACGGGCAATTTCTCTTCGGCATATTGATGATAACAAATACTAATTAGGGTTATCTTGAACAATCTGGATCCACTTCTGTTTCATTTTTATTTCAAATGAAGAAATGTCAAATATCGTTTGACTTGTCGATACACAGTCTGCTGGTGCGATAGACCGATAGACCGTGTGTCTTGTGTCTTGTCAACGGTCATCTTCTTCTTAAATATTTAGGAAATTGGCGTTATTATATCTTACCACTATTTAACAGGATTGTGGTAAATTCCAACTTTTCATGGCAACCTATTGACTATGGCTATGTGGAATTCGTAGCGCTAAGAGGCCTTCACAACGAGAAATTGCACGACGGCTAAATGAAAGGAATCTTCTTTAGGATTCTTTTCCTCCTCGAACTGACTTCTAAATCACCAAACTCATCTCTGTCCTGTCGCCATTGACGTAATGCTAGTTTATTACATCAATCTGTCGCCCATAAATTCAGGTTATGTTGAAAAAACTTTTACATTGTCAAGAGATGTCACGGCGTACCACCAGTTACTACAATGGCTTCATATGAGACAGTGGCAACAATAGGCTTATCATTAGCCTCCTAATGGGGGATGGGCGGAGCTAATGATTGCGCCAAAATTTCAATCGTAGCATTTTCATCCTTTTTATGACTGAGTTGAAACAGCTTATAGCTGCACAACCATGCAGTTTATGTATCAATACTAGAAGAGAAATACGATATTAAACATGGTAATTTTCACACATAATTATTTTCAATTTGATATCAATAAAAAAATAAATGGAAAATAATATGGAAACATACTACTTGATTTCTAGACAAAAACTACTCTAATAGATATAAGATGACTTAGTCCATGAAGGGAGATCAAAAAAATAAAGAAAACACGAAATACTTGAAATATTATCAATGAGATCAATGTAAACTCAATGTGAGCACTGGAAATTTGCCTCCTAATGGTGTTCAACGTGACGTGTATCACCAACAGCTGATCAAAACGCTCTAAATGCATTGTCGCCACTAACATAGAAAACAACAGGTTTGTTCGTGTTCAAAATTTTCGAAACAGTCCTAGACAGTCTTAGGATTGCGCAAAACCAGATGCGTGTCAAATTCAATCCAAGATAGTTCTATGACAGTCCGGAAAACACGAGAACGAAAACGCCTTTCATGTCTTCTTTGATTATGGTCTGATCTTCTTCTTAGTAGATTCAAGCTCACTTAGGTTATGTTCGAAACTTTGTCTCTCTTCTGAAATCCCAGACGATATTTTACAATCATCTTTTCATAATTTTTATTCATTATCATAATTCTTAGCATATGAAAAATGATTCCATCTGATGTTCGGTAGTTCGGTCACCGATTGAAGCAATGCATATCGAGAAATATTATCATTACTATACTGTTTCAAGACTCAATAATAATTTACAAAATGACACATTGAGGTTTGAGGTTAACAAATCGATCAACACACGAATCAAGAAGAATAACGTTCGCATGCGCATTCGAAATAGTACACAGACGTCAGAAACAGTTCTTGCTTATATGCTCGTACTCATTTGAAGCGATTTCAAACTGTCCCGAACCATTACGAACTAATTCCACTAGAACGAAAACACATGACCTGTGGAATACGAAACAGTCCTGAGAAAACGCGAACACTTCTGTGAAACTGCGCATGCTTGTGACGGTTTCGGATCCATTATTTAGTGAACGCGAACAAACCTAACTGTGTGATAGTTTTCTATGGGTCTTGTGCAATTCCCGAACAATCTAGTTTGAAAGAGCGCTGTTTGCAGACAACTACGCGAAATAGTAGTATAAACAATTATTCTATGGTAGTATGCTGTAGATCTCAATTTCAGTTCATTCTTTCGCCCGTTGGCGCTGGTGAGAAGCGCAAGCATTAGCATCTGCAATGAGATGGTTGAGATCTCAATGCGCATGAAATAGAGTTACAATTACGTCAACGGAATAAAAATACTATTCAACTCACGACTGTTGTTCACTGTTTATATCTTACGTTCATTTATCCTCTCCTTCCATTCCAATTCATTCAATCCTTCACATTCACGTATTATTAAACATATATCACTTCGTATTCCCTATTTGATCAACGTGCGGAAGTCTATTCCACCCAGACAATATGATGCACTGCGATTGCGCTGACAACTATTTTCTCATAGTGGTTTATATAAATAATATTGTCTCCATAAACCTTGGGTTTTGCTGGCTGTCGCAGATATCTCATAATAACTATATAAATAACATATCTTTCATTGTATCAAGGATAACATATACTTATCCATATAGGTATATTATTAGACATACGGGCAGTCGTCATGACCACGGTCTATAGAAAGGAATGTCACCAATGAGAAACTATACATTATTTCTATCGTATTTAATTGGCAAATATATTTTCGATACTTGTCAAAACTTTTTGTTCCACACAGTACATGATTGATGAAGCAAATTATATATCATATCATTACATCAATATATACATACCAATAGGTCAGCGGATACTTTTTGGTACGATGTTCTTCCGACATCGCGTAGGTGCCGCCCACAACGCCCATGCTCAAAACTGAATTTTCGTTCCACAAGCCTTATCTCGTGAGCAAGGTATAATTCTCAAGAGCGTTTTGTTTGATCCTACATGTGGGATGGGTTTTCTCTGATTCAAGTTGCAAGGCGATGACAATCTGCTTTGTTTTGATTTGTTAATATTTATTGAATTTCAATTCACATACTTCAATACATGTTTCAGATATTTTAAGAAGCGAAGAAATACTTTTGAATCTTCTAGCCACCTCCAGCTATTCTAGTCCAAATAAGAAGAAGGAAGCGATCTCTATATCAATATTAGTTACTTATGAAAATATAAAAATTCGTATAGTGATATGGAACTAGAAAGAACTATCATAATGAAAAATTCAAATTATTCGGTTTACAGACCCGTGATAATAATGACAGGAGTTATATACAAGCTGTTTTTCTTCACAGAACTCAAACATTTCTTGATAATCGCAGCAGTCAGATGTAGGCCAGATAGCCCAGGTAGCTAGGCCATTCAACCCGAAAAGAAGAGCTGTCAGATGTCAGTTATGTTCATACGCACAGAACAATCTCATAGAATAAAATTTACGCATTTACTATTTCAGACTTCAGCTGTTCAGTAAATAACTCGCAATAGTAACAAAATATATAAGTATAAATTCAATACTGCATTTTGAAACAAAAATGGCTCTAAATAAGTCCTCCAAGCTTCTTCGCTCCCTATCTCTACCAGTTCTAAGAATAACTAGTAGTGCAGGATACCACAAGAATGTTCTAGATCATTATGAAAATCCAAGAAATGTTGGATCTTTGGATAAAACTGATATGAATGTAGGCACTGGACTAGTTGGGGCTCCAGCCTGTGGAGATGTTATGAAACTTCAGATCAGAGTGGATGATGATGGCAAAATTGTTGATGCTAAGTTCAAAACTTTTGGTTGTGGCTCAGCTATAGCTAGCAGTTCATACACGACCGAGTGGGTGAAGGGTAAAACTGTAGATCAGGCTTTGAAACTGAAAAACACTGAGATAGCCAAAGAGTTGTCTTTGCCTCCTGTGAAGCTACATTGTTCCATGCTAGCTGAAGATGCTATCAAAGCTGCTTTATCAGATTACAAAATCAAACAGAAGAAACAAGTACAATGAGGGAATTATGCATGTTCATGAATTATAAATGAAATGTGATAAAGAATATATGTAGTCGGCTTATAAATGGAATCTTTCATAGAAATTAAAATGAACTATCATCATATTGATATCTTATTTAATATTTTCTCAAACATTCTTTGGATTTCTGCAGATGAAATTTGTTATCCATGTACTCATCAATTATATGAACTCTAGCCATTAAAACATCATTTCAATAATCACAGTGAAATATGTTAATAAAATGGAGTTTATACAGTATAGGTATAGATTATAGGAAGAATTATATCTAGCTCAATTTTCAATGATAGATTTCATAAATGTAGTTCCATTAATCAATTTAGTAGTTGCTATTATGAATTCAACATTTGAATCTTCTTGTTGTGACAAGAACCTCAGGGCAGATATCTACAACAGAAAATAATAGTTGATAAGAAAATGTGGATTCTATCAATTTAATGACTGACCTCTGCAAATGTACAACCACCTATGAAGAAAACTAAGACAGTCAAGGGACATTCATCATTGGAAGGAATCAAATTGGTATTCAATTGGGGTGATTCATCTAGAGTTGGTCCTAGAACATTGAAAGAAACGTTTTATAATCACAAGAATATATTATGGAAATTCAGTATATTAACCTTACCTAGCCTTTATATCCTAGAAGTCCTACAATTTGTGCAGAGAAATAAACCTGAATTTATCTTCTCAAGTGCAATTACTAGACAAAATAATAACACCATTGTACTTTCTCAAAACAACAGCTCTTTATCAAAAAAGTGTATTGTTTGTTGATGCCAAATTATGTAATAAATTACCAGTAACATACAAAAGCTTGAGTATTGACTAATTCAAAAAACAATTGAAGAATGTATTTATTGAAAGATCCGACTACAGTATTGAAGAATTTTCAGAAGGTGATAATTTTAATCTATAATAATGTTTAGTATTGCAGTAACTACGTTGTGATAATAGGATGTGATCCTAAGGAAACATTGAAATGTATCACTTTCTCATATTCAACAGCTCAGTTAGCTTATAGATAGAATTCACTTCACTTTTTTTCAACATAATAAGATAACTCTTACAGATATTAATTGTAAGATATATATATATATATATGTCATTACCAATTTCTACAACATGATATATGATATATATAAATATTTTCTTCTACTACTACTATTCCATTACACACCCTTATTATCTCACCTGGTAGTAAGCCTAAGACATCCTGCAGTTGCTTCAATCCTCCAGTCTTAGTGACTTGTTCTGCTAGTCTTATACTAAGTGGAGCATATATGCTGTGAACATAGCTGATATCATTAGGATTTATTTCTGAAGTATCTTCAACAGTTAAACGTAAAGCTTTCCGCAAGACTGTATATTGTCTAGCTCCTGACTGTAATTTCAGGAGACCTACTCTTTCAAGTTTTGAGACTGCCAGTAACACTTCTAATCCATAGACCTTAAAATGGATAGAATCACAGATTTGAAAAAAAAATTATTTCCTTGTCATACTTGAACTAATTCTCTTTTATAACCTTCCAGAACTTTAGGTTTCAACCCTGAGCTAGCAATACATTGAAGACACATCAACCTGAGAACTTTGACTAGGGATTTGCCTCGTGAAATCATTTCTTCAATATAATGACTGGGTTTGTCAACTTCAATGCAATTCAAGAACTCTTGTTCAGCCTGAAAAAGGTATGATCGAGAACTGATCTATCCAAGGATGAATATTTTTTTATGTGTTTTCACCTGTAGGGTATCCAGGAATTCATAGCCATCAGTGAATTCTTTTATGCATTCTGCTATGGCAGTATGAATAGCAAGTTGTTTCTTCTTTGCCAAAATTTGTGGAAGTCTTTGTACATAAAGTTTCATTTCTTGAACTGATTTATTTTGGGTGTTTTCAAGTTGGTTACTAATAGATTTGGCATGTTTTGAGAGGTAGGCACCAACCTAAAAGAGATACCAAATATACCAAAATTCATCTTTGAAACTATTGAATAATTCACATACTGCATTAAAATTTTTGTCTCTGATGTCAGCATAAAGTTTATCAGCAGAATCCAAGATAATCTGTTTTTTATCTTCAGACAAAGATTCTGTACTTCTTTCTTCATTACTCAAGAAATTATCAATTGGAAAATTGGCGGTACAATTGTTTATGCCAAAAATTTCATCAATGAGTCCTAAGATACAAAACATATGAGCCATATTTTATTGCCAGGCCCTAAGAAACATTTACCTTCATATGTAAGCTGAGTTGCTAAAGGTGTTAGCAAATCCACAGATCTATCAATTAGTAGTACCTGATCAATGCAAGATTGTTCATTGCTCTTGGGTTCTTCATTGTTACTATTTTCTCTACTGAGTCTGGTGACTAAGTCCCATACTTGTTTGGCTGCTGTACCCTTACCCCAGACTTTTGGAATGGGTCCATAAAGTTTCTGGAGATACATTATTGATTGAGCTATTTGATATAGATATGTTGGATCATTTTCAATGGTATATTCTCTAAAAATAATTGTGAAAATTATGGAACATCTGAACAGAAAATTCTGATGTTTTACCTAAAAACCTCTGATATTTCCATAGACAGGACATCAGAATCAAAAGGAAATAGTTGACATTTGAATTCATCAATCATAATCACACTTCCAAAAACACCTTTGTGCTTAAGACGCTCCATGCAAAGGAGACTCTTTTTTGGAACAAAAAACAAATGAAATTGCTTCTTCGAACCTGATTTGGTTTTGGAATCAGAGTGGACATTCTGAGCTGAAAGTAACAGCATCATAAGACTATGAAAACAATGTGAATTAGGAATTTTTCCTACCTATGTAGTCCATCAAATGTAATTTTGGTCTGGAAATGAAAATAACATGATCCACATCTGTCTCAGGCAAAGGCATGGGGCGTAAGGGGTACATTTTAATAACCATATGTTCTCTCAGAATAGTGTACTGTGCTATCAGTCCTACGGGTCCAGCCAAGCTATTATCCCATACTATGGCCTTCTTGCCTGGACATTTCTCTAGGAGGTTTATCAAATTGTTTCTTGCAGCTATTTGAATTATTGAAATGTCTACTTTCCCTCCTTGTAAATGTGACATTATCTTTCATTCACTTATTAATAAAGTCAAATATATTACACAGTCACGCAAGAATACTATAATTGCTAGAATGAGCTTGAGACGAGCTCAAGTTCATTTAAAATAAATATATTGTTATTGTTTTTATTCAGAAAATGCCAGCAAGAGATCAAATCCACAGAAGAATGTCATAATTATGTCAGTATTATCAATGACAATTATGTCACTGTGGACGATGTGCATTGACCTTAGATCTAAGTGAGATCTAAGGCAGTGATTCTTTTATAATCTATGCAGTGAAATTACACAGTGGTTACTTATCTTTGGGAAAAGGAACGAAGGTGGTTAACCATCTCAGTCCCACACACGGTGGATACAGGATGGTGAAACAACTCTTCCAAAACATGTAGACCTGGGAAACATCCTTAGTAAGGCCGCACCGCTTGAGTATAACCTTCATGATGGTGTCTACTAGAAAAAGTTGTAGACTTTCGCATACGTTGAATTTCAATAAACAAGATAGAAACTAGATGACGTCACCTCTGCTGATCTTGATGGTTACCTTTCGTTCAAGGAGTTCAAAGTTTCATATAAGAGAAATTGATAGTTATGTTTATACCAATTGACCAAACACCATAAGAGCAATGTTAAGCGGCCCATAGACGATCAATATTATTGTGCAATTTGGATTGCACAATACTTTGACGGCCGCCCACAGACGCTCAATATTATTGTACAATAAGTTGGTTTGTGCAATAAATTGAATCGTGTGGGGGTGATATTGACGGTTGTACAATATTTGGCACAATCACGAACACAGACGATCAATTTGCTTGGCAACAGGTTGTGCAAACAGTCCTCGCCAGAACTTCATTCGATGAAGATGTTGAGTGAAACTGAGTTGTGTGCTGTTGCTATTGCTGTAGCGGTAAGTGCAAAGAAGAGAAAAAAAGAACAGAGCTCGCGAAAAGGGAGAAAATGGGCCAAACAGTGGTTCATTGACAGGGAGAAACACACCCACGAAACATTACTGAATGAACTGAGAGTTGCTGAACCAAATGATTTTCGCAACTTTTTACGGATGGACGGAGTATTATTCGACGAACTTCTCGCTTTGGTAACTCCTCAAATCGAGAAAATAACCCTAACCCTACGATATCTCGCAACCGGGAACACCTTCGAAGATCTGAAGTTTTTAACTGCTGTTTCACCTCAGTCAATAGGTCGTATTGTTATGGAAACATGCACTGCTCTGATCAACTGCCTCAAGGAATACATAAAGGTAAGTACTTTGTTGAACTTCATTTTATTTGACAGTAAAAATGTCGGCATACATGGAAAAATATAAATATAAATTAGGTACATATGAATATGAAAAAATATAAATACATTGAAAAAAAGTGCTTGCCTATAGAAAAGGTATTCACGTGAATTTGAAGTTGAATTATTCCTTCATTCTTGAAAAGTTGAGTAATAGGAACTCGCATTTAGCGGACATTGTTCTTGTGAATTGGGATTATTTATTGAAGGGGTAATGAAGGGGATTGAAGGGAGGGATTGAACAGTATAGGGAGTGGACGCACGTGAGGCGTTAATTTCCACTGAATGACGGTGTAAGGTCCCCATTTGTCCCTCAAATAAAATATCATTGATGGCCTTCTTCGCAAACATCTGTTGTTGTGGATCCATTTTTCTGAGCTCAACTGCCCAAGCTGCAGCCACTTTGCCGCAGTCGTCTTCTGGTTGCTGAAGGCGCCTGGTTACCAATTGAACCAATTCATCACTAGGATCTGGAGGTTTCTTTTTTTTTAGAAGGTCTAACTGAAGAAGGTCCAGCCTGAAAAATCAAAAGAGAAAAACTTGTACAGTCACGCGTATTTTCGAAGAAACGTCAATATCATAGTCTGAGAGATCTTAAAATACTTTAGGTATTTTAACTATTATATTTCAACTATTTTAACTATACGCAATCATTAAAAGTTGTTGCTCTGTATAATGTAGTTATTGTTTGTTACAGGTACCAAGTACAGACCAAGAATGGAAAGCAGTCGCGCAAGATTTCTATGATCAGTGGAATTTCCCTAACTGTCTGGGTGCAATAGATGGGAAACATGTCGCAATAAAGAAACCGTACAATTCAGGATCACTTTACTTCAACTATAAAAAAATTTTCAGCATTGTGATGATGGCAGTGGCAAATGCGAACTATGAGTTCATCATGGTTGATGTCGGAGTAAATGGTCGAATATCAGACGGCGGGGTACTCAATTACACGAATTTTGGGCAAGCGCTTGCAAATAAAACACTGGGGATTCCAGAACCTGCTCAACTGCCGAATAGTCAAAAAATATTGCCATTCGTTTTTGTGGGAGATGATGCTTTTGGACTAACTGAAAATTTGATGAAGCCCTACCCTCAAGCAGGATTAAATGCGGAGAGGAAAATTCTCAATTATCGGCTGAGTCGTGCTCGTCGTGTGATCGAAAATGTCTTTGGGATTTTGGTCAGCCGATTTGGTGTACTACAAAATCCAATAGCACTGGCTCCTGAAAAGGCTCGAACAGTTGTCTTGGCATGTTGTTATTTACACAACTTTCTTCGTAAACGCCAACCACGAACTTATGTCACAAGGAATCATGTGGATAGTGAGGATTTGATAGCTGGCGTTGCCACGAACGGATCGTGGAGGGATGGTGTAGGTGAGATAATACGACTACAGTCAAACAGTATCTTCCGGAATGCAACAAACACTGCTAAAGTGGTCAGAGATACCTATTGTAATTTCTTCAACAATGAGGGCCAGGTTTCATGGCAATGGAATATTGCAGGTGTGAATACCTCGGTCGATAATTAAATGTGGAACAATAGAAGTTTTTGGTTGGAAGAAAGTGTGCCATACTTGGTAAAAATGTGTAGATAATAGAACAGTTGTTTGGATTTTGCAACGTATAAATATGCTTTAAATAATAAGTTTATATTGTGTGATGAACTTGTAGAGAAAATTAATCGAATAAACAACTTACTGTGTATCTGGTTCCATTATTTGCATCTTCATCACAATCCTCATCCAGAGTAGAGGTTTCTTGACATGTGTCCATCGTGCTGATTGAAGGAGTAGGTGTTTCTTGTGCCTGAAGAAACCTCATTTCTTCGAAATACCACAGTACAGGTTCGACATCTTCCGCACCTGCAACACTTTTCTCTGCTTCGCGAATCCGTTTTAATTCTTTACGAAAGTTCGTACGCAAAGAATTTATTTTTTTTACCACATCTGGTTTTTCAGCATCCGGATATTTTTCGCGATATTTTTCCAACAACACATCGTACTGGTCCCCCTTTCTGGTACGATTAGTATAATCTTTGCACTTCGCATCCCAAAGAGCGGGAAGGCCGCGATAAACTTCAATAAACTCACAAATAAATTGTTTATCCGCTCTCTTGTCAACCATGACGACGCGTTCACCACTACTAGATGAGACAGACTGACGGGATATTGCGCAATGTTGCCTACAGACGGCACAATTCTTTCCCGTTTGCACAATATATTTTCACGGATTTGAATTTCACGCAATATATTGCACAACCTTTCAATGTCGTCTACACACGATCAGTTTTATTGTACAACCCGGGATATTGCACAATAATATTGATCGTCTATGGGCCGCTTTAGAAAAGTGATGCTTCATTATATACGTCTTTCCTTGTCTAATTGGCAACGATGACCGAGGGCGCATGCGCTAAATTCAAATTTGGAAACTTCATGTGTAATGTGTCAATCTTTTCAGTTTACAGGTTATGTTTGTACTACTTATCTATTTTCTCCTCAGATCATCCTCATCTAAGATTTCATCTGAATAATCATGTTATTTGGAAAATATATATTTTAATATGTATATATATTGATGGTAGACAACATAACATATACTTAGCTTTGATATAGAGTGATCTGGTTATACAGGTACGTTTTTTTCAGATTGAATAGAATGGAGCAATCGATATTTAAAAAATGGTAGAAATCTCGGTAGAAATATAAGATATCCTCAGTATTGAAATAATGTTAATAAACATTCATCATGGAAGCAACACATATCCGTGTGATAAATTTATTACCGATGATATGAATTGGAGCTCTTGGAGTCGCAGAGAAAACAAATATGTACGTTTTTTGCGGACATTTTGTGAAAAGTTACAAACTTAAACTACGAATACCACAAACAACAACTAACGTCTGAAGGTCTGAACACAAACACTGAATAATCCAGAGCCGTATAAGACACGACGCACGATCATTCCCGAATTGAGTAGCAACGACAGGCGTAAGAGTGAAACAACACTATGAGAGTTTGTCATCTTCCACTTTCATTTTGGCGCATGCGCATAAATAAATACTTGCCAATTGCACTCTTATTCGCACGATCATTCCCGAATTGAGTAGCAACGACAGGCGTAAGAGTGAAACAACACTATGAGAGTTTGTCATCTTCCACTTTCATTTTGGCGCATGCGCATAAATAAATACTTGCCAATTGCACTCTTTTATTTTGACATCAGATAGGCTGTCCTTATTATCAATATTCGTAGTTAATACATATATGGTTTATACCCGTAATTTTTGTCAAAAAATGCAAAATATATCGAAAACGACTAGACTTGATGAATTAATCTGAAAATCTTAGATGAGGGGGTGATGATCTAAGCTAAAAATGGAATAATATATAAGGTGTCCCATTCAAAATGAGATGATATCAACTTCTGGTAAAACTGAAACTGCCAGCATATTGAAAATATTCTAGCCGAATTGTCCCCATCAACAGGGGTATGCCAACAAATTTTCAAATTCGCCCCAATTTTCCAGTTCCCATAGGGATTCAGTTCCCGTAGGGACACCCTGTGTATTCAACATTTAATACTATATTCAGTTAGCAATTTAAAGTAGAGGTATTGACTATATAATACTATTCATCTGGTATCTTCGGTGAATATTAGATCGAGTATTAGATACTATAGATGTAGCATGCAATGACTATTTTTACGAAAAAAAAAAGCAAGTGAAGAGAGGTTTTTTGCGAAGTCGTCTCCGGCTATGCTATGTTCGTATCCCGCGCTGTCCCTACTGTATTTTTTTGAAGATTCTGTTTTTTTTCCACGTTGTGATTGTGAGATGATTTGTTTGTCGTATTAAATCAACATAATAAAAATTTGCTTCAAAAAATAATTTGCATATTTTGAATATTGAAATCTGTAATCTGCTTGGAATTTTACTCAAATTTGCCTAACACAGTCTCCTCTGACCTCTGCTGACTCACGTGTCAGTATTAGGTGATAGTGGATCATTTAGAATACATCTAACATTGCTTATAGTTAACTGAATTGCAAGGTATAATTTTGTTATCTTTATATCTTATTCGAAGATATATGGTGGTTTTCTGCAACATATAAAATTATATTCAAATATCTATTATATTGAAAATAGACCAAGATAATAATTTCCAGCAACTTTAATATGAAACATGACAATATAACAGCAAAATGATGTTTCAAATATTTCAATAATAACTATTAGGATAAATAAATTACAATAACATTGCAAAAGCCATAAGAAAGAAGTTTTGCAATATAATTCAATATCATGTTTCTACAGACAAAATACAACTGCCAAATTTATTCAGTACCAATTCCCAACCTCAGTTTCCAATATGTTCCATCACATTTGGCGCAAACTATTTGTTTATTAGTGGTGTGGTAACAAAGTGACCTCTGCAAGATCAGTTTTCTCCGATGCGGGACCGAAATTCTCACTCATTCATAGGCATTCGATGAAATTTCGCAAAGGCCAATGTGTTCCTGGTGAAACTGGAGCCTCCCAGTTGTTTTGTAAAATACTGCTATAATTCAATATCATGTTTCTACACAGACCAAATTTCAATTCCAAATTACTTCAGTACCTATTCCCAACGATAGTGATTGATATTCGCCCATAGTCATATTATTTATCTCATTTTGAGCGTACACTATTTGTTCATAAGTATAGTTATAATCAAATGGCCATTGACCTAAGTTCTTGAGCCTGTTCTTAATGCACCTCAAAAATATTTCGATGATGCTTTATACGTCAACACAGTTCAACGTGAAATTCACTGTTCAACGTGAAATAATAATAAATAGAGCTCTCTCTTTCAAAGCGAACTCCTTTAGAGTTTTCAATACTGTCCTTTCCAGAAAATGTATTTGGGTTGAACAACGGTGCGATAAAAAAAAGAAATAATTTTTATTCACTATAAAATCGACTCTTCCACTCCTACCTCTATAAAACTTGCTAGGCAACGTAATTTATGTTAGAGTATTTTTATCTACCGGAAAATTCAGTCTTCCACTCTTGCCTTCATTTCTTATTTCTTCTGCTACTGGCTTGTGCTGTTCGGAAAGTGATGCACCTCTTATCCAGAAATGATATCAAATCCTGTAAAGATATAACATATCATTATTTCATCCATGCCCGAAATCATATGTATAGGAACCATGCTGCATGCTGCATGTATGCATGCTACCTATAACTTGCAATGAAAGTTGATAAGAACAAAAAAGGAGCTATAAGGTTTAGTTCATTTCATGCTCATTCATATAGTAGAAATATAATAAAAAAATTGCTTTCAGTTTCGGAAGCTTAAATTTTTTTCCGAATATTGAAATCTTATCACAAAGCATATTGAATCAGAGGTTTTTCTTCCATTGGAGATGGTTTACAAAACTCCTAAATCACAGTATTTGTTTTCCCTTCGGTCTCAAATCCACAAAAATGGCATCAAATAGGCTTGCACATTCTGTTGGTTCGACACGCAGACAATTGGAAGAAAATATCGCAGGCAATCGGAAGAAAATGAACGTCCAGCTCATTTCCTTCCTTCACCAAGTATGATAGCACTATATAACAAAATATGACACTTTGGCCAAAATATTCGCAGTGAATTCCACTTTGGTTTCACAAGGCCAATACCTTCTTAATATGTATATCATCGATGACCATATGATCGAGATTGTATTTCATCAAAGGCAATTAGGCTACGTGGAGCCAGACGGAATTCCGCTTTTCGTTCTCAATAAATTTACCCCAGATCTAATACTGGCTCTTTGTGGGCTTATCGCAATTATTTCATACAAACATGGTGTGATTCCTTCTAACTGGACGATAGATAGCGAGTCCAACCGGTTTCAGAAAAGAACCAGAAAACTCTCCCTAACAACCATAAACCGATTGCACTTCTACCTGTGATCTCTGAAGTGATGGGAAAGGCAATCAACATTGAGCTCATCCGATATAGGCAGGTAAAAAATCGTGAACGACCGGCAATATGGCTTTCGTCACCAGAGATCAACTGGAGACCTGATCGCATACGTGACACATATATGTGGCAGACATCAACCGAGCAACATGGTAAGCCTCTGGTTGTAGCATTGGATGTCTCCGAAGCATTTGAACGAGGTTGGCACCAATGCCTTCCGGCAAAACTACCGTCATAAGGTTTGCTTTCCCAACTATGTCATTTACAAACCAGTTTCCTCGCAGAATGGTCACTCTGATACAATGAATATCAATGGTAGTATTGCATAAGGATCTGTATCGGCACCAACTTTGTTTTTGCTCCTCATCAATGACCCATGCTCGGTATTAACACCAACAGCGCTCTCTCATGGGATAACCATGTGAGATATGTTCAATGAGATAGTACTGTTGACTTGGTGGGAGTTCAGCTCCCGAACATACGCTGTAGCTCTGAGAATCGATTGAGAAAGCAATTCAGAGAGCCATTGTCTTAGTCGGTGACACTTTACTTACGAATTCATTGACCTATCTAGAACATCAGAAAACTGTGGGCGATCTTCACCTTTCTTCGTAAATATTTCCATGATAGTAGTCTCGTCTATTATTCTAGTATCATTATTCCATTCTATTATACTCGTCTAGTGATTACAGGTGGACAAACTATACTAGCTCCGGCCGATAACGTCTACTTTGTCAGTCTCGAAACCTGCCGAACTTTGCTCTACCAAGCATAAGTCATCAATACAACGGAAAAGTTATGTAATTTACCCAGTAAACTTGCAAGACACATTCCAAACCCTTTCTCCTCTCCCAAAATTCTACCGCTGGCTCTCCGATGTTTCACGAACACAGATATAGGTTCGTGTTGTCAGAAATTAAAAAAAAAAAAACACCAGGTTAAAATATTTTTTCAACTCCCACTTGTGTATTCTTGAATTCAACAGAATTTAAATACTTTCGTATCCATCCTAGATACGTAATAGGTTATAGGTGATTACTTGTTATTGAATGCCAATAATTGCTAATTTGTAAATATATCCTCTATGCCGTCGCAAGAAAAATCGCCGAAGTTCGCTAACCGAATACATACCAACATAATTCTGACTAGATATGGATTTCCATTTGTGGATTTGAATGAAAAGTTCGTTGTGCGCAAATCTAACACGGTACAAAAATGAAATTCGGTCCCCCCGAAGTCTCCGAGATATATGATGATAATGTTAATGTTTGGTTAATGGTTTGGATAATGTTAATGATAATGTTAATGTTTGGTTAATGTTTGCCGTCATGGGCGGTGCATTGCTTCATAATTCAAAGGTATTTTGTATTTCTTTGTTTCACTTCATTTGATTTCACTTAGTTTACACTCAATTTGGTGGCGGACAACACTTATACACTCTATACGTGTGTGATAAAATATAATGAAATCCCATGTTACGAAGTGAAGGAAAAAGCTATTCATTTCATTCAAGTATTTAAAAATCAACGTAAATCGAAATTCCACTTTTGTCGATCGTTACATCATTGATTGATATAGTACGGTTTAGGCAAGATTGATTGATCCCTTTCTGCATTCAATGGCAATGAATCCAATGGCACATTCACTTCATTATATTGTATTTATTGATGATTAGTTCCATCAGACCAGAGCTGAAATTATGTAGCATCTATAGAAAATTTTCTCATTAACTTTCTCATGCAGCCATAAAACATATATAGAGAATCAAAGACAAACTTACCTCTAAGTGAAATTTGCACCCTGACTGATCCTTCAACATTGAGTAGATTACCTCTAAATGTAATGGTTCATATAAGAGAATGTTATTATGCAACTGTGGATTGCTCAACACAAAATTGAACCAGGCGACTTGAAGTGGTATGCGACATGAATGAATTTTCGAAGAAACTTTCCTTTCAAATATAAGATCTTCAGGATTATCGCTGGAAATAATCAGTAGATTTAAGAATAGTTGTTGGTGTAAGTTGCAAGCAAGAAGACGTCAAAAAGGCATGATATTTTATTTCATAATT
Source organism: Gastrophysa polygoni (assembly GCA_963576655.1). Classification (NCBI taxonomy): domain Eukaryota; kingdom Metazoa; phylum Arthropoda; class Insecta; order Coleoptera; family Chrysomelidae; genus Gastrophysa; species Gastrophysa polygoni. The sequence goes on from OY755087.1 coordinate 17,895,371, forward strand.
CAATTATACCTAATACACTATGTCCATATCTAGTTAGAGTGAGGTCGGAAATCATCATATAACGAAGGATGATCATGAAGTAAAATAACGTAGTCTGAAGGTTTGTTTCAGCATTTCCATCCAAATCAAATATATTATAACATGGACATATTGAGCACACAATACAGAATTCAAACTTAGATGAAAAAGAATAAATACAAGTTTCAAATGTCGTTCCTACAAAGAAATAGAATAGAACAATGACTGCTATCAGTATAATGAAATCTAATGTCAACCATTTGATTCATCATTAGTTCATATAATTTGACTAGTGATGCCTTCTTGACTCATTCATCAATGAGAATACTTTATATGCCTTACATTATTACTAATCCACTTTCCAATGGTTTCAGTTCCCTTATTTCATCCTCATTGCTACTAGGTGAAATCGTTTTTCGTCTCTTACATGTTGTTTCATCATCATCATCTCTATCACTTTGACAAGATTCTTCAGATCTGACAACAGGATGGGTACTTTCGTAAACATATTTCAACAATCTGATTCCTTTCAGCCTCTTCAAAGGTTTAAATCCAAATTTGTCAAGTTCTTTTCTAATTTTTGGAGTATCCATTTCATCATAGTTTACCATTGGGGTGATATTTTTGGTTTTTATGATCATATTATTATTGGGGGTTGAAAGATTTTCTGATTCATCTACATTAACAGGAGTAGAATCAGTGCTGCTATTTCCTTTTTTCCTCTTTGATATTCTCGAATCTTTATTATTATCATTTGTGATGACTTCAACTGGTTTTTCCAAAGTTATAGAACTACCAATATCAACATCTTCAATCATTGGTGTAGCCAGCTCTTGTATTGTCTTACTTTCATCAGGTGATCTAGGTGCATACTTGTTCTTAAGGTCTGCAATAAAAATCAATTGAAAATCCGTATTTTTCGCTCTCAAGAATGTTGGAGCTAAAATAACTTTAAATTCTTATAATGAAATATCTATCACTGTATCATAATTTTTTTCATAAGAGGGTTCTGAAAATCTCACTTATATCAAATGATATACATAGTCAAGGATGCATTCGTAGAAAGAAATAGTTTAGCTGCATAATTATCAAAATTATAAATTTTCAAGTACTCATATTCACCATATTAATTAGCTGAAGTGAATAAACACATACTACTTTAAATTGACTTCAGATTTCAGATTCCGAACATAAAGTGTACTCATTATCCAACTTCAAATTGTATAAAGCATTCCCTATACCTAAAGTTATTCATTTCGAAGATATTGCTCAGTATTATATATGAGGATTGGTATAATTTCAGTTTATTCATAATAACTGAAATGCGATCTCTCATATGAAACTTCAATAAGTTACAATAAAATGGGAAATATATTGAAAACTGATGATTGTAGAAATAACAGGGCTTTGAAGTTAGCACAAATTTGAAAGAAATCAATCAAGTCAAAGAATGCAGATTGTTCTACTGAAAAAGCAAAAATTTGGTTTGTCCAGCATCTCTAGGACACCCTGTGTGTTTTAAAATATGACCTGCATATGGAAATATATTTTTGTATAAGATTTCATAACCACTGACACTGACTGTTGTGGGTCATTTCATTAGATTTTGATACATTGCATTGATTTGAACAAATTCTTCATCACAGAAAAGCCGGCCTATTGTGATGAGTGTATGACCAGTCATAATGTAGTAGCTGAATACTATTATGATGCTATATTACTAAATTATTCCACTGTCTACCATCAGCGGATCATTCCCTGATATATGCTGATTATAAGTGTACCTTTGTGAATTCTGCTTATTTCATCATGTTTGATATTTACTCCCTCAATATAATATTCATTGTTGCTCAAGTTATAAAATCCTTTGTCCACTTGTTCAGCACTCTGTAAACTTGAATAGTTCAATTCTTCATCACTGATGATGATACTTGTTTGAGATGAAGAAGCTTGTGACAATGTTACAGAGCCATTTTCATTATCATCATTCATTATTTCATGATCTGAAAAACATAAATCATGATGATTTGATGGATGTGTACCTACTGAAAATAAGTAAATCACTCACCAACTTGTGAATTCAGCATTTCAGTGACATAATCTGTGACATTTAAGGCATTTGTACAGTTATAATCAAACATTTCACTAGATTTTCTAAAATAAGTTGAGGTTGATGCGATTGAACTAGTACTATTTTGTTTTTCAAATATCATTGAGTCGTCCAGTGTATCAATAGCTTCACATTCAGTGTTCTCATAACCTTCATCAGAAATTTCAATGACTTCTTTGGGTACTCTACTGGGACTATTGGGTTTATTTACTTCACTTGGACTCTCATGCAACAAATTTCTTCCACCCCTATTCTGACTGTATTGGGAGCATGGAGATTTGATGATTTTTTTGAAATCATCATTCAACATTACACTGTGGGAGGACTGGGATTCATGAGACAGATTTTTGGCTGATTCTAGCAGAAATTCTCCAACTTTTATATTTTTTGAAGGAAAGATCTCACACCTGTTTTCTGAAAAATAGTAAATATCAAAATTGTCTAGTTAAATGCATTGATGAGCTCATGATATATAATGGAAGTATGACTTACTTAGAAGACTCCCAACATTTATGTTATCAGGCTCATTCGTTTCATAAGTATTCAATGATTGTGTTAAATCAATGATTTCTTCTCTATCTTGATATATTTCCACAATGCTCTCCAAATCTTCAACTTGGAAAAAAGTGTCTCCAGAATCTTTGTGAGAACTCCCAAAATATTCAATACCACTATCAGTGGAGGATATAGTAATACCCACTTTTGGAAGAGGACTTTTTGAAGATGAAGGAATCATTGTATCAACATTTGATGGAGATTCATCAAATTGATTTATCTGACCATCTATACATGTATCCTCTCGTGTCGCCAAATCATAAACTGCTTTTGATAATTGTTGAGAGTCTTCACAAAAACTTTCAAAATATTCAATATTACTTCCAGCAGAAAAACTGCTACAGATTTTATTCTCATTATTAATTCCTAATAGTGATGAAAGATTATCAGTTTCATTTGGAGATTCATTGCTTATATTTTTATGAGGTTCAAAACAGGTATATAAGTTTTCTTTGATTATGGTTACACCAGTTTTGAAATTTGGAGCCAAGGTACTCAACTGATGCGATGAGAGAGGTGTTGTTCTACTAGAGATATCTGGAGATCTATAGCAAGGTGATTCAATATCAGACTCAAAAAGATCTGGAGAAGCACAGTTTCTAGTGGTTTGATTTCCAGTTCCAATATCTGGTTCATCATCAACAATGATAATTTCAGCACTACTGGTGCTGATATATTCATCTGAACTTATTGGTTCAAAATTGAAATCCACACATTTTTTATGTCTTTCTGGAGAACTATCCCTTCCAGGTATTTGATGCCAGTTTTTCAAAAGGCAACCATATATAGATTTGCTGATTGGTAAACCCAGAGATTTGCAATAGTAATTTTCTGATTCAATATTGAGAATGTGTTTTTTCTGGCAGTTGAGAGGTTGCAAGATAGCACTATACAATGAGTCTTGTAATATTTGAAAACATTCAAAAGTAGAGCATCTCTGCTGTGATATTATTATTGAAATTTTGGAATGCATTAAAGATTGCCTATCTTCGTCATTTCGCGATAATAAAACTGGTGTGATATATTTAAATTTTGAGTAGTTTTTCCTTCTTTTTGGTTCCTAAAAATACAAATTTCATCAAAGTTCAAAGTATTGAATGAAAAACTCACTTCAATAAGAGACTTCCGGAGCTCACAATCAATAGTAGCCTTACTAGATTTGAAACCATATCTTTCAAGAATGGTGCCTTTTCTCGGGATCTTTCCTGGACTCAAAAATGTTGGCAAATCTGGTTCTTCTTTCTTTTTCAGTCGCTCAGGATATTCTAAGGCAAGAGTAGAATTTGATAAAGCTATAGCCATTTGTAATTGTTCAGAGTTCACATCCAAATTTTTGAAATTATCTCTGGTAAACTTTTGTATGGAACCTAAAGACCTTGTTTTCTTCTTAATAGTGTTCTTTTTACTAACAGACTTCTTAAGAGGGACTTTTGGTTCTTTCCTTAATAGCTTTGTTGTTCTGAAATCATCATCACTGTCAACATTGATTTTCTTGATTTCAGTTAATAAACCTTTGTAAGGTGATTCAAAATATTCTAAATGTTCATTGACTTTGGTTCTGTTGGATAAAACAAATTGATATTATTAATGCAATTTTATTCTACTAATTCGCATCTACAAATGAACAGACCTAGAACTACTAGATGCATTGTTTTCAGACATCAGGCTGTGAATAGAATGCTTTACTAAGCCATGATTGTTCAACTGGTTTTTCTTCATTTTTCTCAGCTTCCCTTTCCCTAGCTTTAGCCAAGACTTCTTCAATGGGACCACTCTGTAGACTAGCTTGTATGTGCTTCACTTTCACAGCATATCCGTCAGAGTAATCAAATTTACCGTCTAGAAGCGATTTTTTAACTTTTTTACTTGCTGGCCACAATCTAGAACGAAAAAAATTTTGAAACAAGCATGGAATGGATTGTATTAATAGATACTCACTCATACAAATACCAAGAAACAGCACTGATACCTAAGACGGCAAGTGCATAATAGTTCCTTTGAATGTAAAACGGGGTTCCTTTGGCTCTCCTAGGTTTACGATACTTTTCGTTTATTCTCCAATCTGCCATATCCAGGAGACATACAGAACTTGACAGGGTCGTAGATCCACAGCTACGAAGTTTTATTCTTTTAAATGATTACAAATACCATGGTTTTATTAATATAAAGATATCAGGTCCGTTGATGTCATCATGACATAACCACAACTCAATCTTTGTTCTTCGTCTTCTTTCTTCTTGTGATCTTTTATTTTTCTTCTGATAATCTTTGGTTTCGTGTCTCTTGTCAAAATTTGCCAAACATTTTCGAGATTGATGGAAATCTGATGGAAATATAATCCATAATCAGCATAAATAAAAATTCGATTTGGATTTTCTTCAAAGGAAAGAGTCCAGTTGCCCTCGAGCACAAAGAAAGAGGTGAAAAGTTATGCTGAGAATTGAGATGGTTTAGCAATTATTCATTGATATAATTTCATGCTGCTGTACAAGGAAGCACAAGATCTGTTCAGAATGTCAGATAATGGAGAAATGGTGAATCAGGAGCAGGAAAATGAATCTGATGATAAAAGTGGTTTGCGGAGAAGAAATTTGGTTAAATCGGCACAGCACAAATTTGAGCAGGGTAGACATCTTATTTCTTCCAAATCGAAGAAAAAAATCTTAAACATTCATGGTCAATTTTCAGCATCTGAACTTCTCAAAAGGAAGATCCCATATTCTGGCCACTTCCTTGCTCCAAAACGACTATGGTTGAAAAGAGTGTCAACTCCAAATTGTGATGTTGTTATGGTTTTTCCTTCAGGAACCAAGGACTCTGTTTTATTATGGCTTCTTTCAAAATTGAGACAATCACCAGGACTAACTATCCATGTCCGACACCACTCTTCCAATCAGAGTAGTGCATTTTACCTCACAGCACCATTTTCAGTGTAAGTATGAAGTGTATTGGATATGATTTAGATTTATATGATATGATTGAGATTTTATATGATCACTTACAGTTTATTGAAAGCAGCTGAAGATTATCATCTTCCAAAAACTCTTAAACAGGATAGAGGTGGTGGTCTCAAAGAGTTCTTTGTTCAGGATTTCTCATCCTATGAGGGATCCAATGATGAGAAGCATTTCTTTTCAACAGAAGAGAGGCAATGGCTAGTTCTACACCTCTTGGAGAGTGTTCGGGCCAAAAACAGTGATATTGATATAATACCTGAATTGGGGTTGATAGAAGGACAACCAATAAGTAAGAGTTTCGACAATTTATTGCTTGTTATAGACATTTTTGTTCTTATACTTCATTATATTTTCAGTTCCAAAATGTCTTGCAGGAGGTATTATATCACAGCTATTTCCTTTACATGATTCATTGGCTTTAGAAAGACTGCAGAATAGTTGGGTTAGAGATGTATGTGCTAGACAACCTCTAGGTATGATATAACTTGAATAGTAATCACTTCAGAAAAAAAAAACTTGGATTTCAGATGAAATAACTGAGTACTTTGGGGTTAAAATTGGTATGTATTTTGCATGGTTGGGTCACTATACAACTGCTCTCAGCATTCCAGCAGTATTTGGATTTATGTTTTGGGTATGAACTAATATTCATGAGTATCATAGATTTCCATTCGACCAGTATTTCTTTCAGTTATGTTGTAATGGAAAGAATCAAACCCTTGAAGATATTGGTTATGTGCTTTTTTCACTATTCAATGTGGTTTGGGTGACTACATACCTGCAAGCTTGGAAGAGATATTCTGCTGAATTGGCATTCAGGTGGGGTACCTGGGATCAAAGGGATGATCTTCTAGCTGAACCCAGGCCTCTCTTCCGGGTAGGTCAATGAAACTAAACACATAGGGGAATAGCTCAGCTTTAGCTTTACATAGATATTAGATACTCTCAAGGAAGTAGGAATTACTTGATTAGGTTCAAAAAGAGAAAATGAACATCTAGCAATATGGAAATGGAGATTGGGAGTATTTTATAATCATTTCTTCATTGCACTGTTCTGTATCAAGAATAATAGTTCTCTAAGAGATATTTTTGGACTATTTCTTTGCTTGAGTTGAGTGACATCAAAATTAAATGAAAACAAAATTATATTATTGATTGAACAATTATTTGTTTTGATTGGGTCTTGAATTAACAATGCTTAATTTTTACCACTGTTTTTGTATAGGAGTAGCACATAATTCTAAATCTCTGCTCTACCAAACAAGACCACAAATAATTTCTTCACCTTTCATTGCACACTCGGTAATCTGGATTGAGTCGTTTCTTCACACCAGTGATTTTAACTTTAATGGGTCTTTCAAATCACATCTTATAAAATAGTGCCTAGAAACTGGTGAATAACCTATTTTAATTCTGCAACATCATGTGGGAATTATAATTCATTCACATCTGATATGATATCTGCATTATTTTCAAAAATGAGTACTTGTATGACTTGATATTTCAATGTCATAATTCACAATACTGGGAAGACCTATTGTTTTTCTTCAATAATACATAGAAAATTGTAGGAGGAAATTACTTTCAAACAGTACTATTTCTTTAGTTGTTCTGAAACTATCATTCCAGATTATTTGAGCCTAGAGCTTTTTCAGTAGTGCTTATTCTGCTCGTAACATGTCGACGTGTCAGCTGCCTCGACATGTTATTGTCTGTTCTCAGGGCCCGTTGGAGATAAGCCCGGTCACCAAACGGCTGGAACCCTATCACCCACCTTGGAAAAGGCACGTTTTCCGGTATTGCATTTCAGTGCCTATCATTGCAGTCTGTTTGATTCTCGTTTTTTGTATCATGATTGTTTCTTTGCAGATACAGGTCAGTATATCTTCCGATACTAATGGACTACTTCAATTCAGTATGATAATTACTTGGAATGATTATTTTTGCAGTCATAATCTATACCAGGTGACACAGACTCATGGTACAAGCCCTTTTCGCCTCTGTTTTTGTGGCTACATTTCTGTAATTTGGGATATCAAGTATGTTCATTAAAAGGCACATATTGGTTTTTTTCAGAAATGACATCAACTTTAAATTTTCAAATGGAACACCTTTCATATTATCACATTTTGTAAACTTAATATATGATGGTTGGATTTTTTAACTGTGGTATTTTAAAACGATGTCGAATACCATGATGGTGCCATTTGAAAATAAGAACTACTTCATTATTTTTATCGAAACAACGCTTGTGAGCATCATTAAATATATTGTGTTTTTGCACAGACGAAATTCCAATCATTCATATTTGATACTCAAAATTCTGGAAATGTTGCTATGAAAACAAAAGAAGAAAATGCGTGTACCATGAGTCTGTGTCACCCGGCATAATAATAATAATAATAATAATTTTCTGGATCAATTTCTTGTAGAAGAAACCTGTCTGTTTAATGAGTGTTTTGAGGGCGAAGTTCAGCTGTGCCCTCTGAGTTTTACACGCTGTTCTTCCTATCAGAATGGTTGATAGAAAGCGGCGAACAAATACAGGGTGATTCACCAAAGAATGCGAAAAAAATGTTGTATTAGCATGGCCTTAGAGGAAGTGCCAGCAAATTTCCGAGTGATTTTTTGGAATTCTCCCAAAATGTAACACACCATCTAACAACAAACCATGTATCCCTCTAAGAGTCGTTTTACACTACAACTGCACAACTCAAAATCCAAGAATGAAACCAAAATTGTTTGAACTTTGACATTTCCACGTTGAAAAAAAATGGATTTTAGTTACAAACTTATACTTGAAAATCAAAATGAAGATCAAATACATGGTGTATAACAACTTCAGCACAGACTGGTATCATTTTGACAAGTCATTGTTCTAAAAAATATCTGTGAACTACTTCAGAATTCATTTGACCGCTAATGTCTTGTATCTGCTGTCTGATCACAGGTCTAACTCTACGCCAGATTCACAATAATTCATACATCCAATCAGCAAATTTCAAAATTGTGGAAAACAATTATCAGATGTTTTTGTCCAAAACCAATATATGTGAAGGTTAAATTAGCTCTTCCATAAGAGCAATTCTTCGAAATTTCATACTGTTATACACTTTGAGTTTTCAAACTCCATATTTTTAGGATTACTGGGATGGCGTTTTGAGAAACCAAGGACTACCCGTTTGGCTAGGCTACCTTCCAAAAATAATGCTGGCCGTTATAATTTCTCTGATGGATGAGGCCTATTTTAAAATTGCAATATGGTTAAATGACAAAGGTAACCTTATTTTCTTTCACACATAACTGATTTTTTTGATTTTCTCAAATCATAGTTCTAGAATACTAGATTTTTCTACAAACTAGTTTTTTCACATTTCTATAACAGTTTCTTATACCTCAATAGCTGTTGTCATAGGTCTCTAGTGTATAGTCTATTCTATTTTCGTTTATATAATATTTTGTAAGCTCATTTTTGTTTTTACAATGCTGCCCTGTAGAAAATTATCGTCTCGAGACAAAATACGAGAACCATCTTATTGGGAAAGTGGCACTGGTTTGTATTCTAAACATGAATTAGCTTTGTAGATAATGCCATCCTGAAGTATCAATCTAGTATTTTGTTCAGTTCTTTCAAATCGTTAGAAAATATAATGATAATGATGAGTTATTGTAGTTATTTCTTGCATTGTTTGATGTGATTGCATGAAGAAAATTCATGAATACAAATATTCATAGATGTAGATGCCTTTCATAGTTATACTATATGTTTTTGTAAGAAACATATTATTTAATTATCCATAGTGGTATAATTTAGTTTTGATGTTCGAGAAAAATGGAGAGCTGATTTAATTTAGTGTTGAAGCTTTTCTCGTGACTTGTTTGTAATGTTTTGTAGTTCATTGGGAAATATTTTTCACTACATGGTACTTTCTGAGGTAACTTCTGGTTGAAAATGAGTGTGTTTTGGCTTGGGTTAAATTCTTACAATCAAGGGTGACTCACGATTGCCCCTAATGTCAAAGCTATTTTTATCTCTAGATGAATTCACACATATGTTGTTGTTCTCATAACTATGATTACTTATGTTACGTAAGTAATCAACCTCAAGTTTTTCTTCAGAACTAGTCATTACTGAAAATTTGAGTTTGAACTAAAAAAACTTTTGAACTCTGTAAAAAACTAAATGATATTAATGATTATTTTCCACACTCACTATTGATATAACTCATGAGCTCCAAAATTTCTTTGAAGTAGCTCCGAAAACATGGACAGAAAAATGAAAATATAATAAATATGGATAGCCTCAAGAAGAGAGGTGTCGGTGAGTCTACTGCCAGCCAATTTATGTTATTCCTCATTAAATTCGAAAAAAAACCTGTTCTAGGTCAATAGAAAATTTATGATTGATTTTTAAAAAATGCATTGCAGGCTCAAAATTATTTTTGAACCTGCAATAGGTATATTCTTCACAATAGATACTTCATGTTGGCACTTTTTTGTGGTAGATATTCATTGAAAATGTTTTCTTTTCAGTTCCAATTCGTGAATTCCTTTCTTTCACTTTTTTACATTGCATTTTATCTACAAGACCAGGCACGCTTGAAAGAGGTAACACTACATCTCGTAATTCTCGAACATATGGAACTATATAATATTTCTCCAAATCTTCCAGCAACTGGCTGCATTACTCATAGCTCGCCAAGTGATTGGTAATCTGAAAGAATCCGCTCTTCCATATCTGCTAGAGCATATGAGACTGGCGAAGATGAGCTTCGACCTGTGGGGGGCTCTGAGCCCTTTGGGGCCGAAGCCTTTACCGGGTAACGAGAAGGAAAAAGAAACAACTTCCAACGGCAATACCAAAGACGACGGAGTAGATCAGCCGAATGCTAAAAGAACTATGAGTCAGGCCGAATTGGAGAGCACACTTTATAAGGTATGCTGCACGTTTCTATTATTTTTTTATGAAACAAACTTTATACCACTTGAGTACGTTTACATAGATATTCTTGGAAAATCTGGTAATCAAATCGTGATTAACAATATTTACTCTGTGTTTGGAAAGACACACTTGAATAATATCAGTGAAATGGTGCTGGTAGAAGGAAATATGAAACGATTTTTCCACCTTCTCCTTTAGAGGCGGAAACCAGAAGTGCGAGACGGAGACATTATTAGTATTACTTGTGTTAGTCTGATATGATGTCTTTTGGAAACTCCCTAAGTCTAATAGATACGACAAGTTTATTTATTGGGATTTGATTGTTTCTGAGTAAAGTATTTTGTAGGTTCTCATTCAACTAAAATCAAAACTTTCAGTGTTGACATTGATTGCAGTATCTACTACGATCAGAGTGGCATATAATACCAGATCTTGGAATTAGAAAAATATAAATTGACAAATAGCCAATTTTCTTAAGAAAACCCCAACTTGATAATCATCTTGTATATCGGCGAACAAAGAAAATCAGACGTCGAAACAGACCCGAAAGAATAGGACGGCATGAATCTCACCACACTCATCATTTCTATCTATGTGTAGATATTTATTTTTCACGCCTCAACAAAGTTAATGTTAGCACCACATCGATGAACTGATTCATTTAACTAGACATAAGATGAATCACTCAGTATTAACTTATTATATCCAAATCATTTTTGTTGCCGAAATACCTACTGATTATCCACAAAATATATAAAAATCTGTTAGTTCTTCAATATAAATATGTTTGTCTTGCAGTATGATGGGACGTTTGCAGATCACCTCGAGATGACTATTCAACTGGGTTATGTCATTCTCTTTTCTTCTGCTTTTCCTCCAGCAGCTCTGTGTGCCTTGTTGAATAATCTGATAGAAATCCGAAGTGATGCTTTTAAGCTAGCTTATGTGTGTCAGAGACCTTTTGGCCAAAGGGTACCCAATATTGGGACATGGCAGGTAAATATCTGAGTCATTTCATCATTTTACATTTGACTTATTTCTGATATATTCATTGAATCGCAATTTCATAAATGATTCTTGTTTTGTACATAAATTGATAGATATACAAAGAAGGATTATCTTTGTTTCCGACACATTGCAAATAAAAATATTTCAAAAAACAAATAATATAATATTATTTGTTTTGGCAGTCTTCAGTCAACCTGAAAACTCCAAGATATCTGAAATCATGTAGGATATTAGAATTACAGGAATTTACCAGGATATCGATACTCAATTCTACATTTATATTCATGATTTATGAATGGTGACTAATATGAAACATCATTTTGAAAAAGACATAAAACGTTTTGTCAAAATCGTAATTCTATTGAACACGTTTGAACATGAAGATAGAACTTTTTGAAAACGCTAACTTCATTTTCCATAATGGCATAATAGTTATGAAACTCCTAAGAAGATGGCGTTGTTTTTTTATTTATTATTCATTTTTATTCCTTTACAATTATTTGGCGTTTTGAAATTGTAATTATGTATTTTGATCATTAACTGAGAAGTAGTCTAAAACTACTGCTAATGAATGTTTCAATACATTTGATTGTTCAATGATCAATGATACTGATCTTGATCTTATGATAGAGGTATAGCATGCTAAAATGCAGGCTGAACAGTTATAGTTTTGGAAGAATAAATTAGATTGCAATTGAGCAGAGTAGTTTCACCGTTTCATTCTACATCGTGGTATACAGTTTCATCTCTGAAACCGATCATAATGTGGCACCTCTAACTCTGGAAGTCTCAATGGAAATGAATGAACCCCATTGAACATATGGTAGAACAGTAGTATCACCAAGTATAACATTACTGTTGATATCCTTAATAGACCTTTGAATGATAGCTCAGACAGATCTTATCCTTCCATTGTAATGAACGATTGAGTGATATGGCTATGGCTTATTGTACTCTGAAAGATTGGTTATGCAAAAAATCATAAAGGGTTATTATCTTCGTTTTCTCTGAATCGTTATTTCTCCATTTCTCCACAGAATTGCATGGAATACATGAGCATTATGGCTGTCTTGGTGAATTGTGCACTCATAGGCCTATCTGGTCAAGTTCATCGAATGTTTTCAGATATGACAGCGACCCAGACAATATTGTTGATCGTCGCTTTGGAGGTGACAACAACCAAACTGTCTGAATATATATTCATAATATGTTTTTGTAGCACATAATGTTGGTGATAAGATTTATCATAACTTGCGCAATACCAGACATACCTGGATGGCTTGCTACTGAAATGGCTAAGATTGAATGGGCAAGAAGGGAAGCAAGCAGGATAACCAATAGTACACCAACACCCGAAGAAAATTCATCGAATCTCATTGGGAGGTATTGATGGAAAATTATTATGATTTGAATTAGTCTTCATTTATTGTGTAGTAGAAGTCGCTGATTGTTATCAACAGGTAGTCTGATGTCAAGCAATTTTGCACCGCTCGATTTCAGCGAGTGTCATTTTTCATTCTCCTCTTTAACGTGGCGTGGCGTATCACCAAGTGGTCACGAAAAATGGTGTACCCCTGAAATTTAATGTATTTTTGAATATGAAGAATTGTAATCCAGTCCATCGTAACGATGCAAAAGTACATTTCTACATAGTATAAGTCAAGATAATTTTATTTATTAATACAATACAGTATAAAACATACCAGACTCGTCAAGAAAAATGCACATAAATATATAAAAAAATAGTCCGCTACTTTCAGCCCTATTTTGAATTTAAAAAAGAAATAATTGCAAATGTGCAGCTCATTGTGAAAATTCAATTAAATAGTGGATATTCTATTAAAAAAAAAAGATGATTGCACTTCCGGTGAAACCGGCAGCGATAGTGATTATATTTAGTGAAACCAGAATTTCAAATGTTCATCGAAAGATCTTGATTGAAGAAGTTCGTCGAGCAAATGCGATACAAGCGATCTGTTTTGGCCCTGGAGTTTACCAACTCCTCATATTTCGCCACTAGATGACGCCTGATATGGTATATCAAATGTCACACCCAGAAATTAAAATTTTCATTCTCCGTCATCACCCAGGAGAAAATCAATTTGAATCTAAAAGTATGCAAAAAATAACGAATTTTCCGACATAATTAATTATCATCAATATTACTACTACATAAATATTATTCTCACCCACGATCATTAGATTCTGATTTAATATGCTCTCAATTCTCATGAATTGCAAATTTTCAATGGATATTCCGTTAGGTTCTCCGTTTCACCAAGTCACTCGATTGTGCAGACAACTGAAAACCTAAAGAGGTCCGCAGAAAAGTTTAAGCGGTCCACGGAAAAGCTGAAACAAGAATTCGAGGCGACGAAGGATCCCACTCCGCTGACAACTCCCACAACTCCAGGCGCATCTTCCTCCACGTCTTCTTTCATGCACAGAAACACCGGTGGAATTACAATCGACAAGATTCCTGAAATACCACCCTTCAAACCGAAACAGCCCAAGGAGTGGAATACAATAGAGGTTGCTTAGAAATCCGTTATTTTCAGTGGTCGAGACTAGACTTACTGAACTCACCGGGGATGAGCTGCGAAAATTACAATTTGTATATTTTAATTTCAAATGTGTATAATTCACCACCATTTAATATTACTCGAAAATAGCCACATCCCTATATACCTAAACATCTAATGTTTTCTTCAGGCTGCAAGCCAAAGTGAGTTTGATGGATGACAGATCATATTGTCATTACCTCTAGGTCAAACGATATCTACTAGTTGGTTTTAAGTCGGACTTGAGATTAGTTAGATTCGAGACTAGGCCTTTTCTGAAAACAGTTCAGATACATGGAGCAAGTAGTTTTTCTATCAAGTGTGGAAAATTATGTCATAAATAGGATGTCCATCACATTGGATGTATTTTTCGATCACCTTCTGGAAATCCTCCATAATTTCCTGGAGATTGGCGCCCTTCAACTCGTTTATATTACGAGGAATGTAAGTGTGTACACGACTTTTCAAATTCTCCCAGAAAAAAAATACAAATTTCCAGGTCTGGGAACCTTGAAGGTTGAGTGAGGAAATGATCTTGATCATTCATTCCTGTTTTGGATAAACAAATCTTATGCAAATACGCGATTCGCTAGTGGAGACTGTTCCATAGTTACTGAAATGTCCTAATAACGATGCAGATGAGTATAATGAAGTCACTAATGTTTTGTTTCGCCAAAACGCTAGCGTCATTTTCCGCTATTAATTCCCCAGAAGATGGCGACATTTTTGCAGATTTCTGTACAATTCGTGTTTCGAGAACGTAATTATGCAGTTTGATAATTGATTGAGAAATAAACTAACATCACTACAATTATCAACAATACTGATCTGGAATTTTCATGTCGCCATCTAAAATCCATCTAATAAAATACTGATAGCAAGTTAGCTGTACGTGAGAATTTTGGCAGAACAAATTTGATGGCATTTGGACAGATAAGCTTCACCATTGTTCCCTACATCGTGGACTAAATATAATCATATGCTGAAATGGCACAACATTACAACGAAAGTGCGCCCCACTCTTCTCTTGTTAGGCTCCATACTATGCTTTTGTCACCATGCATTTGCATCTCAATTTTTCTGAACAATAGGTAGTTTGAAGATATAATAATTGAATCTCTACATATTCAAATTTATGGGCAGCTCTTGCTGTAAAATGTGAAGAATCTGAAGGCGTCATCTTCCATATTCAGAACATGTTTTTCAATGTATTAGCATTATCAACTGCACATGTATTACCTCTTTATCACCGTCTTGACTTTTCATGTTCAAAAGTATATATAGAATACTTTCATCCGAGGGATGTGCAGAAACTCTAGTAGATCTAGTCAGTCTACTCAAGTAGAACTAATCATTCATCTTGATGAATAATTGTTTTTACAGGCAGAAAACCCTCATCACCTAACTATTGGACCTAGTGGAGGGGTAGAATGGTCTCGAAGGCTGAAAGATGAAGTCGACATCCATCGTAGTACTGATTGCATAACCGCAAAAGTAAAGAATTCGCCAACTTTGTATAAAATAGATGGAAACTTTAAAAATATGTTTGAGGATCAGTTAATCCGAAATTTTTCTAGATGAGTCAAAAACATTCTGTCTAGGGCTTCGTTGAAAGAAAAAATACAGGAGAATAAAATTTGCTTCAATTCATCTTATCATATATTATTATATATATACTGTCTGCAGGTTAATCAAAAAGGGGTGTATTAATTTTTTCTAGATTTCACTGACAAATAGATAATTTCTCTTTTAGGTATCTGTTGATTAAAGTTAGGGTTAAATTTCATGATATTTTAGGGCAGAACACAAATCTCACTACAAATATGTTGAAATAATTATTTTAACTTCTATTTTTATTTCAGTGGAATTGAAATAAATTCGGTCCAGCCAGTATATAGATCTATCAATTTTGCACTTCAGATCTCAGTTATAAATTGGAATTCGATTTATGATCGTGGTATTACATACAATATTGAAAATATTGTAGGGCATCATTCTATGAAATGAAAGAATAGCCAGTATATCGATTTCATGAATGACAATGAATATATTTGAAGGATGCGTCGAGTTCGGATTCGGACCTCCTGAAGAGCAGCCCGATGTGGCCTCCGAGGCCAAGGTCACCTCCTCACCATGTTCCCGCTAGAGCGAGGCCAATGATTCCTACTGATCCTTCACTTAGCGACAGCGCTAAGAGTGTATCCAGTCAAGAGACAATCGACGAGGTGGCAAAGGGTGAGAAATCAACTTGTCGTGGTTACTCTTTTTTTTTCTTTCGATTATAGTTGATGTTTTATAAAACAAATATTGAACAGTTAAACCGAACACGAAAGTCCTTATTTTTGATGTATTTTATTTCGTTTTTCAAATTACGTATTATTTCAAAAAATATCGTATGATATGTCTCTATAATAGTTTTTGGCCGTTTTCGAATTATTAGGATTTTTGTGAAATTTTGAGTTTGCACTAGAATCTTTAAAAATGCTTGTCTTCAAAATTTTCGAAGTTGAATCTTTCAAATCTCTATCAGAGCTAGTATTCATGGTGATCTTTGAAGTAAGATTGAGAGTTTTACCAAGTCTTATACAGTGTGGTCAAAAATATCTTGTCATTTCTAGGTTTTTGAAAGCTCCAAAAGTAATTTTTCAAATCAAACGCCCTTTGTAGAATACTCTTACGCCCTTATTCGTTGAATATATTTGTCTCCCAATTTTTTTCAATACAAGGTGTCACTGACAAATAGAGAATTTCTCTTTTAAGTGTCTGAAGGTTGAATTCAGTGATATTTTGGGGCGTTCGTATATATGTCCTTACTACAAATATATCGAAAAATAATCATTCTAATTAATATAGTTCATTATGATTATTATAAAATGAAATATTGTTTTCAAAAATTCACTATACTTTCATTAGTTTCTCTTTTTCACATGAAATAGATAAGCACTTAATATTGTGTTTCAGCTGCGGAAGAATTGGCTGCGAAAAAGACTCGCGTGAAACAAAGTTTGATGAAACGTGCGAGATCCGTAGCTATATTCTCGTTGAAATTGAAAGAGCGTCGGGCTAGAGAAGCACAGGAAAAGGCTGGAAAGTCTGCTGTTACTCCAACCGCACCCCAAACCCTACCGCCAACCCAGCAAGGAGGTGAATTGGCTTGTATACCAATCGAAATGGTATGTCAATTTTCTTATTATTTCAAAGTGAGGAGGGACTTGCAAACATATCTAACCACTACATAATCATTCATGTCAAGAAATAATTGTATTATTTGTTTTCACTTCAGGATTTTTGGTTTATGTGTTCATTCCACTTTACCATATGTTTATAACTGTTATTGATGTTTTGGATGTTTGTGATGGAATGATGTAACCCCCTCATCATTTGGTTGAATTTTATTGAATATTCACCAGCCACATTTTCGATTTTATACCATTCAAACTTCCCTCTACCAAGCATCATTCATCTATCGAATGGCAAAGTTGTGGAATTATTTGCCTATTGAAGTCTTTCTGGACGTGAAGTGAAGAATATTTCAAGAAAAATTCCAATGCTCTGCTTCCTACCCAACATTTCACCGCTGGCTAACACGATGTTCCTCGAACATTATATGTTATCCTTTTGTGTTGTCAAAAGTTAAAAAAAAAACTCAATATTATCACCAAGATAGGGAAGCAGGGTTCTGTACTAAATCAGGATATTTTTTCTCTCCATTTTATTTCTGGAATGCTTATTCTTATCAGAACAAATCCTTCAGCCAAGACACTTAATTTCTTGTAGTTGTTCTTGAGAAGATGTTGAGGAGTTATTCCTATAACCATTGCAGATATAGATAGACAATCTGCATATAAGTCCATGTCGATCATACAATCTTTGGTTTAATCCTATAATAGTGTATAATAAAAAATTGTATAATAAATGAGCATTTCAATTTACTTGTTAATTCAATATTTACTTGTAGTTGTGTATGGTGGGTGATATATCATATTTTTTCAGAATATTTGTTGAGCTTCCATTGAAAGCATACTTCTAGATAAAAGATAAAAAAAAAATATTAATCGATCAATTCAGAGGTTAATTAATCAACCAACTAATCAATATTGTTAATTTATTTCAGCTCATACAACTCGAGGATATAAAACATCCCCAAAGAACAAATAATAACCAAACTGGCACGTTGTAGCGTACATCGTCAAGGAGGTACTAAGATTTATTAAGGAGTCACATCTGAAAAGTTTGTATTTGTACGTATAGATATCAGGCAGAAAGATATTTGGGCTGCACTTTTATTTTTGGAATGTTAAAATGTTGAAAGTCTCCAAAGAAATAGAGTTTTTGTTGTGTTCTATTTCAAAATTCTGAGCTATTATACATTATATAAGTGCATATGAAACTTGGTGCAAAACCACACATGACAGTCTAAATGGATCTTCATATTCCTCACCACCGAAATAACCTAAATCTAGACTCCTATAGCTAATTTTGAAATCCGGATCTAGGGAGCTTTAGGGGAATTATAGGGACTATAATCCGGTGACTATATATAGTCAGTGAAGTTGTTTCACTTCCATTGCTTAGTCTGTAATGAATGTGCTTGTATTCAGTTCAGTGTAGTTGATACGTATTAAATAATTTCAACAATGAATATTCCCCGTGATACGAATATGTGATTTGGATACATGAAGAACTGTATGCGAATGCTCTATAATTCAATCTCGAGATACTCAAATGAATGAAGTTTCATCATGTTATTATATACGATCAAGATAAAGGTTATATCGGTCCGTTACGTCAAGGAGAATTCATATAATATTAGAATTAAACTTATGTGATTTTCAAACTCTTCGTTTGGAATTCATACAAGTTCAGTTTAAGAAAAATATCACATGAATATCCAAACTTTAGCAATAAATTCCTGAAATCAAACAACGTAGTTTTTGAGTCAAGTAAATTAAAATACATAGTCGCGTAAGGTTGTTTCAAATTATTTTTTTATAATACCTTTTATCGTGTTTGTTATTGTTGTCACACTATATTAAGACTGTACAAGGTATATTGATCATTGTAGCGAGGTGCAATTTTTTGTGTGAATTATGGCGTCAGAGGTTTATTTTTGTATTGTTTTTAGTGGACAGGTTGTTTCATGATATCGAATGAACATCGAAGCATCATGTGGTAATACAATAATAATTAATAGATTAATCGACTTACCTGAAGGAAGATCAATCTAAATTATTCGAACTCATATTCCGAACATTTTATTCACCCTGTAGTCATACTGTATCATGCCATGACCCACAAGTTGAAAGAAATACTAACAAAAAACGCTGTGTACTTCTCTGACTTATTCATTATATTGTTGAGTGCCTTTTGAAGGCGAAGAGATCGTGAGGGTATTGGGTGGGCGGGCCGTAAAATGTTCGGAATATGAGTTCGAATAATTTAGATTGATCTTCCTTCAGGTAAGTCGATTAATCTATTAATTATTCTTCACTCATATTCCGAACATTTTATTCACCCTGTAGATGTTGAAAGCAAATAGGTAATAATGAACGATCTCTGAGGAAAATAAGAAATAAGTTTTAATAATAATAAGGTTAGGAAAACAATAATCTGAATTACAACCACAAATTCATTTGGTATTTTCACCCAACATATTATAACATAAATAATATAAGTAGTAACCATTAACCCTTGGACATAACCAACACACGTAAAAATGTGTATACGGTATGTACTTGTATATATTCCATTCATACAATATTTTTAGTAAGTTTCTGTTATATTTTATTTCATATTATTTCCTTGAATTTGACAGCAATGTTCGTGCAAATTCCGTAGTATCGGCGGCTAGCGGTCTGTTATAAAACCTGCTGAATACTTGGGACCTTTCTGTCCAGCCGGCCGTTTGTCTGATAATTTCAATGTTGACTCCAGCCCTCGATACTGCAGAAGTTGACGCATGCCGTGTGCTATAGCCTTTGAAAATATTAGTATCTATACCACTTTTTGATAAAACCGTCCTGATCCAACGACTCAGAGTCTGCGTAGTAACTGCCTTATGTGGCTTTTTGAAGGTGACAAATAGTCTATCTTCATTAGCCGGTCTGAGACATTTCGTTCTTTGAATATAGTGAGAAATCACCGAAGCCACGCAAAGCTGAGGTTTTTCCTCGAAATAAGGAAAGGAAAGTAAAGGGGCAGGTATTGTAGGACCGGAAGTTTTTATTCTGTCAGTAATGCGAACTTCGATCAGGTTAGGTTTTTCGATAATATTTTGTATTTTCATCAATGAGAATGTTTGAAGGCGATGCCCTGATGTAAGAGCTATTAGCATGACAATTTTTTGTGATAAGTGTTCTAAAGAAAGTTGATTGAGGGGATATTGTTGTTCCAAGTAATTGAGTACTGGTGAAGGGTCCCAAGTTGTGGAATATTTTGGCACTGGAGGGTTGAGGTTGTAAACCCCTTTCAGAAGTCGTCTAAAGATACTCTCGTCCTTTGTTGGAAAATCAATTATCAAGGCTAATGCCGATTTATGTGTATTCACTGAACTATATGATAGGCCATTATCGACCAGTGATTTTAAAAATGTTATTAGACTATTTAAATTATACTCGTATGGATCTGGAATATGCTCGCTTTTACAATAGTTCCACCATTTGCAGTAAACTGAATTATATTGTTTCAAGGTACTCTCGCACAGTGAGGCTAATAGTAAAGGTATTCCACTCTCACAGATGTTCCGTTTCACATACGACTGCCTGAGAGTCTCCCTGCAACCAGGGTAAGATGTTGGTGGCTGGGGTGCGGGTCCCTAAAGGGAGACAAAAGTAGATTCACTGCTGGGCCCAATATGACTCTTTTGCAGACAAGTAATCGATTGAACAGTGGGTACCATGGTTGGTTGGACCAATCTGGTACCACCACTATTCCCTCGGCTCTTTCTGTAATTATTTTATCGATTACTTTGGAAATTATAGAAAAAGGAGGAAATGCATAAAATTTCAAGTCCGACCAGCGAGAAGTAAATGCGTCTACTCCAGCAGATCCTGGATCAGGACCCCAAGAAAAATATTTTTCACATTTTGTATTCAGACTAGAAGCGAAAAGATCTATCTCGGGGACACCCAATACCTCCACGAGAATTTCAAAAAATTCGTTACCGAGTTCGTACTCTGTTTCAATCTTCAAGTATCTTGATTGGAGGTCAGCTACTGTGTTTTCCCTTGATCTTATATATGAAGCAAAAATGCAAATGTTCCTTCTTTCGCACCATTGCCAAATATCCCTACCTATTTTATTCAAATGTTCGTATTTTACACTACCCATTTTATTTATTGTTGCGATTGCTGTAGTATTATCTATACGAAGTAATATACTACAATTTTTATAATCTTTTGAGAAGGACTTCAGGTTGTAAAAAGCTGCTAATAATTCTAAAAAATTTATATGGCACTTTTTTTGGTTCTCTTCCCAAAAACCCCGTGCCTTTATGGTACCACAGCAACCTCCCCATCCTGTAGGTGAAGCATCAGAAAATATTTCCAAGGCATATCCATCCTGTTTGATATTTTGTGAGCTTGAAGCTAAATGAGAAAGCCACCAGTCAAGATCTGCCTTCAAGTCTACCGTAATTTTCATTTTACAGTGGTAGTTGCTATGGTACCTTTCTAGGGCAAGCCATTTTTCCCTCTCAAAGTTTTTAATATATAACCAGCCATATTTCACAACTGGACATGCCGAAACTAGCTGACCCAATAACCCAGCAAAATCTTTGATTTTACACTCAGATTTATTTCTCATCTTCTCTATATTATTGTATAATTTCTCTTTTTTGTCTAGGGGAAGTGCG
Source organism: Gastrophysa polygoni (assembly GCA_963576655.1). Lineage (NCBI taxonomy): Eukaryota > Metazoa > Arthropoda > Insecta > Coleoptera > Chrysomelidae > Gastrophysa > Gastrophysa polygoni. The sequence continues at coordinate 17,917,374 of OY755087.1, forward strand.
AAGGTTAAATTACCTGAATCGAATAGGAATCCTAGGAATGTGATCACCTTTGAAGGTGTGAGTTCACTTTTGTTCATATTGATCGTGAATCCTAATGAGATAAGTAGTTTCATCGTGTATTGTACGTTTTCCTGACATTCTTTCTCATAGGAGCCCAATAAGAGCATATCGTCTAAATAAACTATAGAGATGAATCCTTTTTTTCTCAATTCACTCAGAACAGGTTTAAATAATTTTGTAAAAACATATGGCGCTATATTCAACCCGAAGGGTAATGCATTGAATTCGTATAATATATCATTGAATATGAAACGTAAGAACTTCTTGGAACTCTCGTGGATTGGTACAGAGAAAAATGCGTCCTTGAGATCAATCTTGGCCATGAAACAGTCCTTTCTGATTAATCTCAAGGCCGATCGGTAGTCTTCTAATTTGAAATGTGGTGCCTCGATGAATTCATTGAGTTTTTTCAAATTCAACACAAACCTATAGTCCCCATCGGGTTTCGGAACTAAAAAGTAAGGAGAAATGAACTGACCCTTCGCCTGAGAACATGGGGAAATTACCCCCTTAATCAAAAGTTTTTTAATGGATAGAGAGTAAAATTCTGCTTCATGAATAGAAATTGTGACATTCGAAATGTTACTTTGAATTGGTCGTTTGACAAACGGTATTTTATAACCTTGAACCCAAGAAATTGTTTTTCCATCAGCTATTTCCCTCCAATTCTGTTCGAAATTTTTTATATTACCGGCATAAAAATCTTTTACCTCTAATATTTCTGATGATTCCTGTATATTTGTTTTTTCTGAGATGATCTTATCTGTTCTGACACTTTCCTCCAATCTCTCTTGATTCTGGTATCTCTCATGGGCTCTTTCATCTTGGGATGGCCATAAGGGCGCCTCCAGTTTAAATTACCTCGACTACTTGTTGATGTTGGCGGAACTGATATATTTGGGAGCCTTGGTTTCACAGCTGCCTTTACTTGGTTAGAGGCCGACCTGGACGACTGAATTTGTTTCACCTTCTCCATCAAGTTAGAACCATATAGAAACTCATCGATATCAATGTTATCGATGTGCTTTCTCAGGTTAGGATTCAATTCAGGGTTAATCAAAAATCTTCGGTGTAAGGATATAGAGTGAAACATATCAGCAAAAAGTTTTGCTGTGTCTGCCAATTTTTCCAGCCCTGGTCTATTTTCATTGCCAGCTATATTGATTTCCTCCTGTATATTACCTCCAAGAGCTGTTAACCCAGCAGCAACCTGGCTCTGGAGTTTTTGGAGATATTTATCAACCCGTATTTTAGAATCTTTCAAGGCATCAGAGATTTCATCGTTCAGTCTTGGGGGCGTCAATGCGCAATTTGCTGGAGGAGGATACCTATCAATCAAGGTTTTTAAGTTTTCTTTGTCCAGGCCTTTTTTTATTATGTGATTCCACCTCGACGCGACACCCTCATGAATAGGGTCACCTTGTTTATTTTCTGAAGCAGGGTCCGCTCCGAATACGTCCAGGGATATCTCATTCGTTGCTACTGGGACAACGTCGACTTCCTGCTCGCGTATTCTAGGAGATGGTTCGTTTCCAGTTACCGGTGAATCATGTATATCCGCAGAGGTAACAATGCTGCGATTTCCCAAATTTTCATCGCCTGAAATAAAATGTATATTCCTTATACTATTATACCCTTTGTATAATATGTTGAATTCACCAAGTACGGTTATGGACGAGTCAATGACTCATAGGGCTACTTTAATAAAAGTGCCAGAGTTGAAACAGGTTGAGTCATGCAACTCAGGTGGCTATCTGGAGAGATGCCTTTTGTTTCAACTTTCAACCAACTCAAATCACTCACTTGTTTCCGATTCAGATGACGAGCATGCCTGTATTTCTCTTCTTAATTGCCTCATTTTTTCTCGAAGCTTATCATATTTCTTCTGTTTCTTTGTTCTGTAATATTCCAGGGAATCTGGACTATGTATCCTTCGTTTTGGCATTATTCACAACTTAAAATCCTCCGCAATATCTTGCAAACACTAGAGCTCAGTTTTATGCGTGATTCGTCAATGGCACAAGACAATATAATGAATAAGTCAGAGAAGTACACAGCGTTTTTTGTTAGTATTTCTTTCAACTTGTGGGTCATGGCATGATACAGTATGACTACAGGGTGAATAAAATGTTCGGAATATGAGTGAAGAATAATTAGTATTAGATTTCGGGTACCACGTGCACACTAAAAAACTCACTTTTGGATTGTGTTATTGTCAGATAGTACACAGTTTTACACACTGGTGTATTTGCTTGTTGGAGAGCTGGAAAACTAGAAACTTCAAATATCAGCGTTGTGTTACTAGTTCAGTTGAACTAGTCTTTGTTTCACATTTTAAAAAGAACAGACTATATTACAGATTATATTATTTTCAGATGACATTGAAAGAGGTCAACAAGTTTTTTATACTGATACCAATCATATATATACATTCAGTATGATCATTCATTCAATGAAATATTCAGTCAAAAAATAGTTCGAAGACAGTGATAGTACGTAACGGTTGAAACATGAGCTACCATCCCCCTATAACTGTTCTTAGAAAGTTTGAATGGAAAACTATCTAGTAGGAGAGCATATTTCAGAGGTTGATCTAGTTTCCATTCTTAGAGCATGGACAAACCTCTCCCTCATATAAGCACAGATTACCTATGCATCCTAATATTATCTAATTTTCCATCCTATATATAGAGAAACACAATACTGACGATTATTTTGAAGAATAATAAGTATACATAGTAGTAGTATTAACCTCAATATTACCTACCATACTATGCTTTCAGTACTGTGGAAACTTCTTGTACCTACGCAATAGGATGTTTTGATAGCCGTATTTGTCATCCATGACTGTTAATAAGAGTTCTTGTTCAGGCACAAATATATTAGCTATTGCTTGAATAGGATAAGTTGAAAACTTGGTCATGTCTAGTTTTAGATTTTTTTTCATATTTTTTTTTGCATCACAGTAATGAAAACATGCGTTCTTGCAAATGACCAGATTTTTAATGAACTATTAAAGTTGATCAGAATCTGAATGTGCGCATTAAGTGTTAAGCTTGTTGATAATGTATTAAAATAAAACACCGAAATAATAAAATAGCATTTTTATTTCAAAAAAATTTCTGAGAAACCAGAAAAATTATGACTTATGACTCGTTTCTTTCATCTGCTGACTAGTTCTTGAACATAATAAATGTATTTTTTGTCTCAAATGTTCTCTTCAATGAACTTTTGTGCTTTATGTAAACTTTCTTTGAGCAGAGGATCCCATTCTTGTACATGCACTTTTTTTGCTTTCATATTACAGACTAAGGTACCATCTTGGCCTTTAGGTGGTGCTGCTCTACTCTTGAAAACTGAGGCTACAGAATGCTTCATCCATAGTTCAGCATTAAATTCATCAGTCCTCAAATTCTATGAGAGAAAATATTACAGAGAATTCAGTCGACTTCTTCACTTGAACAACTAGGAACAACAGGAATACAGAAAAGTCATACCTTAGGAACACAACATCTGGCTTTTACTGTATTGTCAGCATATGATATCACTAAAATTGGAAGATCTGAACAGAGTTTTGTTGCTTTCTGTAAGGGTACATTATCTAGCATCAATGAACTTCTTAAGTAGTGTATTATGTATTTCTGATTCGACCTCGTCGTTTTAACTTTCGAGTCTAAAACATTTGTCATCTCTATTTCAACGAAATCTCTGAAAAATATTTTTCCAAGTTAATAGGCTTCAATAAATATCAAGGTTTAATTTTACCTCAAGTTTTCTTTCACAGAATTATTGATTTTCTTGCTGATAGCTTCCAGTTTTTCGATACATTCGAACTTGACTGTTAGTGGCATAACTGAATCATCTTCTACATCGCTATTCAATTTTTTTCTGATATTTGACACCATTAATTGCAACAGTTCTGGCTGTAAATCAAACATAAGATAATTATCTGATCAGTAAGTCAGACCAAAGGAAGAATAGGTATAATGCAAAATAGAGCAATATGGAACAGCAAGTCTAAATGATTCTTCATATAGATCTAAAAGTATTTCTGAATGGACATGTTCTCTTTTAATCAATTCGAATAAAATGACCGAATGTCTGACATACAGGTATTTCATAAGAAAATCAAAATATATTCACTCGTATATAAAATACGAATGATTTCTTGATGTTGCAGCTACAAATGACGTCAAAGGAATCTAGTGGTGATTACCAACAGAATTAATTTACAATTTTGCATATCCTCAACGACAGGTATAATGGAGATAATAATTTGAGAGAATAATTGAAATTTGAGGGGGTTCAGTACTGACATTTAGAACATAAAACTGTGTATACTGTGTGACAACGCTTCCAAAATTTTAACAATTTTTGTGGTAAATATAATTTAATAATTTTCTGGACGTTGATGTGAACGTCCCAAATTCCAAAATACAGCCTAACTCCAGATAAAATTATGTTACGAAGTGTAAAGAAAACATCAGATCAGTTCCAGGTAATTCAAAAAATGAATTTTACAGAATTAAGATGAGTTTGTAAAAAAAAGGAATGGTGGATATATAGTTGTTCTGTTATTCTAAGTGTGATCAATTAACAAACCAATAGAAATATAATAACAGGCTTTTTGCAACAAACGTCCGAAAATAATATGGAACTGCTTGTCCGTCGAACTACATAACACGCTATTTCACATAATAATCTCAACTACAGTGTGTAATTGAAAAAAAAAATCCATTTCAATACCTTATCGATATTATCGCTGATATTAATTTTCAAAGAATCTATTTCTTCTGATAATTTCATTCCATACTTTCTGGCTAATTTTGCTCTTTCACCTGTGACTGCAGATATCGAAGCTGTACTTCTACCCAAGGATTTCACGTTGACTATACAAAAGTCTTCTATATCTGAAGTATTCAGAACATGAGTACCACAACAGGGTTCTCTGAAAACGTAAAACATATTGAATTCATGACTTAATACATTGAACACAAATCTCAAAATATATGAATTATAAACAACTTAGGAAGTGAATTCATCTACTATCTAGAGAATTATTATTCTGAAAGTTATAAGGGTAATGCAAATTTCATGGTAAACTATTACTAGATCGTACGGCTAGAGATTTGAAGTAACTAGGTTAAATTTAAAAAAAAAATGTGCGCTATTTTATGGCCAACCCGATAATTCCAAAAATCGAAAATGTCTTTCATACTTCGAAGAACTTCGATTTATTTAAACTTCGAAAACTTTATCCTGAAGGTGAAATAATTGAATTTGGAAAGCACTGCACTTTGTCTTGTGGAGAAGACTTTGAGCACATGAGACATAGAGTTTGTATTTGTATTGCTTTGTTAGATTTTATTATTCAATAGGTACTTGATGAGGTTGATAAAAAGATAAATATAATACCTACCTAGGCAAACCAAAATCCTGATATGCAGTAATGAGCTGTCAATGTAGCATTTACCTGAAGTTCTCTCCATTTTTCTTGTTGTTTACACTTCTTCATCAATGAACAGAGAAGTATGATACAATCAAGGAACTTATATTCATTGACTAGCTCATGATGTGAAAATCCAATAGGGTGACCACTGAAAATAATTAAACTAATGCCTCCGAATCTAGCGTGCTCAGAATGTTTCTCTTAGCACCGCGAACAACTGTAGACTTTTAAGCAGGGATAGTTCAAAAGTTATTGAAGATTATAGAAATACACATTCTTCTGTTTTGTCAGGATCCGTCAGAAAGTATCATATTATATTCTCAAAGTCTCTGGATATTTTAAAAAACCATAAATTTATGATAATTTTTTTTTTCGTGATTTAACCATGTTGGCACCTCTCACTGTTATTATTATATATATTAGTAGTTCACCATGAAAGTTGCATTACTCTGTATGAATAAGGTAGGCAAACATACTATAAACTTTGATTGATGGTGTATCCTCACTAGTGACATTGTAATAGGAAAAAATAACAAACCTAGATAAAAACTCATCAACTTTGATTTCAGTAATGCGAATACCATTTTCAGGGTATATTTCACCAGGAATCAAAGTCAGGCTGTCATATTCCAACAGTTGCTGACTATTTACTTCAGTGATATTCACAGGTACTGCTTTCTTCACCACAACTAAAATCTCTCTTTCAATTTCATTGATTTCTTCCACTGATAACTTATCTCCAAATATGGCTACATCAATTTTCAAGTACTTGTCTGTAACTTTACTGGACTTCTGACAGGTAGCACCTTTGATTTTTCTCAAAGCTGCATTCAACAAATGGGTACTAGTATGATTTCTCATACAACAGAGACGTAACTGTTCATCTAGAAATGTCTTTCCTGAGGCGTTTATCATAAGTTGCCCACCACGTGACTTAAAAAAACCTTTGTGTAAAATGTAACCATCCGTATTTTCAACAGAAGTGACTTCAAAAGTGTCTGGGTCAAATAGTATTATTCCTTTGTCCCCAATTTGACCACCTGCTTCTGAATAAAAGTTGGTTTTGTCCAGAACCAACGTACAATAGTCATCATGCTCAATACGATCAAGTGATTGTTTTTCTTTGAATATTTTCAAGACCTTAATTTCTGTACTTGGAAAAGAGTATTTACCATCATTATGAGAATATAAATATTTGAAATTATCATCAGTTTTTGGGACATTCAATAAGTCATAATACATATAGCTTGTTGAATCAATACATTGTTTGGATTTCAATTTTGCTATTTCTAGCTCATCATTCAGTTTCTCTGAACTGAATTTTAGGTTTAGAGCAATAGATATTTTTTTTATCCCTTCTTCATCAATACCAAAAGTGTCATACAGTTTGAAAGCTTGTTTTGATGTTATTTCAGTGGTACATGAACTTTTCATCTCCTTATAAGCTGCTAGGAAACTGGGAGTCTCAATGATATCAATCTCTAGTAATTTTGGATTCTCCTTGGTTAGGATCTGCCAGTCTTTTGAAGCAGCCAGTCTGAGAGACTTGTATATTTCTTCTTCATAATCGATTATCTGATGAACCTGAAATTATGAAAATAACTTATTGTTGGAAATCTCTCTGTACAAACGTTGACTTGACTGAACGTTGAATGAAAAAAAATTAAGAGACTGAAAAACTATCAGCAGTTTACTTAGAAAAATGCATCTGCTGTGTTATAATTGCTACCTACTACAATATAGTATCATGAAATAAACGAGGTAGGACTATGATAACGCAATGCAAAAAATTAACATTGCACAGAAATATATATTGTATATTTGAGCATGAAACAATACATATAAATCTTATATGAATCACTAATATATGACCAGAGCCAACAGTAATATAAATCTGTTAATTACCTGTTGCAAAATACATGCAATTCAACAATTCATGTCGTAAAATTTTTGATATCTTGCCTGAATCGCCGAGAGGAATTGACATATATACCAATAAAATAGACATATAACAACAAAATAGACATATATACCAAATGCTGCAAAAATTTCATCCATAGTAATTCCATGTATTTATGTAATCTTCTCAAGGATAATTAAAGTACCTCTTAAAATCAAATTGAATTCATTCATCTTATATGATCTCTATATCTCCTAGTGTTATTCAAAATATTAGTAATTACATTAGAATGTTCATATCTTCATTTCCATCGTAATCAAGAGGAGTAAAATAATTTAGTGCACAATTTATAATTACATGAAATAAGTCACATCTTTATAAACTTCTGTGGTCTTGAAATTTGTGGTTCAGAATTTTTTTTTCCATTATTGAAATAAGAGATTGTCATTCCAAATAGTATACAGATCCCCCGAGAAGTCATAGTTATATTTGTAATGTATTTAATTCCTATCTGTAAGTTTTTTGAAGAGGTGGTACATTCATTTTTCAGCTTTGTGTGGGATTTTCTCTCCCAGTTTCTAAAAAATTAAGGAGAAGTTATTAAAAATTATTTAAATATATTTGAAGTACATATATTTATGTATATATATATAAATATGTATATAGTATATATATACTATATACTACATATACTACTTTATTTTTCAGAAACGAGGAAAGGAAATCCCACAAAAAGCTGAAAAATGTATTCAATTCCATTTGGCAACTTCTTCAGTAATGTTCATAACTCAATTCAGAATTATAATTGTTACATCAAGTATATGAAAGCTATGTAATCACTAACCATTACTAAGCACCATACATATACATACAGGTGTAGACACAAAAGTGTATGGAGGTACATTGAAAACATTCCAATTTTTGAACTTGTGTATATTGTTCAAATTTCATTGAACTATATTGTATAAAAAAGGGGAAAAAGAATTTCATGTCTGAATTTGTTCTCACCTGTGATATATTTTTCTCCAATTCTGGATAAATCATGCCCAAGTTTTCAACCACATAATTTGAAAGTTCTTTGAGAAGACCTTCTTTTTTGAAGACATTTTCACTAAGAAGAAACACTTTTCTCAATATTCTCCTCAGTTTTTGACTGAAAATATAATTTCCTCATAATGCCAAAATACAAATATAAATAAAATACCAGGAAATGTAGTAATTGTGTAATTATTATGTTGATAGATAGTTAGATAGATAGATAGTTTTTTTTAGATGGATAGATAGATAACTTTATGCAAAATTACTTTGCTCAATTTTCTACTCAATTATAGTGTACCGGGTGTACAACTGAGAAAGGACGCCGGATGTATCTCCTGAAGCATTGAACATGCAGGTATGGAAAAAATAATTGATTAGTAAAGTGATATTCGTTTTGTGGATAACATTGCAGCTTCTACTTCAGGAAATGGTATGCTTTCCCACTGTTGAGTGGGAATCAAATTTTGAAAAATCATAACTCTGTTAATACAGGCAATGAAATATATTTCTCTTCAAAAATATATTATGTGAGTAGTGCTCAATGAGATCTATATCACCCAGTATTTTACCAGGCAAGATTTTTTCCCAAATTTGACTACTTCAAACTTGGGAAAAGATCAATAAAGCTCAAACTTCAAACAATCATAACTCTGTTAATATAAGCAATCAAATAACTTTCTCTTCAAGAATACTCGTCACTATAAAGAATCAAATAGATTTTTCTTGGTAGAGAAAGGTAGTCCCTCCTGGTGGTCTTTGGAAGTCCTTGTTCATTGGTAGTCTGATGTACTTTTGTGGAGATTTAATCCTTGTTTAAAACAGCACAAATTTCAGATAGAATTGGTCACATCTTATGAAACACTTAGTGCAGACCAATATAAAACTAAGGTTAGAACAGAAAAATGGAGAGCCCAACTATGTGGAGAGAAAAAAGGGTGTTCCTTTAAAATAACATATTTGGTTCAATCATCCTGTACTTCACAGACAACCCGTATATTCCAAAATTATTCTAAAATATGGCCTGCATTGCCTATATTTATGTAATTTGAAATTTTCTTCAAAATTCAATAGCAACAGAGATATTGGACTTTGCTCCACTAAATGGCCACCTTCTATGAAATTTCATTTCATTTATATGGTTTGTAAACAAAGGACCATCATTATATTTGTACAGCATATTACACTCACTTTTCTTCTGGTATGATACCATCTGCTAAACAAACTGATGCCATTCTAGTATGGTCTGCTAATGATCTGTAAGACTTATCCAAATTATTCCAGTCATTTTCACCAAATGTGCCTTGGTACACTGGCAAATTCCTACAATTCTAAATTTATTTTCAATACCATTTTAACTGGAATTCTAAAATACAAAGATGTACCTTATGTATTGCCTTAAGAAGGTAATTGAAGTTATCTGTATCATAGTTACTTATTTTACCCTGTAGGATAGATGTTAGTCTTTCAAATCCCATTCCTGTATCAATATGTTGTTGAGGGAGTGTTACAATTTTTTTATTATCAAGTCTGAAATAATGAAATTCAAACCAGAATTACAAAACAGTTTCACTCACCTATTATATTCTATAAAAACTATGTTCCATATTTCAGTGAGATCATGTAAGCCTTTATTAACAAATTCAGCTCTGCCACTGGTCCCCAAGTGATCATAGTGTATTTCTGTGCATGGCCCACAGGGTCCTGTGAGTCCCATCTCCCAGAAATTATCTGATGAACCAAAAGGTAGTATTCTATCATTAGAAACACTGAAAGCAAATGGTGTTTTCATTGTATTACACTATAAATTATGGCCTACCCTAGCAGTTTCCAAATTTCTTTAGTTTCGGAATCTTCTGGAATGCCCAAATCAGTATCACCCTTGAAATAGGTTACATATAATTTATTTTTAGGTAATTTATATACATTCGTGAGTAAATCCCATGCTAGTTTGCATGCATTTGCCTAAAATTATTTTTTCATTATATAAGTATGTTCTCATTCAGCAATCCCATAAGTCCCATTGTTTACCTTAAAATAATCTCCAAAAGACCAATTACCCAACATTTCAAAAAAGGTATGATGGTATCCATCAGTTCCTACTAGACTCAAATCATTATGTTTTCCACCAACTCGAACACATTTCTGGCTATTAGCTACTCGTTTATATTTTGGCTTCTGGGTACCAAGGAATATACCTTTAAACTGAACATTTCATTGATATATATTTCAAATCCATTTTCAACTCCATATAATCTAATACTAATCATAGATACTTTGAATCGCATCCATGACAAAATGAGATAACTGAGTAAACTCTCCAAATATCTGAAAATTATGTATCTTCAGCTGAAGCAATTGAAAATAGTATCTTCAGCTGAAGCAAATTTAAAAAAATTCACCTACTTGATTCATCCCAGCGTTGACAAAGGCAACGGTGGGATCACAGTATGGAACTACAGGACTTGATTTTATAAATTTGTGATTGTTTTCATTAATGAAGAATTCCAAAAATTTTTGTCGTATCGCTCTGGAACTCAAATCCTTATTAATATATTTGCTCAGATTTCTGGTAGACGTTATGACTTTGAAATGACAGAATATTAGCATTTTGTACGGAAATTTGTCAATTTGAACCATTGAAAAATTCACTGAAATTAATTTTGAAAACGAAATTTAATTTTATAATGTAACGAGAAACGACATAATTGACAATTGAAAATTGACACTTACAACCAACGACAGGCGACAGTTTCACTGAAGGGCATGATCATGATGTAATTAATAATTAATATCCACCTTATGATTAAAGAGTATATATGATACTAATTGACCTGTGGACAGAACACATTTTGGAGTTGTGTTTCATGTTCTGTCAGTTCTAAGTTCTAACCTAACTTTTCTAAGTTCTGTTCTTCTGATCTTCTGTTTGTGATTGTTGTTATTGGAAATAGTATACAAGTGTGCCTGAAAATCACAAGTTCTCAAAAATGACTACAGATAAAAAAGTCCTCCAGGAATACACCCTCGAACAAGACCAAGAACTTCGTTTTGAAGTAGAATCTAAAACTGATAAAGTATACTTGACTTTGAAAAGCGGAAAGGCCGAGGTATTTGGTACTGAAATAGTGAAAGCAAAAACTTATGAGTTTACTGCAGGTGCCAAAATAGCTGTATACACATGGCATGGATGTGTTCTTGAGGTGAAAGGTAAAACTGATGTTATTTACACAGCTAAAGAAACCCCTATGGTTATCTATTCAAACTGTCATGGAGCTCTAGAATTCATGAGGATCGATGCTGAAAAAGACAATAAAAGGGGGCCCATAGCTATGCTTGTAGGACCAACTGATGTTGGAAAGTCGACAATCTGCCGAATACTTTTAAATTATGCTGTCAGAATGGGAAGACGACCAATATTCGTGGATTTAGATGTAGGACAAGGGCAAATTTCAATACCAGGTACTATAGGGGCCCTTATGATTGAAAGACCTGCAGCAATAGATGAGGGTTTCTCTCAGGAAGCTCCACTTGTGTATAATTTCGGCCACAAAAGCCCTCATACAAACAGCACTCTGTATCATATTCTAGTTGAACAGCTTGCTGTAACAGTGAAGGAACGTTTGGAAGTGAATAAGAGGAGTGAGTTTTACAATTGATAATGTCATCATTATTTATATTATATCTAACGTACAGCTAACTTAATAACAGCATTTCATTTGCCAAAAAGTTAGATGGCAACACTAAAATGACAATGAGATCAGTATTATTATTTGCACTAGTGCAAAAAGTGATTTGATTTTGGCACTGTTGATCACAAAATCAATTAGTTATAAGTAACCATAGGAAGTTGCTTTAATACCAACTGTTTATTTATACTTATCCATTGACACCAGTGTTTGACAAAGAGAATTTCTATTTGCAGGTGTCAGTTTTGAATCTAAATATTTTGATAACACATCCAATAATTCCATTATAGAAAAATTAATTTGTGTAACTCATGCTAAAAGTATTCCAACATGCAACACATGCTAAAAGTATAGTGAAAGTAAGCATGATTACAGCTTGACTTTCTCACAGTTTACAAACTTCATGCCTCATAACAACACTCAATGATCGAAGCTTCATGCTCTACATATTTTCTGCTCAAGTAACACAATTAACTATTTTCCAAAATCATGCAAAAAACTCAGCAAAAAGATGTTTTTTTTTGCTATGTTAAATTCTTATTGTCCATTCTGAATAAGTTGAATGGACACAGGGATTCAATTCATTTGTAGAAAAAATATTTTGTTGAACATGTGCAAATACTACTACAGCTCTCGACTTCATCTCAAACTGTAAATTTCATGTTTCATGCATACTCTCAGTCTTCTTGGTGCTAAACCTAAAAATCCTTTCAAACTCTTTGCTCGTTTCAACATTTTCGAAATTACCTAGCACTCAATATATTTACTAATTCATATATTATTTGATCTTCTGGTTGATAAAATCTGTTCACTGTAACTCTTTGATAATACTTCATGAAGTACAATTGTAGTCATAGCTCCATACAAGAATCATCAAGATTCTTTTGTGGGCTCCTATTTATTCAATCATACTTTAAAACAAATCAAGAAAATAGAAACCACTAGATATTTCTTTAATTATATTACTATTATCTATACATTTATCATGGCTTGATTAAAAATATTATTGAATGAATATCATTACAAATTAATTAAATTATTATGTTCATTTCAGCTAGAACTTCAGGAGTAATAATCAATACCTGCGGCTGGACAAAAGCTGAAGGTTACAGACAATTACTAGGCTCAGCAAAGGCATTTGAGGTAGATGTTATCATGGTTCTAGACCAAGAAAGACTCTACAATGAATTGGTTAGAGATTTGCCCAATTTTGTTCAAGTTGTATTTTTACCCAAAAGTGGTGGTGTAGTGGAGAGATCAAAGAGCATAAGATCTGAGGCAAGGGACCAAAGGATCAGAGAATACTTCTATGGTACCATTAGAAACTCTCTTTATCCCCATTCATTTGATGTCAAATTCTCAGAAATAAAGATATGTAAAATTGGAGCACCTGCATTACCAGATTCTTGTTTACCTCTTGGAATGAAAGCAGATGATCATATGACTAAGTTGGTCATACTCACACCTAATGCTGGACTTCTTCATCACATTCTAGCTGTTAGCTTTGCAGAAAAGGAGGAAGAGGTGATCACTTCACATGTTGCTGGTTTTGTATGTGTGTAAGTAGATTAAAATGTATTTCAAACTTCTGTCCACTACTAGAATGATATCAATATAAGAAATCTTTGGGTTCTCTGCTTTTCTCTACCTGGGGTTTATAATGAAATTTATGGTAATCTGAAAAGCCATCTATCAGACAACTATTAAGATATCATTCATTCAAAGCTGATGGCAGTTTCACAGAATAGTTGTCTCTTTTGGATAAATGGAACTAGGTATGTAAATACATGAGCAATCATATAGAACGCATCCCTTCCATTATCAATTTACAAATGACAAGATAAATTTAAATATGGCAGTTGCCCTATTTGTACCTCTGAAAATTTACAGATCATGACTTTTCCGAAATGGTTCTCGGCTGATCTAAGGAATCTAGTCAAACAAAAAAAACTTGCTCACAAGCGATACAAAGCCTCTCAACATCATTTGGATTATCACGAATTTTCCAAATTGAGAACTGACTGTAAAACCTTATCCAATGCTTGTTATTCAGAATATATAAATCGTGTTGAGTCTTCCTTAAATACAAATCCAAAATATTTTTGGAAGTACCTAAGTAGCAAAAAATCTTCAAATATGATTCCCAATAATATGCATTTTGGAGATTTGGTGGCCAGTGACAATGAAAAAATTGCAGAATATTTTGCTGACTACTTTTCTACCGCATATGTACCAACACAAAAGAATAATATAATTTCCAATGTCTCCCCCAACCTATACTTTGATATTGATACTCCTGAAATTAATATCACTATGTTATAGGATGAAATCAACAAATTGCCTAACCGATTCTCAATAGGTCCCGATGGCATACCAAATATTTTCTTGAAAAATTGTGTTTGTACATTATGTCATCCACTGCTTATGTTATTCAATCTGTCTTTAAAATCTGGGACCTTTCCTGATATATGGAAATCAAGTTACGTTATTCCAATTCACAAATCTGGTGACCGTAGTAATATTGAGAATTATCGTGCTGTATGTAACCAATCAGCAATTCCCAAGTTTTTTGATAGCCTTGTTTGTGATCAACTAAATTTCTCGTGTAAAGAATTACTATCAAGTAATCAACATGGGTTTTCTAAAAGCAAATCAACAGTCACTAACTTGGTTTTGTATGAACATAAGATTTTGAATGCTTTAGAAAATAGAGCACAAGTGGATTCAATTTATACAGATTTTTCAAAAGCTTTCGATCGAGTTAACCATGAGATATTGATAAATAAGTTGGGCAATATGGGGTTCAATCAGGGTCTTTTGAAATGGTTATGCAGCTTTCTAGTTGATCGTTGCCAGAAAGTGAGAGTGGGAGGACATACTTCAAGAGAAATATTGGTTTCTTCTGGAGTTCCACAGGGTGCTCATTGCTCACCTTTACTATTCAATTTATTCATAAATGACATTGGAGACTGTTTTGAAGCTAGCGAATTCCTGATGTTTGCAGATGATCTCAAACTTTTTAAAATAATCAAGTCCTCAACTGATCAAGATCTGTTACAAAAGGATCTAGATAATTTGTCTCACTGGTGCAATTCAAATAAACTGTTTCTAAACATTAATAAATGCTATCACATTAGTTTTTTCAAACGAAACAAAAACTTTGGCGCACATTATTTTCTAAAAAATCAAGAACTTAAATATACCCCACTAGTTAAAGATCTTGGGATAACATTCGATGAACAGGTCACATTTGCTGAACATATAAATAATGTCTCTGTTAAATCGTGTAAAGTTTTAGGATGTATACTTCGTAACTGTAATGAATTTTCTCTAACTTCATTGATTAGATTCTATCAGACACTTGTCTTATCAAACTTAGAATATGCATCTATTGTATGGTCACCGCTTGATAATAACAAAAGCAGAATTCTAGAAAGGACTCAACATAAATTTCTGAGATATTGTGCATTCAAAAGTGGGTGTCGAATCATGGATCATGATTATAAACCAATTATGGAGGCTTTAAACTTGAAACCACTTAGTAAAAGGAGGCTTGATTTCGATCTATGCTTCATATATAAAATATTGAATGGAATGACTGTTTGTCCTGAAATATTAGAGTGCATAGAGCTCAATGTGCCGACTAGAACTCTTCGAAATCACGAGTTATTTCACATTACCTTTCACCCCACAAATTATGGACAACATTCACCACTGCAAAGAACACTAAAAACAATAAATGATAATAATATAGATATATTGGGATGCTCTCTGACTGATTTCAGAGAAAAATAAAAACTGTTCAAAGGTGAATCAAATTATAATAGATTTTGAGATATGTACAGGGAAATAAAAATTTTTATAGCTTCTTTCTATGAGATGTATATTAATAAGTAGTGTTTATGTATTATTTGTTGAAGTTTATATTTTTGTAGGAATTGGGTTCGTCCCGTTAATAAAGATTAAATATATTATATGTATAAATTGTGCTAGTGGTGGAAAAAATAAGATATAAACTACAGACTTAAGACCAATGGCTCGTTTTTATATTTAAAATATATTCCATATAATCCATTCCATATAATAAATAATATATTCCATATATATCCGAAATGATTTTATATCCGAAATCATCTTAACAATCTATCACACCAATTTGGTGAATTTGAAAACGTACCATACTGTACCATACATTTCAAGAATCAGTACTTGGTTTATAAATATGTTTTCTTTATATGATTACCATTATTAATTACTGTATTTTTTCAGGACGAATGTAGATGCAGAAAGACAATCTTTAACCCTTTTATCCCCTCAGCCCAAGCCATTACCAAATCAAATGTTGATTCTTTCAGAGCTCCAATTCATGGATACACACTGATATTGATAATCTATGTATGAATGAGATATTTTGATGTAATAAACGTTTATTTATAAGTTTCCCTCGGAATGATTTCAACCCAACTGTGAAATAGTAGTTCATACAAAAGTGGATATGATGTCCAAATTATACGAAGACAGAGTTATAATTACGATTCGTGTGATATGAGGCCCATATCATATGAAGACGGAGTTTTAGCACGTAGGCGGACAACGCAATTTCACAGGTTCGACAGATTGAAACATCACCTACTGACCTTCAAATCCGAGTGGTAGTTACCATGTGAACAATGATTGGTGGGATTCACATCTAACAGTGAATTGGTCCATGGATATTGGCAGAAATAGGAAAAATTATAAAGTTTTGATAAATTGGGATCATGTGCACCGTGAGGAAACTTTTCGAAATCCAGGGTTCTTGAGTTAGAAGTGTGAGTTTCACCCCTAATGAGCATTGTAGTAGTTTTTCTCGTTATACTCAGAGATCATTGGCTGCACAGAAGATTTTATTCTTACTAGAAATGTTCCTCAAATTTCGATCAACAAGAGATTGAAGTTAGAGGTTAATTTGATGAATACAAACAATTCTAGATGTTTAGTTCTCAGGTGAGGGTGAGGGATATTAATGTTCTGGCAACCATCATAATGTAATAATAAATATGTACTTATCTACTTCATATATGTGTGTATGTGAAAGAAATTGGACAATATAAGTGGGAATGCAAAAATGTTATTTATATTAATGAAGAGTAATTTTTGCAAGACAAAAATTGCATATTGTAGAAGTAAAATGAGTTAATCCAAAGTGAAGATTCTTGCAGAAATGTCACTTATTAACCAATCTATTCCACTCAAGAGATTTTCTCCGGTAACAGCACTACACCAAACAATTTTCCAGTGGTGAGTCTTGATTTTATCCAACTCCAAAATCTATAAAGAATCAATATCAATTAAATGATTACCAGTGACATTTATTTTTACTTCTTGAAGTTCTTCCATTGAACAAGCTCCAGGTAGATCTTGTTTATTCGCAAATATTAACAAAGTAGCACCTACTAATCTCTGAAATCAAAATTGAAGATATGAACTTGAAAACATAAATATTCACTACTTTACTTCCTCCCTCAGAAGAAAATGTAACTCTGTTTTACAGTCATCTAGTCTTCTCTTATCAGCACTATCAACAACCCATATGAGCCCATCAGTGCATTCAAAGTAGTTTCTCCAGTATGACCTCAAAGACTTTTGGCCACCAACATCCCACATATTTAATTTGAATCTGAAACAAAAAATGTTGTGAACATGATTCTGTTGATAATGATTACAAATACCCTCTGTGCTCCAATGTTTTTATGTTGAATCCCAATGTAGGAGAAATGGTATTGATAGGTTCACCATTGAATCTCTTTAAAATTGTTGTTTTGCCAGCATTATCCAAACCACTGAATATTTTTGTTAAGAATTAAAAACATGAGATTCAGGGGTGGTTCATAAAATTCGCTCCTTCATTACATGTTTAACTTCAAGACAACATTCATACAACAGTTTCAACTAACTCATAGATTAATCATTATTATGCCTATTCAAGGGTTAGCATTTCGGTCCATAGAAATCTTTTAACCCTCCGCCAATATGTATAATATGTATTGATTATTAATTGATGTATTTCGAATCTATTTCATTTCAAGTAAGGATACAGCATTAGAATTCTCATTTCTTTCTCTTTTTGTTTCATTTTCTTGAGAACCGTCAAAAACCCCATTTCGATTGACAATGGGAATTGAAAATAAGTGGAACACTGGAAGAACTAAAATATTGAATGACTAGAAAATTATTTAGTATGTTGCAGTTTTCAAATTATTTTCTCAAAATGAAAATATGTCAAAAAGAGTTTACAGTTCTTGAAGGATTTCTTCTTGACATGATCCTGTCACAAACTAACTTATTACTTCTTATTTCATCAACTAAAAGGGGGAGCAATCTTGAGGGAGAAATGGAAAAGAAGAAGAGTACGTATACCTAAGTCATAGAATATTTGTTATAGTATACATATACTCTTTGCCTAAGTAGTTGCTAAAAGAAGTATAAATTGAGGTTGAATCTTGTTGAATTTGGATTGGGCTCTCCACCTTTCACGATCCTGGTTACAGGGTTTTACAGCTATAAATACTAGAAATGTATTAAAACCATCGATATTTCGATATCTAAGTGGACCTTTCTCAAAAAATGGGATTACTAACAGACCCAAGTACAGGCCAAGGAAAATTTGTGAAACTACTGTTGAAATATTACAACAAGCTATGCATATTTCTGTACTTATCAGGAATAATATGGTTTTGCTCTTTAGCTTACCCCACAATGAATGCAAGCACATACTTTTCTGAAAATGCTTTACTACCTGGTCTCGTAAAATCACAATTTCGAGAAGACAGAGAAGCAATGAGATATCATGAAGAATTAATAGATGAAATGAAAAAATATGGTGATTCCATACCATATCCTTATTTGTTAGCAAAGTTCCGTCAAATTGGTGTAGATATATACACTCACAATTTCACACTGAGATCTCCTTTTATCAATAAAGAGGTTTGTTCAAATTGTTCAGCAGTATTATAATTTAAAGAACTTATAATATCTATACGCATATAGGCATAGTGATAATTCAGGTAATAGCAAATTCAGATTCATTAAAATATTTTCAATTTGTAGAGATATGAAGGTAAAAATTTATATGGAATTCTTAGAGCAGCAAGAGGCTCTAGCACTGAAGCATTGGTGTTGAGTGTACCATATAGACCTCCTGATAGTGTACACCCTTCTACAACACCTTCAGTTGCTATAATGTTGGCTTTTGCCAAGTATGCCAATAGTAAGTAGATATCTCCTAAGTATCTATAAATCAATGTCAAATATTTTGTGGTTTAGGGGAGAAGTTCTGGGCAAAAGATATAATTTTCTTGATAACTGAACATGAGCAGTTAGGAATTCAAGCATGGCTTGAAGCATACCATGGAGTGACTTGTGGTAACAAAAATGTATTGGACCATGGTGACTTGAAAGGTAGAGCAGGAGCAATACAGGCTGCCATCAATTTAGAATTGCATAGTGATAAAATAGGTAAATGATTCATTTTTTTGCTTGGTTTGTTCAGATGAAATGTACATCCAAAAATCTTGGAAGGTATTTGAATAGTTATTTGTGTATAAATTCCCTGAAGATGATCTGTAGAGGGTGCATCAGACAGTTGAAACTGAAACTGAAAAATATATTTTTTCTTTCTTAACTTCCTGTTTACTTCTAGAATTACTCTTCTATCTGTTATTACCTATGCTTTGTAATATTTTGATATAGCTCAGATGGACATAAAAATTGAAGGACTAAACGGACAGCTGCCAAATCTAGACCTCTTCAACTTAGCATCAAAAATGTGTGCCAAAGAAGGTCTTCATCATACTTTCAAGAACAAGCCTTCAAAATACTACAAAGACCCCATCAAGGAATGGCAGAATAACTTCAAAAATCTAATGGCAATGATGGCAACACAAGCAACTGGTGTGAGTACATGTTTGACATACTTGTAATATTTTAATGCATTGTTGATGCTAACATATTACATTGTTCATTTATTTTAAGATTATTTATAACAAATTACTTCATTTCAGATTCCAAATGGCAATCATGGTCTCTTCCATCGGTTTGGAATTCAAGCACTGACTTTGGAAGGTTTTGAGAAGATCAAAGGGAAGGGAAACAGTAGAGTTGGGTTTGTAAGCATTGGAAGAATTTTGGAAGGCACTTTTCGCAGCTTGAATAATCTATTAGAAAGGTTTCATCAAAGTTTTTTCTTCTATCTGTTGCCATCATCAGAAAAATACATTTCAATAGGTTGGTTATTAGCAATAAGAGTATAAATTTCATTGTGAAAGGATTATTATGTTTGAAGGTTTGTACATACCTTCGGTATGTCTTATTGCTGGGTCTCTCTTTGTCAAGGCTTGTGCAAAATGGTTGAAACTCCAAACAGAATCAGAAAATGCAACAGGTGAGTTGATATAAGAAAGAGGATATTCAATATTCAATATGTTTTTCAGAAAGTCCTAATAAACAGGAACCGGATTCCCCCACTAGTTTTGATCGAATAATAATTGTATTCTTGATCACACATCTTCTTGGCCTGGTGATGTCTATCATTCCAAATTACATGCCATTATTGACAGAAATATACAACTTCAATACAAATACTTACATTTTCCATGGACAACTTCTGTTTGCTGGTCTGCTGTTGATGATGCCAGTTTTCATTTCATTCAAGAAATGCAAGAAAGCAATGGAGCTATTACATATGCTGGCTATGCTAGAACTTGGCACTGTATTAATATGCATTTCAATGAATAATTTCTCATTGGGGTTATTTTGTGCCATTGTCAGTGCTCCTTTGGCATTATGTATTGGTCCATCATCTTCCAGGTAAATGTTCTTTTTTGATTCGTTTTGTTGACGAAACTCTATGAACTAAGATTCTTTCAATATTCAATTTAGGTTGAATACTCAAGCTCTTGTTCAGAACACCTGTGGCAGTTATTTTTCATTGATTTACCAGAGAACATTTATTTATCTGTCACAACAGTTCCAATGTAGTTTCTAGTGATATTTCTATATTTGGTATATTTTGGTCAGTTCAAAATATAGAATAATAATTGATTGAAATACCTACAGTTTTGTTTTTTGTCAAAATATCCAATATTACTGGGGAAATGTATCTCCTAAGTGTCATTTCAGTTTCCCAAATAATTGTTATATCAATTCATCCAATTTAGTTTATTAACTGTTTTTCTAGATTCTGTTCATGTTTCCATAAGATATTCTGGTTATTCGTTCATCCCGTGACCATACTGATATCAGTAGTACTGATCAATACCTACCTGATGTTTCCGGAAGAAAACACCAAGGAAATTATGTATAGAGGATGGGATGCAACTCACAAGTCTGTCATTTATAGCATTGTGGATTCAATGATCTATGGTAATTGGTTGTACAGTGCTGTAACATGTATTTTTGTGCCAAATTGGCTTTGTTTTTGGATTGTTGTATTCAATAAGGTTGAAAGTTACAAGACTGAGACAACTAAAGATAAGGAAGACTAATTTGTATATGTTTTTTAGACTCATAGACCATGAAAGTTATTGGGAGCATAAGAATGCTCCCTTCGGTTCATTGGACCATTTATCTTTATTTAAAATATTTATATCTACTGTGAGCGTTTGTATGATGAATCAAAGATGTAAAGATGAATGGTAAAATTACTAATTGTATTTTGTCTCACCAAAACGCTTACGGGACTATCATAATGTCATAATATTTATAGCACCCTGAAGAAGATCGCGCCTTTTTTACAGATTCCTGTACAAATAGTTGCTGTTCTGAGATTCTAATTATGTAATTTGACCATTATTTGAGAAGGAATCTAAAATAACTACATCTGAATCAAAGTTTCAATTCATCTCATTGTACAATTATCAATAATAGTGAACTTGTTGTGATTTTTGTATTGCCATCTAATGACTACCTAGAAAGAAAATCCCGATGTCAGGTAGGCTGTACGAAGAGTTTTGGGCAGAATAAACCAGATGGGTATCGGACAGATTAGTTCCGCCATTCTTCACTTCATCGTTGACCTCACCTCAAATGAATGATGGTAGTTCCAGGATGAAGTGAAAAATAAAAAAAGTAAAACTTCAACTTGAAAAAATAAAAAATAAAAAATAAAATGTGTGTAGAGATGTTCAAATGATGAGATGATTAATGGCGACTATTAGAAAAAAAAGATCTTACTGAGAAGTCTCTATCAATCTTCTTGTTTCGTATCTACCTGTATGTATAATATGTTCTTCACCAAATTCATTGAATTTAATTTGTTCAGATATATTTTATACATTTCTGGAAGATGATTATAAATCTTGCGTGATAAGTGAGTGTAACTACGTAGGCTGATGTTCTTTCGGAGACTATCAGTTTTTACAGAATATTTTTTTTCAGTCTAGTGTTATGTTCGTGTTCAATTTTTTCAAGTATGTTTCTATTCTTGTAAGTGAATAAAATGATTTGGTGCATGAAAAATTGTCTGATATCAAGTATACCAGATTCAAGGAATAATGCATTAGATTGGTATGTCGGTTTTTTGTTGTGTATGATTTTGATAATACGTTTTTGTAATACGTCAAGTTGTCTGAGATGGCAAAATGCGGTTCCGCCCCAGCTCAGTACACCATAACGTAATCTAGGTTTAACTAGTGAGTAATACAGTATCTTCAAGTGAGGGAGATCCAAAATATTTTTCAAGTATTTGAAGCGATACAGTAGCAGTCGTATAGTTTTTGTTATGTTTTCAATATGAACATCCCATCTCAAGTGAGAGTCAATGAAGACTCCTAAATATTTATAAACATTTTTTGCACTTGAAGATTTATTTT
Organism: Gastrophysa polygoni; assembly: GCA_963576655.1. Classification (NCBI taxonomy): domain Eukaryota; kingdom Metazoa; phylum Arthropoda; class Insecta; order Coleoptera; family Chrysomelidae; genus Gastrophysa; species Gastrophysa polygoni. Next base: position 17,940,357 of record OY755087.1, read on the forward strand.
TTGAATTGTTTCTTATTATTAGGGATTGATATGTTGGTAAGCACTTTGTGTTATTAGAAAAAGGCATGAACAATGTTTTTTCGTAGTTCACAGTCAGCAGTTTATGACTGAACCAACCAAAGATTTGTTCTAGGTCTATTTCTGTTTTTCTCTTTAGATTTTCCCAACAGTCGTCAGTATATATAACTGCAGTATCGTCTGCAAAACTAAGTAATTGACCACAAGATATAGACGTGAGAATACTATTGATATATGCAGTAAACAAGATTGGTCCCAGAACCGTCCCCTGAGGTATACCATATTTGACTGTATTTTCCGTGCTTGTTTCATTGTTGATTTGTACGACTTGTACTCTGTTAGACATGTAATCTGCCAATAGTTTGTTAGTGCATCCTCGTATTCATGCATCCGCCAAGGTAACCAACAGCTGTGTGTGGCTCACAGTGTCGAAGGCCTTGGCAAGATCCAGGAACACGCACATAATTGGTTTGTTTATTTCTAGGTGTTTCGTAATTTCTCGCACGAGCTTGCTGATAGCATCATATGTAGATAATCCCTCCCTGAATCCGAATTGTTTCTCAGATATTATATTATTTTCATTGAAAAACTTTACTATTCTATTTTTCAGAGATGTTTCGAATATTTTTCCTAGCGTTGTTATTACTGAGATCGGTCTGTAGTTATTTAGGTTTTTTTTTTTAAAATTACCACTAGCAGGTGAATATAAGCTTGATCCAACTGAGAATGGTCAAAATTTATATTCATAACGCGTCGTGGAATTCGCTATTTGTTTCTGTAATTATTCCGGCGCGGGCACCAAAATAGCCATTAGCACAAGCCCACTGCGGTGACGCGCTTTATGAAGTTAAACACTGGAATTATAGTTATTTATCAAGGGAATAGGGAATTATAAGGGCCTCAATTACCGATGACAAAGTTTGCGTCCCGAGGGACAGCAATTGCGTGAGGTTATTAGGCTCATTAATTCCCATGGTACATTATATAATTCATTATAACTTCCCGCTACATTTGGATCAGGTACCATTCATCATAGGAGTTTTGTTGTTGCTATGTTACTTGTTTATAAACAGAAGTTTATTATCAAGTTGTGTAAGGTATTGGTAATTATAGAATCTATAATGTTCCAAGAACGTTCCAAAGGAGTAATGACCCTTTTCATTGATAGCGTAACGATGACGATATAAGCTTATAATATGCCGGTGAGGAAAAAACTTATTTTTTGTACAACTCTCGAAAAAACTTTGACATTTCTGAATCTCTATTGATTCGTAAATATTTACTTTTTTTCACCGTGAAAAAATAATCTTTTTTTCACTGCCATAATAATTCACAAAATAAACATAAAAAATTGCTCTCTGAAGGATTTATTTTATTGGAATAATAATTGATAGTAAAGTTTGAACAATTATTAGTAATTTGGACATTGGCCGAATCGAATATAGGATTGAGTGTCCCATATTTCATTGCAATGGAAAGTGAAGGAGAAGAACATTTTCTTTGGTTAGGTCTTCTGTCAACATCTAATAAGTAATAAGTTGAACAGTATAAACTAACCTTTGTACTAACTTATGATCATGGACCTATTATAAACACAGATTATTGTAGGGCCATAGTCAATAATATGATTCATTACTGATGAAAAATAAATCAGATTATTCCTTTAACTCAACTGTGATTTCATGAACCTTTGTAACTTTAAATATGTTTATGTATTATGTAATGAATTTTGAAGCAAGGTATTTTGGACTCGCCATGAAAGAAATATTAAGTACTCCAGTTTTCATTAAAATGAAAATGAGAAATATATGCTGGCACCATCATACTTTCAACTCAGATAGGAGAAATTTTGATGGTTCTAGATCTACAAATGAACCTTCAACAGGAAATGGAAGTCGAATATGTCCAGAACAACCAACCAATTGCTGTATGTCTGGTTGTGCTAATTGTGTTTGGTTGGAATATGCAGAACAGCTAAGCAAATATTACAGAGATGGTGGAGGAAATGCATTGAAAGAAATCAGTGAGAAACTGACTGATCCAAACATGAAAGCATTCTTACTACATGAACTTCGTATGAGAAATATTCCAACAAAATGATATTAGAGGAATGATGATCTTTATATTTGTATATTCAAAAATAAAGTTAAAAATCATTACATTCACATAATTCATTAATGACCAGATGGTCTGGAATATTTAGAACCTTGAAAATTCTTGGAGGATTCAGAATATCTTCAGTGTGGAGAGTATGCTGAGTATTGTGAATGCATTGAGTATGCAGAATATTTGCACATATATCTGTCACGTTGCTGTTCAAGCTCAGCTGCATCAGAATCAGCATCATCTTCATAATAATGCACACTGTGTTCAATTTCCTGCTTATAGTTCTTAATAAATTTCAATATCAACAATACTGCCAAAACAAGTAGCATGATAGCAGTTAGAGATGCCAGAAGTGCTATTACTGTACTCAACGTAGAAATGTATGCAATTCTACTTGAACAATTCATATTCCTTGCAGTCTCAATCATACATTTATCAAGTTCATCATCACAACAGCTTTCAATGAGTTGTTTTTCAGAATAAGCCTTTTTCACTTCTTTTTCCAACTTTGATTTGTAGCCACAACATTTCAGCTGCCTCTGAAATTTATCAATTATGTCATATTTTCCTCTATTATATGCCTCTCTCATGTAAGTATGAACATCTTCCACCACTTCTTCTTTTGCAACAAAATCCATTATGGCATGTATCATACATATGATTATGAGTCCTACTACAGCTAGGAAATGCAGCCATTCAAGCAATTTACTTGAAAATATGATCACAAATAAGCCTAGAAGACAGGTAAGTAGAGTAATAACACCAAGAGTTAAACACCATTCTTTGGTATTATCTAAGATATTTTCCACAAAACTGGATCTCCAGTCGCAGGCTCCAATGATTATCAGACTTAGTGAGGAAATTAAACAAAGTATATTCATGATGAACAATCCAAGTTTAATGGATGGGTTCATAGTTCATTTTCTTGTTTGAATAATTGGTTTTCATATTGAATTTTTATTTTTGTCATCGTGACATACAAGAAATATTTGTATAGTGTGTTTGATTACACATTTGCACTCACTGTATTTGAATACATACAGGAAAAATTCAATTCATAATTTTGTAACTGGATTGTCCTGCTCGCCAGAACTACAAATTGTCCTTTCCTCAGAACCAGTTTTTGAATTGGATAATATTTTGAATTATCGACAATCAAGTGGCTATCCAATCCTGTACAATCTGTATATCTCTCAATATAATAAGAATTAGATTTTTCTATTCTAGGTAGCAATTTGTCTGTAGTGAGTGAGATACATGTCCACATTCACTCTCAATATTTTACAGGGTGAGACCACAAACGAAACGGGAAACTCCGGTCGGGAATGAAGCTGCTGTTTTTAGACATTGAGACACTTTACTTTGAAGATATTTTCATCATCGACTTATGGAAAACATGAACCTATATTTAGCATAAGAATAAGAGTGTTTCCATTGAAATCAAATCAGCTGTAAAGTCCATATTATTTAAAAATAAGCTTCCAAATGTACAGTTTTGTTCCTGTCAGAGGATACTATAATCAAAAGTTACTTAAAAATTACTGAAAGTTACTAAGTTAATAAAAAGTTGAAATTGAAATTACTCATTCTTTGATGTGTCATACTTTACTTTCCCTATTCGAATTGGTTTTGCATTGTTTCCACAAAAGTTTCCCTATGAGATTTTCGATCTGTTTCATTTTCGGTCCTTCGCACTGTATAAGGAGGGATGATGTTTGTTTGAAATTCTTATAAAGGAATGTGGTTCCTGTGAATACTGTGAAATATGGCTGTAATAGGTACAAAGATGGTCATCTTTTTCTAACACATCGTTTTTTTGCTATAAAATAGTCTTCAACACAATATTTAGTGTAAAATACTTAACAAATAATTGAATTATTTCTATTGAAAATTCATTATTAGTTGTACGAAGCCAATAGCAATATAATGCATCCTAATTAATTAATCTCTTGATTAAGTATAAAAAGTAGTTGTGTAGGAAGTAAACTGAAAATATGCCTGGATATTTTGCATATATTTTCCTTATTCATGGATTTACAGTTTTGCCCAAAACATAATGTAGAGTATGTTTCAATATCGAATATAAATCAGTTCATTTGGTATTTAGGTCGTCCTTTCATCTTTATATATGGATATTATTTATTCGAAGCAGTTGCATATTTTAAAGTATTATATTATTGCCGTTGTTCTATTCGTACAACTCATAATGAATTCCCCTAAAAATAATCGGTTAGACAAAGATAACTCCCAAACCTTATACCTTTTTCTCACTAAAGTATTCGATTCAACGATTGTTGTGGTAAATATATTTGAGGAGATAGAAAACGATCAGGAAACGAAACGAAAAAATCCAGGCCCGTATAAATAAAATGATTTAATGAATGAGAATGAAAATAAACTGGAAAAAAATAAATTATTTCCCAGAACTTTGTTATTTTCTTCGGAAGTACCTATTTCAATTTTCTGAAGCACAAATTTGTTGAGCATTAATTGGCGCAACTTTGCTGTAATATGACCACCTCTATTCATTTATAGTTAGCGATATTCCCATGCCACGAAATTGTAATTGCCAAACTACTAAAACATACGAAAATTGTTTAGTTTCCATTCGGATCATGGGGAACATAATGGAAAGGCAATAACATTCAATTCGACAAAATGATTTTCTGGTAATTGATGAAAGAAGAAATACCTAATGTTGATTTGTAAATGCATAATTTTTCTGTTCCTGTCGGATCTAGAATGGAATGTAATCATAACCTTTTTTTTTCAAAGAAACCAGAGAATTCTCATATTGAAAGTATAGGTCATATGTCTTAGAATTCATTTATTTCACAAAATATCAACAACTTTGATAATATGAAATAAAAAAACACTTGAATTATTAACAATAAGGTCACCGAGAAGACCAAACTTCATCTCATCCCGATCAAAAGATAGAAAAATTATAGATATTAAATAGAAATTGTAAATTGTACACGAAAGCATATCAATAAATTCGACCTTGTATGTGGTAGAAATTATTGAAGCTCTAATAAGTTTGTACAGTGTACACAAAATAAGGATGGACAGCATGAGGATCTCGGAATAGGTGAGAGAGACAAATTCGGTTAAATAGGAAACAAGTTGCGCATTTCACTATGGCCATTTGAAACGTCTTGTAAAATTCTCAAAATTATTTAGTCTTTCAGTTATGTGGAAAAAATGATTTTCTAAGAAATTCTTTATTTTTTTTAATGTCATTAAAAATAGGAAGAAACTGAAAATCCTTTTTCATAGAAAATTCTGATTAACATGGTGACATTGATTTATTCCTACAAGATTTCATATTCATGAAACTATTATTAACTTGATTTTTCCAGATACGGTCAGAAATTAAATTTTCGCAAAATAGTAAGTAAGTAGTTTATCATTCAGAGGAAAATAGTATTTGAAAATTTGTATTCCTCGTGTTATTCTGAACTGTTTCAATTACTTGTTTTTCAAATTATTCATCCTTATTAGTCTATCAATTGAAACAAATAGATGCTCTTGATATTCTGAAACAATTTTCTTCAAAACAAGCGGATCTGATATTTTTGGTTTAGAGTTTTGAAAGGATTATATGTCTAAAACTAGATTAAACTAAATATTGTTTAAAAATTATTTGTTTTGATATACCTGAAAAAATGTTCAACTTTTTTCCCATTTAACCGAATTTGTATCTTTGAGTGAAAGATCTTTCAGAAAGAAGCGACAGTCATAGTACCTCGACAAACTTTAGTCACATAAAATTTGGTATGCGCAAATATAGGACATCGTCATTCAGAACTGAAAAGTGAGGATTTTCGGAATAAAATTGATACACACGTATATCGCCTATCGACAGTCGCCGAAGTTCCTGTAAGGTCAGTCTTTCCATCATATGCGTGCATTGCCTGATAATTATAAAGCATCTTTCTTTCCTTTTTATGACTTTTTTTTTGTTTCACTTAGTTTACACTTCATTTGGTGGGAGCAACCTACTGAAGAGATATTTAAGTTGGACCAGGCAGACAGCAACTATGTCTGCTATGTCAGTCAATTCGCATAGCATAGATTTTTGTAATGAATGGTTTAACAAAGATATCATCATTGACATTGTTTATAGAAAAACTGTAATCCTTCATGTAAAAACTAGTCTGCGCATGTTTCAATATCAATTTAACGAGGCTACAAAGTGATACGTTTAAAGTTTTCCCCTTATCATCATGCTTGAAGATGAAAGTTTCGAGACTTGAACTGATCCACTGATCGGCCATCTCTTCACATTGATTAGTTGTTTCATTAGGAACCGATATGGCTTGTCTTACGTTTCAATCTATTTCATTTCGATAATCTGTAACAACAATATATATACTTCATTTGGTCTACCAAGCAGAAACGTATTTAGAGAGTTTCTAGGCCCCAATAAAGACAATAATGGGCACATTTTACAAGCGAATATCAGTTCAACATCTGGAAACCACTCAGCAAAATCTAGTGAAATCATCGTTTTCTTGCATTCGAGGTATTTTTTTCGAAAATATTACAACTTCGGGAGTTTGCAATGTTGACGATGCCCTAAAGCAAATCAATTTCGTTTTATACAGTAATTATTATATTTAGTAAATTGTTGTTATAGTGGATAAAATGAACTCTTTCGAGGAATATGTCTGCTGGAAGCCTTAGATTTTATTGAAGCATTGATCTACAATAATCGCATTTGTTGTTATCTGAATAAGAAAGGGGTATCTATGCCATCAGTATTTTCACCCTATGAATCAATGGACGTTCACAGTAGATTCAATTAGTGAAAGAAATCACTAATGTAAATCACAAATTAGAGATCTCAAGATCTACATATTGAAAATAATAGTTAAATCACTTATCAATGATATTTCTATTCTAACAGGAATAACTCAAAATCATCATATTTACATGGGAGAATAATATCAGAAACGTATTCCTACAATGACAATCAATATAAATAATAATAAAAAATAAAAATTCACCGAAATAAGTGTGAATTAATGTTTCGTCTCTTTAAAACCTATCTACATATAAAATAACACAATTATAAAACACAATTCACCGTAATTAATTAACTAACACGGTTTTCAGTCATTATATTATGTTTCTTTCCAACCTTTCTTCCAAATAAAGTAAAATTGAGGTCCGCTCTATCATGCACATGTCATTTCTTGCTTGGCTGCCTTCATGGCTGAAAAAAAAAATAAAAACTCTAAGTTGGTTGCGTATACATTGATGCTCAAGTAATTGCAAATCTATATCCCAGTATTGATATCAATATTGTTCCAGTATTTGATGTTCAATCAATTACTTTCATGAATGAAAAATTATGGAGAATTACGAGTAATTGTGTCGTGAAACGTACAATCAAGAAATTGATGAATGCTGTACGACACAGAACCAAATGAAATCTCGAGGATAGTTAGTCGAAACTGCCTCCCAATGAGCAAAGTATCCAACTACCTATTTTGAAGTCTATAGCTTAGTCTGACGTCACTAGATTTTTCCCCAATTTACGAAACATTGTTTATAGATGAATAGATTTTTTTTGGTCCTTTGGGTGTACAAAGAAGATATCATACAGAAAGGATAAGTCAACATATACTGAATACGAATTAGACAGGAATGAATGAGTTATTGTTATTATCATGAATTCCTTCAGTCATCTCGAATGGAATATAAATTATGTTAATTATTTCTATTTGGCTGTTCACATTATGGTTCCAGTACACTATTTATATGCATGTTCATAAATGAGCACTTTTTTTACCATAGATAATTCCGGATATTTCGAGTTTGGCTAATTGCGAGTTCTCCTGTTTCGTCGCATCATCCGTGTATATATAATGTTAGAAATAACGTCCCATCAAGTCAAAACTTACGGGTTGAGAAGAGAGGGACAGTTTTAGTGAACTTCGGAACCACTTCAATGTGACCACGACTGCCGAAACCATGGACCTATGTTTATAGATCTATGGCCGAAACGATGGCAGATATGAAATCGTGAAACAATTTTAATGAAATCAAGAACCGATTGGGTTTGAACTCACGACCGCTCGGTTAATTGGTCTATGGAACAGTGGTAATACTACGCTACGGCACGTTACCACCACGGAACATTGAAACGATAAAACTCATTGGTGGAGGTTCATATTTCCATATTCCATATTTCAGTGGAAACATGGATATATTTTTATTGATTTCGACTCGTCCTGATGAGAATTCAGTTTGTCAACTAGCCAACGTTTCGTCTTCCGGCAGTTTATTCTATAGTTCTTGTTCCTTCATTTTTTTATGTAATGTATTATTTATATGTATATAGTGAGAGTTTCTTCATGACCAGATAGAAGTCACATTATTGCATGGCAGAATGAATTGCTAACGTTTGTTAGTTGCTTAGAACTAGATTTTCGTCGAGACGACCTGAATCCAAAAACAAACATTTCTATTTTCAATACTGATGAGCTAATGTCTTGAACTTTGATTTATACGAAGAATAAGATGGAATATTGACGTCTTCACACCTTCTCTCTCCCTCCTCTTGATCTTCTTCCGTCTCCTCTCTACTACGGCGAGCTCGGCCTTAACATCTGCATAGGTTTTTCTTAGATCGGATATTTTCTGCTGTAAGAGAGCTATGCGCTGACCACTATCCAAGCTTGGATCTGTAATAATAAATCAAATCATCGAACATTGTTCAAGAAATGTCCATTAAACGGAACATTAACCCTAACAATTCCTCGAAAATTTGGGCAGAAATATGCAGGCTAATTCTGAGGGGCCTTCTTATATGTATATAATTTTTGATTGATAGGCATTGTATATGATGGTGCTAGGGAAAGTATAAAAATTAACAGAACCGTAGAGTTTATGATATAACATACAGACTGGCCATCAAAATGTACTTTAAAAAACACACTTTTATCAAAATAATGTCACATTATAAACAAGATCTTTCCAAGATTGTATTCATCAATTTCACTTCAAACTGAAGAACTTGGGTCAACGTTGGTTTTAGAATTAGTGGATGAATGAAAAATATTGTAGAATGATTATAAAAATGATTTTTTTAGGAAAACACACTGTCGTGTTATACATTTATATATTTATTTATTTCACATATTTCCTGCTTTTAGAGGCATCATGTATGATGAATATATCTAAAAGTTCAATAGGTTAAAATGAATCATATTCTATGAACCAATGTACCGAAATCTAATTCAATCACAACAAAAAAAAGTTCTAAGAGGTGTCAAGTGATAATGATATTCTAGAAGAAAAATCAGTACACTTTACCTGTCGATTTGAAAATGATGTTATCTATAGAAGCGGTACAATAAGTGAAAATGGAAATTTATAAATGAGGAAAATGCAAGGAGTCGCTGATTTAATTAAAATCAGTATTTTGTGACACAATGAAGATATGGAATTGGGGGAAAATCTTTTTTACATTCTTCTACCAAACTTACCAAACTCCACGAAGAAATTGTACTTGTTAGGTCTAGGGCTTCTGTTTGACCTGTCATAAGAAGGAACTTGCGAACTTTCGTTATTCGAATGATCGGAGGTGTCATCGCTGTCACTATTCTGCCTGGATCGGTTAATTGTCTTCTTAATCTTCTTCATGCTAGAGGACATGGTGTCGTCTGAGCTTCGTTGAGACTTTCTACGTCTTTTACAGGAAGCAGCAGCAGCAAGTTCTTTCAATCGCTTTGTAGGGCTCTCAGTAGTCATTTGGGTGTCTAAAATAATTGACATAATATAACGGAACTTTTTATCACGACAACAACCATGGCAACTTTTTATATATATTGATGGCATCACGTTTTTTTTCTTTCAGTAAAATTTCGTCTTCAAGCAAACATCATCAACTTAATTTTCTTTTCGAATCGAAGGGCAACGATATATTACGTATTATGGTTTATTTCAAACATGTTTCGAGTATTATCATAATAATAATAAACAACAATATATCATTTTCATTCACATATTTCAATAAAAAGAAAATTTCATGATAATGTAACTAAGGACCTCAATGATACATTCCTATTCCTATTCCTATTGAAACAAAGGCTTTCGGCGATGAATTAAATGACAGCATTTGATTAAGCATTATAAAGCAACATCAAGTGATGATTTCTCAATTTACCTTCTTCACTGTAAGGTGAAACTTTGGCTGACGATCCTCTTCTCTGACTTTGATACTCTACTTCGACATCGTTGGATTTACAGCTCTCATTATCTCCTGCCGCAGGCGATAGACCACTCACATCACTGAAAAATAATGTAGTTCTATGAAAATCGTAAGATCTTTTTGAGAACCAACAGAATTTGTTAATAATTCGCGATAGAAAATATCACAGCCTAACGGCCAATAATTGGAGCACAGTAATAGTTGTCTTTTCTAATTTCTACTTTAACGATCTCTAATAATCACTAAAAGCACACTAAGACAAAAACAACGACCAAAATTCAAACACCACACATACTAATCAACATGTTAAATGTTGTCTCTCACAAAATGTAAACAAATTTTTCATCCCGCCTATCCTAGTTAGACAGCTTGCACAAATCACCGCAAGGTAATGCATACTTAAACAGGTGAATTTGAAATTGATGCATTCATTCAATTATTTATTCATCATAACTTGATGATACAATCAGGCTTCTGACCAAAAAAGTGATATACAATATTCGGAATAACAGCTCATTGCTTTGTCAATATATAAGAATGAAGTGAATATTTGTTGAAGTGAAGTATGAAATGTTCAATAATTATGCTATGATAGTATGAGTTCTCAAGGCTCCAGTATTATTCATGGTTGCTTCTTATGGACTTGTATTGAAAACTGTGATTATTATATTATTTTATTAACTATTATTTCAACTCACCCTCTGGGTGACAAATTGCTGATACTGCTCTCTGGAGTCGAAGGTGGCGTGCTAGCAACGACTTCTGGTCTTTGAGCCTCCCGTTGCAAGGCCAATTCCAGATGTGGGGAAAGCTTCTGGTGAGGCTTCTGATCCAACAGCATGCTTTTGCTATTGCTCGTTCCGGGAGCACTAGCAAACGGCATTTCCAGTACAGACTTCATCGGCTTGACGTCCTCAAATGATAAAACCGACTGTACTTATATATATATATATATACATATATATACACGCAACACATGATACCAAAATCACAATTTTAGATTTCAAATAAATTTTAATTCTTTGGAGAATTGAAAGGTTTAACTTCAAGCATTTTGACATTTTGGGACAGATCACAAATCTGTCCTTAAAAATATATTGAAATAATTATAATAACTTCTATTTTATTATATATATACGAGGAGTGGAAATCCCTCACAAAAGCTGGAAAAATGAATGTACCACAACCTCGAATATCTTACAGACATTATTCAATATATTGAAATAATTATTACATCTTATATATTTACGTCTCAAGAAGAGGATAGAAAATGCCACAATTCAAGGTTTCTGTGTTATACACGTTAGTCAATCTATATTTACCTGGCCGTTCTGGGGTTCTGTGGGAGGCGCAGGGCTCCTAGGAATTTCCTCCTCGCATAAGAGCAGCGAGTGTAAGTGTGGATCGGATTCCTCTTCTTTCGCCAGTTCAGCTACTTCTTCTTTGATTTCTTCTTCCTTGACTACGAGCGGTGGAGTTGGTTCTCGAGTTTTCACTTCCTCGACTCGGTCAAAGTTGAAGTTTCGTTCCTCTTGGGACTGAGAATCGTCGGTAGTTTGTCCGTGGTTGAACATATTGCTGCTGTCGCTTTCCTTCATACGAAAAAAAATGGATGTTTCATAGAATTCAAATATAAAATGGCAGAAAAAATACTAAGACAATGAGAATTGAAAAAAAAAGAAACGAGTGCGACACCCTTGCCTCTCTAACGGAAGATAATCTATTGATTTGAGTAAATAAAATGACATTGTGCCCGGTTATTCTTTATTTATATAGAATCACAGATCGTCATGTACAGAGAGCTGCATAGAAAACGGTCAGTGATCCTTCTTAAATTTTCTGGGAAGCAATTATGCCAAATTTTCAGTTTTCTGACGATTTAACCGGAAAATTTCGATTATCAAATAGGACATGAGTATATTTTTTCATTTTTGGATTCAGAAGTCATTTTACATACACTTACAAATCGAATTGTTAAAACAGCAACGATAAGTGAATTACTTACTGAAAAGTTCCATTTATCAATCAGTAATCACAACCTACTGATATAGGAACAGAGGTGATAAATAATCAAAATACGTCAGGTCATATACAAAAATGCTTGAGGTATATTTGAAACTAATTGAAAATTTGCTGTTTCGATAATTTTATGAGGAGAAGCTGCTAGTACCTTTCAAACGATCCCCTGAACACAAGTATGGAGAAACACACAGTGTGTCCTATTTAAAATCGAAAACTCGATGACCATCTATCATATTTTATTCTCTATGAACATTACACACTTTCAATATCATCCCGCACGCTTATTAACAAGAAGGCATCGTATAAACAGATCGAAATCTAGAGATATTCTATCCTCCTCCGACAGAGAGAGAGAAATAAGAAGATCGTGATTCCAAACAATGTGAAGAAGACGAGAGGCGGGTCTATGTTTTTATTCATTTGAGGTTCGTCCCTAGGGAAATCTATATTTCTGGTGTAGTTGACTAACCTTGTGATCCGTCTGCAGCTTGATGTCAATCGAATTCGTTTGCGAATCGTCATCCGATCTAGCTATCACCAGCTGCTCAGAATCGCTGCTATCCGAATCGCTTTCGTCAATGAACGCCCTGCTGAGCACCTTCTTGCGCTTCTTTTGCTCGGGCGCCTCGATAATTTTGGGGCTTGGGGTTCGTTTCTTAACTGGTTCCTCTATGGGCGGCGAGGGGATGTCCTCTTCCTCTTCTTCCATTTGCTCTTCGCGTATTTCCGGAACGGGTTCTGGCGGTTTGAGGGGTTCCGGCTTTTCGGCGGGCTGTTGTGGTTCAGGTTCTTCTTGAGGTTCATTCAATGTCTGAAGAATAGTAATTATTTGACGAGGTGTATGAGACATTTTTCTCAGCCGAGATGCATTATATCCCGAGATCGAGAGGAAGCGAGGCGAGAATAGTTTTGTGCCATGGTTTATACAGGGTGGTCGGGGTTATAGTAGAACTAGATTCCCTTTGATGTTCGATATAACATCAAGACCCACAACATCCCGCGCACCTTTCGCAAACATGCTTCGACTAGCCAATTATACAAATTCACTGATTGATTTAGATTGGTTTACGACTTACAACAGACTGAGGACCGTGATTTTACAGCATCAAATGTCTAATCAGCTCATGATACTTGATGTGAGTGACTCTTGTCGAAATTGTTCAGTGGAGTAGATAAGGGGGGTTATTTCAATTTTCCCGACCTATTTTTCATGCCACAGGATATTTTTGAACTGATTTTTCGAATTTCCAGTTCAAATAAGAAAAAGAAGCGGCGTTGTTTATGATTTATAATAGGTACAAACCATAAGTATTGTTTATGATCGGCTAATGGAAGTTCAAGAGTTGTTTTGGGTGACATAAGACTGGCCACATTTACACATTTCTTGAACTTTCTACAGGTCTGAAATTTGAAACATCAAATATGCTCACTAGATGGCACTTTTTGACATATTCAAATTTTTTTTCAGCTTCTAACCCGTTTTTCTGGAAATGACATCAACTTTCGATTTTAAGATGGAACACCTTGTATTATATCATAGCTGGAATCGAATTCATGAAGCGGTCATCTGTCTTCTTTACTAATTAGTTGGAGAGAAAATTCTCCACTTCAAATCTCTACTGGGAGAGAAATACGATTTCTCAGTTCGAAGTTGGCATACATAATGGTGTGTTCTAGAGTCAGTAGGTAGACCATGTGCCTATTTATTTACTACTATACTAAGTATTATAGAGTGTGAGGCTCCGAACAACAAACCCAATCTGTTCAATGATCGAAGGTGTGAGGTTAGCTAATTGAAGAGCTTCCAATTATATACAACGATAGATAGATCAGAAACAGGGTACTGGACTAACTGGTAATGGACTAACATGATCACCCTGTATATTCAGATTTCCGATCAGAGATCGTTCAACAACATATAAGGGATCCTAACAAAAAGGACACTAGGACGAAGAGCACAAAACTAAAGTTCAAAGAGCTGCTACTCTGCAGTCAAAAAGGCTACTAGTCTGATTGCCCAGGCTGTTCAATTTGAAATACATATAAGTAGTATACAGAGTTATAAGTGCTTGAATTACAAAACTGAATCTGGTGGATTTGTTTTATAAATCATTTCTTCGCCAAAAGAAAGATATCTGTTTCAACTGAAAAGCCTGATAAATCTAAAACAGCACTAAAAAAACTTGGCGCTGTATTCAAAACAACGAAGCTGATACCAAATTATATAATATCCGGTAATAACCGGCATATCTTGAAAACATCATTTTTATTGAGAATGATCGATTATAGCTGTTCATGACAGCACAGGCTGTTGCCAAGTCTAAGAAAAATTATTTCCCTAGAACTAGAGATGGTTACTTTTTTATTCAAGCTTGAATGACTGACTTTGAACAGTGGGGTAGAATGCGGTTGAATAATATTACGGGTGGGTTCAGTAAAATCTATCTATATACTGAATTCCAGTGATCTGAGGTGGAAGGATATCAGTATATTTTCTGGAGAAACTCTTTGGTGATGAACTAAGTTGAAAAACTAATGCAGGGAAACTATCACAGAACAGGCACCAGCAAGAACTACTCATCAACTTCAAGAAAACTTTTACCTAAACTTTGGCAAAATAATATTTTTTGTTGTGCAGTAATGTACAACTGAAAATAAACTCCGCCTTTTATTTTCAAAAGTATTTGAGTTCAAGTTAAATTATTTGTTTTTGTGCTTTTATTGAAAATAATAAAGACGTTCATTATTATTATTATTATTATTATAATGTATTATAACCCAATTATTATCAAAAAAGTTTACATAATCAAATGGCAGAAACCAGCAGATAAGGTTGGATAAAGCATATGCAGATTCCCAAATCCGTTCGTGAGTGAGTAAGGGTGGATTAGGAGCTATCATATAACGAGTTCAGCCATACATATAGCGGCACCTCATTCTGGGCTGAAAATACCTAGGCGGTATCGTGGAGGTGGTCTCAATATGAAGCTCCACTGGGAAATTATGTCGACTTACCTCAATACAGTTCGTTAACTCTTGGAATTTGAACATTGTGTATGACTGAACGCTCTCTCGGCTAACAATCTCGAAGCGATAGAACTCATAAACTGAACAAGAATGAAATACCCTGACTAAATCCCGGTCTAATATCCATCTTGGAAAAGTGTACTACAGATCGCTTTACAATCTTCGAAGGATTAACTAGGGTATCCGAGAAGACATTTATAGTTCCAATAATTATTTTATTTCATGTAAGCAGGTAGTGGTAGGTGAATTGATATCAGGTAGTCATGCAGGTACACAATGTTTGGATATCTCTGAAGTATATAGCAAGTTTAAATGATCATAATAATTTTTGGTTTCAAACGGACAGATCTTATGTTTTATAGCATGCAAAGAATACCAAACTGAATATAAATACATCAACGAAAAACCAATTTCAGTAGTTTTCCAGTGTTGATGAACACGAAGTGCCATTCAACTAAATTCACTTTTGATAACTTTTACGAATAGCAGTGAAAATTTGGCGGAGGAATGAAAAACGACGAGACCAAGAGCTATCAAGCAGACTATAATAGAACTGCTGTAATCACATGTGGGGTAAGATGAAATTGTTTCTATGCTAAACAAGGTGATTCACCCAATATGTGTATTTAGTGGGCTGTTCCAATCAATGAAATTTGCATCAAGAGAAATAATTATGAAAGGAGAAGGAATACTTAATTTCTCATTAATTATGATTACGCCCATGGCGTCAGACATTGAAGCTGCGGAGACTTCACCAATACGTTTGTGTACAGCCAGTTCACATCGAATTTGATTTTAATCGTTCATTTGCTTGTGTTTTGTATGGAATTAAGTATCATAAGCTTTGTGCACACTAAACTTCTCAAGTAACTCAACAGATAAAAATATATGTCCAATCAAAATTATGATGGGTATTCGGTGGCGAACGTATCGACGAAAATATTCAATTTTGATTATTCTTGCGAAGTAGAAGTTAGAAGAGATACTATTAATGGACAACTGACCAGGAGAATAATAATTCGAAATTCAGTTGAGCGGTTTATAGCAACGATCAGCTCGATACACCTTTTCTGTGAACTTTGAGGTGACACTAGCAGATCTCTATCAGTAAGGATGAAAAAACAACAATATGAAGAAAATATATCGACAGATCATAATTAGCTGAACATATCCTTACTGGAGGTGGACAACATATGGCCGATTGGAGTAATATTAAGAAGATGAGCCAAAAAGAAGAAGTGACCATGACACCCCAGGCAAAAAGCCTTGAAAAGCCATTCGACTCTTCACTAATTTAGTATTTGAGAGATATTGCCACTTTTCTCAATTCTCAATGAATGTAACATAAAGGGCCAATTGATACGCTATGAAAAGTTGATTGATGTATCGAATGGATATACAATATTTCTAATTTATGCACGATTTATGAGCGATATCATTTTATTTCTTCCTTGTACTTGTTCATAACTTTCTTATAACAAAGAAATGATTATTGTAGTGAGATTTTCGATCGATGATTTTTGTGGATGTATTCTAGATTTCATATTTTTACAAAGTGTTACTCACTTCATACTTCCTCTGCGGTTCCTCTTTCGATTGCTCCTCACTCTCTTCATGCTTTTCAGCTTTTGGTTCTTCATCGTTCTCGTCATTTTCCAAAGATCCTTTGGCTTCCATGTCATTCTTGATAGAGTTCAATTTCTGCAGTATAGAGTCTGCGATCTTGGTACCGGTCTTGATATTGCTCAATTCTTTTGCACTTTCTTCCAGTTTCACTTCGAGAGGGATCGGAGGTTGAGAAACAATCGACTCTAGCAAAGAACTGTCAGTTTCTTGTAAAGCTGGGGAAATTTGTTGTTTTTCCACAGGAGGCAATGGTTTATCTTCGACTGAAGGCAAAGGGATTTCTTTTTCCTAATGAGTAAATCTGAATGAGTGACGAATTTCATACAATGTAATTATCATTTCGAAACATTCAATGACTATGATCTATTATATTATTTTTTAATGAATATTTAACATTTAACAATACACAAGTGTCAGGTCAATCAATATCTAAATTATTGACTATACATTTAGCAGAAAAAAAGTATTGGCTGTCGAAGACACCATGAACATAAAATGCTTTCTTCTTGACATAAAGGGTGTTGAAGTTAAAAATATAGTTTCATGGAACATTCTACTCGAGATTATCTATTATTATTCAAATAATGACTGAAAAATCTTCAACAATCAAAAATATTCATAAAAATCCCCTGAAATTAATGTCAATGTCATTTCCACAAATTTACTTTTTTGTCTCATTCATAGTAACAATTTTTTTCTATCTATTTCATTCTATCAATTTTTTTGGAACTTTTTTTTTACTTCGGGAGATACATTCGCCGTTTCTTCATCATTGTTTTCTTTTAGGTCATGCCAAGGTCTGTGGCTTATTGCCATAGACGCGAGACTCCAGATAATGCACTTCATCGTTCGAAATTCTCGTTATGTTAAATCCACTGACCTATTATTGCCCAAAATATAGACACAATTATTTCTCGTTCTTGAGGAGTATACAACTCAAATTTCATAGATCAAAGGATTTATCAAACTTTGCACCTACTTCTTTAGAGTATGTTCTACCTATGAGACCAAGAGTATATAAGATTGAATTATTGATAAAGAAATGAACCATGAATGGCATGCGTACTGAAACCATTTCACATCTTTCGAAAACATGAAAGGAAATTTTCGAGGACCATCATGTCAGTCAGTGGCGGAATGTTGAAGAAAGAGAAAAAAGGAGAATATAATGACAGAGGGGATAATTGTTTGCGACAGGCAACGCCGATCCAACCTTCTGTGTGACACCACAGCATCCTTATGCTTTGGTCACACTCTGACTCACATATATCTATGTGTATTAACTTCAATATATTGTTTTCCTAACAGAAAATTAGTTTTGCCAGACGTGTATATTTTGGCTCGATATGTCGAATAATTGTGACTTGCGATTTGATTGTTACAAATCTTCATGGCATAGTAACATGAAAATGGTATAATTCATCGTTGTGAATCTTACTGAAAAGTGAATACATTTATGAAATATTACCGATAATTATCACCAATACTAACCACTTCTATTACAGCCTCCTCTGCCTTCATTTCTTCCTTTGTGGCAGGCACATCCAACATGCTTGTCCCTAAGATAGTAGCCATCGTAGGAATTAGCTCGCAATCCTTCTTCTTGATCTGATAGCTAGTAGTCGGAGGCCTTATCATCAGAACGTCGTTACTATCTTCATCGGTGGAGGAACTCCGAGCTATAACTCTTTGTATCTGCTCTCTGATCAGCTCTTCGTCATCACTAACAGAAAATTGGATGAGTTTAAGAATCATTTTTATAATTAGAGTGATTGAAACGCCTTCAAAATAAGAAAAGATTTTATAATAGAAAAGCATTCATTTATATTCCAAGTTTGTTGAATTCGATCGAATTAGCTAGATATATTATTAAGTAATGCTCTGTTCAAAGTGTCGAAGATTAATCACGCCAACATACTCATGAATAATACCACTACTTCGCATTGATATTTCACTGAGAATTAGACTTATTCACCACATGACAACTTCAAAAAATCATTTTCGAAAAAAAAAAAACTCGGCTGGCGATTATACCATTGAGAAGCTAGGCTAAATTCTTCTTATATTAAATACTGTCTGTAAGTTTTTCGAGGAGGTGGTACATTCATTTTTCAGCTTTTTGTGGGATTTTCTCTCCTCGTTTCTGAAAAATAAAGTATAAGTTATGAAATTATTTCAATATATTTGTAGTAATGACAGATTCCCGAAACGTCCACTGAGATTAGTAGAAGTTTTATTCTTATTGAATATATTTATATTTCCAAATTTTTCAAAAACAAGGTGTCACTGACAAATAGAGAATTTCTCTTTTAGGTATCTAAAGGTTTAATTTCAAGCACAGTGATAGTTTGGGGCAGATCACGAAATCTGTCCTTACTACAAATATATTGAAATAATTTTCAATAACTTCAACTTCATTTCTTAGAAACCAGGAGAGGAAATCCCACAAAAAGCTGCAAAATTAATCTCCTTATATTGCCACTCGCTACAGTCTCATATGGAATAATGCAATGGAAGTATAATCTTATTTTCAGCCTGACTAATGAAAGGGGGGAGTTGATAACGCGGATTCAAAGAGTAAAAAGTCACATGACACACAATTCACCTTATTGTTTCGTTGTCTTTCGATTTACTATCGTCAATCTTAGCTGAAGAAAAATCGATGTCGAGCACGATGTGCCCTGGAGATGTTTTCGGGAATGACTCAGCGAATATGTCTACTTCTATAGCCATTTTCTCAGGGCTAGTCGTGAATATCTCTGTCTGAGACTCGCAATCTGACAGCTCCATGTCTCCACTGTAGTCCTCAACAGTTTCCGGTAGTTCCCTGAAAGACATACAGGGTATCTCAGAACTGAATGTCATAATTCATACGAAATAATCTAATAATCCTTGCTCAAAATAAAGACAAAAACTCTTGAATTTGGTTTCATTGAATTAACTGAAAAATTCGTTGCTTCATTTTGTCAAGAAAGAAGAATATGAAAATATCAGACTTGAATTTCAATGGAGTTAATATAATCCATACTCATTAAACGCGACAATCAAATTTATAGAGAACAAATACGCATGAATCAAATATTTGCAAATAACCTTTCTCCAACAATTACAACATAATACAATACAACAATTCTTCACAATGGAATCATTTCATACACTGCACTGCTCAGTAAAATGGAAGATGAAAGATTAGGCAACTCGCGGAAAAAGTGTGTATTCAAGTCGAAGTCGCGATGAAGTGAAAGTAGTGATTATATACTAAACGATTCGGATCATTCCAAATAACTAGATGTGCAAAATTCTTTGTTTACCAATTTTGCAATAATTTTACCTGAAGAGACTCATAGTTTCTTCGTTGAGGTTTCTTACTACTTTTTCTCTGTTCTCGATGGGTTTTTCTAAGGATTTAACAATGTTGAAACATGGAGATTCTACCAGCTTGTCGAAAGGATCTTCTTCTTCTTTTGGCGGAGATGACAGGATTATAGTTTCTTCTTCATCATCCTCTTCTTCCGAGAAATCTTGTTTTTTAACCGGTAACCTGTACGAGAAATCTATTTTATTAGAAATTACAAGAGCATGAATGTCAAATGATTTAACTATTTATTCCTTGATGCATAAGGTTAATAGGGATAGTGGAAATATCAAATTAGAAATCGTAATTTTGAGGTTTCCATGATATTTACCTGCGAAACAAACGTTGATCTGGACTATCAGGGGCTTCCAATTTTTCCGGAGACATTATGACGTTCCTTTTACTCGGCGATTTGTCTATATCCTCAAAAATCCTTGGCAAACGTTTCTTTTCTTCACTTAGTTTTGGTCTACTTTCGAATTCAAATGGTTCAGGTTCTTTGAATTCGTAAATATCGTCAGAGCTAGTGGACTTTTGCATCGGTTTTTCTTTATTTTCTTCTTCCTCCTCCTCCCCCTCCACCTTTAACGCACCCTCAACTTCTTCTGTTTTCTCTAAGATCGGGGGACTGGTAGAATCGTCCGACGAGGAAACTGCTTCTTTTTCGATCTTATCCATCATGGTTTCCAAAGGCGATAGCTTAATGGCCTTTGCAAAACCTTTGAGCTCGGATCTGATCTGGTTGAGATCGAAATCTCTTCCTTTCGGCGGGTTCGATTCATCTTCTTCTTCTTCATCTTCACTTTCTTCAGCGGATTTTTCTGGAGATTTTTTGACTTTTCGAGTCCTTCTTGTGACTTTTTCATGGTCTTCTTTTTTCTCTGTTTCGTCATCATCTTTGGGTTTATCCGCTTTTGGCTGTAAGTGAGAAAAATATTGTTTGACGAATCATAAAACAGCTTTCAAACTCTGAGTGAGAATTATACTGATTCTATTGTATATTGACAGTTCACTCTGATACCCGGGATAGCCACTTAGTTGTAACGGGCCAGCAATGACACGGCTTGGCCAATTTCACCCAAATTTGCTCGAAACGTCGGACACACCACGGAGGAATAATCGCCGAAAAATGATTTTCCCATTGGAAGCAGAGCAAAAAATCATGCACGTGAAAAATTTGAATTTTTTCCTAGCTTCAGTTCAGCTGAAATAGCTGTCTAGCTATATGATATCTACGAATCAGAAATATTACCAACTGTTTCCCAAATATACGGAGATTGCGCATAAATATAGAAGCACAATATATCATTTTTCTTATTTGATTTGAGTTTTTATATATCTGATAGCTCAGTGGCGTGAGCTCGGGTCGTAATCCAATATTTGATGAGCATTTTATTATCAGCATTATGAAACATCCTAAGAAAGTAGTGAATAACGTATTCAGAAACTATTAACATATAAAATTAATTGAAAATATAAAAATATTTCATATGAGCTGATCCAGTCTTGAGCTAACGAGGAGAAATCCGATTATGGTTTGCTCTCACATTTTTTCAAACAACTCTCCACAAGATGGAATTCTGATGAACAACTCACGAAAAATTTATTATTTGAAATGATTTTGATACTGCTGACAAATTATCCAAGAATGGCGATGATGCAGATTTGATAATACACACTTCGAATTAACAGTGAAACAATTTATTGAAAATTATATTAGTTATTAAAAAAAATACTTTCTGTCGAACTATAGTGTATAGTGTTGCCAGTGATGCCTCAGTTATACATCAAACTTTATCGAAAAATTCATCTAAAATTACGCCTTCAATATTATTTCTACCGAACCTTTACACACTATATTTTGAAATATTTTCATTCACTGATAAGAGCGCCCTCGCACAAATATGCGTTTTTCCATATTACGATTTCTCCAATAAATCCTAATCTCACGAAACGATTTACTGAAGAAGATAAATTGCTTTTCTATTCGAATCAAAGCGTATGTGGGTGCAATATTGGTTCAAGATTATTGATAATCATCAACAATCAACAATTTATAAAATATCGTAAATACCATTCACAATACGACACACAAAATATCTGAGTACTAGGTTAAATCAGACAAATTCGATTCTTTGGAGCTTACCAGCATGGGAGGTTTGGGCACCTTCTTTTGATAGGTTCTGACTGGGACGACCTCAGTTTCGTCAGATTTCGCTCCACTCCTGGTCCTCGACATCTCATCTTCGCTACCCGAGCCATCACTATCGGATTCGGTATGGTTGGAGACGTCAGTATGGGCGGATATTCTTCTGGTACGTCGAAACGAATCTGGAAATATCATATGGGTGTTGACAACAAGAAAGGAAAACCTATAATTTCAGAAGAGCATCCTGTTAGCTAGCGGTAAAATTTTTTGAGATAAGGAGGTGTTGGAATTTTTCTTGAAAGTTTGGAGATCGTAAGCATCAGAAAATACTTCACTAGGCACATAATTCCACAACTTTGCCGTTCTTTTCACGATTCATTTCTCTTTGCAAATTAATGAACCTACAAAACATCAGACGACTTTGTGAATCATGGATTAATAAATCTTGAACTGGCGTCTTGTGGTATGGGTATAATAATTGTTCTCTTAGTACTTCATGAACGGCATTCCTAGAAACTTCTAGTTCATTACTTATCCGTCTAGTACTCAATTCTGGATTTTCTTCAATACGGTCTGAAATTTCTACTTCGACTTCGGGAATCCTTACATAACGCTGTCTTCCATAATCACCAGTTCTAGGAGCAAAATGACCGGTCTCCCGAAGACGTCTCTCAACTGCAGCAAAGGTTGGGTGGCTTGGTACGCGACGATTTGGAAACCTTGCCGAATACACCCTCACACTCTCTCGACCATTTCCTTGACAATATCCGAATACCAATAACATATCGGTGTATTCTTCATTGGTGTATTGTACGGCCATGATAAATCAGAAAAGTCCGATATCAACAATCAACGTCAATAAAACTCGACAAATCAACACAGATGAAACTATGGAAACCAAGAATGTGAATATCACTGTTTTCGAGCAGATAATAATAGTCTTCAGAAAAAAAAACCAGTGCTACTTATTTTCAATAGAAATAACCTATGCAAAAAGTACATCTCAACTTTTTGCGTCGTATAAATCTTTGTATACGTGAAAATGGTGAACATTTTGAACAATTTTTATGAAATATCTGTTAATCGTTTTATTATTAATTATGCTCTAAATCACTAAAATTAAAATTTTGTCGAAACCATGAGAGGAATCGACTTTTGTCAAGAGTACCTTTTTTGTAGTGAATGAGTTGAATAATTTAGATTTCATATTGAAACTAATTTTTTTCCATTGGCGTAGGAGTTTTAGATGTTTATTTACTGAAAAAATCAAGTTCTACGCCCATGGAATGATATTCATTATGATTATGATATGAGTTTCATTGCCCGATGAGTCTATGCCAACGTACCAAATTTGAAAAAAATCTCATGAGCCGTTCAAAAGTTATGAAGCAAAATCGATTTGAAAATTTCAACTTCAGAGCCGTCTAGCGCCCAAACTAAGCAACTTTTTACTGAGGTAAGTTTGCTTGTATCGAATTGTTTTGGTCTGAAGAATATGTGGTAGCTTTTTGTAAAGACCTTTTAAGGACACCCTGTATATATTTTGTCCATGTAAATGAACCAATAGGTTTGAATTGATAAGAGATGAATAAATAAATGAATAAATATCGGGCATCGTGTGTTCCGCCTTCCTGGTGCAGACACAAGCTTGAATTTTTGATGCACTGAACTCTACTAGATTTTCAGATTCTTATTTCAAAATTCTTGACAGATCTTTATTATTTATAATAATGGCCTATCTCCGTCATGCATAAGACATCATAGGGGCTATAGAGAAGAAGGTGGTATTAAGTGTAGCATCATCTGGAAAGCTATGATCTTGGCAGGGCTCTACCCTACCGTTGATGTGGAACAAAAACAAAGTTGATGCCGATACATATCCTTACCGAACGCCAGGATCGATAGTCATTGTAACAGATGAGACTACATCTACCAACACATAGAGATCAAACCATATGACGAAAGTTTTGCTGAAAGGCCTTCGTACTGAACTCAGTCAAATGGACTGAAGATATCCAATGCTACAGACATAGACTTTCCACGTTTCTCGATTGACGCCTGCCACATATGTGTCACGTATGCGTGCGGGTCACCTATTGATCTCTGGTGATGAAAGCCATAGTGTTGGTCGTTCACGATTATTGAGCTCTCTAGATATTTGATGACCTCGATGTTCATCAGTTAGAATCGAGCTATCATCCAGTTAGAAGAAAACATGCCAAGTTTGTATGATATGGTGAACATCCAACAGATAACTGGTGTTAGTTCTGGGGCAGATTTCTTGAGTACAATAGGCGGAATTATCCGGCCCCATAGCCTTCTTAGCATTGGGGCCTTGCAGAATATGCCTTATTGTGTGTTAACGTTTAATGCGACTCAACAAGAAAAACAATGAACTAAATATGCCACGGATTTAATTCAGAACATAAATTGAAAACCTTCTTTTGGAGAACGTAGGTACTCACCTTGTCTTGTTAATCTTCCAGTCGTTCTGGTAGCGGGAGTGCCGGGACTCTTTGTCCTGCTACCCGATGAAGTTACGCTGGAAGGCGTAGTAGATCTCGGAACTTCCGTGGTAGAAGATCGTGCAGAGGCAGAAGTTACTCTGCCACGTTTTGCAACCGTTTTAGGTGTGTTGGACTTGTTAGAAACGGCGCTACCTGCTCCAGCAGCCGATTGTTTTGTTCTTTTCGCTTTCGTGGTGGCGCTTAAATTTTCCGCTATCCTCTGTGGTTGTATCCATTCGTCATACCTACAAAGCGATCAAGACAAAATGTTCCTAGGAAATCATCACCACAATAATAATGGTATTTCCATACACTTTTAGTTGTTTATGAATTCTACGTGAAAAATTATATGTTATAATGGAATGCAATATATTTATGTAGTGACAACCTTTCTATTTCAGTTGATAGTCTTTTAGATTCAGTATAGTATATGGTCAAGGCGTTATTCAATTATCTCAATTTCATTGTTGCCTAATCAAAATAGTTGAAACAACATGTGTCTATCTTTATTCTTTAATACTCCGTCATAATTTCGACATAATAAGTTTAAATGTGAATGTGGAACGTTTAGGTAAAGAATCAGTTCCCGAAACGTCCACTAAGATGAGTAGAAGTTTTGCTTTTATTCAAAATATTGCAAATAGAGAATTTCTCTTCTAGGTATCTAAAGGCATAATTTCAAGCGCAGTGTCATTCTGGGCCAGATCACGAATCTGTCCTTACTACAAATATATTGAAATAATAATAATAACTTTCATTTTTTATTTTATTCTTCAGAAACGAGGAGAGAAAATTCCACACATAAGCTGGAAAAATGAATTTACCACTTCCTCGAATAACTTACAGACAGAATGTATTACTATCTATGAATGTATGAAACAGAAAAAAAAACTGGAATTCTCATTTTCGAATTGTTGTTGCTTGTTCCCTCCCTTGTCGTCTCAAATGTTCTCAGTAATTTACTTTGCAGTTACCTTGTATTCCAACCCGTGTAGTGTACCAAATATACTGCTCCTGTTTGATCTTTGTCAATTTCGATAACTTTAGCCTCATATGTGACTTTTGACTCATTTGTAGGTCCATAATAGACCTTCAATTTATCCCCAATGTTGATATTCGTACAAACGGATGAATCGCTACTTCCGGAATCGATATCGGCCATACGTTTCTTTCCTTTTTTCTTATCATCCTCTGAAGATGACGTTGAGGGTGCAGATTTTTTCACTGATTTGACGATGACCATTTTTGTTTCTTTGAGTGGTTTTGCATCAGATTTCCTTTCTTTGTCCTTCTCGACAACTGGAACAGGATCCTTCTGCTTGAACTGCGATTTGGAACGAGTTAGTTGTCCCTGAAAATTACAAGAATTATATTAAAGAAGAAAGTAGGTTTTACTTTTGATAGATTCATATGGTGTTCAGATTTTACCATGATGATTTGTTAATCCAGATTTTTCACTCAACTTCACAATTATGTCGTCACAATGACTTTCTTGTCTGCTTTTTGTTCTTGACATGAAACACTAATGTTTTATAGCCATTGGCGTTTTGCAAAAATGAAATGCACGTTAAACAATCTATTTTCTTCTTTACCTCATATAAAAATAAAGTGCTCTATCAATTTTCCCTAATAAAATCAGATTTGGTATTTTCGGAATTCGAAATAAGCCTTTACTTCAAACATCTATATCCTTCAACTTCATTTCGTTATTTCATGACAATGTGGGTTATGGAAATATTAGAGTTATGTCACTTCTTATATTATGTCGAAAAAGTTTCGTTAGAACAATATCAAGTTTGTGTGTGGACTAGATTTGATTTTTTCATAAATTTTGCAGTTGTATTGTTTTGTTCAATCAAGATAGCACGCTCAACTCTTAGGACAAAACAAGCATTCTACAAAACAAACCGCCTCCTTGTTGTACACATTTGGGTTCTATTCATACTATGCGTTGCTTTCATTACAATTAAATTGAAGTGAACACAATACAATTTTGCCAACAAAGTTCAGTTCAATCACAGTTTTAATACAATTTTCCAATTCAGTCATTTCATGTGTGATTTCATCAAAAGAAACGAAACAGAGCAATCAAATTCCTTTCGTCCCATTGATAATTGGTGTACGTCGCAAAGTGCATGCTAACTGTGAGGTGTAAGAACCTACATCTTTTATGTGAATATTTTGAAGATTATTGAATAGTTTTTTCATCTATTCAGTAGGACTAACAGTTGAAACATTTAAAATTTCTTGGTCGAAGACAAGCGCACAATATGCAAGAACTTTCGATAGATAGAACAAAAGCGAGCGAACCTTATTCTCTTCTTCCTTTTTAGCATGTTCTTCGAACTTCTCCACTAGAGCCTTCACCTTTTCCCCCCCAACTTTCTTCTCTTTTCCCACCTTAGCTTCGATCGTTTTGTCCCTCTTGGGCCTGCCAGTCTCTTTGGCCGCCTCTGATTGGTCGGTCGCATCACTGGAATACGTGTCGCTAGCTTCGGCAGCAGCCAGCTAAAGTTGTAAAAATACAGCGTACAAAAAAGTTATACCTTTCACGCTATTTAGACTGCCAAGGGTTCGACAGTTGCACTGGTGTTGAATAGTTTTTTTTGTGTAACCAGTTCAAAAAGTGTATATTTGATGCATAAAGCATGAAGTTTACAGCTCGAGACAAAGTCGAGAGCTGCAGCCATGCGTTTTCCACATGTTGCACATGATATTTCTTTTGCAATCGAATCAACTCAATGCCTTTCCTCAAATAATTATTTCAAACTGACAACTGCAATTCAATTCTAAAAATTGTATATTCATTATTTATTTAACTGTATTTTATTATATTTATTATATCATATATTTCTATATATATTATTTATTATATTATATTATTATATATTATATTCATTAAATATTTATAACTGTATGTTTATTTCATGGACAATGTAGTTTACAGCCCGAGACGAAGGAGAGAGCAACAATAGTATAATACATAACTAGTGTGGAAAGTGACATATTTCGCACGAGTAGATATTTAGTACGAGCCGTGTAGAGACGAGTTCGGAAATGTTAAGAGTGCATGAAATACACTTTTCAGCGAGTTATGTACACTTTTTGTCAAACGACCATTAATAATTCAATTATCATTATCAAGTTCCGCCAAGTGTCCATTGCCATTCATTGAATTTTCACGAAATGAGCCTACACGAATTCGAAAGTTATTCTAAGTTTCACCCATTGTCGAGAGCTACCACCCAACTCGAAATACAGCAATCAACGTCAACTATATTGTGTGTCAATGTCATATATGATGAACCTTTCCTGAGTAATTTTTGACTTTTTCTCATGAATAATGCAGTGGATTTATAGTAAGAAGGAAGCTAGTGGATTAAATAATTTTTCGAAAGGTTGGGATGCAAAATCAAAATAAAATATAAGTACCAGATGTGATGATACCAGCAGGAAAATTTCCAGGTGAAATATCATTATATTCATCAATCAATACAAGCATGCGTTTTTTATATATATACACACTAGTGTGTTTTACTATCGACTTTCCTGCTGCCATAGTAAAATGGGCTACTTTATCAATAACATAACGATGTTTAAAGCGCTGTTTTCTTAGGTGGTCGTAGGGAAATACTTTTTACCTGTGTCTCATTGTTTTTCTACCAACGTTCAAAAAGTTATAATGAATAGTCAAACTAAAATGGCCGGTATAAGATTATTAATCATATCACAAATGATTAAATTACAAAAATAGTGAATTGATACTGGAACAATAATTAAATATTGAAATATAATAAAATGGAAGAAACCATTAAACAAGGTATAATATTGAAATATATCCTCACATAAGCTGATAGACTGAGTTGGCATATTTCCCCAAAAGGTAACTTCGTTGTCATCATATCCATGAATATAATAGCCTTTCAGTGTCTCCTGCTGATCATCTATAACCAGATCCCACAGAGAAGGAGATATTATCACATCCTGTGTGCATCTTCTGGTCACACATTCATAATTTCACCTACCTGTATTGCTAATACCTGCCTGCCCTGCCCAATGTCTATCGGCCACCTATAAGAGGTGTTGTAGACTATAGGTGGATGATTCAGGTTGCAATGTGAGGAGATATATTATGAATACTCTTCTAGTGATTTCAATTCTATCGCAGGCTTCTGATGAAGCCTAGGATTTTCCTGACAAAGACGACATGTGTCAACCTTAATTTCCACAATGTTCATCTTTCTGAGGTGGTACATTGAAAGTCACTGACTATAATGAGCTTCAGCTTTCGTGGGCTGAGCTTGAGAGCTCTATTCGCTCGGTTGTGCTAATAGTTGTCGATTTTTTCTGCTTGCCTTTGACCTGGATTGAGTACCAAGTAGGACCTGACTAGCAGCCACTGTCACAGATTCGAAGGTTGCGTGATCAAACCTCCCCTCTATGAATTAATGTGAGTTGAACTCGACTACTACAACTACAACACTAGAGGAACAGAATATTATTTGTTCTGCGTTTTCTGTCGCCTCATCACGAAGGCGACCAGTGCCACTTTCAAGTTCCGAAACGCCAATCTTTTTGAGGTGGTACCTCAGACGGCATTGACTCGAATTGCTTCGACAAGCTTTGGCAAATTTCGACAGTTAACGAACTCTGTCGCTTGGAGTAAGTATCCAGTAGAATATTTTCTGTGTCGTTGATTACATGTGTCACAAATTTGAAAGCTGCACTATCAATATGCTGGTTTGTGTGGTTTGGTGCTTCAGGTGCATGTTATTGAAAGTGGAGAGGCATCTCAAGTGGCTTTGTTCCACTTTACTTGCTTGTTGTGAGAATTCGCATTCATACCGCAAGCATGCAAGCTGTCGCCTCATTATACAGACGAAATGTGTCAACTTCAGCAATACCTATCTCTTCAAGGTGGTAAATATTGAAACAAGCTTCAGCTTGCTGAGATTGACAGCTCTCTCGCTCTGTTGTTCACATAGTTGACGAAATTTTTCGCTTGTCTTTGACCTGGTGAGTGTCTCCAGTAGATTGACTGTTGTGTTGTTGACTCCACGGTTGCTAGCACCCCATGTCACAAATTCGAAGACTGCATTATCAAAAATCTTTTACAACCACTGGTTGTTGCTTCATTCATGTTACTGATAGTAATAATAATAATAATAATAATAATAATAATAATAATAATAATAATAGTAGTAGTGATGCCTCACAAGCAATAGGCTCTCATCCACTTCAACCGCTAGTTATGAAAATTTGCATTCTCATTACAAGCCACATAACCACAAGCATTTGACCAAATACCAGATTCCGTTTTCAACCGAAAACTATGGCATGTGTTTTGCGTTTTCTATAGCCTGATCACAAATACGACACATGTAAACTTCAGATACCACAATACCAATCTTTACGAGGCAAAAAAAATTACATAAGCTTCAGTTTTGGTTAGCTTATGTTGGGAGTTTTTTCACTCTGTTGTACGAACAGTTGACGAACTGTGTCGCTTTTCTCTCACCTGGAGTGAGTCTTAGCTACGTGTTTACAACACAGTGTCAAATTCGAAAGTTGCATTATCAAACATCCCCTCTCGACACTGGTTGGTGTTTCATTTACATGCTACTGAGAGAAGATATGCCTCTCAATTAATAGGCTCTCCTCCACTTCACTCGCTTATGAGAAGTTGCAATCTTACCGCAATCATTTGAGCGCGCTTCTTCTCTATGCGCTTGGACTTGATAGGCTCGGCGGCGGGCAGCGAATGGGCAGCCGGGGAGGGCGGCTTTTTCTCTTCCGCCGCCGATTCCTCCTCTCTTTCCGGACCGGGACTGTGGATCGGCGTGCTCCGGTCCTTGTCTCGAATGAGGCTGCGACCCTAACGAAAAATTTTTTTTGGTCACGGTTCTAAAAAACGATTACGTCACTCTTAGGCGCATGCTACTTTTATCGAGGTTCTTCTTTGTTCAACACATGGTGTTAATAGACTGGTTTTCCAACTCCCGATATCCAACCACTGAAAAAGGTTGTAGACTTCTGCCTACTTGATTAATACCTCACTAAGGCTTCCCATCATCGAAACTAGATGGCGTCAACTCTGCTGATCTCGATGGTTATCTTGGAAACTCTGGAGAACACGATTTGAATGTGAACTTCAATACGAATGCAAAAACTGAACCGTTAGCTATCCATCACTATCAGATATCCGTCATTATCAGTAATAGCGGATTTGACTTGATATCTATATCAACCATCTATACTCAAGCGGTGCAGCCTTAATGAGGTTGTTTGATAGGTATACATGTTTCGGAAAGTGACAATTGAAGAGCTGTTTCACTATCTAATATCCACCTTGGTTGAACACATGTATTCTATAAGCCAAGTAGAGTCGCTTATCGCCTACTCACCTAGGCATAAGGACTATATCAAATGAAAACACGCCCACTTTTCCATGCGATTCATCAACTGTTCTTTCAATAAATCATGGGTTTTGGTTATCAACTAGCCAGGCCAAAGGGCTGTAATACTCAATATCAGTACTTCATATTGATAATGATTTCATACAGACAAGAGCTTAGTAGTCTGGTCTATGACCAGTTGAAAGTATGATAATGAAACTGATGGATAGTATGAATGTGAATTCACAAAAAGAAAAGGTTTCACAAGGAATAACCAATGAAACTGATCATAATTTGGTACTATGTATGAATTGATATTTATCTGGAATAGTTGTTATTGAGGTATCATTCGCAAAATTATTGATTGAGGATCTTTAATGAGAAATATATCTTTGCAGAAAATTTTTTGGAGGAATTAAATTAACCTCAATTTGTAATAATAATAATATACAATGAGTTTGATCAAAAATTTTCAAAGAATATCAGTTCAATATATGCAGTATGTTGAAACTAAGAGAAACCTTGAGAGAAAGTGAAACTTGTTGTAAAGATCTATAAATTCCAAAACCTGAAAATATCAACTAGTTACGATCTGTTCATCCTTCATAGGATATAATTTGTTCTTTTGACTAACAAAATACAAATTCCTCAGAAAAAGAGAAGGAATTTTCGATAATCATTAATAGCACCAGTTGTATTTGTTCAGATTTCGAATTAGTTGGTACTCTTGTTAATTGTTATAGCCATTTTTTGTTTGTGATAATGAGGTATTGGCTGTTTTGTTGATCCGGGGTGCTCTGCGTTACATGAACATTTAATTACACATACATCGCGTTGTACTCACAATTCATAGCACCTGCATTGTGCAATGTGAAAGGCCCAGAATTAATGCTTCAGATAGATCAGAAACTGGATATATCTAGATAATGAAATATGAGTGCAACATGATGCGTATTGATAATCTGAAAAGAACATCAGTTTTTCAAATATAGTGAAAAACGGAATGTAGAGTTTTGGTTTTGATTTTTTTCAACAAAAAACTAATCAAGTTGGCTATTTCTGAGCATTATAAATTGCCACCAAGATCCCCATGCTGATAGTGTTTTTGATTATCAATGGAAATATTACAACCAATAGAAAACGTGTATTTTTCAATCAATGGACAAATCTTTGACATGATATTGGCAATCCAGATTGAGGTTATGTCAATGGTTGCCTACGTCTAGAAAATATACACTATATTCACCTTATTTTTCTTGGTGGGTTTTGTGTGGTTCAACATGGTGACTCCGAGAGTCCTATAGAAGGTTTCATAGCTAGACAAACACTTTTTGTACACTGCCTTGACCTGATTGAAGGTGTTTTGATTGTTGGGTAGGTATAGGCGTGCAGTGACCAACCGCCATTTATTTTGGTTAGTCACACGGTTGTAGCCCCCGAGTTTTTGAACGACTCGAAACAGACGGTGGAGATCTATGTCCCTGTTGGCGATGGTAGGAGTTTTGTTCAGAGGTGTGCCAGCGTCGTCCATAAATTTGTATAGCTGAGCCACGAATCTGTCTTTCTCTTCACAAGGTTCATCATCTGAGCTCTAAATCGAAATATGTTCATTGAATATTTCAAAGTCATTCATGCTCGAATTTGAATGGTACCATAAAGAGGGGAAATAAAGATGAACTCCTCGATCATTTCCATATGAAATTCATTGTTATGAATATGATTGAAGAAAAATATTATTCTAGTGTTTTGTACAAGAAAGCATGAAGACATGAATATCTTTGTTTAACAATTAGTTCTACAGTTGGACCTGAATGAATCGAATATATAAATGAGTGTTCAGTAAGGCCATAGGTAGAGACTAGCAGTTTTCCCCAACACATTAGCAAAATGATGAGATCAACAATATCTGTCGAACTGTTGACAACTGTGGAAGAAGTTATCGAGAGAAAATCAAAATTAATCACAACGATACAATATACCAATACATTAATCATGAAAAGATTGAATTCAAATATACCACTAAGGATTGTTATCTTCGAATAAATATCTGCTTTAATTCTGAGGTCAACACGAAGTCAAATTCAACCTTTAATATAATATGACTGAGGAGTTATACAGAGAAGTGCACAAAAAACGGCCAGTGTTGTAACTTTATTCAAAATCAGAATTTGAAATTTTCTGCGTAGCATGTATACCATATTGTTCATTTATTGACAAAAAAACTCGTTCCATCACTTCTGGTCTACATTGTTTACATACCTACACCAGCAGTTTTTACTGATCAAAATCAATTTTTCAATTCATTCTCATCTCTTAACAGTGAGCATAAATTGGTAATGATGGTCTATTAGACATAAGGCTGCTTTCTGTGTGAAACAGAAAAAAACGATGAAATATACTCCACGCCAATCTTCATCATTTTCACAAGCATAGAAATATTGAATAAATGAATTAAAAAATTTGCCTCCTGACATTTTCATCAGGAAAAACTGCTGGTGTATGTAAAATGATACCCTGAATCCAAAAATGGTATAATGTACAAGGGGCCCCATTTGAAAATTAATAGTTGGGTTAGACCGGAAGTGATCGAACGCGTTCTTTTGTCAACAAATGAACAATTTGGTATACTTACTACCCAGAAAATTTCACAATTACGATTTCGAATGATTCAGAAGTTACAGCACCGGCAATTTTTTGTGCACTTCTTTGTTTATTTCAGATTGGAAACATTTACAATGAACATCAATGTTTTGGATTATGGTAGGATAAAAGAGTTGATGAAAGTATTACTAATAATTATTACAATTCAGAATTGAAGTAAAGAAACATATTCTCATGTGAAGGTATAATCAGCTGACAATTTTCCATATTCACCCAAGTTTTATACTACTTTCATTTTATTGCATTTGAATGTGTTATTTTGGTAAAATTGGCATTTCTAAATTCATGAATAATGTAGTCATTTCTATCTGATTACTCATAATTCCATTTTGTTATTCATTGTATTGTAACTTCAAGAACAATAAATATTGAATAATAAAATTTGAGAAGCCTTTTTCATTTTGAATGCAATGAATTACTACACATCTCCACGACCTAATTCATTCATAGGAATTCATTTGCAAATACTGGTGTCAAGTACTGAGATTTCAAATTTTGATAGGGATACATATTGCAAATAAATATTTTAGGATTATATAACTTACATCAGTTATTCTATCACTTTCACTGTCCATCAATTGAGAGTTGAATAAATCACTTTTTTCCCAATGAGGGGGCAACTCGTTATGATCCAGAAATCTTATAGCTTTCTGAATGGCCTCTACCAAGCAAAAATTTTCAGCTCTTTCTGCTTTTTCCACCATATTTCTATTGAATTCTGATACTTCCTTTTTAGGTACTGTGTAACTGAAATTTATTGAGAAAACATTTTGATAATAATTAACAATCATTCTGTATAATATATTATTGGAAGGCGAGTGTTCCTGGTACATATTTTATACCTCTTCCTGATTATTGATAAGATGGATAAAGGATCTACCTTCTAATATTTGAGATTCTAAAATGATATGTCCTATTTTCACAAGCATATTCCGTGTTGATATAAAAATACATGTTTCACAAATTGATTATTTAGTATTATTGAATGAACTGTCTTGCAAATATTCTAGTGATCTAGAATAGAGTTTCACTTTCTTTAGTATTTCAGTTTTTTTACATATTACATAGATCAACAGGAAACTTACAAGAGTTTATTTCAGCAACATTAATAATTAAAAGAGAAATTACAAGAGGCTACGTGATGAACCATTGAAAGAAAAAAAGATAACATATACTACAACAACAGAGCAATAATTGATTTTCTGATAGAATAACACATTACCAAAATCAAGAAGTTCATTGCGAAAACAGGTATCTTGAACTAATAAACAAGGAGTTTTTGCAGCAATGACGAATAAAATATCTTAAGACAACTCTACAGTCAGAAAATATCCAGAAAGTTACCATTATGAAATTCTTGATATCTGAATTTATGGAAACTCTCATAATCAATACAGTTCTCCTATTTATCAATATCCAAATGTTGGAAACTGTATTAGAGAGAAAATACATGAAGTGTTATTGTCCAAAAGATCAATGGTATGAAAAAAGAAAATATGCTGCGTCTTGAAGTATAAAACACCTTACATAGATTTGATCAAACCAAAAATAGTGATAAATTTTGTTCTTGGCAAATCTAGACACATCCAAACAAACATCATGATAGTATTATAATGACTTACTATCTCCCATCCTTGAAAGACCTGATTAAATATTCATCTTTCATGTTGATCCTCACAGTTGGTTGAGCAGAAGGTATTACTACAACACCTGGGAACCAATTATCTTTACTGCGTTTTTTTTCTGTCAACTCAACACTCACAACTCTCTTCAAATCAAGAAGGTAAGCTTCCAAATCTGGTTCGTTTTCCTCTTCTACTTCCCCGTCACTACTATCATCCCTGAAAAAAACAAAATATGATCAGTGACCTATTTTCCAATACTTCATACGTCAAGTTATAGTATAATACAACCAGGCCATTGATTGAAAATGTTTGTTTTATTTTTCAATAGCATTCATGGTATCAAAGAGATATTATGTATGGGAGAATTGAATTAATGATCAAGTACCAATATCAACCAGTGGCATATTCTCTATGGATGCTAAGGCAAAAAAAATCGATATTGCTCCATTTCAAAGTTTTACTCAATTTTGAATGAAGAGACATTTACACAGTTTTCTCCATAACTTTCGATACTAACTGATTATTGTCCTAGCAAATTGAAAATTATCATGGAAAAACTACGCCCCAGTACCGCATTTTTCACTTCCTTAGTCACAGCTCCCCTTATCGCTGAAGTGACGACACGCCACTAATATCAAATTTAGAATGAACTAGGTGTAAGAGGATTGTGTTTCTCAATTATGAATGTATAGAGATAATGTATCTATATAACATCTAAATATTCATTTGTAAAAGTATGAAAATAATAAATCCAAAGAAGTAGTTTATTTTGATCAAATTCGAATATTATTACTTCATTGATGAATTTTCATACTTGGGTTGTCTGCTTCTTCTACCTCTCCTTCCTCCCACAACTGGATTGCCAAAATGTTCCGGATGAGTGAGGGGAAGCTGATCGAGGGTTTCACTCTCATTAAAATGCCTCCCACTTTTGAGGCATAAAGCGGTCCTTCGTAAAGTTGTTATGTCGCCATCATCAAATACTGAAAAAAGTATTGAGAAGTTGATTCTAGTGTATACAAATATGAAAAATTCTCATTTTCAAGGCCTAATATTATTTGCTTCTCTCCAACAAAATGGGCAGCCTTCTCAATTCAGGCATAATCAAAATACCAGTGTAATGAATTTGAACGAAATATCTCATACAGGGTGTGAGTTATACAATGTCAAATTTTGAAATTTTTGCTTTTTCAATTCACCCCGTTGTAGTTTATATATCTATCAAATACTTTGATACGATGTTTCATAGTTGTAACTTCTACAGGAAGATGTCTGTAAGTCAATCAAGAAACATTGATATTAAAGTTGAAAAAACTTTTATTATAATGCTTATTTTTCATTTAAATATTAACAATTGAAGTTCCTCTGGTAACAGTTCTTTCACTAAATTAGTATTCTTATTTTTCTCTTGTCAGATGGTCACTTGTTCTTATTTCTTATGTCTTGTTGAACAGCAATATGAATGTATTGAGAGTTGAGATATTTCCCAAGGATATTATTCTTCCCATATGATTTCACTTTCCACAGAACATGACTACAGTAGTTTTTTGTTAGGTTGATTTTTTGAAGGTTTTGCTTTCATGATACTACAGCTAATGTCTCATCAACAACTTATATATTGATGCCTTCCTATGGTATTTGTTTTCACTTTTTTTTGTAGATACTTTTGAATGACTTGATATTTGGCCTGATATTTGTCTAACCATATCTTCTTCAGTTTTTAAATGTTAGAACTTGGCTAAATAAGCCCATATGAATAAGTGATGTAGTTCCCAGCTCATGATATTGAAACATTTTCCTCTACATATTTCCATTCCTTGTTATATTATATTATTGGTCAGATCACTATGAAGGTTGGATTTTATTCTGGATTATTGAAAAATCCACTATTTTCCACTTTATTTCTTCATAGTTAGCTCCTCTTTGATGTGATCTGATATTCTGTTAGTATTTACACCATATTGTAGAGGCCCTGTAACTTCTCAATTGATTCCTTAGGTGATATATGATAGCTAGCTATGGTGTAAAATGAACAAATTGTAATCCATTTATTCAGTTATAATACTTGAATGGAACATCAAGCAAAGTCAGTGCTGCAGACTTAGCTGTATGGAGATAAAAGACACTACAAAGACAGATGTATTATTCTGCATCAGGTTTAGAAACTCAAGAAAGGTTTCTGAACACAGTACAAAATATGGCTAATAACCAAGGCAGTGAATGTTGCAAATGAAATGAAAGTGAAAAATCTATCATTACCAACAGTGTACTGGCTGTAGTCCTGAATTTTAGTAATAGTTGCATCCACCAATTCCTTCCTATTTGGATGTTCCGCTTGAATGAGCTGACCCACTCTCAGAGCTCCTTTGATTTGATCATCATTTAGTATAGCAGTGCCCAAGCCCATTTTGTATGTTACCTAGAATCCATCCAGATTTAAGTTAGATATGACTAGAATTGTTTATCTTTTATCTTACCCTGCATTTTACTGAACGGACTACTTTGCTCACTTTAGCTTCACAAAACGCCCCTTTGTACTTGGCACTTACAGCAGTCCCCACAGACAAATAAGGGGGATCGTCTACCTGCTGGAGAAAATATAATGAAACTTGTTGCATTCTCTTTAAAAAATTCAGGTATTTACCATTTTATTTTCCGTAAATGTCAACTATAGAATATAATCTCATGAACGGTACGCTAATAAATTATGTGCAACTTTCCAGCTGAGAATTTTTACATCCTCCATCAAACATGAGACATAGTTGATAGTTGTTTGTGCTGAAAAATAAAATCAAGGAATTATTAAGAAACCCATAAAAATCCAAATTTCACCTGTGAAATCTAAACAAAAGCAAAGTTTTCCGAAAATTTTGGCATCACTGACATTTTCGTATAAACATTCAGAGCAATGTTGCCACTGCCAAGTAAATAACAAATTGAAAACCTTCGACCATAAAACAAAGTTGGTCGAAGTTGAAAACTGAAAGACAATTATGACATCATGAAAACTATGACAACACTGAAATCTTGGAATGGATTGGGATGTTCTTCGACCATAAAACACGTGGAACAAATATTTTTTACTGTTACGGTTACGGTCAATTGAGTGATATATAAATATATATATATACAAATTGAATATTCTGTTCTCACAGACGAATTCATTTCATTCGTTTGAGATTCTATTCAACAATCTTCTTGGTCTGACTTGAATAATATTATATAATCTGTATGTGCACTGAACCACAGATTGGTTTGTCAAATTACACTAATCAGGCCTTCTTCTGTGCTTATTGATTGGGAAGTCAGTATCTTGCTCTTATGACTGTGTAAATGTATTCTATGGACTAGTTTAGTCACAGATTAGTTACCAATGTGGTTAGGAACTGACCTCTGGCACAGTATTTACCCTACCCTAGAGTATATGATACTGTGCCTCTGGTTTATTCATGAGTTTACATGCCTATATAAATCAAATCAAAGAGAGTATATATGCTACAATTATTCTATGGTTGAATCCTTAATGATTGACATATGATATGACATCATGATACTATATAGTTATAGTATCATGATATGACATTATGGTGACCGTCAGCCATCAAGTGTCAACACTTGCTAGATTTGGAAAATGTATGTTTAGTTTTTCCAATATAATTGGAATTTATTTCTTACTGAAATGCTGATTGATTTGTAGTGGAAAATTATACCAGAACTCGATCTCAAGGCAGCTACACGTTCCCAATGGAATTCTTGAATGTAAGTTTTCCAACCTTCACATAATTTTGTTCCTAAGAGAAAACTTGTACTTCAGTCCCACTGGGCCACAAAGTAGAAATAACCTACTGATTTTACATTTCTTCAAGTTCATATACACATTTAATACACACACCTAGTATAAGTTGCACAAAAGTAACATTTTATTGAAATTTTCAATTCAAATTCATTACCTTTTTGATATACCTATGTGGAGTTGTGATTTGAATCGCGGTTTGAATGCTCAAAACCAATATTTTGTGGTATTCACTATTTTATTAGTGAAACGATGAACAGTACACATGGGCAGTATGGTATTCTGCTCTCGCACATAGATCTGAGCCAATAAATATATATAAATATGTAATGGATATGTATTGCTACTAATAAAAGAAATTCTGTTTTATGATTCAAGAATAATAGCCACCGACCATTATATGCTCCTTGAAGGATATGCTGATATTTGTATGCGTTACCCTGACATCGTCAGATAGCTATGGAATGAAAAATAAGATGTTTAAAATTATACTGTTGAAAATATTAACTATGCACTACACTAACGAAACAAATAATGAAACTTTTGTGTCATGTAGATAATGGCGCCAAACGAGTCGCTCGAATGAGACACATAGATATGTAACATCAGAGGTGATATTTTTTGTATTGTACCCTCCATCCTTTGATAAAGTTTTTATCGTTTCACATCAAGTGATAAAATGATTGAGAAGAGAAGGCAACGCATGGCCCATTAATTTTTCCATACTTGTGTATAACAGAAAGAAAGAACTGGATAAAATATAGGGCGACTCATTCAGAAACATTGAATGAAATGTTTCCCCCTGTAGATAATTTTTGTCATGTAGTGTTTCTGAGGAATCATTATTCTGAGAGTTATTCAGGTTGTGACATGATGATTGCGATTATATTCACACATTCAATATCAAATACTTGTAAAATATGTTTTTTTCGAGGTTTATTTGTCCTGAAAATGTTTCCATGTTTGTGCGGAGTTTTTTGTTAGTCCTTCAGTGATTTTGAGTCTATGTATCTATAACTCATTGATCGTCAACATACTAAATAGTCTACATAATGAAATAGTCGAGCAAATCGAAGCCTACTGCACTTGGCATTAAAAAATAATGAATGAATGTTCCTAAAGTTTTTAATATTCAATATATCAAAAACTATGACAGCTAGTCCTATTGAAACATATATTCCTAAAATCAGGAGAGTAGAGGTCGAATAGTTATTTATGCACTAAGTGCGTTACAGGGATCATAACGCCAGGAGGGTGACTGATGCGGCCAGGGGGATGGATGTCTAATTTTTTTATCTGTTGACGACACGAAAAGAAAACCAATAATGTTCCAGGAAAATCGTGTTAGCCAACGGTGGAATTTTGGGAGAGTAGGAAGGTGTTGGGATTTTTCTTGAGAGTTTGAGGTTGTAAGCATCAGGAAAGACTTCACTAGGCAAAGAATTCCACAACTCATTATAAAATACAGTTATTAACCCTGCACTTACCTACTATGTTCTGTTTGTTATTGTTAAAATATCATTTGAAGTTGATACGAAAGAAGTATTATTCGTGAATTGTAAAAATGATAATCTACTTGCTAATTATTTTTATTGTAATAACAAAATAATCTATTGGGTAGCCAATTCGTGGGTTTGTTTTTCGAAGCAATCTACAAACGAGCTGCAATCTGAATAAACAAATCGAGTTGAAACAACCGTTTAGGAATAGATAATACGAGAGATTCCAAACCAATTAACAAAAGATAGGAGAAACAAGGAGCTCCCAAAATAATATTACTTCACAAATCAACATGAAGCAAGCCATCCACATCTGTTCCTCATTTTATCTTCAACCGTTATCAAACTTATCAAGACAGCCGGCCAGCACCAACGATTAGAGCAGTGTTGTCAATAGTACAGAAAAAACATCCGCTAAACGCGTCCACGAAATGAGGTTTTTCCTGGTTCTTTGAGAGGTTTCGCACTAACAATTTTTCTATGCAGTTCTATATTCAGTGCCAAAATTGAAACTGAAATTCATTACCATTAATTTGAGTCGCAATCTTTGGCTTTGAGCATCAAAATGCGTAGTGTAACAAAACTTTACAGACGTTTACATCTTGTTCATATTTGTAAATAGGGTGTCCTAATATTATCTTGCAAAATGATTTTCATCCATCGATGCAATATATTTATATTTGGTATCACATACAACTTAATATATTCTAATATCTTTACAAATTCATATCTCCAAAAGTTCCAGCACTGAATCTTCCAGATTTCCACCATAGCTAGTAAACGATGAGATGATCTTCGAATTGAGGTCATGAATCTGATCAGAAGTTATACAGTGTCCTCAAAAATCTCTTGTCATTTGTTGGTTTCTAAAATCCCTTTCCATCTGAATACTATTAAATAACAGAAGTCAGGATTTAATTATGTTTCGACTGATATACGAGTTCCTATAACTATCTCCAGTGTTCTAGGGCCAGGTCAAAAATTTACAAGTGGTATAAACAATAATGGTCTGTCAGAAATTCATGATATGTTGATAGCTATATGAAATACTATATCAGTCAAAGCATAATCCAGTCGTGCGTTCAGATATCTGAAAAAAACTTCTATCAGAGATTCCATAAGAGATTTTTTACCCCATTTTTTATATCTTCTGATTAAATTCATATTATCTCACTGCAAATATCACCATGTATGGAACTATGTGGCTGGAAATTTGTGGAATGGAGAGATTTTTGAGATATGCATATTCAAGGATACAGTTGATTTCAACGATTTCAAAAATGTTATGATTTATAGGCTGTGCTATTCAAAATATGGAAGTTAGTTTGTACAAACTAAAAATAAATAACTCATGACACGTTATAAGGAAAGAAATTCGGTATCTACTAGCATCTAGATGAAGAAAATCGGATTGCCGGTCAAAATAAATTAATCACTAATTTGTGAGTTTCATGTCTTTCAATGTATCAAGTGTGATACATCATTGGAGTAAGACTTGAAAAATCGGTCGCATTCCAGGAGGCACGAGAAAAATATATAGGGTGTCATTTGAACATTGAATAATTTCAGTTGGTGGCGGTTAAGGGAAGTTTGGCAGAATCGGAATTTAAAAAGTTTTTTTTTTGAATTTCTAATAGTGGATCTTTTTCAGAAGTAAGTAAGTTAGGTATAGTAATAGAAATAAGTTTATTTGTTCTCAGATCTTAGATGGTAGTATTCCTGATATAGATGGGCTCAAGGAGGGTGTTTGTGTGTATAGATAGCATTTTGAATAGACGTGATTATACAAAAACAGTGAACAACTAAATACTAATGTACTAATACAGTAAATAACTGATAATACTTGAATACTGAAGTGATAACATTGGTACGTAAAAATTTATGATTCGTATATACATATTAAGTGATTAATTCTAACTATAAATAGTAAATGATATCCAGTTTCCTTCAAGAAGTTGAATGAATGAATGAAGTCTTTATTGGTAGGATACATCCTAATATACAATACAATTTCTTTAAGCTTGATAATAAAAATAAATAAAGATAAATGTCTAAATATAATTAACTTTAGGGTTATATGAAACAATTATAATAATAGTATGCAATAATAATAGTAATAGTAATATATACAGACATACATGAGTGTACATTACACTTCCCTAGTAACAATTAATGAGGTAATTAAAAAAAAAAAAAAAAATATATAGTAACAATAAAAATAGAAAATAGTGATCCAATGACATATGACAGATAACAATCATTTCCCAGCATAATATGAAGAATCAGTTTTAATATTTGAGATTAAGATATTCTTAAATTCATTCACTGATTTCGACTCTTTGATGGAGGTTGGTAATTTATTGAACTCATTGATGCCTTTATAAAAGAGTGATTTCCTAGAAGAGGACATATTCAGTCTTGGTATATAGAGATTATTGTTACCTCTTGTATAATGATCGTGTATAGTAGAATTGTATGTAATGAATTCCTCGAAATATGCAGGTAGTTGATTATTCAATATTTTATAAATAATTATCATTGAACGCAGGTAGAGTCGTTGCTTTACAGTCAGCCATTGTAATGCTTCAAGCATCAGGGATATATTGGTCATACGATTACACCTAAG
The DNA here is from genome assembly GCA_963576655.1 of Gastrophysa polygoni. NCBI lineage: Eukaryota > Metazoa > Arthropoda > Insecta > Coleoptera > Chrysomelidae > Gastrophysa > Gastrophysa polygoni. The sequence goes on from OY755087.1 coordinate 17,983,990, forward strand.
GATGATACGCATTCCACGATTCTGAAATTTTTGTAGTGCTGATACTTTATTTGCATCAAATAAATACAGGATACTTGCACAATAATCGAAGTTTGGTTGTATTATAGAATTGTACACTGTTATTTTTGAATGCGTTGACAATCGATGGGAAATTCTTGAAAAGAAGTATAATTTTTTTGCAATTTTTTTGGACATATAGTCAAAGTGAGCTCCAAATGATAAGTTATTATCCAACATGAATCCTAAATATTTGAACTCGGTGACAAATTCAATTTGGCTATTGTCAATAGATATATCATGATGATTGAGGTTGATGTTTTTGTATTTGTATGAGGTTGTGAGGATCATTGCCTTAGTTTTGTCTATATTAAGTTTAAGTTTATTAGAGTTCAAGTAAATCTGAATCTGCTGCAGTGAGTAATTCATTTTGTTTATGGCATCATCCAAGTTGTTACTAGAAATTGACAACAGAGTATCATCTGCGAATAGATTGACAAAATCACATGAATGGAATTGATTTATATCGTTAATGTAAATTAAAAACAAAAGTGGCCCCAGAACACTCCCTTGAGGTACCCCATAATCATTTGCAATAGGTGTAGATAAAACTTCATTAATTTTAGTCACTTGTTTCCGTTCACTCAAGTAATCTATAAACCAATCCAGAACTGTCCCATCCATGCCAATTTTTTTCATTTTTTTAATAAGTATGGTGCGGTCGATTGTTTCAAATGCTCTCTTTAAGTCCAGAAATACAGCTACAATGTACTCACCCTTATCGATAGACTGTTTCCATTTTGAAATTGTCAACTGTAAAGCTGTTTCGCATGAATGATTTTGTCTGAAACCCGATTGATTTGTTATTAGTATTTTATTCCCATTCAGATAGTCTAACAATTGCCTGTACACCACAAGTTCAAGAAGTTTTTCAGCGCTGGGTAGGGTGTTAATTGGTCGGAATTCCCATGATTTATTCGTATTAGATACTTTTTGGATAGGTACAAGTACACTTGACTTCAGTTGGTTGGGGAATTTTCCATACGTCAGTGAAATATTGATCAGATGCAGTAGAGCATGACCAATCACACCATATGTTTGTTTGATAAATTTACTATCCATTATTTCCCTAGATGACTTATTATCCATAGAATTTATTATTTCTGTGAGGTCCTTCAATTCAATTTGTTTGAACTCTAGTAATCTACTTTCAATGTCGTTTTGTTGCCGGTCATCAATAGTGACATTATCTATAGTATTTATTATATCCCTAATGCTGTCCACATAATAATGATTGAAATATTCAGCAATTTCATCATCCTTTCTCACTACCCTCAAGGTATCATCTATCCTAAAATGAATACCATTTATAAAACATGATTCATTAGATTTTGTACTTACCAAGGTTTTTAAGGTTTTCCACATTACATAAGGATTATTTTTATTCATATCTATTTTGTCATAATAATATTCTTTTTCTTTATTCCTCAATAAGCTTACATATTCATTTCTCAAAATCCTGTATGCCTCCCATTCTCCCTCACTTTTGCTATTTTTAAATAATTTATAAGCTGAATCTCTTTCTCTCCCTTTCATTTTTAGTTCTAAATCATACCATGGGACACTATTTTCTTTACATCGAAATGTTTTTTCTGGTGCTATTATGTTGACTGTTTGTTCACATTTGGTTTTTAAATCTTCATAAAATATATCCACATCTACACAATCTAATAAAAAGTTACATGATATTAATTCAAGATTTATTTTATTTATATTAGCAACACCTAGATTTCTATATTTCTTAGACTTATTAATTGAAGAAGTAAAGTTTTTCCCTGAGAAATCCACCGAAATTACTGAATGATCCGATATATTACCAACATCATGCACTTTTGTTGAAACGTCAAAATTAGTGAGTACATAATCAATAAGAGTTGCAGAACTAGCAGTATATCGTGTGGGCTCATTAACACTTTGTTGAATGCCATACATATTCAATATGTTAGCAATTTTAGTTGAATAGAAATTGTTTTCCAGTAGATTCAAGTTAAAATCTCCGACTAGTATGACTTTAGAAACATCTCCAAATAAAACATCACAGATATTTTCGAAGTCATTAACAAACTGCGAGTGGCTGGCGCTTGGCGAGTGATATAAACATCCCACTACCATTTTTATTCCATTGTGATTTATTTTAATAACTTTGCACCAGTAATTTTTTTCGAGTACAAACGATTTGTAGATTGAGAAGCTTATATCACATCTAATATATAATAATACCCCTCCAGTGTGCCTGGATGCTGAGTTACACCTTATTGTGTTATAGTTTGGAATAGATATTTCTGTATTTTCTATATCGTCAGTTGTGCGGCTTTCACTAAACAGCATTATCTTAGGATTACAAGGTACTATACTGATCAGAACCTGAGCTTTATTGGCAATGAAACTCTGTATGTTACTGTATATCAGATCAGAATTGAAAATTGAAATCATATTAGGATGACTTACATGTTTTTTTGTCTGTTTAGTGTTTTGCTTACTATTTTAGGAATATTATTAACGAATCTAATTGTTTTAGAATCATCCCCTTGTGCCACTAGATCATCTAATCTGCTTTTCACCAACAAATAGTATTCTCTCTGTTTCAATGTTTGATCACCAAATATGCGAATACCTCTAGCTACTTTATTTCTATTCTTCAGCACTTCTATAGCGGAGTCCCTGTTGGGCAATACCACTTTCAATAGTCGTATCTTATTTAGCTGTACTTTGCCTACTCTGAAGACTTTTATGTTGGACATATCAATATTGAAGTCTTTTAGTAAACTTTGTTTGCGAATATGTGAATGTGGATTAGTGTATGTATATCAAAGAGCTATTTATTTTTTTCGAAACTAAAATGGTGAATTGTACACGTGACATATTTCTGTGAGTAGCAGAGGTTATATAATTTCGGGCCAAAATAGGTGATGAATCGTTCTGTTGAGGTTTTGTGTGTTCTGGAATCATACTCATCATGTATTTGTGTAAATGATAGAATACGAGTACCAATTTCGCATATAATTATTCAGCGTCCTTGATGCCAGAATATCCGAAAAGCTGACAACCTGAGCAGTCCCTGCGCCTAAAATACATGTATTTACATATTTTATGTATTTTACAATATACAAATGTGTGAGCTCCGCCAATGCCAACATAACCGTGTATATCATATCGAGTATGTTTTATGAACTGATTGATTGTCTTTTGTTTCCAAATATGTCGATATACTTTCGAGACGAAAAGTGGAATAATTATTGGTCAGGCAATTATTTGATATGTGGAATAAGGTTCGGTGACTAGCATATGTATTGTGGCTGAGCGAAAAATCTCTAAATAGCTTAAAACTTGGAAATCGGCAGATCTGCCGATGAATCGGTACGATTGGCAACGCTGCTCGCCAGGGTGAAATCATTCGATCGCCAACCCCTACGGCGCGCGACGCCGACGCTTGCGCGTGCTGCGTCGGTGATGCGACAGTGACGGCGAGCCATCACAGACAGACGTGTTTTGCGGTGGCGATGATGATAAGAGACGAGGGACAATAACAACAAAATTATTGTTTCTCAGCCAGGCCCCCTGCGATAAACCAAACGCCAGCGAGTGGAAATAGACGTGCGACGAAAGTCGGAGCGCTGTCATCGAATTTGAGGGAATCCGCCAGTGTTTTGACGCGGCGATTCGCGGGCAGTGTCTTGTTTTGCGCGGTGATTCCCGTTGTGCTTTTTTTTTCGCGATGGTGTAGTTGCGTGCAATGATGGTGGAGAAAGTTGAGGGGTTTCTCATGTATCGCAAGCCGGTGTACAGGATATTCCAGTACCTGGAAACGACGTAAGTTTTGGTGTTTGTCACGTTTAGGGTTAGGGGTGGTTGATTTACCACTTCGGATGTGCTGCTGGATGGTCACGAAAATGCGACAACAATCATTGTCCGAAAATTATTTGAATAACTGACTGGGTGTTGATAAGAATATTCTATTCTACTTTCTCGTGTTTGTTTTCACTTCCTTCTAATTTATAAAAATATTTTTGTCTGTCAAAACAATTCTATGTCCAGCTGTTACAAGAGGAAGTGCACATCAGTGCACAACTTATACTAGGTAGGTAGTTGTGGCCAATTTGTTGCGAATATACGTTTGTACCGACTCTTGACAAGCTGAATAATGACTTCATTTCAACCAAATCCAAGTACTAATAGTCGTGAAGTTATCTCGGTGTAAACAAACAGAAGGAACACTTGGTCAAGTAACCAGCTTGGTTCAGTATCAAAAATTGTTGCATAACTAAATATTGCAATAGTAAACACAAGCTACTGACCTTGACTTTCCAGCAAGATTCAAACCTCAGATGCAAACCTTTTTCACGGGTCTAAATGATGACCAAACATACCAAATCAGAACTGAGCTATTCACTGATTAAACTTGGTTTGAATTTGGTTTGGTCAAGTTTGTCAGAGTACTAACTAGCGACCAAGACATAGTATCCTTCATATTGGAAATGTAAAAACCTCGAGAAAAATCAATTCAAAATATTCGGAATTAAAAATCATTTTTGACAACCCTGTACAAATATGAAGCGTCGGAATGGATCAGAAATATCACCCATCTGTCAAATATGAGGTCAAATAGCTTTAGCAATATTCCTCACTAATATTGTTTATTTATGCTGACGTCAAGGGATTCTCAAGTATGCATCTACAAATTTGGTAAAAATATACTGATATGCAAGGCATTTCATTTGAAAAGAATGCGCCTTCGGCTTACTAGATTTTTTCGATGCACCCTGTATATATCGCCATAATTTCTCGAGATAGAACTTATTATCTAGTTCAAATTCTTGTTTGAAAAATGTCTCGAGCTATCATTGGACTCGAGAAATCAGACTGTATATTTTTGAGTTTTTTTTTTTTTTGTTATTGGGTTATTTGTAAACTGTGAGATATGCATATGTATCAGTGGTGGATACTGGAATTATCTGCGTAGCGGAGTCTCTCCTGGAGCTTGCATACGACCTCCAAACTTTCAAGAATATTTCCAATACCTTTCTCTCCTCCCAACATTACACCGCTACCTCACAAATAATAATAGGAATAATGAACGAATGGTTTATTCTGAAACATTTCCATTCGAAATAATACTTCTAGCCACACAATTGAACTGGCTTCCAGAAATTCACTGGAAATGAGAAAACTGAAAATAAAATCCCTGTTAAAATGCATTCAATCAGTTCACCTATATTTACATCTTACGTAAACACCGTTCTGTCTGAAGTCTGGATCTTGAGAATATCCAATTCTTGATCCTATTTTAATGATCGCTTGGACCATTAAAGCAGAGAAATAGCGTTGGAAAACAATGATTGTACCGGGAGGGTACGAAAATATTGCCTCCAAGATGTCCTGATACCTTTGTAGGAAAATTCAAATTCTAAATTTTTGGAAACCAGAAGTGGAAACTTTCGTGTGGGATTAGGAAGAGCGGGATCATTAGCTTGTAGAAGGATCGGAACCATGTCTGTGCTTTCTTTCTCAAGCGATATCTGAAGTGTTGTTTGATAGTGAATAGTATTCACCTGATTCACACGATGTTTGATACTAAACAATTGAAACATCGTGTGCTAGATATTTGATTCATTATCTTTCATTTCTTCACATTACTTATTTTCAACATCTCATTTTTTTCATTTTAGCTCGACTTTTCATTTGTATGTCTTTCTATATCGATCCTTTCTATATTCTTCTGTGCATCAAACCTCTTTACAGTATTTTCATCATACAGGTGAGTCAGAAATTACTCGAAATTACTCGAAAAGCCATAAGAGTTCTCTCGAAGAGATGCAGAAAATGTATAGGAATTGAAGGAGGACATTTTGAGAATCGTCTTTGATGAATATTTGGATCCAGACAAACCTTTTTTAGAAATTATAATTATTTTGTAGTAATTTTCAAAAATAGCTGGGGCAGCGTACTATACCCATATGACGTGAATTGATGATACGAAACTATCTATAAATTATTAGTAAATCATGTCCAAATGAGGTGAGTGTCCAAATGTACTTCCATCATTAATTACAGTCAGTTGGTTTTTAGTCTTGTATGGTATTTTATTGTCATGTCTGTATTGGTATTTCCGGTCGAACTTTTCAAATGAGCTTGAATAAACGACATATTGTCTACTAGCCACAATGTATCGCTGGGCATTACTGAAGATAATGATGTAACGTCCTATGCACGGTACATGAATGACAATTCGAATTGGGCGTGCATATAAATACGAACACACAATGGGTGTGCAAGAAATAATCGAAATTGTGTCGCTTATCGGAAAATAAAAATTTATGGCTAGGAAAAAAATATCAAAACATGTGTCACCGATTTTGAGTTGTTGTGACAAAAGAAGACGTTTTTGAAAATATGTTGACATTCAACAATAGCAATTGAATATTTAGTAGAATCCCAGGTAGAATCTAAAGAATCTCTACTAGTTTTAGTTCGAAGTAAAATTGGCTATATTATCTCTATTGAATGCCAATTTATTAAAATTTAGTATAAATTTTCTTCTTCTACCAAAACCTTGGGAACATAGAACTCTCATACGGCAATACATATGCCACATGCGGATGTCGTATCCATATCATACCGGATGATCAGTTAAATTTTGACCCATTCATAATGTTAGTTCTTCGACGGATTCACCTTTTTATTAAAGCTTCTGGCTCCACCGGAAATGAACATGCGATTTTTTCATGCGATATTTCATGAAAACACCCTGTACATTTTTGCATAATCAGAAAGTTAGGTAAGCTAGCTGAATCCACACTCATAGAAAAAGCGTGTGATTGGTTAAACCTTGTCTGACAGATGATGAATAAAACCTCACTTCTTGAAAATTGAATCATCTTGGGGTAGAAAATCATTTTATGAAATATATCTAGATGATGCTATGCTGAGTTGAAAATTAAGAATTCAAAGGCTTGGGGCGTTTTTTTAATATTTCTAATTAATTGTTAATTGGTATACTGCATGAATCCACAATGAGTCTTAGAACCTACTTACTAGTTGCCCACTAGAAGAAAACCTGGTTCAATCAAAGTAAAAAGTTAAAACTTGACCATCTTCTTACTTGTTACTTGTCTGTAGAAACAAATCCATTGAAAACAAGAAGTTCAACTCATAATGGTTGATTCTGAATTGATAAATGTTACTTGATAATTGTTAATGTGGCTGCAAAATCCAAATTAACTTGAAAACAACAACAAACAGAAACCATCAAAATGATGAATTACAAAATAATTAGTATTATATTTTTCGAAATGAAAAGGTTCAGCTTCATCAGTGAAGAAAAATGTATGTTTAGTGTTCTTCATCAAGTAATGAACTTGTTCTTTCCAGTAGAACCGCATGTTTCAATGAAAAATGGGAATCTGTCAAAAAATATCAAAATAGACTAATAGTTTCGAAGTAATAAGCATTCGAAAAGGGTGAAAATATAACTAGTCGTCCGGTGAAAATTCTATCACAATCAGAGGCAGCAACACATAAATAATAAACCAACATATATCCAGGAAAGAACTGGAATTCAAGATATAATATCTGAGGAAAAACTTGGGGAAAACCGTGTCTATATGCATGACAGTCCGGTAGAATTTTTACTAAACTAAATATGGGAAAATACACATGATAATCGACTGCAGTCGCTTGTTTCATAAAAATGGTCATATCTGATAACAACCATTCAGTTGCCTGCACAAAAAGTTCGTTCAGATTATATAGAATATAAACCTACTGATTTTCATATCCAGTGAATCTCAATTATGCTTTCAAATTTCGTGAATTGATGATAATAGTAATAATAATTATTATTCTATAAATATCAACATATATTTGAATAAGTATTATGAACTTTACGATTCCATAACAAATAATCATGAAGGACTCCACTGAATTCGAAGTTGTGCAATGCAAATGCAACATGTACAAATTTGAGTTTTTTCGACGATTGATGCAGTATATATTTTTGTACGTTATAAAATACATGTAATGAAGATATTTGATTGTTAGTGACGACGGAAATTAAATCAACTAAGTAACTCATCTATACTAACTAATTACCTAATCTTTCTGATAAATGATCCATAAATCAAAAAAAAATTAGAGATTATATCTATATCTGTAGAAGTATAGCAGTAAGGAAGTGGTAATCAAATATGATTACCATAATTAATTGTGTGTTTTCAATTCAGAACACAACATGTAGAACATTTTTCAAGGAAAAATAAATGAATTGATTAGGGAAGTCAACTTGATGAATTGACTTTTTAAATTTGAATGAAATTTCTATCATGCAAACTAAACTAGCATGAACTCAAACGGAATCATGAATGGAGGAATACCCCATAAAAAAATGACAATCTATACTTAGCCAGTATGGACTTCCTTACAGGAAAAATTGTAGGATTAATAAACATAAAAAATTGTACGGTGGGACTTGGCAGATAATGTCCTGTGCATGTTTTGGACGGGTTTAGATGCGTGTAGATCTAGTAAATAATATTGATAGCACACATTTCCAATATATAAACAAACGGTATGAGAATATTCCATTGGAGTCCAGAACGAGGACCCACACAAAAAAAATCTAGATTAGATATATGGCGCTGCGCGTATGAAATGAATTGAAAAATACGATTTGATCTGATTTGAAAAAAGTGTATTTCCTAGCTAACCAAGGCACCTAGATTAAGGTCGCTCGCTGAGGTCCTGCGGTGCAAGTGTTTATTATTTTTACTAACTACCGATAAATATAGCGCAGCAGCAATTTCAATATTTAAGCAGTTATAAATGAGAGATTTATTTATTGTAACATTTTTAGAAATGTTTTTTCTTACGGTGAAAAGGACACACCTCTGATGTCACTGAGACACTGCGATTAGAGATCGACAAATAACGACGAATCCTTCTCTTGAAGGACGATATTATCTGAAAAGACACAAATTCCTTTCCAGTGACGATATCATACATGGGGGGAAACACGATTATGAGATCATTCCTGGTAGCTGAGATAAAAACAAAAGCATCGATTATTTCTAATCAGTGTTTGTTTGAGGTTCTTTCTTCTTTGAAGGAGTGAGATAATACCAAAAAGTATATGTTTTGAAATAATACATTTTATCATGTTTATTTAGTCTACGTACATTAGTTTTGAGCCTTAGCCGAGTGGTGTACCTGTCACAATTGTGTACGCCAAACTTCAATTTTACAATGAATTCCAAAGAGTTCTGAGTATTCGAATTCTAATATCCAGGGAATTCCAAGGAATTACAGTTTTTGTAGAACTGAATTCTGCAGCGGTATAGCGATGAAATTTCAAAGAATTCCAATTATTTTCAAGAAATTTCAAGTAATTTCAAGGAATTCCAGTTGTTTTTCAACCACAATTATATCGCATTTTTCTTAGAGAATTCCAAGGAATTACATTTCTTGTGGAACAGAATTCTACCGCGGTATAGTTAAGAAACTCCAAGTAATTTCAAGGTATTTCAAGGAATTCCAGTTGTTTTGAACCACAGTTATATCGTGCTTTTCTTAATAAATTCCAAGATATCTCAAAGAATTCCAAAGAGTTCCAGAATTCCAAGGAATTCAAATTGTGTACACCAAAATTTTATCGCGGTTCGCCACTCGGCCTCCATTTTTCCTTAATTTCATTTCATTAAGAAAACAAAACTATAAATGAAATGGCATGGTTGTGAAATTTTCTGGATGATATTTGGGTACAATGAAAAATAAATAGTATCCAACGAGTTCCCATGTTATCCGTTGGTCGTGTTTCTACACACATCCGCGATAGTTGTAAAAATGTCGGTAAGGAATTGTTCGTTGACCCTGCTCGGTGTCAATAGTGTGTCTGCATTGCCTTTTTCGTATTGCCGTAGCGCGAAAAAGACAAATGACATCTTTATTCCTCGATCGTCAACTGTTTTGTTATTCCGTGGATGTCCCACAGGGATGAGGGAATCGTCTATATTAGAATTTGATCATAAATATTTAGTACTGCTCGCTTCCCTTGTTTTCCGTTACGATGCAGGTAGGTATTTAATAGATACCTAACTATACCTGCCTACTTCCTAATACATTCATCATGAATTATTGAAAAAGGGATAAATAGGAAGTCAGTAGCAAATGCTGGTATTTCGAGTTGCAATAGATTGTTCCGTTTGCATACAAGAGCTAGGGTCAAGAGTCGAGAAGGTATAATATCCACATATTCGTACATAGGGTTCTAAGATCAAGTTCTTGTAGTGATAGGGGTAGGCCATAGACTTATTATAAATATTATTATATTATAAATATAATAAGGATATCCTCAGGATAATAAGTCTATGGGGTAGGCGAATTAATCGATAATCATTGATGATGTCGATAATATTTCAGATGAAAAATTGTCTATAGTCTCCAATCTATATCATTCAGTGATGTAACAACCTCCTTGTTGAGTTTAGATCTTCAGTATCAGAAATCATATTATTCGAAAGCCGACGTTTAGACAGACTGTCATCATCAGGTCAATAAAAATAAATTCCCAATGTGAAAATGTAAACTGCAATTTCTCATCTTTTATCGATGACAAAAGACGAAACACCATAAATCCCTCGATAAAAACAGAATAGGACAACACTTTAACTCACCAGTAATCGCGCGGATCACAATAGTAATCCACCTGTACACTGGTACTTACAAAGCTCATAGGTGGGAATTTTTAAAACTAGAAGTAAAGGATGCCACATGAATTGCTTCCAACCTTCGTTAGAGACATTGGATCCAATTCAAAGTCATTGGATCACCATTGCCATGATTTTACAGAGAACTGGTTTCATTCAAAATATTTTTTGATGTGATGGATTTCTCTTTGTAACATTCTTTCAATACAACAGCAATATTTACCTATGAATATTTTCGATTAATTCATTGATTCTCGAATGATTGCATAAGTTCATTCAGAGGAATACATTTTATGAACCATTGTAGAAGGTTAAAAAACAACGGGATTCTCCTCAATAGTTCCCTCCGCATGCTGAAATTCTAACATACAGAGTCAACGGGACACAATTTTTGAGGAAAATAATCCCAGTAGTTCTTAGACATATATAGCTCGTCTTGAAGGACCCTGTAAATGATAGGCCGTTACTGGACAAGGAACATACATCGATAATAATATTGGTACATTTTGATTATCGATAATAGATATTTCCCACATTTCCCTCATTGATTTACTTTCGGTTTCATCATAAATAACGCCTATTTTAGGTTTCAGATGAGACTTCCTTCTATTTGTGACAGTTGACATTTTTTAAATTAGAAGATTATCTCAAATAAAGTCTTTTGAGTCAAAATATCGTGAAGATACGAATTGTAATCCATTTTTTTTTCTGTCCTGAGAAATTGTTGTTTCTGTTTTCGTTCGTATAAAAGATTTGAAGTATACTTCGCATAGCATATCTAAACTGGCCAACAAAACGTCAAGTTCGATTGATTAGCTCAATTCTTCAGTAATATTTACTAACGATATGTGTCTCTATAGATCCCAGATAAAAATTCTACATGGAAATATTGAAGCAGTGTCAAATTTCAGAGATGCCGCCATCTATTTTCGAATTTGGGAAGCCTTAGTAAGGTATTAACATTCGACATAATGTCCACAACTTTTTCTAGTGGCTGGATATAGGGAGTTGGAACACCATTCTATTTACACCATGATTAAATGCTAGTGTAATGAGATATCCCTATTAACATTCGCACCGTGGTGCCTATTTCATTGGACCTAATTGACTTCAATCAGTCCCGCTAGTGTGACCATTTTGTGACTTCACTTTTTCGCGTCTGGTGTCTTATCGAATAATTTCTAGAGATTCGCTCGAGAATACTGCGGGTTTTAATTTTGCTGTTTCGTTCAAGACCACGACAGGTTTTATCCAGGTTTGTGCATGTGAGTGTAACGAATAAACAGTGCTATTCAAATTCGAGTCTAAGCATTTAAGTATCTCTCAAACGTTATAGTAATAGAATAGAATAGAATAGAATTTTTATTCATACCATTGACAAAAGAGTTGACATTTTTTGTTTAGTACAGTCATTTTCCTAATTGAATAAATACGAAGATAAGATACAATTGATTAATTACAAATTAATCAATTACATAACTCTGGTAAGCATATAATAGGAAGGGAATTCCCATATATTTTCGCACCCCACTTGTTTGGGTGAATTCGAAAGTTATCAAAATATAATGAATACAGAAGTGTTACCGTGAATCACCGGAATTTGTTTTCAAAAATTTTAAATTATTTCGGCCGGCAATTGACATATTTTGACATGTTGTCAATGTTTCTCTATGTAACACCCTGTATACTGTCTCATATCTGAATAGAACATTTTCTTTATTTAATAATGATATACATGTGGCTCATTTGATTCATCCGTTATCGAAATATAAGCGTATTAACCCCTATTGTTCCTCTCGAAAAATCCCACCCCATGCTAGAGGATTTTCCTGAATATTTCGAATTTAGGCGACATCACCTTGTACGAAATAGGTCCTTCTCACTTTTTTCATATATATTTTCGTTCAAAAGTGCAAATAGTCAATTATGGATATTATAATGTTTGAGAAGACACATGTTTTATGAATGCAGTATGCAATCTGCCCATAATCTACATTTCGCGACTTAATCAAGCGTTTATCAATAAGAAGACGTTGGGTCCCAAATATAAGGAATAATTCTGAAGAATTAGAGGTTGCGACCCACTCCTGGGTCGCGGGAGCAATTTAGGTGGATCGCGTTAATAGATTGAACAATAAACACTTGAATCCTACCGCTGGCTAACACGATGTTCCACGAACATTATGAGATATCCTTTCGTGTTAACACTTTCAAAGTGTTTCCTCCGCTAGAATGTAGGGAAAATCTAACATATTTCATGATATATTTTCATTTTCACTTCTAACTACAGAGTTACGTACCTTGTTCTGAAAAAAATAATAATAATAGTAATTATAATTATTATTCAATCTAGAGTGGAGGTGGGTCGTTCAAACATGAGATGTGATATAAACAAAGTTTTATAATTAGAGGTGTTTAAAAGTTTGTATCTCAAATTCCCGATAAAATAGTTACTTGGAATCGAGCAGTGAATCAGTTTGATACTCACGATCAAGAAAAATTTCATTTCCCAAAAATCTAGATGAATCTGTGGAGAGGACAGATCCCCCTACAGAACTATGCAATACGTAATATTTCAGATGAAAACAATGAATGTCAGAAATTGAGAATGTGACATTTTGAAAACTGTCTCAACAGCACTGAATTTCGATAATTTCAAAATAATAAAAAAAACCAAATTGTTGTTTGTTATACCTCACTGGAACTCGGTATTGCTCACTGTTGTTCATTGTTGTTGACTCCTTATTATCGGTAATCCCACGGACGGACTCTATTTGAATATAGAATAATTCATAACTATACAGGGTCTTCCATTTGAGATCTCAAAGTTGGTATCACTTATAGAAAACATGAAAAACAATTTACAAAAATTATTCTGGACAATTTATTTATAATAATTATTCTATGGAAATCAATTGAAATTCCATATTTTTTCAGGTATCTAGTATAGTTAGTTATACTGAAACAATGCAAATTTACAGCAGAACATTTCTAGTTTTGATTCGAAAATTAATGAAAATGTCATTTCAAGAGAAATAGCAGTTGAAAATGATATTTGGAGAAGTTGTCAGTGTCACAGTTTAATTCATTATTCTGTGTACTTCAGTCAGTGTCGTTGATTTGGAAAATTCTAAACGAATCATTTTGAATCTCAAATAGTCTTGTTTATTATTCAAGCATTGTTAGGATACCATTCAGTTCTGGAAATCGAAATAAACATTATTATTGTCCCTGTTTCGAGTAGTAAAGGACATATTATACCCTAAAGTGCAAACTATAATAAACCATTTGTTGTTCAATCCAATAAGTGTGGGAAGGCCATTCGTTATTGGATTTAAGATGACAGAAGGACAATCAGAAGGGGAGATGAAAAAAAAATCCATTTACATCCCCTAGCATGAATCGATAATGCATATAGACCATGCATAGACCAGTCAATGTAGACGTGATTTGATTTTTTTTTTGATAATTTGAAATAATTCCAACAATCCTCAATCCTCGTTAATGTCCATACTAACAAAATGGAAAGAATGTATTCTTCATCCTTATTTTTCAATGAAAATTCTGTTTTGCGTATGAAGTTGCAAATACAGTCAGACCGATAGTTTCTCCAATTGAAACCAAGATGAAAAACTTTTGTTATTTTTCGATGCTATCTGTACAAAAAAAAATGGCACCGTTTAGAAAAAAATTGTAACGAAATGGACTGGTTTTACTTCAAAGACTCCTCAGGGACGTCGTTGTTAATTGGTAGTCAGTCCACTCTGCACCTTATCTCTTTGGGAGTAATACGCATTCAAAGGGTCAACGTTTATTTGCTGAGTAGATAAAGAATCCACACTGAAATATTATAACGTGGTAATATTCGAAGTTATATTATATACGATGAGTAAGAGTTTCGGATTGGAACGGATTTCTGAATCAATGGTAGAACTCACCTTAATGCAGGTATACGATTTATTCTCGAATAAACCAAATGAAACCAGGAGGCTTTCGGTGCTGAGAACATTCAGCTTACGCAAATTTCGGCAGACAATCAGAATCAACGAATTATTGTTTGTCATGGATATCGAATCTAGCCTACTTTAATATAATTCAACAATATAATAACAACAACTGCTGCAACTATGCATGTGAATATGCGGAAAAGTTCATTCGTGCTTCTGCCCAGAGACAAGATAAAACAAATGTATGGAAAAAATAATCTCCTTAACTTTAAGTTGATTACGAACACATTATTACCAAAGGTATTTGCAGTTTGCAGAACTATTATATATTATTTTCATTGCAATACCTAAAGCTTTTTTGCAGTGTTCAAACAACGTTTTATAGTTTATTTTCATCCATGCACTGACATATCTTTAATTGTCAAAAACTTTTGCTCGATGACTGGTCTAGACCGCTTAGATGAATAATTCTAGTTCGCGTCGGAGCATCAGGAGAAGAACGATAGCATCAGCTGGAAGGGTTCCGGGAGCCCCAGAACATGCTGTGTTCCGGTGGGAAAAGCGCCTCCTTTCCGCGAATCGATACTCCCTTGTCTAGGTTGTGGTTGATCGACCTATTTATGCGTCAGCACGGCGTTCGACGACATGCGATAGGAATCTGTACGAATGAGTCGGTTTGATTAGAATGATCATGGCCCTAGTGTTTATAAATCCATGAGCATGATGGTTATTAGGTCATGATGAAATTTATTTACATGCAGAGTCTCACGGCTAATTTGAACCATTGTGAACTCTCCATCTGATATGCTAGTTGAAATGGATCGCCGTGCGTTAGTCTGGGAAAATGGTTCTACCGATTTGAATATTTTGCTATCCTCAAAATGGAAAATTAGGAAAAAAACGGAGGAACAGTTGAAAAATAAAAAAAAATCTTTGCATGTAATATTGTTTGGGCATTGTCACTACGGAAACAGGTAAATAGGTATTTTTGTATCAAGTGCGTAAAATTAGTGTTTTTTCAATGGCACATCAAGAGAGTGTCAATTCTCTCGAATGTGACATGAAAACACGAATTTTGCGCACGAAATACAAACATTTTTTGTACAACTGTGAATGGAAATCTGCCTCCGTAGCTGAAGCATATACAAATTGAAGATAGTTTGAATAACATAATTGAGATTTCTTACAAAATATTAAATGGTCCATCTTCTTTCGAACAAATTGAGATAATGATAAAATTGTGGAATCACCTCTTCAAGAAAAAAAAAAATAACGATTCTGATCAGAACCAACATAGGGACATCTTGGAAGTAATTGTTCCAATTTTACTATGAATTATTATTTCAATAAATGGAATTGTTTTATGATGAGTAATCAATTATTAATTGACTCTGTTGAAAATATATCCTTCAAAAAGTAATATTTCATGTTTATTTTGTGAATTATTTTGGCACTGCAAAAAAAATATTTATGTGCCCAAATAGAGATGAAGAAATGTCAAGTTGTTTGTATTTGCTGATCCGATTGCGATGAAACTTGGTCAACTTATTGCTTGCAGTTGCCCGAAGGTTATGGATATAATCAATATGATTATTTGAAACTTCAAATGATATTTGCAAAATTATTTCTTTTGCGCCAGCAAATCGCCGGGGCTTTTCTGCAATCGAACTAACTTTCTGAAATTCAACTAACTATTCTGAAATACAACTGGAGTAAAACTTCATCCAATGTGAGAAACAATTTTTGAGACCGGTAGAAAACTGGCAAACACTTCAGTCACACAACGCTTCGGAAGAGGCTCTTCACTAGTTATTACGACGCCAGGAATTTGTTAGTATTTGGTCAAGAGGAATATAGTAAAAGTCGTGGATTCTACGAGGTCATCACAAAGAGATTGAAAATATACCTAGAATGTTTTTAGTTTCTGTACTATTTTTATGAGAAATTAAATGGAGAAAAAAATGTTCTTCCTCAACGGACTGAACATACTATTTCGTTTGCCTCGAAATTAGCATCGTAGAATCAACCCGTTTCGATCTTATAAGAACCCCTCAGCCTCGGCTGCGCTCAGATTCGAGTACGATTAGAAATACATGTTGGCTTGTTAGTTTTCTACAAATGAACAAACATCCAGATAAAAAGATATCAAGAAGAGAGGATCCTTGATCTGTCTTGTTCCCACCTATATTTAAACATTATCCGATCGGGCAGAGATTGCCTCCTCACCAAGCAAAGCTACGGATATCGAAACCATTCAGTGATTTCACTTCGGATGCGTTTAGTCATGCGGCGGGACTCAAGATCGCGAGGATATCATCTAGTAGAATTCTGTAATTGTCGGGAGAATCAGTGAGTGGGTGACCGTTTTGGTGCGAATGATTATGGTGAATTAGTGAAGAGTTGGTAATCCCCAAAATTGTGGTTGAAGTTTAACGATGCTCTTGACTGGTAGAGATTTTATGGAGTTTGAAATATCGCTTTCAGAACGCACGTGGGCGAGTTGGATTTGAAGAATGATAATAGAAATCTCGTTGGATGGAGTGTTCATGGAGGAGTGGTTGGCAGTTGTTTTTCATTTTTTGTGTCCGCGAATCGCTTATAGAATATATTACTGGGCGAGGCCAAATGCCATTCCATTATGGAAAAACTGTTCAAATTGAAAGAACCGTTTCTCAAACTCTTTTTTGTAGGATGTGAGTCAATCACCTGTCCACGAGTATTCATTTTAGTTGTGCCTAACTGTGCTTTCAGAACCATGCATCATACTATTGTGCAATTGAATGAAAAAACAAAAAGGTTTTCCCGAAACAGTAGCTTTCAATCTAGACTCTTGATGTATATTTATTGATGAATCATACATAACTTATTCGCATGCTACATACTTATAACAGTCATTCTTTTAAGAAGCTGCTCTATAAGTGTTCTGTTCGAATTATCATGCTAAGGTCCATAATATAGAAACAAATCTAGGCCGCAGTCTTGAAAACCCTGATTGAAGGCAAATTTTCATTTTGGAAAGCGGTTCTTTACAGCGTCAATTCGTAAAATTGACTGATTATTGAGATTGAACATAGGAAACGTAAAGTCGACTTCGTACTTATAAGTACTACTAACATATAGGGGTGTCGAAAGAAGCCATAACACATCTGGAAGCACTGTACATACAGGACTTGTCTCCTGATTTGTAGACTTCCAGGCCTCGTATTCGACCTGAAATTTCCTGTGGTTCCTGAAGTTTCCTGTAAAAAGACCTTCATGGACTGAGTAAACTACTATTCATGAAATTGTAACACGTACCTATTATAATGTAGATCACGATACAGATTCAAGAATGTATTCTTCATGAACTTCACTTCTGTTTAAAATGATGGATCCGTAGTTTATAATCTCTCTTGGATCAAACGACCGATAAAATGAAAAAGAATTGTCTCACATCGAGATGAACATCGTATTGCAAAAAAATATTGCTTTTATCGCGTTTTCACTTCTAAATGAATTTGACCTCTTTGAACTTTACATTTCAAACGAGCCATCTGGAGTTACATGTTTTTTTCTTTCTTCTACTACCTTCAGACCTTACTATTATTAGCATGTTCTTGACCTGGGGTGGATAATTTTCGTTTCACACGATGAT
This sequence comes from Gastrophysa polygoni, assembly GCA_963576655.1. Classification (NCBI taxonomy): domain Eukaryota; kingdom Metazoa; phylum Arthropoda; class Insecta; order Coleoptera; family Chrysomelidae; genus Gastrophysa; species Gastrophysa polygoni. The sequence goes on from OY755087.1 coordinate 18,002,325, forward strand.
AATCATGCATACAAACATCGGATCACTGTCACTATCTTACTATTGATGAAATCATTTCATTGCAGATCTATAGTTTTCGAGATTATCGTTGAATTGAATTTTTTAGTCTTTAAAAAAAACGCTTCTGGTGTCGTTCTCAACTCATATCACTAACATTCCATTCTGCCAATGATTGATTTTGAAATTTGATCTAATATTATTTCAATCTAATTGGAATACCAGGTGTCAACGTATTCTTCAGAGAAAAATTTTCCAATATTTCATATACTCTTCCTTCACTTCTGGTTTCACTCGAAACGACTTCAAATTGATAATATCAAGAGGAACACCATGTATATTTTCACTTTTTTTTTATTTTACGGACGATTCTTTGTACGTTGACATAGCTGTGAGTCAGAAAATTGTTGGCACATTTGATTTTTTAGAAGCATTTTTATTTTTGCATCTAGACTGTGTTGCATTCACCAAGATTGAATCTTATAAACTCGGGACTTTGGAAATCATTTCTAGTCTGAAGAATATGTCGTGTACAGCCAAGGAAAAATATCAGATGACCAAAAACTGTTATCCCTTGAAATCAGTATCACTTGGTAGACTAAAAGTCAACATCAATTGCAAATTGCTTGATGAATTGATTGATTCAATACTGATTGCACGGATTGCAGTGGTTTACGAAATGATTGTGCTTCTATACATTGTTAGTATAACAAATACTAATGGATGGCAGTGATATTACCTGTGCAATTTTGTATAGCAGCCGAGCGAAGAAAAACTTGATGCTTTCTTCCTGTTCATTGATCTTGACGTTAATTCGAAGTGAGCATGTTCTATCATGTATGAAAGTGTGTGACTAATTTTTTCTACCTCCCACGATAACGCTTTGTATATTTTTAAGGTAATACACGTCTCTGACACAATGAGCAGAATTTTAAAATGGTCCGAATGCAAATTTCCTGTGCTAGAATTTCACCTTGGATACCTATATATGTATGTATACACTATGATCTAGCGATAGATATAGATAGTGAATGCAAGGAGGAACCAAGCGACATAATCGATATTGATAATTGAAACGAACCTAGGATATTCATATTAGACATAAAAAATATCCAACTTTATTCAGACCCAATCATGTCTGAATATTCACAAAAATATTGAAGGTACACCTTATAGTATGAGATGGAAAAACAGCTATAATATAGATAATATAATTGAGGAAAATTATGTGATTTCCAGCCTCATCCATAAAACAGTCTGTTTCTGTTGTCTGTTATCTAAAATACAGTTTGGTAAAACCATCTATTTGATTAGAGTTGTCATGAAGACTATATTTTGAATACAATCCTATTACATATTTCTTTTAGACTCATCTTTTTTATCTTTAACTACATTCCTTACTCTGTATCTTCAAAATATTCAGAATTTTGAGCCTGGTGCACCTTTTTCTTGAATAATTGTAATTAGTCTTCATTTTCCAGCTTTTGTGAGATTTTCTCTCCTCGTTTCTAAAAAATAAAGTTGAAATGATTTAAAATTATCTCAATATATTTGTAGTAAGGACAGATTTGTGATCTGTCCCAAAATGTCACTGCGTTTGAAATTGAACCTTCAGCTACCTAAGAGAGAAATTCTCTATTTGTCAGTGACACCTTGTTTTTGAAAAAATTTGGAAATACAAATATATTCAATAAAAATAAAACCTCTACTCATCTTGGTGGACGTTTCGGACGGATCTGCTCCCGTTCTCAACACAATTAAAATATTTTTCTCTTCCCAAAATTTTCCCAATATACTGTCGGTTTTGACACTGAAAATTGGCAATTTGTTAGACGGGGGAATTCTGGTTACAAGGTGTTTTCATTGATATTGAATTTTACATTTTCATATTCAATTTTCAGAAGTAAGTGCCAAGTTCTTTATATATCAACTGAACAAGAAGCGATATTATTGTCTCCGTTCAGGAGAATGCAAGCAGACTCTTTGATTTTCGGTTTTTGGTTGTTGTCTTCTTTTCCTATGATCTTAATATGGTAGAAAGAAGTTTACAAACCCCAAATGTTATTAGGGATACATTTCTTGGAAAATCCGAATATTCTTAGTTGAATTATTTCCAACTGCATGATTTTATAGTTGTGAAGTTTTCACTCGAGTTTTTAGGATTGGTTGACATTGCGTAAATTTATTTCAATTGCAGCTTTGAGGAAACTAATGATTCAAAATAAAATCACTAACGGGTGTACTGAATTCGAACTTTGAACTCTGTTGTATTGGTATTATATCTTTAAGTGCTGTCACAACTACATAGTAGTTATGATTTTTATTATTGAATGAATGGTCTTCTGAGTTTTATTACATCATTTTCGAAGACAATATGGAAAACGCATCTAATGATTGTCTTGATGAAAATGATGAAGAGGCCAATCTCCTAGCAAGAATTTGATTTCAACAAAATAACATGACAGGTGGAACTGAAAAGGAAGAAGCGTTTTACCTATGTGTACTTAATCGTTGTGGGTTTATTATTGGTTGTTATTTGCATGTTCTGTTGACTACACTGTTTCATATATAATGAATAAAACTCGTTCACAAAATGATCGGTATGGGGAGTCTATGTTGAGTGTTGATGACATCTTGGCACGGGATCTGGGAAATACCGCCTGATGCCTGATATTTCGAAAACATCGATGAATAACGGTGCAAACTAAATTTCGAGTTTAGTTAGTCGGCAATTCTTGGCACCTCTTCGCTTGCCAGTACACTTCCTGAAATAAGTCTTCTACAGGCGTTATTTATAAATAGTAGACACGAAATATGAAATAAAAGAAAAGCCATTAGGTTCAACTGCTTCAAGTGTCCCGCATCAGGTATACAGAGTCTTAAATCAATACATTTTGATTTTTTTCTTGCGGCATATCGCAATAAAACAATCATTTATGCACCAAATGCGTTGGAGAGAAATTCCAGAAATTCGGAGACATTTACTGCCATGTAATGACCCAATATGAGAATCACACATCTATCCTGATAACAAACCAATGAAAAGAGTGATTTAAAAAAAACCATGATATTTTCGAATAACTTGAAAATGGCGAGACGTCTTACTGAGGTATGTTTGGTTCAAAGGATTCAAAACGAGCTCCTCTCACCTCCATTGACCTTTGCATCGAGCTTTGGAACACCGTGTATATCAAGCAAATATTGACATGAGAAAAGTGCCTATACGCCAAAATATTTTTCTACGAAATATATATAGCATACCTTCTGTACAACACAGCGATATAATTTTTTTTCTGGAATCAGCGTAAGCAAAGCAGCTTCTTTATTCTCCATATCAGAAATTTCATAACCATTGATCTTCATTGTAACCACACATTTTATTTTAGTTTCTAATAAGAATCAATACTCGAATTGATATTTTTGACAAATCGACAATCGCGTGCCTAAAACACTATTATTTCCAAAATTCTATCGGAAATCGCTTATACGAATTTAAATATTCAACATTTGAAATATTTGAAGTATTTGAAATAATCTAATAATAATGAAATGCGTGCGTTAATTGTAATGAGGGTCCTTGACATTTGTTGAAGTAACACGAAGAGTATATATAAAATATAAAGTCCGTTAATGATCAATATTATTCTCCATATTACACATTCACACACCCATATTATTTATAGAATGGCAGGAATTGTTAACTTTGGATCGCAGTAAATTAAAAAGTTACACGGAGTGTGCAAATTAGTATATGGATTGTATTCACTTTATTGAATGTTGTGGAAAACATGGAATGTGGTCGCCGATATAGCATTTTGTGTTTGAAAAAAAAATGATTGCTGGATGGCTGAAATGATGGAATTGGATGAGGGACTATATATAAGAACATGATCGTTCGAATGAATCTAAACCGGAAATAGTGAGAAACAGTTGCGCTTCTATAATCTCACAAACGGTTTTTGCGTGATTATTATTGACGATGAAAAATATAACAACATTTCCTTATTGCCTCTTTTTCAGGTCTCCCATTATAGCTCCTTTCCATTGTATCCATGTTTCACTATTTGTACATCTTTCATATCCTTTGGTTGTCTTTCTCCCACCAGACAGCCGACGCTAGATTTTCCGCTCTCATAGGTTTATAGGTTAAATGCTTTGGTCCTCGACCATTCAAAGACAATGTCAACGTTGAAAACAATATGTATGTAGAAGTTTTTCAAATTTCATCGGAATTGGTGTGACAAAAAGGTAACGACTACAATATATTTGGTTCAAAGTGGAGATAGGATGAAATGTTTCTTTCCAAAACATGATGTAGACCTGTCAAACTAGATGGCAATAAGATCGTCGATACTGATGTGAAGTCAAATCTGCTTTAACTTTTGACTTCATTGTTTCATTTCTTCTCTCCATTGTTTGATGTTGGAACATATGAATTATAAATTTTTCATGATTGACTAGCCCGTATCTTTTAACTGTTTTCACTAACCTCTTTGTTGTGCTGCCTGCTGACAAGCTCTTTATCATCTCTCGCTATTAATACATCATCTGCGTAGGCTCAGTATTAGTGTTTTCTTTTCAGTTGTGTTTATGTCGCTTTTTGTGATCACATTTTACAACACAATAAGGAAGAGAACGAACACTGTCGATGCAGATTCACCTTGTTTCAGACCTCTTTTGACACTGTGTCTTTCAACTGGTCGATTTTCTTTTTATTCCTCTCATGATGCTATAGTTGTTCTAAGTTTCATATTAACAACTTCTCTCAGGGTATAGGTGTTACTATCTTTTTACATAATTTCTGTAATAGTATATTACGTAACGAGAGTTGTAAATTGCATATTATTATTTACATTTATCATTCATTATACATTTATATCATCGATGATTCGTTAGAAAATTGTATTCTTGATAAAAGTTGATGCATTGTAGAAAACTCACACTTATATCGAAAAATTTCGAAATTTCAGAACGGTATACAACTACGACTACCAACCACCGTGGCCACCAGCAATTTAGGTTTCATAATGGATGAACTGGTCTTATTTGAAGTACACTTACTCACATTTTATAATCATAATCATCAATCAGAATACAGAAAATTTACAATAATATAAACTATCATAGCTGGGTACATACACTGATTTTATCTATATCATGGTAGGAATGTATTATGTATGGTTGTTTATAATCAATTAACCTCACTGTCAGATGTCATGTTTCACTGTCAGTGTCATGTTTCAAAAGACACCCCTACACAAAGACATTTTACTAAAATAAATAGTAAGAAAGCGTGAAAAAGTTGCAAGCAGAAATTAGAACTATCATAGTAACATAAGCGATTTACGACATACCATCAATCGCCTATCGACACAACAGGAGGAAACTTCGATGTGTCTTCGTCGAGGTCTCTTTGTATGTGTATCTATATTGGATAATCATCTAAAAGACGAAATAAATCAACATATCTTTGAAATCGGTGCTTCTGCTCCTATTACATAACACTTCGGGCAAACTGTGTGTAAGGAGAAGCTTTTTCCGATTGTTTTTCATTCGTAATTCCCAACTTACACTAGTGGTCGTAGAAAAAAATAATCATGTAGATTGATATCCTGGGTCTCGTTATCGCCATGTCTAGCCACATACCTACCCTATGTGCCCTGTGACTGCTAAAATGTACTTATCGGAACAGATAAGGAAGAGGAAGAACATCTTGAGAGTCTTATCTCCTATGCGCCTACAGAATAATGATAATGTAGTCAATATTTTTTTATCAGCCAACCACTCATTACTTTTCGAAGAGCTATCCTATCTTTCATGACGACCACTCCAACAACACGACCACGAACCATGGCATTAATTTTACGCTGCGAAAACAAAGGGGGATATTTCGGAAGTGATTCTAAATGAAATGGAATGCGATGTGAGAAAAGGGAATTCAACGCGGAATTACGTGAGATGATGAAAAAGCTGTGCTTCGAAATTAAAAAAATGTTAGCGCCTGCGGTTGGAACGAAAGTTAATTTTGAAATTCTGAACGAAGTCCAGGAAGTACACTGAGTCACAAAGAATATAAAACACTATCGATTTTTTTTGGTTAGGTTACTAATCGCATGTGTATTATTGAATATTCAAAATTTTGAGAGTTACGGTTAATTGTATGATTAATTGAAATTCATTTATTTTGATTACTGTCTTGGCCTCTTTCGGAACTGTTTCTTCACAGACTGCGTCTGATGTCTCGATTTGTGAGTGAAGATTTGATTCGATAGATTGTCTGGAATATTCAAGGCTTCTTATGCAATGCTAAAAACATTTTATGTCTCTGAACCTGACAGAAATCATCGAAATAACGGATCAAATTCAGAATATAAGTTTAATAATGATTATTGAATCATTTACCATAATGAGAAATTCAAATTTCGAATAATAAAAAAACAATCTATGAACTAATTATTCGATATCGATAAGAAGTTATAGTGAGAATTCAGAGATTGAACTGAATGAATCGAGTTCCAATGTTCATTTTTCTATAAATCCAGTTGAATCCAAATTAAGAGATGATGAGATTTTGTCTTGGTGTATTTCCTTAACTTTAACTCACACCATTCACTCTTGCCTCCTAGAAGGGTGTTTGAAATAAATCAAATTTTTCATGTCATCAGAAAGAAGCGATATTTCGAAGTCCAATAAAATAATATAACTAGGGGTTCAACAATGTTACCAGTCTTTGTATTTACAATTCGATTGCGACATACGTGAAACGGAGTAGAAAAAGCGGTCATGTTAGACTTGGTGAAGAGGATAAGTTCGACAGGTGGACATCCTTATGCGGGTCGTGCGAGCGTAAATTTGAGAAAAAAAGACAAAAACTTCAAGCGCATCAGCGTGTTAGTGCGACCGCGTAGTCTTTTGTGCAACAGGAACATCGAAGATGTGTACAGTAGCAGCGCCCAAAGGCAGAGCCACACTTGGAAGTTCCACAGACCAAAATCTGTCAGGTAAATAAAAATTCCACCATCTCTGTACTAGCATATTATAATTCAATGAGCGTATAATAATAGCAATTGTACGCGAGTAGAAGACTACACTTTCTTTACGACTTCCAAAACGTTTTGATGACTTTATCTAGTTCATATAGCATCGCATATTGCATTATTGCATACATTTTTTGCACCATAAACATTAGTTGTAGCATCGTTGGCAGGTGTATCACTAGTATCAATCTTGAAAACATTGTTGTTGGGAGTTGTGACAGTTCAATCAAAAACTGACTTACGTCAGGGGGGAAGACCATACTTTTGAAATTTGCAGCATCATCGTTGGTCACAGCCCGTGAATCCTAAAAATTCCAGGTTCGCGATTGGTCGTCAAGTATTGAATAATAAGTTCTGATCCACGGAGTCTTAATAATGACCTTGATTCGTCAATAGACATCCTGAATATGATAGATACAGTGTTTAATAGTTATAGAGAAATTGTATATCTATAGGCGGGAGTTGTTTCTTCTGCACTATATCCTCATGCTGTCTCGGGACCCTGTCAAAATCCCTTCTTCACTCAAATACTATCATTTTCCACGGAAAATGTTGATGAAACTTTGACAGAGTGTAAGATTGCCCTCAAGTATCAACCAACATTTGTATGCATTCTTACTTTACTTTATCTTACTTCAGAATCAGGATATCCTGTAGTATATCATTATGTGCTGAAATTGCAATATTCAGAGTTGAGTATACTAAATTATTTCTTGTATGACCACAACTGTTTTCCATTTCCTATAACCAACACACCTTCATAAAGGTAGCAGAGCCACCTTGGACGACTCCAATGTTTTTTTCGACCATCATTCTACCATATTGCAGAATTTATTGCTTTTCCTTTGAGGGGATTTGCTGCTCTACGTACCACCATGTTCAGCATGAACAATGAGAAAAAAAATCAGCGGTATCAAAATCAGCGTTTGTGAGATAATGTTCATTCCTATTCATTTCTGAGATTATGTTCATTCTTATTCATTATTCCAACTTTCGAGCTATATTATCATGTATCATATTGAGCTAGAGAAATTCGTATTTTTTTACCGTGAAATAGAGAACAAAAAATTGTTAGTGGTCTGAAGTTGGAGACTTTTTTTGCCAAAGCAAAAAAATCAGCGATAGACTATGATGAGAGCCTTGAGCTTGAAATTATGAAGTAATCAAATATTTATTTTGTTGGTATTGATTTTGCTGGCTTCACGTAAAGGAAAGAAGAGGGTCTTCATTTGTATTTTTTTTGTTTCGTACGTAATTATTTAGGGATCCAAATATAGGTCGTAGTCTGTGGGCATATGTCTGGGGAGTGTCGGTAAGAAGAAATGATTTGGTATTCGTTGGTTTTTCCGAGGTTTTTGCCTTTACCCATACGCCTGAAAATCTTGAGGAAGCAACCAACTTTTTGTTTACCAATACCTAATTTTAATAAATAATGGTTGTGACTATTATTGGAATACTATTGCCAACTACTGAATTTATATGAAATTGAATATTGGGTGAGAAATAAGAGTTAAGTTGAACCATCTATAAAAATCAATTCTCGAATCTTGTCTTTTTCCTAGAAAGTATGCTTCACGGTCAATACTCATTCATTTCAAGAAAGTGATTTTTTTATTCAATATTTCGATTTTTTTCTCTTCCTGCTTGTCTTCACTAACAATCGTCTTAATGACACCAGTTCAACATCGCAAATTGGAACACCCATTATTTAATTTTGCCATTTCCGCCTGGTTTCACTTGTTTTACTCATATCCTCGAATATTCAAGAACTCGTTTGAATTCTGTATCTAGTGAGCGTTGAAGTTGTGCGATGACAGAGTCACTCATTTCATTGTTTTTGTTAGACTAAACAAGAGTTCATTGCTTTATGATTAATAGAGAAACTTTTATATTGCTTCAAAGGGCACTAACATAACATTTCCGAACATGACTTCTTTGGTGTGAGAATTCTCACAGGGAAGCTATTAAATAGTCATATAAGTCGATGACTTAATCAGCTTTTATGGTGGCCATAATATAGGGAGAGTTTAGTTGATGCAATAGGCACATATCGATCAATAACAAATTACTTGTAGCACTTGTTCCTTAGTTTTGCGCCCTCGATAATTGAGTTGATGTTCTTCTGTAATCTCACTTCATTTTTTTTTTCGATTCGAATGAGAATTTTACATGAGCCTAAAAATTCATCACTCGATTAAATAAATGACTTTTCAAATATACTATATATACTTGTTATGCAAACATATTTTCTCCTTCAATTTTATTATTCTATCAAAATATAAAATTTTAGCTATCAGATATGTAGACCCCCTCAAAACTCCAGAAATGGAGTTCAAGTAATTTTTGAGGTAGAAAACGAAAACTGGAGCCTCAACGACCAGGCTTCTAAATTTTCAGGAGAATTGATGCATAGTCACAGTTCCAAATAATTGTACCTCGAAGGTAACCCTGGAAATCTTTGTGCTCTGAGTTTTGATACAACATGTGAACTGTCATCTTAAGATAAATGAATCACGATATATATCAGTAAATCAGTTGTATTTTGTTTTCATAACTATTTGATAGGAATGGCCCAATTCATACATTCTTGTAATTATCTCGTGAACTAATCACCTTGTAAATTGACAGGAACGCTTGTTTTGTAGTCTGCAGTGGACCATTTAAGGTCCAATTTCGAAATTTCTGATTAGAATCGAAAAAATAAGGTGAAAAAAGTGGGTGAGAACAGTTGGTGTTGAGGCCGTATTATCAACATTTGTTGATTTATATTTTCTCTCATGAATTTAACATTTCATTCATTGCCTGGGCTATAACTGATGATCTGTGATATCGTACTTCTTAGTTATCTGTGGTGTTAATTTTCATATTGATATTTGGTTGAATTCATTCATTCGGTATCGGGACTCGAGGCAGTAGAACGGCGCCATTTCAATTTGAATCCAAAAACCTCGAGACAAGGTAGAACAACGACTTCTGACATGTGTGATATGATAATTAGTGTCTCTAATCGCTGATCATAGAAAATCCTTTTCCTATCCCTTATTTGCCCTACCTTCCCAGTGGTACTTTTCGGGGCGATCCAGAAAGAAACACCAGGACCTGAAGAGCGAAATTTCCAGAAAAGGCGGTAAGCAATTAGAGACCTTCAAATCGAGTTTCAAATTACAGTCCACAGTTAATATGACATAACCAGTTGGTGACATTGTATACTATGATTCTTCGAATCGAAAATGTGAATTGGTACCGAAAAGTACTTGCAGGGGCTCAACCTATATTTTTTTTCCGCAAATAACATCAATGCAACACATTGTAGCCGATGGCTCTTCACGTAAAAACATGTTTAAAACCATAAACCATCGAATATTTTCTGTATCTGCTTCAATGATTCTTTTTCCGCTACTTCGTTATTTTCAGTGGATCGGTCGTAATTTTCTGCAAAAAATTCGATCGATAATCTTGTCGATGTTTGCTGATAATTTTGGTTTCGAAAGCTATTGGGTAGAAATATTCTTAGTATTCGGTATACTGTGCTGAGCTTTCATGCCAAGTTTTTATTCATTCTCAAACCAACACTAATGCAGCAAAAGTACTTTTTCGCCGATTTCCAAAGTAATTCATAACTCAAACATTGCTGAATTTTACTTTGAATTCAGAGAAATTGAGGTCAAAATATGAGGATGATTGACCATGCTCCAAGAATTTGAAACTGCTTACAGAAAAATGAAATGATTTGTGCTCCGTCTTCCGTCCCACTTATATACTCTCATAACAACGCCTGTGGCGAAATTGTAAGTCATGTCTTCGTGTATTCAATATGACCTGACGTTATTTTTTGAATCGTATCGGCGACACCTCAATCTTTATATATAAAAAATGGAAAACATGTTTTTCGAAATTAGTTTTCGAACGGTTCATCCTATCTTCCTCCCATCTAGCTCAACGGTTCGTGACGGCTCTTCGACTGCCGAGAAGAAAAATTGATATAAACACTACCAACCTTTCACATTATTTTCACACCGATAACCTTGCCGATAGACGTGAACTGCGATATCGCAAGCGATGAAGAAAACACGAAAACGTTCCCAGGTGATTTGATGATTGTGATTCTATCTATCTGGTATAATCCTAGCACAGTCGCTGTGATTCTCGCAAAGATTATGGGTATATTACGTACATATTATAATAGCATGACAAGAAACCCACGAACAAAAACATGGCAGTGATGAAGTCGGTCTCCTCAAAAAAATTGGAAGAGATGCGCTCTCGGGAATACTATCATAAAATGAAGCAAAAATATCATTTTGAAGTTTTCATATTTCTGCACGACATATTATCACAGAATTAGTATATCAGTTCAGAATTATAAAAATTGAAAATGTCATTCCATGTCATAATTCTAAGTTGCAATTCTGATTTATCAGATAGAATTCAGGATTCTGAATTACAAGTTGAAATTTTGACACACACACACACACAGAATTCTGACATATAGTATCTCACAATTTAGACAAACCATATTTTCAATTTTCACATTCATGAACGGATAATTCTGTATGGGTTTATCGTAAACTACACCGATTTGGTTCTTGAGAAAGAATAACTTAATTCGACGGCTCACTAAATTATCATGCCAATAAATTCGTGATTTGATTTTTGTTTTTTTGAGTCATATAAAAAAAGTGATTTTCCAGATTTTCAATGTTCTCATTACAATCGAAACATAATATATATTACAAAGTTTAATCATAAAATCAGAAACGTATTTGAAATAATAACGAAGTTGGCAAAATCGATGTTGCCATATTTTTCCTATAATGCTGTGAAATTGTACAATTCACTAGATTCCTCTTTCAAAATTAATGTTATTCATTCCTTCAAAAACGCCTGAAATTACATTTATTGCTCGAACAAAATGCCATTTGAAATCAAAACTATATTTATTTACATTCATTTATTATAGAAAAATTGAATAATCGCAAGTCATCTGCAGTTAGTGATTAAAGTATGTTAAGTTTATGTATTATGTATCATAAATGTGCAGGGTTAGGTGTAAGAGTAGCCATGATGGCTAAACTTCGCTCTGCCAAATGTTTTTATAAACATTAAATCAAATAAAGACGTTTATTATTATTATTATTATTATTATTATTATTATTATTATTATTATTATTATTATTATTGATAGTAAAAAATTAATTTGAAAATCTGCACAAATGCATCTGAAACAGTTTTTTAAAACTCAAAAAGGAAAAATCACATCACTTATTTCTTGGCGTTTTTTTATGAGTCCTTTTGAATTACGAAACTGTTTCCATATTTTGTAAAATTTGTGTTCATTTTGGCTTCCTATATCCCCATGCAGGCCCTCCTTATCTTGGACACAGTGGATACAATGACCGGTATAGAGTATGCATAACATGTTTTATCGAGTATTTCATGTATTATTATATTTTTGTGAGGAATCAAATTTTTAAATTTCAGTATTCTAACTATCCCTATATTAATTTTTCGATTTTTAAATGTTAATACGGCCCATAATGAGCATACAGTTCTTGTTCTGACTTCTGTTGAGATACGCAATTGATTTTTAACCTTATAAAATTCTTTCTCTTCTTTGTTAGCTGTTGAATATTTTAGCTGTCGGTAATGAACTACCAGTATCGGCAGTCAATCTGCTACTTTGCTTCCTAATAGTTGAACAAATACTTGTTCTCACAAATAGAAATAAAATATTGAATCTTTCATCCTATTGTCTTTATATTATAGTATTTTCGAAAAGTTTGGAGACTAATGAATCAATCCATGTAGGACCGATCGCAGGCGTACATCCTTTTTTGGTCAAAGTCTGAGTAATAAGTCTTCATTGCTCACCGGGTGGCTTTCAATAGTAGGTATCTATTTTAGAAATTCCTTTTACACAGTGTGAAAGAGTGAATAATTATATTAGCATATAATTTAATTCCAAAAATTTCAAATTTATTTTGACTACTCGATTAGAGCTTTTTGAATATGAATTTCATTTGATCGATCTATTGCTCTTTCTACTGTCCGAAAATACTGTAGATGATATCGCTATACACGAACAACTATTGAAATGTAATCATTTTTATCGTAATCGTATATGACCGCGCTGTCTTTAGCCTCTTGTTGCTGAGTTCGCATGGTCGACCAGACTTTGAGGCATGGAAAACGTAGGTGTACGTATTGCATTACATCATTCTTCCACGTTCGATGAAAAGCCAGGTGGATATATCGAGAGAGATAATGATTATGAGCGATTGAGTCGTCGACTCGACTTGTTGCGTTATTTTCTCGATGTTTTTCTGATTAATATGAATGTATGCAGTGACCTACCTATATGATAGTAAAAGTTTAGGCCAACAAGAAAATGTTAGCACAATTTTTCAACTGGGTATGTATAGCATAGCATGGGCGTAGGCTCATAAGGTCATGAAAATTGAAAAAAAAAATGAAATGAATTTTATTTTCAGTGGGAAAAGTGAAATCAACTTATTCTTTCAACAAAATTTAGAGGTATTTCGTACAATTTCCCGATTTATTTTCACTTAGTAGTGCAACATATTTCAGCCCATGGGGGTACATTCGGATAATTTAGCATTTAGGTCACAAACATATCATATGCAATGTCAGCATAAACGCTTCAGGTATTTGAAAACTATTCGGTAGTTGAACATCAAGTAGGTAGGTATGTACCTAGTATGCAAGAAACTTGTAATTTTAAATATTACTTATTCAGCATCTCAATACTTATGAATGATATTTCATTATAAAATTATTAGAATTATCACCACCATACTGTATATTTGGATTCTCGAGAAATATTTTATTATCCGATCATCATTTCAAGTATCATTTCAAGTCAGATATATATAATAGAATTGTTCATTTAGCTCTATTGTTCATTGAGTTTTAATTTTGCTTCGTTTTCAAAATTAATACTCACCTTTTCAGAAATTTCCAAATTTATGGAAGTCTTGAAGTTTCTAATTGCTTATGAGGGTACCAATATTCTTATCAGTATTCAGAAGAGAATCGGGAAACGAGGATATTAGAAAAAAATGCATGTAGATGTTAAAATATCAGTTTTTAGTATATCCAATAGTATCATCCGGATGAAAAATATGCAGTGTGTCGCATATTAATCGAATGCGTCATTTAATTTTAGGTTCATTTTGTTATCATTTTTGTACTATTCTCCTTTCAAGTGAGCTTTCTTCTCATTGAGATAATATTTGAACGTCCGAAACAACTACTTTCAATCAGAACAGAGTCTTGCATCTTACCTGCAAGTATATGATATTTCAATACTTCCATGGTTCTATTAGTTCTGCTTCTGTAATCATTGTTTTGTATTCGGATTTCTCCTGCAAATTTCATATTTCGACTATTATTCAGAGTAGCTTATTATGGTATACAGTATACCTTCGCTTCGTTTGTATACACTTACATATTTCCAGATCGCGTATTATACCCACTATAGCGTTTACAATTTCTCGACAATAATGTTGTCTATAAAAAACTGTTTTATACACAAACCTCGCCTTTTGTATTTACATCTGCAGAACAAGTATCAAGCAGCTGGTAAAACATGTGGGTCTTCATAAAAACCTGATGGATTGTAATCCCCAGGAGATCAATTTACTTTCCTCTTGCATAATGTATACTTTTCTCGAATGTAAACTACTCAACAAATCAAAGGAGTAAGTCACTATCAAGCTACAGCTATCTTACAATCTCGCAGAAGCAATGATTGTTTTCGGATATTCACGTAGAAATTTAAAATTCGTTTTTTGTTTCAGTGATGTATCTTCGACACCCTCCCTAAGTCAGGGCTCACCGGTGAGGTGTGCCCCCTTAAGAAACAACATGGAGAGCCCGAAAAAGTCTCCGCAAAGCAGTCCTGCTACCGGTGACAAGTCCACTGTGAAGGTAATTTCATTTGAGTACACTTTTCCCAAAAATCTACATAGCTAACAGTGGCTCAACTTGAGCAATTATAATTTCTACTGGCAATGTTGAGATGTGCGAGTAAAGCTCTTATTTATTCATGTGAGGTATTTCCGATTTTGAGTTTAGTATTTTTTTAACCTTCCTCCAGCTCAGCTGCATCAGTATGGCAAATTGAAATTGGTTGAAATTGGCCAAGCCGTGCCATCCTTGGCTCGATATCAAGTGGCTATCCCTTATGTAAAGGTGGATATAAAGTCAACTTCAATTAAACTGAAATGAATGCAAGATTTAAATTAATTTCAAACTGAAGAATAACTGGTGCTCATGCAAAATTAATCAGGAAAATTAACCAATCACTAGATATATAATTTTTTTTTGGCTTGAAATATTTTTAACTAAAAAACAAAACAAATGGCTGTCCAGCAGGTTGATGATAGAGTTGGAAGCATGCGCTGTATGGCTTTCATGAAAGAAATCAATTTATTCATTTCTTAGTTGAATGTTGGCCAACTTTATTGATTTTTGAATCAATTTTGATTCCTCAGTTTCTTTCATGAACACTTTCATTGCATTATCTTATTGCATGAATCCACCTTTGAGCTTCGCTCGCTCAGCTCACGAAAATTCCACACGACTTCCTAACTCCGCACGAGATTTCACTTTTGCCAAGATGTTCCTGATGTTGAAGAGGCTATGAAGGCTATGAAAGATTCACAAAACGAATGGCAGCCTTCAATTCTTGAAAAAAATGGTTGGATTTTCGTGGATGCAACTAGTTTTTATTTACAAAAATTACAAAACAATTACAAAAATTAATTCTAGTACTTCGTTACAAAAACTGATGAAAATAAAAAAATGTATGAAACGGTGTTGTATAATTTTATATTGATATGATATTATAGCGGAATCAATAGTTAATTGCGGTCAAATATGTATCAAAAACTTCTTATTCATCCGATATCAATAGTCATAGTTATTGACATTACAATTAAAATAGTCGAGATATGGAATAACAGGTATATGAATCGAAAAAATATCCAACTGGGAAATCATCATACGTAAACAGATGTTATCAGGTTTATTACGCGTTGAAGAGATATTTTTTCCTGCTGAATGTGAATGACATTGTTAAAAATCGTTTTATTGACGCGATTAGCTATCTCTGTCCTTTGTTGGTTCAAAGTAGAACATAATTAAATTTTATCATACGAATTTCCTATTGCAATTCCTATGATCATAGAGATGTTTATTTTTTCATGACGTGAAAAATCAATGGCGTCTCTTGAGCAACCGGAAAAAAATTCTTCAATCACAATCATTACTAATGACTATGTTTATGTTTTTTTCAGAACATTCTGAAAATCAAAATATTCTCATGAACTTGATTCCTCATGTATCATTTATCGAAATTAACTTGAATAACGATCATCAGTACCCTTGTTTTGCTTTCCATATGTTATTATTATTTTCTTTCACGTTGATCTTCTTTAATTTTTAAGGTCCACTTTCCGAATGGTGGCTTCAATGTAGTCAAATATGGGGATTCTGTTGAAATAAAGGCCATTATACAAACTGTGACAGAACGACTATCGACTGGAGACAGGCACTTCAATGGACTCTATGCCATGCGGTTGTCGAGGACCCATTTTAGTGAGGTTAGTACCCGTTTACGTAGAGAAATATCAGGTCTGATAATTTGGTTCGAAATGTATAGGCAGTGGGAATAAAAAATGCTGTTGTTGTCAGTATCAAATTCATCACACAAGCAACAATTGTATCACCATGTATCATATTTATGAATCTGAATTTTATATCGTTTATTTTTCAGCTTTTAATGGGATTTTCTCTCCTCGTTTCTAAAAAATAGAGTAGAAGTTATTAAAAATTATTGCAATATATTTGTAGTAAGGACAGATTTAGGATCTGTCCCAAAATGTCACTGCGCTTGAAATTAAACCTTTAGATACCTAAAAGAGAAATTCTCTATTGGTCAGTGACACCTTGTTTTTGAAAAAATTTGGAAATACAAATATATTTAATAAGAATAAAACCTCTACTTATCTTGGTGGACGTTTCGGGAACGAATCTGCTCCCGTTCTCAACACAATTGAAATATTTTTCTCTTCGTAAACTTTTTTCAATGTTTCCGATTTTGACACTGAAAAGTGACAATTTGGCAGACGGAGGAATTCTGGTTACAAGGTGTTTCCATTAATTGATATCGAATTTTCCATTTTCATATTCAAGTTTCAGAAGTGGATGCCAAGTTCTATCTATATCAATCACTCCGAATCATATTCCAAAATTAGATTTGATAACAGCTATTGAACAAACTGATGAATTTTCTAATGAATATAGAATCAGAAATAAAATAATCATTGAGAAAAAACATGAAATAACACCAAACATCACAAGAGAAGAGAAAAACACACTTAATAATCTTAAACATGATGATACAATCAAAATACTTCCAGCTGATAAAGGCAACGCTACAGTCATTATGAACAAAAATGAATATAATGATAAAATAATACAAATTATAAATGAAGGCAATTACACAAAATTGAATAGAGATCCAACAGCAAACATAGAGAGAAAGATACGAAACATAATGAAAAAACACGAAAATGAACTTACACCAACAGATAGGAAACACATATCCAAATACCATAGCAAACCCCCACATTTTTATGGACTTAAGACCAATCGTGAGTGCGATAGGATCTCCTTGTCAAAATTTATCGCGATTTCTTTTAGATATAATAAAACCTTTATCAGGAAATAGTGAAAGTTTCATTAGAAATACTCCTCATTTCTTGGAGAAACTAAATAACATCCATCTCGATACAGATGATATTTTAGTAAGTTTCGATGTAGTGAGTTTATTTACTAATGTTCCTATAGAAAAAACTTTACAAATAGTGAAAAAGAAACTGGAAGATGATGAAAAACTCATTGAAAGAACTAAGCTGAGTGTAGAAGGTATTTTAGAATTTTTGGAACTATGTCTCAAAACAACTTACTTTCAATTAGATCATGATTTTTATCAACAAAATTTTGGTATGGCCATGGGTTCACCATTATCTTCTATTCTGAGTAATATATTCATGGAAGATTTTGAAGAGAATATTGTGAAAAAAATTCAGTAAACAACCAAAGACTTGGTGGAGATATGTGGATGATATTTTCATTATTTGGCCACATAACCGTATGGAACTAGATAATTTTCTAAATTATATAAACAATATCGAACCCACAATCAAATTCACTTTAGAAATCGAATGTAATAATCAATTACCATTTTTAGATGTCCTCATTAAAAAATCAGATTACATTTTGATAACAAGTGTATATCGTAAAAATACACACACCGACAGATACCTCAATTTTCAATCAAATCATCATACAAGTATGAAGAAAGGAATAATCAAATCACTTCATGATAGAGCCAAATCCATATCATCGAACCTTCGAACCACCAAATTTTCAATACCGAAATGAACCATATAAAAGATGTTCTACAACTCAACACTTATCCGAAACATTTCATTGATAAAACAATACACCAAATTGAGAACAGACAGAATATACAACAAACACAAAGACAACCAACACTGATAACAAATGTTATCCCATACATTCCCGGAATATCAGAAAAAATAAAACGTGTTGGTGACAAGTTTCGAGTGAAAACAGTGTTCAAGACAGAAAATACAATGAGATCGATTTTGACTCATACAAAACCGAAAAATGAAGAACAATCAGCAAAAAATTGTATTTACAGTATACCATGTGTTTGTGGAAAATATTATACCGGCGAAACCAGCAGGCCTCTATCAGTAAGGATGAAAGAGCATAAGAACAATATAAAGAGAAGATATACTGACAAATCAAAATTAGCTGAGCATATCCTTACTGAAAATGGACAACATATGGCCGATTGGGATAATATTAAGATCATAGGAAAAGAAGACAACAACCAAAAACGGAAAATCAAAGAGTCTGCTTGCATTCTCCTGAACGGAGACAATAATATTGCTTCTTGTTCAGTTGATATAGATAGAACTTTGCATCCACTTCTGAAACTTGAATATGAAAATGGAAAATTCGATATCAATTAATGAAAACACCTTGTAACCAGAATTCCTCCGTCTGCCAAATTGTCACTTTTCAGTGTCAAAATCGGAAACATTGAAAAAAGTTTACGAAGAGAAAAATATTTCAATTGTGTTGAGAACGGGAGCAGATTCGTTCCCAAAACGTCCACCAAGATAAGTAGAGGTTTTATTCTTATTAAATATATTTGTATTTCCAAATTTTTTCAAAAACAAGGTGTCACTGACCAATAGAGAATATCTCTTTTAGGTATCTGAAGGTTTAATTTCAAGCGCAGTGACATTTTGGGACAGATCCTAAATCTGTCCTTACTACAAATATATTGCAATAATTTTTAACTTCTACTCTATTTTTTAGAAACGAGGAGAGAAAAACCCATTAAAAGCTGAAAAATGAATAAACCACCTCCTCGAAAAACTTACAGACAGTATGTATATCGTTTGTTTGAAATAAAGTAAAATTCACTGAACTGAAATATGTTTTCATCACTTTTATGTATAATATGTATATATGTTTATATGTATTTTCTTGTTTCTTTGTTTCTTGCCTCATGCTTAAACCCTACCATAAGTATTCAATTTGTTATTGGCCTTCCTCTCTCATAATATTGATTCTACTCTGGTTGAAATTTCAGCACTGCTATAAAAATGCCTATACTATATCTGTGTCCATTTTTATTCAGGTGCATTGGCTACATCAAGATACCACCATGCAACAAGTGAGTGAAAAATATTTCAAGAAACATGCCTACTCAGAATGGCGCTACGACCTCAGAATAAGATATATACCCACTAGTCTCAAAGAGCTTTACGAAAAAGATTTAGTTACCTTCCATTACTATTACGATCAAGTCAAAACAGATTACCACACGGAGCTATACAAAAAAATCGACCAGGAGATAGCGTTGCAGCTGTGCTGTCTAGAAATCCGCAAGTATTTCCGGGACATTTCTCAGAACGTCTTGGATAAAAAATCGAATTTCGAGTACTTAGAACGGGAAATCGGCATGCAGAGGTTCATTCCGAGCAGCTTTCTCGAGAAAATCAAGCCCAAGTCGTTGAGGAAGTGCTTGCAGGCGCATTTCAAGAAGATTGCGCACCTCTCCGATATGGAGAGCATGTTCAAGTACCTGGAGCTGCTGAAGTACCACACGAACTTCGATCAGGAGAGATTCCGCGTGGATTTTGGCAGCAGTTTCACCGTTCCCGTCGAGCTGGTGATCGGGCCTGACATCGGAATATCCCACACCGTCGTCCAAATGAGCTCCACCAAAAAGTTAGCGGACTTCGACAAGGTCCAGGCTGTCCAAACTCTAGTCAGCGATTGTGAGGAGCACACCAAGGCCACCCTTCAGCTCAAGGTGGCCGGTACTCAGGAGGTGCTGTTCTTCACTTGTCCTAGTCTAAATGTGGCCGAGAGTCTGGCCGATCTGATCGACGGCTATTGTCGGTTGCATTCCAATTCGCAAACGTCCATTTGGAACAGGAAAGGTGATTATCTAAGATGTTTTATGTGTTTTTATCCTTCATCTGTATTTTTCATTGTATTCACTATTATATATATTCTTTCAAGATGTGTAGAAAAGAGACTGGTAGTAGAGCGGGATTTTTTTCATTTTATTTTTATTTTATGCACGATTAGCAAGACCTTAGAAATATGAATTTCATGTGCTAGAGACGCATAGAGACAAGAGCATGTCATAGTGAGACAAAATACAAAAATCAGAAATACTTTT
The DNA here is from genome assembly GCA_963576655.1 of Gastrophysa polygoni. Classification (NCBI taxonomy): domain Eukaryota; kingdom Metazoa; phylum Arthropoda; class Insecta; order Coleoptera; family Chrysomelidae; genus Gastrophysa; species Gastrophysa polygoni. The sequence continues at coordinate 18,023,181 of OY755087.1, forward strand.
TTGTTTCAAAGGTATTTTCAGTAGTAAGCTATATCAAATAATTGTATTTGAAAATGATGAAAAATACATCAATACAGCATCAGGGAATGGTAATTTGTAGATGACTTCGGAAGAGAAATTCTACTTAGCTCAGTGGACGTCTCGGGAACGAATCTGTTCCCGTTTTCAACACAATTAGAGTAATTAATCTTCGTGAATTTTTTTTTTTCAATTATGAGTTGTTTTGATACTGAAAAGTGATTTTTTTTTAAACGAGGAGAGAAAATCCCACAGTGATTGGGACTGTTATGGAAAATATGCCTTCCACTAAATCAACTAGAGATGACCTAAAAGAATGAGTTCATCAAGAGAATAGTTTTAAGAACAAGATATTGTAACTTCTAAATCATTATGCTGTTTAGAAGCTTCATTTTAGCGTAGCAGTGTTCAAAATATTAACCCTCACTTGCCTTGAACCACAATTACTTTCTACTCTTCTTCTATTTTCAATAATTCATCTAAATACTGACAACATGCGTAAATGAGCATTAAGCGCCATCTATCATCCACATCTATATGTAACATTGGTTTAATTATTTCTATTTCTATTTTCTCTTATGCTCATAAGATGATTCATGATCATAACTACCGCCGTCATTTAATAATTCTCATATGATACTATTTCTTTGAGAATACTTTGGAAAAGAATTTCTGAAGATTACATCGTACTGAGTACTGAGTTATCTGTCTAGTATGACGTATCAATGCAATTCGTAATGTTTCTGTTCAAGTAAATTGATGTTGTAGTTTGTAGATAAATATCTATCATATCTCATCAAAATGACAAATGCATCTTGAATATTTATTTCCTTTCCCCTGACTACAATAGAATGACTGACTCATTTTATTCCTTTGCAAGCTACTGTTTGGAAGCAATTTCCATGTCCATGCAAAGGTTAGTAGTGATAGCCATAGCTCTAAGAAGTGATGACTCTTTCAAGTTAGTACTAGATATTTTCAGTCTGTATTGGTCTGTGTGTTGAACTCTTGCTTTGCTCTTCTTTTCTGGACACCCTCAATTTTTCATGCATTCTGTCCCAGCTATAGCTGGAAAACAATGTTTATCAGAATCGCAACATTTAATAATATGTTGGAATCGTCTTCCAGTGCTTAGAGGATAAGTGATTGAGGATTTCACTAATTTTTCTTCAATTAACAAGGATTTCAAAAGTAAAAATTCGATGAGATTGTTGGCTCTCACACAATGCAAGTTTCATGTTATTTCCTTATTTATAAACGGTATATAATATGAATTATTTTGAATTCAGTATATTGTTCAATCCAGATTTGTTCGTTTTGCAGAGTCCAACTCGGTGAAACCGAGTAGATCCAGTAAGGAATGTTATTCAAATCCCACCGGCACTATGTTATCGGAAGATTATGCCGAAATAGTTGAGGAAGGAGATTATTCAGTACCTGCAGGTGAAAAAATATTTTGTACATATGCAGTGAATAATTCAACAATTTGAAGTGAGAATGTTTCATTAGCCTGTTCGTTTTTCCAGCTAAAAACTATGAATTAGTTCGAAATCAAATAGAACTGCACGAAATTCTCGGTGAAGGTCAATTTGGCGATGTTCACAAAGGAACGGTTAAGATTAAGGATGGCATGCAGATCCCAGTGGCTGTGAAAACTTGTAAGGGAGATGCTGATGCTGCAACTACGGAAAAGTTCCTCGAAGAAGCTTGTAAGTGAACGAACCTTCTGAATTAATTGGAACCTGATGAGTGGTGAATGTTTTACACTTCAATTTCTGATAAATAATCATTATTTTCTATAGAAAGAATACTCTCTTAGCGACACATCCACAGATTCTACTTTTCTTCAATTCATCGCATACCAATGTATAAATTTTTCATAGTAAGAACATAAGAACAACGAAATAATCGATAATTCAACGACTTTTGATCTCAATATGTTATCAGTATGAAATCCATAGTAATCAAAATAGATACCTAGGTCAAATTGGGATAACGTTGAAGTTTGAAGACTTCCAGAATTCTTCCAGAAATATCCGAAAACAAACATAAATTCCCCAAAATCGCTTTTATTTTTTCCTCTCGTTTGAAGATATTGATCTATCGGTCTGAGCATTGAAAATAGAAAATAATATAAAATTAACGCATGAAATCTGATTTCTGAACCAAAAAGCAAGAGTAAATTATATCACAATGATCAGGAAATATTCTTAAGATAAACTGACGTACCTACTTCACGCAACACCGCTATGACCTCAGAGCAGAATTATTCTGAAAGTATTGTTCATATATGAATAATTAATTTCAGATACCTTCTGATCGGATGAAACTGCCTAATATAGTGTTTTATTCTTAAAATAAGGTCTATAAGATTTTGAGAAATACTCATAAAGACTATCAAAATCTCAAAACTATGGTGAGGTATGAATAGGTACATGAACAATAATAAATGTACATACCTCCTGATATGTATCCTTTCATTTCATGCGGAAGTTTCCAAAACCTGAACCTCAGAAGGTTAATTTCAAAACAAAATTCCCGAGGAATAAAAAGCCTATGCCAAATATTTTCATTGTTTTAGTAGTGAAGACAATCTGATACAGATTTCATATTATTATCCAGACGTCTTTCATAAGGATTTGATGAATTTGTGGAAAATTAAGGTACTGCATTTTCCATCAATTGTGGTATCTCAGTAATTTTTATTAATAGATCCATGTGGCAAAATAAAATGAAATATTATCACACTTCGGTTTCCAACTCGATTACTGGCCTATTGCCGATACTTTCAACTCTGATTTTCTCACTGAATTCGACAAAGAGTAAACAAACATTAAGGGAACCGCCAGACTATGTTGGCAATCCTCACTTACCATGGCTTGGGAGATATAGAAGGCTTCGCTCCAACTTGACCCTATTTTTCAGATATAATGCAAAAGTTCGACCACCAGCACATCATCAAGCTGATCGGCGTGTGCTCGGAATCACCGGTGTGGATCGTGATGGAGCTGGCTCGACTCGGCGAATTGCGCTCGTTCTTGCAGACGCACAAGAGCCTCGACCTGTCGACGCTCCTGCTGTACGCGTACCAGCTGTCGACGGCGCTCAGCTACCTCGAGTCGAAGAAGTACGTGCACAGGGACATCGCGGCTCGGAACGTGCTCGTCAGCGCCGACAAGTGCGTCAAGCTGGCCGATTTCGGGCTGTCGCGCTGGATGGGCGACGACCAGAGCTACTACAAGGCGTCGAAGATGAAGTTGCCGATCAAGTGGATGAGTCCGGAGAGCATCAACTTCAGGCGGTTCACGACGGCCAGTGACGTTTGGATGTTCGGTGAGAATTAATTAGGGTACATACGGCTCTGTTATGAAGCAGTGTGTGTCAAAATGGCCCGTCAAATCAGCACTAGGACGCCGTGGCCCGCTTGAAAAAAATCGATCCATTTTATGCGATATCATACAGGCTGTTTCATCTAAATCGCACATTAGAAGTTTGTTGGGTTCCACTTTGAAAATTTCTGGAGAGCCGTTATCGATTATTCATTATCATATCGATGTGATATTTGCTGTTCAATAATGTTTTCTAGGTTATACCGGAAGTAGACACCAACTTCGTTATTTCAAATGGAATGCTATATTTTTTATTGTTCATTGTTATAAGTTAATCAATAGAATAAATTCATTAGATCTTGATTTGAATATATTTGATTTTCCATATTGCTTGAGTTCCTTCATACATAGGTGTAGGGAATATTGTTACAGATCGATGTGGAATTCCATCTTCTTTTAATCAGTGAAATGAAATATCAGGCATTCCATTTAAACAAAAAGAAAAAGATTGATGGCTATTTGAACTTCCTTACATCTTTCCCAAATTTGGAGAATTTCCAACTGTTTTCCATCAATTATGGATCAACCACAAGGGAGATCCCTTTTTCCTCTTGCTGTTGCTCAAAAACAAATCCGATACATTCAAAAATGACTGAGTTATCGATTTTCAACGATGACGGTGCAAATTGAATTTGTTTTCTTCAAGTCCGAATATTTCGAAAACGACTAGACTTAGGTATTGGGAGGGCTGATGAAGATCATGCTAAAGAAAAAACTAAAGAATCTTGAAACGCAACAAAAAATATAGCATTCAATCTGAAATAACGAAGTTGGTGTCTACTTCCGGTATAACCGGACGTGCCAATACCTTGAAAACATTTTCATTAATCATCAAGTCATCGATTATGGCTCTCCATAAAATTTTCTGGGTTCCAATGATGAACCCAGAAAACTTCTAGTGTGCGCTTTAGATGAAACCAGCCTGTATTTCGAATTGTGTAATCACTAAAGTTAAGCAATCATTCACTTTCATTCTGTATCTTCCTAGTACCATATTTCTTTGTAAGACTTTTTCTGCGATAATTGCTATATCATCAGCAAAGGCTGCTGATATATCAGTTCTGTGGAAAGAAATCTATATCCCACATGCAGTTTTTTTTTACTTTTGATGAACATTTTTTCAATACCCTCATCGATATACTCACAAAATAGAAATAGCACTTTCAATACTTATATCATGAATGAATATTTTTAGTTGGAATTTTTTAACTGGACACTGGAACTGGGAGTTGGACACTGAATGTTATTATAATTTTTCCTATACTGAACCGAAATCGTAAAAAAACATACCGATTCTTTCAGGCGTGTGCATTTGGGAAATCCTCATGTACGGAATTAAACCGTTCCTCGGAGTGAAGAACAATGACGTGATCGGTAAAATCGAGAATGGTGAACGCCTCGCTCTACCTCCGAATTGCCCGCCTCGCCTCTACTCGCTCATGTCGCAGTGTTGGTCCTACGAGCCGAGCAAGAGGCCCAGTTTCAAGGACATCAAAGAGATTCTGCAGGAAATTCTGCTCGAAGAGAAAAGCGCCCAGCAGGATACGTTGAGGCGGGAGAACAGGAAGATGGCCGCAATGTCTTGGGGGTACGAAGACGATTTCATGCCTCCGCCCAAACCTAGTCGATATCCTATGCAAGGTTAGTTCTTGTCGACTTTTTATGCTAATTGCATTCTCGAGTCCCATCTCAACCATGGTGGATCACCAGTTTAATTTGTTTCAGTTGTGATTAAAAGTAGATGGCGTCAATACATAAATCCGCTTTACAGTAGCTATCCGCGGGTGTGTCCTTTTGAAACCTTCCTTTTCTAATTTCAGCCGCCGACTCTTCATCGTATGTAATGTCAGAACCAGCTCCTGTATCACAAACCTACATAGTGGCGCAAAATCACGAAGTCCTGGCCCATCTGTTGAAAGAAAACGAGTGCAGAGGCTTCAACCCGGCAGCTTACAACACTCCAGCCTCGGTATTTAACACAGTAGCCGTTGATTTCCATCAAAAAGAGAACGCTCCCGAACCCGTCCTAGTAACCCAACCCATCCCCAGGCAAAACCTCCAAAAACTCGATCCCGAAGTTGGCGAAAACTGCGAGCCGCCCAAAAAGACTGGCACGCTCGAACGCACATCCTCCCAGACTAGCACCGGAAGTGCCACGCCCCGAATGGGGTCGCTGGAGAGGAAGTCTGTCGACAGTTCTTGCAGCTCTCCGAAGGTCGGCAACTCTTTGGAGAGGAACAAGGGCGCACAGAGCGGCGTCTTCAGTCCGAAAATGGGCTCCTTGGAACGCAAATCCCGTAACTCCTCTCCCAAAATGGGCTCTCTGGAGCGCCACGCCCATTTTTCACCCAAAATGGGCTCGCTCGACCGCCACGCCCATATGACCTATGAACCGGAAAATATCCCGAATTTCCATCCCGCTCCTGTCGTTTATCAGTTTAGTGACAAACCGAAAGAGATGCAACATTTCGAAGAGAGCATTTACGATTTTGGAGGAGCCAATGTTAAGAGTTGCGCGCGCAAGCAGCAGTTTTTCGTGCAGAAAGCTCTTGCCCAGGTTCGGAAGAGGCATGAGAAATTTCCGAGTGTTTTTTTCTCATTCACTGAAGCTTGGTTTCGTTATGTTTCTTGAAGGAAAGGTTTTTGGCATGATGCATGGAATTGTTGTAATACAGATATCGAATGTTACATATTTTCACATTCACATAAAAAATAGAGGTTCTTGACTCTTAATTTTGATCACAGACGTTTCCACTGATACTGAATTGACAAGTCGAAGTGTTACAAAATACATTTTTCTATGATCATGCAAAAAGTTGATACTTTTTACACTATTTACAGTGAAAAAAATCCTACATTTTGCATTAGTAAAAGTTTATTTATGGTTATGCATGAACAGCAGCTGAAATTGACATTTTCTAGAATGGGCGAGTGGACTGATATCGACATTAAACAATGTCACCGTATTTTCATTGGACTGAATCAGTTTTTGTCGCCACGTTTACAAATCGATATATCTAGTGAGAAATTATTCGACCCCCTATCATAAATCTATTGTTATCATGGTGCCAGTGGATATCAGAAATCAATCGGAAAAGTTTCAGATTAAGCGTCACTGATAACACACAATAATAATTCATCAACAAATAATGCATTCGAAAAAAAAGAAAATTTTTGAATTGTCCACTCGTCTATTAATTTCCAGTTTTCAATTTTAAATCTGAATGCTTCGAACACATATATCCAATCAGTTCGATTGTAGAAGAAATGATGTGTACCACTTGCTGCCCAAAGTAAGTAATTGTTGCACGACTTCGACTCAAACTGTGAGCTTCATGCTTGGTTCAACAAATATACACTTCCACAATATACACTAGTTACAAAAATAACTGTTTTCCCACGTATGTTTACGTTTATTTTTTCTCAAAACGATAGATAGAATTTCCCGTTGAATCAAAATTTTTAGTTTGGTATATTTGGATACTCAAAAGTAAGCTTGGTGAAACATAAAGACGTCGGTGAAACATCCTATCCACTGATGTGAATAGTTACAATATTCAAGTTTAGATCACATTTTCGTTTTATTCTTCGATCATCTGTCAAAAGTAATCTTGAAGTCAGTTTGATATGATTCAGAAAATAGATCAGTTTATGTAAAAATTGTAGGAGTATATATTTAATCGAAATCATAGGCAAATTTCTCATATTCCATATTTTTATTGCCGCCATATTGTTTCATAGAGAAATTTTAACGTTTCATGTATCGTGTTTTACCGTTTTGAAAATTTGATATGCTTTTGATGCATCCCTTCATACATGTGTGATGGAATAATAGGTTGATAGTATTTGTTTCTGATATTTGGTAATTTTCTCATCAGACTGTGTTGACAATATCTGCACGATTCATGTAACAGAATTTATTATTTTCACTTTGTGTTTGAGAAGCATGTTGCACCTTTTTTGAATTTTGTTCATCTCATTTCCTCTTATGTTCCGATATTGTAATGGAGAAACATTCGAAATAAATATACCATGCAGTATCTGTTTCACGAATGTCTCTTCATTTCTGTTCATAAAATATTCATGAGCTATATTTTCCAGCCGATGTCTTCGATATATGGAGATCAACTCCTCTTGGAAAACATTCGGTATGATAATTCGTCCAATGGTACGAATTTCAACAGTATTCTAAGGCAGAAACTTAGACAACAACAACAGGAGTCAGAAGAAGATTCTAAATGGCTGGCAGAGTCAGAAACTCACCTGGTAAGTGAGATGCCGTTGATTTTTAATGGAAAAATAGTGAATTTAAGATCGATCAACAAAGAAAAAAAACACCTAATAACCAAAAATGTTTCTGTCTGACAACTTGTCGGTGTCGGTGTCGAAAAACGTACATTCCAACTTTACGAAGAGAAGCATCATTCAGATTATTATACACATATAATTATTATAGTAGAAATTTTGATATTCATCAAATATATTTGTCTGTCAGACGTTTTTTTTAAAACAAGGTGTCACTGACAAATATATTTTGGCGCAGACCAATCTCTCATTGGAACTATAAAAATGAATAGACTACCTCCTCGAATAACTTTATTATTACTAACATCATCGCAGAAGAGGCTGAGCATGAGCCAGTATCAAGAAGAGCAGGCAGGCGACGCCTGCCCCTCGTCGCCGGTCAGCAGCCCCAGCTATATCGACCCTATCGCGCCCCGGCCGGCGCTGCGACCCGACGCCGCCGGCGCGTCGCCGGGCAGCAGCCAGAGCCAATCACCCGCCGGCTCGCTGGCCGACGCGACGACGCTGGTCGGCAGGCGCGAGGCGAGCGACGAGGCGTCGTCGCCGTCGCGCAGCGGATCTGTGATAAGCGAGCCCGATAAGAAGGTAAAATATATCTCGATTATAACACGAAATCATGAAAATACGTGATGTTTCATAATTAGCCTGCGACTTCTACGAATAGCTACGAAATAGCAAGACAATGTGCTATATATGGTATTTCAATAGGTGGTCGTAGGAAAATTCGTATCGTAACGAAATTATTCACTCAGTATATATTGAGTGTACCCAGATTAGAATAGAATCGACAAGAATACCTCTATTTATCCAATAAATCATTCAGTTATTAAATAGGGTTCCTCAGACAATTATGTATAAATTTACAAAAACAGAAATACATTTCAAAGATGAAATGAAATACGTTGGCATTATTATAATTTGAGATGGAACCACCATATTGAATATATTGTAAAGAAAGTGAGGAGTCTTATATTCATGTTTAAGTTCTTGAGAAGATTTTTGATCAGAATCATCTGGAAACCATTTATAACCCATTTGTCAAACTTCATATCGGTTATGGTATATTAGCATGGGGGGCAGTGACTAACTATCACTTGAAGAACTTAGAAATAACCCAAAAGTGGAAACTCAAGATCATCTTCAATAAAAATTTCACATATCCAACAGAGTCATTTTATAAGGAAAGTAAAGTGTTTGATGCGAGACAATTGTTCTATCAGCGTATTATACTTAGTCATTATAAGTACAGAAATACATTCACACAAATAGAACATAATTATAACATAAGACATAAAACCAAAACAACAGCTATACCCAAAGTTGAAAAAACCTTAACCCGAAGGTGTTACAGATACCTTGGACCCATTCTTTATGCTAAAATTCCCTCTGACCTGACACGGATCAACGCATACGGTTTGTTGAAAAAAAAAACTACTGTTTGGCTACATACTGTTCCTAAATAAGAAATTCACAGCGTAATTGACGGAAAAAATACCTTTAACCTGTGAATTCACTATTAAAAACTAAACAAATATAATTATGTCTATGAACTATCTCAGTGAACTGTCTCTTCCGTCAACTGTTTCTGAACATCGATTTTTTTTATATTTATACCAAATATTTCATGAGAAAAAACTTGAAAATTCCCTTCCTCGGTAATTATCTCAATTTGTGGCTCATGTTACAAGTGCTGAACTAGATTCCATATTCGATCTTCAATTACTGTGTACTGCTGGTATGGGAATTTGTTTTTACAGTCATCGAGATTTGTTGTGTATTTTCATTATATCAGAATAGAATAATCCATTTTCCTTCTGAACCAACTCAGTCCAACTAACTGAAATAAGTTTTGTTTCATCACAGTAGGTGTATACATTCACAATGTTCATGTTCAAAAGATTCCTGGAATATAAAATATAATCGAAATTCGGCATCATTACACTACCTTGAAAGTTTTCCTCTTCTCCTTCCTCAGGAGGCCGCCCAAAACCCCACGGCCAACCTGGACCGGACGCACGACCGCGTCTACGAGTGCACGACGGACGTCGTGCGCGCCGTCATGTCACTGTCGCAGGGCGTCCAGCAGGCCGACGCCGAGCGCTACCTCGACCTCGTCAAGAAGGTGGGCGTCGACTTGCGCAGCCTGCTCGCCAGCGTCGACGGGATCGTCGCGTCGTTCCCGGCGGCGGCGCAGCGCGAGGTCGAGATGGCACACAAGGTGCTCTCCAAGGACATGGCCGAGCTGGTCAACGCGATGAAGTTGGCGCAGCAGTACGGAAATACAACGCTCGATGCGGAGTACAGGAAGTGAGTTCCTTTTTTGGTGGTGACTGTTTTGGTTGGCGTGAATACATGGTGATTTACCTGAGACTGCGGATAGTGTGGGTTTGAGGTGCTTCTTGAAACACATATTTGCCCATCTCGATTTGCACAATCCTTTCAGGAATTGCTCTGATGCGCTAATATCGGAAGATATTGAATACCACTCGAGAGTTCGATGAATTGTAAAATAATATTCCTGAACTATTTTCGAACTTCGAAGAAAATGTTCTACCAATTTTAGAGAAATTCCTTGAACTAGCAGTTCACGAGCCATTAGTTACTTCAATAATAATGAATTATTCTTAAGTCAGGATTTCAAAAAAATCATTGTTGTGAATCAGCTATTCGTATACTTTCCCTAAATGGAGAAATGCGTATGATGACCATAAATACACTGAAACTGTATTTCTCGACATCAAGCGAGCATTCTTAAATAACTGACAGAAACATTTTGATTAAAAATTGAATTAATATGGAGTAACAAGTTCTCTGCTGGCTCGATTCATAAGTTACCTTAGTGGAAGAAAAGAGTAACAAAATATAAAATTCAAAAATATCTGATGAGATAGATGTCAACATTGGTGTACCACAAGGAGGTGTACTAAGCCAACTCTCATTCATAATATACCTAAATGATATTTGTTATCTTCCTGGGGCACATAAATTCAATCTGTTAGCAGATGATTTATACTTCGAATACGGAACTGTATAATGCTGTAAATAATCTCAAAGGTTCTATGAAGAATATTGAAAAATATTCACATAAGAAAGGAAAAAACTCAAGTTATGGTAATCACTACCAGATAATCAGAATGAAAAATGATTTCAACTCCAGAGCATCAACATACAATTGATTAATTAAAACTCATTTTGAATACTGCCCAACTATTGTGTTTGCGAGATTTCCTACTCTAATTTCTTTCTTTGCATTATCAGGTGAATCGCCCACAATCTATTGTATACTGAAATAATATCGACATCGTTCTTGACCTTGATCTGGCTTCCGCAGGGGCATGTTGAGTGCCGCCCACGTCCTGGCGATGGACTCTAAAAACCTATTGGACGTCGTAGACTCCATTAGGATCCGACACCCGCACATCAACAAGCAAATATTCAAGTCCGACGATTCCTTACCGGAGTCCGATCAGAACCAGGAGCTCGCAGTCGACGAGGTGCTTCCTGTAGACGTCCCTCCGCCCTTATCTCCGACGACCATCGGCGGAACTTCTTTGTACGCCAACAACGTATCGGGCAGCTAAGTTCGGTCGATACCAGTGTTGCCAGGTCATTTTTTATCTCTACATTAGGAAGTGAGTTATTTCCAAATGATTTCATTCGAAATATGAAGTACAACTGCACATGCGATATCTATACAGGGTGTGTCATCAATATTGTAGAAAATCCAAGGTTCCTTAACTTCCTTGCTAACAAAAAAAGACCCGTTCTTTTGAAATACAGGGGGCAAATGTTTTTAGAAAAAAAAGGGTTTTTATCTATTTCTGGAAAAAAATTCTCTCGATTTTCTTGAATGGGCCCCGCACAGAACTGCTGCTATTCGAGGTAGAAGAGCAAAAAATCTGCAGAAGTTGTTGGTTCAGAAGAGTTATATTTTTGAATAATATGCGGCATTGCCAACCTACGCCTACCAACAGTTTTTCTTAATGTAAATGTAAAAAAACAGCTGCAAATTCTAATTTCACGAATCCTTTCGAACATTGGTGAAATGTTGATCACCAGTTCCGTAATATACACAAATATATTAGAATTGGAAGGTTTGTTCACTATATTGATAATTGTAAAAAAAAAATTCATTGTTAGTTTGGATTCACTTGGTTTCATGGTATGCTGAGAAATAGTTCTTATTTTCTCCTCCAAAATGAGAAGAATCATGATATAAAAAAATCAGGCCACAAAAAGCTGTATTTTGAATTACTAAATCTTGAAGAAATATAACACTCTGAACAGACCCGGTATGTTTTTTATGCATTAATAAACCAGATTAGTCATAATCTGAGGAGCCACTGGAAATATTTTTCATAAATATCTTGTTGATTGCATTCAAAGCTAGCAAATTTATGAAACTCGTATTTTTTTAAATTGATACCCATATCACAAAATTTAAATCTGAGAAAAGGCCCGTAAATTGTTATTCCTCAATTCTTTTCTATTCCGACCCGTTATTCTTCAATCTTTTGCAATCAGTTGTCATTGGATTTTGTGTTTATTTGGGCTCTGTACAATGTATATCATCAACCACATAGAACTACCCCAAAATGCCAGTGTTATGGATTCCACTTGTATAAACTGTAGATACCCGTCTTCTTAATTCGCACAACAGCTTCTGAGACTACTTCGGTAATGAAAGAAATGAGTAAAAATAACAGTTACAATAATACACCCTGTATATTTATTTTTTGTTAGACAAAAAATTGAAACAATTCATCATTCAAATTCTCTTAATTCAAGAAATCAGCTCATTTCAACGGCGTCGTCAAATCTAGAGGTTATTTAATCTAAATAAATTGAATCATTGATCCTCTGGAAATTGACCAAATAGGTACGTTTTCGGTGAGCAGTTATCACTTATATGATTTTTGGGTTAACATAATGACAACTGACGATGGCATTACCAGCCAGAAGTCGACATTCAATATCTTGTATAAGCAGTTTCTACTTTATTTCAATTATTTCAAAAATGATGTAGATATCCAACAAAGAAAAGTATGAAAGTATACCGCGGTGTAAAACAGTAGACCTGGCAACTCTGTCGGAAATGCAAACGGTATGCATCTAGATACACCGTATGTGTATCTGGCGCCCGGAACGTTTCATATGGTCTTTTAGAAATTTCCAGCGACAAAGCCGAAGCCATCCAACGACAAAGTGCAAAACACGCATACAGAATGTGAATCAGTTTCGAATTCAGTTATGGACTGGTCTTCCCATCCCACATCATCGGGCGTTATCAATCCGAGGGTGCCTGAATGGATTTGAGAGTTTTCGTATTATGAGAGTATGGACACTTGACAAGCAATATTACCACAAAAATGCAGGAATGAGATGAATAAAATGGCGGCACCTGACAGTACGTGAACGTCAAGATATTGAATTTGAAGGTTCCTCAAGTACATATGATAAATCTAAACGCAGGCAGTCTAAACGAACAAGTCGATGGAAACGAATTATAAAAATTTGCCATATAGGTTTTTGAATTTTCCGATAGAATATCATATCAGTATATCATGTGCATACTAGAATATACCACTGAATTAAAAGAAATCTGGGTCTGTTTACAACATAGAATGATAACCAGTTGAACGTCCTGAGTGCCAAATACATATATGAAATGTCTAGATGCAAATGGAATACACCGTTGATTTCCCTTAGAATTCGAACACTTGTTACGCCAGTCGATCCAACCGTCAGTGCATAGCACAAGTGGCTTCAGATGTTATTATCGTTCTCAATTCAATCGTGATAAGGAGGCAATTTCGATAGTTATTCAGAATTGGTAACAAAACCTCCTTCATTTTCTTTTTGAAAAGTCATTGCTGTCAAGCAAATTTTTTCAACATTGTTAACAACTAAAATATGATACCACGAACGATATCTGGGACACTTTTTCATGTGCCAACTCAGGCCCTTTCTCGATGTTTTTCCTGACGTGGAAACTTCTGAAAATTTTTTCTCAACAACAATATTATAAATACTGTTGGAAGTGATTTTTGTGCATGGGTTGCCCAAAATTGTTTATTGGAACCATCTTAACTCTGTTATCTTAACAACAATGGCACTCATGTCAAAAATTATTTTCTAAAACTCAAATTATTTCATACAGCTCATCCGGAAAATTAATGTTTTATCATCATGTTGTTTCAATAATTAGTCTCAAATGATCAACAAACTTGACATTCAAATTATTGAATTGTGAACGTCAGATGAATCAACCAATAATGACCTCTTGAAAGTTATATATTCTTACCTCATAAAGCCAGTATTTGTGAAGACAAATTTTCGAACAAACTTAACTACAAAACTGTCTATACATTCATCGAGGAGCTACTATGTTCATTTTCCAGACTCTCTTAGTATCTGATAATGAAAATAAAAAATATAATCATTATTCCAATATATTTGTAGGAACGACAGATCTTACCCGAAATGTCACTGCGTTAGAACTTGAACTTTTTTAATATCTAAATTTTGGGATAGATCATCAAAATTTTCCAAATCAATCATCTTAAAGATATCGTTCGTGATAAGGCGGTTAGAATGAAATCTGGAATCTTAATATAGCAGTTTTGCTCACAAGATATCATAATCAGGTTATCTTCACTCTGACCGATCTTGTAGCTCCTTCCATCATCAAATTGATCATACTGTATTTTGAAATTTTGTGAATCACATTTTGTATCTATGATGTAGTGGATATGATGATGAAAAATAGAGCAGCAGTATTCATTTCAATTTTCTGGTGATGAAATGAGTTTTATCTGGAATTCACGACCATCACAAGATAATTTTAACGCCTGTTTAGTGTGTATTTCAAATAATGAAATCGAATGAATAAGCATTTATATCGATTTTGGCGGTGAGTTGTTATGGATTTAGCGAATTTGTTGTGAAATATCTTATTCAGCCAAGTCAGATCTAAGTATTATCCACAAATCCTTCTGGGGTCTTTATTTTCGCCTCGAACAATTTCTAAAGAAGGAATGAGTTTGAAATACAAAGTAGCAGAATTTATTAGGGACATTATTATAAGTTTTTACTCATGCAATGGGTTATTTTGTTGAGCATTTCCATATTTCTGCTCAACTTGTTGAATGTGTTCATGTAAATTGTGAAGTGATCCTAGGATAAATGTACAACGAAATCGGTGTTTCGAAATCATAAATCTGTATACAATGTTGATAGGAATTCATCATAGAGACAATTTCATCTATTGGTCAAGATCTGTGTATTAAATTGAACATTGAATCTGAACTTGAATATTGATACTGCTGTAAGATGAAACAGGTTATTACACAACTAATTATTTTTTGAATCTCTGATTGGATATCTAGATCACTGTCATGATCATTTTTTTTACTTGTGAAGACTGCATAGGATATTATTTCAGCTATTTATCGGCATTTCTGAATACAATGATATATAGTAAACAAAAATATATGTATACCTAATAATTTTACAGTTTCAGAATGAATTTAACATAAATTGAATTGTAAAAGATATTTGAAGTAATTTTCTGTATATTATTGCATACATTTTACGCTGTAGTTGATCTTAAGAAGGCATTGTGAATATATATATTCTAAGATAGTTTTGTATATTTTTTATTTGTATTTATATGTATATGTTGTTTGTTTTTGTTTTTGCTTTGAATATAAAAAATTTTGGCAAATATAGAGTTATTTTATTGTTTTTGTCCCTCAAAATGGAGATCCGTTCTGTCTGAATACTCAACAGTGTTTTGAGGAATCAGTATCATGTTTTCATCAGAATATGTATTATACTGTGAGGTATGAAATAAGTCGAAAACTTCTGTACGTTTATTCAACACCCTAATCCAACTACATGAAGAAATGTAGGGTGTTTCATTTGAGGAGAAATGAAACACAACTGTATTCGAAAAAAATTGAATAGTAAAAAAGTCTCACCACGGCGGGGAATCGAACCCCGGTCTCCCGCGTGACAGGCGGGGATACTGACCACTATACTACCGAGGATATTTTCTTGAGATAAACAATATAATACTAATATTACTTTCGTGAAATATTTGTTATCTCACGGACCACATCTCATCATCATTATTTTTATTACTGAAAATATTTTGTTAACAATATGTTGGGCGTTTTATTCTCAATACGAGTAGGTAATATATGATTCATAACGCTCATGAATTTATTCATCAAAGATTGAAGATTTTTCGATGATATAGAAAATTCTATAGAGTTTGCAATTTTTACAGTTAGTGCATAAATACGACCGAGAAAGGATTCAGAGGTGGATGAAAAATAAATGTGAAACAATGGTTTTACTTATTTTGTTATATTGAAACATAAAAATATAAAACAATAAATGAGGTAATATGTATATATACCGATTTATTTTTTAACACTAACATATTACATGATATCACATGTTACTTGCACACATTGAAGTGTTGTACGTAAAATTTATTATTGACATTACGTCGATGTGGGACGACATGAAATTTACTATAAGTCGGACTCTTGAAAATCTATTTTTTTTTTTCATCTTTGATGATTCAATCGTTGTCAAGTTATTATTGACGTTCAAGGGCCCTTAAGTTTTCTTTCAAATAACTCTTATTGCAACTTTTTATTTTATCAAAATATGTTGGAGTTTCTGTGCACATATATTTCACCTTTAGAATTAGACAGCAATGTTCGTATAAAAAACAGTATAATATTGATTGCCTTATGATTTTTTTATAAAATTCAACTATTTTACTGGATAAACTTAATAAGTTCATACCACAACAATCATCCAATCAAATATATTTATAACATTTTTCGATAATTGTGCCCATGTATTGTTACTTGTTTCTGAAGAAAATTAACAGAGTTTTCCTTTATGAAACATAAACTGATGAGATAATTTCATTTAGTTCTGAAAATAAATTGAATTCGACAATGCACAAAACAATGTTATGGCAAGAAATTATGCATACAATTATCCTAAAAGTTGCAAATTGAGAGCCAAAGAAGTAATCAATAAAAATACTGAATGCAATTCAGGATTTTCATAATTTTCTTTCTCCATTCGAAGAGAGTAGGCCAAGAAACATTAATGCTATGAGTCAGGCTTCCATCCAGGAAAAAATACTTATCTAAATAGCATGGTATATGCCTACAAACATATCTCATTTTCACCGTTATTCAAGAAGTATATAGGGACGGTTTTAGATTTTTCCAAATATTAAGTATCTGTAGTTTTTGTTTTAATACTGGCTTATATTTTCAAGAATAACGGGACAATGGGCGACTAGAATTTCACTCCCTGCTGATTAATAAATGTATGAAAATGAATCGGTATATAAGGAAAACGGTAACAATTCTGTCTAGTAAATCTTATCTTTAAAGGAACATAATAAGGAATATTAGGTATCTGATTTTGTTTACTAAATGTTTTGAGTACTAAATCAACATAGGACATATTTTAAAAACTCAATTATGTTTTAGTAATATTGTAGACAAAATTATAGAGACATTCAGCTAGGGAGTTCATTTGATTTCTGTGAGACCATATTGCCAATTTCATAATAGAACTGTATCCACAATTCACATATATTTTAAAACATATGTAACATATATTAATATTTACAAATATAGACCTAATTAGAATATTTATTTTCTCTTATGTACAATTTGCTCAATATTTCATTATATTTATATACAATTCAAATGTACAAAGGAATACCCAAAATGGGTCAATAAATTATAAATTTTGAAGGGAAGTAATATTTAAAACTGCATTTTGAGCATCATAGCATAAGTACCACTGAACTATTTGATTGATTTTGAACAGATTATCAGTGTTTAAATATTGCTTACTTATGCTATGTTTGAAATTTTGAGCATTGGGGAGATCGAATCAGTGAATATTTTTTGAACCTAGTAGGTCAATTTCACGATAAGTACCTCATCCATCCGCCCAAATAAAATGAAATATTTCAGAAAAATAGTCAACAAATATATAGCTGCACATTGTCATATGCAAGAGTTATGTCTTTTTATATTTTCTTGCTAAACTACGAATCACAACCTGAGAAAATAGGCCAGCGTAAAAGAAGTATTGTCAGACAATCATTGATTATGTTGAAGCTCACTATACCACAATACCATAAAAATTAACGGAAAACACCAGGACCAGGACTGAAATCTGCATCAAAAATTTTAAATGATCTCGTCAATGAAAAGGTATTTAAAATTGAGAAAGAAAATGTAAATACAGTAACACTTTTCATTCATACTCACATTGTAGTTATGAGGAAAATTTTCCAACAAATATGAAAATTTGGTTTGAAGTAGGTGGAAACTATCATAACCTTTTTTTCTGAACAAGTCATGCTTGATATATACAAATGAGAAAAGAAAAAAGCACCGGTGTCACATGACTTGGAAAATATGCTCACTTCATGACTCAACCATTACTGAATTGAAACCTACTTGTGGAGAACATTTTCTTCAAGGTTGAGAACTCAGAAAAATGAGCGACAATGTTGATCTTCTCCTTCCGTAAAATTAATAAATGAGTATATGACAGATTGGAAAGAGATTTGGCAGTTATATGCCAGATAATTATCATCAAATGGGGGTAACAAAAACAAAACATATTGGAGTGCCTCCTAACATCCTAAATGACATATTCAATATTCAATAAAACCTGATAACATATCATAGGAATCAGAATCAGAAAAAATCCACTTTCAGAAAAATTCCTCAAATGTCATATAAAAAAATACCTCGCACCCATCTCTTTTGTGATTGATATGGAAGAATGAAAACTTTCCAAAATTAGGAAAAGTCATTGAATTCGTTCCTTCCGATTTTACAAGAGGATCTTTTTGCCGCTCTCATTTCAATATTTTTTTAATGACTCCATTCTACTTCATCACAAACTGAGAATGTGTTTCTTGGTACACCAGGTACCAAGGCACCTATCTTTCTTTTCTCTATTACCTGAATTCTAACCAAACCTTGGTGCAAGTGTAACTCTAACCTAAGTGATAAATCTCACTTACAAAGTATACCTATCAATGACTCGTTCTGCAAATACCATCATTTATCAGAATCAATTTTGCAGCAAAGGTCAGACTCAGAATTTTCCTGTCCAAATCATTATTAAATTGAAAAATTGTATCAACTCAACGATGTAGAATGATGGTAAAGATCTGGGCCTCATTCCACGTAACCTCACTTGTCTGCCAATACTTCCTAATCACCAGCTGAACCCACACGAACTTACTAAGCCCCCTAATGCTACGTTCCCCCCACTAGCACATGCATGAACCCGTCCCACTCGTTCTCAGTCCGCGTCGGATCCTTCCACTCGGAATTATCCGCCCCGCTCAGCCCCAACTCCGCGTACAGCTCGTTATTGTTCAAGGACTCCAGGTCGGTCTGGCTCGTGAGGCTCAAAACCGAGCCCCAGTTGATGGGCCGCGTGGAGTCGTCGTCGCCCAAGCCGGAGTCGCTGTCCGGCGCGTTGCTGGGAAAGGGGGTGGCCCTGCCGGAGCAGTTCATGTCGCGCAGGCTCTGTTCGTAGCTCGTCGTTGAGGTTTCGGGCGGCGCGACGGGCGGCAGCACCGGCGCCGACGGGTAGGCGGGCTCGGGCGGCTCGGCCTCCATCTCCCGCTCGAGCCTCCGCAGCGTGTTGCAGATGAGCACGGAGCGACGCAAGGAGGGGTCCGAGCACTGCCGGTATCGCGCCAGCTTGCACATGGACAGGTTGAGCACCGCCAGACGGCGTTGTCGGTAGCAAGGAACGTGGCACCAGCGCGTCCTGCCGTCGCAGCAGCGCGTCCGCACGGCTGGGGTAGCACCTAGCTCGAGGTATGATTTGCCGTTCTCTTCGCACCGGATGGTCTGTTGCTGGGGCGGTTGGTAGTATTGCCAGTAGTCGGGTTGAGATTGGTACCTGAAACGAAAAGCGAATTGATTAGAATAAAGTGACATCGAAGGCTGGGTGGGGTGTATATTTTTATAGCCTCACGAGCCCTCAGGTAGACTCCAAGAGGAGTTGAGAGAATAGGTGTATTATGGCCCTGGATCGAGGAAATGTACAAGACGCTGAACGCTTAAATGCCGAGTGAAAAGACAACGAATCAACTACATATGTATATTAGGACTTCTATTTCATCATTAAACAATTAAACAGCGAATAACGGGGTTAAAACAAACATTTAGAGTCGGAGAACAACTACAAAACGAGCAATAGGGCACTTCTAGTCCATCAGAGAGATAAATCACAAAAACCTACCAAAAAAACATTAGGAAGTGGAGGCTAGTGCTCTGAAAGCGCAGAGGCTTGAAGGACTGAACCAAAGCTCAAGAGGAAGTGATTAGGGATACTAGAAGGCAAAATTAGTTAAGATTAGTTAAGGGTCACTTGGCTTGTTCAAATTTCTTGAAAAGTTCATGATTTTCTCGGTGGCCAACTAAGACATCTGACAGAGTACCAAAGTGCTTTAGAAGATAACCGTCTAGCACTCTGCGTTAGCAAAATTCGCAGTTTTTTTTTGTTTTGTCTGCCAATTTTCTAAAGGCGTTAAAGAGCGATGACCAGCAAGAAAATTTGTCACCAAAGGTACCAGGAAAGGTTGGGTGGTTGGCAAGCTCCATTACGGATGGTATCCTATCAAAACTACTATACTAAAGGATGGAATATTAAGGTCACGACGATACGATCGTCGATCCTGTGAAGTCAAATCCGCTTTTACTCATAATGACCGATATCTGTCAGCGATGGATAGCTATTTACATCATGGTCTAGAGTCAGTGAGGTGGTAAAAAATCCACCCGAACGATTCGTCATCAGGAGTTCATATGACGGACTTAGCGATATCAGGTAAGTAGTGCGCAGTCGTTTTCTTCTTGATTCTTGATAATATACTTTTGTCTTTGTAGGTTATGTCTTTCACTGACCTATTGTAGGGCTGCTGGCCGAACCGCGCTGGCTCGGGCATGCCGCCCGAGCCGCGCTCCTCGTCCGACAGCTCGTCGTCGAACTCGTCATCGTCGAAGTCGTCGTCGGTGAGCAGCGCGGCAGCGAGCGCCGGCGCCGGCGCACGCCACGCGTCCGCCGCCGGCACGGCGACAGCGCGTAGCCGCGCGATGCAGTCGTCCGCCTCCCAGCGGCCGGCCTTTGCCGGCACGGGCGCCGGCGCCGCCTGCTCCAGCTTGCGCTTCGCGCCACCCGGCGCCGGCGCGCCCGCCACCACTCCTGCTGCTGTCGTCGCCTGCAAACCCATCATGGCACAGTTAGGCTGCAAAAGAGGAGAAGAAGAAACGTTAGTATAGTTAGTATAGTTGGCGACTCTGCATGGCTGTGTTTTGTGCTACGAACTGTCAAAATATGAGATTCTGTGATCAAATTGGTTTGAATGACAGTTGACGAGATGTTTTGTGGTTTTTAGGTTTGAGGAGGAGAGAGATAGACAACGAGAGATTTTATGAGAGATGAGTACCTTTTCAATTAGGGCTTTTCAAAAACGATTCGGAACAAGTTGGAAAAATGAATCTTACACACGATTGTATTTCCATGTCCCATCTGTCACAAATGTTAAGTCAGTCTCAAATGTTAGCTTAGTTGATAATTTTTCCAAAAAGCAAGCTCAACCAATTTCAAGATTTGTTCTTTGGAAAAATAGGTGGACGATCAGTTTGAAAATTATAACATAAATATTGCTTGCATAAATACAATAAATAGTTTGTTCGTCAGTTTCAGAAGTCGTTGACCGCGTCAAACTAATTGAATCATAATTTGGGAATATCATAAAAATAATAATAATATTTGAGTATGAAATATCAAAATATAGACACAAGTTTTGAGAATTATGGTACTTGGGAAGGTTCATTTTCCATATTTGCCTTGGAGATTCATTTTGAATGTCTTGTTGCATCTTTGGTGGTAATAGTTTGTGGTGTAGACAAAAGCGAATCAGTGCAAGCTCCATCATTATTATATTGGTAATATTTCCCCCAACCCCCGCGTAGTCTTTCAAATCAATTATAGCGCAACTCTTGTTACCTACTTCATTTCAATTTATATAACTAGTGTTCAGCACGATTAATTTTTGCGAATCTACAACAATACCCCAGTTACCAGCACAACCTGGTAAACTACCTCTTCAGAAACGTTAGTTTTAATACGTAATTCAATTCTGATTCCATATGCACGATTGCACTGGAATTTATTGCATGAATAGACTCAGATCGTGTTCTGTATAAATCAAGAAAACAGACAGCCGAAAATTCGAGGAAAAAGTTCGTTCAACAATAATCATTTTTTTTTTCGTGTGTGCGCGTATCGCCCTGTATGAACAGTTATTAGGAACATAAATTAAATAGAAAGCGCCTTCACAAAAGCCGAGTCGCGTATTATCCGGCCTGGTACGCCGTTCACTTCGCAGCACATCTATAACGTTGCGTTCCTATCGAGAGTTTCTCCGGTTTTTTGCTGTTTTTCCGCACTCTAGCTTGCGCTCGACAACGAGAAATCCAGGAGCGCATAGCGCTATCTGCAACAGCAACAGAAACGGTTGGAAGAGAAATCCAGTTTTGATCTTTACCGTGGATTTACGCAGCAGTTTTGAGTCATGAGGCTTGAATCAAAAATTTCAAGTGGATAATCACCATTCATGCTGAAATGTCAAACACTTATGCTGGTTCGCGTATTCCTATTCAATGGAATGTTAAAAAACTGAACAACTTCGCTTTATCTGGGTAATGAAGGAGTCACTAGATTTCCTGAAACACACATTGAACATAAAAAAAACTATTGTGCATTCAGAGGAATTTAATTGTTGTATATTCGATAAAATCATGATGAAATGATTAAGATGAGAGAGTTCGAAACATTTGTTAGACACTATGGACTTTGAAACGCAAAATAATTGTAGATAATGGCGCCAACTTCAGGAGAACTCCCGACTCCTACATCAGCTGGGATAAATCGGATTGGTTGAAACAAAAGCGCATCAGTGCATCAACTCATATATCTAATATGGAAACCAGAGCAAACAAATGACAGCGGTTCACAGCTCATATATGCGCATGCGCCAGTCTAAAATGATAAGCGACATCCGACAAGCGTCAAATCCGCGCATGCGTGTATCTCTGTTACGATCTCGCTGGCGTTTATTTTTTTCGGCTTCGATATCGCTTGAAGAAAACAATGGGTGCTATCCGTATAGAAATAAATATATATGATGCATTCACTATGCTTATTTCATTATGCACCAATGTCTACTTCATTGGTCAATTATCGAGGTTACGATTTTATTTGAGTGTTTTCAAGAGTTTTCGGAGAGTTGAATATAAACTATGATGATGATAAAAACGTTATATTTCAAACTAAGTTGTTAACTAATAAAAAAAATTATGGTACACATGCGCAATGTGAGATTGTCATATGTTTCAGTAATTTTGACCAACTTTCCCTATGATTTAAACTTATGACAAAGTGCATAAACGTCACCATTGAAAATAAGTGCTCAAACTTTCTTATAACTCGTTACTTATCGCTTAAAACTCTTATAACACCAAAAACTCAAAGATTGATCCATTCGGAAAACTGCGATGCGTTTTCTAAAAAGATGTCAATGATACAGATTTTCTTTTTTCCATGGTTACCCTCCTTGGAAGAGGACCAATCGAATCAACATAAGTATCGTAAAAAGGCAGGTGCAACAGGTGCACAAGACACAATCATGACAAAGATGCCCAGAAATGAAGCAAGCCCTGAACTGAAAATGTACATCGAAACTGTCTCTCTATCAGAAGAGAATAAGGAGAAGCAAGGAGAGTGTATATCTCTGAAAATCTAGTGAATTCAACATAGGATCTCCTCGACTATCCTACAGTTTGAAGAGGAAATGCTGGAAGTTGGGAAGAAACGGCTGATTCCTGAACCTTGTATTGAACAGAGTTCAACTAATCAACTGAATTTCTCTATTATGAAACACCGTAGGGTAGGTTAGGCATAATTATTCCTTATATCTTGAAAACTAAGAAATATCTACGAATAAATGGTCTAACTTTGGTTCAGGAAACTGCAGTTGGTCCAGAATGGAAAGAACCTAGATAGGTTCACTATTTATCATGTTTTCGAAGAACGTTTTGAATTGTTCAATTAATATCAAAGTAAAAATATACGCTTGAGCTAGGCAATTGCGGTTATAATATTTGCGCTTTGATTTTTTTTCACATTTCGAAAAATGCACGACCTTGACCCGATGTAGCAGTGCTATTTGAGCTAATTTTGCCGGTCTGTTACTTTACACTTGTCGTGATTTATTCAGTGCATTTCAAAAGAAGTCTCTCATGTTTTTGAATAATTCATGAACTATTTGTTTTCATCAAGATTAGTCGAGTGGTATTCGATTTTGGGCTCACAAATATATATATATATATATATATATATATATATATATATATATATATATCTCTACATTGACTTTCTCCCACGCGTGAAAACAGTTTTTCAATTTGTCAGAAGCCAGACAGACATCTGTTGGCACCATTTCTAATTCTCATACCTTCAAATCATTCAATAGAAACATTCAAATCAGTTGTACGTAAAAACGGAATAGTATTGACATTCCAATGATAGTAAAACTAAACCGTAGTTATCTAGAGATATCGTATAAATCCATAAATGGACAAGCGATACCAAAAGCAGCATACCAGAAGTACTCGAATGTCTGTGCTGCGAAATTGTACGTTCGATATCAGTGACGTCAGTTTCTAATCGAGAGACAATGCCATTCATTCATGTTTTTACCGGGAGTGCATATCGGTGACGTCAGGCTGCACTTGAATTAATTTCGGTTACTACCTATCGAACCGTTTATTGTTTGAATATTCTAGTCTAGTGTGCCGCATCAAGTGCGGAACCAATCATTGACCTAATCTGATGCATAAAGAGTAGGTATCTTCGGTAGGAGTTTCGGATTCATGGAATAGGTATTTATCGCAAGTGATTTATGAATCATGAAAATACTAACACGGTTCTGAAAACGAGAGTATAAAGATGTACATATATCTATATCTATATATATATCTATTTATATCGTTATGAATTGTATAATGAAATTCATAACACTGTGATGATAAATGGCATCAACTTTACGAGAACATTGATAGTGAACCGTATGCATACCTTGGAACAAAGAATAGTGATGCGATATTTCCAGACTGGATTACTTTGTGAATGGGTGATATTTATAAATAGGGTTGTATTTTGCTGAATACGTCGTTTATAAGAACTGAATGGTGATTTTTTAAAATCCTCAACTCGAAAAAATGCAATCAGCTGAGAATGTTTTATTCTTCCATTAGTATAATGCAGTTTCTATAACTCTGTCTCCTCAGTCTCAATTTCACGGTATCTTTTATTCAAGACGATATTTGCCGCCAATGTATGTACTTAAGTAGAGAAATAGTAGGTACATATTCTTGGACCCTTAAAATGGTCCCAGCGAAATGGAAAAATCAAGATACTTCTTTGAGGCATAATATGAGGAATACATCATGTCTAGCTACAGTGACGACTATTATGGTGAGCACAATATTACTATCTCCATTGTCACTATATGATGACAATAACCATAATAACGTTATTTCCCTCTCCCAAGTATTTTTGTTCACTCTCAATTCTTGCATCAACACCATTGGACCATTGTATAACTAGCTCGTTTTGCTGCATTTCGCCGAGAAAAAGTACAACAAAATGTTCCTACGACCCAACACGTAGCTATATCAATGTGCAAGTCGGGCAAGATGTTATACAGGAGAAACACCAAACTCAGGGGAAAATGTTTCTGAGCAAAAGTATTGTGAAATGATGAGTTAACACCGTCATATTCAGTTTCCAATGACACTTGTAAGTTAGAGCACACGTCAGATCGGGCAGGTGACTGGGTTGATAGCCGGTCACTTTTCCTTGAGGAAATAGGGCATACATAATGAGCTTTATAATGAAGAGGGAGACACATCGACCTCCCATAATATTATAATGGAGTGCGAGGCACTTAAAAGTCGGAGAATCAGTCATCTGGGAAAACACAACTCACATGAAACTTTTCAGTAGGAATAGTAGTAGACAGTGATGATCACGAAACGTGCTTCAGGAAACTAATGAAATCGTGAGTATTTATCACTGTCACTATCAATCAGAGGGTCTCCGGCCCGAAGGATGCATATCAACCAATAGGCGTTATCATCAAAATAACTCTCGTGGTGCATATATACAAATTGTATACAAAATATTATTT
Source organism: Gastrophysa polygoni (assembly GCA_963576655.1). Classification (NCBI taxonomy): domain Eukaryota; kingdom Metazoa; phylum Arthropoda; class Insecta; order Coleoptera; family Chrysomelidae; genus Gastrophysa; species Gastrophysa polygoni. The sequence goes on from OY755087.1 coordinate 18,049,239, forward strand.
CTCACTAAACACTGATTTCTTTCCTTCAATTGAGTGAGCGGACGCCATGATCATACTGATTTGCATGAGGTGTGATTTTCTTATTCAGGTCCATTGAGTCGCTATAACATTGATAATTGATAGTTATCAATATTTTGACTTCGGACAAAACAAACCGAGTTGAATCTTGTTCAAACTTGTATGATTAATAAGTTGAATAAAATGGAGAGAGACAACGATAAAAATGCATAGGCATTATTTCACCTGCTGGCATAATGTGGCGTTATGATAACGCTGATAAATAGGGCTTTATTAGTGTTTTATAGTGACCATATTCAAGATATTAAAAACTTCATTATCAACAAATAATTTATATCTGAAAAATTGATTACTTTTCACCATGCATCTATATTTATATTTACCAATGAATTTTGAAATTTTGAAATTTTGAAACCAGTGATTCGAAAGAACGTTTAATTTCGAATTTTCACAGAATTTGCTTAGTTCAACATATAGTGTAACATGCTGGGGTAGTAATATTCGGATACACGTTATAGAATGGACGATAACTATTAGTGAAGTAGCTGTTGCTGTTGAGCATGATGAAGTTAACAAAACTTTCCACCCAACAAACAGGATGAGTGGGAAGACAATAAGCCTAATGGCAGCAGTGTTCACAATCTGGAATTAAAGTTTACGAAATAGTAGTTTGTACAAGAGTGAATATGATGTTCATATTGCACGATAACGAAGTTTTTGAGCGATATGCACAATCCGCTAGTGTTGTACAGTATTTTTTTCAGCTGTCTGTTGTTATTTTCCGAATCTGACAAATTGAGGAAAATAATAACCAACTGACTTTTGAAACCGATTGGTAGACGCAGTTGATTTGTCGTTATTTCAAATAAATTCAGGAAATCTTCAATTATATAATTCATAATGAAGAATTGATTACTGTGATATCAAACATACCTAGGTCGAATATAGATAAAGACTGAAATTTACATTCGGGCAACCTTATATTTCGATGTCACACGATAGATGCCTGGGTGCTGACCAGTATATTTCTCTGTTTCATATTTTCTGAAAAATATTTGAGCTTCCTACTTAGATGAGCAGCATCATCCCCGAATACTGGTTAGGATATAATCTTCATTATGATCCTCTGGATAATATCTGGACGTCCAATGTTTATTCAAAATATCCTGAATGGATATCCACTGAACATCCCTCAGATGTCCATCTGTTGTACGGGCTGTTCCCCAAGAACGGTCTCGACGACGACCCGCGATCATTCCATTGCATCGATCAGTGAACACCCTGTACATATGTCGACGTGACGTTGTGCTGTGAGCGTTCGTTGGTTTTCTACGATGCCGATGTCGCGTTTTATATAAGCAGCAAGCAAGCAAGCAAGCCAACCAACGAGCGAAGCGAGCGAGGCCCCTGTCCTGTCCGGTTCTGAAACAGCAACGCGAAGGCCGATCAGTGCTCGCTTACGACACGAGAAACTTTGCGCTCAAGGTTGTTTTGTTCTCGTCGTCGTCGTAGTCGTCGTATCCGTAGGCTTCGCTTGAAATGGTTCGAACGAACGACCATCGTCATCCATCGAATCAAGTCGAGGCCTCCTCAGAGCACTCAATGTTTGGCGACTTATGCTACATTCACGAAGATTCTTGCAAATAATATTAGATTTTAGAATGTATAGGTAGATACAAATATTTCATTAGTCCTTTGACATTATGTGAAAGTAAAGTTTAATCAAGTCTAGTTCAGGTGAAGTTTACCTATTTACAATTATTTTGAATTGATTGATTGACAGTAGTTCACATATTCACAGTTATTTTATCTTGATTGAATGACAATATACAAATAGAGTGCTATGAAGCTATGTCGAGCTACATAATGGAGGATAGAATTGTAGTCAACCTGGAGAAATTGTTGCATAATGAATGATTATTAATCTACAATCCCAAAACGAAATTACCGTTAGTGAAGCATTTCCAGTGGACTCTTGAAAAAGTGAATTAGTACAGACTGGCAAAATTGAAAAAAACAACAATTGAATCAGGTTTTCAGGTTGAGAAACATAGTTGAACATCAGACGAACAAAAAATGTTATGATAGAAACTGACGGCCAACTTCATTAATCGAGAATTCTTGTTAGGAATAGGAATGACTTCATGTCATCTGGCAGAAATTGTATTACACACGAATTCCAGTACACTATGGAGACTTTTTACATTTTGCAAAGCGGTGTTCACGAATAGTAAGCTTGGGTATTTCTACACTTAGTGTCATAATTATAAACTTCCTTTTTCAACTGTAGTTAACTGTCTTGATTATATGTTAATATTTCCAAATGCGGTAACAAGCTTCGGTGATAGTTAGGTTTATTGTCTTGACGATGGAAATACATTATTATGGAAAAATATAATTCTTTAAAAGGGTACCTCATAATAATCATTTCATGAGTGATCTTCTAGATCCTGACCAATAATTCTCACAAAAACCCTCGCAAAAACCATACTTTGTTTTCAAAATCAGTTTTTCAAGACGAATCTTCCTTTCATATAAAGTTCACTTGGTATTCAAGATCGAATAACTTCTTCATCTCGAAATGTTGCAATTAGTCAGACGTCAGACAAAATCCATGTATGTATTTATTGATAAACTATTGATAAACGAAATATATTTGTCCAAAAATCATATGAATCTTTAGGAAATCCAAAGATCTAAGCATCGGTCTGTTTATTTTTTTTCCTTTTGAGGTCCCTGTAGATTACAACCTCAAATTCCAATTTCTTAAATATTTTTATAGATTTTTTTGTGTATTTGTCCACTATTCACTTCATTCAATTATCATATTGAAGATCTTTGTAATGTAATTATTGACGATAATTTTTGGGTTATGCAAGATGAGAATTTTTCCTCTGAACTGAAATGTGAATTTTTAATTCTTTGTTTATTTCATCATCTATTTATTTTAACTTAAGATTGAATATCTAATAATGATTCTTTCTCCATGTCCAGTTTATGTGATTTATTCGATCCCATATTGTATAATGTATGTAGAAAGCATATATAGCCTGTTTGGAAAGATCGATCTTTCAATTGCAAACCCAAAAAAAATATATCGATCTATCTTTAGGGAATATTAATAATCATATACATATCAATGATTTGAATCAATATTATTTATAAAAATTTTTTTATCAGATTTGAACAAAAAAAAAATGTACGTAATTGATTGAAAAGTATTAGTCTCTTTACTTTCCAAACAGAATAAAAATATATTTTGGTGAAAATTTATAAAGATGCAAAATTCCAAATTTTATTGAGTTTTATTTCCTACCTACCTGCACAAGAAGCTATACAGAAAGGCACGTAAATAGCCAGGTAGGAGGCATCTGAAGATCTCTACCTATGGCTATGCTGCCTGTCTATTTCAAAGACAAGCAGGCATCATTTGGTGTACGAGGGTTATTTCTGGGATATTTTTTGTTGCCGGTCTGTCCTTTTTCCTGGTAGGGTAGGTAGATAGGGCCAGATATCCTGAGACGAGTTCTCTTCGTTGGTAGGGTGCACAGAAGATTAGGGTTCATGAGATATTATTAGAAAAATTAGATATTTCCAAAATTTTTTTAGTAAACTTCTCGAATGAAATATAAAAATGATTTAATCCTGAAAAGATTTTGTCCTATAATGTGTGGCAGTCGCAACTTTACCTCATTCTCTATCACAAACACTATCTCTATACGTACTACTTGTGTAAAAAAATCTCTTCAGATTTTGACCTGATTCTTTACCCTGATGATGACACCTGTGGCTAGAAACATAATAACTCTTTAGCTGATAGAATTGTGCATATTATTACAGGTTACAAGTACACAATTGAAAATCACTATATTGCTTTGAAGGTGGCAGCTTCCTCTTTCCTTATTTGTCTCTAATTTCTCTTTCGTCTGTCATATAGAATGATTATTGGGAATTTCCGAAAAGGAATCATGGATGAGTCTTTTATATTGAGAGCATGAAACGGGAAATGACAAAAATATATACCGGGTGTCCCAGTATACCTGTTCCAATGGAATATCTCTACCAGTTCAAATCTGAACTCTGACTTTTCGATATAAAATTTCAGTTTGAATCTAATGATGATGGACTCCAGATTTTGGCTCAAGTATTTCAATAGTAGTTTAGTGTCGCGATAATTTAGTGTAGTGATAGTGTGGTGTCGAAAATAATGATTCGAATATAAAATACCTGAAAAATGGAAATGTAATGTCAAGTCGAATTCAAAATCTAATGACAAATACTGAATGATCGTTTGAAAGAAGAGTCATACCTACCAGTTAAACTGAGGAGACTACCGATTACTTTTAAGCTGGGGCTAAAAGGTTTGTCACTGTTATCGATTCGCCAGATTTCTAACCGAAAATTTTGGCGTTTAATTTTTCGAAACCCTTTATTCATATTCAAGCCAGATGAATTGACAAACATGCACGCATGCTTTCAGTCTTGAGTGTCACAATGTATAGATTAGTATTCTATAATTATATTCATCAAATTTCAACAAGGAGACCTCGAACGAAATTTGCAAAATACTTATTCGAAGGACCTTGGGAGAGACTGAACGATATCAAATTTGACGCAACCGCATAATAATACGTAACTATAGAGAATCCTAGACAGATGTCTATAAACTGGTATTTTGTCTGAACATTATCCACTAATCCAAAACATTATAGACAATATTTGACAAAGCATAGGAAAAGATGAAAATGCAACAAATAAGACAATATCATTTCTTTTTTCATCCTATTTGAAATATACTCTAAAATTAGGTGTCCATCACCATTTTCCCATAAATGTTTGAGAAAACTACCTGATTCCGAAGAAGATAGGACCTCTATACGAAAAAATTGAATAATTCAAGACTGTTGATGAATTCAGGAGGGCTATTTAATTAATTACGAGTCAAATAATGTATTCTAATTTCAAAATTCTTTGCTAATGATCAGAATATGTTAATTCTGATATTATCATCGAGTAACTAACGAGATACGTTACCAACATTTTCTCGACATTAGTTTTGCTAGTAAAATCACTAGTTGATGAAATTTTGTGAGGAGCTCTTTTCTCTTTTTCATTTTCCAACCTATTACCACTATTCGTGAGCAATTTTTCCATGTTCTAATCCAATCCACCCACCCTCAAGAAAAAAAACGATCATGGATCTTCCCCTCTAGGATATCAATCTTTCCAGTGACGTAACATATAGACTAACCAACTATATTTCATGAATATTCATTCCTGTAAGGTGGATTTATGGAATGAAATATTCAAAAAAGGAAGACCACTGCACTGAGATCAATCTCAGATCAGTAATGAAATAAAAGTTCTCAGAAAAAAAAATCAGTATATGATCAAGAACGCACTGATCTGATATCAGGTACATCTTGCAATAATAACAATCACATTCGCAGTTTTTTTAGATGGTTCTGAATTGCTATCCTCAAGACACTTTTTTTTTCCATGAATGATAATATCCTGATTTACTGTTTTAAGGATGACAATTCAGAAACGTCGTAGTAATTGTATATGTATTTATCTCATTTGCGAGTCCTGATTGATCCTGAGGACAAACTGTGTTTCTGAAAAATACCCCAAAGTTGAGAAAACGGCCCCAGCTGGCAACACTGGCCAGGGCAGGATGACGTATCGGGACTATCGGGTGAGGGGACTTCACCGGGTAGTTGGCCACGGCTGCTAGAAATGCGAGAGCGCTAGCTAGTCCCCTTCGATGGTCGGGGCTGCAGCCCCTCGAACAGCGCAGGGCTCCGTCGAAGGGATCCCAAGCACCGCAGAGAAATTGCCAGACAGTGGCGTGCGCGTACCAAAAACACATAGCAAGCAAGGCCGTTGTTGTCATGGAAACGGCAGAACGAAGTTTATTGGAACTATCGCTATCTCCTAGTCCTAGAACTTCAGAAAGCGAAAACCGTCTCTCTATGACTCTGTCGTCATTGATGAATGTTCTTATTTTTGCTAAATCTGTGTGGGAGTCGTGGAAAAAGTATGAACTTATATTCACGCATAATGACAATCATTCCCTTGTATTCGAGGACCCCGAAACCCGAGGAATCTGATGATAGCGATGATAGATTTTTGTATCCGTTACCATTCTATATTGAGAGAAAGCAATAGTGGAAAACGATATAGTGGTAACTCTATATACTTGGTGACATAGGAGACATGTTGTATTCTGTAGCTTTTTCATTCCAGAAATCGCAGAAGATATACAGTCAATCATTCTGCTTTTCTCCACCTAACTATAATGTTTTACACTTAACTGCCTTTCAGACCAGAAGTGACCCCAACTTTTTGTATTGAATGTTACCTTATATTCTTCGATAAAATGTGCCAACTGAGAAACGAATGTCTTTCTAGATAAAATGTACGTTGTCAATAAATTGTCAATGTAGATTTGAAAAAGGGCACAATCATCAATTAAAAGTATTATAAGTAACTGTGCACGAATGTTCATCATCGGTATTTTCGATAGATAACGTTGCTAGGTCCCTAAATACTTTGACCAACATCATTAAAAACTCATTTCTAGGACTATTGTGCTCGGACATCTCCGAAGTCTTGGTAGATTTCTCTTTCTACAGACCCAGCTAAATACTGCTAAGGTAACAAATTGAATTGAATATCTCACAGGCCAGATTTGAATAACAGCAGATTTATTCTCATTTAAAATTGCTCAATATTAAAGTAGTTTTGTAGCAGTTAGGTAAATCAACAAGATTAGATTCTTATTCTTTTTTTTTGTTGGTGTGATTTTCACATCTTCTTGATAATTCACCAATGATTTTACTAGCTATGTTTGAGCCACCAATGGTACCCAACTCCTTCCTTTCGAGCTGGTGAGACAGATCACATCGTTATAGACAGCCACGAATCAAAATAGAAAAATGGAGCACACATCATATTATGAAATGAATATGTCAGTCCGACAGGCAATGATAACAAAAATGATGCCTACCTTGGCTTTAGTCATAGAAATGATAACCCGGAATAACGCAACGATGATGTGCCTCGTACTGATTGATTCCGTAGTGAGAGAAACGTTCAATATTCACCTGAGTACAGATTTTTCATCCAGTTATGAAATGTGGTAGGTATGTCCCTTGCATGCTGAATTCAGGATAATTTTCATAATTCTCGATACGGGTGCATGCCATAATTCAATGTACCGCCTTATACGAAAGCAAATATTCAATAATTCTTCTTCTGATTCAGACTTTTGTCCGTGGGAATCGAATTGAGAATCGAAATATAACGCACTCCGTCTACGTTTTCGTAGCGTTTATTTTTCGCGCCACTGTCAAGTTCATTGCCACGAATGCCTCTACCACTGGTGTTTAATACTCAAAATAGACCCTACTGCTCCCTGTGGCACACTGGCAAGGCATTATGATGGATGCTAGACTACCATCGGGTGAAGGGAAGTCTGCTTGACTCACTACCAGCAAGAAATAACGTTGGCAGAACTGTAACGATATGGGGCACTATACGAGATTAGGTATATATAATATTCAGTATGATGTGCTGTTTCTTCGATTCCTCCCACTTGAATGGCCAACTGGCAATTGATTTCATCAATTGATCTATTCATCTTTCAAGTATCAGATTTAACGTATTGAATGGAGGAAAATAGAGGTGTCACTTGAAATTCGATATGTGGAGCCGAGAAATATCCTTTCCTTTTCAACAACTCGTTCGAAGAAGAAGATTGAGATTCATGAAATTCGGATTCAACAGGGGAAGATAATCTGTAGGTAGCGGTTGCCCATACTGAAAAGTTGAAACTTCTTGTCTGCTAACGTCGTTTCAGAATCGGAGCTAATTTCATTGAAGGCGTCGTCAATGAAATTACTGTTGAACCGACAGATTAGATCCGGAATAGATGTTTTATTACGTTGGACTGAGCGATAGACAGTTTAGTTCAATGAATACATAGTTCTAACAGTGTGAAAACACATTTTTTGATTATTGACCGAGACCATAAAAATATGGAGTTCGTTGTACATTCTTAAATAGCTGGTGGATTTATGAAGCAACTTCAAGTCATAGGTATTAACTCATAGAGAAAAATAATCACCATTCATAGTGAAAATGTCACGACAATTTGGCGCAAATGTTCGAGGTTATGTATTCATTTATGTACAGGGCCTTCACATATATTTTGAACTCAACATCCTCATTTATAGTAATTTTTTGTAGGATTCACACTTTCATATTGTTTATATTTCTAACAGAAGAACAGTTGAACACCTTGAACAAGTGTTATATATAGACATTCAATTTGAATTTTCGAATGAAACACCCTATATATTTTACTCCTATCTTTTATATCATTTCCTATAATCTGATCATAAGTAATTTGATTCTGGCATAGCGTCTCACCAATTTTCAGATATCTGACGTTGAAAATTGAACCTTGGTTGAAGAAGTTATGGAAGGGCTAGAAAATATATCTGAAGTAGCTGTACTGAAGAACTGCTATTGTATATATTGAAGTTGATGTTAAAGGCGTTATTTGTAGTTACTCCTCAGTGTAATAACCATGATATTATTTTATGTATAAATAGGCTCACATAAATACAATCTCGATGGTAATTTCTGGAGAATATCTTGAAAGATACCAAGGAGTCCCTAATCATTTTCACATTTCATTTAGGCTTTTCTAAATATTGTTGTGGATTTTTTTATTTGTATTTGAGGTACCTAATGTGCATAAACACCCCTACTGAAATTCAATGCCGGAGCTCTTCTATGATGCAATGATCATTACTAAAAATTAATTTTCTTATGAAAAATCATCATTATGCAGAAGGGTATAAACGAACACTGAGAATTGCTGGATTCTCAAGGTGGTTTCAAGAACTCAGAAATCTACATAGCAGGATCAAAACGTTGCATCTAAATCATATTTTAGTAGATTTTTCTGCGCCAGTATCATGAAAAATTGAAAAAATGTCGATGGTCTTTCACTTCTCCTTTCTGGATTTGCAAATCGCATTATTATCTATACAGAAATATTGTGGAATCAATGTTGAAAATCGAGAAAAGTGGCCAGCCTGTTCGGCCGGAAATAGGACCCACGCTCGCCACCCCCTTTGTTCATCGAATTAAACCTTCTGCGAAACGAAACGATCCCAGATCTCCCGTCATTCCTGATCGGGAAAACGAAAATACGAACTTTAAATTTTCCCTCCAACCGACGCCGTTTCACATTAATATCCTCATCCATCTTGAGAGTGGGGGGAAGATACTCGGTAATGGTCCAAAAATACGTGTATTCCCGCCGAAACCTCGGATCCGTGCAGGGCAGGCTCTAGCCAGTAAAACTGTACAGAATGAAAAGGTGGCAAAAAGTGAAGCAAGTCCCGATTTTGGAGGTTTTGACATCGTTCGAATATTTTTACTATAACTTTATTGGTATCATATTTTCAATATTCAGATCAAATCGATATAATAATTGTGGATAGCAACTGAGATTTATGAGTGAAGATCTGGTTGAATAATCGTATACACAATTTCGAAAGTCGAAATTCTGACACGATATTTTTTTCTGTCGTATAAGAAATTACCCGATATGAATGACTGAAAGAAAAACGTTTTAATAAAATTCCAATTCCATTCGGAATTTCCCGGAGGTTTCAGAACGGCATTTCGTCAGGCATCGAATTCGCCACAATTCAACTGACCCTGTATCTCTCGCGGTTTACGAAATCCCAACGATGAGACTCGAATTCCAGCCGCCCTGTACATCATTACGGCATTCGATATTCCCCGAGCGCGGCGGAGAGAGCTTTCGGTCGGGGGCGGCAGTCGAGTGTGTGGCGGGGCGGCGCCACCCCACCGGTGCGTCTCCATGGCGACGCGCCCACGTCGCCCCACTCGCCCCCAGGACGCCGCGGCGCGGAGGCAGAGCGACGCTCGGCCCTCGCGTTCCCGCTACCAGCCGACTAGATGAGGATGATCGTGTTGGAACAAGACACATCGTTGCCGATGACCATAAGAAATTGTTTATTACACAACGAGTGTGGAAAGTGACTTATTTCGCAAGAGTTGATATCTAGCACGGGCCGCAGAGCGGGGAGTTATATACACCATTTTTCCTACGACCATGAATATTTGAATCATATATCCAAGTTTCTCCGATGTCCTACTGGAATTCGAAAGTTATTTCATCGTCGACAGCTTCCGCACAATCCAAGACACTGTAGTCAGGAATGAGAGAACCCGACCGGAGCCTTCTATGAATTCCAGATGTTCCAGCAACAAATCTTTGGTTACCAACTTCACTCAACCGAGTCAACGTCAACATTGTTTCGTTGTTCGCCATTGTCATAAATACGAAGTGTGAATGATAAATAAAGTTTCCTGAACATTTTAGACCTTCGTTCCTCAATAAACTATTTGATTCATAATATCCACAGAGATCAAAATGTATGTGATGATACTCGCAGAAAAATTTCCATTTGAAATATCATCACATTCATCAATCACTGCAATCATGCCGTTTTCCAATATTACCACACTAGTGAGTTTTACAATCCTGTTGCCATAGCGGAATGAGCTACTTTCTTAAAAACAAATCAATGCTGAAAGCGCTGTTTTCTTGGGTGGTCATAGGTACATGTTGTTGTATGCTCCGTTTACATCAGCGCCCTCTGGTGTTTCCTCATCATAAACGAGGAATTATTCTCTTAATATTTCCGCTCGCCAAACAATTCGCCCATAATTATGGAAGGAATCTAATTTGTTTTAAACGAAATAGAAAAATATTCCTATATTGTGATATACAGCTATACAGGGTCAAGTAAAGGGACATGCATATTGAAATTTGTTATTTATTTTTCTTCGGTAATGACAATATTTCCGAAGTGCCGAAAAAGTTTTGTTTTTAATCTGTTGACAACACGGACTTGCCCAGTGGGCACGCCTCTGGTGATGATTCATTAACCTAAATGGTTACGAAAAAATACTACATTAAGAAGAATTAATTTTTGTGAATTTCATAGAAATCGGTCGAATCCTTTTTCAGGAATCAATGGAATGAATCTTTTTTTTTTCAAAAAACTTCAAATACCAAGTATCTTGACCCAACCAATCCGACCTTGAAGTTTCGTGCAACACTAATGTAACACCTTGTGTGAATATCTTCAATAATCATACAGTGATATTTTATCACTTAATTCCAGGGAATCCGACATAAAATTACTTGAACTTTCATTCAGATTTTACGGAAGCGTAGAAGGGCTACATATTGATTGAAAAAAAAAATTCACTAAATTCCTAAATAAAAATCTTTGAAAAGAACGAATTTTAGAGAAAAATAAAAATAAGAAAATATTGGTCCATCGGAATTGGGTAAGCCAAAGTTGAGAAACAGGTGCAAACTGTACTCTGGATCATGTACATGGCACGACTGGATATTTTATTTTCGAACATTCGAAGCTCCTCTCTGTGCGTTCGTACTCGTTCTGTTTCCAGCTCCGGGGGAAGTTTTTGCCTCGCTTTTTGTATCAGTCCCGTGAGGGGCGACATTCATAGCCGGACTCACGACGTCGGGTTAATACCATTACCCGCTGTTTCACCGAGTGTTTTTCGCCTTGCCCATCGGTAGACAAACGTCCAATGTCTAAGGTATACCAAGTCAAGTGGCAATTTCGCGACATATTACGTGTAATGATAGTTCGGAAGGTTGTTTTGCTAGTTTGTTACCCCCATTTTTGAAAAATAAACGACAATGATTTTCAAATTATAATTTGTTATATCGAATGCAGAAGCAACATGTTCAGCGTATGTGTCAATTTAGATTATAGCATATATATAATAATATATACCTAGGTACTATTCACAGATCATTATATCACTAGGTATATTGAACAGGTTTATAACAGAAAAAATAAATATGAACAACAAAAAAATATGATCCACTATCATTTTTATCCAAGTCAATTTACAGATTTAATAAATGAAAATGATATGAAGTATTCAAGTTTTGAGTTTCGTTTGTAATTCACTGTAAAGTATCATGATATGTATATTATGGATATACAGGGTGTTCCGAGAAGATACCGACAAACTTTGAGGGGTGATATGAGACATCAAAACAAGCATTTTTGTTTATACAAACATACGTCCGCAAATGATCCTGTGGAGCAAAAAAATCTGTTTGGTAGGTACTTATTATACTGCTGCAGATTTCTAAAGAAATAAATGGAGAAGCTTCACTTCAATATATACTCGTTTTATTATGGAAATGATGTAACAGTGAAGTTTGGTGAAATAAGAAATTAGAAATCACGTAAGAATAATTAGAACCTTTCGCATCCAAAGTAACCTATCAAAATTCAATTGAGTATCAAAAACGCTGTATCTACGTCAAAAAAATCAGACCAAAAGGTAACGAGAAATAGGAAAACATGCAAAAAATGGGGAGAATAAATAATAATTTAAAAATAATTTTCGTGATGAAATAGGTCTTTGTATTGATCGAAATTTCAGCATTTATTTTTTTCTCAAAAGCCATTCCCAAAAGTTAGAAATCCACTTTCAACCCTTCTCTCAGTCATATTTGACAAACACAAAGTTTTGCGAAAAAATCTCTCATTCTCCCCGCTCTTTGGATGCCGTTTGCGCATTGTAGGCGTGGTCTAAAAATATCTGATATCGATATTGAACTCCCCCCCACTGCTCGGCGCCAACTACGAAACACGTGGCTCCGAATTGTAACGAAATTACGCGTTTATTCGGTTATTTTTAGCCGGTGATATTAAAAATTCACCAAGCAGGTTGGATTCGCCTGTGGCAATATTTGAAAATTCGCGGGGTTTTCTATTGGTCCCAATACGGACTGTTTGTGGAAAAGTGGGTTTCTTTTCTCATCGGCATTCTGGACTAGATTTATCAGATGCCAACGTATATGAATATGGATATAAAGTAACGGTAAGAAAAATAGGTATTCCACCTCCACGTGCATTCAAACAAGTGGAGTTTGTTACAGCGCTATCTTGTGACATGCTTGTGCTGTATAGCTTACAAGGATGCATTACAATTAGGTCGAGCAGTCACATTTAGGTATCACATGAAGATAACCTGTATACTGACCTATTATTTTCGGAAATAGATTGATAGGTATGTACGTAAATTTTCGTTTTATTTTCATAAGGTATCTAGTCATCCGAAAACGTACTACTTTCTTGATACTAAAGATTACAGAATGAAAATACAATAAAATTGCTTGTGATGTAACTAGGTAGGTAGATATTCTTTATTCAACTCTGATGGGTGGTTAGGCAGATATCTATTAATTACAAAGTATTTCGCAATCGCAAAAAACATGTCTAGGTACGTATAATGGATGACTTCGAAAGGGTTTCTATAATTCTCTTATAGGAAAATATTTCTAACAGTTTCGATATGAGAATATCGATAATGATAAATAGAAAAATAAAAGCCCGTTAGAAATATGAATTAAATTCAATACCTAATATTAGATACATGCATATATCTATAACTAGGTCCCACATCATATGGCAATATCATTCATTTTATGCACATGAATAACAATTATTACTCTTTCATGTTTGAATAAATAATTTCGCAGATTTAGGGACATAATTTTAGAAATGCCAACATTGCCTAAAACAGCTTTTTTTCGAGGCCTGAAATGCCAGTCCCGATTTCTTCGAATTTTGACACCATCGAAACGTTGTAGCGGGCGTCGACGAAATTCCGTGTCACATCAAGGTCTTTCAGCGAAAATACGAGAATGGGAACGCCACGGAGGTTATCGCGGCCAGATTCGTACAATCCGGCAACGTTGTGCCTCCACACGCTAGCGACGTCGGAGAAAAGTTCACATAGAGTTGGCCTCTTTTTCGGCATGGAACGTTCGGACGGGCTCGATCGGCACGAACGTCATCAGTCAGTGTTGCCGATGATAAAGATATTTTCCCCAGGTTCACAGACTTCGTACAGTATCTTTTGTCTGTCCGTATATATATATATATATATATATATATATATATATATATATATATATCTATATATATATATATTTATATTATATTATATTTAATAAGATACTAAATACTTACATAAAAATAAATACTCATAGATATTATTCGCCGTAGAAGCTGCTTGGCTTTGATCGCTCAAATTCTGATTGGACAAATTGAATAGTTAGGTGTATCATTTTTCACGTGTATTATGCGGTTTAGGGATATTATTTTCATAATGTAGCTCTAGAATAATAACGAAATGATAGATATAATCTCAAATCTATACTGATAGAGGGCATTCTATTGTGTTTGTACTTGTGAATTGTTTCACCTAAGCTCAATCTGCAATAGTCGTAATGACAACACGGAAAGCTCGTGAGGAATGATGTGTTTAGGTGTCATAGGACAATGTATTTATAAAATGATTTCCTAACCGGTTGCATAAATGACTATTCTGTCATAATAATGCATACACGCGCCGGCAATTTTCTTCTGCTAACCAGATAACGCAGCTTAAATAGTAAGTGTGGCAACGCCGCAATCATCGCACCGCTTGCCGTATTTTATCGGCGAGAGGGGCCCAGGCAGGGGAACTGCCATTAGGGCGAGAATAGACGGAGCAGAGAGGCTTTTTCGACCCTATCGACTTATAAAACAAACGAGCCGACTTTCTTAGCCGTAACTGTTAAAATACAGCGCGCTGCTACGAGCTACGAAATGTTTTCGACCACTTGTTTACAGAGTTTGATCTCCGTTTTCGAATGTGCCGCGTTTTATTTGCGCTTTTCGTTGATAAGCGTGCAACAGTTCTGATTTGATGCTAATTCGGTACGAATGAAAAGAAAATATTTGTCAGGTCTCGTTACACTTAAGAACATCATGAATAGGCATGTTTTCGAACAGGATATTGCCAAATCGTAGGATGGGAAAGAATTTGAAAATACCTAGCTCTACATTATTTTCCTTTAATTTTATCATACCTACCTATTACGAGTTATAACTCGTAAACATATTATAATTCCGAATTGCAACTCGAAAAATCATAAGAAAAATTCCTAGTTGTAACTCGGAATCATAGAGAGAAATTGTCTGTATTTTTCATTACATTTCATTAATGTTACGTTATTGATCATCACTAGATATATGAAGAGTGGAAAGGGATGATCATCGCGATCACACTGTATAGGTATATTCGCTTAGTCGGAATGTCGGAAATAATAAGGATATTAATTGATTACGAACGTTTCCGGAGCAATTCCGTTTCCTTGATGAAACTAAAAATGTTATCGTAAAATTAGATTGCAAGGATATTTCTGGTATGCTATTCTCGGTTAGATTTTTGAACGTGTACATAATCAGTATCATTCAATATTTTTTTTGTGAATGGACAAGAACTTATGACGTAAGAGATTCATAACTTATACGATTTCTATGACATTCATAACATATTATGAGATGAGTAATGACGAAATAATGACAGAACGACCAAGGAATATTAGTATTACTGTCGTTTTATAAAATTTTTGGTTGTGATGAAAAAATAGGTTTTGCTCATAATATTTTCACAGCTATACCTACCTATCGATTTCTCTATCTGTGCAATTTGAACAGTGATAAAAGATAACAAATCGACAATATCTTTCGCCACCTTCAGACGTTTGATTGCGGAAAATAGGTATATATTTCGATTAGGATTTCAAATTTCTCGAAAAAATCATCTCAACAAAAATTTTCCTCATATTTTTTTGAAAATTCCACACATGTGATTTTTAATCAATCAGAACGTGTATTTCTGTCAGATCACCATAGCAACGGATGAATTTTATCGGAATTTGTTTCCTGGTGGGTACCCAACAGCGAATTATACTGGAATTTTTTTTGACGTTTATAATGACAGGTTTCGTCAACTTGATAAAGGCGAAAATTGATGTTGTTGGAAACACGTTTGGTGTGGAATTTTCTTACCGAATACCACACGAGTTCAAATTAAATCCGGAAATTTTTTGACCTCTAGTGGTATTACTAGTGAAAATTATATAGATATTGAAAGAAAAAAACAAATAACTGTATACATACATAATATGTGTATATAAATAAGTATATAATTGATAAATACCTAGTTGTTGATGGAGGTCCAATTGTCGATGCTTTTGTTAGATATCTCAGTCGTATTTGGAGATAGAGAGCGTCATCTCGCATCTATATTGGTTCAACCTATCGACAAGATAGAATACGAATTTTATTTTCGTAAACTTTCATTCTTAAAAAATGAAGCCATAATATGCTTTCTCGAATGGGACACCTTGCATATCTCTCTACAGTTCGATTTGAATCCTTTGAAGCTCCTCGGAAATTATATAATAGTTGTCATTTTTGATATAATGATGAATAGTTGAGATTACATTCTCAACGAATCGAAAGCTCGTTCTAAAAGTGATTATAATATAAATACTGTTCAAAATCTAAAAAACATGCAAGTTTTATTTGTGGCATTGTTATCTCACAGAAATGTATATAAAACCGCACTCTCTATCTCCAAAGACAACTGAGATATCTAGCTAGCAAAAGCATTGAAAATATGATGTACTGTGTGCTTAATATGATACTGTATTTGTGATTTACGTTTACCAATAAGAAAAGGTACAGCATAATGAAAACAAAACAGAATCGACTCCTATTGTTGGAAAAAAATCTCAATTTCAAGACATGATTTTACGGAAATTTAAACGTATTAAATTAAATGTGATCAACGCGTTTGCGATACCTAGCTTATATTTCAGGGTGGTGTGGAAGTAAAATAACCCACTTAGGATAAAAAATACAAAGAAATGTTCCATATAAAAGTTGTTGCATTCACGCCTATACACATTTCGAAAATACTTTGTGATATAGTGGCTGTTCAGCCTATGCGAGACAACATGAAGTTTTTTTCTTAATAGGTCACCCTGTATTTTTGTTCACCATCGAATTCTGCGTAAAATTCTGCATCCAACCCTATCTTCTCTTTTTCCAAAAACTAGGAGATTGGCAAGTTGATATTTAATGGCGTGTCCCATTTAAACAATAAACTTCATGTTGTTGGCTGCTGGCTGAACATCCAGTATATTTCAAAATATTTCTTGAATGTGTATCGGCGAGAATACAACAACTTTCATTCAAAACATCTCTTTGTAATTTTTATCCCAAGTAAATTAATGCACTTCCACTTCCAACGAGACTTCCAACTACTGAAATAAATATTGTAATCGAATAATGAAAAATAATATGATTATCGTTCATTATGACCACACTCGATCAACCGTACCAACCTGTTGGCCAGAGGAATACCCTCGATTCGCAAAGGAAATCCTCGATGACTGATTTGAACCAGACAGACAATAGCAATCAATATACTATATATTTTATGAGCGTCATAATAGCCTGTTGGCCTATTATTAATTGGACGTAAAAGGGGGTGTCGTTGAGACGTAATAAAAACAAACCACGATGAGATCCCAGTAGTAGGCGCCAAATAGGAAGGAAAACACTCTTCACTCCATTCACCTCAGTAGGCCACTAGGTTCGTTTTGTTTGTTTACAGTCGTAGCTGTCAGTGAAAAACGAGATAACCAGACCTTCTCGACAAGTGCATCTTTTATGCAATAACGCACCTTGCATTGTCCGAAAAGGCATTCCGATATGTCGGATGAAAGGGCCCGACAGCCGACACCTGCGGTCACAAGTGTAAATATTGTCGTGGTTTAATGTCATTATGAGGATACGGCACGTGGTGAAAAATAATTATGATGGGCGTGTCAAATGAGGTGCCAACGTTGCCACAGGTTGCAGTGTAATGGGATTATCGGTAATCAACTTACAGGCTCATTCTGGCGAGATTATTGAGATGCACACCGGACCGATTAGCCGGCTAGAATGGATTGAATCGTCGAGTGCCTCGGTTAATTGCTTTGTTAACTTTTCGATAATAATCCTTATACTATTGAATTGGTGAACAGGATTACCTATCTAATGGTATTATAAGTATGTATACAAGTAGAATGGAACATGCAAGGGTGACTTTATGATATATTTCAGCACTCAAAATTCAATAAAGCTCCAAGACATGCAGATGGATGTAGAATAAAACGTAACATTTAAGAATCATTTGAAGCTTCATTATTACTATGATCGTGGATATTTCACTAATGGTACCCTGATCAATCAGGTGTCATATACTCGAAATATTGATCTCTATCCAAATTCTCCATAATGCACGATACCTACAATTACAAAATTTGAGTTCAGCAGGTCTTTGTAAAGTGTTTTAACCAGCAGTTGCTCCGGATTACAAATATACCTATATGAGCGTCTTTAATGAAGATGGAACTTTGGTAAATGCCGTCATGCGGGTACCAAGACACAGCGCAGCGTAGATGGTCTTTGACGGAACATGAATCTCGAAATGACATTCGACTTTGTCATTCAAATTTATTAACAGTTTTATGATTTGTATGTACATCGTTTATCGGCCATATTTTTCGAAACATCCCAACAGTGAATCTTTTTTTTTTCTAAGGGCTATTGTTTTGGCCAGAACTTGCTATTATCTCTATAAATAAAAGTAAGTGACCCACATATTTCTTTCTAGCAAACAAATTCATGCAACATTTTCATATTCTTGATCGTAGTCACAATATTATATCAAGTGAACTTATATAGTACTTATATCTGACTGTTTACACGATATCACACACTTATGCATAAACAAAAAGCCTGATAATGGACCTTGAGAGTTGACGAACTTGATAAGAGTATAAATAGGCATTTTTGTATAACTGCAGACAGACTTTGCTAGCGGTTCAGCTAAGTAGATATAACTCTTTCGGAGTTGAGTAAGTTTCAACTATTTCTTCAAGCACTTTACTGACATTGAACTAGAACAGTACAGAACAACAACAAATCACACAAAAACTCGGTAGTACAGACTACACCACATTTCGTATTCACACACCACAATTGTCATAATATCAACTTGTTGCGTTTCCTCGAAACTAGAACTAAAACTAGGACTGCTATGTAGGTATCTTGTATCTTAGCTTTGCGGTCTGCCGAATCAACGCATCACGGTAGGCGGTTGAACGAGATCAAATTACGCACGTGCCGCACTTGATTATTGTTCGTGCGACCTCACGGAGAGCAAAGAAGAAGCAGGGATTAGCACCAGACACCTGTTAGTTTAGCCACAATTAGCATTGCATTCGAGAGCGAAACAATAGACCGTCTGCTGCAGGGGACCCAGCGAAAGATAATCGAGGCTCGAGGCAGCCGTGACCTCCATCCATTAGTAACTAGATCGGGTCGTGAAAAAACGCATTACGTAAACAAATCACGACAGCCGTCGATCTTATTGATATCGAGCGGGGTTGCCGCGATCATACGGCAGTCTGCTATATCACGAAGACTTTCTTCTCGCGATGATAGTAATTCATATTTTTCATGTACTGATAATTATGAGGTATAAATCTTCCGACTCAGTAGTGGAATGGATTGTTTCGAATAATAATTATTCAGTCATTGGTTTTGTTTCATTTCCGTTGTAGGATCAGAAAGACTTTTGACAAACTTCTTCGTTATTTATGGTGGTCATATCAACCAATGATGAAAATCCATCTGGACACATATCTAATGGGGCCGAATGTTTTGGACTATTGGTAAGCAAACACTCCAGAAAAAAACATAATAGTGTAGCCTGTGATTGATGAGATCAAGATTTTCTGAAAATTAAGTTGTTTTTGGTGATGTTTGATTGATTTAATGAAATGTGGCTTCATAAATGAGCGATATACGCATGGGATGCTCGATCTACTTCAATTTCCGTTAAACCTCTGATCTGATTCAGCTTTACGTTCCTGATATTATTGTTGCACTCAACTGGAGAATCATAGAAATAATATCAAAGGGAAGATTCAAAATGGGTTGAAGAAACTAAAACGACAGTACTCTCCGAGGTATTATCTTTGTCTATTCATTTCAGTGTATTCAAAGATAAGATTTTGTAGCAGCCCTGTCACCTAAGCTCACTCATTTCTGAGACTAATCGTTCTTTCGTTTTGAAGATATTAAGAACGTGCTATACATATTAACGTATATATTAACGTATATCAGTTTCATATAATAAGTATTTTGCAAGGATCTTCATGCTCTTCATGGCATGTTTGATCAATTTTCCATTTCCGTTGAATTTCACCTATGAAATGCATATTTGCACGTTTCTGATGTTGCACACAACTCGATAATCTAAGCAAAAATGTTTGAGAAGATTATGCCAAATGGGAAATCAACTAAAAATACAGTTCATTTCCAGATATGAAGAGTCATCTAAACAGATAATTCGTAAGTTGGCAACGCCGCTCGAGCCCGCGAAAAACTCATGAAACAACACAACGTACACACGAATTATGACATTCATCAATCATTGGAGGACCCTCTTCACACCTGACACTGACCTACCGCACGGAGCGCGAATGAGACAGACAGGTATGTCGCACACTTCCACTTCCGATAACATTTCTGACGCTCGATCGGGTGCGAAGCTCGTAGTTACGCCCATACGATGCTTTTATTGCATTATCGGCTCACCACGAGGCCGAAGCTACACCACACTCATCTACAAGTGACAGTCGGCGCGAGCCAAATCTGTTTTCCTGCATTTCCTACCTCGCTGTCATGTTGATCTCGGGTCAAAGTGACCGTGGCGATTTTGGGGTTACACGCCAATCTTAACTGCTCCACATGTTTCAGCAGCATTGAAGCTTCCAACGTGTTGAACATATTTGGAACTACGACAACGGCAGTTTTTGTCTTTGCGTCTCCGACTTAACCCCTACTTCTACTGAATGAATTCAACAATCCCACTTTAAGCACATTCATAAACTGTGAATCCGATGAAGAAAACTAAGAACCTTCACCGATTTGAATGCCAAGAATTCCCACTCTAACTCCAACTATCCCGGACTGATTATCGTACCCAGCCACTGAACTGAAACCAGAAAGTAATTCAATGTTATCATTCATCAAGTGTATCAAAGTCTGTATGAATTTTCAAGACTCATACAGCAGACCCTTCGTCCGTTTTTCCGGCAATAAACAGGAAAATCGTGGTCCACGTGGCCTCAATCACCCGTTGCTCTCCAAGCACTCATTTGTTATCAGCAAACAATGGCGTCCTGTGATTGGATGTAAAGTTATGAAGTTCGCTATCATTCGATACCATTATCGAATGATGTTCCTGGAATAATCTCAGCCTACCAATATAATTCAAGCATCGACATCAGCACACTAAGCATACTAAGAGAACACTTTAGTATACTTGTGTTTGTCCAAAAAGTCTACGGAGCTGTAACCTGGTTATAATGAGTTAGTATAGTTCATCTTGATGAACGAAATGTATAGAATCCAATTCGAGCACATTGATACCCAATGAAACTAATGTAGAATACTAAAACCTTACCATCTTGAATGGCAAGAAGTCGGACTACAACTATCCTGATCTGAATCCTCAATTAATTAAAGGTAGAGAAAATTCCATATCATATTCGTCAACGAAGAAGGTGTTAAATACCTTCATTATATTGACAGACCACTTTACAATACTACCGTTCATACCAAAGAGTACCGAGCTGTAATGAATTTGTTCATCCTCTGATGAATGAAACATACAATCGAAGCTACTGTAGACTACTGACAACCTGAATATGACTCTAACCTCAAAAATCAAGTTGAAGGTAATGCCACTATGATTTTCATCAACTAAGGCAACTTGACTGCATGTTATATGAAAAACTACCGAGCCGACCAAAGCGTAGTGAATTAGTTCATCCCAATGAATGGAATGTAAAATCGAACTCCGAGATCACTGAGCTGCATGTAGAATACTGAAACCGTTACCATTTCGAATGGCAAGAAGTCGCACTACAACTCCGACTATATCCGAACTGAATATCAGCTACTGAATGCGATCTTATCCCAATTGAGAAACGCACGACCTCTGAGCGATTCCTAGACCGCATACGATTTACGTTACTATTGTTCGCTGTACGTAGTAGGAATTCCACACACGATTCTCGAGACTCAAGGGTAGCAGTAGCCGAGACTTCATTTACGTATGCCAGAGACAAAGTGTGGAAGTGTGCCATGCCATAAGTTTTATCACAAAGGTCCCTGACCCAAATAGACATGAATCGGAGCTGCCGTGTCTGACACGGCGGCAACATGAGCATATGAATCGGGTTGTTGGAGAATATTATAGTAGACGAGAATCCACGTACAAGAAGCGCTGACATCATGAATGAACTTCACTTTCGATTACGACATCAAAAGGAATCCGTATTCGGATAAGTTGTAGGTTGGGTGAAGTGAATGCGTGGACTCCACGCTGAAGGATCGAAGAATTTACGAGATTTCGAGGAAAGAGATCATCTGTTGCTTCGAGAGTGCATATATGGAGTGTTCGAGTAACATGTATGGGTGACAAAGCACATTCATTCAGACGCTGATGAATGATGATTATCCGTGAAACACTTCCGATATATTCACTAACAATTTTCCATTCAGTACAATATAACAAATCGTATACTTTTCGCTATAAAATTTATTTTCAATTTCACTTATTTTCATAAAATTTTCCTAAGGGGACCTCCATCGCGGTAGCTTGTTCGAATCCCGGTCAAATGCATGAGAATTTGTCTTCTTGTCCAATGCAAGTTCGATCTTGATTGCACCAGCTGAAAAAAGTTCCCAAACAATTCTTCGAATCAGTGACATTGGTTACACTTCATTGAGCTATTTCTTCTGACTCATTGGGAGGTATTTGTGTTTTTAAGAGTCTCTTACAATATTTTGTACTTCTGTTTCTATTTTTGCCTCATTTCCCCACTAATCCCCACAAAATGACTTGTTCTCGTTAAAGATCTTTGGCAGACTCAAGATGATGAAAATGGCTTTGCTTGCACCTGCAATGCTATTATCCTTAACAGGCAGATGGGACTGAGTCAGCTCAGAGCTACATCTGTTTGTGCTTTCTTCAATCAATCTGATTCTTTGTTATAAGTGTACAAATAATTTACAGATTTGTCTTCATCAAAGATTCAACAAGATGCCGATAATATCATTTGTTTCTTTGTGATTTTCATTCGTCCATCGATCTGAAACTCAAAAAAGGGGTGAAAGAAGTTTTCCATAATCGTGACGGTCGATCAGATCCTGAAAAGCGAGAACAACCTTGGAGAAAGGAACATCTTTCATGCACATATGATGAAACGACGGAAGAAAAGAGCAAAGCAACAGGCGCGTCATCTCAATGCCACACGAGTGGAAAAACAAACAAAACGACGTTTTTATCCAAGAAACTTTTAAAGTCGGAAGTCGATACGATGTCAGAGACATTTATGAATGGAGTTCACTTTCGATTACGCCTTGAAAAGGGGCACCGGGATTTGATTTCGCATAAGTAGTAGTAAGATAAAGGAATGAGTAATGCAAGAATGTGAGACGGACTAGCGAGAAAGCAGGCTACTTGCCCATTCATAACGCGGTCGTTATCCTCGTCTGGCCCTTCACTTCCTCAGACTGTTACTGACCTTCTTTAGAAGGGTCTGAGAGATGGATTTCATTTTAAAGTTTCGGAATAATGACGCCCGAGCGGAATATTCCTGTTTCGCGTTGCCTTTTTTTTTTCACCTGAGCAACAAGTGGGGTATTTACAAATGGTTTTGTTATACTTTCCGTTTTGGAAAGTTGTGTGCCAACAAATTCAAGGATGCAGAGAAACTTTAATAAGGTCGTTTGAGTAAGAAACTTCAGAAGTTGCTATACTATAGAGGACTTCTATATTATCAATCCGATCGGAAGGGATGAAAGTAAATACAAAGTGTTCATGGACTTTGGAACGAAGTTGCTTCTCCATTGGATGTCGAACCTGCGAGTACTAAAAAATGATAATGATACTCTTTACTGTAAAGACGATATGTGAGCATATTATGTGTTTCTAGAAAAAGTACCGGTGCCATTCTTATTATAGTAATCTATGGCAGTTGTGTATATCTATTCATTCATCTTGGAATGAAGTCAGAAAAAATATCAAACATAAATTATCGTATCTACTTGTTATTGATTTTTGTGAAGATATTGCTAAAGCTATTGCCCTCAGTAACCGTATCCGTGGATTCACAAACAAATATAACATGTGGATTTTTCTAAGCAAGAGTTCTCTACGCTGATCGGACTGAAAATCACTTCACATGTCGGTATTTACGAAACGATATTAGAATTTGTGGCGCCACGCAGTCTGAGAAAAAGGTGCTTCTCATGATTTATTGCCGAAAAAGAATCTCCATCATCTACCCATCCAACTTCGTAATGCCGAGTCGATGTAACGATCTCAATTCATAGTGAATGTTAATAAACATAAACATTGACGCGTGCCAGAAAAAGCGTACACAATGATTTGTCGGGAGATTTACTAAATCACAATAATAAATTATTAGTTCCTGACAGACGTATTTGACGTCACGTGCGAGAGTATAATGCTCGATTTCATGAATGAAACGTAAATATAAAAACATAATCGTAGTATTAAGATGTCATATCAACGATTATTACGTTGTGATAGGTCATTACACCGATTAATTATAACATAGTTATAGTATTTTTATGTAAATATCGCTAGATAAACATTTTCATTGTTATGTTTACATTTTTAAATGAGTGTAATGAATAATAAATTGTGCGGTTCGATTGGAATAACCTGTGCGATTTTATTAATGAGTTCGGAAATCTATTTCCAGTTGTTTGTGTACGAAACGTGAAATGTATGTACCAGTACTGAAAAATATACGATCATTGAATACCTAATTTCACATTCAAGATCAAGAGTTAGGTGCGTGCATCTGGATTTACTGTTCGGTAAATGGCAAAAATGATATAAATTTGATCTTAATTAGTTTTATTTCTTCATCAGACTTTTTGGTTTCAGATGAAAGATTTAACAATGTCTTATTTTCAATAGGCTACGTATGTACCTACTTGCTTACATTCATACTATGTATACAACCATAATATATACTATCATACTATCATATGGTTTTCCCACTGGAAATATAAAGTCCATCTTATTTTTATTTTTTTTTGCAGTATTCTGCACTTACATAATCAGTTAACTTGCAAATGAGTAAGTACATAATCATTAAGGAGAAACGCCCTTGGTGAGGTCAACTAAGAGTACCTATGAACAATTCAATTTAATAGCAATCTTTCAAAGGTGAAATCAACAGATTTTGAATTAGGAATATCAGCTATATAGTAGTCTAGTGTCGTATTGAACATTATTCCGTAACTTTTTGGATCACCTAAAATTTATCACAGTAGTCTGGTACTCGTGTCGAAAATTATTTTGAAACTTTTTGGAGCGGCGAGAATTTCGAGTCGAGTCTGTGAGATCGGGGGCTATTTTTAATTCAAAAATCGAGTCGCTTCACGTTTGCGTAGCATCGAAAATTTCTTAAAAATAGACCCCGCTGGCGTGTTCTAAACCTATGTTGACGCTCAAACCGAGCATCGCAAGTTGAAATTGATCTCAAAAATACGTTAACGTTCGGGAAAAAGATCCGTTTATATGCGACTAAAGAATGCTCATGAGCATTATTTTTTTTCTATCTGAAAAGTTGAGTTGGCTGAGGAATCGATCCAGTAACAGTTGTTACCCACTTCGTAATGCTACGGTCACCTTGGCAACCGGGAATGTAACTTCAAAACAAATGGAGATCTACCTTCATAGTACAGTTTTCTGTAATTTTCGTTGGTTATTCTAAAGTTTACAGAGGATTCTGCTATTGAAAATATCAAGGTAAGTAGACATTTACCTAAAAAATCGAAACGAATTTGTAACTAGGTAATAGGGCCTGTAATGATACCGCAAGTTATTTATCATAATCCACGTCCAAAGGTATAACTATGTTTGAAGAGCCTTTAATGGTCATGAAAGTATTTTCAATTATAAGAAAATGAATACCGATGAGAACATTTTCTTGTTTCATTTCAGTGTTTCCTAAGAAATATCGAAAATTAACGCTAAAAATTAATACTGATAAATTCTAATCTCAGAGATTGAAAGAAAAAGAACGTCGTAAACAGCATCGCATCGCCGTCTAACTGCTGGCGCCGACCCCTTCCACATTTCGTGTCTTTGGAAGGACAAGAGAGTAATGTCCAGTCGACCAGTCGAATAATCGACGCGCCTAGCTTTCCGGCACACCAACTATCGCAAGGCTCACGTGCAATATTCATTTGGGCGAATGTGCATAAAATCATTTCGATGCATACTGCGATCCCGCTCGTTTCAAAACAAAACACATGCGGAGATAGCAAAGGTAAACTAGATCGGATTTGACAGATGTCACGTGGAAATTTCGAATCGGAGTTTTTCACTAAAAATGCCAGATTTTGGATATGACATTACTCAAAGAGGATACCTTGACATACTATGTTGGGAACTGTTCGAATGAAAATGGTTCAAAATCCATATTCAGTACGAAAAGATAAGTTTTCTCTATTGATTGCAATCAACTAGATAATAACATGTGCAACAAAATTTGATGATGACTTCGAGAAAATAATTTTTGGTGGGAAACATTAAATAGTTAATGTAATTTGCTCACCTGAGATTCAAACCACATTTTTAATGAGGACTGAAAGTCGACATCGTCGCCTTTTGTAACATTTTTTACAGTAGAATCAAACGCAGAACACAGTTAGTACAGTGCACAGAATTTACGTAGTCACACACTTAGAGAAACAGACGATCGTAGCACCTACTTCGGCCAACACGCGCACGAAAATGCAAACTCAAAGACCCGTCAAGACCGGTCTATACAAATCGGGGGCGCTCGGCGGAGATCGGGGACTTTCGGCCCACCTGCATAACAGACCCGCTGCGAAAGGTTATGATAAAGCGTCGTTGCCTGATGCTGTACCTTGAGCAGCAAATCTCGGAATTCTCCCGATTAAGCCGGTTCTTTGCGCTGTCTATGGTACCGGGAGGTTAACGTTGGTGTGGCAACGCTGCCGCAGGATTGAAAAATGTTCACGTTGGTATCGAGCTCTAGCAGAGTTGTTTGTTATAGAACGTACTTTCCAAAGTTGCCTAATGAATATTCTGTTGATAATTTCGAAAATCGACTATCAAGCGATATCTTCTCTCCTTCAGCACATTCTGAATATATTTTGGCGTTTCGAAAGATGATGATATCGATGACATATTTAGAATCCCGAATAGCAACGTTCTCTGCCACGGAGGTCGCTTGTCGCTTATCTGTTTCTTCTTCTTTTTCACTGGCGGTTTTTCCACTTACACAGGGGTTTTTGTGAGGTTTAGCGTTTGCGTTGGGTCTCTGATAGAATGCATTAGGAATGCGGACGGGACGGCGACTTATACACTGCCTGCTCTCTAGAGTTAGCGATTGTGAGTGGAATAAGCTGCCCGTCCAATGCGATGTCCGCGTCAGAATAGGAAAATTATTAATTATTGATTTGAAAAATTCATTAAACTAATAGGCACCTACTTCGTTTTCTGCTTGTTAATCTGACATTTCTTCAATTGCAATTCCTTTTTTTGACGTTGTTGAAGAAGTCACTATGAACTTCAACTTTTGGGGGGTTAGGAAGGGTGTTCGTGAGTTTACTTTATGGCATGCACTATAGAATATTGGCTACTTTATTCTATGAGATCCATTTCCAATATAGATCGTGTTTTAACGCGAACCCACATTTATTTTGTGATAGGTACCTACCTATTTCATTTCAAATGCAATGCCCAGTAGGTATTTTTCTCTCTCGTCGCCATTATTTTATCTATCTAAAAATATAATATTAAAATATTCATACCAATACTTACAGCCGCAATTATTGCTAAAGTTATTGATACCTAATAACAATTTTTCTCACACGGTATAATATGAGGAGCTGAGATTGTCGACATGTCAATGGATTTATAATTGTCAATCAATGTCAAATATTTATTGTAGCAATCCGTAGTACTTGTTGACCTATTTTCTGTCAAGATTATTGCAATGGAGATCTTTCATGACAGAGGAACTTGAGAGCTTACTACTCATTTTGCAATGGAGGCAATTCATGATTTTTTACAAATTTACGAGATAGAAATGACATTTCAGTGATATTCCGGATCGTATTTGTACTACATAGTATCTCCGGTAGGACAATAATTCAATATTTTGTCATTAGTAGGGTAGGTATCTACTCGTTTGCTGTATTTACCAAATCGACTATTGTTGTAATTGTAATGACAATTATTGCCAGAAGCCACATCACATTTGGGTAGTGGGTACGCATTTATACTATGTACCTACTTGGTACTCAATAATTATTATTACCTATATCAACAAAACCAATTGGTATCGACATTTTCTTCGGTTTTATGATAGTATACCCATATTACATACCTACCTAGTGGAGTTTCAAACTATAACCGATTTTGTCACATTTGAAATGAAACGATATGAAAGTGAATATTTTTTTTCGCTTTATTATGATCAGATACCTACGAAACGATACCTACATACACCTTCAAAGCTACCAAAGATACGGAATAAATGTGCAACTTAACTTAAAATATCAACATCTTTTTCGTGAAGGACACTGTATGGTACCTATTTTATGCGACACACCGGATTCAATAATGCGTCTAGGTTACCAAACCCAGTCACCCTGTATAGTGCATGCCAATATTTTTCAACTCATAAATCGTTGTCTGTTATTCCTGCGTTGCTGAAATTCTCTCCACAATAGCGTACAAGCTAGCTGACATATTTGTTCAATTCCAATTTGTTCATCATAGCTTGGAGATTTCAACGCTAACTCTCATGACGTCAGATGTTTGTCATCGCGACCCATCACGGCCGATAAACGGTTTAATTATTGCAGAGACGCAAGTCTCGAAAAACATCATGAACAATAAGTATGTTTGGCTCCGTCGAAAGCACGAGATAGCAAACGAAACGACAGACGCGTCCGTCGTCGACGTCCTCTGACCACGAATTTTTAATCGTCGGCCAGGTTGCTAGATCGCAAAACAGAAATCTGTAATGCCGTTTCCATCGAGAGGGCGAAGCGTTATTCAGTTTTCAAATAGCCCGAACGTAGCAGCAAAGAGCAATGTCTAAGTTATTATCAATTACTGTGACTCAGCCGTTTGCCGGCCCGTTCGCCGATCACACCCATGCATAAAACATAGTCTGTCTTCGTCTATTCCGGCATTCGAATCGATCGGTGAACGGGCCGGTGTATGGTTAGGTTGGGTCGCTCGTTCTCCCTACTCTAATAAGTTTCTTGTGTCGCCGTCTCTGTCGTACTCACGCTAGAGCGGTCGTGCGTTTCTTGTTCCTTGACGTCAGTGTTTCACTGGTAACCATGGGCGGCGAAAAGAGGAAACTTATTGTGATTCACTGAAAAATCATCGGAGTTTGTAATTCCTAATGGAATGTCTCATTAGCGACTACCAGGAGTTCGTATGATTCAGGACAACGGTCATGACTGAAATTTCCTCTCGCTGGATTCGCTCTTTATGAAATATGCATAGGTTTTTTTATTCGGTTATATAGATAAAAAATGATAGCTAACCCACAAAAATTGCTGGTGGATTCTCCGAAGGAACAACTCGATTCTGTTCCTATTCAACAACATTTTTGTATGTTTTATATGAACGATGATTCTTCTGTGGTTAGTCAATTCGAAGTTAGATAGGTATCCCCTTCTTCAAATCCCTGAAATTAACGAACTAATCTAATTTCTGAAGAAGCAGGTGACAAGTCCAACGCATGGGTGTATGAAGGAGAACACGTAAAGCTATCTTCACTGATCTAGACGAATACATAGACAAGAAATGAAGCAATTGAAGCTCTGTATAAAGGGACCTCCGAAGAGAGGTCCTGTCACTCGACAGACGGACTCAAGATCCAGTGGTTGGGTTCAAACAGATCACAACCACCTCAACAGGTACCTGGGTTCAGAGAGAGGTTTAAACGACCAAAGGCGCAACTCTTGGAGGACTGATCGGATGCGGTAAGGCAAGTCTAGACATGGTAAGTTACACCAGGACAGCAATAATCCGCTCAAACGAAGAAAGTTTAGGCAGATAAAATTGCAGCAATAGTCCGTCTAAACGACGAAAGTTTAGACAGATATAATTGCACACAAACACACGCACCGGGCTACCCCATAAAATGCCCCAGACAGACAAACTCACACGACATCACTACCGCTTACTAGTGGCGCCCTTGAGAAACCAGGAAACAACACGAAAAGCCGTAGCCACACACACAGACAACAACTGCCTCACAGTTGTTGCTTGTTCCAAAACCACACACAAAGACAAGACGTCTAAAAGCCGCTCAGGCTGATCGCACCAGTAGCAGAAAGCGCGATCGTAAAGGACGAAAAGCTCTGCTCCTACTTTTAAGTCCACCTGTCATGATGGTGGACAAAAAGAATGACGTGAGGACCACTCCAGGAGGAGTGTGGGGAGGATGGCAAGTCCTTGAGGGATCTTATCCAGCTCGATGGATGGGAATCCTTATGGATGGGACTCACACTAGGGAAAGAAACCGGGAGGTACCTGGAGCTCATCGGGATGCAGATGGTACGCGTTTGTGCACCAGAGACCAGAGGGGGACTGTCCTGTGGAAATAACAGCATCTGAATTTCTGAATAACAGAGTAGGTGGACGCACAATGGATCCGAATAAAGAGGTCTATACCGACATGCAAAGGATTCGAATGCAAAACCTGCAATCGAGAAGAATCAAAAAAAGGACCAATGACAGGAAGAAGTTATCTTTCGGAACATTCGCTTCCTGTATCGTAGTTACCATTTTAACGTAAACACGAATAAGTAGCTCCAAAGTCTCAACAAACGATGTAGGTTTTAAATGCCATTACTGCAATGGAAGACGTTTAACTATAGAAGCGTCAAGGCAGAATTCAAAGAGATTATTGTTGGTGATTGCTAAATTTTTAACAGTATTGATTCTACTGAGCTGCCAAGGAGGTCTTAGTATCAAATATATTTAATATGATAATATAAACATATTTCATTCTATCATCATGAAAAGGAGTGAGTTTGTCAAGATGAATCTCCTTCAGTAGATGAAATTGTATTGTGCCACTTATGGTCCTGTGACGAATTTTGGTCTAGTTGGGCTTCAGTTCTGGTAAAGATGGTAAACAATTTGGTAGAACTATTCAATGAGAATATATATTTATACTCGAGCAACGTTTCAAAATATAATTATTATTTAGCCATTGAAGGCGAAAAACGAAGCTAATGTCATTCGCGTGCCATAAATGCAGTAAGTGATTGTATTTTGCAATTTACTAACAAGTACATGATATAAAATTCCACGAAAAGTCGAATAGATTCCTACTCATTGAATAGATTGGAATTTATATCGGTACATTTATACAACTTTTGCATAGACTCATTTTCCTACTCACCTAACAAATTCTCAAAATTTTATACGTTGAAACGACAGAATTAGTTTGGTAGACCGAGAACACTTGCTCTCGAGGCCTGATCATCATAAAATAAAGATAAACCCCATATTGTTCCATAGAAATCAAGGATCTAGTCGTGATAGTTATATTATATAGTATATAGTTATATAGTAATATTGATAAACTTTTGGAACGGTTTGAAATTTAGCTTCAGCTCCCAATCGGAGGTGAAGTACTTATACAGCACAAAAGCACAAGAAATTGAATCTCAAAAACTCTCTGCTTTGATTTATATGCATCTGTCCTTCACAGAGGAGAAAAGATCATCTGAAAAAATAGACTTGATAGGAGATTCAGATCAATAGATCAGTAGACTGAAAATGCGATGAAAATAGTTGTGGACTTGGTGAGAAGACTCAAGGAAATTCAGATTCCTATCAGAATACTTGAGAAGGAAATACCTAATGAAAGGACTCTCAAATAAAACTAACCACTGGTTAACCAATGAGTTAACGTGCAGCAATTTCGGCGTCATGATTGAATTTGTCAAGTTTTGAATAAAGCAACATGATTTCGGTCACTGAAGCAGTATTTTGAGCCTTCAGGTCATTATATCCTCAATAATATCAGTAATTATTTTGCTGTTTCAAGTTCTCTCTTCTTTTGTCTAGATCAGTTACTCATCTCTACATAGGAGTAGCGGCTAATCGATGTTTTGACTAACGATTTTGATATTTTGAAGTCTACAAAGGTTACCCTGGCGTCATGGTTATGTCGCATATTTCCGATTGATATCAACTATGTAATAGTTGTAGTAGTAAAAATATCACTTATCCGAAGAAAACTAACTCACTTATATCCCGTGCAGTGGGTATGGAAATGACCATGTTGAAGTTCCTCATCATGCATAGTTGACTCCAGCTAATTGGTTCAGATTTTTCATCATTTACTTTCCTGCAATATTAAGGAAAAACGGGACAAGTTCTGTGAGAAACTGCCACTGTCAGTGACTCATATTGCCATATAAATCTACATACGATGTACTTCAAAAGATAGCATAATGCTTCGTAAGGAAACGTATTGAATTCAGCATCAGGTCATTATGCATCAGATTATTGAACTCGCCTCATGTAAGTAATCTCAGGCCTCAAAAGAAGGTGTCAGTGTAATTGTAATGACGTTTCTTGTTTGCCCAGATGTTTTGTGTCTTATTTTAAAATAATCAAGTTCGCTATTTGAAAGATATGAGGCAGTACCTAATGTTCATATTGTTACTTTCGAAGTTGGCACGCCACCCCGTCGGGTCGAGGGGTTTAGAATGAATTCGTCTAATCAAACAATAATTAATATAAATGCATTTTATTTTCGACGAATATTTCAGAATCTACTACGAAATAATGTGGCATTTTTTTGGTACTTAGTTTTTCGTCCTCAGGTACCCAAGTTCCACAACGAAAAACCTCTACTTTTCGAGATAATCCGGGAAATTGAAAACTCACTTCTCAGCCTTTGGGTAAACATCATGACCAACCAGCGTTCCATTTCTCACACAAAATACTTTTTATACCTTTATTTTCATTCAAGAAGTAAAAAGAAGGAAGAGCATCCTCGAAGAAGATAAATCCATGTTGATTAGCATCTTTTTTCATTTTTCAAGTTTTCTGAGTTGAAATTGCATACAGATACTCATTTGGCAATAACTTCTTTGAGGATTTTTTTCCTTCTTTTCGAAGTGAAGGTATTGAGAGTATTTTACCCAGGAATAAATTCGAAAATTATAGGTTTCCACCATTTTTCGTTTTGAGATTCGGGAATATTCGATAGGTATCT
The DNA here is from genome assembly GCA_963576655.1 of Gastrophysa polygoni. Lineage (NCBI taxonomy): Eukaryota > Metazoa > Arthropoda > Insecta > Coleoptera > Chrysomelidae > Gastrophysa > Gastrophysa polygoni. The sequence goes on from OY755087.1 coordinate 18,082,678, forward strand.
ATCTATACACGTATCCACCACATTGGTCGAATACCAAAATATAGTCTATCAAGAGCTTTCCTTCATCTGTTTCCGGACTGAATCCAGTCTATAGTGAATTATTCATCTACTGAATACCTATTTTATATTTCCTATCAATCAGAAACATCATGTATTCGTGTACTTTACTGTACTTTACTTATATTCACTCACCCAATCGTCCAAATCTCCTCTACTCTACCACGAAGCTTCTGGGACTGTGAACTTGAAGTTAAAAGACCAGCAGTGATACATTGTTTCTCAATGATTTCGAAATTATGTTCCAATGGTGGAATGATTGAATGGTCTTATTTGAAGAACGAGAAGTGATTTCTTCGATTTCAATCACATGATCTAAGTGAAGGATCATTTCATTTCATTCATATTTGTGTCGGCCAATGTCATCACACTAGTCTCCTCAATATAATCAGTTATATGTTCTAACACCTAGTCTAATCCTGGAACTACGATTTTCCAATCTGATCTCGAAAATAGGGATAATAAATTATTTTATGTAGGTATGAGGAAGACAATGAAAAAGAGCACTGAAGTGATTCAGTTACTGTAGAGTGATATGACTTTCGAATATTCGTGTTGCCTCATGTAGTGATAACCATTTCTGTCTCCGCCTATGTTTCGTACACTGTGCTGCTTTCACGGAAAGCTACAACACAGCCGACCCTCCAGTCTATTTCTCTCTACAGCCGACCAAGCGAGTAGTGCTGACAAGCACCCGGCAAACAAAGCCGAAGCCGTCGACTGTTTCCACGGCCGACCCTACTAGTTACATATAGCCATGGAATGGATAATTTCGAAACTTCAACTCTGTATTTCAAGCATAATAATGGAAATAAGATAATCAAAATTTGCGCGTATATAAAGAGCTGCGGCTTAGGAGGGCGCGATTTCCAAATTCGAATTTCCCCCATGCTGCATATGCACGAAAAACTGTATTTTGAAAGGAAAATAAGACGAGCGTGAAGGTTTTATTGGGTAGGTAGGTAATTAGGAGTAGGTAGGTACCTTCACTACCTTCTGAGCACTGGACTGGTTACTCCTTCGTAGGGACGCTGGCTACTGATTGATTTTCCACAATCTCTGCCATCTCGTGATTCGCCTAGATTGCGCATCGTCAGCTAGGTACCCATCAGCAACCTATTTCATATGTGATCAAATGATGGAATAATGAATTATTGAAGATTTCTTTACACATCCGTCGTAGCCAGCTAGCTGGAACGAATGCAACAGAAGAAGACAGCACGCATACGCATACTTCTGGAGTTTTTTATTTTCGCTAGCTAGTTTCCTGCCAATCCTGCTGTTGCGTACTTAGTATAATTATTCTCTTTGGTAGGTACTTAGTTGTTTTTAACGGTAAGAAACACCAATGTGACGATATATATAGATAGTTTCATGAAGATGTGCTGGGCTGTAGGAAATCTTAGTTTTCCTAACACCATGTATGAAATATTCTTTAAGCGAACGCTCGTACGTTATAGGTACAATTGATGTTTTTTTTATTTCCTTATTATTATTATTATTATGTTGGGAAGAACGAAGGTGTTGAATTTTTATTGCACTATAGCCTACTGATGGTACTGTTGGGAAACCAGGTACGTCCCATGAAAAGTCATAGTACGACTACCCACACTGACAGTAACTGTTCACAGTTATATTGCTTGTTCCAAAACCATCCACACCACAGATAAGACATTAAGCTCTAAAAGCCCCTCAGGCTGAGCACATTTATGTCCACAGTTAAAGGTTTCAAAAAAATGATGTGAAGACTACTCCTGAGGAGTGGGAGTTGGAAGGCAAGTCTTTGGGGAATTTTACCTTCAAGGATGGGACTCACAAAAGAGAAAGAAACCAGGGGTGAATGAATAATGTTTGGTAAAAAAGGTAACCCCATAGACTCCCTCCCTCAGAGCAGTCTCGAGCCCGACAATGGTTTTACCGTATATTTTTGCACCCCATCTCTGGAAAGTTATATCTGGAAAGTTGTCAAAGAATAATAGATATAAGAGTTTTATATTTTTTCTGATTTATAAGAATTTCTTGACAAAATTTCGAAATAATTTTGGCAAATATCATATTTTGAGATGTATTTTCTTTAATGAATCACCATGTATATTTTCTCATATAACAAGAGTAATTTTTCCTGGTTTCAAAAATATATACATATGCTTTATTTCATCCATACATTGAAATATAAGCGTTCAAATATTTTGATAAATGTAAAATCAATGTGCACTAAAACATGGTTAGCCATGCTCAAGAGGCAATCGGGAATTCCAGGACCAACTCATTGTATCGAATATTCCGAAATAATTTCGAATAATTTCGAAATATTTAGAACTTTAGTTGTCCACCAGTAGACAGCGGCATTTTTTATCTTTTGACAGCACGAAAGGAAATCCTTTAATGTTCGAAGAACATCGTGCTAGCCAGCAGAGGAATGATGGGAGAGAGGGAAGGTGTTGGAATTCTTACTGAAAGTTTTGTAGTCATAAGCATTAGGAAATGCTTCACTCCGCGAAGTATTCTACAACTTTGCCGTTGGTATAGGGCGATGGTTCACAGGTCTCGAGTCTGACAATATAGAGGTGACAAGTCTGAGCTTGTCTAGTTTGTCTTCCTTGACATAATAAACGATAATTCCGTTGAGCATAAATCATAGAAATATTTATGAAAGAAAGGAGGAATCGACCACCTTTTTACAACGTTCTTGGGAGGTCAATGAATTTGTGAGTGAAGTATCAGAAAGCTAAATGAATAGCAGTGACCAGTTGCTGGGGTGTAAAGTACCTTCTTCGCACGGCACAGGAAGTCAAGTTTATGTGACGTAGTCCTCATGCACAATTAATCGCATGGTGGATTTATGCAGCAATTTTGAGAAATAAGTCGTAAGAAGTTCAATCATTGGTTTCCAATGTTCGCACGTATACACTTCTCGTTAGTTTTAGGATTCAAGTCGTAAGATTTGAGTCGCAAGAAAGTTGGCCAACTTATATCTCTTACGCGACCTAAAGCTAAAGACTGTTTGTATTCACGCGTGTCGAACTCTGATTCGTGCAATTTTCATACAACATCAGCTGTCACTCAAAATTGACCAATGAGAAAAGTCATCCTCATGACATGACAGTAGTTAATAATTCCTGCATGAATGTTATTTTTCTCTTCGCGACTCGAATCTTATTACTTTAAACTTACGACTTGAAACTTATTACTCAAAATTACTGCATACTGCGAGTGAGCGGTGTTGGTGGTGATACCGAGCATGGATATTGATGATTTCATATGAACAGAGGTCCTGATATCATCATACTGGTAATTCTGCAAACTGCCTTCCTGAAAAATGTAAGCTTGAATTTTTGTTGTATTGAACTCATTCTACATTCTCAACTATTGCCCGATCTTCATTTATAGAATCCTGTTTCGTCCACTCCGGATTCGTAGATGGTCTTGTTTGCAAAAAGCTGCGAGACGTACCATAGCCTCTGGACCATCCTTATGTTCAGTCAACTCACCACGCAAGCTCACCGCTCATCTCCTGGACCATGCTACACAAGCATGATGGAAGTCTGAGTCAAGAAACTCAGCAGTCAGCATTTGCTCAGCAATGCATCCGAAGCGCAGCAAAGTCCCTGATATATTTTGGGCTGCGTGAGCTGATAAATAAAAATAAATTTCCACTATTGTGAAATGAGATCACCTTCTGATAGGAGCTAAGCCCACCTACTGAAAGGACGGATAGAGATCGCCCATCTTCCCAGGAATAGCTCTCTTCTGAAGAGAATCTGACAGCTTCAGCATATGTTTAGATGCTGAACTCCGGAAATGTTATTTTTTTCTTAATTGTCTTATTTTCGGAGATATTCACGGAGGCACTTCTTGGATAATATCCGACATTCGACAAAAATGGAGAGTAGATAGACAGTCTGGTGATGGATGTTGGGGCGAAAGTAATCATGGAATTCATGTCTTATCAAAGACTCATTTATTGTTTATTGCTTTCTTCCCTGTTGACCTAAATTTGCTGGAACATATTCTGCTATTTTGAATTCATTATCATGACTTGTTTTGCTGAAAATATCTCAACCACAAAAACAATCCCAATCTGAACATGATAACAATACTAAATGCCAAAAAAATATGGTAACCAAGGTTGATGCATGATACACCAATTCTGAGATAGTATTGGGTTGAAGATCTTCATGTTATGTCCATGAAGATTCATTTTTTTATAAGGTCAAATTTCATATTATATACTAAAATGAAGTTTATCATCAAATGAATCATTTTTTACTGTGCAGTTATTATAAGAGATACGAGGTCCAAAGTTGCACATTCTCATGCTGGACGATTATCAGAAAGAAAATTTGACGTGTCATTTCTAGTTTGCCCCACGTACGTCTCAGTCATAAGCCTCTAGTTTTTTTGGAATCTGAAAATCTACTATAGTTCAATGCAACAAAATCTCAATTTTGCATCTTCACCAGGAATGCAGATCACACAGTGTCCAATATGATAATGTCAAGAGCCACTATTGATATGAATTCCTCAATATACATGCTCGTTATCATCACCAACAACATCAACAGCGCTCTCTCATGGTATGATCATGTGAGTGAGATCACATGGTGAGATCATGTGAAGTACTTCTTCAAACCCCAGCAATTGCTCACGATCAACAAAGCGCAAATTCGGCCCATCCTGGAATACTACGAATATACTCAGGAATTCATTGATCTCTCTAGAACATCGCAGAAAGGTGGGCGATATCTCTTTCTTTTATAGATGTTTCCGGATATGTCGCTGCTCAACGGAAATCTCTGGTAATCCATACATTGTTAGGCTCGAAACATACCGAACTTCCCATAACAAAGCATCATTCATCAATAGAACGGCAAAGTTATGTAACTCTTTGCCCAGTGAAATTTTTCCTGGCCGAACGAGGACCCTTATTAAGATCTCCAAACTTTCAAGAGAAATCCCAATACCTTTCTTCTCTCCAAATATTCCACCACTGACTAACACGATATTCCTCGAACATTATAGGATCTCATTTCGTCTTGTCCAGAGATGAAGAAAGAAGAGAAGAATGTTAAAAGGTGGGATTTAGCTAGTTGATCAAAAGAAACTTTTGGCCTTATTCAAAATGAATGCTACGACTTTTTGATAACATTCTTTCTAGGATCTTGACACAAATCATCGTATTTTTCTCAAAATAATCGACTACGCTCAGATTCAAAAAAATTCGAATGGCAGATAATGAAAAATATTCAGTGATCTGATTGTTTGACATCAATGAGTCACAGTGACAATTCTATGGTCGTAATGGAAGATTCAAGTTCGAATGTTCGAATGATATTCTCTCTCATCTAATAGTGTACTATGCATGATACGAGGTAGATTTTGACTTGGTGTATTTTCAGGACTTTTTCCCCTACCACTGTAATCATCTCGTGAATATGGCTTTCAAAAAGTGCCCTATTTTAAACTTGAAACTTGTTATCACATGACCCGGAAACTGAAGACTCTGTAGAACTGAAGACAGAAGATGGTTCAATAAAATTGTACATTACTGTGTTGAACACACCATAAAATCGTTATGTAGGTATATGTATCTAACATAACGTCATGTCAATTCAATGTGAATCACCATGTGTATGTGGGCACTTAGCTTTTGTAGAAAAGTGTAAAAGTGAATATTTGCTGTCACAAATGCGATAGGTGCCTACTAAGAAACATGAAAATGACATGAAATTCTAAAGATTGTAATAATCATTTTGGTACTGTAGAAAATTTTCAGAGTTGGCAACTTGTGAATGAGTAGAATTGATAAAGCATTCATGGAATGAAATACTATATCCACCTGAACCACCTCGTGTACAATAATGGGGGCATCGAATTTCTAAATTCGAACGTCGCCTCAAGAGAATCGATAGGAAGGAAGCCGCAGCAAATTTGAAATTCCTGTTTTTATGTCGGTTCGCGTTAGCAACCTCCAGAGTACCGCTAGTTTAATACAGAGGGCATTACTGTCGAGGCCTACTTATAAACTCCGAGAGCGTCTATTTTTAGACTCAATAGTTATAATTATTGTCTCGCAGACTTTTTAAATTCCATTATAACTATGATTAGTACCAGTATCAGGTTTTCAATGATTGAATTTCAATTGAAAACTTGTGAATACTGTCTGTAAGTTCTTCGAGGAGGTGGTACATTCATTTTTCAGCTTTTAATGGGATTTTCTCGTTTCTAAAAAATAGAGTAGAAGTCATTGAAAATTATTGCAATATATTTGTAGTAAGGACAGATTTAGGATCTGTCCCAAAATGTCACTGCGCTTGAAATTAAACCTTTAGATACCTAGAAGAGAAATTCTCTATTGGTCAGTGACACCTTGTTTTTGAAAAAATCTGGAAATACAAATACATTTAATGAAAATAAAACCTCTACTTATCTTGGTGGACGTTTCGGGAACGAATCTACTCCCGTTCTCAACACAATTGAAATATTTTTCTCTTCGTAAAATTTTCTCAATGTTTTCGATTTTGACACTGAAAAGTGACAATTTGGTAGACGAAGGAATTCTGGTTACAAGGTGTTTTCATTAATTGATATCGAATTTTCCATTTTCATATTCAAGTTTCAGAAGTGGATGCCAAGTTCTATCTATATCGACTGAACAAGAAGCAATATTATTGTCTCCGTTCAGGATATTGCAAGCAGACTCTTTGATTTTCCGTTTTTGGTTGTTGTCTTCTTTTCCTATGATCTTAATATTACCCCAATCGGCCATATGTTGTCCATTTTCAGTAAGGATATGCTCAGCTAATTTTGATTTGTCAGTATATCTTCTCTTTATATTGTTCTTATGCTCTTTCATCCTTACTGATAGAGGCCTGCTGGTTTCACTGGTATAATATTTTCCACAAACACATGGTATACTGTAAATACAAATTTTTGATGATTGTTCTTCATTTTTCGGTTTTGTATGAGTCAAAATCGATCTCATTGTGAGTTATTTTATTAGAAGACTCGAAGCAGGAGCTTCTCAATTTATAACATTCAACTATTTTGTATTGAAAATAATATAATACTGATGATAGAGATGGTAAACTTTCGATAGTTGAGTCAGTCCAGATGCGATAAGAATACTTTTTACCTACAATACCTGCGAGGACCTTCGATAATAATTGTATGCTTTTGACCTCTAATTACAGATCCCAAGAAGAAATTACAAAACTTGTGAGGTTCAGGCTGATGCTGAACTAGTACATCCGAAGGGAGATAGGATGAACCAATTTGTCCGAAAGTGATAGAAAGAATTAATTTGTCGAACAAGTTTGGTATCTTAAACGTTACCTTTCCGCCAGTTATTGCTAGTACATCTTATCCTCTGGTTATACTAGTTCGGTCTTGGACAAAGAGATGGTAGGTATAAGACAAGTCTGATATACTAGTTTTTATCTATTTTGAGAAATGAGAAATCAGTTCTGAATATGAACACGAAACTAGGAGAGTTTGGCAATACTGAATATACGATTTGAACGTATAGTTGTAGAAGAAGTATAGTGTAAAACTCGCACGAATGCTCATTCCAAACAAATTTTGTAACATTTTATACTCCAGAAAACTGAATATCATTCCGAAATGTTTTGAAAATGGCAAGATTTGGATCGATTGAACTCAATTCCAATTAGAATATCTAAACATAATTTCTACAGCTCGACTATCGATTGTTTTCCACCTCTATACGACAACACAGTTCGGAGACTACTTTCAAAAGGAACATGCTCGTTTTGCGTTTGCGCGTATATCGTCAAAGCAGTTCCTAGAATTCATTTACTAAAAATATACTCCAGCACAAAGCACGCTCTATTATTTGCTTCTTTCGAATGAACCTACATATTCATATTGTTAGGAGAATCAGGATCATGTGAAGTGGACGAATCGGTCACCAAGATCAGGTCATCACCAAGCGGGTCAACAAAAAAGGGCACAGTCGGAATTTTCTCAACTCAATGTCAAATAGTTTGTTATTGAAAGATGGAATTTTTCAGGAAAGAAGGGACCTGCAGAGTTGGAACCGTTCTAAAAATAAAATTACTGAGCCAGTATATTGATATCAATAAAAACATATACATTTAGTCTCAGGAAATATGATTCAACTCCAATTGGTACTACAGAAAAGTTTTCATAACACGAGAACCTATATGGTGGTGGATATCAGACTCCAGTTCTCGACAAGTATTGTTATCACGTCCAACTTATTCATTAACATTTTGCCTGCCAACTATCGTCCAATCGCTTTGCTATCCATAATTTCAGAAGCACCATGGTTTTTGACACCATTCGACCACCTATAGCATATTCTACCGATATCTCAGAAATATAAGAATTAGCGCTTCTACTTGATATTTCTAACTTTCGACCGAGTATTGCACAGTTAGTATTGATATAGTAGTAGTATTGATTGGTATCGGATTGGTATATTGATCTATGCAGAGTACTGATGTGTTGGTTGGTTTGGGGTACCACTCCAAAACATTCCTGAAATTTCCCGAAGAAGTGCCGAAATTAGCATCTTCAGGACCAAGTTGCCACCATGCATGCTCGCATTGACAAACTTAGATTCCCACATATGGCAACCCACCGAACCTCATTGATGGTCCATGATGCCACATTTGTGGTGCCAATCGTATTGTATTGTAAATGTAACTATATCGGTAGCACTACTGTAAGGATGAACGGTCCGGTTGCAACAAATGGTTACCAAATGACAATGCCATCCAAGATGCCACGAAAATCAACTAGCCGACTTCCAATTTCCAGCCCAGGATGCCATCAAACTAGCACTACCAAACTGGTATTATATTCAAGAAGTTGTTTTGGGGCTTGGAAAATCAGCTCGTCGAACAAAAACGGTGTGGAACATATCAGATCTAATTGGCGAAAAGAACTTTGATATAGCTACTCATTGTACACACGGTATTATCTTTGAGTCAATGATGATGACAGTTTGAAGAGCAACCGGTAACTCTGCATTCCAAAATTACTAAGGTGGACCACACTTGTTCACTTCCATTCAACGGGTCTCCAAACTCCATGAGACATCCTGTCGGTGCCAATACGTACATCAAAACAATGATTTTTGTAGACTAAAAACAAGGGTGGAGTCACCTTCTATTTATGAAGACGGGGTTGAAACTTACCAAGGCAAGTATATTCTTTATGGGAGTTTTTGCTTCGTCAGGCAAACATACCATGTAAACGTGGCCATTTTCTGAGTCAGCTCGATTATATAGTCGATTGAAACTAGTTTCATCGACCTAGTTTAGGTATTCCTTGGGAGGAGGAGTCATGATTTTATGTTGTTATGGTATTTGTAGTGTTTGTAAATTACCCCCTGTACATTCCCGTACATCCGACTTTGACCAGAAAAGATTTTTGCAAATCTACAATTTTTGTAATTCAAAAATTAACGATTTGTAAATTATTATGCATTTTCGTGACAAGAAACCTTTTGGAATGATGTGAATGCTATGTTGCAGCTGAGGTTCGAAATGACATCACACATAATACATTTATTTTTTATACTGCCACTGACCACAAAAACGTATGTCCTTGCACCTTCACCAGAAATTCCAATTCCTGGTGTAACGTTCGCAGTTTTATTCTGGGTACAGGCAAGTAGTGTTCGCCAGAAATTCGATAATAACTTAAAATGGCGAGTACGAGATGAAGCACCCATACAGCAAACGGTAGATTAGTATGACGAAGAATGAAATTTCGAGGAAGATGCAGGGTATTTTAAAATTGAATGTGAACTCTAGAGTTGTCTTTTTTGTTGAAGTCATACTCATATTCAGCTTCTCCTGATTGAAGTTGAGAAAATAAACTGATTCGAAACAGGGTGTCTTTTCTATGGTTTCGAAATATTATTCTGCTCCCTAGTGGTGAGTTAGTAAAATATTCAGAATCGAATATTTCTCGATAGATCACTCTGATACATATTCATTATAGGGGTTTCATAAGCCATTTTCACCAGGTATTTGTGTTTTTTGAATGAGTATTGAAAATTGAAGAGTGCTTCGGAAAAGAATATCAAATTCGAATAGATTTGAGTCCATTCTGGTCACTCACGTAACTCAATATATGGTTCTGATTACAGTTCTTTCCACACACAAATTTCTTCCCAACATCAGAAAGAGATTTAGTATATATCGTGATGTTCACAAAGTATTGAGATACTAAAATTGGGAAACGTTTAACACAGACAATACCCAGGTCCAGATGTCACCGGCAAATAATCATTATTGCTTGCCCATCATTATTTGTTTGTCATGTTCATAATCTTCTAATTATATATATATATAGGGTTCAGTGAATGCTCTTTTGAACTCTTTCCTAGCTAAATGGCTAGGAAAGAGTTTTCTCATTGGTCTGAATTCTTGCGTGGCCTGGCATCCACACAAAACTGTGAACCTTTATCTTATTTCTCCACTGAGAACAAGACATTTTGAGACTGACTCGGCTAGTATTTTGATGAAAGCAAGTTCCATCATAATATATATATATATATATATATATATATATATATATATATATATATATATATATATATACCCCAATAATATATTATTTACTCTACGATGATGCGATGTGTTCTGATTATGATATCTGTTTGTTTGAATTTTGTTTTGCCTATATAATTCTTAGATTGTGCCTGGCTATATACCAATTTTACTTTACTTTTTTTACCATTTTAGCTCGGGTTCAGAGTATGAGACCACTCTTGCTCAATAGAATTCAAAAATATAGGGATTCTGGATATCATTCGTGAATAATTTATACTATCGATGGAATTGTATTCGAAACATTTTATTTTCCATTTATTTTGTTGTGAAAAATGAGTGGTATTTTTCGAATAATGTCATTGACTAGACCATGATAGTGCCATAACATTACCTTATTATACACCATAACATTGTTCAATGGTTCAACATGTAGGCCAAATCACAGTGTTTTGTACTATTCATGAATATGAAAACTACAAATATGAAATTTATGGTTTGATACAATGCTCCTGCTCAGTCAAACTTTGTTTCTTCTTACTCATTGTTATTCCTTATTGGTTACACTGTTTCACTGTCTTTTGTTTTCTCACCAATCACAAACACTTGCTTTACTTATGACTTATTACAAATACTTGATGATTAAATCTATTGTCATAATTTGATCCTTTATTTGGCTGAAATTCCTGTTGTAGATTTCATTCAATCTATTCTCAAAGTTTGTACATCTGTCATTATGATATTTCTTTGATTGCAATGCTCTACTAGGTGATGTTTTGTTGAGAGATATACCGTATTTACAGTTATGTTCATTATCTAACTTGAAATTTGCCTGTTTTGATAAGGATCAATAAGGATTGTGAACGGAAAATATAGGTAATTGTATCTACGAGTAGCATAATTCATTTCTGATGATTTATCTAAAATCTATTCCTATTTTGCATAGTATGACAATATGCAAGCACAATGGATGGATTATTTCTCCTTGAAATTCATTTCCAGTTCTAGAACCATCCGTACACTAGTTCAGGATATTTTGAAAGATTCAGTACCTTTATACTCAGTCTATCAGTAATCGTCAAATTACTATACAGACACAGCTGATAAATTTCATAGCGACGATGTTCTACTGAAGAAGGAATTTCTTGTAGCGAAATAATAATAATAATCGGACGGAATGAGTTCCAGGCAGCTAATTCAAGAAAGCACATTGGATGATTGTAGAGGTGCAAGACTGAGAGGTTCGCGATATTCCTTCTATGTTGTGAGGTTTCCGATTTCCTTCCCAATATCTTTATGGTCACATGTGGCAGGTGCAGGTTGCGCATGTAAGTTTAGTTTGTCCTCTCGATAACATTCAGATATACTTCAACATCTCTTAGGTGTGAGGATGGCAATTGTTCATCGCGCCTATCATTAATAGTCCAGAATGTCGACGTCCGGTGCTCAGAGAAGCCATGGAATCAGATCATTATACGCGTCAGGTAATAGCAATAGCCCCTAGATCTTTTTGATACTCAGATTGTTTCACTATATTTCCAACCTTCTTCTTTGGAATCTTCTTCTCGACCCATGTTCAACAGAACAAAGTTGATTACATTGAGCATGTAAATTTAGGCCACTGTCATATATTCAATTCGTTCAGATACACTCGGTATGAGGTTACCAAATTCAGACAAGATATAAACGTGAACAGATCAAAACACGGATTAGAATGATCTCGATAAATCATGGTTCTGTTTTCAATAAGTATTCCCATAGTGGAATATCCCAAGCACGGGCATAACATGCAGCACATTGATAATATGAATGCGCGTTTGATTATTTCGAATTATAACAAATGATATTTTGCCCAAGCCCGACTTCAACTACGAAAATGAATGCGATCTAGCAGGATATTTATTATTCAAATCGTCCCTTTATCAAATTGAATTTACCAGGAGTTTCTTTTTGATATCAGTAAAAATAGGTATTGGAAATATCAAGACCAGGATCAGATTCTACGAACTGAAAGATATTAAATTTCTCAAAGATTTCAATTGGTTCTTATCAGATATAATTTCGAACAGAAATATGAACGAACTTCATAAGATAGTTATATACTTATGCCAATAATCCTTTTGAATAACATTAGTTTGTCACTTCACCTTGGAATTAAAACACTCTGTATATATAGTATGCAGAATGATCTTTCACTGTTTGACTATATACAGGGTGTTTCATTGGGATCATACAGTAAGGGTATGGAGGACACCGAGGTGCTTCTAAATATCCTATATTCCCTATTTTTTCAATTGATCATGACTCATGAACCACCCTATACTTTTTCGTTATATTTGGGTTGCATGTTTTTTGTCCACACTGGTGTCGATTAACATAATGAAAAGAAGAGGGTTTCGAGTCGAAACAACATCTGGTATATCAATATTTCGAAATTTTATTCACAAATTTAGAAAGAGCAGAAAAAATTGTTGTTTACCTTACACTAGGTAGCTTCTAGAAACAGTCCATCTGCAATCTTCCCTATAGAAAATATGAGAACTTCATACTTTATTATTTTATTATTATTTTCTGTTTGGTTTAGGTACTTGAAACGCTGCTTTAGCACACGAATATCATATTATATGCTATTTTTTATATTATTCGTGAATTTTCACTCAAAATTATATGAATTTGAGCTGAATATAATAACAAGGAATATTAGCGACGCTTGGCAACACTATGATGAAATAATCGAAACTTCAAAATGGTTACCAGTATCAATCTGTCAACCTGTCAACGATTGCTGAAAATTATCCCAAACTGTTATGAGAGGATGCATCATTATGTGCTCAATGTGCGTAAAAAACTGAATTCCTTTATTTCAGAATGTGGTAATATTGAACAAGTGATTTAAGGGTATAAACAGAGAGAAGTATAATGACATGATAGGTATGTGATGTGTGGCTGACAGGTCAGTGATACCAATGCCAAGAAAATAAAATCGGCGTATAGAAGTGGAAGATATTTCGAAACGCATTTGGGCGTCATCGAACGCATTATAGGTGCAAAATAGAAAAATTCATATTGAGTAGTATCTATTATATCGTTTATACTCATGTCTCGATTTCTGTAGGCGAATCTCTGACTGAAAAGAGATTCGTTTCGAATTCACCCCCTTCCGCCGATACTCCTTTGTTCCAAAACCGTCCCAGAAATGTTCATTCGTTTCAAACTTCTCCAGCGATCGTTTGCCACCCCCATTTCATTTGGCGCCATGCACAAAATAAGCGTCGGGCATTATCGTGGATTTTCGTATTCTCATTTTGTTTTGCACATAGTCGACTCTGTTTTTGTACGGGCTTCTTTCAGAATTCGAGTTATACCCTGGAAAAAAGATTATCAACGGGAAAACCCCCCGCCAGCGATGATCGCCTTTATCCAAACTCTCCGTATGGCCTAGATACGCTCGTTTCTCTCTCTATCCGATGTCTGTAGATGCGGCATTGTCAACCCTACGGGTTTATTCGCAGATCTACGGATTTTCAGCACATTCAAACTCTTCGATGTTCCTTGAAATTCTACGGATATCTGATAGCGTCACGTCACAATGCACATAGTGCGATATCATAGTTCATCGTTCTTTCTACACAGCGTATTGCGTATTTTGACACTCGATCTTCTTCTTCGTTTGATGATTACCTATTTACGCCAACTAAGTACATACTCAAGAGTATTTTGATTAATTCACTGCTTTTTGTTTTATGTCGGGGTCTATGTTCCTACTTTGCAATCCTATATATCAAATATATCTGCCAAGTGATTCTCAACTGTCAGAAAACAAATAAAAAATGGGTCAATTCTATGTCGAATGTTCTTATTTAAAAAAATCGTATGATTTGAGATTCACGGCTACGGATTTCTAGGGATTTTTCACCCATGAATCTACGGATAAATTTTTCCGATGAGTTGGCAACACTGTGAGCCGGTGAAACTCTCGTCACGCGGCCAACAGATGCCTAGAGAAACGGGCGGTGTGTCCTGGACGACCATGGATTCGAAAAAAGAGACAGCGCTATGCGCGTTCACACGTGTAAGAGCAATGAGGATATACCCGCATGCGGAACAGAGGACATAGCTGGATTGCGGACTGGTGGAAATTATTTGAAGGCAGACTGGAGAATTGGTCGGGTGCCAGTGGCGGCGGGATATTTGATCTGATACTGTTTATTCACAACTTCCAATGAACCATGGGTCTGGCATACTGTATCTACAACGGTCCGTTTCTCCTCTACAAATTTTTGAACCACCTCGTACATTGGGACATATAGTGTTATGTGGGCCCGAATGGTGAGGGTGCCCGAAAAGCATTTTATTTGGATCAAATTTACCACCTCATTTAATTTTTTTTTGTTAGTGAGTTTTTAAATTGTCTCACCGTATACAAGTTCAGTAGTTCTCAGAAGATACATTTTCTATTCTCAAAACTAATTGTCGTTCATCCCATATCTCTGATCAATTCTGATGAACGAATACCCGAAATTTGATTCGATGGAAATATCTTCTGTTTTGATAATAGTTCTTATATTTCCTAGCACACTCTATGAGTTCGAAAATGTGGCTGGACTTCTCTACTGTAAATGAACTTTGCTTGCTCAAAGATTATTGAATTGCTCTCCTGGACAAGCAATTTAACTGCTTGCTGTTAAAACCATATTCTCATTACTTTTTGGAACTACTTTCTTACTGCAGCACTTTGTTATGAAACTATAGTCATTGCTCTCGTGGAACAACTTTTTCACACTTTTTCTGATCTATTTCCCAACACTGCTGTGCAGAGTTTGTTAAAAGAATCAATGATTCACACGACAGCTTGCATTAGCAAGGTTTTCTAAATTGTTAACATTAAATTTCGAACTATATCACAAAGATTAATTTGCTTGACGAAGTTCATGTTGTTACGCAAGGTGGATGACGTATATGATAACTTGTTTCTATGTATTCTCCTATTATCTTTCTGTTTTGATGGGTCTTAACGTTATATCAAACACAGATGCGAGCACAAGTCTTCCTCTATTACAACACCCCGAGGAAGAAATTTTGGGATAGTATACTTTTCCTGTGAAATAATACATGCCTGTTCCAACAGCCAACGTGAATTCTCCAATATGTAATAAGGATCCAATCAAGTGTCATATCAGACATTTCATGTTTATCGAAAAATTGAGAATATGACTGCAAAGTAATCACTCACAAACTAATTACCTAGAACGAACCGTTTTCCTATAAGTACTAACATAATTCCTACATCAAAAAAAATGTAAATTCGCGATTTCACGTCTATCTATAAACGAATAGAACGAATAGACTGCTAGAATAACCAATCAATCAATCAAAGTTCATGAGACTATTCCACATAAGTATATCACGACATACGTATCCATTATATGGATCTGTCACATGCCTGTCCAATGAGTATCCGAACGAAAAAAATTCGAATTGCGGCAGCAGTTTGACGGCGTTGACAAGAGTCATTGGTTTCTCATGAAAATCGGAACGTACCAGGAAGTTCGGCAGATGATGTCGCCAGTTAAATAGTTTTTTTATGGTTCTGTAATCTGAGTTCGAAAATAAAGCAAAGTAAAGCAAATTTTCTTACGAATTTTACGTAATGTGACGCTTCCTACCATTTTATTCAATAGTAAACCCTACACTTTTTTACAAAAATTCATATCTTCCACTAGTTGTCAAAGTAACCAGTGAGGAATAAACTCAAAGCGTAATTGGCACAGAATAGAAAAGAGAAGTTGATCTTTTCATCCGAATCTTGAGGCTACCAAAAATGTCACTAGACTGAAATATAAACATAGCAGATAAAACAAAAATTAAGCATCAAATGACCCTGGAAGTAGAAGGTGTACTTACCAATATCTTATAATAACTATATGGATAACACCCATCATTTTCTTCATGCGATTGTGAAGCCAAAACAAATGAACGTCAGCGCGATCGCAACAGAGATATGCGCATACGCTAATTTGACACTTGTCGCATGTCCCTTCTTTTGCGGATGTCGCTTCTTATTTCAGATCGGCGCATGCGTATGTATCAGCTGCGAACAGCTGTCATTTGTTTTTTCTGGCTTCAGTTTCCATGTCGTCGTTATCCATAGAGATATTATTACATATGTGGTAGGAACGCAGCGCCACTACGTGCTATGACCACTGATGTTTTTGTTTCAACTAATCCGCTTGCTACCAGTCGCGAGGTTGCTTGAAGATGGCGCCGTTATTTTACAACTATTCAGCGTTTCAAATTCAATGGTGTCGACTCGTGTCGATTTCACTTAGTTGAATCATTTTATCATGATTTTATCAAATGAAAAACAATTTAATTCTTCTGAATGCACAAAAGTCTATCTATGTTACAATTTTGTTTCATTGCAAGTTTGATAGAACTGCAATTTTTACTATTTTCAGTTCTGCCACCCTTAATTCAGTCGAATAATAGCGCCCCTTCAGGGCAACTAGTGACACCTATATTATCCATGTAAAGCGATTTGGTTTAATTTTTCAACATTGCATTGAATTGGAATGCGCGTTTAATTTCAACATGGCTATGACAATCTATTCAAGAACATCATCAATGAGTAACTAGGTACTGAAAGCTGTGAAATTTAAATGAAAGTTCGTGTTATCGCTGTTGTAGAATCATATGACTATAAAATTTCTAATCCGTAGGAAAAGTATAGTTTAAAACTCGCCCTTGTTTGTTCACTCAAAAATGAGTACTATTTCGTGCTCGTTGTACAGAGAGAATGATGTCGTTGTCAGCTGGTTTCAGATGAAAGTTCGCTAGATGTGCACACCTCCATTCCAATTTCGTAATCCTAAACTTTCAGGAATCGAACCCTCGAACCTAACCGTCTCGTGCATTACCGCCTTCGCCTCATCATCTATCTACTAAGGTATTCAATGACCGCATCGTCAGATAACGCGGCGCGAAATATAAAATCAGAAAACGTAAACGTTTTCGTCGGTCTGCCACTGGCTGGAAATGGGGGCCGCCGATGTAAAACAACGAGCAGAAGAACGGGCACAGCGGGTGCGACAGAGCAGGCGAATGCGTCGGAGAGAGACGGGCGGATGCCGATAGTAGGTTGAATAATAACGGAAAAAGGTCGTAGTTACCGTGGGAGAGAGAAAAGACTGCTGCGCTTCGAGCGGGTCTCGAGATTCTGGCCTATTCTGGTGACGAATTTTATCGGAATAGGTATTATAACAATGATTATTATAGGAAGAAGCCAAGAAGTATGAATACATTCTATTTATCGTTGATGTGTTGGTATAGGTATTCACGTAGGAGAATAAATCTTGAATAATATATACAATATATACCTATATCCAATTTTTCAGCAACTCAAATGACGAATTAATCGTTGAAGTCATTCTCAACACATCAATGCGTTGTTATTACTGAAGACTGAAATTTGCATTGGTGCAACATTGTTACACGATAGTTGGCTGGGTACTGGCCAGTATATTTTTCTGTTTCATTTTTTCTGAAAACTGAGCTTGTTACTAAAATGAGGAGCATAATCAGACACCCCGAATACTTGTTACGATATAATTCTTCGACAAATGAGATAACCTTAGTAGTAAAAAGGCATTAGCCTGATGAAGATCTTATGGACGTTTAGGTTAGTGGCCTAAGGACATCCGCTGAGCGCCCAATGGATATCCAAAATATTTGGAATGGATCACTCAAAAGTATTAACCATTCCATATTCGCTTGGTAATATTACCGATTATTTCCTAGGTGCTTGTTGAATGTTGTACTATTAGCAGCGTAATTTTTTTCATGCACTGATTTTCAACTTTCGAACCTTCGCTATTTAAGCACCACATGGCACGTGATAAGAGATTGATGATGAAATACGTTTCAATACAGGGGGCAATTTCCCCCTTGATTCCCCTCAGTGAAGCCCATATAGATTACAGAATACTATATTCTGTATTCTGAAGGTATAAATACATTATGGACAGTCAAGAGATTCATGTGTTGTCCCGCGTCGAAAATTCTACTGGAAACATTTTCGAACCGTTTTCAAAAATTTTGAAGTTGGTAGGTACACACTCAAATCCGGATATCCAGTAATTCAGACACTTACGAATATTTTCAAGTCACGTTACGATAAGGTAGGTGACTTTTTTTAATTCGACAGTCCGAATTTACGCTGTTTTATGTCATTTAAGTTCATTGGAAGGTGTTTATTGTTATTTATATCTTGAAAAATGTCAATATGTAAACATACTTTGGAAATTTGCGACCAAAGTCTGAAATAGTTGGATTCGTTGATCCAGTGTAGTGTGGTAGCCGCTAGAAATTTCTGTATCGGAATTATCTCAATATATTTGTAGTGAGGATAGATTTGTGATCTGCCTCAAAATGTCTGCGCTTGGAATTCAACTTTTGACACCTAAAAGAGAAATTGTGTATTTGGCAGTGAAACCTTGTTTTCACCGTTTTCAGCACAAATTTTTCTTCGTAATTTTTTTGCTGGTCGCTTCGACTGTCACTGATTAGTGTCAAAGAAACAGAGACAGAGAAAAGTATTATTTTCGTGTGCTGAAAATGGGAGCAGATTCGTTCCCGAAATGTCCACAACAATAAGACAAGTAGGAATTTTTATATCCAATAAAGAATAATATTTAACAAGGTGCCGCTGACTCTCTTTAAGGTATCTGAAGTATGACTTCCAAGCTCAGTGACATTTTGGGGCAGATCATAAATCTGTAAATATATTGAGATGATTATTATAATTTCTATTCTCATTCTTCAAAAACAAGTACAGAAAATCTTACAAAAACTAGAAAAAACTGAGACATTATTTAAAATAACTTATTTAAATTGATGAACTGAATAATAATAAAATGCAACTCCGTCATATATAACTCTCAGATCCAACAATAAAATATTATAATATCGATTCAAATTTATATAGGTAGTATTTCATTCGATACAACAGTTAAACGTGGTCGCTGTTTTAGTCCCTGAGAAGTTGGCCTTTTTGTCCTATTATGAACGCTTCTCTGCCCCCTGATATCCATGATATTATTCATGAAGAATCACCGCAGTATGGGATTCCACATTGCTATTCTACTATAAAATTTTCCAGGAAGAGATTTTCGAAATTAATGTTCCTCATTCTACCTAATTTCATAAAATTCAAGATTTCCTATGGAGAGAAACATCTGCCGCCATCTATTGACGGACGAATGAAACTTCTGCATAGTATGCGTTATATAGATTTCATACTGATTCTGAAGGCAGCCTAGCCAAAGATATTCGGGAATTGGGCTAGGGATTAGTGACATATTTTCAAAATCTGTCTCATACTTACTCATGAATAAATTAGCGACAAAAGGTAATCGTTGCACATCGAAGTATCTGTTTGAGTTTCAAGAAAGAAACCTTCCTTGGAAGAAACAATCCTCTAGATATTCATCTACTGGTCATTTTTATCAGATTTTTATCAGTTTATGCCGATTAATCATTGTTCTCGGATTAATGATCTTACTTCGAACAAAACCATTATTTCATTCAAAGATACGTTCATTAGGACACCTTTGACTAGGAATTACTTTTTTTTTTTGGATATGGATTCACAATAGTGATCAGTTATTTGATTGGTTGATACCAATCTCGTGTTGTCTCACAGCTGATATTTATTGAGGTTGTCACCATCGTCATTGTCTTGCTAGAAATCTTGGATTCAGCATTTCTCATAACACTTCATATTCTTTTGTTAGACCTCCACCATCTTCGAAAGTTTCTCTTTACTTTTCCAATAACAATTCCATTCATTTAGTTTAATACTAACTACGGTTTGACAGATATCGATCTATTTTATTTCGAGTTATTTGATCTTCCATTGATTTACACCAAGGTTCTAATGACAGTTTTCGTCCACATTCAATTGATTCCAGTTGGACAGTGAAGAAAGATATTCATTCTGAAGAAACTAGCCTGTTCACCATTTTTCTTCTTTTTCGAAGCAAAACTCAACGCCCAAGTTGGGTAGATTATTTTGAAGGACACTGTATGTTAATAACTTATTCACTTTGTACAAAAAATATGGTTTTATTGGTAAAAAATATAATAGAATATGTAAAAAATAAGAAAAATTAGACTTATCTTATCCAGCACCAGTATGTGACAATATAAAATAATAATAAATTAGAATAAATAATGATATTGAAAGAGTATCGAAGCAGTGACGAATACGCCTAATTCAAGTAGTGACCACTTTTTATAATCAGAAGAAATTTTAATATCTATATTTATTTAGCAATAATTGAATAAAACAATCAAATCCGTCAATGTTTCGAAAAACTTTCAATACTCACGATAAGTACCTTTGGTTTAAAGCGTTAGTAACTGCAGTGAGTAATACTGAGGCTACTAAGTATCTCAGTCTTGCTTGTTCGATGAAATGTTAGTGTGATGAAAATGATCGACCTCATTTATTTGCCGACGCGTTTGCTTGCTGTTTCACGTTATCGTGAAGCTCCTGGCCCTTCGTTTCGATTGGCAGAAGAAGACAACCTATGGCTGCTAGTATAGCCGCCACCGCGTATATCGTCGTCGCGAAAGTTATCGAAGATTTCAATAAAACCTGAACGAAACATGAAACAAATATGAATACCTGAATAGAATGTCAAATAATAAAGTATCCTACTCATTATAGTTAGTAACGATATTACAGTTTTCAACCCTCTCTGATGTATTCAGATAACTTGAAAATATATCACTGTTTCCAAGGCTACCGATATCCAGTTGTCAGGGACGGCAGGATCGGCCAAGCCGTACCAGATTAGTTAGAAAATATAGAGTTTTTTTCCATTATTGAATACATACAAAATTTCTGTAATACTAACATAGTACACGAGTAGAGTAGTTTAATGATTTGGCATCATATTATTTTCATTTCATTTAAATGAATTTTCATTCCAAATGCTTGATGCTACATCAACTTTTCATCAAGCATAACAGTATTTTCATTTTCTAAAAGAAAAAACTATTTTTTATCGATATCAAGAAGGTGACAGTCAATCAATATCATGATAGACCTACAGGTATGAAACAGTTCTGTCTAAATTAAATTGTCTTTGTCCACGACTTTTGTATAGAATTTTCATAATACATGTGTTTCCTCAAGCGTTATGATATCCATAATTCACTTGTACATTATGAGATCATCATTCCATGGTCTTTGAACGTGAGCTTTTTGTAACATTGTGAAAGTAAAGAGGACCTTTTTTTTAGAACTCGAGGTCATCTAGCCGAAAAATGTCAAATGTGGGAAAAAATAGCGTAAATTAAAAGTTGAGAGATTGAGAAAGTTCGTTTTGCATAGGGGTAGCATTTTTCGAGAGGAACAACATTAATGAGTGTTTCGGCAAATGTGGTGAATTTTTTATCTAAAACGAGTCAGAGATGAGAAAAAAATATCGTTATTGAATGGAACAAACGATTATTCATGGTTTTTTATAGGGTTGATAATTTTTTTTAGTACCTAACAGGTTTATTCATGGATTTTTTTACTTATCCAGGCCGCATTGAATTTTTTTCATGAGTTATCAGTTAATCAGTTTTTTTTTATTAGGAAAATTTTGGAAATGTATTCATTTTTAAATGTGTCGTAAATGGCACAAACCCAATTTCTTTTATATTCCAGCTGAATTCTAGTCGTGCTGATTTGTATGGCAACGTTTTGCCTTGAACAGGCAAAATCTCGCGGATAAATTTTTATTCTTCACAAAAACTGTTTTATTTGGCAAAAATATGTAGGTAAACAAATTTATTGCAATAGAATATCTTGATAATATATTGCATTGCTATTGGTTGGAAGAAGAATGAACATGTTTTTTGAGAAAATGAAAACACATTCAAGTGATAGTGAATACAGTGTGTCATTAATTGAACCGCATATTGATGTCTCCTTACCTGCGCTACATACGGTGTAACCATAGCACCTAACCTAGCCATAGCGCTACAAGCACCCACTCCAACGGCCCTTAAAGAAGTTGGATAAACTTCAGGAGTGTAAACATAGGCAGCTTGAAAAACACCCGCTATGATTCCACGCGCGAAAAATAGCATCACTGTCAAAAACACTCGCCTGAAAAAAATATTCGCCTGATTTTTTTCATTTTTTAGACAGGAAAAAGCCCAGTCTGCATCTCTCTTGATATCGAATTTTGATTACAGGTTCACTGGAACTTTCATTTAGGGTTCATGAGCTATCTTTCGTCCTTTTGCGTTTATAATGAAATCATATCACCGAAATACGTATCGAACTCTGTCAGTTTCAAACGTAACTCTTTCATACTCAACTTTGGTCATACTTAACTGTCAGCCAAATATACGCCAGATTTATGCTATCCTCCTATTTATTATATTATTATCATACTTGTTCGATAATACTTTCGAAATAAGGGAATTAAATTTCATACGCACAATGAGTAGTGCATGTTTCATAACCATTTTAAAACTTTTTAAATAGCAATTGATCTGTTGACTGGTTGACAATCTATCCATCATTTCGCAAGTGTTGTCAAGCGTCGCCATGATCCTTTGTTATTATATTCAAAATATTTCATTTATTGTGAGAATTTAAGAGAAGAATTGTGAGAAGACATACTGTTACCAACACTCTTGTAAATCTTATATCAAAATATACTATTACATAAATGATATCAATTGTCGAAATTCAAATAGAACATCCCGTATTTTCCAGTCCAGTGTTGAATGCCAATTAACTCTGCCATTCTCAAAAATTTGGATTTCAACACGAGATTATATAATACCAGGGCGTTCTATTTGAATTTCAAGTTTTCATATCCGGTTGAACCGGTTATGAAAGTTATGAAAAAGATTTTTGGGCGTTATGAATCAATATAAAAAGATCCATAGAATCCTGGATAAAATCTGTAATCCAACTTCAATACCAGGAAAGATGGAGGCTTTTCCCCTTCCATAACCATACATTTAGTTATTTTCACAATTGAAATTTCAATTTTTAGAATTAAGATATATGGTTCCAATTACGCAAATGTTCAGAAATTATTATCCTTCAATGCTAGGGCAAAAAATACTAGACTTAATACAGAAGTTGTGAAAAAGCTATTGGACATGTATATGAAGATATACGGCTTTAAAAAATCATCCAGTATATAGAGTATATATCATTCTCATGATTATTTTTGTAATGATCAGACCGTACATCTTACCAATTTTTCAAAACACTCATCACAACACATATTCTTACTTTTGTGAACACACCACCAGAAAGCAGCAGCAAATTGCATAAGCAACAAACTGCACTGCCATCGTCTTTTTCCTACCAAATCTTTCAATGGTTGCAATTGTGATAAAAATACCTAGAAAAACAGAATTTGAATATGGAATGACTAACACAGCTTGATTGCTGACCGACCTGGAAATTCGGCCAAGGTGGTCCATAGCAAGTCCATATAATCAGTGGTTTGCAATTCCTTACAATCAGCGGCACAAGTCTCCAATGTTTGAACAGGTACAGGCTTATCAGAACACAATAGGGCAGACGTTTCGAATAGTTCTGTTGTCATCAGCACTAGACCATAATAGCAGAATGCGCAAGCCATCCTAAAATCATTCATAATCCTCAAAAACATGTTCAATCATTATTTAAATGAGACTTTTATTTGGAGTATTCATGTTATGCTCAGGTCCAATCATGGTCTCCTTCGAATGGTAGGTCATATACTGACTTGTGATATACAAATTGCAAAAAAAATCTTCTCTTCTTTTAAATTACACCCTGCAACCTATCTCCTTATCAGTTGCAGAAATGTATTCCTACTTCTCTTTTAAATAATAATTTCACGGTAAATCACTCCTGTCGAAGTTATCACCATATTTCATTGGGTTTGCTATCGTTCAAATGAAATTCCTCAATGGAAAATGTGAAGAAAAAAATAGTAGCTGATGATCACTATAAGAATTATATATTATTCATGGTTTGACAATTTATTATTGTGATGAAGGATACTGAATACAATGCATCAATGAATAGGTTTGTACAGAAGTTCAGTGCCTTTTTCTGCTTGAACCTTCTTGTTGTCTATTGACTGGTTAATCTTCATGATGTATTATGGACATACCAAATGAACCACAATAGGAGTGAGGTAGATCTCAATGAGGGTACCAGAAGATCACGAAACCTTCCTCTATGAGGAGAAGTTGTCATTGAATCGTCCACAACCAGGCGACCCAGGAGCATTGGTTTACCATTGTCTTTTGCAATTTTTTCCAAGGTTTCTAGAGCTTTCTCTGTCTGACCACTGGCCACATGATATCGTGCAGATTCAGGAAGCCACTGAAATAATAATCAACTTTTGACCTTTGTGAATTTTCATTGAAACTAATAATTTATTCACGTTGATGTAATATAAAAACAGTACCTACAACATTTTGTTTCAGATAGTCAATAAAATTTTTACCTGTGGAAAATATCCATCAAAATTCTGAATTTTCAAAAGTTATAAAAGTATCGAAAATTGCACCAAATACCCTGAAGAAAATCATAACTATTTTCAACAAATATCAATACACTTTTTGAAGCTAAAACCATAAACAACTTATCTAAATCAACTTTTTTGATGTTTGAAATAATTTTACTTGACTCTTGATCCAAATTCATATTTTTTGTTCTCCTCTTTACACTGTTTGGAAATTTGATGATACAAATGTAGGTTTTCCACAATGCACAAACTTTCATTAGGAATCACATTTTATGAAAAATCAATTATGAACATGTTACCTAAATTGCAAAATTTTCAACAAATACTCTGTACATTGTGTTCAAACTACTCACTGGACATATCACTGCAAAAGCTAGCAGAGGCCCTGTTGAGAGTGCTAGTAACCAGTGCCAACCTAAAGTGGGCATAACAACTAGTGCTAGCGTTACCTCAAAGCATGCACCTAGTGCCCAAAAACACTGAAAAAAATTGAACATAACGAAAGAAAACATAAAGCCAAGAAACTTACATCAAGCAAAACAACACATTTAGCTCTTTGCTTTGTGGGCAAAAATTCTGCATACAAGGTGACACTAAATACAAAAAAAAACTCAGCTTGAGGATTAAAAAATCATGCCTGTACTTACGACTGTGGAGTACAACCTATGGCAAATCCCACAAGTCCTCTTAACAGCAATATCCACATGAAACTAGGGGCTATAGAACTCAAGAGTCCGTAGTAGAATAACAATATAGCACAAAGTGATAGTGCCTGAAAAAGAATACAATTAATTTTTCAAGTATTCTGTGTGGATTTTATATTCAACTGTGAATGAACATTATAATTTGTATTCAGTACTGTAATGAAGTGTAAATGAATAGTATTTTTTCCCATTCTGGCAGAAAGAAAAAAAACCTGAAACATTGTGTGAATGGGAAATTTCAGCTTGAGAATGTTTGGAGAGGAAGAAGGTATTGGAATTTTTCTGAAAGTTTGGACATCATAATCATCAGGAAAGACAGTAGGCAGACAATATAAGGAGGAAAAGTTTAGGTAGGTATTCTTATTGTGATGACAGCTATTACCACTGCCATTTGGAATAACTTACATGCTTTCTTCCATATCTGTCACTTAAGTTGCCCCAAAATGTGGAAGATAACATCATTCCCAAGAACACTACAGTTGTTGTGAGGGCCTGTTGATATCTAGAAAATCATTTATCACAATAATCTAGTTGAAAAACAATGGTCCATAGAAAGATCCTTTACCTGGTTATTTGCCAGTCACAATGTAGGGCAGGAGAAAGAATTGATAGAATAGTCATTTCCATACTATCAGCCATCCAACACAGGCCTGTCCATAAAGACAACTTAACTTGAAACCAACCAAATCCTAACGCATTCACAGCTTGGGTAACAGTGAAGGTATCTAGGTGAGAACAATTTTTTGTCGAATATAGAATGAGAAAAGATGTGCTTTACTATATTCTCACCATCAGGTACTACAGAAACAGATGCCATTTCAATTTCTTGAGGTATAACATTATTAATACTGAGATCTGGGGTAACGTTGCATGGGAGAGAACCATTATTTTCATCTATGTCTTGGTAACCTTTCGTTCGTTTTGTTACCATTTTGTAACTGAAGTCAGAAGAAGGCCAAATACTTTCTTACGAATTTGTTTACGTAGATGTATTTTTCAGATAGTTTTTAACCTAATCTTCAGAACTGTCACTCTGCCCAAACAACTTTTACAGTTGTGTCATTGTGATGCGAGTGTAGCTGGAAAATTATGGCTTTGTCAGTTGTTATTTTGGAACACATCATGTTTAGAACATTGCTGGATAACAGTGGTAAGGAGGGTTGTGTTCACAACCAGTTTAGTTAACTGAGAGCTCTGGACTATGAGGATTGAACATTATACACAGAATGGAATGCTTTTTGAACTTCTGATCAAATGAAATATCCTTTTAACACAATTCATTTTATTTGACTTTATGTTTTTCGTACACCTTGTAGTGGGTGGAGGAAAGTCTTGTACAGGTGACTACTAATGACTGATACCGTTCATTTGAGGTATTACAAAAAAGGCAGTGCCATTTGACATTTTAAAGTTGGAGTGTCGCACCGACGGGGTAACTCATCCCTTCACTGGAATATGGTCTAGTGCCCCCTAACTCTTTAGCATTCTTGCCAACGGCGTTTTTCTAACTTTTTTATTAAG
Source organism: Gastrophysa polygoni (assembly GCA_963576655.1). Taxonomy (NCBI): domain Eukaryota; kingdom Metazoa; phylum Arthropoda; class Insecta; order Coleoptera; family Chrysomelidae; genus Gastrophysa; species Gastrophysa polygoni. The sequence goes on from OY755087.1 coordinate 18,110,053, forward strand.
CGATATATTCGCATTGAAAGTTCTCAAATTTACACCCTGTACATAGATATATTTGGCACATTAGATATTTCTAGTTGATCTAGTAATGGATCACTTAGAAAATTTGATGGAGATCATTGGGGAGACCATATTCGGACATTCTCAACTCAACTAAATATTTACGACAATGCGGTGTTGGCGCTTCTATTAGGCAGGAGTAGCAACTTTTATATATCAAAATAAACACCCTGTATAAACAATATTACTTCCAGAATCTCCATCGACTTCCTACCAATTTCTCTAGATATTTCCCTGTACCTATCTGTGACAGTTTTCGAATCAAATATTACTTTCAATTTTGTTCTTCCAAAATCAAATTAAAAATTACTATGGTATCGAAATTTGGTTTGGTGGCTTCCAACACCCAAGCCCAATCTCCGTTACTTCAATACAGGGTGGTTAAGAAAAATATTTCGTTTGCTTGAAAAAGTGACTGAAAGTTGACATTTTCAAATAGAACACCATTTTCAGAATTTCCATTTCCTAATAACTTGATATTTCTCGATCTGTAACCGTTTTGGAAACAAATATATTAATTTCATCCGAAACCACGATCACTAATAAAAACATGTGTGCAGTTCACACCAGTTAGAAGTGAACCCTTCATTAAACTAACACACTTAGACTAAACTAACATTGGGCGTTGTGTGATCTGCCTTCCTGAAGAAGATGCAAGCTTGAGTATTTGAAGTGGAAACTTCTTTAGAATCGTTGGGAGTGATTTGAGGTTTCGATGGAACGAAGAAGCGTTGATTGATTATTAGCTATATCAGTCAACGGTTGTACAGCATTTCATATTATCTTCGTCTCCTCTTTGTGCGATGTGTGTCTATATATGTTAGTTAAGTGTGTTAGTTTTTTGAAGGTTTCACATCCACCTGATGTGAACTGCACACATGTATTTTTGCATTGAACTCTACTAGAGAAAGATCCCCATTTTAGAATTCTTGCCAGATCATCATTCAGAACATCGACCTGTCTACGTATTGCACCTCTAGCCACTCTGAAGAGGAGGCAATATGGAGTGTACTAACATCCGCAAAGCTATGTCACATCAACAAATCGTCACAAACAAAGTAGGTGCCAAGACTGATCCTTGTTTTTCATCATGAAATCACTTCAACGTATGTTGAACCATGTATAAGACTACAAAAAAATACCATTTTTATATAAATTTATTTACACATATTCTTGTGATACTATAACTTAGAGGGTGTGTCCAATTGAGGTCAATATAAAATTGTGATTTTGTTATATAAATGTACAAAATACAGTAATAAGTCTAACAAGTTCAGGTTAATGATTAAACAATTGACAAACATATAATGACAGGGGAATTCACAAGAATTGGTGGAATCTGAATTTATTAATGGCTTTGGAATGTTATGGTGAATTCCACCTCTCAACCTGAACAACCTGTTTTGCAATACAAACAATTTTATTGACCATAGAGTTACATTCATCATTCTAAGTTAACCAAAACATAAAATACAACCACTGTCAGTACAATGAATTTATTTACAATAAAATGGAAAAATAATTTTGGCTACATCATTTGACAATAAAAATTGTAAGCTGAATGAAATGCTATCTCCAATACAAAACATTGTCAGGGTAATATTTTGGAAGCAGGAACAATAATATCAATCGAAACTGAATGTAATGAACACTCAAATATGTTTTTTCAAATATATTGTGTTTGGTCCACAGAAACTGAATATTAGTTACATTGAAGTTTGTATATATTCCTGCTCACCAAACTCATGAACATGTGCACATTTAAAATATTATAAATATCCCTAGAAATACATCGGTAAAAATTACCCTTCAATCACAAAATATATGTATCAAAATTAGGCGACATGCCTCATTTTCGTCCCGTTCACCAAAAAGTCTGATAGAAATTTTGACCAACATTACTGCTGAGCACAAGAATAATCCAAATACAATAAAAATTCAGTTTAAATTTCAACTGTCTGATATTCTTCATAGCAGAAGACTATTTTATGTATGTATACAATGCATGTGAAATTAAGTTTTATATAAAGAACAAGTCATATCATTGATATTTCACTGTTATTTTGATTCAAATTATTTGCAACAACATACCAAAAGTTTGAACCATATCCGATTCCCAAATGATTATGACTTACAAGGATTAATTTACCTTTACTTACAAATGAAACCAAAAATATAAATCAAAAACTTTACTGAGAATCTTTTGGTGTAGCAACTCATGGTCAGCAGATATGAATAACAAGAAAAAACTAACCTGGTCAGGCATGTCAGATAATTTTACTACGACATATTAAAATACATCAGATTCCATTTTCTGAAGCAATGGAGTGGTGTCATTGACATCTTCCGAAGAAAGGCGCGAACATCTTGATGACTGACGTGTTCAACCACTGCAGCAATTTGTCAAAGTATTGTACATTTTGAAATCCAACTGGTAGGTTTCTTTGTAGGTTCTGATGCTTTCAGTTGGTGTCCGCCTTTGGGAGGATTGCTAGCCTCCTGTAGTCAAAGAATAAATAACAAATCATTCAAATGTTGAATGATTAATACATATGCATTAATTCTTCCTATTCCTATGCAAGCAAAAACATTGTCACTTCATGCCCTATACAGATCAAGTGAATGAATCAAGTGTATTTCTATACAGTGTGTGCGATTTGAAATGTGAACGCTTTCGTATTTCGTAACATCTTTGTTGCGTTTGATTTTTCAGTAGATACCATTCAAACATGCGAAAAATCATAAAACTTCATCTCGAAGACTCGTTATTTCCAAGATTGTGACAAACAGTCTATAATTATTAATTATAATAATGATAGAAGAATTAGAAAATTAATGTTATGTACACCGTGTTCAAGATGAGGAGAGCCAGTATGGGGATATTAAAAAACACAATAAATACAGGTTTGCTCAACTGGGAGAAGAAATTTTCGAGTGGGTCCGATAGTATTTTTTCATAAGTTGATTTAACTTTTGTGATTGGAGTACACGATACACGAAAAGTTGAGTCATACCTCGAGTCAAACTCTGTGTTTTTTGTATCATTTCCCAATTCCGAGTTACTTTTTATCGATAATCAATAAACTCACCATGAAAGAGTTTACTCTCTGATTAGGTATATTTTGTTGTGTGAGATCATACATGTAACACCTGGAATTATTACTTTTTCAAGTTACTAAAAAAAAAAAATTGAAAATGCAGGTCTATATCTTGAATTTTTTTTGTTGATGGTCAAAAAAATTGCTCAAGAATACTAACAGAAGATATCTCATTTTTTTTGTACTTTGATTATGTGAAATAAAGTCCTAATATTATTATAAAATAACTCGAAACATGGTCGAAAATAATCATGTAGTACATTATTGAAATCAAAATGAAAAGGACTTTTCAAAGTGACATGATAATATCATGACCATATTTAGACATGGATAGATAAATCGATGACGCCATACTAAAGAGTAACTATTTTCTAATTTAGGCTCATTCATAACCATAAGAAATACGAAAACGATTAAATAGGCGAAATAAAGTAACCATTTTGGAGAGCATTAAATTGGCTGAAAAAAATCTACTGGAATTCTTGCTCTTCTCGAGTTCTACAGGAAAAATTGAATATAATATTTTTGGTTCTCGTCACACAAAATTTTCATTTGATAAAATAGAAAAAAAAAGGAGAAGAATGTTTCGTGTTTTAACGGCCACCATCAAGTTTTGTTGTAAATGTTAACATGTATTATCATTTTTATCAAACTTATGCAATGTCGAAGTATGTCTATGGTTATATTCGTTTTAACGAGAAATTTCAATAATTGATGCACTGTTTCATGTGTTCTAAATAATCAATCAGCCAAGCTGTTTCAAAATTCGAGGATCGTATTTTTTTTTGAAAATCGCCTATGGCGTATTCCACATATTTAAAAAAAAATCCAGCATATTAACACAAACTCTCGCACCAACTTTATTTTTCAGTCTTTCTCAAACAGATGAGAGATTTGAAGAAATATTTGTAACAATAAAGAATACTCAAAATCCTGATTCTTGATATACCTACCTACAACTTTTGCATAACAAACTTGAGCTTAGTCATAACAAGATTTCAAGGTCATATTACTTGAGACAACGATTCAAGTTGTGTTACCAACTAGTCATTTCAAAGATAATGTAGAAGCTTTTCGGGCTGGTTATTTTCAAGAGGAATGATTTACTGACAAATTCTAGTGTCATGATATTGTGTATTTAAACATTTACAACCCTTATCAAGACAAAAACTGATGTAACATAATGAAACAACTTCCTGTTAGCGATTATAGCTGGTGTTTGCAAACTGTTGAAATCAACTGAGTGAATGTGATTGTGCGTGAATGACTACAAACATTTATTATATACCAATATGACAATATTTCCAATTGAATATCTTTGAAATCGTAAGCTACGAGATTGTGACACTCAACAGTCAACAGAAACCATATGGCGTACTACACAATTCAGTATCAGCAAGCAGTATTCAAGTACCAAGCAAAAATTTTGTTTTCATGCAATGTTATTCAGTAGTCAATTGGTTAGTATATTGAACAAAAAAAAAAACAATTATGAAGTTCATACCACAAGAATAAACAAAAATTTAGAGTCATACAAAAAGAGTAAGTTTTCTGTAGCTGGTACTTGACAATTCATAGAAGACCTTCTTGTAGGAGACAGGTTCTTTTCAATGAGGTCTTACAAATTTGTTAAGATAGTTTATGATACCTTTGAAGAATATATTATTGCATTTCATTGAAAATTATCCACCTCAATTTCAATCACGAGCGTAGCGTATTACAAATGACGAGTACCTAGAAGAGTTACATACTATAATTTTTATACGAATTCAAAACAAAAAATAGAGTGATAACATTCAAAGATTTTACGCATCTCCATTAGATTAGCATTCGGCATTGACAGTTGCCAGCTATTTCAACTAAGAAGTATTCAATATGCATAAGGTTGTTGAATACCATTGGTGAATAGTTTTTGATGAAGGATAGCCATGGTAATGCTTTTAATATCTTGAAAAAGTATCAGATTTTGAATGTCTTATTACCTAATTTTATTTTATTTTAGTGCAGTGAATATGTGTGTACAAAAGGAAATTTTATTTGTAGCAGTGGAAAAAAATATCTAATGACAGTAAAAACCTGAAAATACACCAAGTCACAAAATAAAACACTATCAACATTTCGGTAACAAATTGCAAATTTATTCTTGAATATTTCAGATTTTGACCATTATGATGATCATGGCGTTCATTTTCGACATACAATGTCTCCTCGTGAAAACCTCCTTGCAAAGCCTGTAAAACGGTGGCATCTAACTTAATTTTTGTTTCTTTGGCCTTTTTTTGGAAATATTTCTGCATAGACTGTGCATGAATTTGTTGGTGAATATTTGATTTGGTAGATGTTCCCTCTGTAATGTTCAACACTTCAGCTGCAATGTTAACAACACTCATATATCTGAACTTGACAGAAATAATCATGTTTTCAAAATGAGTGAATACATACAGAATCAAAGTTTAAGGTTGGTCAATGGATTGTCCACCATTATATTATGAAAAATTCAAATCACGAAAAGATTTTGACTTGGTGTGATTCCATAACTTTATCTGTTCTGATGTGAAAATTAACATCTGTAAACTTTAGTAATCAAATTGGCTCTATTTAGGGCTGTCTACAGATTGTCAAGTACAGCTATACAAAATCTCAGTGACCTTATATTCCAAGATGAATTTACTGGAAAAACAAAAAAAAATATGATGAAAAATTCAAATGTTATACATTTTACAGCTTGAGTTTCAATCACAGGAAAACTTATGATACTTATTTCTATTAGATATGAACCACTAAAAATTGTTCAAAAAGCGATGACCCATGCCTACAGAGAAAAATACTATTTACCTTCTGCCAAGAGTAGGGTGAGCAAGAAAATACAAGAAATATTAGAACACATAAAATTAGAAACATTTACAGAAATAAAAATTAATTATGTACTACAACAATGCCTAAGTTCTCAATTATATGAACATTGACAAAATTATACATTATCCTCTGTTTACTTGAAAAATTGAAGAAGCTCTCTGAATAGTTTCTGAACTGAGACTGGATAGTGAAATATCTTTGACGAGAAAAAAACATCTATTACTATTATGCATCTTTATATAAACTATATCTCGAGATATATATTCAACCAGTACTCTGATATCATGAAATATTGAGTATTGAATTTGATTTTCTATTTAACCTTGATTCAGGACATAATACTATCAACACAGTAGTTTATCAATATGTAATGGGTATTCTCGTATATTTTTGAACCCCACCATGTTTTTTGTGACATTTTCGATACAATTGTACTTTCCGAAGAAGGAAAGTCAATATGATAAAATTATTATTTTGGATAAAAATATAATCGGAGAGCTCAGAAGGATTTCTAAAGAAAAATTACACTTAAGGAAAAACAGTAATGTCACCAGGTTCTGTCAGTTCTGATTGTCTTTGGAGCATGGCAAACTTCGTTTTGATGGACTTTCTTCAAAATTTTCGAAAGATTATAGTTTGAAAATAGGTGGAGGGAATATAACAAAGTATATTTATTTTTTTAATTCGGAAAACATATCTTTTTACACCTAATATAATGAAAATGATTCGCCGTGCGTTAGTCTGCAAAAACTTGAGAATTGCTCGACCGATTTTAATATTTTTTCTAGTTCGCCCAAATACTGGGTAGTTTTCAGGAAGAGAGAAGGTTAGGGAAAACCAAGAGGAACAGCCGAAAAACCTGAAAAATCGAATGGAAATTGCCACTTCAGAAACAGCTCATCTCTATTCTGTGCTCCACAAGACTCGGATTATTTCCAATAGATAGCGTTCGTACCCAGGGTTGCCAACTGGTCTGATATTCCATTTGAAATGAGTTACCTCCCAATAATTATTATCAAGATAAATGCAACATAATTCCACACTACTTGTTCAACATCCACCCCTGCACCTCTACAGAATCACCTGACTAAGAAGAATACTCAAGGCCCGCAGATAATAGTTTGTGTACCAGGGTTCGAAGGATATTAATATCCAAGATATATCATAATATATATCATGATATTCATGAACGAAAATGTATCATGGATATAAATAAACAAATTTTATATATATATATAATACATAATTTATATATATTTGATTCACATCAGATATTTTGATATTTATAAAAGATAATGATATTTTCAAACCCTGTGTACTGCAGATGTCAAGTCCAATCTGACATCTGACCACAATATTATAACTCTCGCCTAATAAACCAATCAAGCCAATACATGACAATGGGATGAGGGTCATGCCTGCATCTCCTCTGCTCATGAACTGATTGGGATAGAATTTCATATATGGATATACCATATACATAACGAATTATGGATTGCTGATGGACATACCGATGACAGACTTCCAAATGTCATAACTTTCAGATTTCTAATGGACTACCATATACATATCTATTTTCCGAAATTCAGGGTTCCAACAACAAACTGCAGTTTTCTTCAATGTGAAGATTCTATGGTTTATTACATATCTTGTTAGATTGGTAACAAAGTCTGCTATTCAATGTGATGATTCTCCTTGGTAGGTGCTATTTTGAAATACCTACTCTTCTTTTCCCTAACAAACTCTTTTTTTACCAAAATCAACTCTTACCCAATTCAATGATTGTTATTTTTGATTATGTTTTTGAGTACTAAAGTTGGTGATCAGAAGTCCATCAACTGAAATATATTTGTCAATCCCTACTACATATATACAGTTTTTTATTGTTTTATTCTTAACTACAGGTAACTCACAAAGTTTTGTCATAATATCTAAAGAAAGCTCATAGATATTCCAGATATTCAAGATCATAATTTTTTTTTCTAATCCAATCATATAATGAATAAAAGAAAAGTAGACATTAGCTAGTGTCTAGTTTCTACTTTCTGTTAGTGAGAATAAGGGCAAAAGGTAGGAAAGGAAGTTTGTTTCTATGATGTATGTATAAAACTCATATAAAACATTTAAATTGGAGGAGCTAAAAAAAATCATGACTCCTTCAGAAAACTAACAGTAATTATTTTCTTGATATCTGCCAATAGGTGAAAATAAAAAACACAACAAAAATAACTCTTACCAGTTTCTTCTCCATTTTTGCTTTGATGTCCCTAGCTAATGTGAAAAAGGCATCTTCCACACGGATACTTGCTTTGGCACTAGTTTCTATGAATTTGATACCATATTCAATAGCTAGTTGTTCTCCCCTTTCTTTCGAAACTTGTCTTTTTTCATCCAGTTCACATTTGTTTCCCAACAACATTTTTTCTACATCTGCAGAGGCATTCTCCTCTATATTTCTAATCCAGTTCTTGATATTTTCAAAACTCTTTTCATTTGTTATGTCATAAACCAGCATTATTCCCATTGCACCACGATAATAGGCAGTTGTAATGGTCCTGAATCTTTCTTGACCTGCAGTATCCCTGAAAAAGTGAGAATTCATCAATCCTATTCAAATTCATCAGACTGTCACTTACCATATCTGCAGCTTTATTTTCTTTCCATCTAGATCTATAGTCCTTATTTTGAAATCAATTCCTGCAAACAGTAATTTGAAAATTATTTGCATCTCATCAAAACAAACATTTAGGTATCATACATATTGAATGGCTAGTCTAATTATATCCCTTTATTCAAATGAGACTTGAGAATTTTCACTCCTTCAAAAAACTACAAAACAGCTTTTGTTCTCAAAACTAAGGTCAAGGTGAATTGTCTGGAAAATAATTATGTATTCTGTCAAAACAAGGCAAAAAATAGAAACCTTCATAATGCAATAAAATGTCAGAGTGCTAATGTTGGATAAACATTAGTAGAAAATGTAAACTAGAAACCAAATCAAATTTAAAAATATAAACAATAAATGACACAACTTCAAACAGATAATTATTTTGTTTATGTCATCAACATGAAACAGAGGAGCATTGCTCATTACATTGAATTTCAAAGAATTCCATTGAGATTCTGACATCAGTTAATAAGATTACATCTTCAATTAAAACAAAGAATAATCATCTTTATGTTCTTGCAATTCTCTATATTAGGTGTGGTTATAAAAACACTATCTAACCTAAAGGGATGGTCTCCACTATAAATAATTCAAATGATCTCAGACGATGATATCAATGAATAATCATATCTATAATTTAACCTTCGATACCGATCATATGTTGGATGGCCTACAGGTAGATACTACTATAGAAATAAGATTCTGACTCACCTATTGTAGAAATAAAGGTTGTATTGAAAGCGTCTTCGGAAAACCTGAAGAGAACGCAAGTTTTTCCAACTCCGGAATCACCTATCAACAATAGTTTGAATAGATAATCGTAGGTTTTTGCCATGATTTGCCACAAACACTATTTTATCCAACAACCCGGCCAGTTTTTGAGCTCGACGAACTTATTATACTTCCTTTTTTTGCATCTATTAATAATATCACTAGAATATTTCGTTTGAAAACGAAAAGTCCCTGACACTAGAGTGACACTTCCAGGAACGCGTACACGTCTCACTCGTACGACTGGTTGCATACCGCACGACAGCATACCGGTTTGCAGGTCCCATGCAGGATCATTTTCATGCTGGTTCGTGTTTCTCTATGTCATATAAAGTGTTCGTCAGATCCAATGGTGAAATAACTCTTCAATTGTTTCTTTCCAAAACATGTAGACCTGTCAAACGACCTCACTAAGGCCGCACCACTTGAGTATAGATGGCGATACGATCGTCGATCAAGTCGATGAAGTCAAATCCGCTTTTACTGATAATGACGGATACCTGACAGTGATGGATAGCTAACAGTTCAGTTTTTACATTTATGTTGAATTTCAAATCCACATCGTGTTTCCAGCATTTCCAAGATAACCTTCGAGATCGGCATAGGTGACGCCACCTAGTTTCGATCTTGGAAAGCCTTAGTAAGGTATTAAAATCAGACCAAATCAAGTAGGCGAAGGTCTACAACTTTTTCTAGTGGCTGGGTATAGGGAGTTGAGACACCAGTCTTTATTTACATCATGGTCAGATCAGATCAAGTTCAAGAAATTGTTTGTCAACTTGCCATGAGGCGATTAACCTACAGAAAGTGCTTTATTTCTATTATTGACTGCTAGCAAATGCTTTACATTTATGTCTTCTGTGATTTACTCCGATGAAATTCGTTGCATTTATCCTTCCTGAACACGATATGAATATGAGGCAGTTTGTCGCTTCATAAAAATAATCATTCAATTTCTTGTATCATGCACCTGAGCAATTGGAGACGAGATGGTCACACACATACACTTACAACATACAATATCCATTGCATTTTTCTTTTTATCTCGAAAAAAGGTTTTTTCCGTACGCTAAAACTAGTATCAGGTTCATAAAAAATAATTCATAAGCAGATGTTCTCCGAGGTTTTCTTCGTGGTAGGTACTTATTTTGAATATAATGAAATTTTGTTACAAAATATATTGCATTGTTGAGTTTCTACCCCCCTCCCTATGAATAAACGGTAAATCAGCCTTTGTTTCTGGACGTCAACCCAATTTTGAGAAAGAAAAAAAAATAAGAACAGCAAAATAGAAAAAGGGAGAAATATCGGATGTTTCACCTATTTTCACATGACACCATGTTTGAATTCAAGGTAGAAAGACAAGACAGTTATTATTGCATTCCCGCCCTGTACAATGCAAGTATTCGAAAACAAACATTGAACTGAATTTTCATCACATTAATAAAGAAGTAATGTATACAACTCATCAGAGCATTGTGCAGTAATTAATTAATTGAAGTGGATTGAAAAAGAAGAGAAAATATGGGCTTGGATGTAAATACATGACATAGAACAAACTCAATTACATTTAATGGATTTTAATTCGACTTTGTGCTGTAAACGGCGATAGGGAATAATTCACGAAAAAATTTGTACCATATATACAGGGTTCGGATTCAGATAGAGCCTGAGAAAATGAATTTGGGTAGCTGTAACCTCAAATTGAAAATAGGTAGGTACTCTTGTTTACTGTCGACGAAATAATCTATTTTCGAAAAAAATATATAAATCATGGTCCTTTTTTATTAAAAATCAAACATTGAGTGACTATAAACAAGAGTACTTTTTTCAAATTATCTATCTCCGAGAGATTTCCCACATTTGTCCCATGTGTCCCAAATACGATGCTCGCTCAGATTCTCAGAGATGGAGTCTCAGTAATTCAGATTAGCAAAGTTGTAGACGAATCAATAGTGAATTTTGATCCGTTAAATCATCAGGTTTTCGAAACTATGAGAAAAATCTTGAAATTTGACCACTTTGTTCAAAACTCGGAACAAAAGAGTTTTGGACATATGTTCATGGGAACTTCCATCTTTTTTTTTGAGACGCTCTATAACCCCTAGGAGTGCGTCCCACATATTACGAAACACCCTGTATAGATATATGTTTTTATATAAAATGGGAAAATATCTTTTCGCTAGGAATCATTTCCTAACCACTTTGTACATGCTGTTTCGAAATTTGATAGTCTAATACTAGTCTAATAGTAGTACTTTTCATGATACTTCTTTCATATGAACATGATTAGACACATTATATATACATCTTGATTGAAAAATAGGAGGAACCGAAGGCCCCTCGCAGGTTTCCAAATCGCTGATTATTCGGGTTATTAATCTACGATGAATGAACGAAAGAGATCATAACACACATATGAATATTTCGCGCATGTCTATTTACTCAAAACGCATGTCGACGCTACGGCGTTTGTTTATACAAGCGCCGCGACGCTGATTAAGATAACAAGCGAATCTCGCGAGCCCACAGCAGGTTTTAGGAGTTTTTCCTCAACAAATTTCTGAATAACTGGCACAGGTTTAACCACCTGTTCCCTATTTTCTTTCTTGGAAGTGACAGTGGGCTGAATGTAAATTCCATGTGAGGTAAGTATTCTCTGGATTGATATCATTAAAAATGGAATGTTTAATGCATTCATTTGTTTTGAATATTATACTTTTGCTTTTCGATGAACCTTCAATGAAATGAATTCGTTTTCGATTCAAATTTTCAATTTGAAGACGAATAATGTTCTGTGCAAATCTGTATTTCGATTATGTTTACCAAACATTTGTGATCATAAGACGAATTTTTATATATTTTGAAAAACAAATCTCATGAATTGTTATTTATTAGTCATAGAAGTGGCAAACTGTTATAGATCTGTGATAAATATTTCAAATATCCCATTGCGAAGTTCATAGTACGTACATACGTTCAACTCGTATAAATATACTTATACAGGGTTGGAATAAAGTATGGAACCAAGTAAATATCTTTTAAACGAAAAGAACGATATTCATGAAAATTTGCAGGTAAGTGCAATGGAACAAAATGCATCTGATGAACATTTTTTCGTCAATAATATACTTCCGGTTCAACTGGAAATGCCATCAATTTCTTTAATTTGAATGAGACACCCTATATATATTTTTACAGATTTTTTTCAATTCATACATACTGAGTTTAGTGTGAAAAAAATGTAAAAACGAGGAATATAACACTTTAATCAACCTACTTTAAGTTTCTTGCATTAGAGCAAAAAATAAGATAAACTAATTGATGTTGTGTGTATGCATAGGAATGAATAAATGAGTACTCTTTTGTTCTCCAAGTGTCAAATTCTAATTGACGGAAATGAATTCACCATAACCGATCATCATTAAAATTTGTAAATTTGTAAATTTTCGTTTAAAAGATATTTACTTGGTTCCATACTTTATCACAACCCTGTATATTGAAATAGTGCTGCATAAAGCAGCTAATATAAAAAGGGTGGTCCAGATCTCAATGAAATAAATTCGGGAGTTGATAGAAACTCGCAAAATAAGACTAAAAAAGGAGAAATCGATTATTATCATAATACTATTATTCTACTCTTATACTGTAGCGATGCAATATCAATATTACTTATTTGTCGTTTGAGGATGAATCCAAATATTTGATTCCAACAGGTATTTTGTTTGTATGTATGTATGTATGTTTACATGCTAACAACCTCCAAACTTTCAAGAAGAATTCCAACACCTTTTCCTTCTCTCCCAAAATACCAACTCTGGCTAACACGAGATGTTCCTCGAACATTATAGGTTTCTCTTTCGTGTTGTCCAAAGATAAAAAAAAAGTGAATCAAGATATTTACTGCTACCAATTTTGTGAATGTATGAGATAAGTATTCCTTTGATTCGAGAGATCATCCAATACTAAAATTTTCCAGTGGAAAATATTTCCTCGTACAAGAATAACCAACAAAAACTGCACGGACCAAATGTATGACCACTCAAGTCTACCAAGCAACAAGAATCTAGTCGTCGATAAAAAATGTCTTCTCAAGAGGACATAAATCCGGACAACTTCCCGGACTCTGCGGGCTTCAACAAGGACGTGCTATTCGATCCCAAGCCCAAGCCGAAGATCATCAGAGTTTTGACCGTATTGGCGTACGTCCTCAGCGTCTCTATGGCAGCCATTATGCTCTCGATTTACTACATTTTTATGTGGGACGGTCGGCCTCATATTGGAGCGAGACAAGGCGGTGGGCCCGAATCAGGCCACAAAAGTTTTAGGTAAGGAAAGCTATGAAAATATAATGGAAAATCCTAAATACCTCAATAGTTTTTCATTGTTCGATTTTATTCAATACTAAATTATCCGACTTGGCAGAAGAAATGAATACCTACTTCCTCACCGCATAAGCTTCCTGATGGAAAGGTCAATTTTACTAGCCAACGTTTTGTTCTTGATAGTCTCGAGATGAGAATTTTATAATCCTTCAAGATTTCTTCGTAAGAGAATATCAAGTACAGTAATGCATTATTCGACGAGAGAAATTTGATTATAATGATATAATGAAGAACTCCTATCTTAGATTTCAATAATTTTCTGACAAAATAATAATCCAAAACTACATGCTTCACAATTGTCTCACTGAAATATGGATTGAACGAATGAGAAGTTTACATCTGAATCATTAAAGAGCTTTCTCTTTATTTTCCAGACATATAATAATAGAAAATCACGAAATCAACATGCACCATCTACACACAATTTTGGTGTAGAATCAACACTGCAGAAATTGATTTGACTAATGAATTTTATTGAATATTGAATTTTTCGTTGTTCATCAATATTTTCCAGATGATGATAAAGAAAGTTTACACTGGGCAAATTTTATAATGTGTGAATAACGTCTAACTGTTGAATTCAATTAAACTCTCTCTCTGATTTGAATTGTAGTTATTTTTTATATGCATAAATTAATAAAAATACATTTTCCTCATCTCTAATTTCATGTTGAACAATAGACTGTAGTTTATCTTGCTGTTTGGCATTTATTAACAGGATCATCTTCCACCAATCATTGCGTGTAGGTAGGACGATTAATATGTTATCACTTATAAACTGCTTTTCTCCTTTTCTTTACCAGCCCGAAGTATCTTCAATAGAGATATCAATCGCATATTGTTGTCAACATTCATTTACAAGTGTTTTGTATCGGAAATAATGATCAATTAAATTCCACCTCTTCCGAATATGCTCTTTCTTATACTTCCTCGATTTTCTGTTTTCTTATAGCTCCTCATTTTATGAAAATTTCATTTCGACTGAACTCTGTCGTTTTGTTGATAGTATTGGCGAAAAATTGAGAATGTAAGTTATATTGCCATTATTTCTTCTCAAATATTTCTCCGGAAACTTTATCACTTGATCAACTTGGTAGATACAAGTAGTGTTATAAACAATCTAGTCGAGATGTGAGTTCTTTAATGGAAATTTGAGTTCAACTGATTTTTGGTGTTATATTAATGGTCTGTTTTTTTGTTTCTAGCATTCCTCATCAGTTCACCGAGATTGTGGTACACTCAGTAGGAAATATCACAGAACATCACCACTTCACGCCGTCGCCAAACTTCATTTATATTACGAAAAGAAACACTTTTTCAAGGGTGGAAAAGTGGAAAGCAGAGACTCCAGTTGAACGGAAAGTAGAGATTGTTTCTTTACCTTCATCATTTACAGACACCTTTGAAAATGATACCGAGAATTCCACGTATCATTACGGGAATACAGGTGAGAGTATATAGTGCAACAGTTTGAGAACTGTTCAACGATCAGTAGGTAATTGAAGAGGACTTAGCAAGATCGGCTGAATTTCAAGGATTATTTTTCTCGTGTGATTTTCAATCAATCAGAACGGTCAATTTGGTAAAGTATCATTGTATAATTTAGATAATACTTGATTATGAAATTATCGCTAAAAAAAAGAATTCGTACTCCAGAATAATTAAGATAAATTAAAATGTTCCTACACAACGCAATCTTGTTGGATTAAATTAACTGTCAAACTTAATTATTAGTGAGAATCTAGAGATCTGTGGACTCTCATACGTTCCTATTCAGTAGGTAGGTACAGATTTCATTTCCCAAGCCATACGATCTAAAATCGCAATTGACTTTGCATTTTCAATGCCTGAAGGAGAATAATTTGTTCACTTGGAAGATATTTCAAGATCGAACTCAAATACACCACTACAACAATATCAATATTCTTTATTGACATCTTCGTAGGAATTTTTTTACCCCTTTACTTTATACGGTTACAAAAATGGCCATATAAGTAAACTTGAATAATCACCCAATTGTAATATTTTTATTAGTTCTACAGGCTTAGTTGGTCCATGTATTCTAATTTCAGAATTAATTATGAAGAACCATTTTTGCATAAATAATCGAGACATTCAGTGAGTATATCAGAAAAATTATGCCCTGATGACATTTATTGAAAAAACACATTTCGAACATTGGTTCATGATACAGTACCCACTCATAAATTCGATAGGTTTCCTATTGTCATATCGATAATTTGATCACATCACCCTCGCTGTGTATTGAGGTCACATTCGTTACATAAGTTCTAATTCAATTATCTACAACCTACAAGTTCCATCCAGGTCATTCCAGGGGAATTATATGGATCATTTTTATTGCGAACTTTATTATACAAACGCCTTACGAACTTGAAATCTTCTGCCTTATGTCACGATGTTGAAAATAGTTATCAACGCAGACTGCAGAAAAGTTAAAACACATAATAATAAATGGAAAAAACTGCCGACTACGAAAGCGATAATCTCGAGTTCGAACTCGAAATGTGATGCTTGTACCCGGTTTTATCGATATATCTTGAATAATATCAGTTATTGAAAAAAAAATATTTTTTTTGGGAAAATTTTACCCCCCTGTGTCTCAGAAGTTACGACATATGTTCATTTGGAGTTTTCTTCTTGAAATGGGACCAAGAATCGCCACCCTAATAAGGAACGCCTTGTATGTTGTTAGTAACAGCACGAAATCTATACCTACCTAGACCGATTAAACATGTATTATGTGATGATACTGCGCATTCTCAAGAACAGTCTTCATTGTCAGGCTTACTTTTACAGAAATTGAGGAAATTTGCAATAATTCTTATAGACACGAATGTTTGTTCGTAGGGAATCTACTATTTCCGATAATTCGTCTAATATATTTGGAAACATGATACTACATCGTATATGCTAATATACCTATGAGAAATTCACCCATATTCCATCATCTTTCAGCGGAAAATGAAAGATTGCGATTTTACAAATTGATTATATCGATTTTCTCATATTTTTAGCTTCGCAAACATCCTTATATTAGATAATCCTGCAACGACATCATTATAGAGAATCCGGTTAGCGAAATGAATCAGAATGTACAGTGTCAGGATAATAAGTCTATGGTTTCAGTACACGTTAAACGCAGTCGAGAAAACTGCCCCAACAAGGTGAAAAACCTCATTATGTTTGACCCAAAAAAGAACGCTTAGGGAACGCCGTGGAAATCGTGTCAACAGTTGATGGAAGTGCAACGATAGCTGCAATCCGGGCGAAAAGTCCACAAATCGCGATCGACGTTTCGAATTATACAATCATCATTGTCGAAAATGTCTCATAAAGCTGCTAACGGTGTCAGACTGATAATTACCGACTCACAGCAATGGAAAACGGCTTCGTTTCTTGATTCTTCCGTTAAATTTGCCGGTGAGGAAGCCAAAGACAGACTGTACGAGCCCAAGCACAAGAAAAAATTAGTGAGAGTACTGACCGTTATAGCGTATGTGTTCTTTGTGTCTCTAGCGGCTATAATGCTGAGTTTGTACTACGTATTTTTATGGAATGGAGATCAGAAGGCTGCTATCAAGTACTTTAGGAATGTGCAAAAGCAGCAGAGGTTGTATGGACCTAGTTGCGATAATATTTTGGCAGGTATTAAAATATATATAAATGTATATATTTCGGGAAGCTGATGCATTTTCAAGATGAACTCATAACATTTCCGATATATATATATATATATATATATATATATATGATATCCCGTATGATAGACATACAGAAATATCAAATCATTTGGGAGGTAATCAAGTTCTCAATTCATGGATGATAGAAATACGAAAAAAACCGACATTTTTTAGTTTATTTCTAATATGCGTCAAAATTTATAAGTAACCTATGTCTGTCAGTACTGCCCAGAAAAATGTCGCAATTTATTATAAGTAGGTATGCTGTTTCGACCGTCGAATATCAAAAATTGGATAGGATATACCTATAGGATATGCTATAGCAAATTTGCTCAGAATTTTCTATAGAATCCTGAAATCCCATAATATATGGAGCATTCTATTTGAAATTGAAGTTGCTTTCAGTAACACTAGATCTGGCAAAAGTTAACAGGTGAAAATATTTTTGAAAGCTAGAACCCAGCATCCCATAGGCGTACCCGAAATTTCAAATATATATTTCTCTCTTTCTATTTCTTTCTTTGGCGTACCCTGTATTGCATCAGTCCGTGTTTTGAAGAGGAAAATGCTTCGCTGCTCAGGAGTTTATTTTTGGGTTTTCACTTTGAACAAATTCCCTTAATTTACTCGAATTGCTCTGAAATTTACTGGCACCTTCTCTGACGCCATCTAATGCATCATTTCTTCTGTGCATTCACAGGTGAATCACCCTGTATGAATTCCTCTACATATCTAGACCAAAGCACTTGCCAAAATGGTTACTCGTATATTTTGACCTCGAGAAGAACTACATATTTGAATGAAAAAAATGTTTTTTCAGAAATGCAGCAGCAATTCACTGACGGAAACTCCGAAGAGCTAAGAATCCTTCCGATAGTTCAAACAACGACTGAAATTAGTTCCCCTGAAAACACCAGTTGGCCAAGAGTTAGAGACTATGAAACAATCGACGAATTCAGCGGGGCCAGCCCATTTATGAAAAAGTTGATGGACCACAGATACGATGAAGACTATTAGTTCGATACTTGACTATAGAAGAGCCTGGTATACTTAGCAAATGTACTAGATGTGATAGAAAATTAGTGGGTAAGATGGAGAGCATTCTCACAGAAACTCAACCTGGAACTACAAAAATTGGAATATTAATCATGCTCACTTGCAGAAAAGAAACAATAAACCTAGTTGTTCAATCATTTCCATATATCCTCTGAAATATTCCTCGATTCTATTTCAAACAGAAATAAAACGGCTTAAATGATTTTGCTCCTATTGAGCATAATACGTGTAACAGTTCCTAATGAGCAAGCAATGATATAGTCAGAATTGTATATCAATCAATATCTGCTGATTGGGTTTCTCTTTGAATGTATCTCAAAATCTAGGTACCAAAACCCTTTTTTTGAATTAGGAAGAATTAATGAAGATTCATTTATATACTCAGAATAAAACAAGAATTGTTCATGGAATCTATTTCATAAACGCAATATGAAAATGAGAACTGGTGTATTTTTTAAAAAAACTTGACCTCATTTCTTGATGAATCCTTCACTATTAGTCATTTAGGTAAGTATTTATTAGTAATTATTAGTAATTCATCAAAACATTTTTTTGAAAACAATGTTATCTTTATTAAAAAAAAAATATTTACACACATTCCATTATTTGCTCTCTAGTCTCCACCAGTAACCATCATGTGTACTTTTTTATCAGAGTGACTCATTTTCGTAGCTTTGTCAGTCCCCACGACACTCGACAATTGATACAGGTCATACTTGGAATAAATCACAGTCACTGTCATATTTGTGGAGCTTCCAATTTTTTTGTTCTGGTACGAATCTTGCATCAAATTGCACATTTCATGATAAAAATGTGGAAATATTGGTAATTGGTAGAAAATAATGTGTCTTATGCCTTTAACACGCTTTCTGTTGAAAAAATGATATCTTTCTGTGTATAAAAGGAAGTGGGAATCTCCATGGAAAAATATATCACGTGCTCTAGCCACTTTTCCTTCCTGAAATTAAGGAAAAATGATATTAATGTAATTGGGTTCATAAAGGAGTGGGATTTATTACGATTTCTTCCTTGATTTTCTGTGATTCTTCACTAACATGATCAATAAAAATGAAAGATAGTTATTCATTGTGATTAAAATCAGCCTCCTATGGTGATGGAAGAAGAACAATACTAGCTGGTGGCACCATAATAGCACATTCAATTTTATTCATTATAAATTGTGATTGAATATTGATCAAAAGATTATGGCATTCTGTTGCAGCAAAATAATTGGTATATGCTCTTGAGGAATGAATGAAGAAATGCACACAAACAGGTGAACTTAAGATTCAATTATCTAGTAGACATTTGGTTCCTAACACATTAAAAAGTTTCAGCAGTTCAAAAAATATCAGCAATTTTTGGAGGTCATGTTCTCAAGAAACAAAATTCAATAATTTTTCATCTCGAAAACTGTCACAGGTACACGTTCAAGATGGTAAAGTGATAGATATACAAAAAATGAAAATGATACAGAGTGTTCCATTTAGAATATTAGTGAATACAGTTGTATTCACTGATGTATCAATGTATCAATTTATCAATATGAAATATTTCTGAAAAAAATTAGTGATTCCTTTTTGAGCATTAGAGCTGAGATATGATTAAACCACAATGATTGGAGCCTAAATTATGTAGTAAGAGATTCTCAGTATGAAAAAAATGATAAAGTTGGTTTTTCTGAACTCACCTTAGAATATTCACAAATTTGCACAAACCCAATATCCTCTCTCTTGAAATAGTTCCTCACTCTCACATAGTCAAAATAACTAGGTATGAAAATCAGTGTCTGTTTCATCAAACTTTCTTTTTGTTGAGGTAAAATTCTGCTAATGAAAAACTCAAACCTGGCATCTATTGCTTCAGCAGGATTTTTGCAATCAAATCTGTGAAAAACGTGAGGAACTTGAACAATCACTTGGCCTATGCAACCGATATCCACTGGATTGACTACTCTCACTTTGCCTGCAAAGTTGTGGCACCTTTTATTGAAAATCGAGTTGATTTCTGGTAGTGCTATCGATGAGAAGATAAGTGTTTGGCGATAATATTTTGCCCATCCATTCAAACTCCAAGTTCTAACCCTAGAAAATGAAATGATAAAATGATTAGAAATATATTGATAAGAATCAGTAATGAAATATGAATTTAATTAACAGCTGAAATAAGTTATAAAGTTGAGAAATAATGATGAATTTCAACCTCTGTTCCAATCATTTCATCTCAAGAACCAACCAATGTCTTTCATTACCATGCAGCTGGAGATATTGAATATTCATAATTCATTAATAAATAGTTTATTTAGTACAAAGAGAGTGGTTGATATATAAGATATTTAGTTACCTTGAGAAGTCAGTACCATGAGACTCTTTTGGTTGTAAATGCATATGATTGAAAACATGAATAACATGATCCCAATTTTGCATTAGAAAAAGCTCGGCCTGATCTAAGATAAGCAATTCTATGGAAGCTAAGAAATCATAGTTTCTTTCTGGTTCACCCTCAGCACCAATAATAGTCCTCAATCCCAAAGGGGAAGCTATGATGATATCAGAAGAGTAAAAGTCAGCATAAAGCTGAAAAAAAAATGTACATTATATTACATAAGAACTCAGAATTTCATTCAACTAAAGTTCCAAAGGCATAACAACATATGACACAAAGAACCAAGTTCACCCAAGGTTCAGAATTGTCAAAGAAAAAACTAATGGGGAGAAACTTCAAAATACACAAGTTTTCTAAATATAGTAAAATAGGTAAATATTATAGCCAAGTTTATACATAAGCTACTCAACTGCAATTGAAAAAGGCCAACAACCTCTCTGATATTCACTTGTTATTCAAGTTAGTCATTTTTTTAGATAAATGTTTTAAATTTGATAATATTGGTTTTATTTGAACTTTAGTTTATAATTCTTGTTTATAAATGATTTATAGATGAGTATGATGGATACATTGGATATTTAAATGAATAAAACTCACCTTCAAACTTTTTTTTGTGACAGTTATGCCCATTTTGAAATCATCACTAGTATTTCCTTGGAAGATTAGTTCATAATCTTCTGGTTTTGGATTTTTCTTAGGCATGATCAGTTCATTTCCAGTGTATTCTTCTATAAACCTTAGCTTATTCATAACATTTCCCTTGTCCTCAGGCAAGATTAAATCTATCAACATTTGTACAACTTTGTATGCTGCATCCTTGAATGGTAAAATTATCAGTACCTGAAAAATGTATATTGTAATGTAATTTATTTTTTGTGAAAAATGGGTCATTTTCTCACCTTGGGCCTGACTAATCCTTGATCTCTAAATTCTTCTGGTACATCATCCTTTTTAGCCAGCCTCGAATTATGATGAATAACCTTCAGTCTAGTTTTCAATATATGATTCACTGAATGTATACAATATACAAAACGTATCTGTTCTGAATTATAAAATGTCCTTTCTTTATAACAAAAGTCTTGATAATTATTTATCACTGAGAATATTTCTGCCTGTAAGGGAGTAAAGTTTTCATTTCCAGTAACTTTTTTATTTAACTTAGACAAGTTGTTTGTAATCTGAGTTTTGAAGAACAACTGATTTGATTTTAATGACTTTGACACAATTTTAGGAACAGTACCTTTATCAGCAAACTTTGTTTTTTCTGATATAGTGAATTCTGAGTTTTCTTTGGGAACATTATTATCACCTTTAGGTATCTGAATACTCAAATTGCCTAGTAGAGGCCAAGTCTCTGTAAAATGTTCAGCAGAAACTGGAATATTTTGGAGAGATTCCAACATACTATCATGTAAATCATGAGAAATATGCTTCATAAATGGATCCTCAATGTTATCCGTGTCATCTTGATCAATGTTGTTGTCAACTTCTATTTCAGAGGAATCAGATTCTTCATCATTTTCTATTGAGTTTTTATTCTCACTTTCTATATCACTGTTTTCCTTAGAAACATGTTCATGATCATTACTCAGAAGATCTTCATCTATTTCACTTTCAGTACTTGCATCTTCATCAGTTAAATCGTCACCCTCTTCGTCTTCATTATCCTCTCCACTCTCACTACTATCTATGGCTGAAGATTTGTTAGTCCTTGTATGAGCAAATGTGTTCCTCAAATCGTCTAGTGCTGCAGTTTCCTCTTCAGAGCAGCTTGATTCTTCCTCCTTTGGCGGTGCTTCAATCTTTAGTTTTTTAGGACATCGCTCTTCAGGTTTTTCAGAGTGAAATTTCCTCTTGGGTTTAGAATTTTTGTTATCAAATAAACTATATGTTTTTCTTGTTCGTTGGTGTTTTGGCTTCTTTTTGGACTGTTCATGAGGTTTTTTAACCACATCTTTGAATTTCAATTTTCCTCGACGAGCCATTTTTGCATTTGAAAATTAATCAAAACTTTGTGAGATGTATATTCATAATTTCAACGTGCTTTTTACAGGTTATGTTTGATATTGATATGTTTACAATTGACAATTATTAACCAGTGCTGCCAGTTGAAAGTGACAAAACCAAAATTCTCCAGTTTCACCAACACACAGAACCATATATTTCTATGCCATTTCTGCACAAAACCATTGTCATATTGTTAGTGTTGTTCTATAATATAATATACTATGGTTATAGGGAAAACAAATATTTACCATCTGCAAATACATTCTTTTGATACATTGCTACCATGATGTAAATAAAGACTGGTGTCTCAACTCCCTATACCCAGCCACTAGAAAAAGTTGTAGACCTTCGCCTACTTGATTTTGTCGGATTTCAATACCTTACTAAGGCTTCCCAAGATCGAAACTAGGTGGCGTCACCTATGCCGATCTCGAAGGTTATCTTGGAAATGCTGGAAACACGATGTGGATTTGAAATTCAACATAAATGTAAAAACTGAACTGTTAGCTATCCATCACTGTCAGGTATCCGTCATTATCAGTAAAAGCGGATTTGACTTCACCGGATCGACGATGGCATCGCCATCTATACTCAAGTGGTGCGGCCTTAGTGAGGTCGTATGACAGGTCTACATGTTTTGGAAAGAAACAATTGAAGAGTTATTTCACCATCCTATATCAACCTTGATTGCTACCAACATGGATATATTGCTACCTGGATGTGTACCGTTGATTCATTATCGAATGAATCAATTACACAAAAGTCTGATGATTATTTATTTATTTATTGCAGATAATCTATTCTCTATTCAAATATTCCATTAAAATGTAGTGAAATATCTTAGTACTCTGATGATTATCATTTGTATACAAATTTATAATCTGAGTAGATGTTTCATCAAATATACAAGAAAAAATATAACAAAAAATATCCCTCATTATAATTGGCCAGGAGCTAGTTTACTTCGGACTGCCTTTCCGAATAATTCAGCCCCTTTTTGGTTTGATTCTTCATAATTGGGGAGAGCAATAGAACATCTAGCAACCCAATTAACAACATTTGAATATGGAGTCAAATCCCATCCAACAGCCTACAAAATTCAGAGGAGCTTCAAGTTCTGGGTGATTTTGATTAAGTGTGTCACTTACTGCAATGCTTGATATTGACGACACCAAAGAACAGTCTGCTATTGTCAATTCATTTCCACAGACAAAATTATTTCCTTCAAGAAACACATCCAAGAATCCCAATGCTTCTTCCAAAGGACCCTTGTGTTCATCATTTATTATATCTTCTCCCAAAAAAAGTACAGGAAACTGAAAATGAGAAGTACCATGTACCCTGGTAATCAAAGTTTCGTTGTTATTGTTTATTACTCACACATATTGCTCTTATTCTTGGATATAATGTACCACAGTCGAAATATAGTCTCTGGTTGACAAGGGCTCTAGATTTAGGGTCTTTTGGGTACAGGCTATCATCTTTTCCATAAACTGATGACAAATAGGAGGCAATAGCATGACTATCCCAAATTGTCAACTCTCCATCTACCAAAGTTGGGATAGTGTGTTGAGGATTGATCTATTGAAAAATGGAACATGTAATAAGTTATGTGCAAATGAGAGCTATGGTTTCTATTCAATTATCTCACTTTTAAAAAATCTTCTTTAAGCTGTTCTTTCGTCCACAAATCAATAATCTGGACATCTACATCAACTCCTACTGCTCGGGCAGCCAGAAGGGCTCCTCTTGATGGCCCACTTAATGGAAAATGATATAAAATAACCCCCATTTTTGTTGAAATGGGACAATCAAATAGCACACTGGACTGGCTCAATGGCACAATGGCTCCCGTATTATTCTGTCGAAGGATAAAAAGAACTCATAACTTTAGACATCTGCCGTTACTTTAGTATTGTTATAATTTCATTATTGGTTATTTGGTACTCATTTCAGGTGAAATGTTTAATGTGTGGTTCTGTCGATGGAACCATCTGTACGTTGTATTATTATTTTGTATTTGGTTTCAGCATTTTCTGTCACATTTACTTGCATTTCTATCGATGAAGTGTATATATTCATATATTCTCATAATGTTTCACGACGGGGAAATAAAAATTCCGTTATTTTTCCAGCAATCAGTTAAATTTCAACAAACATATTAACGAAAACGCCCTCGCATCACAGTAGTCACCACCAAGATTTGTTAGTTGCATAACCTTAAGTGCAGAAAGGATAACGGCATAAAAATTAAGGTCATGCGCGAACAAACAAATCCAAATCCCTTAGTTTTGGTATTTTGGTGGAGGATGATTTCAAATAATGTGTTTTGCGTGTTTTATTATCTGAATATAGGTGAGTTCTCATTGTGAATCAAATGAAATCAAATCTAAATCCAGTAAAAGGAAACTTGAATCAAAGAGAAGCTGGAAAATCGGCTGTAGATATAGGTTTTCCTGTTTTTTTTATATATATAGGTACCTACTTAGTTATATTAACGATTCGTAAAATTATATAGATAATTTTGAGATTATGATGTTTTGATAGTAGTAGCTAATAAACCTTCTATATAGCTATCTGATAGATAAATAGGTAATTCTTGATCGTAAGTTTGCACAATCGAATTCAGCCATTATTATGGGAGGTAGATAGATGTCGGGGTAGATGTGCACCTGTTGATTGAATTAATCACACTATGTTCATTCCCTTTCCCTTTGATGGATCTAATTATAACTACACGCTGTTTTCATCATCGATTTGACGATCGATCTTTATTGCCTGAAATATAGATTCGAAGCCTCCTATGTCTACCCAATGTCTATAAATCTTTCATGAAGCTTCCTTATTTTTTTCCAAATAGAAATACAGTTCGTTCTATTTGTGAAAACACCTTCATGATAGTTGCTTGTTTGAGTTGCAAGTTTTTTGAGTTGTTTGTAGCAATTTAGTATAACTGGTCGAGGCTGGTAGGTACTATAGTTCATAGCCGAACATATCAAGAATAGGGATTCAGAAAATGCATTATTTTATATACCATGTGTCCATATATAGAGTAAACCCTCAGATTAACGTTTGAACGGTTGGGATTTTTCTTGCTCCAATGGTACTTCAGGAACTACATTTTTACACCGCTAAAAAATATGAATCTTTTTTTCTAGGAACAATTATCTGAATGCAATGAGGGATCGAGTAATAGCTCATTTGAAACGTGTCTACTCACATTGACACATTGACTCACAAAACAGCGTTTGATACCTACTTTATAGCTGAATCCCTTCGAATAGATGACTATTAACAAGTTTTGGTGAACTCTCCAACTATTTTCTAGTATCTACGGAAGTTCTCCACTCGTTAAAATGACAGATGTATGGTATCTGCAAAAGAAATGTCAGTATCGATCATGTCATTTTATATATATTTTTTCAAATTACGGATTTACTGAATATTCATTTTTTTTGGAAATTGACTTTTCACGGATCCGACGTAACGTTTTTGTGCTTACTTCACTGCCGCTTTCCGCGGCCACTTTTAATTGACGGCTGATTACATTCAAAACGATAAATGATAATAAATTGAGATATAATTATGAAATTTTTATTTTGTTCTCATCATTGCAGAACTGAGTATAGTATTTATATTTACATTCTGAATGTGTTGCCTGGAAAAATGTTCTCAGCATGTATGAATGAGTATATATACTTATATATATTGTCAGAGAGTATATACATATATAGTATAGTATAGAAGTCCAGAGACATATATATATAGTCATAATGGAAAAATAGCACAGATAATTCTAGAACAGTACGGAAACGTAAACAGATAAAAAAAATGAGCAACGTAATCCAATCCAAGCAATACAATTTCTAAATTATTTCTTATGTAGAGAAAATAATGCTTACCTTATTTAAATCGGATAAAATTTCACATATTTTGAGCTTACTTGAAAAGTTTAACCAGTAAAAGTTTTTGGTAAAATTTTGAGAAAAATATTAAATAAAATACTGATACTACTATGAAATTCGTCGATAATGAAGTTGCGGTAAATTATTGTCCTTCGATTCAAGCACAAAACGACGCCTGTTAATGGTTCACCCACAATTTAGATCCAAATTCAGATTGAGCACCCCAGAGATCATATAGGGAACGATAAGAATAGCAACTAATGAATTTTTTGTAATGTGAAACTACCATTTGCCTGTATTGATTGGTAGGTAACTTATTCCATATAACGTCAGTGTTTTAAATTTTACCACTTGATCTTACAATCATTTGACATGTGACAAACGATATGACTGAGTGCACTATCATCATTTTTGGTTAGCTCTTGAGATGCCAGAGTTTCTTCCCTTCCAAATTCCATTCGAAATGAGGATCGCATCTTTCATATTACTTTCTACACTAACATTCTTTCCCTCGAACTTCTTTCCCAAGCAAAACTATGACTGTCGTTTGAGTGGAGTTTTGTCATCGGTAATCTGATGAACTCATATTTGAGAATCAAAACTTGGTTGCTTTACAGCCTTGTCGTTGGCGTAAAAGTGAAACATTATTTCCATTTCAATTCTGACTTATAACACCTATCGAATTTCCAGCTGAAACTACCTTCATATTGATGTTTTCATATGAAAACATCATGAATCCGCATCATTCGTTCTCAAAGTTAACTTACATGATGTATTTTCGAATTCAAATTACAGTCCTATCAAAAAACCCACTCGAATTGGTGTTGTCGGTCTTCTTCATATGCTGAACGCTAGACTCTTGTCAACGCTTCGTAAAGTTTCTTAGCCAGCCGTGTTCATACAAAATTAATTGTCATCTCTGTCAGAAACCATGAGTATGACATACTGATGAAGTCGAAACGTATCTAAGTCGTGATGAAAGAGTTGAGAGGGTAATCTAGCAGTTCATCTCGGTTTGAAAGTGGCAGCCGAATGGCACGGCTTTTGACGTCACTGGATCTGTTCGTTTCCTGCTATCATGAAGATCGCGAATTTAAATAAATATTTGTAAAACGTAGGAAGCATTGTGCAAGGATTTTTTCGACCAATTTTTTGCGAAACATGCCGATTGTATGTCGGAATTCCCATACCTGAAACTCGGAATTCTGACTTGTATGTCGCAATTCCGAAACAAGTAGAAATTGAAAAAAAAAATGTGGCACTTCTACGCCGTCGTAGCTTTGATACACAAAAATCTATTTCAGTAGCACATGAAATAGCAGCGATCCAGATAAACTACATAAAAGTGCCCGTGGCCGTCAAGAATGACTGCAATTACTCCTTGCGCCCGGACGACTCGGACCTGGTGGTCAAGTGGTATCTGAACGACGTT
The DNA here is from genome assembly GCA_963576655.1 of Gastrophysa polygoni. NCBI lineage: Eukaryota > Metazoa > Arthropoda > Insecta > Coleoptera > Chrysomelidae > Gastrophysa > Gastrophysa polygoni. Next base: position 18,138,377 of record OY755087.1, read on the forward strand.
TTGGTCTACCAGTGGATCCCTCCTCAGCGACCGCAGAGTTTCGGGCTGCTCAAGCACCGCCTGGACCTCGCGTACAGGGCGTCGGACGATCCGAAAAGCGTCTACAGGGCGATGAAGATCCTCAATCCCACCGACGATATGGCCGGAGAGTACAAGTGTTTCGTTTCGACTTTCACGGACGAGGATTTCTCCATCAGGAACATGAACGTTTTCGGTGAGTCATGGATACAATATTGATGCGATAAACTAGCTGGTTGAGCTACTCCTATACTGATTCCGTTTACGAACCTCTTGATATTGGCCAAACTTGATGAGCATCACATGGTGTGGGCTAAACTGCAAAAAGTCATCGAGTCATCCGAGTTTCCAAACAAATCTGCAGGAACTGGCACGAATCCATAGATATTTCTAGATTATTTTGTGTTCCAAGCAAAGATTTCATATTATATATTCTCTACTAGATCGAGTTTAGAGAGAGAGAAGAATGGAAACGACCATAAGAAAGAGACGAAGTGATCAAAAATCAGTTGACTGTTGGCAAAACATTTTGATGTGTGACGCCATTATTTTGAGAAATATGTTATGTTCAGTTATTTTCATTCGAATTGATAGTGTAAGATCATTCACTGAAACCTATTAGCGAAGTTTATCGATTCAGTTGTTTGAATATTAAAAATTGGTAAATAATCCTAGTTGGTTCAGTCGGTTCAGCCCATCAAGTCAAGGAAGGATTTTAAAACTTTGTACGAGATGGTTTTGTCCTGTTCAGCCTATTACTCTACTAATAGATTCGAAAAAAAAAAACAGAATAAATCATTTCATAGGTAATTATTGAACAATGTTGACCAAATTTCAAATAGACTCTAGTTCACACCTACATAAAGGCGGAGGAATCCAACCAATGAGAACAGCGAACGGGAGAGAAGCAACAAGCAGTGATCAGCTGACTGTTTTTGTTGTTTTCAAATTTCGACCCCTTCAGCAAAGTAGAGCCCTTGGAAATATGACTATTTCAGATCTGTCTATTATTATTAGAATTTCAGTTTCTTTCAAATCCGGGTTCTACATTTCAAGAGGGTTTTAGCAGTTTGGAATCGCACACACTATCTTTATATAAAGCTAAAATCCATCACTTTTCGAAACATAGATATTTCATCTGAATTTATAATAGTCCTATTTCGGAGATTGGAGTCTGAAAATCAGAGAAAGAAGTCTGTACTCAAAGGAAAAAGTCTGAACGTTGAGAGTGAAAATAGAACACACAATATAGGCTTCCGTAGTAATTTGAAAATTTTGTTCAGTTCCAGAAAAATCTATCGAGATCTCCAAAGTTTCATTTGACGAAAACTACACTAACTTCTCCTGTTTGGCTTCAGACGTATACCCAGCTCCGAAACTTCTGATGTATAAGACTTATGAGGATGAATTACGAAAGTGAGTATTTTCATCTCCCACAAAACATATTGTGAACTTATTATCAATGACTTTTTGATTTTATAAAATACCTTGTATATGTTTATACCCTATATGTAGAACGCCATGGGGAAATTTGCAGAAATTCGAATCAAATGAAATTATTGTTTCAATGTTGCCTAGTGACTATCAAAGAAAATGGATTTTTTTTTCAGGGGAGTCTTTCAGAAAACGCTCATGAATCATTTTATTGTATCAATTTTCTTGCAAATTTTGTTACATCAATAATTAAACACCCTGTATTGACGAAAATATTTGATTTCTACAATAACTAACTACCCTCTTTCATTCAGTGTCTTGTGGATTGAGCGAAAATGAGGATTTTGGATCAGTAAAACCATATAACGGTCATGAATAACACGAAATATATAAATGGTGTCCCATTCACCCTTCAACATGATTCTGTTTGTTGATTCAACATTCCACAACATGCAACTAAGAAATTTGAAAACTGTTTTGAATATACATCTGCAAAGTTCTTGAACACAAACATATATTTTCAAATGATCCAATGCAAATCTTTATCCACTTTCAAAGTGATACTCAAGAATATGTAGTTACATTGCAGACAAATGATAGGTAATTCTACAAGTACATTTTGTTTATTCCAATCACGTTGGTATAGGTCTTTTTTTTGTCATATTTATGTAATCATATATTTTTATACAGATTATTTAAAGTTAAAGTTCTAGTTGCATGGAAGAACGTTAATACGAACTCACCATTTGCGCCATATACTGTTTTTTCTTTTCTATTATATGAAAAGATGTGGGTTCGTCATATTTAACATCAAAATTCCGACTGTTCTTTCCCATAGTAATGGGAATCAAATCGAATTTCAAATGAAATTTATTTCTACACCTTCAAAGTAGTACATATTATCCTTTTCATAACAATCGCTAACAATTTCAAGTACTTAATAATATGTGTAATTGTCAAAAATGATGGTTTCTCCGAAAATATTGAACCTAGGTTAGAATACCTGTATTGTAGTAGTCTTTTTGGGAAACCATATTAACGATTATAAAGATGAGGTCCGATGTTTATGATTATTATAATTGAGTATCTGAAAGGCAAGATTGAATGGTGGCATAAGTATTGAAGAAAACTATTTTTTTTTATTTGTATAGGAGCAGAATTTCCAATGATTATGGTAATAATTAATAATCTAGATTATTATTATTTGGGTAATCGATAATTATTTTTTTTATTTCAGTTTTGAATTTATGTTGTTTCAAATTGAGAGGAAGCAAGTTGAACAGTTTCAGTCCATAGTGAAAATACGTTTTTTGTGTCAGAGTTTTTTTTAAAAACATCGCTCATTTCAATATTCTGACTTGTAGCAGATCTTATATTTGATGATATTTTCGGATGCTTGTCTTGTTCACAAAAAATTTTCAAGAGACACTGCCGTACTGTCTTAACGATGAAAAATTACATAATTCCCTCGATTTCCGTGATCCATAAATTGGACATACAGTTGATCCAACTCAATAATCCTTCTGTTCGTTTATTATCATTCATTCTCATTTCGAAGGTTCTTGATGTGATATTCGACTGATTCATATATTATTTTCAGGTATCGGTTACCGACAATTCATCGAGAACTAACAAAGCACAACACTCGGCTGTTCTCATTCTACGTCATTGCTTCAGTAGCAACTGACAAACTGGCACCAGGGTCCTTGGTTTTTTGCGAGGTTAGGATTCCCGGTACGGGTTATGTGAGGATCAAGAGTATTCTCTATTATCCAGAAGGTTGGTTATAGTGACCATATATGCTAATTCCAGAATTCAGTATAATGTTTGTCCAACAACTATGAAAGGTTGCATTATGAGCATCGACGTTGAAACGATAGCATTTTGATCAGCATATAGTTATCTGCAAAATGTCCCTTGTGGTAGTTATTTGACAACTGACATCATATACAGAGTTGTGCGTAAGTCCATAATAGGTACAATGATTTTCTGGTCAACCCAGTAACTGAAATACGTAGGACGTATTCGTTGCCAAAAAATTGAGTTTACCCCCTTAACCCCTTAGCTGCAACCCTACCCAATTTTTTCCAATGCGGAGGTATGTCGTGTGAAGTAAAAGAAAAACAAAGGTATGATGAGATTCCATTTTTCACGAGATTTTTAATGACCCTACCGAAATTCCCAAAGTTTTGTGTCCTATAGCTCTTGACATCCGATATAGTTGTTCGAAGTTTCTGAAAAATAATTTCAATTTATTTTCAAGCAGTTGCCGAGGAAAGTAATGGTAAGAAATATTTGCTTACTATATTGACATTTCCAACTATACTTCGAAGCGAATTCAGGTAATATTCTAGTTGTTTTTCAGGTAACATCGCCATCGGTAGTTTCTGGAACTGGTTTTGCATATTGTTAGTATTCGTTGTTCTCAAGATGCTTTGTTTCTGTTTCTAATGACCATACACAAGATATTTAGTATATTTATGTGGGTTATTTTGAACTGCTATGATGTACTGATGATACCCAAATGGTATACCTACTATTATTTTCTCCTGATTTATTAACGGAGATTGAAATCAGTACATTAATCCGATTGTTCCTACCTACATGTCTCAGCAGCATTAATTTATATTTCATCAATGATTGCCGTTTCAATAAGACATTGCCTGAACTTTTTCACCTCAAAAGTCTCGCACCCTTTTTTTTGATTCAAGGTTAGGAATTAGCAAAAAATTCCGTGAACTATTTTTTTTTTATCTGTGGACAACACAAAAGGGAAACCTTCAATGTTCGAGGAACATCGTGTTATCCAGCGGTGGAATTTTGGGAGAGTAGGAAGGTGTTGGAATTTTTCTTGAAAGTTTGGAGGTTGTAAGCATCAGCTTTATACTTTTCATTTGGAAGATAATGGAGAAATAATTATAGATAAATGAAGGTTACGGTTGGCTTTGCTAGACCTCTAGACCGTAAGTTCATATCATTTTCAAAAGAAGATGTGTGAATCATTATTTTATGCCATTGAAATGTCAAGTGATCAATGAGATGTTTGGACCTCAATCATTGTCTAGCCAATTAGTTCTTTCAGGATAATATATTGATAATATATATTGTTCAACGAGCGTATTTTGCGTTGATTACAGAACTCGCCAAGAAACAAACTATATTGCCTACTGAATTGTTTCGTTTCAGTATTTTTGACGTTAAAGCATGAAAGGATAAAATAAACATGTTTATGTCCCTATAATATCTATTAAAGGTTAATGTAAAGGTACTGTAAAGGAAGGACCTGCAAAAATTTGTTTCATTTGGATTTGACAGATCGATTGAATTTTGGTATAATTCAATCGAAATCTGTCATTATTCATCAGTCCATTAGTAATTATTGCCATTAACTAGTCAAAATCGAGTTCGTTATGGATGTATAACTAGACAGTTGTAGACAAATAAATATATTTCCAAATCCGCATATGTTTCGATAATTATTTATGAACCACATTCATTTCAAATACCTTGATTTGAATAGATCCTTACGCAATACGAAACAATAACATCGCATAAAAAATGAGACTATTGCATATATACCTTGGAATTTCAAATTTCAATATATTGATGATGATACTGTCATTTAAGTACCTAATATATCACGAGTACTATGAAGAATTGATTACCAGTTATATATAAAAATTAGAAAATGGACTGTCCTCAGATCTATGTCCTGTATTACATAAATAATATACCAGGTAATAATAATTCATCTTATATATCCACAAGTACATCAACATTATTCATTTGGATATTCGTCGAAGCTACTGTCATTGATCGTTTCGAATGCTGAATGCATCATTTTCTGATTTTTCTTCTGGAATAACATTTCCCAAGAGCGTGTAAATATAGAACAGCGTCGCGTCGCTTGAGAAATAATGACGGCGGAGTCAGAACGCTCTCAAGATTTGGACCAGTTTTGTTTACATTCGGTGAGCTAGCTAGTAGAAGGAAGTCGAAGTGGCGCCTCAGTGATAAATTGTGAAGTTCTGCTCCGATAGTTTGAAAGTTTTTTGTTTGAGGAAAAACATGACTAGGCTGAAAGTAGCAGTGAGAGTCAGACCGCTGTCGCAGAGGTAAGCTATCACCCCGTATAATCCAAGAAATGATTGGAAAGTAGACTCAGCAATGAATCGATCTATGGAGTGCAAATCCATCATGAAATCCTCACCGAGTGTTCAGAATGAATTTTCAATTAAGGAAATTAAAAATGTGCTGTATCGATCGAATAATAACGATGTTACTGAATAATCAATATACATATATAAAAATCTCACAAAAACTCGACCGAAGATGACTCGATCGATTCGAATATGTTTATTTTGTTAGCTTAGGGATAAAGAAAAGTAGGAAAAATCCAAAGGAACAGCCCAAAATAAAAGGAATCATCGAAATTGGCAATTTTTCCACATAGACAAAACCACAAGGCGGCCAATATTATCGATCTTGATGAATTGGAGTAGGAAGATTGATTAAGGATTGATAACCGGTTATCTCGCTAATAAAATCAATTTTGAGTGGTACGAAGTTAACCGGATCATCTGGTAAAGGAAAGATTTGAACCAATATTTTGTCCATGAAATACATTACTTCAGATTTTAAATGAAAAGAAAGTACGCCCATGAACGGTTGTTCATAGATTGATTTATTACTCTCTAATTTCCAAACAGACTATAATTATAGAGGAAACTGCTCCTAGATTCTCTTTCGGTTCCCGCAAATGAGTATGGATTGGTAAATGAGAAACATAATTCAGTGTACAATTCAGAAAGATGATCAATAGAGGGTGTACCATTGAAAAAAAGTTTTTGCGTAGAAACCCAAAGTTCCAAATGACAAAAACTTATTGACAGATAGTCTTCTCCATATAGTAGAACTCAGTTTAGTGTTGTAGTGAAGCTCATTGTAGTGAAACATTCGAACATATCACAAGATTCAATTGTCTCATTAGAAATTATGGATAAGACTGTACCTGGGGATAACTAGGATTGTATAATCAACCTATACAATTCCTGGAATCACATCTTGAAGAGTTTTTAATATATAAGCAGTGAGTCAAAGTTTGAATAATGCTTTTTCTGTTTGAAAAACGTAGAAATCAATATATTAGGATAAAATTTTATATCATGCTATTTCGAGGCAACAGTACGATGGGCAAAGCGAAGAAGAACATGTGCCGTTTCATTTCTGATTTGTTTTCGTTCATGAAATAATGTTGCTTGGGGCTTTCCATTGACACGAATTCTATGGTATAGTATTTCTATAGTATAGTAATTATATAGTTTATGTATGCAGTTATCGTATCATTCAAAGATTATTGATTTCTTACATATTTATCAGCCTCTGTTCGGACGTTCTTAGAACGAGAAACAATCCATTATCTGCGAGGGCTCTGAACAGACAGGTTATTTGACAGTCCATCTTGCATCTGATTACCTACCTGCAATATTCATCTCGTAATCAGAGCTTAATCTTACATTCGAGTTAATTACAAAAATATTCTGCCAGTTAGAAACAGTCGCAATTAGAACTCGTCGCATTGGTCTTGCATTGATAAAGCTGAGTAAAAGATTATTATGTCATCAAGCCCTAATTGCTAGATGAATATTACAATTAGCTTGATTGATTGTATTGAAAAATTTCGGAACGCTAGGATCAATGCGAATTTTATTAGACATTAACCAAAGCTCAGAATATATATAAATATATGTATAATGGCATATGCCCTATACCCAGAGGGGTCAGTAGCGAAGCTGGAACATAGACTGTTGAACTGTTGACTGGAACATAGAATAGCTGATGATTTTTCAAAAGTCATCACGGTTCATGACTTCGAACTTGACGTCGCTTTGGTCTCGGTCCCCCGGAAGTGGTTGGGGTCCACTATAAAATACTCCCGCTCTTCTCAACCCGCCCAAGTTTCTACTTATATGGACCTGGATCGACATCGACATCGACAGGTTTTCAGTAACAAGTATTACTATGCATATGCGTCACTGAAATTTTGTTATAGTTTCGTTTTATCATTTTTTTTAATGACAATGGACGAATTGTGGCATCAAAATTGCAATGTAATATATTTACGTCAAACATTTATTGATTTATTGGACGTTTTTCACTCGCTTCATGCGTAATATGCGATATATTTTGTTATTTCTCCCAGCAGTTCTCCCTCAGTGAAGTAGCAAATTCATAGATTGTGTTTTTATTGTTATATGTACCTACTTTCAAACGACAAGCTGGAACTCCTAAATCATAAGTCAGGATGTTGAAATACATTTTTACAGTACCAAAAATAAATTGGAAGAAGTGCATCAGTTAATTTGTGAGAGGGGGTTTGACATAAACTTGAAGAGACTTGCAGAGGGAGGCTATATTTAGGCTCGTTATATCGGAATGTGCATACCTGCCTTCAAATACTTTTGGAATAGAATTAATGCTGAGAATTGTCAAACCAAAGGCTTCTGAAGTGCTTCGCGAATATACAGAGTTAGCACTATTTTGTTTCCCACGATTGATATATTGCTTCCAAATATAGAATGGTAAGTAACGGATGAAAAAATCTTTTCGCAATTAAATTTCTCGGGTTTCGAAGCTGTCAAATACGATTGAACTATTGAGTTATCAAAAATAATAATTTGGAGGAAATTTCAGTTCTCAGATATCTCCGAAACAAAAGAGGTTCGGCAGTCCATAGCGCGCTCAAGAAAGATTTTATAAATATGTATTTCAATAATAACGACACTGACAAGATGTCACTGCCCTTGAAATTCAACCTTCAGATACCTGAGAAATTCTCTAAATTTGGCAGAAACACTTCGTTTCTTGAAAAAGTTAGGAAAATACAAATATATCTTCAATAAATATCGAAACCTCCATTTTACTTGGTGGACATTTCGGAATCAAATCTGCTCCCATTTTTGATACTGAACAGTGACAAGTTTAACAGATTTGTTCCCGAAACTTCCACCAAGATAAGTAGAGGTTTTGATATTTGTCAAATATATTCGTCTTTTCGTACCATTTGAAGAAAAATCACTGTTTCACTGCGATAAATAGATCACCAGTCTGTCCTTGCTAAAAATATTTCGAAATAATTATTATAATTTATATTATTATTATTAGAAACGAGGGGAGAGAATCTCAAAAAATCTGTAAAAATGAATATACCACCTCCTCGATTCACCTACAAACAGTATTTGATCAAATTTGAGTTCAGAAAAAATACCAAAATAGTACCTATGGTGCACACCATCATTATGACGTCATTTTGTCCTCCAGATATTGAAAAATCAACACCATAATTACTCAAGTTAACCAATGAAAATCTCTAAATGATCATCGAATAGTTCAGATGGTTTCCAATTTGGGAATAACATTGAAATTGCTATCCGCTATGATTACATTATTTATAACATATAGAAGACCCTGCAGTCTTTCATCAAATGTAAAAATGATTTGGATTGTGTTTCAATACAAGAATCGGCTGGGAATTAGTTTTAGGGGGCGTTAAATGCTTATTCCATACAAAATGTGTCTCTGGAAACGATGCTGAACCTCATTTGTCCGAGTATTCTCCACTTGATATTGTCAGAACAGAAAATTCTTGGATGGACATTTTTAAGTGGACCACCTTGTATTCAGTTCAGTTGTTCTGCCGGATCCGCTCTGCTCTCTCGCCAATTTCAACAATCCACATGGAATTGACTTTTCATGGCAACTCATATCAACTTGGACACGAAGCAAGTTTGATTAATCGGAAATTGGTACTGAAAAAGAGTGTGGGATTAGTGGGAATCTGGGATGTTGCTGGGTGTTTTATTGTTTGAGTGATTCCCATGGATCATCTAATTTGTGTTTATTGTTGTGTTATCTATAAAGGTCCTGGCGATAGTTTTTTCCTCCGAACAACAAACCCACTAGAAGGATCACAAAACAAATATTCTGATGCTAACATGAATTCCCAGAATTATCATAATATTAGTACCCAATCGTCGCCAGTGTTGTCATATCCAATCATCAAAAAGTGATGAATAGTCCATAATATTCAAAGTCCCTTATGAATTCATGTAGTTCAATGCACAAATATAATAATGAATTTGGGTCATGACGATTATGAATCAGTTCCGATTAATAGAAGACTTCTACATTATTCTGAGACTTAGCAATTTTACTTGCTTGGGGGCTCGAGGACCAGCATGGGTATCGTGAATACTTTTTGCTCAACGTTGCAACACCGCAATCTGATATTGACAGTCGACGGCGATTATTGCTTTGTTTGGTATCGGTCATTATTTACGTTTTCATTTATCGATATTATTCAACTTGTGTTCAGTTTTGTGTACTCAGAATACATCAGAAACTCAGTTTATTTCCTGTTTTGGTGATTTGATATAATGGTGAGACGTTGTGAGGTGTGTCAAAGACAATTTGAACCGGCGATCAAAACACGTCATTTCATAGGCGAGTTACCATTGTCGTATCATTCGAGATTTTGAAGCATTTTCCCAAATGAAATGGATAAAAATTAATTTAAATTGAATTGATTAGATTATATTGATTATACCCACACCCAGCTGCGACAGTGTCTTGTGGTAAAATATGTAGCACTGATAAATGCTTCCTTAATTGTAGTCAAAATATGCGAAGCTGCTGAAAAATCACTGAGAATAATGATGAACTCAATTAATATTTTTGATAAAAAATATAAGGATATTTCTATACTTCTTCTACACACAACAATGAGAAATTTACCGTTGACTGTTTTTGGAACTAGTCAAACTAATTTGGAGAAATATTTCACTTCATCATGAGGCAAATAAATTGAAAGATTCAACGGAAGTTAGAGTAAGAAGTATGTCAACAAAAACAATCCAATTCAAAAATCAATAAATTATTGTGTGATTATCCATGGTTGTTTTTCATTTCAGTCCTGTTTTAAATAAGAAACACTGCTATTTGCTACTTCTTCACATGATTCATGATTTTATTGTTGATATAACATTTCGTCATAATACTTGTCAACACATATTCATCATCGATTTTCATCTATCTACATGAAATGAAATAATCAGACATCAATTTTTTGCGTCAAAATATATGAATTCTGCTCAAGATAAAACCTCCTTCATCTTGACGATATCGTGAAATGATATAAAAAAGTTCTTCACTTTTTTGAAAATTATTTCCACTAGTAGGTACTGAACTTTGAAATCGTAAATATACTTACATGCACTGTCACTGATCGCCAAAAATATAAATGTTCATTATCGAAATTGAACGTTATTTATGATAAGGAATAAGCAGACAACTGTATACTGAATAGTAATTATATTGTTTCATATGGCGTTGAGAATTGAACTTTTCTTGTGACGTGGTCATAATAAGTTTATTGATTACAAGCAAGTTACAAGAATCACCATAGGATTGTATGTATTCGAATGTTTCGTAACAATGTGAGGGAAGTATAAGGATGTTCATTTTCCCACCAAGAAATGCTGAAAAGTACCACTGAAATTGTTACGGATTTCCAATTTGGTTTCATCATGAACCCTCTGACAACACGGCATTGGTGCTGGGAGAATCAGGTTCTGCTAGCATTGTTTAGACAAAGATAGATACTATAGATGTTGCTTCCAAACAAACTGTATTGCCAGGGGTGTGGATTGCTTATCTAGTCTGTTCAATGATCGAAGGTTTTTTCCTATTTGAATATCTACAGATAATCGAAGGATTTTATATCTGAAATTGTTTTAATTTCGATTCACTGGGTTTGTATCTGAAAAGATTAAGCAGATTCCAACATGAATAATGTTCTTTTCGGACACCCTTAATATTTATCCATTCTTCACAATATTATATTTTTAATGAAAATTTGATTCCTCAGAGAGCTGGACATCGGTTCAACATCAGTGATTTCTGTCGAAAATGGAGACACTTTGGAGATAACTAACCTAAAGGTAATATTTTTATAAGCCTTGTATAGACAATTTCTAAGTGATTGCGACAAAGTGTTATTAATCTTTCGCACATGTTGAAAACTTGCCGCGAAGCACGTCTTACAACGTGCATATACAGGGTATTTCAGGATGAGCTCACATACATACACATGTATGTATGTATGTATGTAAGTATATTATATATACTACTGGCAGAAATTTTCTGAAATTTTGTATATGGAGGTTTTCCAATGTGCAAATAAAATATTTTCAGTTCTGCAACTTCTGGTTATACCGGATATGGATTTCAACTTCGTTATTTTCAAGGGGAAGTACCATTTTTCATTGAATTTTTGGAATCCATGCTGAATTTCGATATGACTTCATGGAGATCATCATATGTCTAGAGCTAGCCATTTTTTAGTTATTCAAGATTTTTCAAAATTTTTGGTCCATGCAGCCCCTTACACAAAAAAATCGAAATCTACTCTAGTCAGACCTCATATTTTCAGAATCTACAATAATGAGTCCCATAGCTACCCAAATATTTGAGAACTTTCCAAAAATATCCTACATAGGGTGCTCAGAATTTGGAGCAAAATTTTCCTATTTAAAAATTCGATAACTCATTTTTTTTTTTCGAATAGTAACTCTCCTACACTGAAAAGTAGAGGGACTTTTTGTTCAAATCCCTATATCTGAAATGAACAGTTTCTGTAGAAACAGAATACCGAATATTTCCAGGTCTTCAAAAACCTTTGTTATCATGACATCTACTAGCACAAGCTACTTGATGAAAATGTGCAATGCAATTCACGAATAAGCTATCCACATTCTTGAGAATCAAATTCATCGCCAACTTGTCAATAAATCGTCAACAAATCGTCCGATATCGTAGAGGTCAATTTTGAGAATGATGAGGTGTTGTTGATAACTCAAGAACACCTCTGCCAAATTCAAAATATTATACATGTGAAATGATATTGTGATGATGTACAGGATGTTTTATTGAAAAATAGTATTTGTGACTGTGGCAGCTACACGAAACATCGTGAATATTTGAATCATATCGAAACGTAACTCTCATGAACTCCTCTTTTGAGATTTTTCATTCGTCTATCTCCTCCAGCAACAAACCAGATAGTACCTGCCACACAATTGGGTCTCAACTGGTACAAATATTGGTATAAATTTGATTGAAGATGAGCTGCCCAGTGTATGGTTGTAATGTTGACAATAAGTGCAAGGGCTTTGTGTCTGGTACAAAGTTTTATAGCTTTCCTAAAGACAAGGAAATGCAAAGTGATAGGAAAAAATGTGTGAAAAGTAGAAGTGAAAAAATTGATATAGCAATTTTTTTGACGCAAATATTATTTAATTTTCATTGGATATCCTCGAACTTGCGAAAATTCCGAGTATTTGGCAACACGGCATCAATATTTCTACTTCCACGAGGAGTTTCATAGAGGTGATGAAACTTACGATATTTTATACCAATTCTTGCTCCATAACAAATTAGAAAAGAATTATACATAATGAGTAATATATAAATATGATTCAAGAATCGAACACATTCGTGTAACTTGTAACCTTTCGTATCATTGAAAACGCGGGTCGACGTGAATGCCATCTGCTGGTTGTTTACGGAAACAACATCTCACGAAATCACAGTTGGTAGCATTGGATTGCGAGGTACGTGTGTACCGCCGTCTATTAGGTAGGGTACGAACCGGTACGAACCGGCCCGAACTCGCAAATTAATGTTTTCTACTTCATCTTTGAACGAAATTAGTCCAGAATCTAACATAATAAACCATAAATAGCGTCCTTGTGTCAAATTTCAGATTCAAACATGCTTTTAGTTCGAAGGAAGGCATTTCAGATGCTGATATTTTGGTGAAGCATTCCTCAATTTTGGTTCCTCTTTACAATAATTCAATTACTTTTGGGTTTGAATCCATGACAAGGCCGGAAAGCATGCTGAAGAAAGGGTCTGCCAAACCATTTTAGTGAAACGCCCGTCTCAAGGTAAGATAGCGAGCAGATAGCACCCTACTCCCGGAAGGCGAAAGCAAATCACCTATTTCTAATTCTGTCCGATTGAACATTCGACCGAAACAGGCAGGCATCTATCCAAACATAATCAAATTCGTGCCGTTCAATTATTTCCACGGCACATGCGACAGTGTCTTTGATCTAAATTTGTAATCTGTGTTTGCGGAATCAGCGAAATCTCATCTTTCCGCAGGTACACGAGCAGAATACCGGAGACAGTCGTCAGAGGATCAGAAGATTCGCCTTCGATTGTTGCTTCAAAGATGACTGCTCGCAGGACCAAGTGAGTATCTTCTGTTGTATAGTTGTACGAAATAGATCCATGTGGCAGTAGGCAAGAGCGCTCCCAGTATTGAATTCCGGGGGTTGAACTCAACATGTGCCTGATATTTAAGCTAGGAGCGAAATAATTCATTTATCAATATAAACATACTATAAAACGAAATATCTATTCAATTATTATTAAAGTAGGTAAAATATCCAAATCCAAATTTATACCTAGAATCTCTCGCAACTGAGATGTGCGTCTCAAAAATTTCTTCTTGCGATGTAATTGTAATTACAGTTCGTCACTTACTTTAGATTTTTTTAGTTCCTGAATATTGGAGTAAAGATGCCTGTCTCTCACGTCATGTTCTTCTGAAAAATATGTAAAGTATTTTACTATCTATAGTGTCCTAGCAGATAGATCACTCTTTATGGTGGTAGGTCTTGGCACCAACTTTGCTTTTCCTCGCTCATCAACAATTTGTTGGATGTGACATCCTGCCTAGTTCATAACTTATAGAGGAGAAATCCAACATCATCCAATGAAGCCAGAAGTGCAAGACGGAGACCGCTACATAAAAGATCCCATTGAATTTTCGACAAAGAATTACCTTCTAAAAACTTTCGCACTCATTTGGAAACACCTTGTTCAGTGGATACGAATGTGGTGATGAATCATGAAATCTTCCTGAATTTTGATTTGTTACTATGCCTAGTTGTACGAATGTCTCGGTCGACTAAATCTGTTCGTTTTCTGCTAATATTGAAATAGCGAAATGTGCGCGACGGTTTGTGCTGATACTATTGAATAATTGAAATTTTTGCTTTGCTAAACATGCCCATTAGACATTGTTTGACTAACTCAATTTTCATAAATATACGTAAAATATCTCTGTACTATAGCGAAAATCAACATTTGGAATATCCAAAAGATGAGGCATTCTCTTCGATTCCTGTTCGACTCAACTGATTTCTTTCAGGTGTTCGAATCGATCGAGAAGGTGATCAACAAATCGGTGAAACAGAGATGTCATTCTTGCGTCCTGGCGTATGGACAGAGTTCCACCGGCAAAACTCACACGATGATGGGCATGCCTGATGATCCCGGCATCACGCCGAAACTCTGCGACAGACTATTCGAGTATCTCAGAGAAGCCGCCGTCGGAAATGAGGTTTTGGATACAAAAGTGACTGTGAGGTGGGTCAGGTTAGGTTGAAAAATTAACAGAAAACTTCAAAATCAAGCCAATATTTGCGTTTTGATGAATTTAATATTGATTACATAGATTAGGATTTCATTCCCGCTTCAGAACCAATGATATATTTTCCTTTTTTCAGTTTTTTTAGTATGGGATGTTCTCTCCTCGTTTCTAAAAAATAAAATAGAAGATATCATAAGATATCATAAAGATATTGCTCGTCTAATTGCTAGTGGTCGTGTGTGCATGGTGCTCTGGTAATAATTGGGATTTTTGTGGTGATATATTGCGAATAAATTGCTGGAACGAAGGCGATACATATGAAGAAACTCTCCTGAGTATCGGACGAGACATCCACTATTTTTGCTTGCCGGTGAGCTTAGAAAAATTCATTTTTCCGACTCATCAATATGGTAAATTGCTTCGTTTGTCAATCGCTTATCAGTCGGACGAAACCAGGTATTTCTTGTGAAGCCTGTAAAAAACAAATCCACTCGATCTGTTTATCTAGCAGTAAATCTATAGATATACTAGCCGTCATTAATGCTGTACCAGGACTATCATGGAAGTGCGAAGATTGCCGAGACAGTTACATCTTCGTAAATGAGACAGATATCAAGTCAATGTTGGACAATAAAGTTGATGAAGCCATTTCCCTCTTTCAAAAACAGCTATCGTCCATAAAATCAGATGTTGCTAAAGTTATCAAAGAGAACTCTTCCTTCGAAACTCCGCGATACGCTGATGTCCTTAAAAACAGAACTCATCCAGCTGTCATAATACGACCCAAGAATGCTAACCAAACTGTTGCACAAACGAAATCAGATATACTGAAGAACGTGGATCCCGCTCAGTCTCAAGTTCACTTGGCGAGGATTCGTAATATTAGAGATGGTGGACTGGTGGTAGGCTGCAAGAGCAAGGAAGAAAACGAAAGATTCAGAAAGCTAGTTGAAGAAAAATTGTCAGATACATACGAAGTTAAGGTGACTACAGGATTGAATCCAAGATTGCGAGTAGTTGGTCTTTCTGAAAAATATGAGAACGAGTCATTACAGAACCTCATTCTAAACTGCAACTCTGATCTACTCCCAGATGGTGCCGACTGCAAAGTTGTGAATGTTAGTCCCACCAAGAAAAACAACTCCGTATATCAGGCATTGATTCAGGTTGATAGGTCATCTTATGACAGAATTGTAAAAGCTGGTCACTTGTTCGTTGCATACGACAGTTGCAGTATATTCGACGCCCTTGAAGTCTATCGTTGCTTTAAATGTAATGGTTTCAATCATTCGGCTAATAGATGTCAGAAATCAATCTCTTGTCCCTTGTGTAGTGGCGATCATGATGTCAAACATTGCAGTTCACAATCTCGTAAATGCTCTAATTGTTCTCAACTTTCAATAACAGACAACACCATCGAAATCAATCACGCTGTTTGGGAGCGGGAAAAATGTACTGCCTACAATAGAGCCTTAGACACGTTGAAATCGAATATTCTCGCTAATCAATAGCAATCAACGTCCTCTCTTTTGTCGTCGAGTATATCTAGACAAAATGAGTCTGCTTCTTTGTCAGCCGATAACTGGGACTTCTCACTATACTATCAAAATTGTCGAGGATTGAGAACAAAAACCGTTCAGCTTTTTAATGCGTCCCACGTGAATGAGTTTTCGGTTATTGGTCTCACTGAAACATGGCTAGATTCGTCAATTAATAATTCTGAAATAATCTGCAATTCTTATAACGTCTATCGGGCGGACCGAAATTTTCAGGTTATGAATTGTTCGAGAGGGGGAGGAGTTCTTCTTGCGGTCGATAAGTTGCTAATGTCCTCCCATGTTGACATTGGTGGAAACAATTATTTTCAACGACTCGCAAACATTGACATATTAATCGTGAAAATCGTCACACAGTCCTACCAAATTTATGTCATTGCAATTTACGTTCCACCTAATATCTCGAATAATGGTTATGAACTATTATTTGAAGGTCTTGAATCACTTAACTTTATGTATGAAAGCAAAATCCTTTTACTTGGAGACTTTAACATTACGTCATATATAAATTTTAGGATGAGCTCGCAATTGTCAATACAAGTCTCACTGTTGAATAACTTTGCTGGAGTTTTTGATCTAACTCAACATAACGACGTTGTTAATGATCATGGCAGATTATTGGATCTCATACTGTACAATGATAGAGGTTCAGTTGAAAGATCCTTGGACCCATTACTGCCTGAGGACTCGCATCATCCTGCGCTGATTTTTCATTGTAACTTGAATGTCAGCTCCAACTCGAAGAACAACTTCAACAGTTCCTACATTAATTCATATAATTTTCGTAAAGCAAATTTTCCACCAATGTATGAAACAATACAAAACATTGACTGGAACTTTTTGGAAGTATTTGAAAATGTGGATGATGCAACTAACTATTTCTACGGTAAGCTTTATAATGTGTTCGATAGATATGTTCCGAAATTCACTTCTTCAAAGAAAAGAGCTAATTACCCTCCTTGGCTCAATTTTCAAATCATAAAAAAGATCAAAGAAAAATCCAAATATCATCGTGAGTATAAAAAGAACAATGATCCTATAGTTTATAATGAATTTTCACGCCTGAGGCGGGACATCAAGTCAGAAATTAATGAAGCCTATAAAGATTATATCAAAAATGTTGAAACAGACCTCATCGATAATCCCAATAGATTTTGGAGTTTCATCAACAGCAAAAAACGAAAATCTCGTATTGCTAACCAAATGACCTATGAAGGAACAACGGTCGACACGCCTGAAACTATCTTAAATGCATTTGCTGATTTCTTCGCAAGATCGTACGGCCCACCTTCGACATTTCAACTCAACGACATATCAATCAATAATAACACTTTGATTATACCCTGTTTCTCTGAAAGCGAGATATTATCAGCTCTCAAACAAATTAAACCAAAAATGACGACAGGTCCGGATGACATTCCAGCGTTTGTTATCCGGGACTGTGCTCAGCTCCTTGTATTTCCGCTTACTATCCTCTTCAACTTATGTCTGAAACTCAACACATTCCCTGAAACGTGGAAGCTATCCAAGGTCTGCCCGATTTATAAAAAAGGAAACGAGTCTGATGTTGAAAATTTCAGACCGATTTCAATAATATCAAATTTCAGTAAGGTATTTGAGATAGTCATCTACAATAGGCTGTACAACCATCTGAGTAACCTAATTTCTCCAAGACAACATGGCTTCATGAAGGGACGCTCTACTGTCTCGAATCTCGTGAATGTTACACAATTTATTGCGGGAACTATAGATAGGCAAAATCAAACTGATATTATATACACCGACTTCTCTAAGGCCTTTGACAAACTTGATCACTGTTTGCTCCTAAATAAGCTTGCCTCATTTGGTCTCTCTAACTCTTTGATCTCACTATTCAACTCGTACTTAATTAACAGAAGACAATATGTTGCCTTTGCTGGCTTTAAGTCGGTGGAATACTCAGCCTCCTCTGGTGTTCCTCAAGGCAGCAATTTGGGACCCCTGTTATTCAACATATTTATAAATGATATAACAGACATTATTGAAGTTGAGTATCTCTTGTATGCTGACGATATGAAATTATTTTGTGAGATAACCAACATTCAAGACTGCATTCGATTATCGAATAGTTTAGAAAATGTAGTGCAATGGTGCCATGAAAACAAGCTACCCCTTAATCCTGATAAGTGCAATGTTATGTCTTTCACCTTGAAATCTTTACCCACATCATATCCATATTCGATCGACAATACGACTCTGAATAGACCTACTGTGTTGATTGACCTAGGAGTAACTTTCGACCGCAAACTTACTTTCACCCCTCATATAGAAAATATGGTATCTGCAGCGAATCGACTCTATGGCTTTCTGATTCGAAATAGTAGAGATTTTCAGAAAGTTTCAACGTTAAAAACTCTCTATTATGCATACACTCGGTCTAAATTAGAATATGCTTCCATAGTCTGGTCGCCACTATACCTGGTGCACATTGACCTACTAGAATCTGTGCAAAGGCGTTTCTTGAAGTACCTCTCGTTCAAATGTGATGGCGTATATCCCACAATGGGCACCCCGCACGAAACTTTACTCCACAGGCACAGGGTCAGTAGTCTGGATGTCCGCCGAGAGTGTTCTGCTGTTATTTTCACATATTGATGAATAATATGATTAATGATTGTGTCCTCCTTGAAAACTTCAGCATATTCATTCCTCGGCTGACTACCCGCAGAACAGATTTATTCTATCTGCCAACCCCCCGAACTAATGTGTTACTGAATTCACCAATATATAGAATGTCTAATACATGCAACAAATTCAGTGACCAGCTTGATTTATTCAATACGAATGTGAACACTATACGTAAAATCTGCCTTAACTGAATTGCGTCATGACTCTATAACATCATATTGTCAATTTCAGTAGTGTATACCCATCCTGTATATTCTCTTGTTTTTGTGATTACTCCCACTCTGTAAATGATTTCTGTTGAGTGGTGTATGATAAATAAATAAATAAATAAATAATTACTTCGAAATATATTTGTATCAATGACAGATCTGCCCCAAAATGTTATTGCGCTCGAAATTCACTATTTAGATACCTAAAAGAGAAAGTCTCTATTTGTCAGAGACACCTTGTTTTTTTGAAATTTGGAAATACAAGTACATTTCTGATAAAAACAAAACCTGTACTTATCTTAGTGGACGTTTCTGGAACGAATCTGCTCCCGTTTTCAATATAATTCGGATATTTTCTTTTCGCAAAAACTGAAAAATGAATGTATACCATCTCCTCGAATAACTTACAGAGAGAATATTTTTTGCAATTCATTATCCTTGAATTTACATGAAATATTTTCTTTCAAATCTATCTATTCTGTACCTATGAGGATGAAGACTACTTTCTCGTAATTCCAAATTCGTATTTATAATAATAATAATACTGAATAGTCTTTAAATGTTCGATAGTTCAATGAGAAGTTCATTCATGATCTAGAAATAGTGATGCAAACTCATTCAAATAACTTCTCATTGTATAAATGAAAAATATTCCTGTCAAGATTTAGTAATTCACTGTTGGGTAATTATTCGTCTATGTTCTATGTATGAATATTTTATTTCTGATCGCTTCTGTATCGCTGATGATTCCTTTTTTATTATTGCCTTGTTTCTCTCGTTCCTTCATAATGTATTTCGCCAATATTTTTTCTCAACTTATTATATCGACTATAGTCATAAATAAAGCAACAATATTATACATTAGGTAAAGATACAATATTTGGAATCAATGGGCGAAGCTTATTTTTTGCTGTGTGAACACACCACAAAATATTCTTCCACTT
Source organism: Gastrophysa polygoni (assembly GCA_963576655.1). Lineage (NCBI taxonomy): Eukaryota > Metazoa > Arthropoda > Insecta > Coleoptera > Chrysomelidae > Gastrophysa > Gastrophysa polygoni. The sequence continues at coordinate 18,158,706 of OY755087.1, forward strand.
AACCCTCAACAATCTTTGCATATACATACATTGACAAAACAAAATTACATAGGTAGTGAGTGTAACAGAGTAGATTAATGACTATGTATGTACATACAGGGTGGCCCAATGAAAACGAAACAAGATATGCATTTTACTGAGAGATCAAGGAACTGACATTAAAATAAATGAGAAATAGTGATGAAAGGGAAAAAAAGCGTTACTTTCCATCACTAGCCGATTATTGAGAACTACTGCATTGAATTCCAAAAACAAGGGAGCGTTTGTAAGAGATTTCGATTACCTTCAAAATGATGTATCACTTGACCCCTTATCCCATTTGAGATTCAAGGGTTGGAGCTCACCGCTCCGAGGGGTTTGAAGTGAAGGAGTTGAAAACATGCGCAAAATATTTTCCCCTCGAAATAAAAATCGACCGGTTCGAGCGTTTTTTTTTCTGAGAACGATAACTATGTCAAATCGGCCTTATTGTCTCGTTTTCTTTGAGCCACCCAGTATGGTAGGATCAATAAGTACAAAATTTATTGTTGAGTCTCCGTTAGATATTTATTGAAAAATAATTTGAACTTGGACACTTTTATTTCCTACTTTTTTTTTTAATTTGTTCCAAAACCGGTTTACATAAAAAGTTTTACAGCTGGATGTTCTTTATTCATTTACTCATTTTCAAATTGGTTGCAGAATAACTTACACACCCATTGAGAATTTTCCAAAGATATCGAGTGCTTCTAGAATTATTGCATCGTATCATAAAAGCCGTATGTACGGTACAAATACGTAATAGTCCTTCACAAAATTGAATTATGATCGTGCGTGTGTGGTAATATAGATATCTGACATATCATATCGCATCATATTTCTGGTAGGTATCTCTCGGAAACACTAGTCGCTTTCACACATCCAAACAAACTGAAAATTCTGAAATGATTGTTTATCGACCCATCCTTGTGAGACTATTTCTTCAGATATAGCTATAATGGCTATCTATAGCTGCGAAAATGAATCAATTACTTTGTATTGCCAAAGTTTGCTGGGAACTAGTTCCAGTATGACTGTTTTAGAATTCCGAGGGAAATTCACTCCATTCCACCGAAAACTCCATTATCGAATTTGTAATGATTTAGAAAATGTTCTAAGTAGTTGATGTATTGTATATGCAGGCTGATTCACACAGCAAAGAGATACATTTTTTTTACATCTCTATTTCTGATATACAAGGCACAAAAAAACAGTCATAGCGCCGCTATTTATATTGTCCGACTTTGAAAACAAAAATGCAAATGAAAAATTACTCTTCAAGTAACTACAAATACATGCGTCCAGCTCAGAATAGAGTATCTGCAGGATTATCGTTGAAGGGGCTATTCATGGTGGCGTACAAAAAATTATAATCTTAACATATAGATTTTTGAATGTTGTTGGAAATATTGGAATAAACTGAGGTAACCATTCCAAGAAAGGAATTCAACTAATTCGAAGGAATTATCATAAAACAGAGTGTGTTCCTGCAGAATTCGTCATTTCGTCATATATCTATTACTCAAAATCAGTGTACAAAAGGAATACATTATTCTGATAATATTAGTTATGCCAAATACTCACCAATTATGGACGTATAAAAAGAGATACTTCCATGTTACCAACGCGGTATTTCCTTCCTCAAATACTTCTAATTATTACAGTTTCGTCCCTCCTAGTACCTATGAAACAATACGAAACTCTTTATACTTTGCACCTTAACTTCTCCCCCATCCGTTCGCATACGTTTCGAACTTGGCTTGTGAAGTTGCGAAGTTGTAAAATTCACACGCGAACTTCGTATAAAGCGAGTCACAACTCACGTCAGACCGGAATGTGTTTTCTAGATGTTGATAATCGTTCGGAGTGTTTTGTGTAACAATCGAGAAAACGTTTGTGGATTTTATGTGAGTGGATTTAAGTTCGGAGGCCGATTGTGCTATATAGAAATTCTCTGGATTTTTCTCCAGTTTGGAGTGAAGATATATCAGGTTTCTATTTCATCATACTCAACATTTGCATGTTATTCTACTTCAATTTCTATATGATAGTATTGGTGAAAAACCATGAACTCCTTGTTGATTGTACTTATACACAGTGTTCCTTAAACATGTACGTAATTTTAGGGTGTTATTCTGCATGGCAAAATAATGATATGATGATGAGATAATAATGATGACTTCTTCCGTAAGCGTTCCGGAACGAGGTTGAAAAAATAAGATAATCAAAGCGAACTGATTTGTTTGTCAGCAACTTACTCGATAATGTCAGGCCATCCTGTAATCTAGAAAACTGATAGAGATACAAATAATTATCAAACTTCCTTTTTTTGGATATTACCTACTATGCAAGGGTACACATTTTTCTGTGCTACATTAAACATACGTTTTCTGAATGGAGCACCCTATATTCCATCACATTTTTTTCAAAGAACTCAAGAAGACCAGTTCACTGATGAAATAACATGGGTGGTTCATTCTCTGTTTCACGATTTTCAAAAAAAAAAGTTATGTGGGACCCACTGTACATACTGTATGAATGATATATCTTTCAAATTGAACAAAGTATAAAGAAATAGGATTTTCAGCTGACCGATTTCCCAGTATGATAATATAAATAAATATAAATTCAATATAAATTCTATAATGAATTGAGTTCTAATAAATTTCAATAATGTTGCGCATCACTTCATTCTCAATATTTACAAACATTCCCGAAATATTCACTGGAGAAGTACCAAGAATATCTGAAATAATCATATACAGGCTGACTGAAAATCGCTCCAAGCAAAAGCACCGCTATTTAATGTCCGAATTTGAAAAACAAAAAGCAAACGAAATTGGAGTTTTGCAATAAGAGTCCCTGCAAGCAATACTCATATTTCGTTTAATTCAGAAGGGCAAATATTATGATTTGTTTGAAAATACATCAACATAGTTGGTCTATAGACATAACATAACATTTAGTCTGAAGTTTCTTGTTTGCGGAGCACTATTTTGCGTGAAATGTACCGTACATTTTTGAATTCAGAAAAAATCTCTATCAGAAGCAATCAATCCATGAAAAAATTATTGCCATTTGAAAGAAATAGAGTCGCAGTCGTTAGAGTTGGTGTTTAATTTTCTGGGCACCTGGTAATATTCGAGAAGTATTATGATCTCTTCAACTTGGGGAAGAACCTATAATGTTCGGATGCTATTCGATTTTCAAAATCGGACCATGAATAACAACACAATGGTTTGGGATGTTTTCCGTCAGTCAGTCTGTAAGTTTTTCGAGGAGATGGTACATTCATTTTTCAAAAATATATATTTTTTTTCTTGAAACGAGGAGAAAAACCCCACAAAAAGCTGAAAAAAGCCAGTATATATTGGAGCATAGCTGAGTTTGCTTAGGTATTTGAAGGATACCTACAGAACTTGATTCTTTTGATATCTTTTGGTCTGGATTCATGTAATGATGTACCTTCAATATACACTCATCTGAACCTGTTCCAAATTTGAATCACTTATACAGGGCTTATCACGTAAACCGTTGGTCAAAAGTATTCGATGTTCCCATTCGAATAAAATTATGAAAATTCAGAGCACCATATCAGTGAACATGAACAATCGATAACCATTGGGTTACGTGATAAAACCCTTTATATATATATATATATATATTATTTATTTCAGCTATTTAGAAATATACAATGAAAAAGTACGTGATCTGTTGCTGAACGACGAGGAGACAGATGAGGAAAAAATCAGAAGAAAGAAGTCATCCTTGAAAGTGAGGGAACATCCCAAGAAAGGACCATACGTTCAAGGTAACATCACAAATTATAGATAGCAATCTATCGTTCATTGACAATGGTAAGAACCTAAGAACATGCCGAGACATATTGCTATTGTTATTGTTACTCGTTCTTCTAATCAGTTACTTCCATCGAAACTGAGGAAGGTTTAAAAAATAACAAAGAAATGAAAACCCAAGTAAACTTTTCATATTCCATTCGAATGATGTTCTGAATCTGTGTTTTGCTGGATAAGCTTCATAGGAAATATGTTTGCTGATTCTTGAAAATTTCCAATTGAACTATTGAAGGTGAATTGAATTGAATTGTTTCACGACATTTGCAGAGGAATTATGATCCACCACCAATCCTAATGCCAGGCCATTTGACTTCTTGACCAAGAAGCTCCTCCACGTAGCTTTCTGCCCTCGGTTCATCTCGATCAAGTTGTTTCAATATATTTGTTTCTATGTGGTTTTTGCCTACCAGCAGATATATATACATATAGGTATATTATAGTGTTTTATCGAATTCGAGACATTGTATTTCTTGTCAGGATTTTCGAGATTAGGTCAGAGTTGATTGACTAGTCTCGTCCTTATTTCAAAATATTGATATTTATCGACCTCGATGTGCATTTCCGTCCAAAAATACGCTTCGCGAACTTACCCAAATAATGAAGGATCGTCGTTACGTTACCAAAACAAAAAATATTGAAGGAATGAACAATGCGTTGTTTTTCCTGAGACTATAAGCAATGGCAGTAACGAGACAAAAACAAAAAAAAAAGAAAACCTGAATTACGTTCATGTGAATCACAAAACCGTCTCGATACTATTAGAGTAGTGGGTTGATCATCTGAAATTAAAACAGCAAAAGTATAGAATAAAATAAGAAATTAATAGCTAAATAAATGACTATAGTTCATATTATTGATATATACACAAGAGTGAATGATGGTAATGAAGATTCTGTATTATGGAACTATTATCTAAAATTTAAATCATAAGCAAAAAGACTTGTGGAGATTCTTACCTTGTCTTCACTTGTCTTGTATTGCCTTGAACTTTTTGATCATGCTCGTCTTGATGTTGTCTCGATTTCAAGACAAGATGAAGACGCGATCAAAAGTCTCTTTTGGTCTCGTAGAACACCACTGGACAATGTTTCGGCTGGTTCATCAATCAACCTTCTTTATGCCTTTCCTATCTGAGTTTCAGTTGAACTATCGGTAGACTTCAACTCCCGACTACATCCGACCTGTCAACAAAATTTTCCTCTAATAATTCTCACGAGTCAAATATTTCTTCACATTTTCTTCCAGGGCTATCTGAGCATCCAGTGTTCGGTCCGTCGGACCTCCTGGAGTGGCTGGACAAGGGCAACAAGAAAAGAAAAGTAGCCGCCACCCTTTCGAATCCTCGGTCCAGCCGAAGCCATTCGGTGTTTTCGATAAACTGCGACGGGGTGAAGTTGAACCTGATAGATTTGGCAGGCAGCGAAAGTGCGGCCAACAGATGCTTCGACCTCTCTCGATTCAAGGAGGGCACCAACATCAACAAGAGTTTGGTCGCCTTGGGAAATGTCATATCTGCATTAGGTAAATACATGGAAATCAGATTATTTGCTGAATCTTGCAAATATAAATACATGGGAATCCTTTCTTTCTGCTAAATCTTGCGTATATAAATCTAGCAGTTGGGAAAGAGCTTGCGCCAAATTCCAGTGTAATGCGAGACAGTGACGGCTCGTCAGGGACGGCAGGGTCGGCTAGGCCGTACCAGATTATTTGGAAAAAGAAGCTAAATTAATTGATGAAACAATATATTTTCTTTGAAAACTGACATCAATATCCATTGTTCATGTCACTATTTTTTTAAATACATCATTGAATTACCCTGATGCATGCGTCAGATTAGGCAGTTCATTGGCGTCTCTCAAGAGGTTTCACAACAATTAATTATCATAAATTCTTCACATTGCTCTATAATTTCATAATCTGGCAAGTTCTAATACACCATCTTTTTATCCGTACACTGAGATGCTCAATCAAATTCTAGATGATTCTATAACTTTCGGGGTTTCGGGTTTGAAAATTGCAATATGGTGAATCTCCACTATGTTCGAGAACACACTTTATCTTATACTGATTTCATTTTATTTCATTTTTCTTCAGCTCGAACATTTGCTTCTTTCCAACTATGTTTTCGATTTTTTTGCTTTGGTGTTTTATATCTGAAACAATATTATGATATGTTTCAAGTAAATTCTCCTTTTCCGTTTTTTATTTCCACCCAATGGAAGTCCCAAACACCTTCTCACAATCAAATATAGATCAAACAAAATTTTCTTAGTTTCAACTTTCTCTTTGAGTTGGTTGCACAATGCCACTATGTTGTATAGAATTCATGGTTCACTTCTAATCCAGAGATCATCACGTCATTAAGAATCAGAAATTTCAATCAATAAAACTTTATCAGAAAAGTAGTTTTCATTCATTATGAGCGAGCACATAAATCACACTGCAGAGGAACTGAGGGGGGCATTGATGAAAAATTCATAGCCTTCACTCATTTTCACTCACTATTATTCACTCATTTCATGATCACAATAGTTACAAGGTACAAGAAGTGAGAGTCTCTAGGGAACTGATGTCTTTCAAAATCTTCTTATTTTAATTTTATTCGAAATTATATACGATAATGCCTTCCTTCATAAGACGATGATTTCATTTGTTGGAAGTCGACATTCTTATTGATACGTAGCTGCAAAGTTTGATCAAATTTCGTAAATTGCCTTCGTGACAAAGTTCAGATTTCGAATAGCAATAAAAACTAATTTCGGTCGTTCAAAGTTTGAACATTTAATTTTTCTTTGTTAGTTCTCGCAAACTGTAAAATGGGGTGTCGTCATCCGAAGCCCAATGAAACTTAATGATATAGTAGGTATAAAATTTGTTATTGAACCACTAGCTTGAGAGACTTCGGCTTCCATTCACCAAGATTTTATTCAATTTCATTTTGGTAACGTTATACATGAGACTGGCTCTTCCTCTGTAGTTGACATTTTTTTAATATGAACTATTCAATATCAGTTGATGGAGATGAAACGAATACGACGATTGAGCATATCGCCACACATCGGTAATTTTACACTTAAATGACTAGTACCTATTGTTTCTGTGAAAATTGTCAGAAATACCAGTAGTGCTTATATTTCTTGTATACTTCTTGTACAATATACGGAGTTGAAAGCCTTGATGTGGCCCTTTTGCGTGAGCAACTAAAAATATATTCTCTCTATCAGCATGATGCATGTCAACAAATCAGTGAAACACCCTAGGGTGTTGATGCTCATCTAGTCTTCCACCCAATTATTCATATTTTCAATTTCAGCATTCAATAAATTCTTCAAAAAAATAAATTATCACTAATCTGAATTCACTTCGTGCATGTGATTGAGTATTGAATGTTATTCATATTAATTAATAATTCAATGGAATTAATTTTCAGCGGAGCAGTCTACTAAACAAAAAGGCATAAGAAGGAAATTCGTACCCTATAGAGATTCTGTTCTAACATGGCTACTCAAGGACATTTTAGGTGGCAATTCCAATACCGTTATGGTGGCAAGTAAGTCAAAGAGATTAGTATTTTTCACGCAATATATACATTTACTCTTCAATTTTACATCGCGTTAAATGTGTAAATGTTAAATGTGTAAATGACCACGATTGCATGTGTACTTGCTAGCTACTACAACACAACAAATTTTAGGAATTTTTTCTTTCATAAATATGTAAGAAACGTTCGCCTACCGTATACTATATCTAATAAAACTTGACTCTGTACATCAATCAGATATCCAACATCATGGCTCCCAGCTAACAATTGTTGACGTTTGGAATCAAATTCATACATATATACCTACATCACTTATCGGTTCTCGCCTCCACAAGCCAATCTTCATAAGTCCCCACAAGGTAGTGTTTGTCATCATTGTTACCTAATTAAATACCTAATGAAATAAGATATTTTTTTTTATTACCTTTTTGATATTATTTTGTAGTTTCACATGGTTTACACTTCATTGGGATTTCATGTCAGCATAACCCAATGAATAAATCTGTTTTCTTAGATAAATCACCCTGTATAATCAAAGGTGCAAAATATTACTAATTATACCTAAATCATTTTCGACTATGAACAATTCTAGTATAAGAAGTTGTCTAGCATGATAAAAATATGAATCCTTTTTTATTCTTATTTATCTCATTACGAGCAATTTTTCAAAGTATATTTTTTTTTGGGATGATTTTTGTATAATTGTGGCATGATTTGAATCATAGTCTGGTATAGTATCCATTCGGAGATACCCGGAGATCAAATGTGCAACAAAAAGTGATCAGTACTTATTCGAATCAAACGTATTATCTCGAAATCAAATGAACTCTTAGGAGGAAACTTCGGTTTTTCTTGATTTTTTCACTACATGCTAATCCTCGATATTACTCTCCCTGTATAACTAACGATCGAGGTCAAAAAATCCAAAATCCCATCAGAATGGAAGACTTCGGTCGACAACCACTTGGCATATTGTGTTCTATAGTATAATGTGTCCATGATAAAGTTCAACTTCAACCAGTGTAAATCGACCTACTTTCAGTTCTCGTGATAGGTACATTTTATGGCACCTTGTTTCGGGACATCCTGCATCACTGAGCTGAACAGTAAAAATATACGCTATCCATTTCAGTATGGCGCCATCCTGCTGTAATGTAACTCTTCTCTTTTGTCTCTTCCAGCTGTTTCTCCTTCCAGTGCCTGCTACAGTGAAACGGTCAACACGTTGCGTTTCGGGCAGCGCGCCAAAAATATCGTTGCCAGGCCGGTCGTCAACGAAGATCCCAAGGAGAAAACCATCAGGGAGCTGAGAGCCGAAATATATAGGCTCAGAGAAGTCTTGGAATGTCTCAAGGTGAGAAAACTGAGAAAATAATTTCAGAAGGAATACATTTCTCTTCATTCAGACAGTACAAATTTCACAATAACTCCATAAATCCATCCAGTATAAGTAAGTGTACGATCCACCACTCATTCCATTCCATGGGACTTTTTTATCTTTTGACAACACGATGTTCGAAGAACATCTATATAGGCAATTATGCAATGATACAATTATAGCTGATAGTTACAAAACATCTTCATTCTCTCCACACCGGATAGCAATAAATCGAAAAATTAATTTTTACCAAGACCCTCTCTAAAATGATATGATGATAATGGAAATCTTGCACTAGCTTATAACATGGAATGAACTTCTGAAATCCGGTAACGAACTAACAAATGATTAGAAGAAGAGATCATTCATTAATCGCATAGGAATAGATAACCAAACTTTCAAACGACATGTCACTCTGATCATTTCGAAACGTCAAATATGATTCAGCAGCAAAATTCAGCATGATACTACATCGTTATACGATACACCCGTTTCAATATGGAACCTGACCTCAAATTTTTGGTTTCCAGATTTCACCTCATAGCCAAATGAACGACAAGATCAACCGACTTTCCATAGATACAGTGAGCGAATCCATCAGCAAACCAATCGTTGTAGATTCATCCCTAAACAGGTCTGAGACCCACTCCGAACCATCAGAACCCACCAGCAATCCAACTCAACTAAAAAACAGTGAACATAATGTTAAAAACATTATAAATAATACAGAACGAATACTACCGCTGATAGATGTGACTAGTTCAGTGAACTCCAAACGGCTCACACAGCTCAAACGAACTTTCAGTGTGGATCATAAAATCTTGATGAACATGGATGATACTAACAAGCCTAAAGCGTTCGGTTCCGATGAGTCCTTGCCTTCGACCAGTACCAAATCTATACATTCAGCTACTCCTTCGTCAGAGTCTACAAACTCCAGGAGGAGTAGTATCCAATCATCTCAGAGCAGGAAGTCCCTAAACAAATCCATACCCGCTTTACCAAGAAGTACACCTAAAAGAGGCTCTCTAGAATTTCCCTCGAAAAAAATTGAGAAAGCGGTGTCAACAGATCAGTTGCCTTTAAAAGTAGTCGAGTCCAGAGTAGACTCTATCAGGAGAAGGCCAGCAAAACCCAGATCACAAATAGTGGCAGCAGTTACAAGCAGGCTGTATTCCAAACTGAAAAATAAAGAGGTTGCTACCGATACCAATGACATCAATACATACAGCCTAGAGGAAATTGCACCCAAGGAGCTTCAAATCTGTGAGAATGCGAGAATCCGTCTCAAAGAGATTACAAAAAGAGCTCTCAGAGCGCATAGAAGCAGGAACGAAGAAACCCAGACTGACTTCAATCCTGTGAAAAGAGTCAAGGAAATATCTACTGATGTTAACGATCTCAAACTGGAACTGCTTCAAGTTAGAGAAGTCGAGACGATGTGCGAACTGGTGAAAACCAAAGATGCTGCGGTTAACTGTGTTTCTCTAGACAGCTTCACAGAAGAGAAGGCTCCGAGCAAGTGCATTTCGCTCACTAGGTCTTGTGGCACTCAATGCACCGAGGACATAGAGGATAGTAAACCCAGAGAGCCAATATCGTTCACCAAATACCTTCGCGATATTCAAGAAGACTCACTCCCGAATCCCATCTACACGAATTCCCTAAACATCAAAATCTCCAATAACTATCTCAACGGTGAAAGAGTGTCTGCTAATACCGATCGAAAAGATCTGAGCAACTTTGCGGTCCAAGTGAGTCCGCACAGTTCTAAGGAGGATCTGGACAAAGCTGGTGCCTGCCTAGCCACTCCTGACTTGCTCAGCAATCACAATTCTCTCGAGCACAATCAAGCGACCAAAGAAACACAAAAGGTTCTGCACGAAGATACTGAGGAAATCGATGATACATTCGACATGGTCGAAACGTTTACAACACCTCCTCGCGTTGGTTCTTTCATGGCAGCGAATTGGAGCGTCGTTCCTAATACTTCTACTAATACTACGTCAGTGAAGCTGACCAAAACCTATGCTACCGAGATTATGGTGAATGAGTTGTATGAGAACGAATATTGTGTGCCTATGCCAGTTTTCCAGCCGAGGAGAGCTTTAGCAAATGTTATGGAGACTGAAGAATCGAGACTCGAAGATAGCGTATATGTGAAAGAGCCCTTGATCCTGAAGTCAATCGTCAAGCATCAAGGTGCTGGTGAGTACGAAGAACCGATGAGCACGTTAATGGATTCCCTGGATTACCATAAAGCGAATAAAAAAGTGAAATTTCTCGATGAGAATGAGGGTGATCCGCAGAGGATGTTCAACGCGATGTCTTCCTTTTTAGAGGAAGCGACAAAGATCATGTCGAAGCTAGAAAAATCCACGTCAACCTCTCTCATCGATAACTACGACATCGAGGTGACATTGAATGATAAAAGACCTGCGAGAAGACATAAGAAAAAGTATGAAAGAGCTAGGCATTCTAGTCACTCAGTCTCTGGACCTCTTGTTGAAGAAAAGTTCATTCAGACGGCTTCACCGGAAAAGAACACCTCCGCCACCCAATGCGATGGTATGTTCAGTTTGCCCATCAACAAGTACGAGGTGGTGTTAGAGGATTCTTGCAAAAGGCTGGAGGACAAAATCCGGTGGATACCCGAGGTGAGGCCTAAGCCTCGTCAAAGTGACTTTACCGAAGACACCTCGCATTGCTTCACGGAGGACCACAGGACTTCCGATCTGGAGGACTACATGGAAGACAGTCCTGTCGCTTTCTCCGATTACGGAAGTTTGCCGAGGAAAAAGTATACCACGTGGTCTAGGTGCAGTCCCAGCGCATATTTGAAGCAACTTACACAGATGAGGAGGCAGATCGTCAGGTCGTCGAGAGAGGACTTGTTGGATAAAACAAATTTCCATTGACGGCACTGTTTTCTCGAGATATCCGTCTCATTGGAATTTGATTTTGTCAAAATTACCTATATTGTGTAGGTTTTTGCTATTTTTTATATTGATGATTCATTCATATTGTCTAATTGATAAATAAAAGTATGAAAATAAATTTACATAAGCTGAGTTAACAATAATGTGTATCTCAAATTAGTATTTCGTTTATTACGTATTACGATCGTTTTTAATGGAAAAAATATGGCTCATGCCATTTCTCATGTTGGCTGTTTTGATTTTCTGAAATTGATTGATTGATTGCAATCATTTGGAGTGAGTTCTGGTGCAAGAAGTTCGCAGCATGAATGAGTTGAATGTGCCATAACCTCCGGTAATATTCATTGGAAATTTCGACAGGAAAAAAGGAAAACTGTTACAATTAAGAGCTAAAGTTTCGTGCCAAGCACAACCCTATCACCACACAATAATAATTGTGAGTTTTGAATGGGAGATTGATGTGTCATTCAGAAGTTTTCTGGATATCAAGTTCGAACAAATTACGTGAATAATTCTTATGACTTCTTCGGTAGGTACAATGACTGTCACATGAATCAATGCAGGATTGTAAACACTAAATAAATAATGGAACTGCACGACAAACTAAGTAAATACATGAATATTTTCCTCATTCCCTTTTATTCTACGTGGTGGAAACTTATCGTTCAACTTATTAACTTAAATTTGTTTAGAGATTCGAAATCTGGAAGAGCAGAATGTTGAATAATAATTGTTTTTCGAAACCGATAGAGATGATGTACCCCATTCTTGAAAATTCGATCTCTTTCCATTCTCGTCTTGATAGACTGACACTGCTCTGAAATTCAATTTGCTCAAACACAGAGGCAGAAGAAAATACAAGAAACAGCGGTTTGAGGAGGTCACATCTAGTTGTATAATTGGATATCCCCTAAGTTTGGCACTACGCCTTCTACCGAAACTCCCTTCATATGGTTTGCCCTTCCTAGTCGCCCAATTCCAAGTTTTTCATCTGATGCAGTTACTATCAATTCCACCAGACTCTGTATTGGCACCAACTTTGTTTTTGTGCACTTCATAGAGCCTCCTCCTCTATAGCCCCTATATCATCCAATGGAGCTAGAGGTGGAAGACGGGACATACAGACGGAATTTCAATGGGGAATCTGAAAATTCAATGCAAAATTCAATCTGGAAGGCAGATCACAAAATGGCCAATACGATTATTTCAGGTTCCACACTATTCCGAGCTCCGTATCACCACCAACAGCGCTCATTAAAGGATCATGTGAGATCCATTGCGTGAACTGCTTCACAAAAACTTGTTCCATGCAAAGCGCAAATTTGACCTGTCCTGTTCTCATGTTTGGAGTTCAGCGTCCAAAGATACGTTAAAGCTCTCCAAAAGATTCCATCAACCTCTCTAGAACATCGTAGAAATTTGGGCAATATCTCCTTCTTTTATAGATATTTTCATGGTCGGTGCTCAAACGAAATATCGTCTATTATGCCACCACGAGCAATAATTGGAACAGGTGCATTATAAGTAGTTACCTTCTCGTATTTAGAGGACAACATCTCTATAAATAACTCTATCTCGAATTTTTGAACACCCTAAGAAGGCTATAGCTGTTTTCTATATAGCTTCCGCTAGCCCGCTTCACCAAGGAGGTAACCTCAAAAAGGATCTCTATAGAAGTAAGCTCTAAAAAATTACTTCTATTAGAAGAAGACCAGCAAAACCTATATAGCAAATAGCAGCAGATATTGTGAATTCATACATGACGTACCTCAGTCCTAACTCGACCTAAACTGAAACAAGAAGATGAAACTCTTTACATTTCTAATGAAGAGAATTTTATTTAGGAAATGTATATTCAATTCATGTTCATCTGTTGAGTATAAAATTCCAGGAAAATATTAAATCATCAGGTACATTTTTATATCAAGATAAATTCAATTGACACAAATACCTCTGCTATCTCCAATGAATGTATTTTTAAACTTTTGTGATTTCACTCACTTCACTCAGAGACTTCTGGTACTCGGTAGAAATCTTGAGGATTTTTGGTCATCTTCACCTATTACTTGGCTTTTTGAAAATTCCAACAACATTTCCTATGTTAGGATAAAAAATGACGAATCCAGAAAAAGAACCATATCATTATTCAAACTAATATATCTTTATTGAAACATCTCATTTAGTACAATAATTATATGTATATGATAAACACAAATAATGCAGAGGAATCTCTTACAACGAGATTCTGAATACTGCATTCACAAAATTGTGTCCAAATGTAATAATAACTTATTTCTTAAAACATAGAAGAGAAAACTGATCAGTAGCTGAAATGACAAAATAAGAATGTTGATTTTTGAATAAGTGTTAAGTTCCAAGCATAACTGCCCAAAAATCGAAATTCAACTTCTGCTCCTGTTCAGAAAAGATAACAAGGTGAAACAAGACAACAGGAAAAATGTAGTGCAGTCCCATAATCACAGAACATGCTTCTAAAATTCTCTCTTATCAGAAACCATACCTCAGCATAAACATCATTTTCTTTTGACGCTAAAATAATTTATGACTCACCGAAAATAAACCGGAAATATTTTTTATGTAGTCGTATAGTCGAAAATAAAAAAAAAAACAAAATCCATCATACCATAATAAATAATATGTAACCATATCATTCATTATCTATGTAGTAACCATCGAATAAATTCAACAGCAGAAATTCAGAAACATCATGCCAAATGCTGGGTTATTGAACAATATTTACACCAATGACAATTTTACTTTTATCAAAATATGTTCAAAACTATTTGAAAAGCTAGTTCAATGGGTGCTTGAAATCCCAAATTATGTGTTCTCTTGTTCATAATTCGATGAATATGACAATAAGACACATTTATCGGATATTTCATACCAGAACAATGTCATTGAAAATTAATGTAATATAAAATAGTTGACCACAATTACTGAGAGTATGTGTGAGAGAGTAGTATTTTTTTTTCATATTAGTTATTCTTCACATTTTGTTGTATCAATTCATTATTAGAGTTCCTGTATCACGCGACATTTTTTGGGAACTTTTCAATGTAAAAACTTGTACATAATAATCTGATTCGTCGAATTTCAATGCCAGATTATTATAAATTATGAACAAAAACATATAAAAATTGTATAAAAACACTTGGCGATTTGATTTCCAGTTGGTGCATTGTAGATCTCAGCTGTGTGCTTAGATATACGCATCCATGACCCCGCAGTTTTTTTTCAATAAGAAGAAGCATTGGTTTACATTGTTTCATTCCAGGGAGACTTCTTTTCCAAAATTCATTGCTTCAATCACTGGGCAGTTTATTAATCACGTATGAGCTTCAATTTAATATTTCGGTTACTCCAATGAAAACACACAAACAAAATATACTGTCGAAATGTAGCTCGAGTTCTAGAAAATATTCTGTAGGAGATCAACGCCAATTCCATAACCTACTGATCAGTTTCGATTGAGACCACATTCATGTAAAAAAGTTTATCAACGTTCATCAAAATTAACGAAGAATAAACATTCAAATATTGCAAGTCAAGAAACAGTTACAAAATTTAACACAACAATGACCTTCGAGTGACATCAGAAAAAAACACAGTTTAACTTTCCATTGACAGTAAAAACTGTATGATTCAAATCTAGAAAAAACATTGGATGTTTTTTACTTCAATGAGTGGATACTGTGAAATTTTCCGATGGAGGCGTGACCCTTGATTTCACGTAAACATTCAAGTCGATTTTGAGAACACCACTCGAAAGGTTCGGAAACATTTCCAAATTTAAAATTCCTCAACTGCTAACATGCATCTCAAAAATCTAAATTTACCTTCAAAATATAAACTATGAATCAATAGGCTTATCACAAAAATATATTTACAAAGTGTTTCATCCTTATTTATTGAGATACTCTCGATTTGTTTGGTGTGGTAGGCATCAATAGAGAGCGGAACATTCATGAATAAATGTATATCTGGACTTTTCTCAGAGATATCTAATTATTATCATAAAAATCACACGTTTGTTTCATATTGTTCGAGGCGACAAATACTTTTTGTGCAAGCACCAGATGAATTTTGAAGACTTTTTCAATTACAATCTACACTGTAAGAAACTTGAGGCTAATAAACAAAATAATTTGTTCGAAATTTCCATTGCAATCAAATGTTTTGAATGTCAACAGTGTCCATTATTTCACGTAACATGAATAAACATATTCATATTCTGCAAAAAGGAGCAACTAGAATTATCAAAGTAGGAAAAGTGGTTCCATGGCACTCCTTTTTTACTTTTTCCAATTCTGCAATAAATTAATTCGAAAATGATAAAACTGATCGATCAAAAAAGTTGATGATAATACGGAGCGATAATTTAATTTCATCTAATATTAGTTACAGAACTTCTTTTCATCATGTTGTAGACTCATCTTTGGGAAAATAATCATATTATTATCTTCAACTTTTTTCGTTGAATTTTGATAACAAAACACTAAATACGTCAAAATAAACAAAAACTTTTTGGATTTAGACGTCAGAGAGGCACCAACTTCATTATAAAATTGATACAATTTCAGACAATAATATTTTACTAGAATTGTCCGAATTGTTCGAGGTGAATAGTTCAATCGTCTTCTTTCTTTTCTGGCTTGAGATCGACCATAGCATGGAGTTCTTCTGGGGTATACCTGAAAGAAAAAATATCAGTCAATAATGATTATACATTGATGGGGAAAACGCTGAAAAGTGTCGAAACAACATAACACTGAAAAATTGCCAAAACGTCCATTGAGATGAGTACAAGTTTCTTTATTTTATTGAAAATATATTTGTATTTCCAATTTTTTTCAAAAACAAGGTGTCACTGACAAATAGAGAATTTCTCTTTCAGGTGCCAGAAGGTTTAATTTCAAGAGAAGTGACATTCTGGAGCAGATCACAAATCTGTCCATACTGCAAATATTTTGAAATGATTTTAATAACTTCTATTATATTTCTCAGAAACGAGGAAAGAAAATCCCACACAAAAGCTGAAAATTCAATCCAGTGAGTTTAAGGAGAAGCAAATATTACTTAGTCGACGAATATTCTAGACTCTAAAATAGAAAATATGAAATCGGTTTTCTTCACCTTGTAGTATTTCATATTTTCATCCATTTTATGTCCTTAATTTTTGCATCAACTACAAAATCTACTATTAAATATCAGTGGATTATACAAGGTGGACTCGAAATACTACAAAATTAACTAATTCCTAGTCATCTTTGATCTGTCCATATTTCGAATACATACTGATTGAGTTTCATGATCTTTTGAGTGAGAGGACAGCTTCATATTTTTCACCGGATATGTACTGGTTCATTTGAAAAAAATTGAAAATTCTCAAAACATGTGCGATTGAAAAAATTGATTGAACTCACCCCAACAAGGTTTGTAGATCACACACGAATCGATAAACGTATCGTTTACCGGCAGTCTTGTGTATGATGTTCTTGTCGTAGTAGTATCGCAGACCGCGCGACAACTTCTCGTAGTTCATTTTCGGCTTGTTCTTGCGGATGCCCCATCTCCTGGCCACCTCGTCGGGATCGGTGAGTTTGAATTCCCAGCCGTCGCCCGTCCACGAGATGAACGTCTGGCACGACTTGTCGGTGAGGAGCTCCAACAGGAACTGCCATAGCTGGATCGGTCCGGATCCTGCAAATATATCAGCGAATGTTATCGAAAGTACTTATCACGTGTTATTCAAGTGATATTCGCGAAATCCGCCTCGGCAAGATGGCGCAACGAACCAGACCATAATGTTTTTTCAGTTCTCATCTTTTTGGAATCAGAGTGTTACACATTTTTATCTGTTGCAGAAATACCTGTGAATGTTTCTCAAACTGTAGATGTTTCTTAATGAGTTGAGGGGATCTTTACACAACTTCGGATGATTATATTTGATAAATAATTTCCAATAAATTATCGCTGCAACATACAAACACTTTCGACTGGGTTTTCCAAACTTCAGTGAAAATTGTCATTGTTTTTATTGAAAAATAATGAAACGAAACTTTTTCTCTGGTACGATTAACGCGTACCACTCAATTCAAATCATCGAGTTAAACCGTATTAATTTTATGTCATGTATAGCTATATAAGTTCTATCAAGTATTTATAGGCATCAAAATGAGTTACATTTTCCCGTCTTTAAAATGGAAAATAAAGGACGTACGCCGTACGTGTGTCAAAAAACTAATTGTACTACAAATGCTTATCTAAAGTAATCCAACTAGAACTACCTATACAAAAATGTTATGAAAATGCGGAAGATCAACCTCAAATTCAGGTATAATGGTAGGTTAAGATTCAACATCGTCCTCAATATTGGTTTTTAGTCGAAATCTATACAGCAGATATGAAACATGATTCAAATCATGGAACATGAAGTTCACCTCCCAACCTCATTTTGAAAGCGCGTTTGTCACGATTCAAATCTAACTTTAGTGGTCATTGAAACTCTAGTGGAATCGACTACTGGATGGTCTGAAATTAATTACTGCTTGCCTGATCCAAAAATCAAATACATTTTTTTCGTTAAGATGGAGTCGACAGATTATGGATCCGAAATTTAATTAAAAGTATAAATAAGTAATATAATATATAAGTGATGAATTTTTACTTACTGACCATTTAAAATTAATTTTTGTTGATAAGCACACGTCAAACTTGATGTCTGAATGATAAAGGATGACTGGATGACTTGAACAAAAAAGTGTGAATGGTTCAATCTTTTGTAGAATCAATTCAAGTTAAAGTTGAAATTTGAATTCATACAGCATACAGTGAAATCGTCTTTAGTCGAATGAGAAGGTACTTGAAATGACTCTCAGAAATTTCAAATACAAGTGAAATAACTGCTTCCCAAAAATTTGCCATTATCTTTGCCAAGCGTATGGCGTATTCTGTATACTTAATTCACAATTCAAGAGTGATTTTGAGGTCAACTTCATGTTTACCCACTATTAAAAAATATTACAAAAGAATACTGGTTCAATCTAGAGCTGTTGAAAGGACCTGATGGACATGGACTGAATTTTAAGAAGGTCTGCGATAGGTACAGTAAAAGTATTATCTGCCAACATAGTAGGTAACATTTCATGCATGCTTCATTACCCACTGATTATTAGGATAATTCAGTGGAGGTATCATTAAACATAATTATGCTACATCAGACTGCCACCGCTAATAATAAACTCTTTCAAGGTCGGGACGCGAAACAATGGCATGCGCATCTTTTATTATCATTATAAAAGTCTGTCGTCGTCAGCCATTGTTTGATATTTTTCTATCCTACTGTGTATTACGATTCCGATTCTTCACCATTGTTCGTTTTTTTTCGCTACTTTGCATATAAATATAGTATCAATTGGATATAGTATATAAACATATCGAAGTTCATAGGGATTTTATTTCCGGTTGTCTTTAAATACTTTTGAAGGATTTTCATCCTATTATTTGACGACGCAAACAGATATACAGATATCAGGTAGAGATCATACTACTTGAATCAGTGGAGAACTTTTATTAGGATTCACAAAAGAACCTAGTAGTAAAATAGTCGAATACTTAAAACGGAGTGATCTGTTGGTTCCTAAATTACTACCATTAGGAAGTGATATTGGTACAATTCATGTATCTAATGTATTGCTCTATTCAGAACAATTCGTTGGTTTTCAGATTTCACAAAAAAAAATATGCATTATCAAATCGAAAAATGTTCGACTCCCACTATGAGGATATTCCATAAACCTTGAACCGCTTATAAGACCTCATTCTTTTTGGGAGGCTGCGTTTTACCTAAATGTAACTTCAAAAAGCAAATTCTTCAAATACACCAAGAAAGTCGAACAAGAAATCAATGAGGATTCAAAAATTAGATGAATTAGATGGGAGCAAATGAAACTGCAAACAAATACAGGTGCAGAAGTAATGTTGCAGTGTATTATCATGTTGTTATTTCGATATTAACCCAAAACTTTTTTGTACATTTTACTCAGATCAATCATTTTTAGGTTAGCTTAGGTTAGGTTAGATAACATTGAGAGATTCAATAATATGTGGTTCCTACTGATTATACATAATCATTTCGGTATTTTCTCCAGTCTTTCTGCTCAACATGCATATTCATGAATTTATTATGATATTGTCCTTTTTCTTGTCATTTTCAAAAAATTCCTCACAGTAGTAATTTTACACAAAAATAGTGTCTATGGATATATATACACCGCGTTGAGAGATGTTTGCATGTACATAAATTGGAATTGACTACTTGGGTTTTGTTGTGGCATTAGATTCTCAAGTTAAAGATATATTTATTACTCTCTGCACACTCCAAACACGCCATTGATATTAAAAAATCCTATACATACTGAGAAGTGCACAAAAAACAGCCAGTGCTGTGACTTTTGAATCATTCTAGATCAGAACTTGAAGTTTTCTGGCTAGCATATTGTTCATTTAATCATTTCATTCAATTTTAATTTAATTTTTAAATGGGACCCCCTGGATATTATTCCATTTTTGGATTCAGGGTATCATTTTACACACACCAGCAGTTTTTCCGAATCAAAATATCAGAAGGCATTCATTCAATTCGTTAATTCAATGTTTCATTCGAGCATTTATTGAAATTATTTATTTTTTTTTCGATACATCAATTCTATCACCCCATTTTCTATGCTACTGAAAATGATGAGAGATTGACGTGGAGATTATTTTATGGTTTCTTTCTGTTCCACACACAAAGCAGCTGAAATTTCTAATGAACCATCATTACCAATTTATGGTCACTGTTGAAAGATAAAAACGAATTAAAGAATGTTCCTTCTGAAATTTTGATCAGGAAAAACTGCTGGTTTATGTTAAATGATATGTCGATTCCACTAAAGGAAAAATCTACAGGGGGTCCTATTTGAAAATCAAACGTTGCGGTTAGACCGGAGGTGATGGAACAATACAGTATACTCGACAAAACGATCGCACTGACCGGTGAAACAGGGTCCTCCGGCGCCGGCGCTGCTCGGATACCCGGCGATGACGCCGTTCTGGATCATCGGCTTGGTGTCCTGCATGGCGCTCAGCTGCTCCCGCGTCATGCCGCCCGTCGCCATGAACGCCGGATGGCCGTGGTGGTGGGCGTTGTGGTGGGCGGCCAGCGTCAGCTCGTGGCCGGGCGCGCCCCACTGCTCCGACCCGTTGCCGCCCCCGCCGCCGCTGGGCACCGTCTGGAAGGGCGTCGCGTCGTACGGGGAGCCGTACGTGTCGGGGTAGGCGTCGGTGAACCTGCCGGCGCCTGGAAATACGGAAAAAACAGGGTTCATAAATCTCACTCCGTACTCACGACTCGCAATTATTACAGAGAGTAACTCTTCTCTCGTGTTATTTCATCTGATGGATATTTATTTGGATATTTATTTGTCAATAGATGAAATACAGGACACGTCCTAAATTTACAATTGAAACAAAGTTAGGAAAAAATATTAAATCATAAATTAGGTATCCAAAAAATGATGAATGGCTGATGATAATTTTAAAATATCGAAGAAGTAAAAAATATCTGGAAAAAATTGACTTCAATTATGAAAATGAGAAGTATATCTTTCACAGAACAAGCAAAAATGAAATAAAATAAATAAATTAAATCTGACAAGATAACATTCTGTCTGTAAGTTCTTCGAGGAGGTGGTTCATTCATTTTTCAGCTTTTCGTGGGATTTTCTATCCTAGTTTCTAGAAAATAGAGTAGAAGTTATTAAAAATTATTTCAATATATTTGTAGTGAGGACAGATTTGGGATCTGCCCCAAAATGTCACTGCGCTTGAAATTAAACCTTTAGATACCTGAAAGAGAAATTCTCTATTGGTCAGTGACACCTTGTTTTCGAAAAATTTGGAAATACAAATAAATTTAATAAGAATAAAACCTCTACTTATCTAGGTGGACGTTTCATTGACATTTTTTTAATGTTTTGAAAAATTTTGCGAAGAGAAAAATATTTCAATTTGTGTTGAGAACGGAAGCAGATTCGTTCCTCGTTTTAGAAACGAGGAGAGAAAATCCCACAAAACGCTGAAAAAAGATAACATTCCTTTGTAAATCAGTTAGTTCATGGAAAAAAAATTATTTGGAGAATATTTTATATGTTTACCCGATTGATATTTTCATTTCCATTGAGTATACAAGGTGTTAATTGAGTATGTACAATACATTTGAAAACTTATTCTTTTATTAATTTTTTAGATTTTAAAGAGTTGTATCTTTATAGATCCTCGGAATGAAAAACAAAAAAATAAATTCCTCAAAATTACAAAAGAGTCAAAAATGTTCGTATCTCTCTATCAATACCACTACATACAACTCTAAAAAATTATGTTACGTGGACCTAATTATAATTGCTGCTTCACCTTATTTCACCTATTTTCTCACCTCTAACGTAATTCTTGACGTAATTGTGGGTGGGATTGTACTTGGGCTCGAGTATTTGGCTGGCGTAGAATTCCGGCGAGCTTTCGAGGTACTGCTGCTGGTGCGCGTCCAGCGCCTGGTACTCGTGCTCTTCCGGCGAAAAGTGATGGGGCGCGTGGAACAGGTGATGGCCGCCGCCGTCGTCGTCGTTCAACGACGTCAGGTGGCTGTCGATGGCGGCGCCGAAATTGCCGCCGCCCGAGGAATCGCTGCCCGGCGGACACGTGCTCTTGTACCCTGCGGTGAAACGAGAAATCAGAAGTGGGATAACAGTTTCAGAAGTGGGATAACATTTCCAGAAGT
This sequence comes from Gastrophysa polygoni, assembly GCA_963576655.1. Taxonomy (NCBI): domain Eukaryota; kingdom Metazoa; phylum Arthropoda; class Insecta; order Coleoptera; family Chrysomelidae; genus Gastrophysa; species Gastrophysa polygoni. The sequence continues at coordinate 18,181,282 of OY755087.1, forward strand.
GGGATAAAATTTTCAGAAGTGGGATAACAGTGTCAGAAGTGGATTCACATTGTCAGAAGTGGAATAAACATACATACAGTACAAGAGATATAACACAAACTAAACAGTTTCCTCCTGAAAACAAACGAAGTTCTTCTCTTCATAACATTGTCAAAAGTAGGATAACATCATCAAAAGTTGGATAACATTGTCAAGTCGGATAACATTGTCAAATGTGGAGGAACATTGTCAAGAACATGAGCTAACATATTCGGAAGTGGATTAACTTTGACAGAATGCATTTTCAGAAGCAGCGTAGTATTTTCTCAGAAGTAAGCATTAAAAAGCATAAAAATATTGGAATAGTAGACTAGACAAATCAAATATAATCTATGAGACAGTATACGAAAATTGATTGAGCAGTTAGAAGGAACACGACAATGAAACCATTCATTTTATATTTTCTTTCTCAAAATAAAGGGTGTGGGCTAAGTGAGATAACATTTTCAGAAGGGATAACGTTGAAGAAGGTGGTGAACAAAGATAAAATAGTATGAAAGACAATATTTTCATAAGGGGAAAACATGGGATATAGTTGTTGAATAGTCATGATTGATTCAGTTAATAATTTCACATGTTGTTATATTTATAATTTCATAAGCTCTTGAGATGGTTAGGAACAGGTAAGACTGTTATAATGTACATTACAAAATTTGTTCTTACCATCTTTCAAATTGTGGTAGGCAGGACTTCTCTGGATTTGTTGGAGGTAACCCGATGGGGGTCCTCCTGGAGGGGGTGAACTGTCGTCTCTGATATCGTCAGATGGAGGGCATGCGGGACTTCTCAGTTGGCCATATACGCCTGCAAAAAAATTCGAAATGTCAATGGTGATTATTGTTTGTAGCAAAGAATATGCGACATTTGGATATCACTAGGCCAAAATACATCATGACTTCTGAAATGGTTGCCTATGAGAGCTGACGAGAAATAGTTGATTTTATTACTTATCTTCATTTCAAATTAAAATTCATTCAAAATACATTCGGAATAGAAATATCTTTCAGAGTCAATTTATTTATTGTGATATGAAAATTGATGTTGCTGATTTACATTCAGGTGACCAATGGATTTTCCAGGAATACATATAGGATGCATGCCGAGAAGATCAAAAAAATCTATAACGATTGTATTAGTGCGTACCTATATCATGTATCGTCCACCAATCCAAAATAAATCTTTGAATCATAAGAACTGTAGATATACACTGTACAGAAAGCCTCTGAGTGACGAATCATATCAGGTAGGTATACAATGAGATCCATAAAGTGATGCAAGAGTAACCAAAACCTGATAGGTATGACTAAATCTATTTATAGATTGAAGAATGTTTAATCTTTGAGGCATTCAAAAGTTCAAAAAGTTAAATTAGAAAGGTACCTAGGTACGTATCTAATAGATATATTTAGTTGTTTGATTTGAAAACTTGAAAAATATCTTGGTATATATGAGTTTGATCTAAGAGGCAATTAAAAAAAGGCCAATGATCGTTACGAGAGTGGCACTGGTTGTTTCATTCAATCACTATAATAACTATGAGATAAGTTGACCCAATCAAAACTGAGGAAAATTCGAGTAGGTACCAAAACTCATTATTGATCAGTACCTCCATACACAAAAATCAGTTGGTTTTTTATCAGTCTTCTTGATGAAGGGATGAACTCAGTAATGGATGATGATTGAAATATTACTCATTTCATGGTATTATTCAATGCACAATGATTATCAAATGGTAGGTACTGAAAAAGAACTCAGAAATTACGGCAACTATGGATCGGACCAATTTTACCATTATTACACCTTACACCAATTTTAAATCACCGAGTTTGACTACACTCCTTCTTGTAGAGTAAAAAATGAACTCAATCTACTGGTGCAGACCGAAATTGAGACATTATGGGGTGATGATATTTGAGTGGAATTTCACATTTTTGTTTTGGTAGCATGGTCGAGGTGGTGGGTTTAGAACAATCGACCTATTTGTGATACCACGAGCTCGTATAATATTCTTGCCTTTATTGCTGCGAAAAATTGGCTCCATTTATCATTATTGACGTTTATTAAATGTTGGTTTGATAGTAAAAATAGCAGTTGAAACGACAACCACTTCAAGAATAAAGAATATTCACGGTTTTATTTCCGTCGAGATGTTTGCCTACGAAGAGAACGAACGATACAATCGCCAAAGCACTCATTATGTGCGCCTGGGAGGTCCGAATATCGGAAACAAACGCTTATCGGTTGCCAATAGCAACGGATTCGCGACCGCTCCGTGGACCGCGGCGCGGCGCGTCAGAGCCAGCATCAGCAGCGCGGCCACCGGAAGCCAGGGATTGGCCACTCCTGCCTCCTCCTCCCCGACCCGGCCGGCTAATTGGGAGGCTGCGAGCACGCCCATCTGCGCGATGGTGGGGCGAGACGGTCGGATCCCGAGCGCGTAGATAAAAAACATCCAGGAGTGGCGGTGATGATTGTGTTTGTAATAATTATTATATATAGGGTGGTCCACTTTCTCAGGATCGACTGAAAATCTTACCTAATGTTGTAGAAAGAGTGAATGAGGAATCCGCACACTTGAACTTTCTTCTGTAATAGATTTTTTCACCGACACTACCTGATCCTCAAAATTTATATTCTCTTCGAAGCTCATATTTCCAGAAATAGAAAGGTATACCTGGAGAAATCAATATCCTCCAGAATCTTAGACCAAAAATGATCTCTCCATAGGTATACCTTTTTATACGACATTTTTTTCACTGAGATGAGCACTACTCATTTTATCGTTGCTGTGGTAGGTACACCATCAGAATAGGAAGATCGAAAACTATCGAAAAACGAAATGAAAAATCCAGGACCGTATTTTGAAAATCAACGATGGCAAACTTCTGTTTTCCAATTTGATAATCTCATTTCTTATTGAGTATAGAGGAAACGCACCAATGCTGAAATGACATGTATTTCGACATATATCTTCAAATAAACTCTCTTCGATTTCTTCGATAGCGTTTCTTTTAGTTTTGATAATAACCGTTTTGTCCAGACTTGAGTGAATTGAAAACCATTCAAATTCATTATTCTCTATAGAGATTTTCTTTCTATGCGAGGCTCAGGTGTGTGCAAGAATACTTCATTATTATTTTATCGAAAACAAAGCGATGCAAAGAGCTTGTAGAAAAAGGAAGTAAGATCTAATTTCAATTGTTCAATCTGATGAAAATATCGAACTTGAAAAAAAAATGATGATCAATACAATGATTTTTATCATGAATATCATTCGTATAACTCTCTGTGACGCCGCTGGCATTATGATTCGAACTCCAATTTCATGAAAAGTGAGCCTAACAAAAATTCTAGGTAATACGGGCAAACCAGATTTTCTCGTTACTGTAAGAATTTTTCATGGTAACCATAACAATATTCTGGTTATTGTAACGAAAATACTAACATGCATGGTTATGCTCACATACCAAGTTACATCAGAATCGAGAAAAAGACTTGTATATAGTAATCAATAGAAAAACTCTTATAACTCTCGAAACAAGGGGAGGTTAGAACACACGTTTAAGAACTCATCTTGACTAAAAAACTTAGTTGATGATGGTTTCTATAGAAGACGAAACGTCGGATTTCAAATTTCAAAACATCAACTTGTAGAGAAGAAAGTGGACGTGAGAAAGTGTCATTCCATGAATTTCTTCAAAAAACCGTTGAGAATAATTTAAAAAAATGGATGTACATTCAATTATCTCACAAAGTAGATATTTGGAATACTTTTGTCCCACGACAATTTGCGCGAATTTGCCATAATATAACCGACCATGTCATATCTTGTACATCACTCAAAAAACTGTCTGGTTATATAGTAATACCTGTAAGCATACCCATATTATGATCGTGTTTTATCGTTATAATATTCAGATTATTGAATAATATTAAATCGGTATGTAATACTGGGACTAGATATATAAGATGCCCAATATACATATAATATAATAAATACCTAATAATTATATAAGGTTTTTTTTTGGAACATTTTTTCGAGACTTTATTACCTTTAACATAATGGAACATCTTGCGAAGACTAATCTCTAGCTTCTAACCAACAAACTGACTGCACAGGAAGCACTCTGGAAACTGATTTTGCCAGACCAGCACACAAAGTTTATGCAAAAAAACACGATCAGACGGATGCAGCGCACATCATCGCCCGAAAAAATATCCAATAGTTTATGCAATTAATTCATGCACGTGAAACTAGTGGATAGGGTAAATACCTACGCAGGAAGGCGTATATTTGTATAAATTACGACTGGGGTGTTGACGATTGAAGTTTATAACGTTAGCCAGCCTCTGATGTGCTGTCAAAGATATTTGGATATGGCCGGACGTCCGGTATACACTTTGCATATCGAGAAAAGAAGTGGCTCGTCTGAAATATTGATGAGCCACACGATAGTTTGTCTGTTGTTTATTGATCGACGATCCTATAAATTGATATACAACTATTAATCATCAATATCTGAATCAGTGATTTTTATGTGATGCTTATATAATATCTAATTTGATATGCAAGCGGATTGTGTAATGTGTGTAAAGAAAAACCTAGCTGAATGGAGTGAGTGGTAAAATTATGGAACATGGATCAAATTTATTTATTCGAAAACTGTAAAAAAAATTGTTAATAGGTCGATTTTCATTACCAAGTATCTGTGTATTCTTGCAGAAAGGGTCAAGTACGTCACCAATGCCTATGGGTGCTATACAGGGTGATTCGCCAGAGAATGCGCAAATGAAAATGATGTATATGAAAAATGACATCAGAGATATAATTCCTGCGAAATTTCCCGAGAGAATTCATGGAATTATTATAATACCAGCCGTATACGTATACGCATACCTACATCACGTATCGACAGCCGCCGAATTTCCTGTGAGGTTCCCTTCATGGGCGTGCATAATCTAATACTTAAAAGGTGTTTTTTTCAATTCCACTTGGATTACATTTCATTTGGTGGGAACAACCCACTGAATGAATCTTTGCATTTTTAGGTGAATCATCCTGTGATTTATCTGGTATCTCAATATATAAAACAATAAACATAACACTAATAGTACAGTCTTGGTCATAAGAAATGTGATTGGAGTTCTCATATTGCAGCACGAAGCAATCTTTGTTTAGTATCATCATACATCAGTCCGTACAATTATGCATTCATAGGACATGTTTTTGACAGACTATCTATAGGTATATATATTCAGGTATAGATTAATGAACATGAATTCAATTCATATATATGCTTTGCATGCTTAAAACTGTAGATTTTTTCATTACCTATTTGCATAATAACGCATCGTCATTTGATATGATTGTTTTATATGGGTTGTCCCCATATATCAACTGATAATCATGCAGTCATTCAATCAGAGGTAATTTAATATGTAGTAATGGGCATTTTTCAGATAAAAACAAATTTCATTTAGAGCTTATAGATATACATACGTATGAGGACGCAACTGATTCAAAATATAGGTATCTGAAAACCATTTTTGAAATTTCAAAATACATATAAACAAAAAACGTTACATTGACATATTATAAGGGAACACACTGTATATGAAGTTTGTACAAAACATTTTCTCAAAGAAACCTTTTGAAAATCAATAATATTTCATATATTACCTTTAGTACCTACCTATAACTATTCTGGCATAGTTTTTACGTTTAGTTACAATAAAATGAGTAGATACAATAATCATTTTTTATCTATTATGCATTTCTATTTTTACCGATATTTTTGTTTGAATATTTCTATTTCTCAACACTATATAGTACTTATAGAAAGTAGATACCCATGAATGAAAATGCTGTTAGATTTTAGCTATAGATAACAATTATTTTCAACTTTTATTGCGGAATTCAAATTATTGGTGCGATGTCGGAAGGAGTAATTTTTTATGAAGTTTCAAAGTTTTGGATTTCACCTCGTTTTTGAAAGTGTAAAACTAATGAAGTGATCGAATTTTCCATGAGAAAAATATACCTATATCTATAGTCAATATCTGAAACCTATATCAACAAATTTCAAAAAATTTATATATCTATCTACATGCAGAGACCTGACTGATTTGATTCCTATATAATTTTCTGTTGACGATTGGAAATAAATGATCCCTCATATATAATATGGTCACCCAAGTGTTCACCATACATCATGACACATTGTGATATCAACCTGATGTTATATTCATCATCGATTTAATAAATATCAAGTTACAGTGCAGGATCTTCATTATTTCTGAACTACACCATGTCTCGGAATCCGCATTATCGACCTACCTGTCATAAATTGCGAATAAATGAATGAATAATTGTTTCAAGTTCATCACTGCTGCATGCATGGAGATCGTCAATTATTAATGACATCACATGACAACCGGTAGAATGACAAGAATTCGTAAATGAATCAGAGAACTATGTATACCTACCTATAGGTACACTGTTAGCATGCACCAGGCGGAATGCAGTACCTATTCTGTATATTATCATATACACTGGGTGTGCCATTATTGTTGCGCACGAAACTTTAGATTAATTGGCTGAAAACCAGCAAACAAAGTTTGTTGATAGATAGACGGCTAGATACATCTATTGTGTTGATAACGCATTATTTTGTTGTTTTAAAGGTGAATTTCAATTTGGTTTTTGGTATTTTTTTTTTCAAAATAGTTGAAGAAAAGATTTTTTTTCGTTAAATTTCCCCATCCTGTATCTCAGAAATGAAGCGGCGGCGGACCTATGTTCATGTTCAAGATTTTTCTCAAAATCGTCCAAGGATTATCGCCCTTTAGGATCATGCAGCATTCAGTTATGAAACACCATGTATATATGTACCTCGACGAATACAAGGTGAGAGAAATGTATTGATTGTTTCTTTCTTTGAAAAATGAGAAAAATAGTACTCATGAAATTTCTCTCAAGACCCACTGTTTTCGAAATACAGGGTATCAAAGATCAAAAGTTATCCAAAGAAAATACGATATGGTATGTATGCGAAATTTGAACTGAATTTTCAATTTGAATTTCAATTTCAAATTTCAATGGTGAAAATAATGAAGATGAACGATATAATTCATTGTAATCGTTTTACGAGTTTCACGTTTCACGGGCGTGCAGAGATTAGTTATCACATTTTATTTATGCGAATAGAACAGTCCAAAGCACAACAAAAATGTATTTTAAATTGCTGAATATGAGAAAAGAATTATTAACTAATAGTTACATAAACACGATCTAATGATATTCTAAAAAAAAATCGAATGATTTTTCCGTGAAATTTACGGGGTTTCTTTTAAAAGTTTGAAACCCGGAATCCTCAAAATTTGTATAAGGAGTCTTTGGACCTCGTTGTTTAGCAAGGAATCTAAGCGCATTTGATTTTCCACAATATTACACCAATCTTCAAATCAATTTGCACTGCAATCCAGTGAACGGCTGAATTATGGAACAAATCATGGAAAAATTAATCCCAATCTCAAAATATCTCTGCATATACATTGAATGAAGATTTTGCAGAATAAGTTTTCTTCTTCGGATAGATTTAACTATCACGCTTTAACTGGTGCCTTTTGGTAACAGCATATTTAGATATATCTTTTCGAAGTTATTCAAATGCCGAAATTACATCGTCTGCATGCAAAAGGTTCCTAGCAAAAGGTCATTTTCCAGCAAGGTGGGCCATAAACATCGTCGACGTGCCTAAAAAAACCGCCATCCTCACTAATTTCGTGACACCGTTCATTAATCTATCCATGCAGCTAGGGAAGACTGGGGTATGTATACCTAGCTATAATACAAACCCATAATATATACCGTTGAAGTCAGAATAACGATTAACATCAACTAGATAAAAGAATCCCTTGGCACACGCACCTTGCATTGCGTCCTAACGGTCCGTGTCTCGACTAGGCTTTTTATTTTCGTGGTAAAATGTGCAATTTCTATTCTATACGAGTTACAAGTGAGGCGATTATATCAGAGCGAAGGCAAGGGCGTACGGAAATTCCATTAAATTCACAACTATCTACCTACTACTTCGGATTCTCATAAGGACATAAAAATTCAATCGCATGCTGCATGTTGTTGCATGCATAATAGATTCCTCTTTGATATGGCGATAATATAAAGGAATTTTGGAAATTTGTTGCAGCTTTGCCATATCTGCTGAATATTATTTCAAAACGTTGAGTGTTTATTTATTCGATTTTTGAACCCAATCAAAATGGCTATCAGTTCAACATTCGGTCGGAATTTTGTGCTCCAAATAAAGAACTCCACTTGCTTGTACACCATCAGGAATTTGACGTGGTATATAACGTCATTATTATAGATTGGCTATAGGGGGTTGCCACTTGTAATTTTGGAGTTAGGGAGACAACTGCCATTAGGTAAACTGAACACCCTTTCAATCGGCCAAAACAATTTTTTTACGTTCCAAATGGATTTCAATCTTCAGAGCTGTAGTCAGGAATCAAATGTTTTGAAATTGATAACAAGCTCCTATCATAGAACAGAATGGATTCCCCTTCAATCTACCAAAACAACTTTTTTATATTCAAAAAATTCAGCAAAATTCAATCTTCAGAGCTGTAGCCAGAAATCAAATGTTTCCAAATTGATACAAGCTTTGTCCATAGAACAGACTAGAAGAGTAACATGTTTTCACTGATGATTCGTTGACTTTCATTGACTTGACTTGCGTTGTTGAGTCAACATCAGAGGGAACCACGACAAAGAGAAACATATGTTGGGAGACAACAAAGCTGTTCACCATTCTAAAGTTTCGTTATTCGGAGGACGCAAGTATATAAGAATATCCGACTGTTGTCTACACCACTGGCTTTCGTTTCGTTCCGACAAGCAAAAAGTCATCGCGAAGGCCGAGAGAGTAACTCCTTCGTCAGCAGGTGGTAGTTAAAGTACGAGCACCTGTCTCACACACCAGTTTCTGGCTTTTTTCGCGGCACTCTGGAAACTCGCACTCCACTAGATGTTATACAGAAGGAGGCATTGATCGATGCTATATTATTATTTTCACTCTGCGAAAAAAACCTGATGGGTATACTGATGCAAGTCACTGCAAGTCTGGAGCGAATTGAGGTAATATACTTAGATTAATGATGTAGAAGGGCTGTAGTCGTTATTTGAGATAGTTATGGTAGTATATTTATATATATTATAGGCCATTTCACCAAATTTATTCTATCCTTCATTATACTCAAGTATATGTATTTCTCGATTTTAAGACGTGAATAAAATGTTTCAGAGAATCATCAGGATAATATAAGTTATGTATAAAACGTATTCACGTTTGTATACGTAAAAGCACAACACAAACTTTCGATCTTGAGAGTAGCATATCCGAGATATTATCTATCTGGAACTTTTTGTTGGTACACACTGTATATAGGTGTTCATCAGAATTATTGTATGTTCTGGATGTTCCTATTGTCTCTATGGAAATAGATAGAATAGAATACTATATATAGATACTATATTTGGTTTCTATAGGAATATTAACAACTCTTGAGATTAATTTGCTATACGAAAGTATCGAAGTATTTGGGAGACTGAAAGCGTTCGAAAAAAGCTATTGAAACTATGACAGCCCAGAGCCGAAATCATCAATTCAATCGTACTTGTCCGTTTTTAGTCGGGAGTTTTTAGATTTCTTGCCGGCATTTTGTTGAGGGCTTCTGATCTTGCATCTTTGCCTTTATTTGAACTTTGCTGTATACCTGACGGTTTCCAAGAACCCCATTTAACCTAATTTGTAGCAGCCTGTATAGGTTTCAATCTGATCAAGTTTTTTCAATCATTTTTTTTTTATCAATCATCATAGATACCTCTATAAATCGGTATGAGTACCTATGATCTATCTGATGATGTAAATAACTAAAAATATAATCAAAATGTATAATTACTTCATATTCATTCTGTGGTGAACTTAATTTACCAATTAGTGTAGTATAAATGTAGGTTGGAGACTAATTGATGTTTCTTTTCGCATATTTTGGAAGCTCCTTTCCAAATTCTTCACATGAAATCTCGGTTGAAATATATTGCAATTTTTTGGTGACGATATATAGTATATTGGATTCCAATGAAACCGACCAACTCCCAACATTAAGGTATATAGATATACTCGAGAAAACTGAACCGAAAACGACTATCAGAGGTGCTCCACATGTACGACATCTGTTTTGGATTCAGACTTTTGGTGCACCAGCTGACTCCTCCGTTTCAGACGCTGATGCCATGGCATGGCACTCTATTCCTTCGGATACCTTATGTCTTGTTTCGAACACCTGTTGCTGGGCGCGCGTGCCCCCAAACGAACTGATCAAATAAATGATCGCTTTTTGGGACCGCATTCGAAGACACACGACATTATCGCCATCTATATTTGGATATAATACGTGTAATATGCCTATAGGGCAAGAGGTTAGTGGCCACCATACTCGGTGGTATAGGTGAATAAGTATCTAATTATTTTCACTTGCAAGATGTTCAAGTCGGCATTGATAACACTATAGCTTTTGGTTTGATTTATTTGATCTGACAAAAACATCAAAATGCTTCAAGTGGGTTCATTGTCTGAACATGTTCAAATTTCCAGGCCTATAATTTTTGTAATTGGCTAATGAATCCAATTCGCTCAACTATATCTCAAATCAGCACTAGTTCTGTATAATATATGTCAATAAACTTCAATTTTCTATATTGAGTTTGACATTTTCGGAATTCTAATTATTTATACGAATTATTCTTCACACGATACCAAAAGAAGAAGTCCTAAAATTTCAGCACATATAAGAAATCCAATAACTTCATGATGTATTCAAATAAAAAAGCTATAAAATTTAGAAGGATATAGAGTATAGGATGATTATGACACAGTTCCAAGATGTTCAAGAAATAATCAAGCGCCAGAAAAATTTGGTGTCCTTAATTCCACAAGATCTTGAAGAATTAGTTGAAGACTATTTGATTTTGCAGGGGACCGTGATAGTAAGTCTCCATATAGCAAAACAGGAATCCAGCTTTGTGTATTGTGTATCTTGTATCTTGTGCGTATGTGCCAAGACAATTTTATCGGATAAATTAGATAGTACCTACTATTGGGACAAGCACTTTCCAGCAAAATATTCCAACAATCTCATGACATGATAATATTTATAATTTCCAAGGGAACATTCTCTTGGCCATAATCAAGACCACTATTTCTTCGAGCGAGTTGCGCATTTTTTCGAATCGAAGAATTGCTTTATTCTGTATGGTTTATTTTGGAATGGAAAGGTTTGTAACAATTAGCGATTCAAATTGAATTTGAGTTGTGGCTATTTCAATTTAAAATATTCTCAAGCGGAGCCTGTGCTTGGTATCATAATATAATGGAATACTGTCCTGATATCAAACTACTTTTTTTCTTCACAACTGCTCTGACACATAATTAGGTGTAAGTATTACCATTGGATATACGATACTCGTTTGGAGTCTCAGTTCACACATTATAGTTGATTTGTTGTTGAACGTTACTACAAAATTTTGCTGAAATTTGTATAAGTAACTAGGTACATGGGTACAAGATATCCGTGTCGAAGAACGTTTTGCAAAAGTATATGTGGATCGGATTTTTTCTTCGGAAAAGTTCGATGAATGTATTCCTTGACAGAATTGCAGTGCGTGCTTGCAAAAATACAGCACATATGGACGATGAATAAATGAAGTAGGTATTATTATATACATATTGGGTATATTAAAGTAGAGAAATATCTCAAATTCGTTCATTGTATAGTCTCATATAGTTCTTTGTGTACTTTGCAGTTGGCAAATTTTCGGCTGTACCAGGCTGTTTTCGGGCTGTTTTAGGTACCAATATAGAAATCATTCATTTTGACTTTCATATCATGTGCTGTGGCAGATATATAGTTCACGATTGCATCAACGAATTGCTGAATGACCTATAGATATAGTATTGTTGATAATTGGAAATGGCAACTCAGTGACGCCATACTGAGTGAATATCCCTAATATATAAGTATTGTGTTTCGAAAAAGTGCAATCGATTCGTTTCAAACCGCTACCTAACTAAGTAATAATTGTCGACTTTGACGTCCCACATAATTTTAATACCATCAGTGTACAAAAACATATTAAATCTCGCAATAATTCCATGCTTGGCTTCCCTCGATTCCATCAGCCTTATTATGAAATTATGGTATTTCATTTTCGTTCGCTGCTACTAAATATTTAATTCCTGCATAATTTCAAGCTGCTAATGAGTAAATTCAAATTCATATTGTCTTTATTGAATAAAACGTTCTGAATGATGTATGTATGCCGCTTGCAAAAATGGTCGAGTATGAGTTTCAAGGCCCGGAGAATCTTACTTTTGAGCTTTTACAGATCATTCCAACTGCCACCTCATCAATTTAAATCATATAGACGATTGATGAATTTAATGATGGGTGTTTAGAATAATAAACCGCCCATACAGAATTCATTTTGGTGAGGAAATAGGTACAGATATTGTAATAGAAATTCCCAGATTCAAATGCTTCGGGAATTCGTTTAAGAAAGTCAGTTAGTTATTTTACCCATCGTCATATTCATCATAAACAATTTAATTCGAAGTCGATTAACAGCCAGAGGTGTAGGTATTAACCTAATATGAAGAAAAAACCAAAGGAAAGACTGATGTGTATAAATACCTGCTCAAAATAGATTACAATAGTTCAGAAGTTAGTCACATCCAATTTTAATTAAATGCAGACAATTTTTTTTGTACAATATCTCGACAATAATTGTATTGGCGAACTCCATAACGATTAACGACAGTAATACTGACTTCCACGAATTCTATTTTTGACTACTGCGCGATGAAATATTGATAAGTTCGAGTTATATCAGAGCAGCAGATCTACTTCAATAAAGTGAGTGTTACGCTGATAACAATGACTATTTGTCGATTTATGTTTTTCGACTTCGACCATTATTATTGTCTTCCGTAATATAAAATTAGGTGGAATTGGGCCACATAACCCTGGGGCCCCACACCATCCTGCAATTTTTTCGCCACCGAATCACGTGAAAAATAATGAGTCATTATGTACCTTGCGGAAGGACAGTACAGGTGGGTTGGCCGGTCGTATGAACATCCAAATTCGTGTAGGAACTGGGACAATCCCCGTAGAACGTTTCACCATTAGCCGTCACCATGTCCATCACCTGCAGCACCATGGTGCCCCTCGCGGTCTCCGTGTTTCTTTGGTTGTTTCCTCTCGCGAACGTCTTCCACTACCCCCGAACTGTACTGATGCGAGAGCACGCTGCGCGATAACTTAAACACGTCACGTGAGCTACAACCGCCACTTGTTACGTCTCGAATGGGACTGGAAGCGCACCGGCAATTGTTTGCGGCGGCCTCCTACTCCGCGCGACGCGAGCTTTGTTAGCGGCCGGGAGCGGAGAGGGGAGGAGATAGCGACTCCCCCCTCCACCGAGAACGGCGATGTGAGGCTAGCGCGTTTGTTTGAATGTTTGATTGAGAAACAGAAGAACGTCGAAAAGGTTCTCGCACCTTCTGGACTTCACGATGGTGGACTTGAGCAGCAATTTTGAGACATAAGTTTCCAGTAATGAATCGTAAGAAGTTCAATGGTTGGTTTTCGATGCGCGCATTTATAGACACTTCTCGTAAGTTTTAGGGTTTGAGCCGTAATATCGAGTCACAAAAAAGTTGTCTTATCTCTTACGACCTGAAACTTGAAACTGTTTGTAGTTGCACATGCGTGTGAAATTTCGAATTCGTTATTTGTGTCATTTTCTTACAACATCAGCTGTCACTCAAAATTGACCAAAGAGAAAATTCATCCTTATGGCATGACAGTCCCTAATATTTCCTGCATGAATTATATTTTTCTCTTCACGTCTCAATGCTCATTACTTAATACATACGACTTACAACTTACTTCTTAAAATTGATGTATAAATCCACCATCGCACTATTGCTACACCTTTTCCAGTTGTGTCTCAGAAAGCGTCAATTGAATTTCCAGAATTAGTTTACATATAGTTCCGAATGTATGAATTGTATTTAAGAATAGTATAAAGTTGAGTTTCGAAAGCATCAATTATGCCTATTACAGCATAAGTTGAATTTTAGAAAAGTCAATTCAATTTGGAAATGATCACTTGTATTAAAGGATAATGATCAATTTGATCTCATGAAAGTCAAATTTCAGAAATTATCATATACATACCTATTCCAGAAATGGTCGTCAAAAAACGTCAAAAGAATTTCAGAAACTATGGATATATCATTTCTTTTTGAAATTTCTTTCTTGACATTTCTCATTACCAGTATTTTTTTATTGTTATTGTTGCATATTGGTTAACTAACAATGCAAATGTAATCACTTCCTCGAAATACACTTAATAATTTCTGAAATGAAATTGACTAATCGACGTATCCTGAACTAATACGATGACTATTATAAAATTCGAATGATGCTGATTCGATATCGATTCGATTCGATCTGCAATTGAGACAGATTATATAAGCCGTATATTAGGAGATTAAAATGAATCAACTGACATTTCGTTCTCGTCTTTTTATTAAAATAGGACAATGAATATATATAATGATAAATAGTGTCCCTTTCATATTGAGAGTGAGGATGATGGTATGGAAATAATGCTCCTCAGCAAAATATTATTTTCATTGCATCAGACAAACCAATAATTTTCATCCAAAGTTGTAACAACTAAATACTACTTACCTATAAAACGAATAGACATTTTTATTGAATATTAAATTTGATCGAGTAGTCAGCCTACGTCGTCTACATCTATATCGAAATAAAAATGAATTGAGTAGCACCTTATACGACTTCCGATGCTTATGATGCCACAGGAAATTGCCCTCGTGACCACCATAGTTATTAATTGAACCGTTTATTACCATTGGATCGGACGAGTTCAAAAAACTACACTGAATAAGTACCTATAAGAGGCTCGCATTGACGCGTAGAGTAAATCAAACAATTCAAATTGTCATTAGACTATGGAGGCAATCCTATGATGGACGTGAAAATAAAATCTAGGAATGAGATATATCTAAGATATATAGGATTATTCATCATGAGTACCTATTTGGGATTATCAACTTTTCCGCATATATTAAGAAGAATTCATATGTTTATTAATTGAACAATTGAATGATATTAATGGATCATATATAATATAAAAATCAATCATTTCTCTGATATGAAAGAGGTGAGGCTAGAAAATTCATAAGCTATACTATGACATTTTCCCGAACTCAAGTGGGTGTTGTGTTTACCAAGATTTTTTCAGGCATGTTGATGAGCTCATTCGCAATTACTCATCGGATTTCAAGTTGCCTTTTTTTACAGTATAAGGTGCAAGTGTAAGTCCCGGTGGTAAAAATCATGAGAACATTGGGTCACCCATGCAGTAGGTAAATATCAACATAATATTACAATGATATAATTATGAAGGATGATAGCGAATTAATTTTCATACATTATACACTATGTTATCACGGTCTGGAATTCCACATCGAGCTATTGTTAGTCGAGTAGATATCAACCACACAATACGAGATTTCGAACGATTGTTTATTAGATATTCATTTCCTGTATATAGGTATAAAACTTTTTTGGTGGTCGCAGAAATTTATATCAATATATCACAACCGCGAAATATAAATAACCTATTCCAAAGAGGATCATCAGAATATAACCTTATATATATATATATATATATATATATATACGAACCGCATCAGTTGAGTAGATATATACTCGTATTCTTCTAGGAATAACACGAGGAAAGGATAGCAAATGAACGGGCTTTTTTTTTTAAAAGGTATAACGTGTCGAAAAAAAAATCGATTCATGTCACCCTCATCAACCTCAACCACCAGAGAACACAATACCCCCGAACCTTGCGGAACCGAAAAACTTATAAAAATGTTTTCCACACTTGGGTTTGCGTTCATTTGCGAAGTAATACTAATAGTGCAATGATAGCGTAATTTGGTTCAGATATATTTACCTGAAAATCAAATTATCGTCGTGAGTTCGGTCTCTTCATATTCGAAAAATTCAATGGCATCCATCCACTCAATATAGTCAAATCTGATAGTTATATTCCACATCAATTTCGTTCAAACTCTCAATTCTCCGGTCATGAATGATAAAATAGCCATATTCATCATCAAAAACGAACTAATTTGTGCGAATGCATTACCTTCGTCTTCCCACGCATTTCGGGCATTGACAATGATGCTTTTTACGAAACCCCGTCTTCGAGAAACAAAAGTCCATCGCCAAGGTCGAATCCCTTCCTATCGAAAAAAAAAAAACAATGGGACATGCCCATCACTCTGCCGCTATAATACGTGAAACCATGAACTACCCCGAAGCAGTGTTGTCATTTATCTTCGGACCAAAATAGCAATTAATAATAAAGTAAAAGTATAAAAATACAGTTTATATGTCCATAGAGGAACAGCAAAGATGTTTTGGTTACCACTCCAAACTTCCTTCAAACTGACGGAACGACTACCAGAGATATCATATCAGAATGATATAATAATTAATCATTTTCCTTTCGTAGTGAACTTCAAATACAGATCACCAAGAATTGATTAGTCCGAGTGAAGAAATATGGATGTTTCTCACATGATGGCCATATTTTTTCAAAATCATGTTTATATATTCTTAAATATGTCGATAAGTGAAAATGTTCATTGTCAGCAAATATTCTCTCGAATATCTATGATTGGTATTTATTCAAAAACGTGTTTTCCTGAAGCGCATTATATTATATAATTTTGTGATACAGTGCCATATTTTCCTCGATATCTTCGGATATTCGTTCAAATATGTATAATACTTTATTATCCTTTCAGACAATGTTACGCACGATTGTAACAATTGTTTCAATTGTAGACAGGACGTCAATTTCAGTGGCGTTCCAATCAATGACTGCCAAAATAGGCAGGTTAAATTCCGGTACGAACGCCACTGGAGGACATAAAAGAGGTGGTATTCTGAATCATGCCTCTTGATACATCGGTAGTACCTATGGATGCAAATTTTCATCAAAAAATCTACAGATATTATTAAAAGTCTATTTATTTTTGAAAACTTCACCACCCTGTATCTCAAAAATTAAGACGTTCAGGTCATACGTTCATGTTGAGTTTTCTTTTCGGAATGGCCTCAAAAATCACCCCCTCAAATATCGACTTTCAATTAGCACACACCTTGTATATCCTTCTAACTCTGCTCTTCACGTTCTAACTCGAACATCCGACAACACCGTCGGTGAAATCCTCTCGAGTTATTATCAAAATGTGCAGCACGATAGGCACATACGAATAAATCATACTCGATATTAGGTGAATGGGACTCGAGGGGTGCAGGGAGGAAAGGGGGTGAGAGGAAACCGGTGACAGAGGAGGGGTATTGTGCACCCATCCACCGGAAGCTGAATGCAACCTGACACCGTCTCTCACACGTGATTTGCCTACCTCACCACCGCCGAATTCACGGGTTGGCCCAGGACCGGATCCGCATGCGGTCAAAACTGGATGATCGAATAAAATTCTTGAACTTATTCAGGTTATCGAACAACATAGGTTGAGAAATGCGATTTCACATATTGTTCCCAATGATTTATTACATCAAGTTTTCTGAAAACGTGATCGTGACAAAAGTTTTATGTATACATAATTGTATATAAGACTGTTGACAAATTCTCGGTATCCGTAAGATATTAAGGTTGGTCAAATTGGGACAAAGTCGCGCCATTTGATGCTCAACAAATTAATGCTTTCAAGTTCGGGAAACTCGCGAAATACTCACGGAGGTATCTCAAAAGGGAACTTGAATAAATTGAATATTTCTTTGAAAGAAGGTTGTTGAAAGGTGAAGAGATAGTCAACGTTGTCTAACGCATTGGTTTTTATATGAAATTGGTCTTTGTCTAACACGATATTCAGTGTGTGCACACTTCAAAATTGAACAAAATTGAACAAAATCAAAAAGCATAATTAATTGTACGAATACAACAACGATAATAATCCAACTGATTGTGAAGTGCCTGATATTTTAGTTGCGCTTGAAAGAATTCAACGCATTCTCCTCGAATTCAAGAGGTCATAGTTACTTTTTTCCAAATCGGACAACAAATTGATTCGTTATTGCTCTTCTTTGATTATCAGCCTGTACATGCATACATTATATAATAAGAAGACATGCGTGTATACATATTTATTCATTAGTTCAAGTATGTATATTCACATCAACCCGCATTTTGAAAAAAACATATTTTTAATAACACGCTTAAATAAAATTTGAAGAGATAGCTTGTTTCCCACGACTAAGGAATCTACCTTCATACGAACATATCGGAATCCCAACGACAATAATTCCCCCCTATCTGATGCAAACTCGAACTAATGAAATATGGGTTGATATCCACATATATCGGCATCAGATCATTACGACAGATAACGCGAAACACTGGGGGTAGGTTAACACAAATTACAGTCTGTACTGCAGTATCAGATTAAATATTCATGAAAATGTCGGCGTATCTCTATCATTCAAATAAATATAAGAGCGTGAAATACCAACGGTGCGTACAAAAAACCTCAGTATATTTAACCTATTAGGGCAACCAGTGCAGGCGCCAGTGTTCCAACAAAGTTCTTATATTCCGAACCTCATAGATTCACCAAAATATTTAGAAACAACAGCATAATTTCTCATTCGGTAGGACGAATTGAAAGTAACGATAATGATCAGTTAGAACTATCAGAGTACACAACAATCTAATCTGAATATCTCAACATCAATAAGCATAGAAATAATGGAATAACTTTGAAAAAATTGTCTTATATCGCAAATACAGAATTCACTCACAAGAAACAAAGAGAATTTGGAGCTATGGCACTAACAAACCTTCCTGAACAAAATCTATTTCTTTTCATTGTTGCTACAACTATACTCCAGTACGGATATGTATATATAGGTGAGTTTTTTTCCATTACTCACTGTTTCGGATCCAAACCAACGACTCATTGCTCGAATGAATACCATCCAGCAACTTTCGCTATCATCACGTCTAGACCTCTGATTCAAACAGAGAGGACAGACACATTCGAAATATTGATTCAAGAATGTAACGTGAGTCTGTATAGACAGTTTTTTTCACAATTCCACGCTAGCGAGGTGAGTGTATGTATTTTCAAAAAAGGTTATTGCCATCTTTGTACCGACAGAATTGGTCAACTCTGGGTTTTCCATTTTATGCCAACATGTCTTTCATCAATTTCTGAGTTCCGAAAGATTGACTAATGGTATTCTATCCTTGTTTATACAGTGGACTCTGATATGCCATCACTCTATTTATATAGGAATTATTTTGAATGAGATCCACACCGTCTCACAGGTTGTCACATTGAATTCCTGGTCTCACATAGCTCTTCAATCATCTATTTCTCGACCAATGCTCTTTTAAAATTTTTTCAGGATTTTCACAAAAAAAAAACAAATAAAACAACAAGCGAGGTGAAAAACGAAACGTTGTCCTACATGAATTCAACCCAATTACCCGCCACTGTTGGAACCGCGGCGAGGAATCGTGAATGTTTATTGGTCGTTGCACAGAAAAGTCGATTTCCTGTTCCACAGGAAACAAACGGAGATAGCATCTGTAACATGCTTGATCAAAATACTACTAAATAATTAATTGAATGTAGAATAAAAGTGGTCGCTGAAATGCGACTGACGGCTACCAGTTTATTTTCAATACATTATTTCTCACAGTAATTAACACGAGGATGATGATTAAAACATACTTATACCGAGAGGGGGCGGAGGTGTCGGAACTGAAATCGAACCAATCACCGGACGTTGTTTGTATATACATACTCATGCTCTAATTTTTGACACCCACTAGAATAATTGAAGGGAGGCAGATAATATAAAAAATTAATAAGTAGAAATTATTAAATTGTTGTATCAGACTATACCGGGTGTCGCAGAGCTTTCAGGCCAGCAGATATTTTAGTTATTTGCAGAAGAGAAAATTTCAAAAAATACGTGTCGTAGGAGACCATAAGCTCGTTCATGCAGCATAGCAAAATCCACCCCTAGTAAACAAGCCCCGAGAAACGACCCCTAACTTTTGTTGTTCGAATTGCACCCCCATATTATGATTTATGGAGAATAAAATTTTTCGAAATATTGTCATGAATTTTCAACTTCGAACCCATTTATTATGTTTAAATATACTTATTTCATCAACCTCATAATGATTGACATTTCGAAACGAAAAATATATTTTCCTTAATAAAATTCAAATTTCCAGGTGTGTCAAAATTCGATGCTGAATAACAGAAATTAGTATTAGAGATGTCATTCAACCAATAGTGAGTTGAATTCATTCATTATATTTTTTTCATGTCAGCCAACGTTGGAATGTAGAGGGAAAGAATTGAGGTTTTATATATATTTTTTCAAAGTCTGGAGGTCGGAAATATCAGGGAGGACTTCACTCAGGCAGAGAATTCCATAACTTTGCGTCATTTTAAAAAATGATTCTTCGCAGAGCCATGTTCCACAGGTCTCGATCTTAACACAATAGGAGTGACCAGCCTGAGCTCTCTAGTTTGTCTACCATAGGAATCGCTCGTAGTAGTATAATAGGCGAGATTTTCAATAAGCACCAACCATTGAAATATAATAAAAATATTAATAATGTTTATTTCGAAGTTCGCCAATATACATTAAATATAGAATTTATAGCATAGTGCGAATTCTATTGAATTATATCTATTGCGAATGAAGACAGTTTCTCTCATCAGTTAGGGATTCTGAAAAAAAAAACATGACTCTTTCTTCAGTCATAATCAAAATAAGATATAGCAAAAACAAGTTTTATCGACAGCGTCCATACGCTCACGTATATAAACATATAGTTTCCATCGCTTGTGTTTCAGCAGATAAAAAAATTAACGCCTGTACAACATTGTAAACTAAGATAAAACCCTTATCGTCTTCGACACTCGTGTAAACAAGCTGTTGAAACCGCAAGAAACGAGATAGCAGATAGCGAGCCGAGCGACTGATGCTAACAACAAGCTATCCTTGCTCGGTAATCTAATAAACGATTTAGCTTAATAGAAACTAATTGAAACTAATGTCGGCTGGTAGTGTGAAAATTATTGAGATAATTGTTACCCTTATGACCGAGCATTTTCTGTGATTTTTCGTCTCAACCATATACACCACTTTACGGGATGTCCCAAAATATATGTTTCTCTCGAAGATTTGATATATTCTCTACTAGATCGAGCTCAGAGAGAGAGATGAAGCGATCAACAATCAGCCGACTGTTGGCAAAACATTTCCATATGTACCATGCCATTGTCACATTATATATCAAGAAATACGATATTTCCAGTTGTTTCCATCTCGATGGGAGTTAATAGTGTAAGATTATTCACTCATTTCTATTGTTTGGCGAATTTTTGTTACAACAAAGAGACTCAGTTTTACTTGTTGTGTGAATATGTCCATCACGTCAAAGAAGGATTCAGCCTTTCGCTATACTAATAGATTCGAAAAAGATAGAAATATTAGAAAAATTTTAAAGAGACCTAGAGAAAAGCGGAGGAATCCAACCAATAAAAACAGCAAACGAGAGAGAGGCAACCAGCAGTGATCAGCTGGCTGTTGGCAAAATTGTTCCTTTCTTCGTTGCACATCCAGACGAATTGACAGCTCTATCTTTTTCTAATGTTTATTTCAAGGTGCATCTAGTAGAGATTATATGATATCATATCTTTGGTTTCTCTCGACATGAGTCTTAAGATGTTTCGTGGTACTATATTACTCCTTCTATATTGAGTTGGGGACATTAATATTCAATAATTTTCGATACCTATAGAAAAAATCACAAACAAGTAGTGGATTGTTTCCACGTGGATTTTTTCATTGACTTTATTACCAACCGATTTCATAGAATGACGATGCACGGAATCTTCTTTGAGTCATTTTAGTTATGTTTAGATTGATTGGTGACGTATAGATTATACGTGAAATCAAGAGAATACGTTGTCATGGATTCAATTATCAGAAAATACTTCGGATCGTTCTCTAAAAATAATAGAAGAAATAGCTATATATTGTAATAATGTTATGATTGATGACAAGAATTAAAATTTTTCATTCATTTCCACTATGGATTTCTCAAAAACTCATCATTGAACAACTCCCCAATCAGCACCCCTGACTATTCAACTGCGGCTATATATGATATTCTCAACATCAAACGAATTCACTCGATTGTTTGAAATATTTTTAAATCTCTGAGTACGAGCCAATATTTTAATAGCTCCAGCTGCCCCCATCTTTTGAAAGAAACTATATACCTCATAAAATTTAGTTATGTAAACTCAACAGATTATCTACTATCATATATTTGAAACCAGACATGAAACATATGAGGAATATGTATGGGTATCTCTGAAACCTATCATCCTCACACTATGGGTTTAGTACACCATCAGAATATGCCCAGCATAATATTTCGACACCACATCCTATAGATTGTACGTCTATTTTAGACACTACAAATTGAGACGAAATATATTCACGACGAAACATTTTGATGTTAGATATTCTTTGAAGCAAATATGGTATAAAATAAACTGTATTAAATAATGATGACTGTCTTGAACTTGACTGTCTTTGATATGCAGCATTTAATATTCTTCATACCCGCATTTTCATTTTCACATATACAATAATGTTTGATCAATCATCTCAAAATGATGAAATGAAGCTACAGATATTCAATGACACTGCTGGTACCAGACAAACATTGAATTTTGTCAATTTTCTTGTGGACTAAACTAAAAAACAAACTCACAAGAGGACCGAAATGCATCAGATTGTGAATAAGATAATAGAAATAAAATCATTGGAATCAGGCGATATCTTTCGAGAAAATTGAAATATTGAAATACAAATACACATATTCGAATTCAGTCAGCCTTATACATAGTCTCTAGAGATTTTTCGGGTGTGCTTGCTGGTTTGGATCCAGTTCCAAAATCTAGTTTCGCCTTCCGAAAAGCTGTCACGACCCCAAGTAGTCCTCCATTGTCGAGTGTAGTGATTCCTCTTGAAAACCACCCATTTCCGGTCCTACCAGAACGGAATAGGTATACCCATCGCACATTCATAATGACATAGGTAGGTATTTCTCCACGTGCTACGATAAATAAAAAGCAGCGTCTTTTTGCGTAACCGGAGATGTTCGGTACCGGCGCTGCCCCCCTCGACAAGAAAAGGGGGCGATCGGCCACCCCAATCTGTCTAAAATATGGAGAGAGAAAGAGAGAGAAAGAGGAGGAAGTTCTAATGTGACAGGGGTATCTGCCGAAACACGTGCGCACACAGATATTCCCTGCCCACTTGAGTCCAATTGTGTGCTTGCTTCTTGCATGGGCTTCTTGATATCAAAATGCTCTTATGATACAGTAGCGTACGATGGGGCCACGATTTTTCTAATTGAAAAAATTCGGCATGCTGCATATCGATGGACAGCACTAGGGAGCACTGTTTGTCATACTGCTTACTTATTTATTCTACTTACAACAACATCCTTCTTGAAGAAGGCTGTACACAAAAATCAGTATTTTCGTTCGTTAGAATGATAACATTTCATACTAGATTAAAACATACCCAAACACTTTCATCAACATACCACGAAATCATGTACTCATGTTATATATTCTTATAAGGTTCTTATGAGATCCATACAGAATAGAATAGAATAGAATAGAAAGTATTTATTTCTGAAACATATATTATGTTTTAGGAATTGGTCACGACATATAGTTATCAGTTAACTTTTATTATATGTAAAAAAAGAGAAGGGAACTCTATCTATATGCTTTTTACATCTATAAGAGTTAAGCTGTTGAATATGAGAATGTGATTCTTTTCAATGTTACCTTGAGATCACATACCATTTTCACAACGTCATTGCTGTGATACTGAACATCATCATCGCAATCTTGAAATTTTCGAAAAAATTCTTCAAGGCTAGAGTAGGATTTTTCATACATTCTTCGATCGTTTTTTGAACAGGTTAATACTCAATCTTGTTGTATGTTACTGGTAATTTATTATATTATTAGGCACCAACAGACATTGCACTTTTTGAAAGAGATTTGTGTTGATTTGAGAAAGAATAATGGTATTATTATTTTGTCTAGTGTTTGCACTTGAGAAGATGAATTCAGGTTCATTTCTGTGCACAAATAGGACTTCTAGGATGAAAAGACTATAGGTTAGGTTAATATTCTCAATTCTTCAAGACGATGGCGACAATATTCTTTCATTTTGAGGCCAAGCATTATCATTCGGAGTGCATAATAATAATTTTATATTTGAAAAATTCACAAGACTTTAATGACCAAATAGTTTTGTGGTCGACATCCACAAAAAGATTATGTATGTTATAATTGAATATATTGAATTAAATTGATGACAATATTGACAAGATTCTTTCTCACGCCAAGTACTTGGAATCTATTTCGAAAAAGGCACTCTCCACAATATGTTTACATGGTACATGCGAATATGAAAAAATATTACTACCTCTCCAGAGAAAGAAATGATTCTTTTGTGAACTGAAATAAGATGGTTGCCAGAGTGATCTTATTTCTTGGACTTACAGCTTTTAGCCTATTGACCTTCCTTCTTTTCTCTTATACGGTTCGTTTCCATGACTTTCAGTGAGCAATATACGAAATCTATATTGAGAAAATTTGAGGCTGCTTTTGAGTGTCATGATTGCTCGAGCTATGGTAAAATATTTGGCAAATCCAACCAATGTTGGACCTGATTATTACACAAAAAGGCGAAACAATCTTGAATATTCCACGCCAATGGTTCTGAAGAACATAAAGACCCCTGAGTATTTCACGTGCGGCCATTAATAAAATCTAGATTAAGATGGCAGCCGCCGGGACAAGTACAAGTTTATCTAGTTTAGAATGAGGGTTGTTGAGGGCTGAGATCCCGCAAAGGGGTTGCGCGTATGGGGTCCACTGAGCATAGTAGATTCTTTCTTTCAAAGTGTATAACAATTCGATGAGTAGGGCTAACAAGCCGGGGTTCGAGTGGTATGTTTCCGCAGATGAATGAGAAATGTGTCAAGAATGAGTGTCATCGAGGGAAATAGGGTCGAGGATGAGGTTGATGAGTTTATTTAGATTCGTATTTGATTAGCTACAAGAGGGTCAGAAGAGAAGAGAACTGAAGAGGAATACTCAGAACCAATTCGTGCCCTATATAGGTATCGCCGGAACACAATGATGAGAATGAACAGCATTAATTAATTAATCGTTTTCAGGATGGTTTATCGGATGAGTCTTCAGATTTTCTGTATCTATCTTCTATATCTATCTATCGAGTTCTATCAACATCGAATTCATTTTCCAAATTAGAGCTGTCCATCCTCGACATAGTCATATATGGCTTCATTACTTTCGACGTCAGTTGCATCTAATCTTTTATTGGAAAGATTCTACTACATTCTTGAATTTGCTGTGAAGTACGTGAATAAGTTTGACCAATATCATTGCCTATGCTTATCTTTGGGGAATTCTTATGAATATACAGATAATAATATTTATATACAGGGTGAGTCAAAAATGTGTACCGAGCTTTCTGGGGGTGATAGAACATTGAAAAATAAGTGTAGTTTGATGATTAAACTCATGGCCCAAAATGCATATTAAGGGGGGTATAACCTTCCAAAGTTGATAAAATTAAAATAATTTCTCCGCAAAAATACATTTTTTCGTCACACTTCCACATTTCTGATATTGTTATAAAGGGTGTTTTCAGAGGGTGAGTCATGATTTTTTGTGGAAAACTTTTTTCCCTGTATTATTTTCGGTGAAAAAACAGGAGCATTTGATGGAGCGAAGAAAATTACATGAAAAAGGTACTCTTATTCAAATACAAAAAATTGAGCCGTTCGTGAGATATTTGAGTTTTTGTAGTTACATGATATCAGCAGATTGATTTTATTCATCGCGAGATTCATCGGTATAACGATATTTCAGCAGCATTTGCATTTCCGAAGCACTCGCCAAGCATTAGAAGCATATCAGTTTGTTCAGAGAACGAATAACCTGCCATATTTCTTAAAATCTCAGTTGATAATCGCAGTGATAAATGACACAGAAAAACCACACGAACAAATCGACTACAACAATGTTGACTCGAATGTTGATGACATGAACGTCAAAATTGAGAACAAAATTATTCATCATGGCCTGCTAAAATATTGTTACCGATGAATAAAATCAATCTGCTGATATCATGTAACTACAAGAACTCAAATATCTCACGAACGGCTCAATTTTTTGTATTTGAATAAGAGTACCTTTTTCATGTAATTTTCTTCGCTCCATCGAATGCTCCTGTTTTTTTACCGAAAATAATACAGGGAAAAAAGTTTTCTACAAAAAATCATGACTCACCCTCTGAAAACACCCTTTATAACAATATCAGAAATGTGGAAGTGTGACGAAAAAATGTATTTTGACAACATACATTCATGCACAAAATTTCAATCGGGTGACTTTCATCGTTCAGAAGTTATGCGGAGAAATTATTTTAATTTTATCAACTTTGGAAGGATATATCTCCCTTAATATGCATTTTGGGCCATGAGTTTAATCATCAAACTACACTTATTTTTCAATGTTCTATCACCCCCAGAAAGCTCGGTACACATTTTTGACTCACCCTGTATATGTCCAGATTTTTAACAAACAGAAGAAGTATAATCGTTGCTTCACATATTGCTTACATATCAGGTAGGTCTCCTCTACTTCCCTAACAGACTATTCAAGATAAACCAATGGTATTTGCAATAATTAAGGAGTAATAAAAGACACCACCTCTCTGGGAAATACATTCAGTGATAATATCCTGCATGGACATCGTGTGGGCTGCATTCAAGTCAACAACTTGAAGATGAACGTTCTGCTGATGATGTCCTCTCACGGGTTCACTTTCCTTATACGTCCATATACGACTTTTGCAGCAACGGAAGAAGAAAATGATGCTGTGCGAATGAACGAACGCCTCGTACGGGACCCGTCGTAATACGAATTAAATCCATTGACTGGCTTCTAGAGAGAAATATCTCGAATTGAAATCGAATGTCCGGTGCCATTTGTCACACGTCTTTTTTCCTGATAATTATCGCTAGTGAGTAATAACTTGTTTCGAGAGGAAATCGATCCGTCAGGTGGAGACATGAAAATACTAATTGGAGTTTGAGTAGTTATTAGTAGTTGATGAAATTTTTCGTCTTCGAGTGAGTACATGAAGATCGACTGAGTATTTTCACAAGAGATGCTCATTCAATTCACTTCTATATTCGTATTGAGTATGAAAAAGGGAATCGAAGTTGGCAAACGAAAATAATTTGCAGACTGTGTAAATACATACAGTTGAATTGATGAATGTTTTGTAGCAATGAAGTTAAATATATACTTGATGAAATGGTAACTACTACGAAATTAGATAGTGGGCATTCTTTTTCTTATCCGAGAAAATATTCGCAGGACACTTGCAGATCGATGACAACGACAACGATTTCATGGAACAAGAGTTGATCTCAGGAATGTCAATGAAGTTTGATGACGATGCTTTGAGGTTCGAAATCAGGGAGGCTTCAATCGGGACATGATTAGTGCAGAATGCTCTGAGCGAAGAAATATTTGAAAATTTCATTCATGTAGTCTATGAAACAGGGTGGGGCTATAAGAAATATTACTCTGTTTTGTAAATAGATTTTTCGACAATATGATTTCAGATTATCAATATACAGATTATTCAACGAGAAAAGGTGCTTTTGTTCCGCATCAGATCTGCAAGCTACTGATTTGTGAAGAATTGTGGAATTCACTAATATGAAAATGTTTGAATGGAAGAAAGTTGCCTTAAATAGCAAATGTCTTTTGTTCCACAGATTTCTGAGAAGAACTGAAATTTGCACCAAAAAATTGTGCTTCATAACTCAGTTATGGTTCAAATAATGTTGATGGAAATTTGTAAGTGATTGTTTCGAAAACTCGACCAATCTAATGTTATTATAAGCTATTAAAACTTCAGGAGATAGCAATAGTAAGGAAACAATATATATTGCTAACCCTATATATTAAAACATCGGAAGTTTTATCTAGGATACTCTATGGTGTGTTTAATAAGAAAGAGACAGTGTTGAGTCGTATCAGAAAAGTATATTAAAGTATGAGTGGATACATTGAGGTTTTTAAAACACACGCGATTTTTAACACGACGGCTTTTGGAAGTGTTTCAAGGTACTCCTAACTACTCTAATTTCTTCTGCCAACTTGATAACAAAATTTCATTCGGTCTAGCGGAACATCACTCATATTTTAGTTGCTAGATGGCGACAGAAAAATTACAAAAAAATCAGTATTATCGATAATTGCACAATCAGTGTTAGAAAAACATCCATTCAGAAGTAGTAATTCACGTTACTTCCCAATTAATGATCAAAACATCAACTATGTGTACAGAAATCTGCCATCATCTGGGGAGTTTCATAACTTTCATACCATTATTGCGGAAAATGCAGTCAGCGTTTTTAGCGAAAGAAATCACTATGCACCAGTCTTCTAAACATCCTTGATGTCACATCGGATCGGTTCATGTTGCCATAGTAATTTTTGATTACTTGCGTTTTTGAAGTTGGATGCAAACACGTAGAGGCGTACTTCAAATATGATTTTCATAATCCCCCTACTCTCGCCTAGGTAGCTTAAATCCGAGAAGGGAGGATCATAATATAATGAAAACTGAAATAATATGCGATCTCCGAAAATAGCACACCCTCACATTATATTATGTCGTGTATAAATTCATCAAATCCAAACGAAACCGGGCATACGACACCTCAACACTCCCAACAGGTGCCAAATTATCGTTGACAGGCACGTCGCATTTATATATACCGTGGATCGAACGAATCGGTGTCGTCCCATAACCGGAAACATAAGATATATCCCGTTGGGTATGACGCCCGGCATTTCCTATTCAGAAATTGATAGCGAACCTGCCTTCTAATAACAGTAATTATCTCGAATCGTCGATAAACCAGCCCGAGGCGCGTGTGAGAAATGAAAGACAGATTGCGGTAGCGAGATTTTTAAAATCTTCTTTTCGGCTCGGATGTTCTGCATCTCCAACAGCTTCCTGTGTCGAGATGTTGCGAAGCTTTTTGAATGATGCCCGTGATGGTATTATCGTTTGTGGTATTCAATAATTACGGAGGCCAGAAGCTAGGCACGTCTCCACGTAAATCAAGTTGGTATGGTTGAAACGTCAAATTATTCAAGACAAGACGTTTGATAATGGGAATATTGTTTTTTTTTTGGCTGATTATATGAACATGACGCTTAGGATAGCGGAACAATTTTGTAATTAGAATATACTGTATACAATAATGAAACTTATTTCTTTATCAGAACTTTGTTCCTGTATATTAATCCATTGTGATAGCAATTGTAACAAAAATGAAAGAATTCATCCGGCTCTAAATTGTTTATTTCAGCACAATCCATTGCAGTCATGTCAAAAAAATCATCGATTTATATCAAGTATTTTGAGAACAAATTCCGTTTGTGCCCAAATTCCGAGTTTTTGGGTCATCCTAATTGGAATTCCAACACCGATTCCAAGGATATAGAATTATATTATTCATGATCGAATCTATTCAATATCCTATATGAATACTTATATCCCACATTTTCCTTTGTTTAATGAATGATTTAAATTATGAATGATAGTGAATCTCTAGGCTGATTAAATATCAGTGTCAAGCAGGGTGAGGTTATGAGATTCAAA
Organism: Gastrophysa polygoni; assembly: GCA_963576655.1. Taxonomy (NCBI): domain Eukaryota; kingdom Metazoa; phylum Arthropoda; class Insecta; order Coleoptera; family Chrysomelidae; genus Gastrophysa; species Gastrophysa polygoni. The sequence goes on from OY755087.1 coordinate 18,211,393, forward strand.
CTCCAAATCTTGGGTTCAAGAATTAGAAAAATCAATGTTTCGTACTCTGCGATCACTTGTATGTTTCACCCATGAAGACCACCATTTGCGAATCTCAAATGGAACAGCCTTTACGTTCTTTCTCGAAAGCATTTTTATTATTGTATATAGAATAAGTTATGGACTCACTTTTATCAATCTGGTGGACATGAAAAAAAAATACCTCGACAACCGGTATAGATAAGTGTCAAAATGTAATAAGATCCCATAGCAAGAACAATAAGCTTTAAATAATAAACCACATTCAGATGGAGCAATCATAATATTAGGATAAGTTCAATACTTTTTGTACAACTGAAGTCACTTTGTTTCATATTTGTCCACAACTATTGTATGAAACTATTTTCATGCATAATGTATGCCCTCAAACATTACGATAGACATTAGTTGCAAGAGAATAAGATCATATTTCCGTGGTACTAAAGAACTCCGAAGGGAAGACATTCTTTAAAAAAGCGTGCTATAAGTAGTTAGATCCGAGCATAAATTCAATTCATTATTCAATTGATTTTGAACACTGATTGAATAGAAATATATACAGTTGATTTAAATAAACAGCCGAAAAATTTCAACAAGACTTTGATGGAAAGAGTGGTATTGACTAACCTCTATAAATAATAGCCATAATATCCAATTTCCTCCAACAAATGAACTGAAACTATCGAGTAGAATCATCTGCAGCACCACTTCCGAATATTCCATATACGAAACCGGAAAACTTGTCACATGTCGCGCTTTGGTACCAAATGAAATCGTAGCACCGAAGACGAAAAACTGCGTTGAACTGTCGAGAACGAAGAAGCAGAAGACAGAAGGTACGAAATAGAGAGCAGCATTGGCATTGTTGAGGAAGAAACGGACCATGTCCGAACACATTTCAAGCAATAGCTGGCGATATGTATGCAATATTCTGGCTTATCTCACTTTCACTATCTGAATCATCCTCGTTTTCATTGTTCGCGCTTGCTTCTCCAATAATGGGCAAAATATTGAATGAAACTGTTACTAAACCAAGACCCTTGATCCAGTTTGGATGTAGGTGGGCTGTTGAGAGGATTTTTGTAGCAACCATGATTCAGGGGGATCTGAGTCACCCAGTATAATATAGTCAGGTGTTCAATATATCTCTCATATTCATAGTGGGAATCATCAACATGCAGTTTCCACAACAATTTGATTATATTTCATCGAATGAATAGAACCCCGGGGTTTATCATGAACTATTGAATAAGTGATTATTTAATGAAAAAACATTTACTTCGATAAGAATATCCATGAATTAGAGAAGAAATCCAAAAATTCAAGAATTAAGACATATCCTCAGGAATGAAACGTGAAATTTCATCATCAATTAATTCCCAAATGGAACCTCACACTTCACTTCAAATAATTATGATTTTTTAAATATCGAAACGAATAAGTTTCGTGAAAATATATTCACGACCCCAGAAACAAAGAGTTTTTCCGCCAAAACAGGTAACGATTATTCAAGATAATGGTGAACTGATAACGAATCATCCTGTATATCACACGGACTCTTTTCGTGTCCCGTTCCGTTTCGTAATCCCTAGATCAGCCATTCGAAGATAATATAAGATTTTTTTTGAGTTATACAATTTTCTCATAATGACGATCATTTGCAGAAATATCGGAAAATATTTTTTATTATACACTGAGCTATGATATCATTTGCTGAATTTACGCAGAAAAGTTATTTGGAAATGAGAAATATTATGCTTAACGATTGGTATCGAACAAAATGTCTGGTCGAAACAATAATTTTCATCCCAACGGCTGAAAACGTTTAGTTATACGGTTAACAAAAATAGTTCTTTACCTCACTGTTTTTATGAATATTTTTTTCCGCAGCATTTGGAAATCTAGAGTGATTTTTTTTCTGAGCGTTATGATATGAGATGGAGCATAAACAAAGGTTATTGAAACTTTTAGTTGTAAGAAGAAAATATAATAGACTGACGTTGACTGTACGTTGAATGTATAGTTAATGCCGTAATGGAAAAGGAATCCGTAATACTTTTTAGAAACAGTTCCAAGCATTAATGAAAAATCAAAACACCTCGATTACGACTATAGCCATTGTTTAGAATTTGCAAGTCAAATGGCTCGTTCATCAATAATAATTACACCAACCTTACCAAACATGAAACAGAAACGAAACCGTAGCCAGCGGCGTGTGACAAAACGCCTTGAATCAAGCTCGTTTTTTTGGAAAAAAATATATCGAAACTGAATACTTAATTGCTCAGACAAGCGCATGTACAAATAACAATCACATATATTTAACTGTTAACGTATCAACCTGGATTAGGTAATAAAACTTTCGGATTCGGCGGGCCGTAACTGATGATTTTTAATTGCAAAATTTCGTTTAATAACTTCATATGCACGATAGAGAGATATACATCTCTTTGTTTCATACACTTAACACTCTTTATGAAATTGAAAACAGTTGGTCTCAACCGTGAAAATTGCAAAAGGAAGTGATATTAGGTCATGAAGTCATTCTTCAGGAAATGGAACATTACAACACGCACCCATCACCATCACCTTGTGCAAAAAAAATCATGCCACGAGGTTTGGTGACTATTGTGACACTTAAACTATATAGGAAAAGGCAGGAAAGCTCAGACTCGTCCACACTTCAGTAATAATAGGATTAGAAATGACATGAAATGAATGAACTTATAATATTAAGCCTCATGAAATTATGGAAAAGAAAATGAAAGACATAGGGACAAAACCGTCGTACGTGTCCATCATCAATCACATAAAATCGAAGATATTGTAACGCAGGCTTGGAGAGCAAGTTATCAAGTTTTCAACTATGGGATACCAATCTCAAGACTGTGGACGCAAAGATTTTGTCTTCACGCCTTTGTTTTCTTCTTGCTCGAAATTATACGAAACCGAAGATCGGAAGTTGTGGAAAGGCTCACAGCTTTATTTATCGACCTATCAATATTGTCGAAAGTGTTTGAGAGGAAATTTCATCCAGTAATCAAGAGATTAGCTGCAAAATATCCAGTTTGGTGGCGTTTTCAGAGGAATCTCATAGCAAAGTATTCATGTAAATCTATCAAATTCTAACGTATTTTTATCACCTTATATCAAATTGTTTGTATGAAAAATCTATCTTAAATGGAGTTTTTTCTGATGAAAGTCAATAGTGGGTCTTGAAAATGATTGAGAAATCAATTTATTTTCATAGACTATTGCCAATATAGTAAAAATCAGTGATTTTTTTTAGTATTAGTATTAGTATTTATTGCTCCAAAATATACAATTACAATGAAGAGTAACAGTAGATAATTGAATATGGAACAATGAGGGGAGATGATCCAGAAGAAATATATAATTCTTGTGCGGATCCAAAATAAATGCAATAATAAAATTTAAATAAAAAAAAAATTCGATGATAGAACATAAAAATATACAAATCTTCAATAGCACATAGATTGATAATAATAATAATAATAATTTTATTTACCATTAGCATAACATAATATCACATGCATTTTGTTTTTTTTGTTTTTTTTTTCTATGGGGAATATGCGAGAGGAAAATAAAAGGGAAAACTCACAAAAGCATTGGTAATCCTTGTGCGTGAGATGCTCGTTTCTCTCCTCTCTACACATTAAAGATAATATGGTAAATTTGGAGCTCACTATGTTTCATGGATGAAATAGATAAAATGATGTAACACATTATAGTAAAATTGTAAAAAAAAAATAACAACAACAATCTTAAAAATAATTGTGCTCAAGTGGTTATGATATTGAATGAGTTGTATGATATATATATATGTATAATAGATAAAATGTATGAATCGAAGATAATATGAATGTGATTTGAAATGTAATTAGGAAGGAACTTTGACTGCATTAAGGGTCGGCTTACAAGATGGATTCATGTACTATATACGATAATGATAATAATAATAATGTTAAAATATTGAATTATTGAAGTGTTAAAATGTTACAATGTTAAAATATATAGGCAGGCATAAGGTCAAGTTGTACTTAAATGTTTCTAGTATCGATCCACTTTCATAAATTGATTTTTGAAGTATTGAGTAACCATTGTTTCAGTTTTTTTTGAAAAGATTTATCGTTTTAATTTGTTTCAGTTCAACTGGTACTTCATTATATATTCTTGTAAAGGATCTCTGAAAAATAGTTTTTTCAGATTTAGGTATTACTACATTTCTGTTTTGTTTAAGTCTTGTATTATAGTTATGTGCGATGTCAACAAGTTCGGATTGGTGAGTATATTGCCAAATAGTAATAGTGTTGAAATATATTTTTCTAAGGTCCAATACTCGACGAAACGCGATATAATATGGAGGACAAAAATGTATCCGCAGTTGAACGGGTCTTGGGATTTAATAACTTATTTGAACATATTTCGTTCGAAAAAATAGTAGTGTCTGATTGGTCTATTTAATAATAATCATTGTAATCGACTTACCGTCGTGCATGTAATTGTTCGTCGGCGAATTGGCACTGCTGGAGGGTACCGGAGAGTGGACGATCATCGGTTTCCGGTCTTCTCCGGGCACTTGCGAGTAGTCGATGAACGTCATCTCCGGAACTAGGTTCGGGTCGTACAAACTTGCCGACACGACCGAGTTGCACAGCGCTCGTTCTTTTTCGACATCTGAGGAAAAAAATCATGATCGCATCATGCACATACGACATAAACATTCGTACTAAACCATTTTAACTCCTGTGCTGGATCAACGTTCTACGAAAACCTCATCATGATTGAAGGCTAGACTGAATTTTTGATATCATCCGATATCATCACTACTAAACACCAAATCGACGTTCCTATTGAAATCTCACCCTCTGTTGCAAAATTTTACGTCGCAAGAATGATTAAATTCAAATGGTTTCTTCGCGAAAGCATTAGACAAGTTCGCTTGTCGAATAGCTGCCTACCTATCACGATAACAAACTGCTGTGTATTTGCTAGCTTCCACAACGCTTGTATCAAAGTTTATATACGTTAGGAAATTCCGCCAAACGATTTTACCTATCACGATAACTATGACTTGATTTTCCTTGAGTTAGATGAGGTGAAGATTTGCGCACATCACCAAATGCGCAACGTACATCACGTATCGGCAGTCGCCGTAGTCTCCATAAAGTCAATGTTCTCCATCATGGGCGTGCGTTGCCTAATGATTATACGGTATTTTTCATTTCCTTTGTTCATTTTTTTTAATTTCACTTGGTTAAAACTCCCATTAGGTAGGGACAACGCACCCAATAGTAGCATTCTTGGGTAATTCACCTTATATCTGGAAATGAATTATAATAAGCTCATAAAAATGAAGTGAAACTTCAAAACCCGAAGGACCAGCCAAGAAATCGAGAAAAATCGATGTATATAATTTTGTATGGATATTGCCACTTCGGAAACAGCTCTGATTTCCGTGCTTACCACAATGGAAGACCTCTTCGGATTAATTTGGATAGATTTTTTTTTCATCTTTGGACAACACGAAAGGGAAACCTATGATGTTCGAGGAACATCTGTTAGATGGCGTAGTAGCTCTACTTTTGTGCTACTAAATACCACTTCGGATAACTTTCAATAGATGGCGTTCGTGGCCAGGGTTGCCAACTCGTACAATAGATAAAAAAATAATATTCGTTCGTATTTCATGCGCTGGCCGATAGCCATGAAATACTCAACATATTGCTCGCTCTTGCGTCGAGGTTATAAGCATGAACGATTTCCAGAATTGTTTCTTTTGCCGCAGCAACGCGTCGAATACCAGCTAGTTGAATCTGCATAAATCACAAGTTACCTTAAAATACAAGGACTTTATTTTCTTCGTGATCAGAATACTCAATGTTATATAAAGTGAATTAATCGATGCAGGATATTCAAGTATATGTATTTATTTATTTGTTTAACTTCTCTGAATCCTAGAATTCGATCTATATCGAATTTTGAAAATATGAAAGGAGAATAGCAACTAATTGTCACAACAGCTGATATATTAGGCTCGACAAATTGTAAAAAAAAGTTCCTACCATTATGTCGCTCGCACTAACTGGTTTACTCTACTTCAATGAAAACACCAAATTCAGTTGCAGTCATAGGTATAGGTACAGTCATTAATTCAATAAATATAAGTTACTATATATAGGAGGTTGTGAATTAACGTGCGCATGTTTGCGGTTGGAATTGACAGAAAACAATATTCAAATGGCAAATTTTCTATTCCAAGCACGAACCGACAACCTCAAGCTACAAATAATTCATTTAAAGCACATGCCATGCACAATTTCGTCTCCTTCGAAGCAAACACCACTGAAGAATGTTGGCGTAGATCAAGGTAATCGCGATCGAATCGTCTACTGAACTTTATGTTCATTTCATTATAAATTTTATGTATTATCCTTCCGACAGTTCTGTGGTCGGAAGATTGTACAATCGAAGATAACTACCTAGCTATACATAATATCGACCGACAACTGACAATTTTCACGTAATGATAATGAGCGATGAGGATAAAATATGTATACATTTATAGAAATATAGGTACATATGAGTTACGAAGTATTTTGAAAAGGTACAATTTGAACGGAGAAAGTGTTTTACATAATACTTTCGGCTATCGTGTTTTCAGCATGCAACTGAAACAAATCAACCGATGTGAAGTCGAAAACTCATGACTAAAGCGAAGAAAGTGTTAATTACTCATATTATCATTTTTCTATCTATACTAAGATCCCCCCTCCCGTTCAACTGTTGAATGGTTTCATATGTTTGCTGAAATCAATTCTCCCAGAGAAATGGCGAATGATAATGTGATGTAATAAAAATAATCTCATTATTATTATTATCAATATTATTATTACATATTAATGAAGGCTGAGGACAGAGTCCTATATGACCCTAAAAAATAAAGAGATCAACAAGGTAATACAATGCATGCAAAAAGAAAAAAAGATAATCAATATATACATAGAAACAATTAAGCAAATAAGCAAATGTCTATTTCGTTTTTAAAACTATTCACTGAGTCAGAATTCACGACATCGTTGGGTAAGTTCCATGTTTCAAAAATACGATTGCCTTGTGGCAAATTTCTCCTTTTTCAATCTGAGAGTGTAACCACGTAACCGCGAATCATTGTTGAAAACAAAAAGTTCTTCCTGATTACCATAATTATACTTATCTATACGGAAAGATATGATAGCAGGATCCTTCCGACTAGATGGCTATCAACGAGCTTTTGTGAAATCTCTTTCTTGGCATTTAGTTTTCTGTCTGCATCAAAATTGCGAATGAAGAAAATCGACCCGAGAGTAACCAGTGAGGAGTTACTTAATGTACACAGTGTATATACAAAATCAGATATTCATCCTCGTTGGATTTTTGGTCCTTATATCTTTTATCGTTATCACCCATAGCCCATCCGCTCGGACGTATAGATAATGAATGTATTGAAATGAATATACTCAAATATTCTGTGAAATCCTTAACTGACCTATCTAACTGCCAAAATCTCTGTAACATATAACCCGACACTATCACAGTGACGTGTGTTCATTATCATTCTTTATTCAGATTGTTTATTCAGTTGTTATCGCCTCATTCTTGTTTGGGATGAAATTTAAATATTTTAGCAACCAGGCAAAAATAATGATTGCTGCGATTTCTTGAGGCAGTCTGTATTAATTAAACTCACATTAAAAATATCGAATGAACCCTACAAATTATGCATCTAACTTGCTTTGTAATATATAAAATAAAGAAGGTAGGGGGAGGGGGCGACGGACTTTTGGTCCTCACCGTATATAATTAATATTTCTCACCTTTTTGGAGTAGTTCGAGATGCTCCCACAAAATGTCGCCGACGAAGGCTGGCGCTCGCGCTGCGAAGGCCTCTTTTCCCATGGCGCAAATGTCTTTTCCCTTCATCCTGAACTGGTTCAAGGGGATGCATTCCAAGGAGAACTCCTTAGCGGCCCATTGTAACCAATGGGCTACATGATTCTCCGACCACTGCCTGGGATCTGGAAAGAAACGAAATATCAATCATTAGAATAAATAATTGATGATTGTATCTCATGAAGAAGTGGCCGATGATCTCCACTGCAAGAAAGAACTCAGAATATTCATCGAATAGAACATGTAAAAGTATCAGTGATGAGTCAGATACAGATCCTGACTTCTCAGTGTTTCTCCTTCTTCTCCTGTGCTTCGACTGTAACATGTGAAGATTCTTCAGAATTACAATTTTATTCAGTATGTGAGTTTCGTATGACAATGCAATGCAAGCCACTTGCGAAAGGTCTCTTTTTTGTAGGATAAAATTATTCCTGGAAAATTTCAATGCATTCTTCTTCATACGGCTGCTGAGTATAAGAAGTATGAAATCTCAATTTCTCACTCGTCAAGAACTGAGAACCATTTGTACATGATGAATGAGTGAATAACATCGTAACAATTTGAAGAAAATCAATGCGTAATATACCTACACAAGCCAAGTACGAAAACGTTGCAGAGGAAAAGAGCCTACATTTGAAAAAACTGTTTGATAGAGATTCCTGATGGAAATTCCAGACTCAAAATTGTTTGTTAGTTGTGATATGTTGCAACTCAATATGATTTCGCATGACCCTGGTTTCTTTTACACCATGAACTCAGTTCAGTTATTGAATTTCCAAAATATGATGGTATGCCACTTCAACAGATCATTATATGACCTTGGTATACAATGGTTAGTGACTATTTTCCGATTTGTATTTGTATAGGCGATAGTTTTAGTGAAATAGGGAAGTTCGCGTGTTAGGTGAAATGACAGTGAGAGAAAATTTCAAGAATTGACAGGCAGAATTTGGGAAGCTTCCATTTTCCTTAAGATTTTCCTAAGATTTCAGAGCCATAGAATCAGTGAGAAGTAATAGGACAGTTTGTAGGGCCGTGACAAAAAAATGACAGTACGATTTGATATGTGTCTTTCTTTGTTTATTCTCGTGGAAGCAAGAGCAGAACCGAAAACTTCAAAAAATTGAGAAACCGGTTTCGTTGCATATTCAAGTAGGCTTCCATGAGAAAGAGAGTATATTATGGATATCAGCCAATACTTCCTTGCCATTATTGTTGGTAATTTCACAGCCTAGCTATGCGAAAAGTCATCGACATGAGATGAGCATGCTACACATCACACATATGTCACGAAAAATGTAATAAATCCTCGATCATAAAAGGCGATATGTCATTAAATCAGGTGATTTCACAAAAGTTTATTCAAAACGGATGCTGCATCGTTACACTTTGCTGATTTTCAATGGGAACGGAAACTTTCGCTGACCTGCGCTTATCTGATTGTTTCCGGTGGCTCTTTGTTTCTGACGTTTTGCCCCCTGTTGGTCCCTCTTGTACCTATGGCGATCGAAAACCTTTTCAACCGTGCCGTATTGTGTTGTATTACAAATACACGCCGGGAATGCGTGTTGGAATGGAAGAATGTCGAAAAATATGATAATCGAGAACGATACAAACAGGTCAAACGTAAAAACAATCAAACCCTCCATTCAAGGAACATAGAAGCTGGGCAATAATGAAAAATGCACTGCCGATCTTCGAATATTGCCGAGATATAAAAATTAATGGAGATAGAGACGGATACGGAGAAACAGAGGGAGGACACGAAGAAGACAAAAAAGACGTAGAAGATGAAGAAGACGAAGGAGATACAGAGGGAGGACAGGAAGAAGACAAGGAAGACGAAGAAGTCGAAGAAGACGAAGAAGATGAAGTAGACGAAGGGGACGACTTCTTATTCCAACTAATTTCTTTTCCTTCTATGAATCACTTTCTGATGACAACGGTTTGGACGAATTTCTAGTTTACGATCTAACTTTCATCTGAATCTGGCTTTTGCTGCTCTATTTCTTCAGAAAGCTTGATTTATCTGAGTCGATATTCGTTTCTAACGGTACGTGGAAGAAATCACCCGACAATTACGGAGTGAATTCGGATTTCAAGGATATTCTACCAATTGTTCTTTTCCTCTACTGCCGCAATCTATCGAGATATAGGATAGCCTATTGTTTCGACAGTGTACGAAGTCTAATTGAACGTTTTTTCGATCGTTAAATTTGAAGAAACAGTTTTATTGTTCTCCTGTTCAGTGATCGACATCTGTATCAGATAAGTCGAGGAAACAAACTCGAAATGATAGAGGCAGTGTGAAAGGCCGGATAATTCGAAAAAAGCAGACAATCCAAAATTAGTCGTAGATGTTTTCATCGAGTTTGTGTAGGTTGCCATTGTCTCACAATGATGTTCATACACCAGTAAACACTTTAGATGATATAGCTAGTGATAATTGGATGTTGGTGTGTAGTGTGTCGTACGTGATTATCTGGCAACGATCGTTTCGTAATGATCTACGGACACGAAATCTATCTTGAGTATATTGTTACAGGCCAATTTAAGATTGAAAATCAAACGACCATCGAATATTATCATGCTATTTCGAACAAAATTACGCGAATTGTATATATATATATATATATATATATATATATATATATATATATTTCTCTTCTTGATAGATTCAGTTGAAACAGTATGAAATGAGAATGAGACTTGGAACGGTATTCAAAAACCTGGCGTTGCATTGAATGCAATGATGCAAAGGGAATGAGGCTCCTTCGTCAGGGTCAGAGTTGAATATTCTTTGTGGATCGATTTAAAAAACTACGATACATTGAACAAGTACATTTTGTATTCCGAATGTTGTGGCAAGAGAGTTTCTTCCATATTATCTTCCTCAAAGTGGTTTTTGGTTTGCAATCCAGTCTTTGAGCTTTAAGAGGTGTTCCATCGGGACAAGATAGCAAGGAAGAAGCAAACAACGCATTCATCCACAAATGCAGATTTTTCTGCATCTGATTGATAAGGTATCCTATTTGTTAGAACAGTGATCGCCTTTTCCAATAATTCTTATACATTTTACCGCAGGTAAACATAATTTTCAGTGCTCTTTGTAAGATCGAAGAGTGTAGAGTTATTACAATTGAGGACGGCGTGGCTTTTGAAGAATACCAGAAGGGCATGTTTAAAGCCGTTCAAAAAGTTGATAGAAACAGTGAATTGGATTTATTCACCAACGTCATCATCAGCACCTGCAGAACTATTCACTAACGTATCAACCAAAGATTTATGGAATTTCAAGAACCTACCATTACCAGTTCCAAACATTCATTCTTTCGATATTCAACAGCAATTAAATACGAAATAAAAAAAAAGTAAACGATAATGTGATGAAAGAAAATCATAAATGCTGAAATTGATGTGGTGAGGATACATTTAGTTAGATCATACATTATTTATCATCGAATATATGGAATGGAAGATTAATTCATTTCATAAGAAGGTGCGCTACTATCCTAAATAGGAATAAAATCAACTTTTGGAGATAAAAAAATGTAACGTATTTATTCTTTCTGAGAGCAACTGCACTAATTTATACCTTATTATGTTTACTAGATAGGCTTCACATATTGGCCATTGCTGCGCTGGCATTGATAGGCTACCTATAACGAGGCAAAGTAAAAATAATTCTGTTCAATCATCAGAGCATTATATCCAGCTAATTAATATTTATTATGACGAAAAACGTCAAACAAAAATGCAGTAGCCGATCGCGACATATCTTGCTGAGCAGCACAAACTAGGTAGATAATTAGTCGATATTCGACCAATTAGGACGGTTTGATTTGTACCGATCCCGGCAAGATTGGCTGTCGAAACATTTAACGACATGAAGAAATCGATCTGATAAGGGGTGATTAGTTTTTTGAGTCGTGCCGACCACTAACGGATTTTTTTCGATATCAAATCAAAAAGGATAATAAATTGTACAAGCTATAGAATCTATGGGATATTAAACTCTCTGTGCACGAATTATGTACTTAATTGAATATCTAATACAGTGCATTCTAATATCAAATTTGTTAACTCACAGTTATCGAAACGGAATGAAAAATTGCTCTCGTTACTGCATATAACAATTTTTTTATGGTAATCATAACGATATTCTGGTTATTGTATCTGATAAAAAAACGGTTTCATATTTTGCGTACTATACCTATATTGTGTATATTTTCGTGATGCTCCTAAATAGCTTTTTTGAATAATTCTGTAATTATTAGGAAGGCTTTTAATATGTTGAACTAGATACTCGAAAGAAAAGGTTTCAATATTTTCATTCACTATAGAAAACCATAACTTAGCAATAAGAGTCCTGTGTGTATTTGATGAACTGAGGAGGAAAAATATCAGGTGTTGAAACTGATGTTTCAACACTTATTTCTGAAGTAGGTTCCTATCATATTCACGACCAAATAATTTCCTTCCGAGAAAGGTAAAGGGTCACAAGGTTGAGGGTTTAGGTCCTCACAAACAGAATAGTAAATTGATTAACTCGATTTCTCTCAGAACGAAGTGGTTTCATTTCCACATTCTTCAGATTCTTCTTATTGATTATTAGCACTACTGATCTGACTATAGACAAATATAAAGTGTTTTACTTTTTACTCCTTCAATCATCTTGCTTCCTCAATTTCCACTATGTATGAACTACGTACTATGATGATTCATAAATATATTATCATAACAATATAAATATTATGATGATGGGTTTGGGTGCACACAAATACGTAAAACTGTTTTGCACTATATTCTGTCTGGTCTGATCGGTTTGACATCTGGGTTTCTTCAATGATTCAGAGGGACTATGTTTACACACTCGAAGGTTAGCACTGATAAATTACAGAAAAAATATATTTTCAAGCATTCACATTAAAAATGGAAATATTTGTTAGTAATTAGTCATTGACGTTGTTTTGACCGCATCAGGTGAGGCTTATCGAATTTTCTGAAACTGGATCAATCTGAGATCATATTTTGCATCATGTACATAAACATCGTGATGCTCCGGAATAATCTTTTTGAATTTCTGGAGTAAATAAATATGAGAATACCTAACACAATGTTCACTTATAATAGCACGAGAGGTTAGTATTTTATCGGCTGAATATGGGTTGTTCAATGAGAAACTATTGCCTATAGCAATTAGGACGAAAAAAACTGTCAACTAATAAGAACGCGACACCGAAGGTTATCTTGACAATAGCACTGTGGCAAATGCGATTTTTCAAACATGAGTTGAATTGTCATAAAAAAAATCGTCATGAATATCTAATAAAATAATATCATGAAAAATTACCAGGACATGAGAGACAATTTTGGGATTCGCACTAATCTAAACCATGCGCCCACCAATTCATAATTCCAAAAATCAAGCTGAACAGAGGCAGAAGAACTATGCTAACCGAACAACTTTATAATTTCTTCCAAAATTTTTTTATTCAATTCAAAAGTGGTTACGTTATGGTGCATTCCCATGCAAATAGTTCAGTATTCCTCTGTATAAAATAACACTCTCTCACAAAACGTCAAAGAAACAGTGACAAACATGAATCTACAATTCAGAATTCCTGTGTCACGTATCTGAGTATATTTTCAAAAAAATGTAAAATCCAACAAATTATTTACATTATATCTCTGGACAGCTAAACTATAGACCACTGAGATGAAAATAGGATGATTTGTATTAACATAGTTCAACCCAATAACCTAGGTATATCCAAGAACGTCTGCTCCGGTTTATCCAAGGTAATCGAATCAGATCACATGTTTTTGCAGAAAACCCTAAGAGTTGTCAAGAATCTCAAAGATAAAGAATATTTCTCAGCGTATTCTCTGGAGACAACCTGTATATATCTATATAAAATTCGTGAAAACTCAGATCTTCTCCTTCTTTCGTTGTCATGTAGAATTTTTGCAAATAAAACACGAAAAACAAATTACTGATCAACCAAACGAAACAATGACGAAATACTTCATTGATCATGAAATACAACCGAACTGTCATTGACCTGATGGTGTCCTTCAGCCATCGTTATTTGTGAATATTGAAATGAATGAAATACTACAACCATATTTCAATAATGATTATATTATTAGAAATATTTTTTTACTAAAACAGATATATTCACGATCAGTGGCGTACACGGTTTGTGGAAAGAGGTTATTGGTAAATGGCATGATTAATCATTTATTTCCTGTAAATGAGAGTTATTTCGGTAAGTACTATATTTCTTTGGAAATTTTTTTTCCTGACTCGGTTTGATCCTAGTTTGCTCAGCCAAAACTTCGTTCGGGATATTGTTGTCCTGTTCAGCCTATGGCTGTACTAATAGAGTAAAAAAAATCAGAATGGACCCTAGTTTCCCTTCTTTTTCTTATGTCTGTTTCAATGCTCCTCGTAAGACCATAGGGCAAGGGTGCATCTAGTAGAGAATATATAGTATAATATGTTCGCCTTCTCTCGACCTTTCAGGAAGCCTCGATAAATTCCATAGCCATCACCAGAGAAGTGTCATATTTAACTATGTTGATAATCAGCAGTCATGAAGACGATTAATTTGAACAACGAATGAACTGCCAAAATGGTCTGCTGACGTCACGTGATCATCGTCACATGTCCCTACTAGGAACGAAGCTCACTTGACGGGTGATTCCAAGAAAGCTATCGCCATTCGCCACCAATCCAGCGATCATCATTGTTATAATACTAATAATAAATATAATGGACTCCCATTGTTCGTGTACTTGAAACATGGTGGGCTCATTGATGTTATGCAAGGTCATTCCCTTATTACAAACGCTATATTATGCGATACCCACCGTCGTAGAGATGGAAAAATAGGCGAGTGAATAGGTAATATCATCAGATAATCATCATAGTAATAATGAAGTCGAGGATTCGAATCCTGGCTGGCCGTTGGATTTCGGTTTATTTATGCGCTGTACAATTTATATCATGAAGTTCTACATAGAACTATCCCAAATGCCACAATGGTTTGGATTCCTCTTGTATATACTGTAGATCTCCGTCTCCTTCACTCGCACGAGCCCTTCGGGGCTTCTGAGGATTGCTCGGGCAACTAAGGAGAAGAGTAACAATAACAATACTCCTTATATTGTTGGATCTTATTCGATTCTTGCATTCGTTGAAAAGTAATCTTGATGCAAAAATATCAGTATGCAATATTGATTGGTTGATGATCACTGAATATAGCTATATTGTGCTTGTAACAAACCGTAGTAACCTCTCGATAGCGTTTGATAGCATTGACCGTGAAATAAAATTGCTTCAAAAACTAGAGAACTATTGAAACAGAGATGAGTGTGGCAAATACGTTCTCAGAATCCTACCTGTATGAGAGACATATATATATGTAGGTGAAAGACAGATAGAAGGTAGATAAGCCTGGTAATATTCAATCAATCTTCTATACATTCTGTATACAAACGAGCTTCCAAAGATTGTTGTACAGGACGTCATATTATATGCAGATTACTTCATTAATTTTCAAAAATATACAATATATACATGTATAATATAACCTATGAGGTTCTTGTCGACTACTGAATCTGTGAATGAAAACAATGCAATAAGAAGAGGATTGAGCCCAATCAAAATTGTGTTCAATATGTAACTTTCCATTTTCAAAATTCACATCCCACAGAATTTGTTCATATCACAATTTCAACATGATGTTACTTGTCCCGAGACTTGTTCTGTAGATTCATGCGTCATTACATTCGATACTGATGATGAACATACAACATGTTCAAAACAGGTATCTAATAACTTGATATCGCACATGAACTATTTGCATTGATGAAAATACTCAAAAAATGGAAAAATGGTTATGGATTTGTTTATGGATGGATTTTCTCTTCTTAGTCCAAATGAATCCATCCTCACCATCAGCTCCTGAAAGTGTACTGCAATAGTCGACGCAACTGAAACTTATCACGATCCAGAAGTGAGAGTCCCAATAAAGCGTGAATCTATAGGAAATGACGTGGGAAGTCGATTCAGCTGGAGTCATGCGGAAATGGCAAAAACGACCGACCTCAACCGATTTTGGTAAACTCATTTCAAGATAATTTCCTTATATCCAATTCATATATATCTATATTTATATGAATATTCGATTCGAATGGCAAGGAATTGAAAATGTCATTCTTTTTTATATTTATTTTATATTCACTGAATGAAATTGATATTTGGAAACCACATGAAGGTATAGAGAATCTCTCTCGAGGCAATATTATTAGGACTTGATACTTGACACAACACTAGTACATTTGCATAATTGGTATGTTTCAATTTGTTGGCAACAGAAAAATATCATGACAAACTTCCTAATAGGTCTCTTTTGTGACTGAAAAATACCTTCAACCTTCAAATTGCACATCGCCGAGCAAATATTTGTATATAAATATGAAATGGATATATTATAGTTTGTTTCACTTCTTGCTAAATCAATGCTTGATCTTTTTTACAGCATTATACCTACTAACAAAGCAAAATATTTACTGTATAATGTAATCTATACCTGAAATATCTCCTTTTCTGGTAATCTTATCAGTTTCGCAAAAGCTCACTATATACTCAAACAATGTAGAGGAGTGGCTGTGAGATGACCGCTGTGCTATCCAGGACCGTATTCTTCAGTCATGTCAAAATCTCTCTTTTTATCTTACACTAGATGAGAGAGAAAATCCCTAGAAATGTAAATGTCGGAACTTGATTTATCTTGTCGATGCCGATCAATTGAGATCACTGATTCATAGATTCATCATATTTCAGTTGAAAATTGAGAAACATAGAACATATTATATATAGAATTCTCTACTTGAAATGGTCCTCTATAGGACCGCTCCCTGAAATATCAGAATATCATTGAGATACACCCTGTATATATTTCTTTTGATATGCTGTTTATGTAGGGAAATACCATACGTACGTAAAAATGCAGTTATTAAAATTCGTTGAGTGAAAAAATAATATCTTTGTCGCTCCTGAAAACATTCGTTTGAGAACCACAAACAAGAACCACTTGAGTTGCAAAAAAAATCGAATTTCAAATTCAGAATTTATTGTCAAGGTTTATTAGATGAATGTCAAGTGAGTCTATCGGTGACTCTCCCATTGAGATTTTTTATTCATGAATGAAAAACAATTCGATGGCACAAAACGGATGATTGACGAGAGAAGTACTTCAAACCCAGATATATGATATTATAAATTCTCTACTAGATCGAGCTTAAAGAGAGAGGAAGTGAAACGAGAAAATGAAAGAGACGCAAAAATCAATAATCAGCAGACTGTTGGCAGAACAAATGGATATGCCATGCCATTGCATTGAGAAAAACGACATTTATTTAATTCAAATCGAGGTATTAGTGTAAGATTATTTTATTCAAATCTATCGTTCAGCAAAGTGTTTTGATCCATAGATGTGTTAGAACAAATAGACTCATTTTTACTTAATAATAATCCTAGTTGGTTCAGCCCATCAAGTCAAGGAAGGATTTTAAAACTTCGAGATATTGTTGTCTTGTTCAGCCTATGGCTGTACTCATAGATACAAACGTAATGATTGAATGATATTGACCATATTTCAAATTGATCATAGTTCGCGCCTAGAGAAAGGCGAAGGAATCCAACCAATGAAAACAGCAAACGAGGGAGAGGCAACCAGCAGTGATCAGCTGACAGTTGGCAAAATTGCACCTTTCTTTGTTGCACGCCCAGTCGAATCTTTTTCTACTATTCGCATTTAAATGCTCTTGATATGTCGATGGGGCAAGGGTGCATCCTGTAGAGAATATATATTATGTCATATCTTTGTTTATACATAACGAATCTCTATATCTCGTTTGATGTAGTTGAGGAATAGAAGATAGTTTTCTCTCTCGTTCAAGATATAATAAAAATGTATGTACCTAAGATAAAATTAGCCTGTTCTATGATTTTGTTTTAAAGAACCGGTCCTGTTTGGGGCTCGAGCTCGAGCCCCACGTTTATTGACGAGGGCTCTCTTTATTTGACGTAAAAATTTCGACACGATAATACCTAATATCGTGACTGTTCGATTGTTCTGGATACACACGACACGAGCACACAGATCTTCAAAAGGCGAGCCGACACACCAATCGCTATTTACATTCCGATCAGAACGCTTAAAATTCTCGCCGGTTGCGATGTGTCTGCCGAAAAGCGACACTTTCTTCATTAATTCTTCTCGAACAAGTACACGAAGTATATAGGAACTAGAATCATGAAAATATTCCAAGAGGAGAATGAATGGATTCGTTTTCGAGGCAATGACACCACAATCGAACCGAAAACGAACAAGAAGAATTCGAATATACGCGGGGAAGAATTGTCTGAAACTTGTCGGAACCAAAATTTGATTTTTGCAGGTCTCGAAGATGATCAGATATCAAGAATTGTAGTTGAAGTCCTAAAAATATCTCCTAGTTCTTCAACATCATGCGACATTGTAGCAAAGAGATCACACCCGATTTGATATTTACTGAAAATTTCCTGGTCTTGTAATCACCAACGAATGCTAGTCATCCATTAAAGTATAGACTTTTGAAGTTTCACATCGATGAAACTCAACTCTCTTCAGTATCAGTATGAAATTTCGTGAAGCAGTGTCTTATCGTATTCGAGAAGAATATCGAAATTGAAATCGCATTTTTCTCAATCTACAGAAATATGGCTACACCAAATATATCTATTTCCGTCTATAAGATTCTTATCAGGTATTCTTGAAAGAATAGGGCGTATTTTTTGCATGCACTTCCTGATATTCATAGAAACAACTCCCCATGAGTAGAATTTTGTGCGAGATTAGGTTGTGCATCCATTTAGATGAAACCCTAATTAGGAAACTGCTGATGAAAATGAGGGATCACGTAATTGCAATTCAAACATCCTGAATCCCCGAGTTTCAGATTATTTTCAACTGCAACCAAGATTGAAAATTTTCTTGCGAATACTGAATACTTATCTATCAATATTCTGTCATTCTAGTTGCTTCGTTATCAATGCATTCTATCTGGCATTCGATGAAATATCATTTCGTTTGATGAGGGTACTCACCTTTGGTAATGTTCAACCTGAGTTGTTCTTTTTCCCATGAAGCAAAAGACGCTTTGAGCGCCTCTGCCATAGTTTTGTTCGTGCCAGGCGTGAGCGGTGGCACTTGCGTTGGGATATCTGAAAAACAACACAAAAATTTTTAAATTGCCAACATAATTTCAAACTTACAATTCGGAGACTGTGGTTAAATACACAAATGCAAAATAAATACAAAAAAATCACAAAAATATTTACTAACTAAAGTCTAAATACGTATTTTGGCAACTTAGTTGCCATCTTCAGTAGGATATTCTCCAGATAATACCGTCGAGAGTCGATGATAATAGATATGAGACTTTATATGCGATTGGCTTCGCCAGACTCGAAATGATTGAAGTCGTATAGAATTCAAAGCAGTGGCATCAGTTATCATTTTTAGATATCGTTGCTTGAATTTTTAAACCATTCAGGTTTCAGTTCTGTCAAACAACTATCTGTGATGATCAAGAAATGAGGTTTTTCTTTATATTATTAGGTATATTATATTCGGAATATATCTGTACTGTTACTTGATTTTGTGGATATTTTTTTCCCATAATTACAATGTACGCCTGTGTCATACTATTCTGGCCGCGTTTTACTTCTCTCTCGCTTTAGAACTTTTTTCGCGATCCTATTTCAAGTATCTGTACCAATTGAGATGAGCTCATTCCTCACTATGATTGCCATGACAACGCAAGAGGCGTATTATTTCATAACACGGCCGTAGAACGAGATATATTTGAATGGATCGGTACTGAATGAAATGAACGAGTTCGATTTGTCATAACCCATTCATTCATTCTGAGAATCACGAGCTCTTTATTCTATTTCACAGTCATCAGGCAGGCTATTTCAGTTCTGCTCTAGTCGAGCCCGTGGGCCAGGTGCTCGTTGTTCAGACCCATTAAACTTTATTTGCATCTCCAATCGCCGGGATTTCACCACCAACATTCAGCGTTATTATTGATCACTTACTCATTAAAACGATACAGATGCACTCTCAATGCCATCAGTCACACTTCATAAATTCCGATCCTTGAAAGTCGAAAATAATCCATTTTCCAGTTACTCTTGCGATATGTGGGTTACACCGACTATAGGCAGATCAGCGTTATTCCGTTGGATTTGCTAAAACTTTTCGATTTCACGACATAGATAATAATTCGGTGACGAACAAATTCCAAAGAATTCAAGGATCCATATTCATTCATGACCACTGATACTTGGATATCTACCATACTTCAGTCTCTTTTCAACAAATGAAATAATTGTTATACACATTTCATAAGAGTTTCCAGGCATCGACACGTCAATGATTCTTAATAAATTGTAAGTTCACTGGAAACACCACTATTCCGGAATTTCCAACAAGTCGATAGTTTGTTCTCAATTTTTAAGTAATTCTAGCATCGGTCCCATCAGTGCATGTTGCATTTTTAATCAGATAGTGACATATATTATCTATAGTCAGTTTAGATTTCGCATCGTAGATGTATAACAAAAGCCAGTGAAATTTTTGATCATTGTAGGTTCAAATTAAAAGTAGCGATTATTAATCTTACGGGATTTCTTATAAAAGCAAACAGTACCGAGTCAATATATATATATGATGACCAGCTATATCGAAATCTCTCGATAGTAACAAGTACAAAATATGGGATGAAATCAGATAAAAATTACCTTGCCGTGAAATCGGATTCGGCAAGAACCAGTTAATATTTGGAATCCAGTTATCATACTATATAATTTACTTTTCCGGATCAATCGACAAGTTCTATAGACTTCTCATGCTCAGTGCTAGGACCAAGTCTCATTGGAATTGACCTATTGACCCAGGTTATCAGCACAAAGTGTTGGTTACACTTACATCTCACGATATGAGAGTGAGAGTGCGAGTTTTACGCTGTAACTTTTCTACGGCAATGAATTTTAAACAGAAACTTTCTGAAATGTCGCTTGTTGTAATTATTTGAAAAAGCTTGAACTTTGGCAAAAACGAGGTTGAAACTGAACGACTGTCATTGGATTGATGAACTTGCGGAGAATTCCTAGACCCGTATGCACACTTTTGCATGAGTTCTTTGGGAATAATATAGTCATAGCAGTATATGCGAAATGAAGATCTACTATACAAGTCAATTGAAATAATCGCGTGTCATTTTTCAGATGTTCTGCTTGGTAAATCCTCGAATCGAAATTAAACAGTACTTGTTTTGAACAGACTCACTCGAAAATCGGAATGCACAACGTTCGTGCGTGTGTCTCTATGAAGGAATTTAATATGTAGCAGGTGGCAGTATTAAATATGCAATACATGCCCTGGTCATGGTCCGAGTGAGAATTCTTACACACTTATTCATTACATTTTACATATTATCCGTTCGGATGGTTCTATGTCAACCTTCCTCTATAATAAATTTCCAAAGGATATTATATTCCCCCCATACTAGCTTACACGTACACAGACGCAAGAGAAATTTTTATCATGCATCTATATCCCTCTTTCATCTAATAAAACTGTAGTATGATTATGTACAAATGGGATATATTCGATAATAAATCCTGAGAAATTCTATAGAAAATTGTAGAAAGATGGGCGATTTCTCCCTTCTCCAGGTCGGTGCTCATCGGAAATCTTGTAAATATATATTAGGTATATCATATATTTCATGTTCATCTATTCTTTTGACAAAATAAATTTGGATGGATTTGTAAGCTTATATAATTAACAGACAACAACAACTGCCTGGGACGGACCCTGTAAATCGAATGATGGATTTTCAGAATTCATATTGAAGTCGTGTGATTATACATATTATATATTCCATCATCCAAATGAGGGTATTCATCACACTTCCAGTGAACCTAATAGTGATATTTGTCCACTAGAGAAAGTGAAATAAAAACCGGAGTCAAAATGAATGTTTTTTGTACTATAAATATACGACAATGTCCAATGTCTCGACATCAATTCTGGAATAATGGATGACAAAACCGAAGCAGTAGGCCAATAAATATTGTTGTTAACAATGAGAGTGACACAAAAAACACAATGCAATCAAGTCGCCATATAAATTGTGGTAAATGAATTCACAAAAGATTCTCCACTACATTATGGTCTTTATTGATTACGATTACCGCGTTCTTATATGACCTGAGGTCTTGCTTTGTTTTCTGTATCAAGTATACGGGTGTATTTAGTCTAAAATTACGTTCGAGTAGCACGAGATTTTTTTCGGATTCGTGTTTTCAATCAGCGTTTATTGGTGGTAAGAGCTTGGTGAGAGCTATAATATAGTGGTGGCCTGTTCCACGTTTTTCATCGAACTGCATTGACGTGCTCTTGATAATATGGACCCTCAGATAAATAATTTACTTGCCTTACGAAAGTTATCTGCTAGAATTTGTTCGATTTTTTACAGATATAACTCAGTTTGGGATCAAATACCTTCATTTGGGGATACTTTGACACCCGGAGGCAATATACTGTCACGAAATACTAAGATTTCTCCCTAAAAATGAGCTCTAGGGACTTCGTTCGAAAGTTGAAAACTATTGAACTATCATGAGCTCAATTTCTTGAGGTCAAATGCATGAAATTGAGTCAACGGTTGAGTGACCGGACTTCCTCACGTTTTCAAATTCTATTCTTCAAAATAAAAAGACTCGAATTCTCGGTGTTCGAGGCAGCTCGGAAAATGCCCTTACAGCAAGCCTGCAGAGATCATTCTGTAGTTTATTGAGTTTCAGTTGTTGAGCATTCGTTTTAATTCGTGTATTTGTTGTGTTTGGAAAACGTTTGTATTTTCATCATTGATCTTGAAGGAGAGCTCAAACGTAGGTAATTCCCTTCATACCCCGTTTGTTACAATACTTGTGACATTTTGATGATTTTTGCAGGTGATGTAGGTGCTGATTAAGAGTTATGTGAGATAATAGGAAGAAAAACTGTGAGGCAAGAGCTACAAGAATCATTCAGGCTAACATCACAGAACCCCACAATAAGTGGGATGTCTGAGATACAGGCAGTTATATTGTACAAACAACAAATGTCCACGGGCAACCCTCATTGATACCTTTCTTGAGGAACACAACGACAAAAGTGGACCTATTGTCCTTTGAGGACAGGAGGAAGGTTCGATCGCGGAAACTACTGGAAACAAGATGCATTTTCCCATCATCCAAACAAAGATAGGAACGAGAAGGGACAGTGACAATCATGACAATCTTGAAATTAATTTGTATTACACTCATCTACACATATAATCAAGGTGAATAATATTACTTCAAAACCTTCCAGAAGTCATTTCAATTCGACAAAAGCTTTGTTACGTTTCATTCCTCTACAACAACAGTATGTTCTGTTGAATTACAATGAATGAGATGCAAAAGAGACAACAGGTGTCCTTCAAGCCACAGAACGCTACAGTTCTCTGACCACAAAATGCGTAGCGCCGCCGTGACAGTTTGTGACGGCTATGCCATTCCGCGATCATGTTCGATGTCTCATGGACGGGGAGGACGCGTCAACTACTAGCTCGTTTATGGGATTCTTTTGGTATGCTCGAGGTATTTCCTTTCGTGTCGAGAGGCAGAGATACGCATGGTCAAGGCACGGGAACCGTACGTGCCACATCTTGGACCATCAGGTTTTTTGGATTCTTCTGAAGACTTCGCGACGGCCATTTTACGCCGTTTATTTTATGAAATTCGTGTATTTTCCACGAGGAAATCTAAAAATTCGGACTATTGCAATCTTGGACTTGAGCATTAAGACGCGTAGTGTAAAAAGTCTATGTGATAGCATTCATTATTCATCCAAATGGAGAGTTGCATTCATTTCTCGTGAATGATTCTTGCTCCATATAGCTACTCTTAATCAAATTCCTTTGGTAACGGTTTGAAAATAAAACGTAATTTCAGTACGGTTTTGGCAGAGTGGAAATATATAGGGTGTGTCTCTAAAAAGTCTTCACAAAAAGCTACACCATATTCCTCAGAACGAAACAATTCGATTTGAGCATTTAACTCACCTTACTTAGTTTGGGAGCTACAGACGGGGCTATGAAATTACAATTTTCAAATCGTTTTTGCTTTATAACTTCGAAAGGGTTCATTAGATTTTACCCAAATTTGCTACGTTGGCATAGCCCTATGATGCAATAAAACCCATAGCATAACTATGATGAAGATCATTCAAGGGCGCCATATCATTCATATCATGGGCGTAAATTGGCATCTGAAATTTCTACGCCATTCTACTATGAAATTCGAATTGAGTAACTCATTCAGAACAAAAAGATTGTCTTGATGAGACAAGATTACTCTCATGGTTTTGGCGGAATTTGTATTTAAATAATTGGGAGTGAGGGATTCACAAAAAAATATTTAATGGAAGATGAATACAAATATAACAGTCATAAGAACTGTTCAAATTGTTCACCGAAGAGCTGATAACACGAAGCTCATTTGTATTACTCCAAAAAGAGAATAATATGTTGGTAAAGATTCTCAATTTTAGAGGTGATGAAGGAAATATGCAAAGATTTCAAAGATGCATAGGAAGACATTTTTTATTCTTTTCGTCGTATAAATCCTTCGTATTCTTGAAAATGGTGAACACTTTTCATGCCTTTTTTTTGATTTCTACATTGCCAAGTTTCAGTAAATTATTTTTTTTGTGTGAAATATTTGGTTTTCTGGTTGCTTTGCCAGTTATATCTTGAAATTCAATTTGAAGCAATCAAAAGGCTCGATATCCTTCATATTCATTTAAGTACAGCAAGTTTCTCCTTCATTTCTTGCGTATTGATCAAATCTTTAATGTTCATTGTCCGTACTGAATTTCTTCACGGTATTTGTAATACCTACAAGAAGCTGAAATTCTTCCATTGACCCTATCTATCGATATATTTATATATATATATATATATATATATATATATATATATATATATATATATATATATATATCTTCATAAATCAGAGAGAGGGCATATTTTCTGAATTGTTCTCATTCAGTAGAACCTCATATTTATGATGCACTTCTCCAGTATGCTTATTAATATTAAAACCGAATTCTTGAGATTCACTGGAACGAGTCCGAAGATACTCATCGTGGAAAGATGACCAACAAAAAGCGATAATTGGTTGGAAATACAAGAAACTGGTATAAATATTCCTGTGTATTCTTTCGAATGAAAGACGATGCAGGTGCGTATATAGGTACGTATATTATTTATACCTATACCTACTTATAATTAATTCCTCTGTACTCCGTTCTTTACTTGGTAACGATCGCGAAGTAGTATTGTAGCCGCTTTTAACGAGAGTAACGAGACCAGTCAGCAGTAAATGAGCTTTGTTCGATAGTGGCATACATATTTCATCTCGAAGCGAATAAATTGAGGTGTCGAAAAGATTTAATGAAACTCGCAAAGAAATCGAATAGGAATACAGAGTAGCTGAGAGGATTACTTATCTCTAAAATTATCGATTTACGAGGTCTCTCATAGTGGATAGGTATATTCCGAGGTATGTTGGTTGAATGAAATTTTAGTTGCCTGTATATAATTTGGAGAAGTCTTGAGTGTGTTGTATAGTAAAGTAATAAGCAATGAACTTTGGTAGTTGAAGTGAGAAGTCTGGATTGGCAAGTGTTATATCACCAGCATCTGAGTCTGACACAAGCAAAAAAATATTGTTAGAGTAACAATTCGTTCAGTGATGAAAGGTATCCACTTTTCCGATTTTTCCAAGTAGTCGAGAAGGGACAGCTACCCATACAGTTATTTTGTGTTTGTGTGAATAATACTTCTTTATTATTTTGAAGTTCCAGAAATCATTTTAATTCCATAGCTTCGTTATTTCCTATTCTTGGAACAGATTACCACAAAACGCTGCTGTTCTCTGACCACAAAAAGTATAGCACCGCCGTAATAGTGTTTCATTTTTTTTTATACAGTTCTTGAGATTTCCATGTTGTTATATTGAGGTCGTATTATTATATCATATACTGATTCTTCAATAATAGGAATCCGAAGTTACAATGTTTTGTTATTATTCAGAATTAAAATCACGTGGGTGATCAATCGCATTATTTTGTGATGTCCTCTGGTCCGCAATCAACACAGAACGAGAAAATCGATGAACAGAAAGGAAAATATATTGAAAGAATGAAAAATTTCTATCTAAATGCGTATCTCTGTGATCTGTATCTTTGAACGATATTTCGAATATGAAAATGAACGGATCTAAACATATTTTTTTTTCTGTATCAATTATATAAGTTTGATACGCAATACGCAACATTGGTTCATGTCTTCATCCTGAGACACCATACCTTACCTATCAAACCTGTTGACGCAATGGCAATCAATTTGATCTATGTATTTAAACTATCAAAACTACATACAAATACTACAACTCGAATAATATTATTAAGGGTTGAATAGATCTTTGAACATCGCTTCAAACGAGGTGACACTGGAAAAAGAATACCATTTAAAAATATTGGACACAATATCATTGTGACGTCATCTATAATGATTACATCAGCAGAAACCAATAAAGGAGTTGACATTCGCTGATGTTTATACGTCAAATTTCATTGGTTGAAATCAAGGTGGATATAGGATGGTGAAAAAAATCTTTCTTCCTCAAATTCCTCAACAATTATTTCAACAAGCTGAAGATTTCTTCCTTCTCAGCTCGATGTTATTATAAATATAAACTTTCAGCAGAATTTAATGAGAACATCAGTATATCGATATTAACGATGGAGAATAGCAGATGTGACAACGTATATTCAGATAGCAGGTGTATAGGTATTGTTTGTCAGAAAATGACTTTAGTGAACTCCGAATAAAACTGCGAAAAAAAGTGTCGTATGTCAATTTCTGATTTTAAATGTTATCAAGACGCAAGGATGCGATGACAATTAACATCAGCTTGTGATCATTCGGTTACCAAAAGAGCGCACTCTTTTGGTTTCCCAAAGCAACATGATTTGTTTTGAAAAAAAAAAGAGAGGGATTGTCGATCACGAATCACGAGAGTTGTATTTTAAGTAAACAAAAGAAAGATTAGACATAACCGAGATTGAAGAAATTGAGAAGGAAATTCTGCTGTTGTTCAATCAAATTTGGAAAAGGTAGGCACTCACTGCTTTGTCCATCATCATTCATTGATCCTAATAAGCTTCAATTTCAATTTAATGATATTTCTCGGTCTGCTGTCACCGATCGAAGTTCTTTCTTGCAAGTTTTCCGAATATTTTCTATAAGGCCGCACAAACTCTGCGGGAAATGGATACATACCTATACATTAGCCATCGCTCATATATACATCGGAGCATGAGAACCGACTTTCCCACAAATAATTCAATAATTAATTACATAAAAATAATAAGCGTCGGTCAGTAGCAAGCAGGTGTAAGCAGTTTACAACGAAAAAACGAAATTCTCGAAGCAGACCGAGGTCTCTACACTCGATGCACCTGCTTCACATGTTATGTGCTCAACGGGCCCTAACCTAACTTATGTATAGCTACGGAAAGTGAGGTCGTTTATTGCTCGAAATATGACCTTCTTCCGAATGAGTTTGGCAAGATCGAATGAAATCGAAATCGGCAGTAATATGGGTTGAGATGCAAAATGTCTCATACCTTGTTCCTTCGAGTATCAATAGAAGATATGATAATATACAGGGTGTCCCATAAACATACCGACAAACTTTAAGGGATGGTAGAGGACATCAAAATAAACATTTTTGCTCGATAAACATAAGTCCGGAAACTCTTCGTTTTCGAGATACAGGGTGTTAAATTTTTTTTTAAAAAATCGATTTTTTAATAATATCGTAAAAACAATTTGGTCGAATTCAATGAAATTTTTACAGATCATTGACATTATATTACTACAAATATATTGCAATAATTTTTAATAACTTCTACTCTATTTTTTAGAAACGAGGAGAGAAAATCCCATTAAAAATCGAAGAACTTACAGACAGTATTTAAAATAAACTTGTTTGAATTTGAATCATAAGAATGGTATTTTCTATTTCCTTATCATTATTATTTTTTGATCTCAATTGGTTTTCGCTTCAGTAGGTTTGAACAACCCACTAAATGAATCTTTGCATTCTTACGTAAATCACCCCGAATATAAACGAATATTGTTACATTGAGTATATATGTATATATATATATATATTTATACACAGGTCATGAATCTTTCTTGTAACTCTCAAAAATCAAGATGAATCCCGAGGACACGGTACGCGGAAGATTGTCATAGCCTACTTAGTCGTCACATAGTTATTAATTTTCGTTCCTCTACATTGAATAATATTGTGTTAGTCGAGGGTTTTATTTTAATCAACCAACATGAATTTAATGAAATAATTCGAGCTTTAAACATGCACTTCCGTCGTTCAATATACAGCGTAATTTACGTGGTAAATGGTTTATTAAGTCTCATTCTCCAAGACCAAATAACACTTCTTGATCTGATTCTTGACAGAGTTGATGGTTCTTGGTATAGGTACAGAGTTCTTTCTCACTGTGTGAAATACCTTCATAATTCGAAGCCTTATTTTATGTTGATAGTTTTATGATGTTGATATTTACATTGAAGATTCATTCGATAAAATACCAGTTATGAATATAATATGCGAAATAATTAATATCTAATGATGGTATTAATGATAATGAAGATTTTTTTATTCCTTATTTCTCATTATAGATGTATAACATTATCTGGAATTTCCTTATATATTCTAGAATTGCCATATTTCGTTTCAATTAGCTACAATATTTTCGTAAACTAGTTGAGTCTTTCGATATTTACTCATGCAGTATTCGGACACGTCGATTATGTTTTTGAAGCTCCCCCCCACCCCTTTTTCACGTGAGTGTGACGGACGAAAATGTTCTGGCGAGTCGATTTGACTCGTATAATGAGAATCCAAATCTGAATATGGAATGAAAACACCAGGGTTTTCACGAGGGTTTTCATTTCGATAAACTCTCAACTTTGCTACTAACTAGTAGGTATACTCGTCGGTATACTCCTCTATAGTAAATTTTTCAGATGACCGGAAAATGCTTCATCAAAAAACAAAATCAATGTAAACTATTGCGACATCATTCTTTATCAAAGTAACTATTTATCAGGCAATTTATTTGATGTGCTTCCTTCAGTAAAAACTGACTTCTGCGAAGGAGAGTTCATTTCACACCATAATCGTACAAATAGTTATTAGGTTACATACTCCTAGTTAGATGAATTCTTAATGAAAATCCATCAATATAGTTTCGAAATTTAGTTACAATAACCTAAGGAGGTTAATTATATCATCGCATGCATGGGTATGGAAATTGTTCAACAAAATAGAGACACATTTTAATTGGGAAATCTAATAATACCTATCAACCAAACTTGTTATTATCTCATTAGCAATTGAGAACGTATACGGCTGATTCAGTAAACGTTGTATGATGAATTGTTAATTGTTCTGCCTATACTCCTCTAATTACACCCAATTTAAAGGGCACTTTCGTTTGTTTTGCATTCGAACGAAATGAACAAAAATTAGGATCAATTTCCGTATCATTTGCAATCAACAAAATAATTACCGTTGATAGTACCGGAAGTTTTTTTTCTATGGTGTGTTTCTATGGTTTTTTCAATGATTTCCCCGAAAATGATCTGAAAATTATTGATGCGTAACAAAGGATTCGAAAATATCACCGCCCAGAAGAATTTGGTATGTTGAACCTGAGGTGATCATACGTATGCTAATATGAAGGTACTAAATGATATTTTTTTCACTAATTCAATAAATGTTTCAAATAAATCTGAAGATAAGAGGGAAGTTCATGAAGCAACACTATGACAAATCATTTCTATGATGTATGGCACTCAAACCTTGGGAAAAATGACATGTTACTTATCGAAAATGAAAAAAAAATAGTTCTCAAAAAGCTATCAGTACCTACTCGAAGTCGATATTTATAATACAGTTAATATCGCATTTTATAATAAAAGGGAATTTTCATTATCATTCAATACACTTTGAAAAGCACCACCAAAGTGTATGTATATAGGTAAAAATTCAATATTTACGTAGGCCTTTTGTTCCGAATGAAATTACCCAAATTCAGGCTTTTATATACCTACCACCCCAGCGATGTTGGATTTTTCTAATAAATAAAATTGTGTCGGAGCCGTCTAAAAGGCCAATTTAAGAAGTGGGCCTGACCAAGGTCGCATTTTAGGGTTTTAGCATCAGGCAGAAAATGTCAGAGAGGCAAAGTGAAGTAATTACAAAGGGCGCTGCTAGCACTAATTAGTAAGGCTATAGTTCAGGGGCTCCGGGTATGTAGTTTGAAGAAAGTATAAAGATGGAATTGAACATGTTGAAATCAACAGAAATGTTCATTTTGTCGGTTACAGTAAAGCATTCGGATTAGATAGTATATATTTGTTGTCTGATTGAAAGCTTAGATGCTACCAAAAATATGATATATATATTGTCTACTAGATCGAGCTTATGAGTTAATAATGTGATATTATTCACTCAAATCTATTGTTTAGCAAAGTTTATTGATCCATAGATGTGTTGGAACAAAGAGACTTAGTTTTACTTGTTGATTTAATATTAAAAATTGGCGAATAATCCTAGTTTGTTCAGCCAGTTCAGCCCATCAAATCGAAGAAAAGATTTCAAAACTTCGTTCGAGATCTTGTTTTGTCCTGTTCAACCCATGGCTGTACTGATAGATTCAAACAAGATCAGGACATAACATTCTATATATGTGAGTTATTGAATAATGCTGAACGAATTTCAAATATACCCTAATTCGCGCCTAGAGAAAGGCGGATGAATCAAACCAATGAAAACAGCAAACGATAGAGAAGCAAGATAGTGATCAGCTGACTGTTAGCAAAAATGCACGTTTCATTGTTGCACATCTAGACGAATTGATAGCTCTCTATTTTCCTTATTTCATTTCAATGCTTCTGGAAAATCGGTCGGGCAAAGTGCATCTGCTAGAGAACATCAATATACAGGGTATGTTACAAAGTATTCAGGGAAGTATTGTTGGGGTCGACATGAGTTGCGCGAAAAAATCGGTCAACTTCCAAAGTATGCCGAACTATGACTACGTTACTGAAATTTTGCAAATCCATCTGTTCTATTCATTATTTAATGTCGAAAACCTTATCAATTTATTCGACACGAATGTCAAAATAGACAGTTCAACGAATAACTCGAAAACGGTTATATGCTTAAAACGAAACAAGATAATATCAACATATTGGATTTTCCTCAGGGTTATCTATTTATGATGACTGAATGTTGGTTCCGTGGATTCGTATGCTTATTATACCAAAAAAATATACCAGAATAAGTTGTTTTGCCAAGGATTCTTATTTTAATGATCCAAGAATCATTAGAGAAATATGATAAAGAATATTGTTGCTTGCCGAATCTAAGACTCAGCACTCAGCTTGTAAAATGAAATCTTCGCGTCCTCGAATTGTGATGGATTCTATTATGTAAGTCTGGCAAAGTATTTATTTCTGCGGCTTTTTCTGAGAGAATGTAGACAAAATGTTATATAGTTGGTGTCTTCTTCAAACCTTGAAACACCCGTTTATAAAATATCTTAATTTTTTATGTTAACCATTTTTGGCCCAGCAACAAATTTTGATAAGATTCTACCTGTATAATCTATAAGAAATAGCGTTACGATGTGTCAAACTCAATACTTTTCCTATTCAAATTGTATGGATGCGACTGACGGAAAGGTAAGACGTAGGTATGACAGTCGAGGATATGATAGGAAAATGTCCTCGTAAATCGATAAAAATCGACTTGTGTCTATTTCTCCATGAAAAAATCCCTTCAAGATATTTTATCGGTTTCGTTTTCGTTGCCTCACCCTGCCATTTTCGAAGTTTCCTCGAAGTTTTCTATCACTCCTGAATTTTTATGTTCTGATTATCAACTTGATCCATTAGAAGAAATTAACGCGTCTAATTTGATACGAATCATTCTTGAAATTCATATAGGCAGTCATGAAGTTTGCCTTCAAATTTCACTTCGTATCTATAGAGTACTAGTGATTCGAATGATAATGATATAATGCCTGTCGGGTATATTGGCCCCAATTCTACTAGGAACTCTGGCCGATAAGACACAATCAAATCGCGTTAATACATACATTATCATATATAAGTAAAGTCAGATTTGCAATTTATTTCAGCGAACAGTTGATTAACACACCGACAAAGCAATTTTTCTGTGGAAACGTTCTGTTGACCTTTTTACATGATATAATAAACATTAGAATGAGTCATAAGAAAATGGAAGTGGTGAAGCGTATTAGGATGATGATGATGATGATGATGAGACAAGAGCAAATAGAAATGAATGGCCGTTTGTTGATTGGGAAATACGGCGTTTCGATCATCGGGAATTTTCTCAAGTATATTGTGTTTCTTTTCTTACAACCATTTGAAAATATTCTTTCAGTGGAAACCATAGTGACCTTATACAGTGAAAGTTTATCCTGAACATGGATGTGACTTTGTGGAAATACATCATTTAGAGTGTTTTAATGATTGGTGAATCTGGTCTTTCTTCGTGGACGTTTTATCAGAGTGGGGAGATTTCGACTTGAAAAAAGCTGCTAATACAAATGAGACTGTATGGAATATATTTTGCCAACCGAATGAAAATAAATATTAATGCGAAGCCCACGACCGGTAATTCACAATATGGTAGTGAGAATGTGAATGATAATGTTTTGGAAATTAGTCAGGACCTAATAACAAATAATTGAGTATTAATTAATGAAAATTGTTTACTAAACAATTTAATTTTATAAGTGGCCGAGGCAAAACCAGAGATTTACAAATATAACCAAGAATAACAACACAAATCATTCGAAAGGAAGAAGGGATCTAATGGAATCCTCAAGTTCTTTTTCTCAGTCAACTTCCAAGTGGTGCTTTGTGCTGACAGGTTTTGTTCGAAATGTCTAATTTACGATGTATTATATCATTCAATATTGATATTCGTTATGGACGAGGACGTTTCATTCGGATTTTCAGATTACTCAACGACTTCTGAACCAACACTAAATTCAATAAGTTTAGTACTTAAGTACGAAATCATTGAATAATCAATTATCACAATGAATCTATATAATACACCTATCAAAAGGCATACTTCAAGTTTCTCTTCCAATCATCTCAGAAAAACCTAACAATAATACTTCAGTATGTTCATCCACACAAGAGTTGCATATTATTCAAAAAGCCAATATACAAGGAGGTTAGGGTCTATTTCAGTAATAATTTAACAAGTCATAGCAGTTGGGGAAATTTGTTTTCGAGTAGGTATGTCTTTAATATTTTTTGAAATTTGAGTCGATTGTATAGCCAAGCAATATCGTGAGGGAAGCCGCCATGATATAGTTTGGATTTAAACAGGGTGTAACTCAAATGACGTCATTAATTTTGGTGGTGATTCCTTGTCATATATCATGAAAAGAAGTGTGGTCCTAACTTGCTCCGTTATCCAAAGTTTAATGAAAAATCAGTTTTTCATGAATTATTCAAAATTGTATTCGACGATTTTGATTGAACTTCGTGTGATTTATTTGCAAAACGATGCTTCTTGTCATGGAATTAGATTTTGAATTTTGTTTACAGTGGTGTCGCAGAGGGTAACCTGATTTATATTTACGATAATAAATATTGTACGCTAATGTTATCGATCAGTTTGATATTTTTTGAAATTAATGACTGAACATTGGCGGAGAAATAGGGGGTTACAAACATACCTAGTTTCATCAAAATCGACGTAAAGACTTTGGAGTTATTTTTTAAAAACCGAGTAAAAAACCTTTTTTGTAGTAACACTCGTTACACCTCGTTACTCGGAAACGAAGGAAGTTAGGACACACGTTATAATGAACTTTTTTCATGAAATATGACGAGGAATCATTCCCTGTAATTAATGACATCATTTAAGATACCCCCCTGTATAAATGATGGTATAGAAAGATGATTTATGAATTTAAGATTCAGATTATGTAAGTCAGTTCTGTACAGGATTTCATCATGGACATATACTTTCGTAGTCATGATGTTTTGGTACGGAATACAAGCATGAAATACACGTCGGTTTTCCATATGCAGCCATCCTAAATTGTTGAGTTGATGGTTGTGATCAGTCTTGGATATGAATTCTGTAAAGTCTGTAATCGTTTTCTATGAGTTTGTTGGACCGTACACAATATCAGCGTAATCAACCGCCAATCTGTCTCTCATAAATAGTTACCGAGATCCCGATGCGGTGAGGATCGAATTTGGGACACACAATATACTATTATAGGCATGACTATTGATATTGGGAAAAACAAATAGTTGGAAAATAAGTGATCTGATCTTCTTCCCGTTCCTTCGAGATTTTTGACGCTTTGCATAGCCAAAAGACTGACGTTCTTCCCAACAATACGGTCTCGGGTGCTCCGGCTATAACCGCCGAAAATACGAACATAAACGTCCCCGATTCATAAGTTCTCTTTCGTTTCGACATCTTGCTTGGCCTTGCTTCCACAAGCAAAGTGTTCGAAAAAGAAGGTGTACACATCCACATATGCTCGGCACACAGAAACATCTGCTCGCCACATTCGCTCGTCTATTCACAACCGAATTAAAATTAAATGTGGCGAATCGTAAACTCGGCATTGGGACAGTTTCCCAATTCTGAACCTGTCAAGGAATGTACCTCAAAAAGTTAATCAAATGACATGTTAGTATACATAAAACATGTCTCTCCCATTTCCAAAGTGAATTGAATTTCACTAGGTATTTTATTTTTCATCGTTTTTTCTCTATACCCATTCTAAGAAATAATTATCAATGAATCTTGAAGATCTGTAGAAAGCTTCGCGTGTTCCAATACCATGAATGGGATGTTATTCAGTGCATGATCCCTGATTTGTTTTGTAAATAGAAAAACTCGGAGCTAAACTTCAAATAGAAATCTTTCCCAGCTGTAAAGACTGCAAATATCAAGAATTCAATCTTTATAACTCAAACTCAGCTATGATATTGGATAATGTCCTAATCTGTATACTGACCAAGTTGTGATATTGTTTGGAACTGCTGCAGCTTGAAGCCTAAATCATCGAGTTTATATAGGTATTGTTATCCTGAACAAATTCTCCAGACGAATTTTCTTGGTAGGTACTGTCAATTGAATCGTACAGTATTTCATTATTCAAAACCTAGGATTCATAAGGATCTTTTCATTATTGCTTGGGGAAATTGCAGTCTTCAAATTGTCACATGGTAGACTCGATGATTTTTACTCTAGAAGAAAATCGACTGAATTTCGTTTGAACTGGCTCTTGAAAAAAAAATTTCAACCTCGAAACAGTTTCTTGAAAGGAATGTATCCAAAAATGGGATGAAATTCTTCAGGCTTCGTTTATTTTGGTAATATTTTCCAATTCAAAGTTTTCGAGAGTACCGAACGAATATAGAGGAATCGACATATTATTTTTTCAGTCGTATCAGTCTAGTGTGTTTGAAGAGACATACAATAAACCTATATGAAACCTATGTCAAAATTTCGATTGTGCCAATACTTTGCAATGTAAAAACTGGCGTGAAAACTAAAATCATCATAATCCCGGACTAATGGAATTGTATGAATTGGCTATATACGAGAATACATTTAAATGGATTTTAACAAATTATCCGAAATCTCTGTTTCTGGTGTTCTTTTTTTAAACTGAATTTGCAATGGATAGTGAGAAGAAAAAGTTAGTCTCTCAACTAAAATTTTCCAAGAGTGTTTTTTTCGACTTGATGTTTGTTATATTAATTTAAATAGCATGTTTAATGGCTATAGGTATATGTTTGGTAATATACAGATGATTTGAACATGCACCATCAACTACTTCCATAGTTTCTCCAAAATCATCTCCATTCTTTCATGTATCGAAAGAACTCTGTATATTCCTCGGTAGATTCCATCCGAGATACTTTGATATCGAAGATATGATTGTTCCAATCAACTTGTCCTGTTTTCTTATCAAAATTGAAGTAATTGAATATTTGAATTTGAATATATCGATTTATCCTCTTTACAGTTCTTCCAGATTCATTCATAATTTCAGTTATAGTTTAGTTTGTAGCTTCGTGAAGTGGCTCAATTTGGGTAAAATTATTTCAAGACTTCAGTCTTGAAGTAAAATAAATGGATTATTTGAAGTCGAGATGTAATGAGGCAGAGTTTACAATCCCCCGCAAAAATATATTAATATCACTATATTTCATACCTTTTTGCCTGCTAAAAGCCTTCATTGTTTTTATTCCCATACCGCTCAAAATGTCTATACACATTGACTAGATAATAAATATATGCACTAGTACAAAATAAATAAGGTTACGTATCACTGGAATATCACAAGGAATGTCATTGTTCTTTTAGTACTTATTTCTTTTCTTCACAGCTTCTGTGTCACTTGATGGTTGTTATTTTGGCGTTTGCAGTTCGCTCGGTATATTTATAGATTCGTTGGACTATCCGAGGCTAGGTAAACGGCAATTGTTTTTCGAGCCATCATCACGTCATTCTGAAAATATCAATGATGTTGTTCCTAATTCATTATGATTCGCATTATGGTGGATCCCGAAGGCTCATCATTGGTTGGTTCATTACAATTCAGGTGAATCTCACTTGCTTGCATTGGACATTTTCAAATAATTATTCATTGATTTGAAAGACTTCTGGAGAAGGCTGACATTTTTGGAAAGAAAAATTGGCGGCTGTATTAGAAAAAAGGCAGTTATATTAACAACTTCACGAAAGCAGAGAAACAGTGATAACTCGACTGACAAAGTCTAAATCTATAGAATGAAGCAAAGAATGAGTATCATCATCAACAAATTGGAATTGAAAAACAAATGCTCTCAGCAGAATAATTGATGTAAAATTTGGGAAACTCCATTCATATAGGTATTCACAAATTCACCCAGGCATTGAAAAGTTATTGTTTTCCAGTATTTTCCGTTGTTTTTTTGGAAATTTTCCCAATGCAAGGCGCGATATTATTATTCTATTTCGATACGTATCAAGATTTAGTGGAAGTCTTTAGGGTTGAATTTCCCAATAAGTCAGTTTTGTGGCATGAATCGTGCCAAAATGATGAAATTCATAGTTTCCTCATAGCAATCGCCATCAGAAAAAACGTCAAAATCGTGATCGCTTCCAACTCCTGTCATCCAAATATGTCAGCCACATCCAAACGTCACTCGAGCACCTCCAACCAAAACAACAACACCGGGGATCCACCGCAAACACTCGCACCCGACCTCACCTCATCCGACAACCACGACCCGAAGACGTCGCGCTCGCGTACCGCGATCGGCCTGCAGACTCTCCAGACCTGAACGCCGCGCCGAGACAATGGAACGCCGCACAGCATCGGATTTCGCCGAAAAATCTCTCTATCGCGGAACGCACAAAGATCTACGCGCACCTGCGTTACGGCCAGAGCATGAATAAAGCGCGGCCGACTACGACGGCATCGAGTTCCCCCTCCATCGGGCGAAGCGGCCGGCAAGACGAACTTATGAATGAACGGGTAGCCTCGCTCGGGGTGCCCGCACCGGAACTGACGTAGGCGGACGGATCGGCCCGTCGGAGCCGTGTGTAAAGATTTTACGTGGATGCTCGAACACCAGGAGGAATATGACGCGGGTCGGATCTTCTTTCGTTTGTGCCGAACTCGAAGACAAAACAGCTGATGGATGCTGGAGGTTATTAAATATATTTTTTTCAGTTTCGGTGGAGAAATTTACATTTTGGTGGAGTTTTTTCACTCAGATTTAAGACTACGTATATAAATGATTCGTGCCCGAATTGCAATGAGAAAAATACTAATACTACTAATCTGCACGAGCCGCATAGCGGCGAGTGGGAAAATGTAACGAGAGCTCGAGATACAGTTTCCAACGAGTTAGGTACACTACTTTTCCAACGACCATTAATATTTGGATCATTATTATTCCTAGTTTCACCCACTTTCCATTGTCAATCTTAGAAATTTAACAAAATACGCCAACTTGAATTCGAAAGTTATTCATAATTTTGCTACGGAAATAACACAACGAAGTGAAGATTTACGTTACGAGATCTATCATATACCAGCTCATAAGATATTTGGTGATGAATGGAAAAATGCATGCATTACTTGACACGCGAAAGTAAACTATATTAGTTTACCATTGAAACCGGGATGTAACACTATCACCAGAAGATGAGATAAAATAGGAGTAATAGTGGAAAATGATGGACCATATCAAAAATACACTGTGAAAACATCTAGCGCTCTTATTGAATACCAGCACAAGAGCTCCATGAATTGAAAATTAATTCTCTATAATTTTTTTCCAACCATTTGGCAATAACCATTCGGACTCTCAAAGCTCACATTTCTGTTTCCATTTGATTCTCAATCTCTTGTGATATTTTCACAGATTATCGATATCCTTGCGTAATCACATATTCTGAGACTGAAAGTTTTCATGAACATTTGTCGTTTGTGACTCAATCTTACCTACAAGAGGATGTCAGAATCATGTGAGTCTGTATAAAAATCATGATATAACCACAGTTGTAGGAATAACATAATAATAATAACAGTTTATATATAGGTATATAATAATAATATCATATACCTAATAACAGCATTATTCGAGGTACGAATAAGCAGATCGCTAGGTAGTTAGTGTATGGGAAACGATACGCTGAAACTTGAGCGTGTTATCCCACTCTGGGATAACACGGGAACCGAACGGTACCCGAGTTGAATGAGGAGAGCGGTATAGGTAGTTCGTCACGTAGGCCAGAGTCGGCCTAATGTTAGTTAAACTAGCATTCGTGGTAAACTTCACTGTGGTTAACGAATATATAATCAAAATAGTTGGCTGACATCAAGAAAGAGGATAAAATGAGGTTTCTTTCAATTTTCCTCGAGAAAACTATATACTTGCATCAAAATCGCCCTTTTACAAAATTTAATTCTTCATAAAAATAAATAGAGTCAATAGAAACAAGAGAAGTCTTGAAATGGTAGGAATTTTTCTTGTTTTTTTTTCCAAAATATATGAGGTCCTTCACGAAATCGATAGTATACTATACCATGCCTATATATATGATGAAACTCTTCATTAATATAGGTAGGAAGGAATTTCAGGTGCCAATAGATATAACAAAAAACGGTCGTACCTCAGCTGTTCGTCATAAGGTTATTGTAAAGTTATCCTTCTTTATACACTTGTAAAATTTAATTGACAGACAGATAGGCCCACATTGAACTAACCGACGTCTATGACGTCTACATAAAACTTTTCATGAAAAAAATCGAGAAAACGATATCGTGACTTATTTATGTTACATATAATTACATTACATTATATTACAAGAGAACAACTCGAGTTCATAATAATATTTTGTCCAAAAGTCATTAAGATACATACTTATACAATTTATTCCTTTTGCTAGTAAGTAAATTGAGCACAACCGTTTACAGGTCACCCTGGTGTTATCGCCAATTGACCATGTACTGATTTCTCCTTTTCCATAATCAGAAAACAAACTTCGTTATCTCCCCCAATTTAGACTTGTCGCCGACTAAGTTACACTTCGCAGACGGAATTTGGTCGTCGAATTGCCCTTTTTGTGTGCCCTCGTCAAAGATAGGATAAGAAGCTTGTTTGTACCTATACAGCATATCGGAACTTGAAATACATTTTAAAGGCTATTGTGAATTTATACCTGCGCAGATAAATTAGCAATGCAACCCAACGGGTACGTATACGTACACTTGTCGAATACTACGTTTTACTATGAAAAGGTGCATTATCTATCAATGGAATGTATTGTAGTGGCAGAACAAAATGAAAGATGTGTCACTCTCTTCATATTCGAAAGGTTTTTGCACTCATGCTAGCAAGTAGGGTGTAAAATACTACTCACTCACTAGTTTTACGGAAACTCATTTCTTCTACACAACCAAATTTAGAAATACCAACGCACACTGAATGACTTTGGAGGACCAGAAGTGAACAAATTTACGTAACAAATCACAATTTTATTAAAAATTTACGTACTTATTCACATTTTTTCATTTCACTAATTTCCGTTAAAACATTAATAGAATATCATTGTCTAAACATTCAAATCTGTATAACTGGAAAGTTGTATATTCCAACAAATTTTCATTGAATTGACGATCGAAGTGATGTTGCTGCTGCTATCCTATTTGTATTTTTTTTTTCTAACGTCTAGGAACAATGAAGAAATTATTTGTTTCTACAACTGCCGAAATTTGACCACTTAATATTATGACCCCATAATATTTATAACATAGCGTACAATTTATTAGTTGTATTCATAGCGTAAGTTGTTAATGAAAAAATTCAGTTGGAAACTCCTGAAAAATCAGTAAACACAATGGAATTATCATTCGACCAGTTCAAGAATTTCAAAACGCATTTTTTTTTATATTGTCTCATCTCGTCTGAAGCAACCATCAGAGCTGGCGAGAGCTGAGGAGATGGAGATCTACAGCTTATACAAGTGGAATCCAAACCATTGTGGCATTCGAGCTTAGTTTTATGTAGGACTTATCTGTATGTTCTATGTATGTAGGATATCAAAAATGGCCAGGTCCAGCGATCCATTTCTATGCAATTATATTGTATTGCTGTCTATTTATATTGTATTTGCTGCTTATTTTATTTATACATGTATTTTACATATTAACTAGTAGGAAACTGACATATATCATCTTATTATTTTATATTAATCATTGACCAATATGTACTAGACATATCTAAAAACTTCTTGGATGTAAGTAAACTTTGTCAACAAGAACTTGGTTTCTCATGATAATAAAGTATATCTCTCTCTCTCTCTCTCTCTCTCTATTTGATGTTTTCAATGTTTATAATTTCTTATTTATTGTTCGCACCATTGTTTACTCTCGCAGGAATTGAAGGAAGTATCACTTCACCCACTTGTTACATAAATAAAAAATATTCATTAACATTTCCACAATAACTTAAATGTGGAAGACTACTTTTGGTGTTGAAACTATATATTGGTGTGATTGGAAAAAAGTATACTCTTTTGCAATTGCTCTTCCACGTTAGTATAGAACTAACAAACGTCTCATAACTTTATATAATCTGCAGAAATTGTCATCATTTATACCGCAAGTGATGCATACTATATTGATCCGACACCACAATTTTTTTACTTTGATGACTGATTGTGAACGTTGACTCTTGATGATTCTGAAAAATATTTTATTTGATTCATTGTCAACATAAATTCATCGGAGCAAAACTCAATTATGATTTCAAACTACTGAGGACATTGGGAAAATAAGTATTTCGTCGGAAATAAATGTGAAGTATCGTCACGCAATGATTTTGAATGAAAAATCTTCGCTAATGTGGCTAATGTTCATCGCTATAGAGAAAAAAACTCTCACGATGATTTCCATATTCGATGGATTCGTCTTTCCATCTAATGCGGGAGAGACGAACTCGAAAAATAATTTCGCTATAAATCAAGCGATATCATGAAGTCATTAAAAGAAAACCAGTATCCTCGACCATAAAATACATGGGAATCATCACCGAAATCACTCCTCACGGCGCTACAGAGCACCAAATTGAACCATAGGCGTACACTGTCCATATTTTTTGCCAACACATTGATACGTACATTTTCAAAATTTTATTTTTTTACACGCACATCTTTATATTTCTACACACAAGAAAACATTATTGTTATCCTGGTAATATTTCTGCATAGTTAGTAATATATAACTGCCTATAGGCATAACCAAAATTTCATCAGAATAGCCATGTTACAGTAACTATTATTATTACAAACTTCATTCAACAACTTCTTATATTTCATTTCATGTTGAATGTAATCAAAGAGCAATCATATATTGTAAAAATTGTTACTGTTGATTGTTGTTGGTATTACCGT
The DNA here is from genome assembly GCA_963576655.1 of Gastrophysa polygoni. Classification (NCBI taxonomy): domain Eukaryota; kingdom Metazoa; phylum Arthropoda; class Insecta; order Coleoptera; family Chrysomelidae; genus Gastrophysa; species Gastrophysa polygoni. Next base: position 18,253,652 of record OY755087.1, read on the forward strand.
TACAAAAAAACATTGTAATTATTTTTATAGTTGTTTTTCATTTATTTCATTCATTCACTTGCTCCATAATGCAACTACAACAATATGACACTGTTGAGGCAACACAACTATCTGACAAGAGCCTTTTTGGATAATGAGAAGCGTTCGATTGGAGAGATTAACTTCCATAACAAGAGACCTGCAGTTCCCGCATACAGAGAAATTGTATGTTTCTGTTGTATGTTTACCAACCAGCCCAATGTGTATGAGACATATGAGTAGGAGTATAAACTCAAAGGCGTAAGGACCAGAGGTAATGAAAAATTGAAATCCTGCCTGTGTAAAATGTAATATTTTTGATACACTAATATAGTCCATCTTGATAGATAACTATAAATCTGTATACTATATACTTCTGTCAATAATCACCTTGATAGCTGGTATCTGATAAATAAAGTAGAAAACAATTGAGGTCTTCTTTCATGATCATTGCCAAACTGTGGGCCCAAATTCACAATATAGTGCCATAAAATATGATGATTTAATTATTGCTAACAAGATAACTGGATATTTGATGTATTCTTGGTGGAAGAAGAAGAAAATTCAGACCAAGGAAAAAACTTCTTCAGACAAATGCACAAATAAAACGGCATATATCCTTAGTAGCTAGTAGAAATCAGCATCCTTCCGAATGAATGGAGGATGCTGGTTGCAAAAAACTATGAATGAATACTAAAAAAGAATCTGATTTGAATTTACCATCACCTGTCACCTCTCGGCAAACGTGGTACGTTCATCGACCGTCCAGTAACACGACAAAAAAATCCACAATCATATCCGATTCAATTAACGTACTAATTAATGACCAGAACGCTGATTTACATGAAGAAACTGGTTCCGAAGCACTGTTACAATCGATTCGAATGAGGAACAGATGGAAAGAGGAGCCGGCATCTATAGCAGGATGTGAATAAAAACTACTGCCCTCTTCCGATCGCCGCTGGAGATGGCTATGAGCAATTATTAATATCACTAGGTGGATTTGAATAATCGTTATTAATTTTATACGGTTTACCACTATCATCATCGGATATGATAGCCCACATGACCCAATACTGAGTATAATCCTTGATAGGTTTACAATTGACAGAAAAACAAACCAGTTATATTGGCATGCTAACGTTGTTGCTTAGCGTCATCTCTGGATTCCTTTAGGTGTTCGAAATCTTTCATGTTTCGATAGGTTCTACCTTTACCAGCGCAAAGGTCTTCACAGGCCTTAGCAAAAGACAAAGAACAAAGAATGTGTGCTGCTCATTCCTCATATTTTTGCAAGACACTGCACATCAGTTCCTTTTCTCAAATATGTCATGGTGTTGTATGCAAGCGAAATTTGGAAGGTACAAAAACAAGATGAGAACCAATGGGATATATGGGGAAGAAAAGACCCGAGAAAAATTTTTGTAAGAATCAAAATAACTGAGCCGGCAGAAACGTGAAGAAAGTGCTACGTGGAATGAAAAGGAGGTTACCAGAAGAAGATGTCGCCCAAGGAAAATATGATTTCCAGATGCCAAGAGAAATTGAAGAAAAGTAATTGGGATGAAAATAAGCAACGGATCAAAAACAATGAAAACAAGTTATGAAGACAGTGGAAGCCCAAGGTCTGCAAGGCTTGTAGTGCTCATATGATTATTAGGTCTCAAATACCCAGTCAGAGGTCCAACTACTAGGTATACAGGTATACTTAATTTTTAGCAGAAAATCTTTGAACGTTGACGATGTTTTCTTGATGAACTTATACTCTGTCTCATTCTAAAGGCGAATCATTCCACCATTCTGAGAACGCATGTTTTGACACTTGCTCTTCGATAAGTTTTTCTTATATCACAGGGCCTGTTTGCTCCTTTTTGGACCACTGCCTTCTCATTAGCAGTCCTAGATTAGTTCAAGAAAGTGAAGTGCCTTCATACAAGTGTCTTTGCTCTCGTAGCTATATTTATTGTTTCAAAAATCCAAGCCGCGAAAACAATAAACATAAGCATGTGTCTCCATTCATTTCCATGCCTGTCGCATGCTGTTGCTGTTCGAGAGAGTTTTTTGTGCCTTTTTTGTATGGGGTAATGCACTATATGTGATGTGATCACCAGCTGGTTCTTGATTCTCTGCCGATGAAGACGATGGAGATGTTCAATTAGTTGAATTACTGATGTTCTTTGTCTCGTTTACCGAAGAAGTCAACATTATTTTACCCAAATTTACAAGAGACGATGCAGATAACCTTTGAAAAAACAGGAACAGACCTTTTCGTGAAACTGTTTCGAGAAAAATGTTAAGTTCTTCATCTATATCACAGAAATCCAAGAATTCGGAAACAGAAAATTCAAAAAAACTGATTTCAATTGGACTCGAATTCATGCATTCATTCAAACTGTAGGGCTGAATTTGCGGCCTGATATATTTGATCAATATTACAAACGTTCCAATTTTGCCCACCCAATACTACATGTACGAAATATATTCCATCACTTTTCCAGGAGAAAGATGTAAATAATAAGTCATTCAATCAAGAAAACATGACGAAACTTTGAGCTACCAACTTCTAGTGTATATCGATCATTAATATGGGTAAGTACAAAAATAACTATCGATGTTTCCTCTAGTTTGTATCACATAGGTTATGCGTCAGTACCTATTCAGCATATGAAAAATCGAGTGGATCATGGAAACATTCAGATGAGCTGCTTCAAATCAGGTAAATGCCGTCGAAACAACAAAAATAAACCCAATGACCTAACAAGTATAGGGTATTCCAGAGTATTTCCCCATCCATATTCGAACGAAGTCGCATCCAGTTGCCAACGAGATTCCACAATAACTATCCACTTCAGATCTTCTGATAGCTTTGTTGTACTGGAAAATCTGTATCGATACACCCTGTATGAATGAACATCGATTGATCGACGTACGTTTTTTGCGCACTTGACCTGCGATATTTGATGCCCTATGGGAACCCCGCAGTCATGAATGGAATCCTCTGGTACACAATAGGGACACTACAGCCTAATCCAAAGGTGCACCTGTGCCAGCCCGAAATACGATTTTCATTAGTAAGTGCCCTTGTATAGTGAGTAGGTACCGCCTCAATACCCAGATACATGAATGAGTCCCTTTTCGCAAACATTCCTCGTCGCAAATTCGAACAGACAGATATAATCTCACTTTGTATACAGGATGATCCGGATATTATCAGGCGATTATATTTGAAAATCAGGCAAGTGTGAAATTCTCTTCGACAGTCTTTTGGAAAAGATATACTTGTCTTATTTCGTTCGAAGATAGAACATTTGCAAAATTTTGCCAGCAACATCGATCTCACATGGTAGCCATACGATGTTTTTGGTTCTCAGAAGGGGATAGATTTGCTCTCCATTTGTTGCCACTATTTTTCTATCCATACCCTCAAGCAAAATACAACAATACAATTATTGTTATGCAATGATATTATTTTCTAACGACAATTATTTATTTCGTCTTCAATATTACTTCGTCTTCATTAACTGCTGATATGCCTTTTATACTACTTATGCTTCTCGCTTTCCGGATCTTTCATCAATGTCCAGTTTATTTGCATTTTCGATTTCATTCTGTGCCTGGAACATTCAAAAAAGTTTTTGGAATGTCGAGCTGTCAGTCCAGGATGTTGACTTATATTAACGTAAATTTTGACGTCTCGTACGGATTGATGTAATATGGGACCCGTTCCGTTTAGAGGCGTTTCATTGAAATATGAATTTACAAAATTTTCATTCAATCCGTCCTTGAAATGAACCTAATGATGGTATTTTTTTTTTGTATTTCACAATTTAAGAAATGTTTCAGTATTGCCATATTCTCATTACTATTCCGGTACGAACTCATTAATACCAAATTCTTGGTATTGAGTTATGAGTGGAAAATAAAAAGAAATGAAAATACAGTGGATTTTCTGTTTTTGGTGGACCACCAATCAATTATTCGGTCGGCAATTTACGATCCGAGACTAATCATCTCGAATCCTGTCTGATTTTGCTGAATTCTGCTGAAACGAATCAACAAGTTGTTTATTTTATGAAACACGTATCTTCAACCTCGAGCTCTAACCTACAAATTCGACTCAGTAATTTTTAGGAGAGGGATTTTCTATGAATTGACGAAATATAATTCGAGAATACACCATCAACCTCGCGATCAACTGTCCTAAAATAATGCCACTCTCAAAAACGTCATTAAATACCTGCAAGTTTTGTGTCAAAAGTTCGGTATCTGACTGATTTGAGATTGAGTTGATTTGAACATAAAAATTTAGGAATTTCAAAGTCCGCAAGTATTTCGAGAAGTTATTATGTAATTTACCTCCCTTTCGATTTTGGAGCTCCGAAAGCGTATATTCGTGGACTATACACAATATACAAATACCAATTCTTATTGAAAGTGCATGAATAAAAATTATCAGATACGACATTGCAGAACAATCATATTCTAAAAGGCTGTACCAATTTTTATATTGAATCTTGAAATACATGTTACTCACTTGTCATGAATTATTCTTCAAGAAATTCATTCAGATTCTCGGTATTTTTTATAACCTATTTCGGTATACCCACCTGATTTTGCAATTTATGCGCTATAAGGTTACTCTTGAAGCCGGAAATTTCGTCATTTTATCATTGCTGGCATAATTTTTGCAATGTTTGAGGATACAGCTCCTAGATTTATTAACAATTTCCTGTGGATAAGTTGACAATCAACTAGTTATAAAACTGAGATATGACACAGATTGGATGTGTAAAAGTTGATCATATTTTTTGTTTGCGTTTACAAGACGGAGTGAAATTTATATAAAATATGCCCGACACTATCCGAACTGGTTTGTCATCATCAATAAATGGATAAATATTTAACATGAAATCAGAATAAGGCGCTCTATATTTCTATCGAAAAACCTTTTACAATCTGCTAACATTTTGAATTCTGGCTTGAGTATAAATGTTTTTTATAATGATATAATAATAATAACAATCTTCATTTGAAATAGGTATTCCTAATTTACATTTACAAGAAAATGTACATAAAGCAATCATCACTCACATCAAATGACTTATTTGGAAATTCTGATTCACTCACAAAACGTCACGCAGAATGTCCTTCTCAAATTCCTCATTTTCCACATCTCGTTCATAATCCAATGAATAATCTTGTACAAAACCCCCTGTATATGTGGGTGTGCGTTAATAATATAACGAAGAAAATAGTCGAGGATTTCTCATACGCAATCAATGATGATATAGACCATATATTGAGTCAATAATTCAAGCTTCTTCAGGGAATCTGGTTGGGATCTTTTTCGACAACCTGTATGTTCTGTTCGATTTATGAATGCAATCATAATTCAATATTTTTTGTTAAACTTGCGTAGCTACATATTTTAATGACTTATTATCATTTATCGGACAGCATTTATCTGACTGGCTGGATTTTGTCCAGTAAGATAAACTTTATCGTGATTTATCGTATATTTTAGCACTTTTGTTTGGAACCCGTTTCTTCAACTCATTAATTATTGCACACTATAATGTTAACTTTCACTCATTTTATAACCTAGTTATTCGTAATTGTTCTATAACAATAATAATTATTGTAACAATTATGAATCACCCATTAAACGACCTCATATTATAATTCAATAAGTGATATCTCTATTGCATACTTCATTCAAAGATTTATCTTTTGTTCCTATGTTCTCTCTTGCAGATTGATACAACTAACCGATCATCTATCAATACAATGAATTTATCGATGAGAAGTCATGTTATTGTTAGTGTGCCCCAAGGGTCAGTATCAAGGCCCGTTAATTGCATCATCTAAATTTAAGTAAACATTATCATTCTACAGCACAATGGTAGCCACCTGAACAGTCATATAATCGGTATTATCCCTGAATAGATAAAAAAAGTGTAGAAGCTTTATAAAAACAACGGATATGACTTGAGATGTTCTCGAGTACAAGAATAATAAACCCATAAATATTATAACAGGTTTTATTTATAATGACTCATCAGTGCACCAAATCTATTTATAGGTAGGTATGAATTATTGAGCTCTACATTGTTCTCTCTATGTGATGGTGCTGTGTGATCTAGATCAAAAAGGTGTTGCAATTCTGTCACTCCAACACATACTTATAATAATGTATTCTCACTGCTTCCTAAAAATCTTCACCTTCGCGTCTTCACCTCCATTTAATAATATAGGAAAAATATTAGAAATAGTAATAATACTTTATTTCAACTGATTGCAAAAAAAAGTAAAAAACGATTAAAGGAAAATGGTAATGTTTAACAAGTAGAGTTAGTAAGAAGGCATATATTTAGTAGTACCAATGTTATGTAGTGTCATAATGACTTCGAATATTAAGAGAGATGTGGGGTGCATGTGCAATATTGAAATCTCAATTTCGATAACGGTATATGTTTTAGTATCGATATTCATCGATATATAGCGATACATTTCTCATGATATCGTTATTCGATATATCGATTTATATTGATGTATCGGTATGTACAGAAGGGCTACAAGATCTCACATCCCTTCTGCAATCATTGTGATAGTTAAATTTACGGTATCATTACAAGTAGGATGCTCAAAGATCTCAAAGAGAGGGTAGGATAGTTTGATTTTCGAAAACTTGACAAAAAACGAAGAAATCACATTAATGATGGAGGGATTATGAATTCGAGGGATGTTACAATGATGCGAAGATAAGCAGAAATTTCGTCTTCGCCTCCTTCCTAAGAAATGTCTGGCTTCCATTGGTGGTAATCATAATATATTATTGTTGAATAATAATACTTAATTATGAAGAGGAAGATTTTCGTCATCAAAGACTCAGAAAAAGTTAGTTCACTTGGACATAAATTGATGTTCTTGGTAATTTCTTCGACATCAGTGAAATAGAATATGATGTAGCAATTTCAAAATGTTCTACTCAAGAAAGAAATGGTATTTCAAGATAGATAACAACTACACTACATGTATGGAAATATTTTTACAGCTTTATGAATCATTCTGGAAGATTGCTTCAGTAACCTCTATTTTGAAATTATCCTGGCGTGATCATGTATCTATACTATTTTTGTCATCGGTTATATTATGGATATCCGTACCAGACGATTTATTTCGCTCAAGAGGGACCCAGTTCTCAGTTCGTTTAGTGTTCGAAATGAATAGACACATATTTTCGGTACAATTAGACCCCACCCGATTGTGTTTACTTACACATGTTTATTTACTATTTAATTCCCTCATTAGATACGAATCATTTCACCGCTATTTCTCCCTAACTTGTAACTATTCCGCCTACCCTAATCCCTTTCAGAAATACAAAATCTAGTTGTCTGGCGTAAGGTGGGTAGGTGTAGAGCGGTGTTGCCAATGGTAGATTATTTTAATATCAAGAATACTACTTTTTTCGAGTAATGATACGAATAGACTACAGATTTAATCTGTATAGATGATAAATCCGACCTCGGAAAGTAATAATCTCTTTTGTATTAGGACATCATCCTGAATCTACTGTTCTCTTATCTGTTAATCAATGAAGCAATGAAGCAAACTCAGTTTATGACCTGATCTATTGAAATCAGTTGAGTATGAATATCAATGTCGATTACTCTCTGATGAAACTACTGTAATATACACTGGGTAATTCATGAAATTATATTGTGCTCGTGAGAATCGTATATTTGTGACGTTTTCACACCATATAGTAGAATATAGTCAGAATCCAATGAGGAAGAAGTATCAATACGTATTCAATGTACAGACGGTCAAATCTGTATTTGATGAGACAGCTAAAACGATAACCGTACTTTCAAACTTCACATATAGAGTAATATTGGGCTGAATTATCAGGACGGCAACACTGGTCTATAGGTTTATACATGCACATAGCCTCTTCGCGAGGTTCTACTCGACTTCCGGCACTAGTGGTACGATCGGTGCGGAAGGTAGGGGGTGTGAGGGGGTGAACCAGTGCGAGGGTGGCTTCCCGACCTGTTTCCGGTCTGTGTCTACCGTCCTTCGACCGATCTTTCCCTTATAAAGACGTCAGTGGCGTAACAAACGGATTTTCCGAAAATAATAATAAAATAGAAATCATTCAATTAGACGAGGTAAACATGAAAACTGTTCCGTGCAAAGAGGTACAAATTAGACGAGCTTAGGCTAGTCACCCCTGATGCATTTTCAGGCTCGAAACCTGCCGAACTTTGCTCTAAATCATTACTAGAACGGAGAACTTGTGGAATTCTTTGCCTAGTCAAGTCTTTCCTGATCCTTACGACCTCCAAACTATCAAGAAAAATTCCAATACCTTCTTTGTCGCTCGTCAACATTCCACTGCTAGCTAACACGATGATCCTCGAACATCGAATATATCCTTTTCGTGTTGTCGAAAGATTAAACAAAAATAATTTCGATTTTTTATTGTTCATAGGGTCGATGGGTATTTATTTTCGAAATAATTATGAAGCGTGAGACTCATTCACTAAGGAAAGAAGATTATTTCATGAGGACTAACGGAATGATTTTCAAATTCACAAAAAATGTCAATTCTCGAATAGTTCCATATAAATATATTCTCTAAATCATCTCTTCACACACAATTTCATTCATATGATTTAAAAAATGAATCTAATCAATTTTTCCAACATTTTTTCGACCTTGAAAACTCACCAATGTAACTTATATATGAGTTCGTCAATGAAAACAATAAGCAAAATATGTTTTATCCACATGCAGAAGGCAAAAAAGCATGGGGGGAATTAGAGGTAAGGGAGTTCGATCCATCGACGAAAGCTTCCAGGCAAAAAAAAAATCACAAGTTGTGCCTATATTTGTCTCCTGAACTTTGACCTAGGGCGATATGAGAAGAGAACTGAAAAGCTCTTCCGGATGCGGTTCACCTCAATTTTAGAATATGAACCCATAATGATATACGCAGCAGGATATATCTTGATTCTCAAATGATATTCAAGTGGGAATTCTGAATTGAACATTAATCAAATGAAACTTCTTATTTTCATCTGCATGCAAATGTTGGTTGATACTGTAGGTCAATCTTGCTTCTGTAATACAATCATTATTTTTCGTCAAAAAAATAATATCTTCGATAATAATTGAGTGAAGAAGAGATTTTGACAGAGTCCTGAGACTGCATGGGGACAGTCTACAAGGAACAACACCCGCCTAGATATACAATTCATCTACGAATATTGAATACTGAAGTCAACAACAAGACAATTAAGCACTGGATGTGCAGAGACAGTGAGACAAATTTTAAATATATTCAGGAAAATCTTGTAATTAGGTCCTTAAATAATAAATATCCGGTTATTGCCTTTTTATTTCTATTCGATAAACATAGGTAGAAAGTTGAAACGCTTACGAAAGATATTATGTTCACTGTCCGTCATCACTACTTTCCTATTCTGGCGAAATCTTTGTGGACTTCGTAGAGAAAGTATAGTCTTCTACTCGCGTATAATGGCTTTTATACGCTAATTGGAGAGTACACTATCATTGACATAATTTTGTACCAGTAATGATCATTCGTTTCAACATCTTGAAAACTGTCACTTATGTAAATTCATGTCAATGCAATAAGATTCTTCGTTTGGCACGCCTATGGTTAGGCACGGTTGAAGGGAATCCTCGTCTCCGTATTCTATAAACGCTTTTACCTGGAAACCACTCGGTTCCCGTGTTTCACGTGTTTGTAGGTTAGGGAAAGAAGATTTCAAAATAGAGGGGGCGAATTTGGGCTACTGAATTGCGTGAAAATACTTAATTACCACAACATGCTCCGGTTATTTCTCAAAATTCCCACGGAACTTCGATGACGAACATTTTGAGTAGGTCACATCGAAACCTAATTCAATTTTTTTTTCGCAATGATAGAGAAATTGTACTCACCTACTTGAAAAGAGGTACATACTAAATTTATGAATATATAGTGTAGCCAATATGAAAATGAAGAGAATTTGAAACGTCGAGATTCAAGAAGAAATGATAAGATACCTTTTGGTTATTTTGCAAAAAAGTTCTTCATTCAATGAATTATCTATCCATCACATGATGTTGATTTTGGTACTATCGTTGAGAAGAGATTGAATATTGTTGGAAGCTATTCTGGCATTTTTTTTTAAATTTGTCCATAATATCGCCAAAAATTAAATTGGAAAACTGAATATATTTCCAAATATATCTCAAACCAATTACGATTATACAGGTAGTGTTGCATATGAATATGAATAAAAAAATAAACATGGCGTGATTTTGAAAATTGGCCAACTGAAATTTTGCTGAGCATTACTTCCGACTTCACTGAATACGACGTCACCTCTGTTATTTAAAGTAAAATAAAGTAAAATTCCGTTCCGTATCCAGATCTTTCCGTGATTTTTATTTGATTTCATCTATTATACATACCATTCAAGTTTTTCTAACACACGCCATTTTCATGTACCATTGCTGACAGGTTGATTAATATTGAAGGTTGAATGAATCACCATTCTTCCCATGTCCATTGATTAATTTACAAGGTGAGCACAAATTTGCTGAATGAACACATATAATCTCATGGGCCAATCATAGAAGAATTAAAAATCTCAGTTTGTTCAAACCATATTTTTTTTTTATGATTCAATCATACCATACAAATACCATTCGCTATACCCAATAAACCTGAGCTACTTCATATTTGTTATTTCCATGCAATGTGTCACTGTCAAACGGTGGTGTCCAAGGATGAGTTCGAAAAATTTGTCGGTATCACAGGAAAACGTTACTTTTTGTACTTTTGTACTGTTTGCAGACCAAAAAGATCACAGTAATAAGCATTCTTATTACAAATAATTTTCAAAGTATTGGAAAAGTTCACTCTGAAAGTAAAATACTGGTGAAGATCGTTCCGCATTAAATGCCAATGACACCGTAAATAGCGAAAATATCAGAAGGGCTGAATAAACTCGAGCACATGCTAATAATAAATATAATATTGCATCGATAAACAATCTCTTCCAACACTTACATAATGGCTAACGATTCAGCGATTAAAGAAAGCCGGGAAAAGTCGAGAAAAAAGCGAAAATATACCCCTCGGTACGCTTCAATGGTTCGCAATTTGCATTTAGATGTTCCAGATAAATAGATGCTATCGTACATAGTCAGTCGCCTATACCTATTTATTATAATGTTGGCAGCATTAAGTGGTTGGCTGCGCGTCTTTCGATACCTATTTCTAGTAAACATCTTCGAGATTTCTAAATGAGGAAACAAAAAAAGGATGAATAATGAATGTGGAAAGCTTCTATAAACGAACTGAAATTCAAATGGTTGCAAAGATATGTTTCAATATTCTACAGGCGATATACATATCATAATTTTGAAGCAAGTAATGAGGATTAGAAACCTAATTTAGCTTTGAGAATGTGCCAATTCGAAGGATATCATCGATTCGTTTTTAGTTTGCAGGAAGCAGTTACATATTTCTGCTGTTGCATGAACGAAATCTACATGACTTTATGAATACTCAAAATTTATGAATTTCTGATTCGGATCATTCATATACTGCACCAAGTGCACTAATTGATTTTTTTTTCACTGCAAATATATCTACATCGAATGAACATCAGAAGGCAAGAATTTGATTCCAAAAGTATTGGAATAACTGGTGATTTTGTATGGAATATACAGGAAGACATCAAGTCAACAAATGGGACATGAAAGCGGTATTTACTCCAGGTCGCTTTGTCATCGAATATAATGGTATGCTTTTTCAAAAAGGACTAGAGAATAAGATTGCATAGTAGAAAATTCCCGAATTGAAATTATTAGAAGGATCTTTCAGATGCATTTTATTATCTCTACACGCATCTCATTGAGTATCAACTCACTTATGCAATCAATGCCACCTATGCACCATCAACTGATATACAAAACATAGAACCCCGGTGATTTCAATAATTTTTTTTTTCAATTATCAACTAATCAGAAGCATATTTGTGAGCCTAGAAAGAAGGGAGTCGAAATCACGTACAGAAGAGAAGTGTTCTTCGTTTTTTTAGACTGTTAATCGGAGGGAAATGTGAAAAACATATTTTATCGAAAGAAGAATTAAACCCCCTATCAAGATGAAATATGCCATCCAATCCATTAAAACCTTTTTGATCTTCGTAGCTACCTTTTTATATGAAGGTATCTCAGTTTTCACACTGAGAATATGCTTGCATGGACAGTGACTCGATATTTGTAATATATGTTATTATAGAATATAATCTGAATACGAGTATATTCGAACCCCATCCCCAGTTAAAAAAAATTATTTCAAGAGAATTGCTTTAACTTGGTCATACCTTATTTGATAACAGAATTAGGTACTTGCAGACAAATTGTTCCAGAAGCCATGAACTATCTGATGTTAATGCAGTTAATATGCGAGATGAAGTAAGTTATTTTTCACCGACGGATACAACATTTTCTGAGAAATACCTTCTCCGCACAATATTATTTCATTGCGTATTCGTGGCACAATGGAAATAACATGATTTTCATTATAATGATAATATATGCCTACATGTCAAACATGCGATTCTACTGGACACTGCAATGAAGTATATTTGTGTTTACAATATTTATCTCAAATTGAATATTATCCAATGCTTGATTATTTATTGCCGTCACATATTGTACCAGAAATTTTGGTATAGAGTAACACATTTCCGGTAAGATCTACTACACATTTTTTCAGTGTTTTCGTCTGACCACCCTGTCAATATACTAAACGAAATCAATCGCTACCGCGAGCGTTTGCTCTCGAGATAGAGCACGAACGATGCTCATCGGCATTTCTTTGGTATCAACGACAAGACAATAACGTTCATTAACGTGGACCAATTCGTCAAGTAGAGAGATCGCTCTGGCGGATGCGGGATATCTGGCTTGAGAAGGAAACGCGACGGCACTCGGCCAGCAGCCACCACCGATTAATTCGGTCGGTCGGTAGCTAATAAGCCATCTACAGCCATTCATTCTTCGTTCATTCATTCTTCACGGATCACGGCACGGGTCGATGGGCCGACCCAATCGATTTATTGAGAAGTGATAGGATTGCCACTTTGATTTCTCACCACCCGCATGCGCCAAACTTTTGAAGAATAATTTGGTTATGATTCTATGTCGAAAATTTAATTGTATTTGTGTGGAAATCGGATTGGATTAGAGCAGGAGCGAGATGTAGAGGACCACACTGTACATGTATTACGGCTTCCTGGCAGAATCTTCATTGAGTTTATTCTGTCTGTTGAGCCTGCAGTAGCCAGTAGTCAACAGGCATTATAAACTATTGGTGTGATTGATGACCTTTTACATCTGAAGATGTCCGTCGTGAGTTCTGGCGTGTTGAACGTGTTGGGTGATTGCTATAGCGATTCCGTTTTGAGAATTGACGAGTTGCTCATTTGCTCATCCCTGTGTGAAAGTTTCAACCTCGGTTATAGCAACAGAAACTTCTCTTGATACGGACCTGAAATCTTCATTACATATTCTGGAAGCGCTAAAACAACTAAAATCCCCAAGACAACGATTGAGATTTTCAGGTTTCGACTGAAACAACCCATCACCCATATGCACTTGTACAGAGTATGGTCCTGATTTTCCATTTATTTCGATCCTTCATTATAATTTTGTTATCTGTATGAGTGTATTAGTACTGAAATTGAATCGAGTCACAGTGCAGTGCATAAAAAATGCTTTCCATTGACATACAACTTCTGTGATTTTTTTTCTGTTATGATTGATACAATTTTGTACATCTTCTTCATCGAGTCAAAACCGTGATTATAATGGATTTGCAAAAACAGAAAAGTGTAGGTGACACCAAGATGCTCTCGTACAATTATAATATTGCTCAGAATTTTTTTATTCTCATATATTTGAGCCGACCAATTTCCCTGGGTCCAAAAAAATGTTATTTCCGATTTGGTCATCGATTTCGAGGAATCTATCACGCAGATGAACCTCTCTAAGAGAAATTACAATATTGGTCGAACAAATATTATCAAAAACAACGAAAGTGTCAACGTTAATAATTACCTCGCCATTGTTCAAACTCTTTGACGCTATCTGAGTGTGTCAACATGTGTGCACAAGCGTTATTTGCGCTGCAAACAATGATAATCGGCGCTTTTCGGTCTCGGAATCTGACGAATGTCCACTTCATATAGACACAAGAGATGAATCTTCGAAAATTTGGATCTTGACTAGTCGAAGGAGGAATCCTCTCGAATTCCTGGACATGGGCTTTGTCAACAGATCGGTATCTTCTATGTCAATAACTATAATATGGCCATATTGAAAACTAAAGCAACATATGAATGACAACTATTAATTCCGATGCCATAGAGGATCCATTACTTACATTGGAGGTACATGAAGAGGAAGTTGACTTACAGTGTTACTCCACCAGAAAAGCTAACTTTGATGTCAAAGACATGTTTAGAAGGATCAATACTTCTCTTACCATGCTGATTATAAAATAATGATCCTTTGTTGGTCAAAAAAGGTCACTACGAGCAATGCTAGGCATCCCTATGAATTGATCTTGCAGAAATGCTTTTATTAAGTATAACATTTCAACGTTGTTTTGTCTTTTTATATTTGAATGTTGTTTGTATGTATACAAAAATTTTGTGTCCAACAAAATGATAAATATGTTCGTTTTGGTAAAGGTAAACTGGCCCACTATTCTCCTAACCTCATGGCTCCCAGAATTTTCAACTTAATGCCAGCTACTATATGAAGAACTGTGAAACATTGGTTATTTTTAAAAAGAGATTGAAAGACTTCCTCCTGTGTAATTGTCTTCACAGTCTATAGGAGAATATATGTCCATTTAGTTTGTAGGCCAATATCGACGATTCTATACAATTTTTGCTGTAATTGTCAAAAGGAAAATAAAGTTTATTCATTTATTTATTTATTTATTTATTCGAAGCGAAGGTAATTAATTTTCGAGAACACTACTAAATGAGAGATTATGATACCAGATGACAATGCTATCTTATACTGATGCTAAATCAAGAGTTGACATTTTGAAATGAGCTGTCAATTTTTAACGAACAGGAGGTGAAAATGTGAGAATTTTCCAAATCATCGAAAAGATGATTCATCACAGTTGTTTATATCAATTTCTATATCTCCATTTTCCATCTGCTGTGTGGGATTTTCTCCTCTCGTTTCTAAGAAATGAAGTAGAAGAAATTATTCCAATATATTTGTAGTAAGGACAGATTTGTGATCTGCCCCAAATGCACTTGAAATTGAACCTTGTAGATACTTGAAAGAGAAATTCTCTATTTGTCAGTGACACCTTGTTTTTCAAAAATTTGGAAATGGAAAAATTTCTTTGATGAAAATAAAACTTATACTTATTTCAGTGGACGTTTCGGGAACGAATCTCCAGGTTATTCTAGTTTATACCTTATATATGTAGCATAAGGCATAAATACCAGTTCAATATTTTTCCTAGTCAGACACAATAAACTATTCAGACACAATAAACTATTCAGACAAAAGGTACATTTCAAATTGAGTTTGAATCATTTCGAGAGGCGGTTCTTTAAGGAGAGTTAAGAATTGAAAAGTGACAATCGAATTATCTTTTATCCGATCATTCATTCAGGACTCATTTAAGGTTGATTTTCTCGACAGGGCTACCGGATAAGATACAAAACTTGTCCGTCCCCATTGTGCAACAGAGAGTGCGATGAGCGATTTTGAAATTATTCATGACCATATGAAAGTTACAGAGTGAACTCGCAGAAATGCTCAAACTTCCCACCCCCTCGAGATACTACTGTTGAAGAAGCTCTTATCACATCTGCAATCTGTTCCAATACGCCAATAATTTCAATGAAATAACATGCAGGGGTTGCATGATATCGGTAAACAGATGAAGTGACTGTCGTGGGTCGTTTTTTCTTCTACACTCAAAAAACTGCCTGGTCAGTATAGGCACATCCATATGATCTTTATTTATTTTATTCATTTATTCATTTCTTGTTGGACTGTTCTACAGGTTACACCCAACTACAGGACAGGATCATGAGTTACTATAGCTAAATACAGAGATTTTTGTAGATGAAAAGACTCAATGGCAGAGATAGAACAATGAAAGATCTGTTGATCTGAAGATACATATAATCTTGTAATCCTAACAATGTACCCAGAGGATTGTTATTGATACCATAAGAAATTGTTACAGTAACGATAAAGTCTGGTTGTGCCTATACTAGCTAGAACTTTTGTTAGAGGCACTATATTGTTCCCTGTGTATCTTTTCACGCAATGCTTCAACGGTGTGTTTGGTGTAGTTTGGATCGTTAGTATTTTTTAATTAATTCACTACTTTCTTTATGCGCCGGAACTTCCGAAAAATTCCCAATATGTTCTTAGTAACGGATATCCATGGTAGGGGAAGCGGGTCCGAAACTGAAGCAGTTGATAATTAGCAGCGCCAATTTTTCCCAGGTCAATCAACGTGGACGCGGCAGTTTTTTTCTGACCGTTTCCACCGCACCCACCAACAGGTTTATCGAGTTGATAGATCGGATCCTGTGTACCAATGTCATCGATAAATTTCCGGTAACAGAGATAAATTATAATTATAAATCAAATTAACTTTTTACGCTCGTAAAATGACTCCGGTATAATCGTCTGATAAATCAATGATGGGAATAATTTAGTCTTGTGCGCCATATAATTTTATTTCTTGTACGTTTCGGCTGCTGAATGAAATGACGCTGTTCTACAAATACTTCGACGTCACAGCGGAAGTCGGCTATAATCTTCGGTAATTTAACACGTGAGCCATATGTAGTCCCCGGTGTACACTCGCTGGTGTATTACAATATCGAACATCTTCCTTCATTGACGATTCATAGACCGAAGACTTCAAGATTGAAACCAACGACCGATTAATTGAAATCCTAATTGTTTTTGCCCTGAAATTCTACTAGACTCGTGAAGTAGCCGTTATCTCGTTTTTCCACCTGATTCACCCTGTAGTATAACGAGTTACGAAGGCATTATAAGCATTCACCGACCGCTTCTCGGAAAAACAATTGAATTGAAAATATTGACTTTTCATAGAAACGATGAAAATGATTGGAATCCAGAGCATATTTATACACCGATTGATTTTGGCGTTCTATGGACCGAAAAATACACAAGATTAGGCAGCTATAGAATTTATTCAGTTGTAATTGTCAGAATCTTGAACTTGAAACATTACGATCATAGAAACAAATGTTTTTCTATTTCCACGAAGTTGATTCAGTTTCCCAAGTCATTACAATTCTCAGAATAGGAATAATAATTTGAAAGATATTCTTACTAAAGTATTAATAATTATATTAACAATCTTGGGAATGACTTCAGAGTTGTTTTTTGTTTTTAAATGTTGTCCATTACAAATCTAAGAATGTTATGTGGAACGATCTGAAGCTGCCCCAATCCGAACATCAAATATATTGAATTAAAGATTTTATCAAAGTAAAATAAGTGATAACTGACATGATTGAAGATTCAAAAGTGGAAAGTGAAAATTGGATTGAAACTTTACCATCACGGTTCAAAATGTGGAGATGAGAAAGGAAATTGAGAAAGACTTACATTCAACACTGAAGTTTTTTGAATATCATAATGTTGTACCATAAGTAGTTGTTTCGTCGACTGCGTTCATTCACAATATCTCGTGAAAACTTGACAAGTTATTGGAATTTTCCATTCCTTCATTCCAACAAATATTACAAATTCATAACTGAATATTTTTAAACGAAATAAAATGAACAGACGCGTACGCAACCATTACGCAACCAATTTCAGAGCGAAAGAACCCAATGTGAGTCTGGATCGCTCAGTCTTGAATGTATATCTTATTATCATCAGGTACCTAATTGATCACTTGAAAATTCACTTTGAGTTTGTGGCCGTGATTTCAAGTTCTTCCATTTGTGTCGATAGGCTATACATAATAAGACTGGCGGGGTCAGGACAAGTCAGTCTTTCGTCCATACTTCAACAAAAACAATAATACAGAGCCTGATGAATATTCATCTTGGCTTCGTATTATATGTTGATTCGTTTGGATTAGCATAACCATGTGCCGGCACACTTGTTGGCAATGAACTATTTCATAAACAGCACTATACGTAAATGTTGGATTTCTCAGTAAAAGATACTGGATATGCATAATCAGAAAACATAGGCTGGATGTTAAACAGTGCAGGACTATCAGAGGTAGAGAGGGCTCGAGAGAGGGCTACATTAGTGAGAAGGGAATGCATGACTAGATAATTTATGACCTAAGATTCGAGATTAAACCAAAACTTGCACAACTTCACAAGTGACTTTTACGACTGAAAATGTGACGAGCTCGTATCATATAGTCGCCAAGAGAACAAGTTCATGATTAGAACAACAGATATTATTTTCTATAAAGGTGATCATGTCATGCATAAGCATATACTGAAGAAGTAGAAGAAGCCATTTTTGTGTTCAGCATTCAATGCAGCCCAGGTGCACCAGTTATTATATTTAGGATATGGTATTCGAAAAAGGAATAACGATACGAGAAGCTTTCATAGAAAAACATAATTTGATATTCGTGTATATCGGAAAAAATAGGGTGAATTCCTATGAAAACAATATGAGATATCAAAGTTCTTGAAAAGAAAAAAACAGGTTCTTACCGATTCAACATGGCAAGTGTTCATGTATTTTTTGCAATAGTGATAATATTAATAGAAATGAAAATTTGGCAGTTTTTATTCACTCGGTTCGATGGCGTGCAGAGGATGTTGTTTTCTTCAAACGGGAATAATAATGGCCTGACATGATTTTTTACAACATTTTTATTATCAGCTCAGATTCTCCCTAAGACACCAATGGCATTAATAATCCAATTGAAACCAGATCAGTTACTGAAAATATACCTAGGAAATTTAAAAAAAAAATCACATGAAAGTTTTTTTTAGAAACTTTTTCTGAAATTTTGACACCCTGGTTAGAACTGCTGGTCTCTCTGGAGATCATTCTTTTAGTTTTTTTCTTGAGTTGAAAGCACCCAGTACACTGTACATGTGGAAGCAAATATTACCTAACATTTCATTACACAGCTGGAACGTCTCTTAGTCTAGAAAATTTTTTGGAAATGAAATTTCGATTGGGTCAAAAAATGTCCAGGTACTTAATGTTGGCTAAATATTTCGTCAGATTTTGAGAATTTTCACTAAACTAGGAATTGAAAATGTGGGCGATAGCACTGAGGAGAGACTTTTGAAAATTCAACCCACATGGAGCTGGAAAAAGAAGAAAAAAGAAGTGCGTATAAATACTGGTAAAAGAATTATAAATGCAGAATTAGTATTCTGGAACTTCGTGAAGATATTCTTCCAAATGATTATGAATGATTGAACATGTATTCGCCCCGAGGAGGTGTTAGTTTGAAGAAAAACCAATTGAAAATGTGTGATTAGCACGAATATCAGGGTAAAAGAGCGGCTGTACGCCCATGGCTCGTTTTGTATATTCAGACAGTGAGGTAGCTCGACGATTCGTTCGAACGTATTTATTGCATCCCCTGATTGCTATCGAGTATTAACATTTTACATTTACAACTTACCGAGTTTAAATATAATTGTTCGGACTGTTCTTTGTTCCTCGTAGACAGGTTTATGATGATTAATACATGCATTATTAAAACACAATTCGAAATAAAATCGAGTTATGTTTCGTTTCATGGATTTGTCATGGCTCACTAGAGGAATTATTATTGAGTTCCCCAGCGAAGTATGATTATAGTTACAGCACTTGATGAGATATCCAATGATACAATCGCGATTAACCAGTAGGTATGAGTACAAGGATGCAATTTTCAGAGGAGCAATGAAAAAACAATCTTTCATGAGGGGTTCAATGTCAGTTTTCATGTCAATCATCCCCTGGGCCATCTCCAAGAGAATCTCAAATATGACGGTTGGTAAAGTGAATATATATTATATAACCTTTATTAGTATGCCGTTTTGTGTTTTGCTAATTAAAGCAAGCCTTCCAAGGTAATGTCCATTTAAATCTTTGAATTTTTTTGTGATCAGTGATGAAATCGAAGAATTTCAATAATTAATCAAAATCATGTTTACATCATATTTCCAAGAAGAAAATATATCACCTGAAACACCCTATATATTTTCAAATGTCTCCTATAATGATTGGGATGGATGGTATGAAAAATTTGGCATTGGGAATGAATATGCTGAAACTAGATCCTACTAAAAATTTCAACGACTTGGTATATCGTATATACTCGAGGAGAAAATACCTAAATAGCCATGACAGGCCGTTGAGAGTCCGAGAATATAAATTGAAAAATTGCTAAATTGTCTACTCAAATATTTATTAGATGGGTGCCATTAAGTACTCCATGAAATGATTGGGAGATCTCAATTTTCATTTCAATATCGACGATTTTTATGGGCAAGAATGAAACTGGGCAC
This sequence comes from Gastrophysa polygoni, assembly GCA_963576655.1. NCBI lineage: Eukaryota > Metazoa > Arthropoda > Insecta > Coleoptera > Chrysomelidae > Gastrophysa > Gastrophysa polygoni. The sequence goes on from OY755087.1 coordinate 18,274,285, forward strand.
GAAATGTGTTTAATACATGGTGTCCAAATATATAAAGTCGCGATTTTGAATAACTATTTTCTGAAATTATTTTGGTACTAACAAGATGTTCACAAACAGAGTACTTTGCCAAACTTTTTTTTAAACGGATACTGCATTTGATATTTTCCAATAAAACTTTCGATATGCTGATTACAACGATAAATCACATCAAAGGCCTTTTTTGAACGATTCTTCTTTATACAGGTCAGTTTCGACATAGCTTTCAACATTTCTATTGGCCTCTAGAATGATGACGTTTCGATTCTTCAAATGTTCAATATCTCATTATCAAATGCGTAATGCATATTCATAACATATGCGACGATGGTGTCACTTTTAATGAGCTTTCATATAATGACAACCTATAGAACCTGAAAATCGGATCTGCAAAAGTTAGAGCTTTTTGAAATCAAACTGATGAAGATGCTAGAATTTGACGTTCAAGTATGTGAACTGTTTTTTAATATACGTTAAATTTGAATCATCAAGATGCTAGATATTTTTATCACAAATTAGTGAAGGAGAATATAAGAAATAGTGTATAGTATGAGGCAACATTCATCCTCATCAAGATTTCATCGACTAACTAAATTTATTTTATCGTATATGCAGACGAATTCTTGAGATTGGCGCCTGAATTGATGTCGCTCAATAAATTTCACCACAGCAGTAGACGATATTCATAATGGATCTCAAAAGGGCATACAAGATGTTATCATTCAACTTTCATATCCATTCATATATATATTCATTCAGAAACAATCCAACTGGCAACGCAAGAAGAGGACGCAACTGGACGATGGATAATCCCACAAATTTAACAAATAATGTATGGACGTGTGGCGGAAATGGGAAATATTAAAATGTTCAAATAAATTGCGTCACCTTAACGAGCCACATCCTGAGCAATACCCTGTACAGGTTTGTCTAGTTCACTAAGGATGAATGAATTTCATTATGGCGGCTTATACAGTAATACACCTATATATATAGCTAACAGTTTCTGAAGAAGAGAAATCTACATTATTGGATGATCGGCCGTACTTGTGTCTTGCAGAAACCTGTACCTGTCTTTTAAAAGGCACTTACGAAAAAATATATACTTATCCCTTATCCGAAAGACAGCTAATATGAAATCTTTTTTTATAGATGATTGTAAAAAAATTAATTTTGCGAGAAGCACAGTGCATAAAGATAAACTTAACTAAACTATATGCCATCCTTTCGAATATCTATTCGAAATTATGACAATTGTTATCATGGTAACAAAACTAACACAGTTGTTCAAATTTGTCACAAATATTGAAGCGAAAGAAATGTGTAACGACCGTTAATTATTGGCCTTTATAAGTTCAATAACAATTCAAAAATGTGTTTTATGATTTGGTCATAATAAGACAATTGTTCGATTTATTATATTCATTGCATCTTGACAAACATTCGTGGCAAATTTTATTTCAAAACCAACTTATAAGCCAACTGAATCACAATATTATTTGGAGTTGGCGAAAATGCGGTATTAAATAATTATAAATGAGTATTTTACACAACTGTGTATGAAAACACGCATAAAATTTTCAATGTCGAATTCATTTCATGCGTCTAATAGCCACTACTTATTGATCCAAATTCTATGTTATCAAGTTTTTCACGGAAATAGCCATTTTGTTAATCTCAATACTGAAGCCGAATGATTTAATTCTGATGATGATCACCATAGAGGGACATGAACAAAATGATACAGCCGCGGAAAATACAACCTTGATTCGTTTCATTCTCTCCAACAACGCACAGAACTAGTCATCTATATTAGTGATTTTGCCCACGTAACTACAAGTGGATTCAAAATATGTTTAATTTTAAAAACTGATTTTGTGAAAGAGGGGATGTAAGTTTGAAATTCGATGAGATGATCAATCATGATTTCATGAATTCTACATACATCCAGTGTGCTTCTTATATAAAATAAAGTGTGGTAATTTTGTGATTTTATGTAAAGTTACCTGGTATTCTAGTCTTATTTTGGGACACTCTGTACCACTGTTTCTGAATCTCTGAATTCAAGCGGGAGTATTCCAATTTTTTTCTTTTTCGTTGTTGCAAAATCATATATATCGTTCTGTGGTATAGATTTATGCAAGCAGTACATTTACTGAGATGAATTTAACACTAATACCAACAAATGATATAATATCGAGTTATACAGTGGAAATGTTCGAGCATGCAGAAAACTGGAAAGTTGGCTGCTTTTCATGTTCAATTATTACAGTTATTGACGGCCAACATTTGAATTAGTGGAACAATTTTCATCACTCATGCATTTATTCAGATAGTGATAGTTTTACACAAGCCTGGACAAAGTCCCATCTCTATTTATTTGTGAAAATTCCTCGGAAAATTCTCAATTGATTTTGCATGATCACTAGTTTTCTTCTTAGTTCAAAAATCATTTGACTCTTACATTCATTAGTTCAGTTGAAGTTGCGTGAATGCACCTTCCCTCTTCATTTGAACACCTATTTCTCACAAATACGTGAAGACCAATCACGACCGAAAGCGGTTAAAGGTCGTTTGGGGCCCATGCTCGGGGGGCCAGTTTTTCACGCTCCGCTGCCCGCCCCACCGTCATCGGTTGCTCACAACATAATGGACATCGCATGTTGATAAAACGACCGAGAGAACAATGAAAATGACGTGTTCTGCCTTTCTGTACATCAGTGGAAATATAATAAATATCATTCCGAAAACATCGACTTGATGAATACATTACAATACATTTTCTTCAGTGCAACTAGATCCCCTGCTTAATATAGGAAAATACTATATTTGATTTTCAATGTTGGATATTTTTTTATATTTGCTGTTGAATTGCAAAGTTTTCTGTAAACTTTTTGGTTCTTATGTCTCTTCCTTCAATTCTGTACCCATAACATTCAAACACTCATATAATATTTTCATTAAGTTCATAAACTTTTTTATTGCTATTATTGAACGTAATTATTATTATTATTATTATTATTATTATTATTACTTCAACTTTCTTAAATTCAGTAGGCAATCAATTGTCTCAGAATTCTCATTATTTAATGTTCTCCTATATACATACTGACAAAAAGGCCCCAGCCATATCGCCGCTATTTATTTTTGTCCGATTTTGAAAAACAATGGCCGTTCAATGACGAAATTATAACAATCATCCAAATATATCTATTTTTTGTTTGACGAGCACTAATTGTACGCCAAAGTCAATTCATCATGCATCACTGGATTCATAAAAGGATATATCAGGAACTAATGGAAAAAATATATGAACCATTAGAAAAAATGGCAGTCGCTGTCGTTGAAATTGATGTCTGATGAAAAATTTTCATAGTGCAGCATTGTAGTAGTTGAGGAGTCATTTTCCTTTGCCGCTAGGTTTGGACCGTTATTTGTCATTCAACCTGTATACAGCGAATACTTCCGAAATAAATTTTAGTTTAGGCTAGAATGTTGTGATTTTTTTTTTTATTTTTTATATCTATTATATGTACTGTTTGTTTATTTGTCAAATTTGCTTCTGTGTATTACTTGTAATTTATTTAGTAACTTTTTTCAATTTATTCCAATTGTAATGTATTGTATTTTTGACAGCTCAATAATCTTACCACGATTATATGGTAGCCAGTAGAAAAATTTGTACACTGCTGCCTACTTGATTGAAACGAATTTTGATACCTGACTAAGCCTGTCTATAAAGTCGACACTAGATGACATCACCTCTGTCAATCTCGAAGATTTTTTTGGAAACTCTTGAAAACATGATTCGAATTTGAAATTCAACTCGAATGCAAATATTGAACCGTTAGCTATCTGTCGCTGTCAGATATCCGTCATTATCGATAAAAGCCGATTTGACTTCACAGGATCGACAATTGTATCGCCATCTATACTCAAGCAGTGCAAGGTTGTTCAACAGGTCTAAATGTTTTGGAAAGAAACAATTGAAGAGTTATTACACCATCCTACATCCATCTTTGACATTGAGGTATATTTTGACTTGACTTGACTATAGCTATAGAGCCAATCCAAATTTGAACTGACTCAACAACGTCTCCATTTTCGGCCACGTAATCTGATTACATCGTCTGGGCATTTCCAACGTAGGCGCAAACAAAGATCGCCACTCGCATGTCTGATGGGATGGGAGCAGCAGCGTTTCGGCTTCGTCCCGTTCTTGGAAACGTGCCGGGGAAGAAGGAAAACTTCCATGAGTTCCATGGTGCCTGTCTGCGAAGAAGGTGCGGTGGGGTGGGTCTGCGAGACAGTATAATTCTTGGGGAGCATTCGACCGTGGTTCCGCGAGGTTACATAGCTCATACAGGGTGAGGCACCGAAAAATGAACAGTTTTGGTCGCAGAGCTCCAACTTCCAATTATTGAGGATCATCAGTGCAAACGGCCGTTCACTATTGAGCAATTCAAAAGTACACCTTGCTGTTCAAGTTGATGTCATCGATTATCATCTCTAGCTAGACAAGCCATTCGAGGTAGAGCTAGAAATTTCGATGCACAAGAAAAAGTCATCGATAACAGTGTATACAACTCGAAAAAATTACCGCTCCTTTCTATCCATTTGGTATATCAACATAAAGCCATGTTAAAATAAGATCATTAATTCGATGGAGTGAAAGATCAAGTGTTTGTGATGCAAAGATGATTTTCGAAAATATTTCAATCCACAAAGAACAAAATTGGATGATAATAATAAGTCTCGGTTGGCAACAATATTTGGATCTGAATATTTTCATTGCTCGTTTATCCGATCAATAATAATTTATTATTTTTATCCTATCGACCATGAGCAGGTGGCAACAGTTTCGCAATAGATGCATAAGATTTTGATTATACTAATAGCTCTGCGCATTTCCTGAGGGTGGTCTATTGTGTTGATATCAACCCTTACATAATCGGAAATTCCACCACAAAGACCTACCGCAAGCTACATCCATTGAATTTGTTACCGCAATCAAAATAGGGGTCCGAAACTTATAGCGCGAGTTGATTTTTATTTAATCGCACCGGTTGCTTTGTGTGAAACCGCATAATTTTGCATGACTTTTTTGAATTATGGGACTTGAGATGAAACTGTATTGAATAGAATATCATGATCTCAGGTTTTATGAAGAATTATTTTTATGGATGTTTGAGGAAAATTGGTCGTCCAGCATCAGGTAGCTGATCTCGTGGTCATAGGTATGATATGCAACCCAATAAACCCAACAGAACTAATTGCATTTTTCGAATTTGAAATAGTCGAATTATTACTTATTAATGTTTCATTGATTTATTATCATATTCGCAAATTTATCATTCCTCATTTGATGGAATGATACAACGACTAGTGAGAAGAGTGATAATTTTCGAAAACTCGTGAATGTAAACCTAGGAGAACCAGAACTCAAATCACATCAGGTTTTCGGAAATTCCATTTGGTTCATATAATGTATCAATGATTCATTACTAATTCACATCTATCATCACATCGAGAATTGATAAATCCTCACTGGATGGAAAACGCAGAAAATAACTCTACCAGCTCCATGTCCTAGCAGAACCACAAAACATCATTCTTCCCAATTTTAAATATGACGTAATTTATTACTCCTTCATTACTATACTCATCACCATACAATCTCAGAATTTCACTTCTCACGAATATCTTACTTTTTATTTGAAGGAAAAAATAGCGGAACCCAGGACTCATGAAATTAATTCATAAAACGAAAACGTGAAACCTATATAGGTCACAAATTAATTTCAGGGAAGAAAAATTCCTATAAACACTTACTTCTGGATAAAGAGTAAACATAATCATGACTGTGTTTTGGATGCATAGACTTATTATAAGTAAGGTGGATGAATTATTGATAAGAAATAATGAATCATAGTGTACCTCAAATTTGGAAATAAGTATGACTCTTCTTGATGTGGTTCTGATATTGGCATTGAGCTGACAAAGCCGTTTGTTCCTATCTATCGAATATTGGATAAATTGGTAATAAATGATAATAGATACCAGATTTTGAACTGACTGAAAGATATGAGTTTTGGTTCTACTATATTATATACTTATAGATTCTTTCAAATGACGTGAAATATTGGTTTTTTCGAGTTTTTTTCCTCAAATGAACAGTTATAAATTCGCGAATGTGTTAATAAATTAGTATTGAATTATTGCATTTATATACACGTTAACTCGAAAAACGCATAATCATATGAAAATTTTGAATTTGTAACAATTGAAACCCTCACATTGTTTTATATTTGTCATCGAATCATTGTCAGAGCATATCAATTTTATAGATTTGGTTTACATTTTTCTATCTTCATCATAATATTGTTTAATGATTCTTTGACATTCCATTCCACAATATTACGTGAAAAACGTCAAGTATATTGGTAATTGCTTGAGGACTTCAATAACCTAAAAATGAATTAAATTAGTTCTCAACATTTTTCGAGAGGCTCGTAGTATTTGACAATCAATTTCTGTTCTCAATCAATCCAAGCACTTTCTGATTTTTCGCAATAGCAAAAAATTCATTCTCATGTAACTAGAATTTGTTTAATTATTCCATTGCTATCCTAGATAACAATTGAGCTGTTGATACTATGAATAATTATGTCACGCTACTGTTTTCCCTCCAAAAACTACACTTTTGAGAATAATACATTCAAAATGCAACTCTTTTGGATCTCGATTTGTTCGTATTTTGTGTCGTTTTAAAAAATATATATTTCTCTGCACTTCCTATAGAACCAACATAATAGAAACTAATAATGACTTTGTTGTATTTTATTCGTTCATTATTTTCATCACTATTGCAAAAAAACACAAGAAAAAATTGAGGGAATAAAAAACGGAAGAAATGTAGTAATTTTTCTTCTTCAAATTGTTGTTACAATATCAATGAAACACCCAATGGAACTTATATCTCATTTTCTGACCCATATTATCTTGGTATTATATTAACATCCAATTCGGGAAATAAGGATCGAATTATGTATATGCCTTGTTGAGTAGGTATAACAAAATCGGGTTGAAATATCCACTCCTGCTGTGACACATTCCTTTCAATTATGCATTTCAATGTAGGTATTCCGTCGGCTGTGCAACAAGCCCTACTGTCGAAAATCTGCTCAGCAATATGAAGGAACGAGCTGCCACAACATATTCAAATGTTTCCTCTCGTGCTGCGAACGGGCTTAACCCTACTTTTGCGGTACGAAATCCATCAAAAGACTGTGTGTATACGGCACTTTTATTGTGGCACGGAGTACAACAAAAGAATCGGAGGGCCTTAGTTTTTTTTCTTTCGGAGAAAGCACACGTGCTCGATCACCGGAACCGACAACCAATGGACTAATTGTCCAAATAGACGGGTCTCGAAACAGAAAGAAACAGGTCTCAGGTGGCTGTGAGGTCTGACTCGGTTAATGAAACGCAAATTGGCCACAGAACAGAAAATATTCTTTCTACGAACGAAAAACATCGAATAATATTGGATTGTGCAATATTCTGAGAATCTCAAGTGTATTCTATAAAGGAGAATACCAGAAGTACTAAAGAATCATTCATAATGGCTTTGTTTGAAAGAGGAGAATGACAACAAATTTGAAAATGTTTTTCTATATAACAAATGAATGTATGGAGATGTGTACAGTATCCACTGATATGGCCATGAGTACTCGTTGAGACTAGTTTGGTTCAAATTTGTTGCTGAAAATTTCCGTTTTTTTCGAAGATGGTAGTATCTGCTATATATACAGATGAACTTTTTAATTGTCGAATAAAAAATAATACATTTGAAAAACTGTCAACTTCGTCTCTACTCGAATAGATATCATCCTGAATATTTATGATATGATACGAAAAATAAGTTGTTCGAGAAAGGCGCTCTATATAAAGGAAATATCGAATTTACTGTATTTGGCTGCCTCACGCTGTATACAAAATAATGTCATCTAAACCATTACAAAATATGTTCTCCTTATATGAACAGAATTCATGTACCTTTATGGTTAATTCAAGATTCAAGCTGCACTGTGTTGAAAATAGCATTATAAAAGTATAGTATAATTGAAGCTAGTCTGTCCTTAGGTAGATGAGCTAGATGTATTCGTAGAAAAGATCCATTTAAAAGAGTCTCATCCAATAGTATCGAACACATTGAAGAATTTTTTGTATTATGTACACCAAATATTTTGGAAGTTGAATAGAAATGATATCTAGAAGAGTCCTTTATGCCAGTGGCGTGCAAACAATAGAAGCATAAGAGCATTGGAAATTTTAAATTATCGATACACACATTTTTCTTTAGCGGATATATACATTTTTTTATAAAATAAATCTACGATACTGTCTGACTCCTCTCACAACTCATAATAAAACAATAAAATCCATGAAAACCATATACCACCCGCTGTATCCCCGCTGCTGGCGCTCTACTCTGTGTAAGCAAACAAGCATCCCATTTGAAATGAAAGTGAAGCAATTGAGGCTGATGAATAGAAATTCTTGTAGAGCGGAAAAGCATTGCTTCCTCCGACTTAAATTCGCCGGTGACCCAAGTGATGAAGGTTCAATTATGAAATTGATTTCCGATATTGATTGACAATCGCTGGCGTTAATTAGAATTTTTACATCAATCAGCATCGGGTATCCCGGTTTATTTTCACTTTTTTAGACGGTATAGTTGATCATAGATCTTATGTGCGTGTGATGTTTGTAAACTCGGTTTTGATATTCAAGAAGTCATCAACTGTTTTCACAAATTCAGTTTTAAGTGCAACCTTTTCGAACGAGGGCTAATTTTGGTGGATGATGGTGAGCAATTTTTACCTCTTTAAATTTTTGGCTACCCTAACATGAGTATAGCAATGCACCCCTGCTTTACACATACCTATTATTATGCCACCCAGTGACCACTTCACTGTATTTCTTTGATTTTTAGTTGCCTTCAATGGATCCGATATTGTTCTTTTTGCGCTAAGGTAAGTTAATGAACATAACAAAATAGTCGATACCTGCAATAATTGGAATGCTCAGAGGTGAGTCTTGTATACCGACAGTCCATGTAAACTTTTTGCATTTGTTCCTACAACGTGACGACAATGCGTTATTTCAGACCCAAATCGAATGAACAATTGCCGGATATAGAGCACCATGTATAAAACAGCAGACAATGCTCTATTTCAAGGTAGAATAACCACGCGAGATTCGAAAAACAAACATTCCAACCGCCGTGTCAAATTGTGCACTTAGTTTGAGGTTATTTTTTTCGTAACCACAAATGGCTTGTTAGTTAGTGAAGCACATTCAAAGATGAATCGAAAGAAATATATACACACTTTCTTTACTTAAACGGTGTCACACTTCTGATTGATTCTCCCAGTAGTATTTGGTGTTTCTCAAATGTCAAGACAGAATTCTATCAAACACCAACTTCGAGAAAATTTACCGCCACCCTGTATGGAGATTCCAATGGCAATGATACGATACGCATCGAATTTGGTCCAGCTTGAACCTACAGTGATGCAGGCGAAAAAAAAAAATTAGTTACGTTAGGTAAACTATGTTTTGGTTCTGAAGAGGCTGTTCAATTTCGGAAAGTGGGGATACGAAACAAATTTCCACCATCATGCATTGATATCTACGAATTCTACCCCGCATGATAATTAGAGTCTGAACAAAATAAATGAATACGGAAAAATAGTGATACTGTCCTCATGAGAAATTTTCCCACGCAACTTTAAACACCACGTATATCAACCAACATTCCAATTATTATCCATTCCGACAATAATAAAGATAAAACCATTAAAATGAACAGAATTCATAGTCGTCCATCGAAATTTACATCTACATGTTGGTTCAGTAATCGCGCATATAATGGGGGAGAGTCTGAATTTTGAACCACCTGTGTGTGTTTCCCACAGCCAGCACTGATGGGCTGACACCTGAGCGCTGTCACGCTCCGAGGAACACACTGTATTCTAAGCAGAGGGATAATTACCAGAACAGCAGAATTTGCATGAATTTTAATGTGGATTGGAAGGCTCTTTCTTGATCGTTCCGATCGTTATCTCCAACCATTTGAACAACCTGATGCGTTTTTATGGAAAGGAGTTGAAGGACATTAGGTATACAAAACATTAATGTTATTCATAACATCAAGGAGTCGAAATCATTACGACCATTTTCAGTATACCACAGTGAATTTTATTATATAAATGATGAAAACAAGTCCCACACGACATCAGTTATGTATCCTTCAAAAGGATTATCATTATTACATATAGGAAAATATTTTCAGACCACTTCTATAAAAGAAGAAAATGGCCTGATCGGACGGGGCCAGCGGCATTTTTTATGAGAAATCGCTCGACAAGATAATATTGTTCAATTGGTTAGATAAATCGAGTATTTTGAAATTTTTCTTTTTGGTTGGTGACTTTGGCACCATAATTCTACTGGAAGAAACCATATACTGATATGTTCCACCTTTCTCGGCTTACTGACCACGATGTAGTAGATATTCACATGTATTTACATTAATCAAGTTGATTTTGTTTGTTTTTTTTCTTCTTTTTATTTTTCTATCTTTTATTTCTCTTCTGGTAAAGTTTAAAAACAGTTTAAGCTGACACTTCACCATTTCATCATAAATATTTTTCTTATAATTCAATGTATGCTTAGTTGATTGTGATGAATAAAGACATTTATCATTATTATTATTATTATTATTATTTGAATAAATTTTCGTCCTAAGCGGTGTTTCCATAAGAAAAACCAGTATAAGCATGAAAGAACAACTGGTATGAAACAGTTTTGTCGAAGTTGGTGATATTGCCTCCAATGAGACTTTTAGATTATTGCATAGATGGGATTTCTGAGGTCTCTAACAGAAGACCGATTCAAAATGCACAAAGCAATTACAAATTTATTATTGATTACCAATGTAAATTTGAGAATCTTTGACGAGGCATTTTGGGTGGATTGATGTTGAATGTAGGATTTTCCACTTCCGGGACCAGACTCCAGAAGTATCAATAAAATAAAAATGTTTTGGCACCAACGAAGACAGTGTGTAGTTATGGTGAACTGTACTTTAGAATTTGATCAATATGAATAAAAATAATGGTGATAATAAGTTCAGAATATAATTTGGAAAATGCCCTTTCGTGAATATAGCAAATCTAAAAGTTAAAATAGAACGTTTGAATTTGACATAGATGTGTAGATTTAACAATGGCTCATATGAATGATATGCTTGACATTGGCCTAGAATTGGGACCTTGTGTTTCTCACCAGGTAAGTGCGGTACCCATGAAAATGTGTATGGATTACTCGAATTCGATCCATAAAATTGAATAAATTGAATCTCCGTTACAGAATGAATTGACAAAATGTAGACCTCATTTTCTTATGACGATTACCCAAACTGAACCTTCTGCTCCAGTACGTTTGCCATTTTGTTCTGAAATCAATACCTACTCACAGAACTAGATGAAGAACGATATCGACCAACATATCCATTGACAGCTGTCGAATTTCGCAAAACTGAAGTTGGTTTTGGATTTGATATATTGAATAAATGAGAACTTAAAGTGTAGATTAGATCTACAAAAAAAGCGAAGAATGTTATTCCTCACAATCCCAAAACGCTGTATTTCTACAGAAATACAATGGTTGTTTGTCATCCCTGACAGTTTACTCAAAACCCCGACTTTTCGAGTGTTTACTCGTTAAAAATTTTACGACTTTTTGTGAACCAACTCGAGTGTTTTCAACATCAATCCTAAACACCTTATTATGTTGCGAAAAAGCCTTCTCGAAAAAGTCATAAAATGAAGAAGAGACAAGAAACAGAAGCCACATACGCCATTATGTCATCACGTTGTATCGAGATAGGACATAAGATGGTTGTAAAGTTTGACGGGAATATCGCGTTATCGCAATGTTATTTATTGCCAAGGCGTAATATAAGGGATGCACTGTTCTCTAGACAGAAATTAATCACATCATTATTATATTCCGAACAGAAAATGTAGCTCATAAAATTCAAGGCAGCAATTCAAACGGATGAAGATTTCGAAGACGAAATCAAACATTGTGATTGTACTCAATTGATTCTACAGATACACTACATACATCCATGCAGGGCGGTCCTTGATGATATGCGACTATTTTTAGGAGAAATTATTGAAAAATCATACGTTATGGAAATTCAAGTTGTTGAAGTTAGAAAAATTTTTTATAATAATTCCGAAACCACATGAGATATTCCAGATATATTTAGTAGTGACATTTGCAGAAAGCGCATGTTTTATAATACAAACGTAATTGTCAGCTCTAATAGTTGACACTCATCTCGATTGTAATAATTCTGAAAAAAAATTCAATAATAAGTGATGTGAGCAAAAATATCGAAATTTCGAACATGCAATTAATATAGGAATTTATTGTTAATATTTATTTTGCCTTCTCTTGTTGAACATTGTTAATTTAGTTATAGTTGATTAGTTTCCTTAGATAAGAATTTGAGAGGGATGCGGTATCTTGAGAAAAATTACACCAAAATCCAAACATGTTATTCATCTTTATGACCTATATATGAATCATCTCATGATTTTTAATGACAACACTGTATACATTTTTTTAACATTGACTCCGTGGAAACATGATTCTCCTCTGTCAGATAATGAACAAAAAAAATCACTTTGGTTTGGAAAATCGAGTAATTCGTGTATGAAATTGTTTTAATTCTATAATTTAATAACAGATAACTTCATCGATGAAACAGTTCGAGTCTACAATAAGAAAAATGGCATGATTCAATCTCAGTCGAATACTGGGAACCGCATATCTCTATTTTTTTTTGGTTCCAGAATTTTTTTTGCAATATATTGCAAACGCAAAAATCTTCCAATAATTAATTCGAAATGGTTAAATTTAGTTATATGGAAATCTGAAGGAAGAAGCCTAGAACTAGAACTAGAATATGGAATAATATACAGGGTGTTTATTCCAACTCCAAAAGAGAAACTCAGGGCCTGGTTTAACTGGGAGTTTGTCCGAAAAATATTGGTTAAAGGCAAGAAATTCGATCTCTTGTTTGCTTGTTGATTGAATGATGAATTATTTTCTCAGATTTTATTTTCGATATCCCGGAAGTAACCGAGTAGTCCGTCATCAGTGGGATACCTAGTAGAAGGTATTGGACTGAGTCATCTCATCATAATCACGCATATCTGCCTATCTTAGAGTGCATGAAAAAAATTAAAGTTGTTGATAATCATCATCAAGCCATCTAGCGGTTCGCGATCTTGCATGAATTAGCTGATTTTCCTTTCCTTTATTGACCTGAAAACTCCTGCACCGCGGCTATTCGTGTTATTAAGAAAATGACCGTCAATCAGTTCGAATTTGCATTGCTGGCACACGGAAGCTATCTCTTAGCGATCAAATCCTCCCGATGGCGATAATCCGCACGGTTTATCGGCCGATTTCCGCCGAATAACGGTCAATCGACACCTGTTCAATTTTACCGCGTGAATTCGATTTCCCACGCACGAAAACCAATAAAATCGTGCGGACGGACACACACACACACACACAGACAGGCGGCCTTTGGACGAGCACACGTGTGTGATCACCTAGCGCGCCCTTCTACGATGTGCTGGGCGTTAATGACGCGTGAATTTTCTAATTAGGGTTCTGGTTGGGTGTGCGCTCGATATTCACCATTTTTTCCTTCTTCCAGATAGGTACTGGCTGCTATAATGAAATTACTAACAAATTGCGTGAGAATCGCTCGGATAATGGCATCAGTTTTCCGTTGCGCATAATATACAGGGTTGATATAAAGTAATGCGAGTATGTTCACATCAACAGGTCATTCTTTTTAGCCCTTATTCAGTGATCGCGAGGATCACAATCGTGATCGACCTCTATTCGGTCCTAAACTCCGAAATCAATGCGCACATGGGTAGGAATTTTTGTAGCTTCTTGTTTTCGAAACCTTTGAAAGAGACAGAACAAACTTCTCAAGTCATTGGATCATCATTACCAGGATTTTACAGAGTCTCGGTTACATTCAAAATATGTTTCAACGTGGTATAGATCTGCTTGTCAAAAAAAAAATCAAATTCAAATATTCGAATACTGTATACGATGAACTCTCATCAAAATCATCAATCAAAATGAAACAGTTGTTGTCTGTTGCCGAAATGAAACAAATCTGATATGCTCTTTTGGATTTCTTGGACCTTCTCAGGAGGAGGACATTTCAAATTCTCAGAAGGGGGCACTACATTTAATTTAAAAAGAAAATGGAGTCATTCAGGGGGTTCCATTATACTATACTATAATTATACTATAACCCTAAATATTCAGTCGTCAGTCTATTTAAAAGTCTAAACGTTTTGAGGATAAAATCCACGTGATGAGTTACATTTACAGTTCTACCATAAGGAACATAGCCTTGCACTGTATGGATGATTGCTATATGAAATCGTTCTTAGCCTGCCCAATTGAATTTCACACTATACAGGGTGGACCACATTTTATACAATAATTTCCAGAGTACTATGATTGAATTTTGTTGAATAACTTGTAAAATAAGACGAGGTGCACAAACACAGGATGGATGTAGGATACAAGTTGGGTGATGAATGGAATAACAGAGTGGTGTCTCAAGATCTGGTCAGTTGCGTCTTCAAGAAACTACTTTGATCATTAGTACTCGAAATATGTGAATCAGCACTAGTGCAACACTTCCCGTCACTGTTTTGGAGTGCAAAAGTACTAACTTCATGCACGATCATAGATGAGTCTACTATGAGAACATGAGATATACCGTAACCCGTAACTTTTTTCATCCATCTGCGATCCCATTATAGCTGCCCCAAAACACGTATAGGTAAAATACTGTTTTCCATTACATCATAGGTATATATATATATATATATCTACCACTTTGCTATATGGACTTTGGCACTCCCTTCAGATTGATTGAACCTCCCAATTCCTAAGCACAGATTTGAAGCCTCTCCTAACAAATCATGGCCATTCATTTTATCATCACAAATGTAACGCAATCAAAAGAAACTGCCCACGCAGAATATATTATTCACTCGACATTCCGTCCTTCGCCAGCTTTGTCCTATAAAATCATAGAACACGCCGAAGCAAAATTACGATTGGATAATTGTGCTCCGCCTCGACTGCGACCTCTGACCTTGGCGCTCGTTGGTCGACCTCCTCTCTCGCCCCCTCACTGCCACCTTGATCCGACACTGATTATTTTATATGCTGCATATTCTGCTGGCAAGTGGGTTAGAGATAGGTGCGTTTTTCATTATTTTTATTTCTGACTCCCGATTCCAAGAAACAGTCGATGTGAGTATATGACTAGGTAAATATGAACCTACTTAGGCCCGGTCGAATATAGATAGTTCAATTGAGGAACAAGATTAAACCAGGTAAAGCTTTGATTGATGAATATTCTATCTAGAAATGGACGAATTAATTGAAGAATCATCCGATGGAATGCTTTTTGGAATGTTTTCAATAGGTTTCTGCTGGGCCGATCCTAGGGTGTCTGCCGCTCTTCAGGGACAAATACTTGAAGTTGACGCTACAAGCTTATCTTCCTGTATAAGAGTGCGAAGTGACGAACCATTTATAAAAATGTAAATGAAATTTGAAGTGCATAAATTTATTTTTTGGCCCAATAATATGTTATAATATCGACAAAATACTTGCACAAAATAATGAAGAAACAGAAATATTCCTCTTGAAATGAAATAAGACTTTTCAATTGTAGAAATGCCGAACCTCAGTATTCACTCAGAAAAAATAATGTAATAAAAAAGTACTGAGGCATGAATCTGGTGGAACGAAAGAATTACACTGTGTCCAAGATCAGACGGTCATTCCAACTAATGTTTGAAAAAATAGTTTTTCAATAGTGAATATTTCAATAACCAATAAATCTACAAAAAATAATATGCTTACCGCTTTTATTCACCGGAATGAAAAAAAAAAAATAAAAATATGTTCATCTTAGCAACTGGTGACATCGATTTCGTTCTCCAACGTTTCGTATTCGTAAATCATGATTCGTAAATCATGATTTTCTAAATAAGCATTTCTTGGGTAATACACTCTCAATCCTTCGTCATCATAGGTATTATTTTCGTAGACGAAGTTTTTGATGCATCCCCAAAGAAAGAATCTAGCTAGCGATGTGAAAACTGGTGATCGCGCTACGGTCAAGGCACTCTTGAATAGGTAGGTACCAATCAATTTTTCGAGAAATCGTCTGGATAAAAAGGCAGGAATTCCCTTCACTATTCAGTATTATCAATATTTAACATTGAAAGATCAGAAAAGGTTGTGCTGACTCAAGTTTTCTAGAGAAGGACCAGTGAAATCATGAAACATTGATATTTCATACGAAATTAGATAATCAGTGCATCCAACATGATCTTAGCAGTGGGTATGTAACAAAGTTGTGTTGAACTAGCACTCGACAACAGAAAAAGATATGAAACCTTCGTTGCTTATGGCTCGGAGACCGACTACTTAGACAAAAAGTTATCATCGAACAAATTATGAGCCACTGATTGCATCAAAAATTTGTATTTGAAAAGGCTACGATTCAATGTAGCGCAAATCGACGCAAAGCGAAGACTTTACAGAGTTGTCAGAGCAATTGAGCAAATCTTTAACGACTGCAGTAGATCATCTCAATCCGAACGAGGACGCATGTTGGTCTTTCTGAAATTTTCAATGTGCCTTGATTGATAGTTTCAGACAATCGCTTCACTCCTTTCCCTCCCCCGATAAATTACATCCCCTTGGCGTGGTAGACACCCTGACCCCCTCTCTTATTTGCCCGTTCGCTCGACTGCCCCCTTTGGTCAAATTACGATCCGATTCTTTGACGCACCAGCTAATTAATTTCCGAAATTAATCTTGGCCGTCGTCTTGTCAACACAGCGCCGACTAAGGCGACCCCTACGGGCTACATTCGGAACTCTCTATGCCACCTTCGCATGTCGCCCCTTCGGTGGCGTTAGCTTTGAGGTTATGATACGGTCGGACGATCAGAAGAGGGTGTTTGCCGTTTTCTCGAGTCGAATTCAGTTGGAGCCAAGGACTCGGATTATCACTTATTCCGACGGGATATATAGGGAGACCACTGAAGTTTTGACAGATTCAGATCGAGTATTATCTCGACATTACACGTACTTTCGACATCGAAGACATAGAACGAATGAATGCAAATATTTCTCGAGTAGAACCTTCATTGAATTTATTTTTTTTCCGTCCATGCATCCGCATGTCACGTTACATCTCTATCGACAACAGAACAAGTCTGATATTCGTATCAGGAGTGCATCAGAAATACGATGTCGTATTAACTCCGATTCAACCAAGCGAAAAATCATGAATTCCATCTCCAAGGCGGAATACGGTGATGAGTATTAGGAGAGCAGAAATGTCTGTGATCACAAGTTTCCTTATTGATAAACTTAAATCTGAAATACTAATGAAAATGAAAGTCATTCATGAAGGGCTATTATGATTTCGAAATAGCTTCAACTAAAACCAGCTTTTCGTGGGATTTTCTCTCCTCGTTTCTGAAAAATGGAGTTATTAAAAATTATTTCAATATATTTGTAGCGAGGACAGATTTGGGATCTGCCTCAAAATGTCACTGCTTTTGAAATTAAACCTTTAGATACCTAAAAGAGAAATTCTCTATTGGTCAGTGACACCTTGTTTTTGAAAAATTTGGAGATACAAATATATTTAATAAGAATAAAACCTCTACTCATCTTGGTGGACGTTTCGGGAACGAATCTGCTCCCGTTCTCAACACAATTAAAATATTTTGCTCTTCGCAAAATTTTTCAATATGTTTTCGGTTGTGACACTGAAAAGTGACAATTTGGTAGACGGAGGAATTCTGGTTATAAGGTGTTTTCATTAATTGATATTGAATTTTCCATTTTCATATTCAATTTTCAGAAGTGGATGCCAAGTTCTATCTATATCAACTGAACAAGAAGCACTATTATTGTCTCCGTTCAGGAGAATGCAAGCAGACTCTTTGAAAATCCCATGAAAAGCTGAAAAATGAATGTACCACCTCCTCGGAGAACTTACAGACAGTATTTAAAAAACGAATTAGCTAAAAAAAAGGAAAAATTGAACTCAATGCATCCTACCAATGTATTACAGACTTGGATGAGACGAACCATATCGCGCAAGAATGAATCATATGATTATCAATATTGCCCATAATAGAATCGAAGGGTTCTGAAATATACTTCAATATTTCTACTGGAACTTGAATTTAGATGAAAGTTCTGAAGCAAGTAATTTTCCCATGTCCCTCGTACTCAATATCGGAATATCTATGCTCCACCCGTACAAAACAAAATAACTCGATGAAAAATATCTCGATTGTTTCCAAACAATGGCTCATTATTCGTGTGACTTTTATATATTTCGATGCTTTAATGACTATCAGTGTGCACTTTTTTGTTAACAACTATCACACCTTCAACTTTTTGTCCATTGAAAATGGACATTAATTAATAATTGGAGTGAAAAAAAAAGATGAAGGAGTGGTTGTTTAGTTGATGTTTCCTGTCCGAATATTCATGGGATGACTAACCGTGCATGCATATTATGATCAAGTAATGCTAATCATAGTTCTGAATGGCACATCCTGTATATCAGGTATCAATAAAGAGTTTCGTATTATGAGCATTTATGTTAAACTAATTTTCAGGTCATACTTTTGTTATTATTCTAACGTATATTAGAAGGAAATTATTTGGATGTTTGAAAAGGTTTCGATGATACATTCAGAAGTATTCAATGTGCGGAAGAATTGATTATTAAAATTGAGTGTTATAATGCATATTATAGGTGAGTATTATGTACATTTTTTTCAGGCCACCAATGGAGTTACCAAAATGCTATTTTGGTGGTCCCTCCAAGAGAAATATAATATCAATTCGTTCCACCTTCTTGATTATGATCATAATTAAGTTACCATTAGTGGTTTCTGATGGTCACTCCAACAACTATTGTTGCGATTTTTTGCTAAATCAGTTATACCTGATATAGCAAACAATAAAAATAAATGAATATCAGCCATATACTTACATAACTATTCATTAAATTCATATTTATTGATAATTAAATATGCATGGAGCAGCTTTCGGCTTGTATTCGGAATTCACAACCGAACAATTATTATTTGCCGCTAGACAATATAACTTTATTTGTTTTTGATGATTTTGATGATGATGACAAAACTTTCCGCAAGTTCCGGGTTGACCGGAAACGCACATCAAACTTTGTTTTCACGATGGGTCACCCTTCATCTGTTTTCGATCAAAAATTCCAGACTGATTTCAAAATACAAACAATTGTATTGAGTAAGCCACTGGATTTTGCGTATAATTCCTCGGTAGACACGATTCTTACCTTAACATGATTTCTATTAACATCATAGTTATTAGTACGGGTGCCGAAAGGATAAATTTTCATGTTATGAAACAAACATATATGCAAAATCTGATTAGACCATCATCTTCAGTTTCAATGAAAGTACGTGAAAGCACGTGAACGAGGCAAGGCTCCATCTTCAATAATAACCGAAAAATTTGGCAGTCTCAAACCGAATGGATTTCGCACTGTACGAGGTTTTCCCGTATAGTTTTGCTCCCCCTCTTCCTCCCACATGGGTTATTTCGAAAGTTATCAGAAAATAGTGGAAACAAAAGTTTTTTTATTTTTTTCTCAATCTTCAGAATTTCTCGTCAGATATTTGAAATGATGTCGACAAATGTCATATTGTCCAAATATTCGCGATACATTTCGGAGCGTTAAAATATTTCAAGAAATGTAAATTGATAAGCAGCACTAAAATAAAGTAAACCATGCTCGAAAGGCAATTTACTTATCTAATGTGAATTTGGATCATGGACCCATCAAAGCTAACATTCAATAGGTGAATAATAAAAGTTATGCCAGATCCTGTCATTCCAATTGTCTCTTGATTTAAAGCACATTAATTCACGCATAATTTCTCAAAATATTCGAATGTTTCATTTCGAAAAGTTGACATGTCCAAATATGTCAATCGTCGAGATAATTCAGCATGTTTGACAACAAATTCTGATGATTCCGAAAAAAATATGACACTTGTGTATTCATTATTTCCTGATAGCCCTGTAGATCAGGTGCGAAAATTTATGGGAATTAGCGCGATTTTTTCTCAGTTAAAAACCTGTGGGTAACTGTCACCGCTATAGACATTCTCATTCAATAATGGGGATGCCAATATATTATCGCGATACTTAATGTGCTGGGATTTCTATTCGTTTGACTACATCGGCCATCCATCCACCCCGATTAGCGTCTCATGGACGTTGTATTCGCGATGCGCATTTGTTCCTATGTACTTCGTCAGCCGTCTGTGCAACGGACCGAGACAATTACTCTTGTTTGTTGTCGTTGTACTACGCTTAATGCCTTTGAAAAATGATCGTTCTCTTTGTGCAATTTGTGGCCGTGACGTCTGTCGTTTATATAAATATAGGTAGGTAATCTCTATGTTCCTATTGTACCGAAAGAATCGATGGAGAATAATGAAATAGTGAGGCAGAATCGTTGCCATATTAGGTAATGGAACGGCTATATTCACGTGGAATTCTGAAATAATTTCGCCACGGGCTACCTCTATGAAAGAATAATAATATCTACTTTAACGCCATCTAGCGATAGGTCAGGATAATGATGTTTATTATACAGCGTTTTTCAACTTTTGGCAACACGAAAGGAAGACTATAATGTTTGAGGAGCTTCGAATTAGCCTGCGATGGAATGTTGGGAGAAAAGGAAGGCGCTGGAATGTTTCTTAAAAGTTCGAAGATCGAAAGCATCAGGAAAGACTTGACACTATTCAAAGATTTCGCCGTTTTATTGATGAATAACGCTTAGTAGAGCGAAGTTCGTCAGGTTACTAGCCTTACTAGATGTTCTGAAAAGAGTCGTATATCGTCGACTAGGCGACTGAGCTCTCTTTTGAATAGAATATAAGAGCTTCAGCGTACGTTTGGGAGCTGAACTCCAACTGTCAAGTATCTCTCTGCACGGAACAGTAATCCAAGTTTGTGAAGGAGTTTTCTCGCAATGGACCTCACATGATCGTCCCATGAGAGAGCGCTGTTGATGGTGATACCGAGCATGGACATGTACAAATTCATACGATCTGATGCCTTCCTGGTGAAGATGAAAGCTTTAGTTTTTTTATGTATTGAACTCTACTAGATTCTCAGAGCATCATCTCAAAATTCTTGCTAGATCATCTTTCAAAATAGCGGCCTGTCTCTAGAGAGGGCTCTAGAGAAGAAGGCGGAATGAAGTATACTATCATCCGCAAAGCTATGAACTGGGCAGGAGGTCACATCTAACAAATCGTTGATGTGCAACAAAAACAAAGTTGGTGCCAAAACAGATCCTTGTGGAACACTGATAATAATTGCATCAGAAGAGAACTCATCTGCCCTCACTGCAAAGAAACTCTATATAGTAAACCATTTGACGCTCTTCATATTATGCTGTGTGAGCGATTTTCATTCAGATTTGAATTTGAGCAAATACAGGGTGGGACGATGTGAACAATTCCTGCATTTTTGGCTTTCCGTGCATGGGTGTTCACTTCAAAACTATGTATCTTCTTCAAACTTGTGCTTCTCACACACAAAGTGTGTGAAATAGAATGCTCAAATTTGAAATTGAATGAAAATTTCTCCACAGCATCACTGATGAATCAACCCATGTTTGAAAACGAACATCATCAAAATCAGATGAGCAGGTCGAAAGAGAAACCATTTTTTTTTCACAGGACTATGTATATCAATTAGAACAAAAGATGAAAGCATACTAGTGAAATCATTTGAACGACCACTAAACGTAATATGTGGTCGCTTTCGACGTTCACAAGTCGACCATTCGGACGTGTAAACGGTAAGTTTATGAAGGAATACAGGAAAAGCCTGATCGAGGCTGATAAATAGAGAAGAAGAAGCTCCTCTTAATGGCGGCAAGAAACAAGCAAAGAGCATAAGAAGAAGACGAAGAAGATGAGTCGGTGCGTGTGTGTGTATAGTAGTCGAATAATTTGCAATTCAAATAGTGCACCTGCGTTTGAATTTTTCCCATGGCCTGCTTGACAGTCGAGCGAGTTATTTACGCTTATGTTTATTAGCGTCTTCGACCATGCTATATACTCACTCAACAACCACTATTGAATATTATATATTTTTTTATTATGGTTCAATCCAAGGAGAAGCCACCAGGAGCACAAGAGAGAAAGATAGTGAGAAGAAGAGAGATAAATGATGTGACTGATGCCACCATTGACAAGAGTTGTATCATGTCGCTAACATTTTTCAGTTCCATGTTGCATGAATTTCTGTTACGTTCTGCGGTCATTCCTGACATGATAACTCAGGATCCGTCAGTTATATGTAAACGTTCTGTGAGTGAATAAGACTCAGTTTTTGGATTTCAGTATATTTTGACGTAATAATCAACTTTGTTGTCTGAACGATGTACAGAACACTGGTGGAACTATTCGGCATATTTGCCTTCTAATCTAATTTCTTCAACCAGAACCCTAACGTACAGCTAACTTGATAACAGCATTTTATTCATTATAGCGGAAAATCACTCAAATGTGAGTTGTTAGATGGCGATACAAAAATGAAAATATAATCAGTATCATAATTGCACAATCAGTGTTATAAAACTGTTGATTAGAAGTAGTAATTTAGGTTACTTCTTACCTTTAGATCGAATTACATAATTACAATCTTAAAATGTCGAAACGGCGTTAGCGTTTTTGACGAAACAAACATTGTCAGTGACTGCACCAGTGTTTTGTACATCGTTGTTGTCTGCCAACATGTCCTTGTCTAGACAGAGACAGTCTGCCTCGTCCTTTTCTACAATTTTTTATCGACTGATCACACCAATCAAGATGTCAACGTTGAGTTGATATCTTTCTATCAGCGGTTTTGTGTATCGACTCATCGGTTGTCACATGAGTGTAGTCTGCTCTGAGATTTTTGTTTATAAATAAGTCATTTTGTACAACGGGCATACCTTGCCATTTCCGATAGGCGCTGACTTTCAAAAAACAAGTTCAGATCAAGTACAGATCGCGATACCAGGTACAAGTTTACATAATATAGCAGATTATGTAAACATTAACCAGGTGTTTTCTTTCAGCGTCGGAATACTACTGAATAGTTCACTTGTACCCTACGTGACCAGCTACCTATTTCGCATTCCTCAGACCACTAGGGTACCATTCGGTACCCAGGCACATACAGGGGGATAACACGCTCGAGTTGTAATATTATTTGTCATACATCAGCTATCGCTCGATCTGCTTTTTCGTATAATCCAAGAAACAGTTATTCCGTGCATAAACACGTGTTCGCAGCTCGCTTTTGAACTCTGAATCCCATTATTTCGCAAACTGAGGTTCGACGCAGTATTATTCACATATCAGTGTATCATTGGCATGTCACTCTCGCTCATGCGAAATCCGAAATGCAAAACAACATCTCTTGTCATCTTTATTTTCCCGAATCTCGAATCTTTGTTTTCCTCTCAGTATATCACCTGTTGAAATACCTAGTGTACATCGTATGAATATATGCAAAATAAAATAAATATACCAGTATCAAATGAATAGTTGCCGCAGCTCATAATAGCTCAGTTCAAAATATAGTTGCTTATAATATCTTTTATGTTCAGCTGAACTTTTGTAATTGTATTTTTGCCGCTTTATAAGGCAAATGACGTAGGAACTATAGAAAAAAAAAATAACTTTTCTCGTCATTAGTTTGGATGAATTCTATTCTGTACCTACCGAGTGGATATTACTCCAGCCTTCAGCACCGGCCTCTGGGGTATGTCTACAGAAATGACCTTTTCTCTTTTTATCTCATCGCTCTTATCAATGGGCACCATGCGACCGGACATCCCGTTTCACTAGATAAACTCGCATCGCGCCGAAGGAAAACAAACATTCAATATACATCACTCAGTGCAAAGGGTGTCAACTGTCCACAGAACTCACGGAACATAATCAATGCGGAAAAAAATTAATCGGAGACGAGCGATCGAGGGCTGTACAGGAAATGAAAATTAATTGTTGAAATGTCACTACTAACACTTTGTATCTCAGTGGCGTAATTCCGACTTTTCTCTGGGTTTTCGCACCCCAATACACGCGACTGGGTGGAACAAGGGATGATTCATGTCAGCGTCATCTAATGGCGAAAAGCTCAAGATAAGATTCCGAAGGAAACTCCGAATTAACATGCAATCTTAGAGCCATCACACAGCTGAAGATTGAATTTTGTATGGACAACAATACAAATCAAGATGAAAGGACAATTCAGATTCTATAATTAACATTATGAGCTTACCTTGAGTGAATTAAGCAATAGAGTAAATAGCTGCCCAAAAATTCGCACGGTGGTGGCGCTGTTATCGAGCCATTTCATGTTCTGCCCAGAATATTCATTCATTCATTTTATTAGGCACCAATTATTTCTAATTCGTTAGCAAAAAGAGCTACCGTGGAGGCCTCTGGTGGGCCGAATTGGAAATACCTTTTCTAATTTAGATTCTTGACGTGAGAATTGGTTTTTAATATATCGCTGATGAGAATGGAATGAAACCTCAAACCATTTTTTTATGTGTGGCAGAATTCATTGGAAATGGCAAAGAAATCGAGTAGAATGTAAATATTCTAGATCATTTTGAATGATTCGGAAACAGTTAATGTTATACTTTATTAAAAGTTATTATATTATATAATTTATGTTTTTCTGGGATTATTAAAGGAGAAGTTGATTTTGTTCCCTGTGGTTTCCAGTTACGCCTATGGTGTGTCTTGCGATTGAGTGTTATCACATCAGGTCGGATATTGTGGTATAGGGAATCTATTCGGTCAATAATTGACAGGAAACTTTTTCAACACCGCGCGAAGCTAAGCTCCTGTTAGTCCGAGTTATATTTTAATCATGTTTTCCAATGTTGTGGTAAATATACAACTCAAATAACGTTTGTTTACATAACGATTTGGTTAGTGTGATATAGTGTAATATAGTGACTTGAGTAACAAATATTTCTGTTCATCACGATTATTGAAATTATTTTACTCACGAAGAACCATCCGAATGGATAGTTGTGTTTTTCGAATTCCTAATGTTATGTCACCAAGAAATTCGGATACTTATATTCCAAAAATTTGAAAATATATAAGGTTCTCTTCATAGCCATACATCAAAACAAACGATAAACATAAATAGATACAATCAGCCAAATAAATAACGCATACAAAAATATAACCACACAATAAAACAACTCACCTCATCCTTTCTGGATTGCATGGAATAATCGGAAAATATGATTTTCATAAGCTGTCTAGTGGAATTTGAAATTGAAGGTACTCACCTGAAAATTGTAATAGATATATTAGCATATCAATGAAATACATTGTTACTCTCAACCAACCAACAGTGGATTAAAATAATATGCTCAATCGCCACCAAAAATCAATCTATGAAATCCAGGTGAATATGGAAAAAAATATATATTCATACGTTACTTGAATTTCTCATTTGAAACATATATGGTCCTCCATGAGTCATGGCTAGTCTTTGATAATTTATTTCAGAGATCAGATATAAAGATGCGGTTTTCACCTCGGTTTTTGCTCATTCGATATAGAACCCTATTTCGAATGGATTTTTTCAAATGGATCATCCTGCATTTGATGATATATCACATTGAGTGTCTATATCTTCAACTGTATTCCATATCGGAGCACAGTTTTCTTGAAATCATTACTATTGACCTCTAGAATGATTATTTTCATGAACATGACATGAAGTCGATTATTTTGATAATGTACATGACTTCCATGAAGTATTGAATGAATATCTCATTTTTGGCATATGGAATTTCCATATCTGTATTTTTACGGCGATAAATCTCATTTCTGAATAGCTTTTATATGATATGAAATATTAGTATAACTCAAAATCATAGATAAAATAGTTTCGGATTAAAAATTCCAGAGAAATGTAAGAATTTCATGTCACCAATGTATCAAGTATTAGGTGAAAATGTATTGCATGTGATGATTGAGATCCAACATACTAAAGAGCTTTTCACAAATAAACATTGATATCATTAAATCTGTAGCTGTAATAGCTCCGATACTGATAACTCCTTCTAGATATGATGAGACGAACAAATGCTTTTTGAACAACACTAATGAGGTAACCCTGTTGATGAATCACTAGCCGGAAGCGTCAAAATATTTTCATAGACGATCAGTGCATAAATTATTCCATATAATCATTAGAATGAATATAGCACAAAACCACTTCAATGTTGAAATAGCCGAAAATCGTCAGATTGTCCTATTGACATTTCATGATCAATAAGACATGTTGGTCCTGATAATATTTATGATATAATATCATAGGGGGCCGTAGCACAATGGTCGAGGTGTCTGAACCATGATCGAGCTGCCGGTAGTGAGTTCGAACCTGGCCACTGATGTAAATTTTTCATTAAAATTAAGTAGGTCCAGCAATTTCAATCCTGACATCGATCTGGTAGTGTCGATACACGGTCCCCCAGGAGTGGTTGGCGGAGTCCACTATACTCTCCTGCTCTTCTCAACCCGCTCAAGCTTCGGCTTATGGGACGTTGGATTCTGACGTGTGTTCTGATATATGCAAAGATATAATTCAAATGATTACATCACACAAACGTTTCAATAACAAAATTAACGTGAGAATTTTTCACTGCATAAATTATACAAAGCGAATCCTATTTAGATGTTTTTTTATTATAGTGAATGAATTGCAACGCTTGACTTGGTTCTAATAAATAATACATTATACATTATTTTCGTAGGTAATTGAACAATTGATGATGTTCCAGATACAATGATGGTTCGATTCCATTGAAAATTTTTGCAACCTATATGAACAGAAAGTAATTGACCGAATCAAGTCTCTGCATCAAAGTTGATGATGCATGGAAGTAAGAGAGTGGCAAGATTATCTACATGTCCTCAGATGAGTTCTGAACATGGGTCTAGAATAGGAATTGTGGAAACGTTGTACCATATTTTTGCAGGAATTTATCAGATCATATTTCCAAATCAAATATTATATCAAAGTTCACAAAACTGAAATAAGTCATGGGATCACGTTAACAGTTCAAAATGTAACAATGGGTACACTTATTCTAGAAAGAGTAGGTGACTTTTTCGAACATTTACTGTTTTTTTTTTCAATATGCTGATTACTGCAATGACCATGATAATGATTCGAATTTGGATCTCTCTCCCTGGCTTCAAGACAAAGAAGTGACTACAAAAAAAAAACAGTTTCAAGACACAAATCAATCATTTTCTGATCAAATCAGCCCCGAATGTCATTGAGATACATCAGTTGAGATTTCATTGAATGATAGTAAATAGGAAATCATTGTGTTTCACTATTTCCGCTTCCAGCATCACTTTCCTTAGCTCTTCCTCCTCCTCCTGTTGATGTCAAAGAAAGAGATGAACTCTGAGGTCTAGGATAATTTTTCACGAAACCAAATCACTATAGGCAGATACGGAGACAATAATATTGCTTCATTTTCAGTTGATATAGGTAGAACTTGGCACCCAGTTCTGAAAATTCAATATGAAAATGGAAAATTCAATATCGACTGATGAAAAACACCAAATTGTAGCCAAATTGTCACTTCTCAATGTCAAAACCAACTGAACATTGGAAAATTTTGCGAAGAGAAGTGTTTTAATTTGTGTTGAGAACGGGATCAGATTCGTTCCCGGAACGTTCACTAAGATAAATAGAAGTTTTATTCTTATTGAGTATATTTGTATCTCCAAATTTTTCAAACAAGGTGTACTGACAAATAGAGAATTTCTTTTTTAGGTATCTAGAGGTTCAATTTCAAGTGCAGTGACATTTTGGGGCAGATCACACAATCTGTCTTTACTATATACAAATATAATATTGGATAAATAACTCGTATTTTTTGAAAACGAGGAGAGAAAATCCCACAAAGAGCTATGGGCAGAATTTATGTTGAGATTACAATTATTTCTACCCAACTATAATCTTGAATCTATAATCGACTGCATCAAGACAGATGAAAATCGTTTGATACTGCTGAAATAATACATAAAACGTATGGCAACCGAGATTTCAACTTTCATTTTCGCCGTATATTTTCGATACCAATCCAACAACTTTTCGAAATTCGACAGGCTAAAAATAAACGTCGGGGTCAACGTAACCGCGCACCTTCATTTATCTCATTCAGCAACTTCATTTTTATTTTTTATTTTGCTATATTTTCGGTTCATTCAGCTTTCCGTGAGTGTGTTTCTGTCGTGAGAACGAGTCGTTGTGTAACATAGAATTAGGTTATGCATATATGGTTAGTCCATGGGCTTGTGCCGAAGGTTCAGAAAAATGTGGATGCTTCATATCACATATTTTGATAAATTGGGAATTATGCATTATCACAAATGATTAATACCTACCTATCTACATCTTACAGCTCAGAGTTTTCGCCTTGCAACAGAGATGGCAGTATTTTTTTTTTCTAAAATGTTTAATTCAGTCATTAGAGCAACTACATTAGTGCTCAGTTTTAAATCATGTATGACCTTATCAAAATAAGATCAAGAGCTTTGGTAGTCGTAACCAACTTGGTTCTGGTTTGCTACTCATCAAGTCAATAAACCAAGAATCTATCTATCTACCATGAAACTACAAAATCAAATGAAAATCTAAATCTGCTGGTTTGCTATTGTATTGATAGTGTTCGCATCAATTGGTAAACTTACTGATTCAGTTGCACATGGACCAAACCAAATACTAAGAGTATTTGATTGGAACGTGATCATCAGTAAATTTACAAAGACATGGTATGAACGTAGACACTTATTGAAATTTTCGAACTGCACAGCATGATGCATGATGATCATTTTGAATAAAAATATAATCTCATTACAGTGTTCTCCTCCTCTCAATCAAGCAGTTTACAAAAACTGGAATCGTGCAATGGCGCATATTTTGAAATATATCCTAGCATGTTCTTTGCTCAGTTTCATACAATGAGTTTGGACGGTTTGCGAATTGCCTTCGAACATTCTCCAAAACTTTCTTAGTTTTGCCAATAAATTTATCCCTTGAATAACTGCTGGTCAGGATCATTATACATTTCCAACAAAAACTATTCAAGAAGAAACCCCAACATTGCCAATGAACTGAAAGGGTTCATCGATAGCACTTGGTTTGTTGACACATTGAGGCCATTTCGTTAATGAAATCGAATATTGCCTAGTAGTTTGGAGTTTCTTTCTCGGAGATATAGATAAAAATAATGCAAATCATGTGTCATATTTGTCATTTCATTCCAAAAACGAAACGTAACTGCAATGAGTGAAATTGATTGTAATTGAATCACACAAATAAGAATAGAGATTGAAATGTTTTAAATTTTTATTCATCTCATTATGTTGTATAATACTCAGATATACCTGATTATTCCTTTTGTGTGATCGAATATGACAGGAAATATTATGAAGTATTCATAATTTACATGAATAATGAATATTCGTGATAGTACTGATATAAATACATAATATACATAAACATTGGGTATTGTATTTCCCACACTTATGCGAAATTTATCACTTCCCACATTATTCATAAGCGGGTCTGGAGAACGGAGCGGTCAGTTTTGACATTCACTATATGAACTTGAAGCTGATATACTTCTGTGGAACACAACCAAAATATCCAACTGATTCATTCGAACGGTTCTGAAGGTACTTTTGAACTTTCATACACACCATACACCGCGAATAAATCTGGAAAATATTATAAATATGGTTTTCCTCATCTCCAAACAACTCGGATTACAGGAGAAGAATGGAAGTAGCTCACAGACTAATATTTATTGTACTGCCCAATTTTTATCCGCTGATTTCTTCGGTGCCCTGAGGCGCAGCTCTCGAAGTTCAGGACCGGTTCTTTCGGTGTTTCATAATCTTCAGGTTATACAGACGTGATCTGCTCTGGAGATTGTTATATCAACTCTACAACAATTAGATTGCTGCTAACAATGTCAAGAGGACGGCAGATAAAGATCACCACGTGATGAAATCTTCGACTGTAGAATTGTGGACTTCATATACGTTTGATATTAGCTACTTACAAAACGAATAAACCATGAAAGGATAGAAAAGGTTACGAGTTGTTTATAAGGAATAAATCAAATATGGATACAGAACTCTTTTCATTACCACACCTGTATGTCATATATCTCTTCTGAGGTGGGAATTGATGAAGCTTAATACTTCCTTTTTATATTCAGATGTTATGGTGTTAATGCTGACGTTTTCAATCGAGGTTGGTTCTGTAATCCATTATATTGAACTGCTTACTGTGCTGATGCCACCGTGAAAGCATAGTGGGTGTGCAATTCATCTGAACATTCAGTGCGATCAGTACAGAATATAAAACAATTAGAAGTTGATCTCCACAATTGTGAAGACTGCTATCATACTGGGTGGCCCAATGAAAACGAAACAAGGCCGATTGAGCTCCAACCCTTGAATCTCAAATGGGATAAGGGGTCAAGTGAAACATCATTTTGAATGTAATCGAAATCTCTCACCAACGCTTCCTTGTTTTTGGAATTCAATGCAGTAGTTCTCGAGAAAACACGTTTATGAAAATGATCGGCTAGTGGTGGAAAGTAACGCTTTTTTCCCTTTCATCACTATTTCTCATTTTGTAGTTAGAACGATGTTCACCTGAAAAGTGCCTAATGTGTTTTTTTAATCCTGTCCTATACAACATTACATGAAGAATCATTTATATTAATGTCAGTTCCTTGATCTCTCAGAAGAATGCATATTAATGCATATGAATGCATATGAATTTCATTGGGCCACCATGTATAAGTAATATAAAATACAAATGATTACAGTCATGAATGATTTTTCGAAATCTGCAACGTTATAGAATGTGGTGTAATATTATATATCTCACCTATCACGATTTTGTCTACTTAGAATCGTTCCATATACAGGGTGAGTCAAAAATGTGTACCCAGCTTTCTGGGGGTGATAGAACATTGAAAAATAAGTGTAGTTTGATGATTGAACTCATGGCCCAAAATGCATATTAAGGGAGATATATCCTTCCAAAGTTGATAAAATTAAAATAATGTCTCCGCATAACTTCTGAACGATGGAAGACACCTGATTGAAATTTTGTGCATGAATGTATGTTGTCAAAATACATTTTTTCGTCACACTTCCACATTTCTGATATTGTTATAAAGGGTGTTTTCAGAGGGTGAGTCATGATTTTTTGTAGTAAACTTTTTTCCCTGTATTATTTTCGGTGAAAAAACAGCAGCATTCGATGGAGCGAAGAAAATTACATGAAAAAGGTACTCTTATTCATATACAAAAAATTGAGCCGTTCGTGAGATATTTGAGTTTTTGTAGTTACATGATATCAGCAGATTGATTTTATTCATCGCGAGATTCATCGGTATAACGATATTTCAGCAGCATTTGCATTTCCGAAGCACTCGCCAAGCATTAGAAGCATATCAGTTTGTTCAGAGAACTAATAACCTGCCATATTTCTTAAAATCTCAGTTGATAATCGCAGTGATAAATGACACAGAGAAACCACACGAACAAATCGACTACAACAATGTTGACTCGAATGTTGATGACATGAACGTCAAAATTGAGAACAAAATCATTCATCATGGCCTGCTAAAATATCGTTATACCGATGAATCTCGCGATGAATAAAATCAATCTGCTGATATCATGTAACTACAAAAACTCAAATATCTCACGAACGGCTCGATTTTTTGTTTGAATAAGAGTACCTTTTTCATGTAATTTTCTTCGCTCCATCGAATGCTCCTGTTTTTTTCACCGAAAATAATACAGGGAAAAAACTTTTCTACAAAAAATCATGACTCACCCTCTGAAAACACCCTTTATAACAATATCAGAAATGTGGAAGTGTGACGAAAAAATGTATTTTGACAACATACATTCATGCACAAAATTTCAATCGGGTGGCTTTCATCGTTCAGAAGTTATGCGGAGAAATTATTTTAATTTTATCAACTTTGGAAGGATATATCTTCCTTAATATACATTTTGGGCCATGAGTTTAATCATCAAACTACACTCATTTTTTCAATGGTCTATCACCCCCAGAAAGCTCGGTACACATTTTTGACTCACCCTGTATACATTTTCAGACATTTTTCAGTCTGAATATTTCTGTCATTTCTAGGTGTTGCTCACTTCCTTTGATTTTGGATACACGCAGAAACGAAGAAGCATTGCTATGAGCAATTATAATAGATACAAAAAAACAATGAATTGCTTCACTTATAAACTTCATGCATCAAAGGATTTACTGACTCATCTTTATGACATAATGAGCACTTATCTTGAAGTACTTATACTTCATAATTTTTTTCACCATCACATTTCTGAAGAGAATCTCATTTTCATTAATATCTGCGATTAGTTCATCAAGTTAATTATCATACATTCTATTCGTCGAGCAAAAACTCAGAGAATCTCCAGCATACACTATCGATACCAATAATATTATAGCAACATATATTTTCCAATCAAGATCATATTCTTTCTCTCAACGGTGACTGAGTAATTTATCTTGGATATACACTTTTTATTTGCGCATATATGCTCCCGAACACGTGTACATCTCGCGATTATCTATGAATCTACCGATATAAATACAATTAGCGAAGAAAGGAATTATCTTGATTCAATAGATCGGCTGCAGCATATAAGAAACGCGTAACTCTGATAATTATTTCCTTTCATTCAGGTACGAGGTGGCCTGAGTCTATCTTTGGACAACCATGAATCGAGAAGTTGATTCTGGATAGCCAATATGGCGCCTGACTGAAAACGATGTGACATCTCTGGAGATTTTTCCAAACTGATTACTTTTTGAAAATAAAATCAGTAGCTGAACCAGAATACCAGAAAATCATCCTTATGGATACACAAAAAAAATTCATTCGCCACAGTGACCTATATATAGGTATGATGAAAAAGTTGACATTGATCAGCAATATGCCACTCGACCAGAAATCACGTGACGTCTCTTGATTTTCCCGAACTGATTATTTCGCATCAATAAATCCAGTGTGAGCGAATGCAATAATTGCGTGGATATACGAGACTCAGAGTAAGCGACAGTTTCTGCAATCGTACATTACATACGCAATTTGAGATGATAGTAAGGACAATGTTTGCCGCCATTCTTATTACAGCCATTCTTCTTGCTGTATTCTTAGGTGAATGGCCCTGTATATATAATAAGAAACTGAAGTGAGCCATTTCATTCAGCTAGTGAGGAATCTTTGGAATATGGTTTCTACAGAAAATTCAGTCGGATCACTGCGTGAAGTTGAACGAATAATGACATTATATCAATACCATATCAGCAGTAGAGAAGTATTTAATATCGCTAGAGAATATAACATAGTATTACAGTGTCTGAAGTCCATATTATAATCAATTTTTATGCAGTGGGGTTAATTCAAAGATGTTCCTGACAATTTTCATTTTCTCATGGGGTTCTTTTGAGGTCATTCTTCGAACTCCGCCTCACTGTATATCGACACCATATATTTGAAGATCGACACATGAAGTATATGATAGGTTAGTATGAATGATTTGGTCGAAATTCAAGTCACATCTCCTCAGTAGTCCTAATATCGACATATACCCTCCTACCAGAGGACTACAGGCTCCCACACAAGAGAAAAGGCTTCCATATAGGGTGTTATATTTATATTGTGAAATGAGCAAGGCTAGATTCCATGTTCACAAATAAGAAGATAGTTATCACATAGCTTTATAAATATACAGTCTGTTGAAGATTTTGATAAAAAGGTTTTTTATTCAATCTATGAAAATCATTCCCTCGATTTCCTTAAAATTTTGTAGACATGCAATTACGAGATATTACATCTGAGGCCATGAGATTTTTTTTCAATTATTTCAATGGCTTCCTAGGAACGACCCTCTTCAAAGTTGAATATTTTCTCAGGATTGTTGAATTCAAAACTTTTTCGTATCATGATTTTTTCGAATATCTTCAGCATTCTAACAATGAGTTATCATTCTTATTCGTTTAATATTTTATTTCTATTGCGATAATCGAAACAAAACTTCCTTGAAAAATTGTTGAAGACCCATTTTTTTCTTAGAGAATTTTGTTCCCTGTATTTCGAAAACTACGTGTCTTTGGGAAGAGGTTCGTTAAAATTAAGGAAAATTCGATCCCGAATACTGAACAAATATTCAGAACTCAGTTAGTTATATCCACTCGGTATATTTGATCCCATTCGTTTGATCCTTTGTTCGTTTTTCCATTCATAATTAGCGTTAAAGAATTTATGTTTAATCAGAGTGCACCGCAATTTATTGGATAAGGAAACTGCAGGAATGTTGCGCGCGAATAGAAATCAACCCCGAGAATAAGCCACATAAATCGGAATTTTTCCGTTTGGCCAGCGAAAATGTAAGAAATCATCAGCGAATTCCAGAATACCGCTATTCCTAAAGAATTATTCGAATCTCAACGTTAATTAGAATGGAACTCTTCCACCCGTATTCTTCGATTCGCGAATGCACAAAGAAAATCGACGAAGTGGATTACAGGATGTGAAACTATTAATTCGAATAATCTGGGGTAGATTTCGATGTATTTTTCAATTATCGCAGAAAATTTATTTATCACTCCCTGTATAATCTAATATCTTCGATCATTTTGGCTATTTTTTTTTAATCAATCATCCGAGAAATAATCAAGTCATAGTGACATTTATGAATGAACCTAATGGAAATAACAAATATTTATCAACTGTGCTAATGTACGTGACGTTATATTCCCAATAAGGTTTCATTATACGAAAAATATATTGAATCAGATTTTGCAACATCACTATACAAAAAAAAATATTTATGCACGGTGGTGGTGCATCTGCAATAGATTTGACTTTATTCTAGTCGTTGATGATATCGAAAATTGTCGATAATTTGGATTAAATATAACACAGTTATCAGAACCAAGCTGAATGTTCATCAAACTTGTTTGAATATAATAATGCATGAATATATTTAACAGAAGGAATGAGAAACAATATATCAGGTAATATCTCCAGACATCGATAGAAATGCATAGTATATCAGCGGGCATAATGAGCGGGAGTTGAAAATCATACGCCCAAGAGCGTATTATCGAAATATGGAACTGTTCTTCAAAACACGTCTCAGATTGTTGCCATGTCAATAATTATTATATGCAATAGTTCAAAAATAGAAATCATACGGGAGATTCAACATCGATTTCAGTCCGTATGAAAACGTGATATTATTTAATTGAAAAGTAGAAAACTTTCAGTAAAAGAAATATTCCTCATCCATTCATTAGATCCATTTCCTCAGGTCATTGAATTGTCTAGAAAGGATATAGCGTTTATAATCACAAGAAATTATTGAAATAGGTCGTAATCCTGAATAGTACTTACGTACGTATTATCAATAAATCTTTTTCGCCATTATGCGTTACCTGCTTATGCAACATCCACATTGTTGTATTGATACTAACAGTACTCGAAGCAAGATTAATCTTTGGCTCCCATTCATTTTATGACCTGTACCGTTACGATATCGATAACACAAAAAATCCTATCTGACCTCACAATCGAATCCTTTTTGTTTCTGCTACACTTCTAATGTGATTAACACAGCGCTACTATATTCCCCTCCGAACAACAAACCCACTAGAAGGATCACAAAACAAATATTCTGATGCTAACATGAATTCCCAGAATTATCATAATATTAGTACCCAATCGTCATAAATCGTTGTCATATCCAATCATCAAAAAGTGATAAATAGTCCATAATATTTAAAGTCCTCTATGAATTCATGTAGTTCAATGCACAAATATGATAATAAATTTGGGTCATGACGATTATGAATCAATTCTGATTGAAAGAAGATTGCTACATTATTCTGAGACATAGCAATTTTACTTTCTTGGGGGCTCGAGGACCAGCATGGGTATCGTGAATACTTTTTGCTCAACGTTGCAACACCGCAATTTGATATTGACAGTCGACGGCGATTATTGCTTTGTTTGGTATCTGTCATCATTTACGTTTTGATTTATCGATATTATTCAACCTGTGTTCAGTTTTGTGTACTCAGAATTCATCAGAAACTCAGTTTATTTCCTGTTTTGGTGATTTGATATAATGGTGAGACGTTGTGAGGTGTGTTAAAGACAATTCGAACCGGCGATCAAAACACGTCATTTCATAGGTGAGTTACCATTGTCGTATCATTCGAGATTTTGAAGCAATTCCCCAAACGGGGGGACAGTGTCTTGTGGTAAAATATGTAGCACTGATAAATGCTTTCTTATTTGTAGTCAAAATATGCGGAGCTGCTGAAAAATCACTGAGAATAATGATGAACTCAATTAATATTTTTGATAAAAAATATAAGGATATTGCTTTACTTCTTGTACACACAACAATGAGAAATTTACCGTTGACTGTTTTTGGAACTAGTCAAACTAATTTGGAGAAATATTTCACTGTAAGACTCCATCATGAAGCAAATAAATTGAAAGATTCAACGAAAGTTAGAGTAAGAAGTATGTTAACAAGAACCATCCTATTCAAAAATCATTGAATTATTTGTGTGATTATCCATTGTTGTTTTTCATTTCAGACCTGTTTTGAATAAGAAACACTGCTATTTGCTACATCTTCACATGATTCATGATTTTATTGTTGATATAACATCTCGTCAATACTTGTCAACACATATTCATTATCGAGTTCCATCTATCTACATGAAATGAAATAATCAGACATTAATTTTTCACGTCAGAATATATTATTCTGCTCAAGATGAAACCTCCTTCATTTCTGACGATATCGTGAAATGATATAAACAAGTTTCATTTTCAGATTTGAAAATTACATTCAAATATGCAATCATATCTATTTGCCTTGAAAACGAGTTTTTCACTTTTTTGAAAATTATTTCCACTAGTAGGTACTGAACTTTGAAATCGTAAATATACTTACATGCACAGGCACCGATCGCCAAAGATATAAATGTTCATTATTGAAATTGAACGTTATTTATGATAAAGTATAAGTAGACAACTGTATACTGAATAGTAAGTATATTATTGTTTCATATGGCGTTGAGAATTGAACTTTTCTTGTGACGTGGTCATAATAAGTTTATTGATTACAAGCAAGTTACAAAAATCACCATAGGATTGTATGTATTCGAATTTTTCGTAACAATGTGAGGGAAGTATAAAGATGTTCATTTTCCCACCAAGAAATGCTGAAAAGTACCACTGAAATTGTTACGGATTTTCAATTTGGTTTCATCATGAATTAATAATAAATTCGACCCCCTCTGACAATACGGCACTGGTGCTGGGAGAATCAGCTCCTGCTATCCTTGTTTAGATAAAGATAGATACTATAGATGTTGCTTCCAAACAAACTGTATTACCAGGGCTGTGGATTACTTATCAAGTCTGTTCAATGATCGAAGATATTCCCCCATCAGTTGCGCCACACAATCGTACACACAGTAGGAAATTTGCCTGGTGTAAACTCACACGCCAAATCCTAGTGCACATACTTTATAGTGGTAAATCGGAGACTGTGATAGTTAACACCGTGAGGTTTTGTGTTGAATCCGTAAGTGGTTAAAATAACACCGCACAAATCCATTTGGCGTAATCTTGAAACATTCCGTCCTTGCTTCCGTTGCGTCTTCGCCGTAGCATGAGTTTTATGCTCAACGGGAATAACATTACCTTTGTGCACGTCGTTCACGTCGGTGGAATTGTTTACTTACAATAAGAATAATTTTTTTATTGAGGAAGAAATTACGTAACGACATACTTAATTCTCAGCCTTCTGCGGTGTTGATTCAACACCAATATGATGTGTATCGATATATAGACACCGCGTGGTGTGGTTTTCAACAGTGTATGATATCAGATTTCAATCTAAGTTCAACGATTGTTAGACATCCGTCTTAAAAATCCTTCTTTCCGTACTCATTTTCAGGCTGTAAAGTACCGGACTAGTTGTTCATTTACAAGACCGTTCGGTAATTCACAGGAACTTTTTGTAAATGTTCCTCTACAGGACCGTTCGAAATGTCTGAATGAGAAGTACAAAACATGTCACGAAAACTCCTTATTACCTGAGAGAACGCAGAAGAAAAAGAGGCATTGTATACTGAACAAACTTGGAAATGTTCGGACTTGCAGGCTTGCCCACGGGATCTGTGTAAATGCCCTTTCCATATATACGTAAAATAGGTAAGTCGTATTCTGGATTGGCTTTCATCAGTTTACCCGAGATTTTTGTTCATCATGATCTTACTCTTTCGCTGTTCATTGCATCAAATAACACGAAAGGAAAAACTGTAATGTTCGTGGAACATCATGACAGCCAGTGTTGAAATCTTGGGAGAGGAAGAAGGTATTGGAGTTTTCATTGGACAAAAAATTGGAGGTCATAAGCATTAGGAAGTACGGTGCCAGCCTGAGCTCGTCTAGATATATCTACTTGGAATCGCTTGTAGCTTGTAGTGGAATGATACAAATTTTCAAAGAGTACATACCGTGAAAATATCTATATCTGTTCTAGAAAGGTCAATCCATTCTTGAGTATGAGAGCACGCGGTGGTTATACTGATGAGGATATTGAAAATCCATAGGAATAGGAGTACTTGATATCATCATATTGGGCAATGTTTTGATTCCCCTAATACTGGTGAAGATACAAGCTGGAGTTTTCATTGCATTGAACTCTACTGGATTTTCTGAAAACTTTTTGCCAGATATTCATCTATATTATCGTCTTGCACTTCTGGTCTCATTGGATGACATAGAGGCTTCAGAAAAGATAGCTTTATGAAGTTTACTGAACAATCATCCGGCAAAGCTATAAGGACTCTGCAAGAAGTCACGCCCAGATCGTTGGTGTGGAGCAAAAACAAGGTTGGTGCCAACACAGATCATTGTGGAACACCAGCATTGATAGTCATTGTATCAGACGAGAATCCATCTGGTAGGTACCACATAGTGATCTTATTTAAGAGGAAACTCGATAGTTTGGGCGGCAAACCATTATGATGATGTTTTGCTGGAAGGCCTTCCACTCGATGGATTGATGATTTTATCACAATTCCCTCCTATTATTTTTCCATATTAAATCTGCTCATTTTGGGCTGATTTACGTTTGTAACCTTGATCATGAGAGTGAAGTGCATATATTCATTAGAAAATTATCAAAAGACACTACTCCAACTTCAATAAAACTGGTATTAAAACCAAAATATTACCAACCGACAAATACCCAGTTATCGAGTATATATAAAAATGTCTTTATATCCAGCATGACTCCTCATAGTCATACTACCTATATCGAAAGAGCAGTGAATTTAAATACATGCGGCCGATAATACCACAGAATTAAGTGGCAAAACGAAAACAAGCGAGTAGCGGCTTTAGCAGGGCACCAGTGCCTGAGGCGACGCTTCGAAAAATTAGTGAGAAAGAGAGAGACAATTGGAAAGAGAAAGGCCTACATTCACATATATTTAGTTGACGTGGTTCCCACGATATCTATGAATGAACAGGTATATATAAGAGGTCAGTATACTTACTCTATGGGCCTTTGGGGCGTTCGAAATTACACGGCAGGAAATAATGTGTGCATGTGTTATGTGTTGGTAGATACGTTAGCTTCTGCTCTATCGACAATCTCGACTCCTATTCGCGAAAGTCGTTTTGTAAAATGACTCTATCTTACGGTTTTCGTAGACGTATTTTATGGACTTTGGATAAGGAACGGAACAGTAGATTGTAATTGAATAAGGAAGTTTCCTTCAGATAAATTGTCATGATTTTTTTTTACTGAACAGTTTCACCTTTTTCAATCTGGAATGAATACTGAAATGTTTCAAATTATTTTTATTGCCAAAATAAAACTTGTGACGTATTTTTTGATACAAATGTAATAGATCCATATTTTGTTATGGAAGTGTCGTGTCCAAAATATTTTCTTATGAAAATGTTAGATCTAATATATTATTAGATCATGCGAAATTCATTCCTAGGCCATTTCTAGATTTTTTAACAATACGGCAACTATCAACATCACGAAATATGTCAATGTCAATACTGCTAGAGATCGTATTTGATGGTATATTGAATAAGAAGTTGAAAAAATAATAGTTATTATCAATATTATTATCATGGACAAACTACTGAAATCAACCCACTAATGTTTACCCATTACATCGATTTTTTGTTACCAAGTTTTACAGATTGTTAACCAATTTTTGACGATTTTTATCAACTTCAATTATAATTCTACTTTTTTTTATCTGTTGACAACACAAAAGGGAAACCTATGATGTTCGTAAAACATCGTGTTCGCCAGCGGTGGACTTTTGGGAGACTGTTGGATTTTTTCTTGAAAGTTTGGAGGTTGTAAGCATCAGGAAAGACTTCACTAGGCAAAGGATTCACAACTTTATATATATATATATAGTTATATAGTTATATAATTTGGCCTTCACTTTATTTTTAATGTCATATTCGTAGTCCATAGTCATATTTCTTGTTCTCGCTAGAAAAATTGCGTAAATGGCTAGATTTGCCTAAGAATTGCTAGAAAAATTGTCGTCTGCGGCGGCGCTTTCATTTTCACCCCATTGTTCAACAATTTTCCAACAATCATCTAGCCGCTTTTGAAATTGGCTGTTGGCAACACTGATCAACAGGTCCTCTGACGCCACAGAGTGGCCGTGACGTAGCAGCCACGCGACAGCGTTCATTCATACCGACCTCAGTGCCCCCCGCTCCCCCCTATCGGAGGTGGTCTTCCTTGAACGGGCGCCCGAGGCCCGAGGTGATGTACCCAGCATCCGATGCGTTCGAGGACGATCGAGAT
The DNA here is from genome assembly GCA_963576655.1 of Gastrophysa polygoni. Taxonomy (NCBI): domain Eukaryota; kingdom Metazoa; phylum Arthropoda; class Insecta; order Coleoptera; family Chrysomelidae; genus Gastrophysa; species Gastrophysa polygoni. Next base: position 18,315,620 of record OY755087.1, read on the forward strand.
GAGAGGGAAGAACTCGATCGAAGCAGATGCGTCGGAAGTGCATGGTATAAATAATTACGAGGATTACGATTTGGTAATGTCTATGATTTCGCAGGTAGGATCCAAGGATTCGGATTGACAGATACAGTGAGGACATAAAGAATAAAGTCTCTCTTCCCTCCAGCAAGGGCTCGATATTATGAACATCAGTAGTAGTAGTAGTAGTTGTATAGTAGTAGTATAGTAGTACTAGTAGTAATAGTAGTAGTAGTAGTAGTATAGTAGTAGTATAGTAGTAGTAGTGTAGTAGTAGTATAGTAGTAGTATAGTAGTGGTAGTAGTAGAAGTAGTAGTAGTATAGTAGTAGTATAGTAGTAGTAGTAGTAGTAGTAGTAGTAGTAGTAGTAGAGCTTCTTTAAATATATAGAAAAGCCTGATATACAATCATCTCGAGTATACATAACAAGTATTATATTATAAGAATATCAATATAACAATGGAAATACCCTAAGTAATTCATAGTTATACAAGACAGAGATTCAGAAACTTATAGCAATAATACTAAAATATTGAAAAATTAACATTGTCGCGATAGATACTTAGCAATACAGATTCCATGGAACAATAAGCCAGGAAGAAAAAAAAACAGAAATTAATATTTGAATATGGTTTGTTCACCAAGATGTTATAAACACTTCAATTCAGTTTATTGAATTCATTTAACCCTTCGAAAAATAGCGATCTCATGCCCATATTAGAATTTTCATCATGATTCCATTGCTGCGAATTGTCAATGAAAATATCATACATGTCAGGAAAATCATTTATATATTCGTGCAATTCGAAAATTCATCCACGGAATGAGAGGCAAAGATTCAAAAAATTTCTCGCAATCATCCATCAAAATCAGCTCTCGTTCGGAAATCTCCCTATGATTTGAAACAGTTATAGTGGTTTGTTGAATATCAAATACACATGTGAGATCTATGTGTAACTATACTTACTGTCTGAAAAAGTAAAAAAGAATAAAAAAGATTGTCAATATTGCTGGAAATCGATTTCATATCGAGCAGCCGCGATTGCTTTGCTTTCATTTCAAATGGGATGCTTATTTGCTTACACACAGAGTAGAGCGTATAGAAGATGGTCATATTGGTTTTCATGGATTTTATTGTATCATGAGTTGTAAGAGGACTCAGACAGTATAGTCTAGTCTAATAGTTTTATAAAAGAAGAATAAATCCGCAGGAGAAAAGTGTGTGAAAAACTGTGAATCGATAATTCAAAATTTTTCTGGGGTACGCAATCCTTTTAAGCTTCTATTGTATGCACGCCACTGGTCATCAATACCATTTTCATAATATTCATGTGATCGGAATAATAATAAAATCAGTAGCTGCAATATTTTTGTTCAAAATATCGATCAGGTTGACCTTCGGTATGTCAATGCACGTCTTAAAGTCAAATCAAATGGTTCCTATATTATGCTTTCGAAACATAATGGATGTTTTTGAACTAGCTTTCAATGTCATATTTGTGACCATTTGAAGTACCAGAAAGAATGAGCTCAAAGAATCTGCTCATTTAAAAATTGAGTAGACATTTAGGAACACATGGAACGTTTCGTTTGGTCAGATATTCATCATCAACTTTCGTCTTTAGCTACCATCCTCTGCATGGAAACAATCAATATGGCTTTGGCACATCGACACCAAGTATGACCTCACATCCGGCCATTGATTAGCTCAAAGAAGCGATAGATGTCCGAAGATCGAGAAAGGAGAGAAGAGAGAATCAGCAGCGATATAGGCGATTCGATTAGTATTCAACTCCCAATTCTCTGCTCAAATAGCCGCTTCCTGTCATGCACATGCCAATGCAATTGCAAGTCTGTAGTAAAATGATACGAGTACCTTCGTCGATATTCCCGATCAAGATTATACGAATTTCGACAAAGAAATTGTCAGGTATGAGAGAGAGGCTACTTTCATTCAAATCATTATCAATGATTTCATTCAAGAATGATCGAGGAATAATCAAGATTTTCACAATTTCATATAGAAAATCCGTTCTACTTCTAGCGACTTTCTATATATATATATATATATATATATATATTGACGTTTCCATTCTTATCTTGGTTAGTATTCGGACTGGAATACTTTCATCAAAGTCACACTTGATAAAATATTCATTTTCCAGCCTTTTGTGAGATTTTCTTTCCTCGTTTCTAAAAAATAGAGTAGAAGTTATTAAAAAATATTTCAATATATTTGTAGTAAGGACAGATTTTGTGATCTGCCCCAAATGTCACTGCGGTCGAAATAAAACCTTTAGATACCTAAAAGAGGAATTCTCTATTTGTCAGTGACACCTTGTTTTTGAAAAATTTGAAAATACAAATATATTACATAAAAATAAAACCTCTACTTATCTTGGTGGACGTTTCGGGAACGAATCTGCTCCCGTTCTCAACACAATCAAAATATTTTTCTCTTCGCAAAATTTTTCAATATGTTGTCGGTTTTGACACTGAAAAGTGACAATTTGGTAGACGGAGGAATTCTGGTTTTAAGGTGTTTAATTGACATTGAATTTTCCAACTTCATATTCAATTTTCAGAAGTGGGTGCCAAGTTCTATCTATATCAACTGAACAAGAACCAATATTATTGTCTCCGATCAGGAGAATGCAAGTAGACTCTTTGATTTTCCGTTGGAAAATCAGACAGAAAATCCCACAAAAGGCTGGGAAATGAATGTACCACCTCCTCGAAAAACTTGGAAGACAGTATTGATACAATATGTTTACAATTCCAGTTTTCGAGTTATATTCATTATAATAAACTTCTTTCGAGATTAAAAACATATACAATCAGGAAATGGTGACAATTTCACTCAGACCTGAACCACCTCAATATTCATTCTGAAACAAAAAATAATAGATATCGAAAAAAAAAATATGTTTTTCTTAGCAAACCTAATGCTATGAAGATAACCTGTTGTTCGAAAACCACGGGTCTATATAAAAAATATCATTATTTTCCAAGGAATCCACCTTCTCTTGATTTTTTCCCAATTATCATTCATTCTGTATATACAGGGTATGTCGCAACGAGCTTACACTATCTGTATATCGAGAATCACTCTCATACGAAGTTCATTAAAACATGAAACATTAAAGATGATGCTCCCAACTGAACAAATCGACTTATGGTCAGTTTTTCAAGTGAACGGAATACCTCTATTCTTTGTCCGCCCTGTGTTGAATCAATCCACATCTGACTAAGGTTTAGAAAGCTCTCGGTTATCTCCTAAACCTAAACCATATACCAAATTACACTGACCAAATACTACATTGATAAAAAATGCTGTTTTATGAAAAAAAAAATATTAAAATATGCATTATCTCAAAAAAATCCAGAGATGATCGAGAATGAGAGGCAAATATCAGGTGAAAATATTGATAATTTGATGGGGATTCTAGAAGTGACACCAGATACAGGGTGTTGCATTTGAAATATCAAAGTTGCTACTACTTCCTATTTGAAGCAGCAACACTGCATTGTCTGAAATATTTTACTTATCTTTAATATGAGCATACACATTTTCATGATTTTTTTTTGACTGCTATAGGTATTAGTGTAAGCTAGTTATGACATACCCTGTACTATACAGATGGAAACTAATCATTGAAGTTATTCGACAGCAATGATTTCCAGTAGTTAGGTATATATCGTCATTGTCGTTATCTATGATTATAGCATTTTGTATTGGACTACATAATGATTTTATATCTTTTACGCAATTGGCGATTATATACATTCATTTCTCGAAAGGTCCTTTCACTAGACTCATTACGACTATACCTATACATACAGGTACTCACTTTACTATCTTTTGTGCGCCGCATTACGAGAGATTTTCATTCATAACTGGAAGCAGCGGATGTTGGAACCATTAAGACATTTTTTTTCTCTCATATATGGTATATTTTCTCCTCCCGATATCCTCTCGCTTATAAGTAATACCTGATTCTGTAATTATCGCCAAATCACCGTTAATCGTATAGAACATATAAATAAAGACGAATTAATGAGTGCCCCGGTTGTCCCTGACGAACGAACGTCTTCTCCGAAAATGGTAATGCTATTAAAATTTAATCAAATCCATTTCCGATTCATCAGATATTCAACTTAGAAAAAAATAGCATGCGGAAACTCGATCGCCTGCTGTTCGGCAGTATGCGGGTGATGGTAGGGTTTTATATGTAATTATTTTTTCCAAGTCCAGATTTTATCTAAGAACCGTCTAACGTCTCTGGGGAACTCAGCGATTACGATGTGAAACATCATTGGTTGGAATGGAATCGAGATTTCTCATAGAATTCTACGATGTTTGTTACGTGTTTGAACTAGTCCGCGATTTTTGATTTTCTATTTATCCTTTCCTTATCGATCCTTACTATTTTGAGACTCTTCCTCTCTTTTAAATTGAATACTGTAAGTCATGAAAAAATGCCTTCAACAGTCAATCTCTATCTATCTGTTACCTAGTCTCAATGAGCAAAAAAATTGAGTCAATCACTCAGTACCAAGAATATTCTAGTGTGTCTTGTACTGAACTCAAATCATGTCGTTTGAGTCACGCGAAATATCTCCTGATTCGAAAGTTAAAAAATGAATTCCTTTCAAATTCAACAAAAATGCTCGACACTGTCTGAATGAAAAATTCATTTCTATAGAAATATGGTTGAAATATTGGAATAGCATGATGAGGGGAGGCACTTAAAAAGGAACAAAATAAGCACAAGTGAAAATGTTTGCTCAGATATGTCTATTTGGAAGTTGTGTTCGTTGAAATATGTTTCGAGAAGTCCTGATGGAAAGAAACCGATGATGACCAAGGAAATTGAGAATTGTCATATTAAGTGACTCTGAATGAATACAATGGTTTGAACAGATACACTGTTTTGAGCATGTACTATTATTTTTTCTGAACGTCACAACACACAAACCACACTTGTTCAACATCACATTTAGAATTTACATTCTTGTTGTCACGATCAGGAACTGAAGACACAAGGTACAATGTGAATATTCCAGTAATAGTAGTTGCTATTCGTACTCATACCTCAGATTTAGATTTTATATAACATCAACAGTTGAGGAGATAAAGCGTGGCCAAATCGTCATGGAACAACCTGTGCATATATTGATCAGAAGTGATTCAAACTGAATTAGATCAGATTTATTTCACAATAAGACATTATAATATTCATCTTGATACCAATCCGAAGATAATTTAGATACATTTATCTCATCCTAATAGGCATATGAAATAATGCCTGCTGGGATTACTACCAATTTTTATGCAAATAGAGAAGTCATATGAATGTATAAACAGGCTAAAGTAGAAAGCTGGGATTTTTTGAAATAGTTGCGAGATTTCTATACCGTATAGTCCGAAGAGAATACGGAGAGCTTGTTTTATTACGAAAGTGGTTTTAGCTGAAATTGATGTACCTCATAATTCTAAAATATAATGTAAGTGGGACTTTTGTACCATTATGAGAAGAGTGTGGCAATTTGTCGTATGATTATAAGAGCATATTTTTTTGTACAAATGGAAGTGCTGTTCTATGTAATGACAATGAAATTCGAAATATGTATTGCTGCTTGATGTTTTTCTTCTGAAAAAATTCATTTGTATTCATTCACATTCGGGTATACTTGATATTCCTAGGATATTCCGAATCTCTTACAAGAAAGAAAAACTCCCTCATTTTCAACTTTGACATAAATAAATCCGCAAGTTTATGGGAACGCTTCTTAGGAAAATGTGTTCCACCGATAAACATTTGACAGTGTTATTGGAACATGGGCCAGCCTTCACATATATAAATTTTCTCTAAGCCGAACCGATGACAGGATTGCCACTTCATTCATCACAATTACAAAAAAAATTACATATGTTCAATTATGAATAAACGGTTTTTCACGGTGTCTTTCATTCACCTGCCCTGTTTTCGTTTGACCCACCTGTTCTACCTTCGTTATGCCAAATATACCGGCCCTGGGCAAGTGCTGCTTTTTCAGACCCCTTCATCATTGCTAACTCATCTACGCAATCTCTCTGCGTACGAAACCTGACACAAAATTCTGAGGTCGATTCTAAACCAGCAGGTTTCCTTGAAAAACGTTTAATCTCGCACTGTGAATTATCACGAAATGAATGAGAAGTATTGAACATATGTTCGAATCATACAATCAATAATTATTATCCTGATAGTTTCTGGAAGTTGAATTTTATTGAATATTATCTAAGGTCCAATACCATTCAGAAACATGTATTGTACATATGGAAACATGAAATAAATTCAGCTATGAGATGAGATATAGCCGCGGATATAGCTTCATTCAGCTAGTTGGTTCAGGATTACTGTTTTTTGGAGATTTAATATTTATTGAGATTAAGCATTTGGTGCAGGAGATATGTTATCTGATAATGCCTCTTGGTCCATTCAACCTTGCGTTCATTCGATTGTTGGTTATGCTTCGATTGAGAATAATTTCAAGCTAATTATCGAAAATCAGAAGGTAATTACCTATACTATAGGACTATAATAGGTAATCGAAATGCAATAACCATTAGAATGATAGTGTACTTTGGTACTTACCTCTGAATCAATGGAAAAATACGAAATAAATAATGTAGTTGTACATTTAGCACGTATTTTTTCATGCATCATGAAAAAATGTGTATCATCTATACAGGATGTTAACGGTGGATGGCACAAATTGAAAGTTCAAGATGGACCAAGGAACAGATCGCTTCTAGAATTTGGTGGGTGAATATATACATTTTGACGATGCGGTGTTGCCCCTTCTAATGAAAAGTAGTGGCACATTCGATATGACACGAGAATTCGTTCCGAGTTTGCATCTTACACAATGTGATTCTGAAATCAATTTTTATCAGATGTAGATATATTGTCATTCATGTATGATGTGTTTTCATATCTGTATATACCTTGACCTAACTATCATGTTCCTCAATCAAGCCAACCGTTCATTTTTGAATATAAATTCAAAATATCACGTTGATAATCCTTGATTATTGATTAGTGTACCAAGTTTCGAATTTTTTTTCGGAGAAAAAAAGTTAATCTCATTTTTTTTTCGTACTTTTGACACCCTGTATCTCAGAATGGGTGCATTTTAGGGCATACCTTGATAAAAACTTTTCACATTGAAATGAGGTGAGGAATCTGTATTTGTCGGTCTTACTCTGACTCACTGTATATATATAATATCTATATGAAAACTAATGATTTGTCAAAAAGAGACTGTTGAGTGCACGTTAAGTCAGAAAGTGTCATATTTTGGGGCTGATATATTTTCTGAATTCCACATCATACATATTTTCGTACTTTTGACACCCTGTATCTCAGGGCATACCTTGATAGAAACTTTTCACCTTAAAATGAGGTGAGGAATCTGTATTCCGAGTTTGTCTTTTTTTGTCAAAAAGAGACAGTTGAGTGCACGTTAAGTCAGAAAGTGTCATATTTTGGGGCTGAATCCCATCTCATACATATTCATTGGTTTCAGATTTACTTGGTACACCATTTGATAGACAGCAAAGCTGAGTTGTGAACAGATAAGCTGAATTGAGAACAGCTAATCTTGATAAAACTGTAATAACAAAATGACGCTTCTTTAGATCGCCAGCATTTTTCTTTTTCGAATACGAGATTTCTGTTGATGTTGTGTAGGGACGAAGAAATGGCAGTTCGATGATTATCATTCAAAGTTTAACACAATGCAAAATTCAATTATATCATTCAATATATCCTACGAATCACCGAACAAGTTTCAAATTTTTCAATGGCATCATAATAATTATCCTCAAATTCCTCCCATATCATAGCAAGCGAATTTGTTAAACCCTATGTATACATAATATAGGAGTGAGAATATTCGTTTATATACGTACTATTCGTTCGACGCCATACAAAATCATTATTCATGCAGTGTAAAATGAATTTATCTGATCGTATATGTATATTTTCATTTCATGGTGTTCTAAGAACTCAGTTCTTATTTTCTTCTTTTATATACTAATAGGTACACTAGTCCACAGCATTGATTGGATTGCAACACATCTTCGAGTTCGTCCGTTCGAAATGATGGGTTATATTGTATACATCGTGAGGTTTCAATTAAAAGATGAAGCATCATTATTTATTATACATACACGGAGATGCTGTTTACTGCTTGCTTCTCTTCCGATGTTATACTCCTGTATAATAGTCTGTTATAGTAGTTGTGGGTTGTAAACGGCACGACCTAACAAGATTTTGAGCATCCAATATATGAAAGATTTATGAATCTTTTCTATTTTATATGTAGCTAAAGAATCGAAGATCGTATCTTTTCATCGATTTTCAAATGCGATTTCTTCGAAAAGATAGACAGGTATAAAGTTATGGATAACTACACATGAAAGGTGTACAGATGAATTATGATAAACAAAGCAAATCAAGGTGGACGCATAGGGGCCATAATTTGAAACACAAAATTTATCGTGAATATCAGAAATAACTTATATAACAGCGGGCATGATGAGATATTAAAGAAATAAATAAAATTTATACAATTATATTATTATATAATTATGTATCAAAGCTGAATAGATGAGGTCGTTTTGCAAAGAATGAGGAATATCATTAGATTAGATTATTATTAGAACAGCTTCCGACAAATTAATATAGGAAATATCTTGAGAATTGTTATTGATGGAACGAACCCATGGAAACAAATAGGGAATGCCGAGCAAAATATGATCAGCAGAAAATGATCAGAATTTTCTGAAGAATATGATGAGAAGGTGTTTCCGAACAATGATTATCCTTCTTGAATTGTTATGAAGCATCCCACTCTTCAAAGTTATAGTGTGTTGGTTGAAAGGAGTTCTTCTACCCAGACGACTGAAAAGTTGGATGAGATCAGCAATGATTCATGATGGGGCAAATAGATTGGCATGGTCTAGAGAAAAACATGTAGTGAATTAGAAACTGATGAGATTATATTATGCTCACTTGGACATTTGCGTTGAATTCTTGATAGGTACCTATAATCTTAGCTGTTTGATTACCTTATATATTGCATATTCATATATTTCTTCAAGTTTCACTTGAATAAGAGTTAAAGATATTTTGCTTCGTTCCGAAAGACTGACACGCATTGTTATTCTTTTTCATTTCGAGCTGATTAGTGAGTAAATGATAAATATATTGATGAAATTCCAAATTTCTCTTCACTTCTGAAATTTTGACTCATTTATAGGGCCTCCGAATATGATTTCATCTATCGTAGAATCTGTCTTTCTCAATATATGAGACATTAAATTTTCAAACTCAAATATCACCTGTATCCGCCCTTCTGTGAACCCTATGAAATGAAAAAGTTCGTTTTATGTTCAAATTATGCATCAGCAATCTCATAACAGAATAGTATTCATATTTTATAATCTCATTGTTTGTTCCATATATATCGGCCATATTCGAGATCAATATCTCTGTTAGCGAAGTGCAATTGCTTGGAAGACACTGTGAGTTGTTCCGTTCACTATCAGCTTGCCTTAGTATAGCATTCATTCATTCAGTAGTAATGTAGTACATGTATAACATAGGTATAGGTTATGTACATTTCTTATCTGAAATTATTTTGGTACGAATGTAATCTTTCCCACTCCATTGGGGAAATACCTAAGCATAGTGATGCTTGTATTTTACATCCTCCGAGGAGTTTGAAGAACGTGTGGATTTTCGTCAGGACTATACCTATTCTACATATAATACTAGAAATAACTACATATCTCCAATTTCTGCTTGGTTGATATTCTCAATGTATCTAAGACCCTTCCTCTCGATTGCTATAACTGATCGACGTACCTCAGGTAGCAAACAACATAATCTCAACGATAACTTCCCCATTTCTACAGTTATTCTACGGTATTCAATCATCCCAACTCCAAATAACACTGCTCAGAAATAATTAAAAACCCATCAGTGTACCAGCACAAGTGGCCATGCAGTCACATCAGTGGGAAAACGCCAGTTCGACTGTTACAAAGTAGGAAAATACACGATTGGGGACAGGGTTGGACAGAAGAAATTCTGCCCAGGAATCTGATGAATATTTTGGCCCAGAAGTTTCAATCTGGCTATAGATCTTCCATACAGTAGTACAAATCTTTGGTTACCAACCTCACTCAACCTAGTCAACGTCAACGTTGTTTAGTTATTTGTCATTGTCATTTTTGTCCTTCCGTTCTTGAATATAGTGGATTCCTTATTTCAACAGAGATCAAAATCATAAAAGGGAGGAGATGATGGTCACATTACCAGTAGCATCACGAAGAAGGAACAAAGGTAGCTTGAATCATTGAAGATGGCTTGAATCATTTCCCGGAAGGTTAGGATGCAACAATCAATCTGAAATGTAAGTACCATGTGTGATGATAAGAGCAGGAAAATTTCCAGGTACAATATCATCAGTCATTGCAACCGTGCTTTTTTCAATATTTCCACACTAGTGATTTTCACTTTCCTGTTGCCATATAGTGAAATGGGCTACTTCCTAAATAAAAAAACAATGCTGTAAGCGCTGTCTCCTTGGGTGGTCGATGGAATTATTTGTGTTACAAGTGCAAACAGTTTACTATTGAACAAACAAAGCATGAAGTTTACAGCTCGATACGAAGTTGACAGATGATTTTCACCCATGTTGCACACAAAATTCTTTCTATGATCCAATTAAATGGCTGTCTTCTCAAAACATTCAGATATGACACTGACAGATGTCATGGAACTTCTTGAAGTATATGTATGGATTATAGAATGAATGTCTATATTAACTGATTACACATGAGGTATTGAATTTGTGATCGACAGTGTGAAAAGTGATTTTTTTATTTGCACTAGTACAATTAGGATTTTTGGCAGTGTAAATAGTTGAGTAGTACTCGTTGATCGAGCCTCAGCTGATTTTCTCCTAACAGATTAAAATACCACACACAGTTTCGGCACTCTGCGCGAATACCGTTCGCTGCCTTCCTTTTTCTCCGTCTAGACCACAGTAGGCTAGTAGTAGTCGAACACGAATATATATGCTGAATCAATCCGAGGCAAGCCGCTTTGCATTCAAAATATCAAAAGGAATACGCAGAGTGACGGAACTGGTATATGATTCTTCAAACTGTGCTCCTAGACCCCTTGCCCAGTCCGACCCTGTAATCCGCCAACAAGTCCGAAAAAACTACACAGCGCCACCTGCTCCGTATTTTTGGTATGAACGAGTCCCCCGAGTGTACATTTCCGTCTCTCTCCATTGCACCGATTCGATGGCCGAAAGACAAGGAAACGTCGAGATACACTTGAAGCTCATCCGAGTTGAACAAGAGCTTTGAAGGAAGATAGTGAACTCGTTTGTAAATCACCCAGCCTCAGGTCATCAGTCCATAGTCGTAGACTCGGTATTGGTAATTCACGATTATTTGCTTCGCGTTAATCTCGCTGTCGAGATTTGTTCAACTAAACTACATATCGATATAATTGTAATCGATTTCTGTAAACGGTAGCTTATAGATGGAGGAGGAAAAGAGGAATGTTAAAAATCCAAAAAGTCCAAACTCAAATTCCCAAGAAAAAATTTAGAAAATATTCTGGATTATTATTGCCATTTCCAGAATTTTTTACTGCGAAAATGTTCGACCAATTATGAACCGCATATAGCGAACACCATTTTGAATTTCTAAAATACTGAAAAAGATTGAATATGAAATGAATTTCCGTTTTTTTTTGTGTTCGTGGTTTGCGAAAAACAGTTGTGTGTCACACATGCAAAAAAAGGAATATTACACCTTACTTTGAACATTACGTTATCCTACAATTATCCTATCATATTCATATCTTCTACCATTCAAATCGAATTGATTTTCTGCAGCCCTATGAATATTTCCAATAACGTCGAAAATATTGTGTTAAATCTCTTGTTTCACCTCGGAAGCAACAGCTGATGCCTACTGCTAATTGTATGAAATATTACATGTATGGTGTACGACAATGAATCCGCGATATTTTTCAAACGATTTACGGTCAGTCACCCAAACAACAAGAGAACATTCTATATTCTCACAAATGTGGCCGTTGGCAATCATTCATCCACGCTAAACGCCTCTTCCGGATTTATTTGTATTCCTTTGTTTTTGAAATGATTTGCATCCATTCTACTTACACCATTCGTGTCTGACACGAGTTAGGTGAAAATTTTACATCGATGTATATTTTTGCACCAAACCTGCAGGGGAAAAATAATCGATGCAAAAGTTTTATATTTTTTCTGAATCATCCGAATTTCTTCTTAAGAAATGATAATTATTCCGGCAAATGTCATATATTGCGAAATGCTTTTCACTGGATCACCCTGTATATTACCTCGTATCGAAAACGAGATTTTTTTGAGAAATGTGAATTGATGTGCATCAAAATATTATCAATCATTAAGATCATAGGAAAATGAGACAACAACCAAAAACGAAAAATCAAAGAATCTGTATGCATTCTTCTTAACTGAGAAAATAATATTGCTTCTTATTCAATTGATATAGATATAACTTGGCATCCACTCCTCAAAACTGAATATGAATTTTTTCGTCTGCCAAATTGTCAGTTTTCAGAGTCGAAACAATCTAATATCTAAATATCCGAATTGTGTTGAAAACGGAAGCAGATTCGGTCCCGAAGCATCCACTAAGATAAGTGAAAATTTATTTTCTTTAAAAATATATTTGTATTTCAAACAAATTATGTATTTATTACAAATTTCAAAACAATTATGATTTGACAACAGGTTTGGAAGCCCTCTGGTATCAATCACCAAAGAAACTTCACCAAATTTCAATATCATGGTAACTCAGTTTTGAGAAATATATGGTCCTCTTTTAGACAAACCAATCGAATCATTCATCATTTCAAAACTGGCTACAGACACTGATAAATTCGCATTAAAAAAAAAAAATTCAGCAAGAGCAAAACGATCGCTGCCAATATAGAGAGGCCCCATACCAACATGTTTCATTCGGATAATCATTTTCTACGAAGTTTGAAGACAGCTCGAAATGTATCGAATACTTGTCTATATATACAGTTTATTCAAAGTATAAAGCCACTGTACATGTTCACCAGAGCTCCATCTACTAGAAACAGCTGGAACCTGACCATTTCATATTGCAACTACTTTTCAGTCAATAAATTGTCATTGAGTAGTAGAATAATGACATAAAATCCAGAACGAAACAGCCATATAATCATTGCGACGTATACTTGCACGTAACCTCGTAAGTTAAGTTTTTGTATGGCTTGTCATCAAAGGAATTGAATTGTGATATTCTAGCGACATCTACCAGCGGTCGCCAGAACCTTCAACACGGAGTCGATAAAGTAGGCAGTTAGCGTGAAACTTATTCTACACCTCTTTGAATTAGCTATCGTCCGCTAGATGGCGATAGATGTATCGCATGTAAACTGACATGAAATACATAGGGTTATACGAAGAATAACAATTAGTTATGTCCTGGAACGTTCATTCCCCAACAATTAACCACAAATGGCACTACCCATTCATTAATTTGCAATATTCACTTGTTTTCCGTTTTTGGTTGTTGTCTTCTTTTCCTATGATCTTATGATCATATTGCAATTGGTTGTTGTCTTCTTTTCCTATGATCTTATGATCAAAAACGGAAAATCAAAGAGTCTGCTTGCATTCTCCTGAACGGAGACAATAATATTGCTTCTTGTTCAGTTGATATAGATAGAACTTGGCATCCACTTCTGAAACTTGAATATGAAAATGGAAAATTCGATATCAATTAATGAAAACACCTTGTAACCAGAATTCCTCCGTCTGCCAAATTGTCACTTTTCAGTGTCAAAATCGAAAACATTGAAAAAATTTTGCGAAGAGAAAAATATTTCAATTGTGTTGAGAACGGGAGCAGATTCGTTCCCGAAACGTCCACCAAGATAAGTAGAGGTTTTATTCTTATTAAATATATTTGTATTCCCAAATTTTTTCAAAAACAAGGTGTCACTGACCCATAGAGAATTTCTCTTTTAGGTATCTAAAGGTTTAATTTCAAGCGCAGTGACATTTTGGGACAGATCCTAAATCTGTCCTTACTACAAATATATTGCAATAATTTTTAATAACTTCTACTCTTTTTTTTAGAAACGAGGAGAGAAAATCCCATTAAAAGCTGAAAAATGAACCTTGTTTTATATCAAATATCAAATTTCTACTTATCTCATTGTTGTGTACGTTTCGGGAACAAATCTGCTTCCGTTCTTAGCACAATGCAAGCAGATTCTTTGATTATTCTTTTTCAGTTTTAATCTTTTATTCCATGCTATCAATATCACCCCAGATGGCCATATGATATGTTGCTCATCTTCAGTGAGGATATCGTCAGCTAATTTTGATTTGTCGATAATGGAGGTCTGTTAGTCTGTATAGTATTTTCCACAAACACATGGTATACAGTTATGAGGTATATATCTTATCAAGGTTAAGAGTTCGTTATATTTCTGAACTATTTCAAATATGATCAATGGGAACTATTTCTCTAGTGAATATTTGAAGCTGCCTATTTTTTTTTCAATAATTTTTTTTCCATTAGTAACGGAATCCTCTCGACTGTTCTGCTTCAACCTTTCTCCAAAGGAAATTTTCCAACATGAACTCAGGATGAAACACGTCACTGCGGAATTCCAAACGAAAATCTTCGACTTCGATTTATTCGACTCTGCCAATTATATTGCGATATTTGATACATTGCTGCAGAAATAAAATGATGTAGGTTAGGTAGGCATGCAATAAGAGTGGAGTGCAGCTCCACGCATGTCAAGCCAATTAAAATTTGAAAAAATCAACCCAGCTGTGTGGAAATAAATCATAAAAGACGATATTGTTCATGCTGCGCTCAATATGTTGGATATTTCTTCTGTACATGTCGTTTTCTTCCTCTCACCACGCCTCACTGAGATCGTTAGTACTATATAGAAAGATACAGAATCAGCCAACCGTACTAATTAACGAAAACTTGATCGATTGAAATTTCTACGTTTCATATTTTTTTATAAAAACAGAATATCAATAATCGCGATCTGAAACTCTATAGAGGTGTATTTCACTTCACCATCACTTCTCTCCGTTACTTATAATTGAAATATATACAAAAATGCCGATAACTTATATGTTAGCATTATCAAAATGGATACAAATTAAAAATGGTTGAATATGAGTTTCTTTAAAGGAACGTCATTTTATTTCACATATTTTGATTTTTCTTACTTGAGTCCCTATACAAACTCATCATTTTGATGAAGTTTATTTGGCGTTTAATTCCACTTTGAAACTATGGGGGAAACTGGAAGTGGTCAGAAGTTTCAATATAAGGAATAGTTTGATCTCATTTTCTAGTGAAATTACTATCAACATGGAATATTGTTCCAAATGCGTAATTCCGAAATATCTCAGGGCGTTGCGAATTCTATGGTCTATGGTACTCTCTATGGTTTTGTAGCGTACTTATACTGTCCATCCTGTACATAACTGAATAAACAAACGGGTGACGATTCAGTATAAATTCCAGAAGAAGCGATGAAATACATCCAAACAAGAAATTGAAGAAGACAATGCTTCGACTCGTAATGGAAGACAAGAAAATCGAGAATAATTAAAAAAAAATCTAATTTTGAAAGAAAAAAACAACAACGAGAGAGGCCGGTTATTTTGATAACCCCTGTATGATTCTATCGGATCGAAAAGAACAGGAAACACATAGATTTTTAGATTTGTTGTACGAACAATCGAGTACATGAACGTTTCTCAAAAAATTGTAGGAGAGTTTGATATTTTCATTAATATTCGCAATTATTGGCAACACTGTAATTAATGTGACCGATAATTTAGCAGATTACGTGTGGGTAATTGCAAATAGATAACCTTCATTAAAAGTGGTAGCTGCCAAACTGGTTGCCAGTGAGAAATTTCGAAAAAGTTCCCAACATTTCAAGTTCAACAGCTTCACTGCATATCAGTGGCGGACTGAGGGTTAGGGCGGAGGGGGCGGTCCGCCCCGGGCCTCCAAATATCGAGAAGTTCTCTACAGTCAAATTCCAATTATGCCACAGGTAATAATAACGAACAAAGGATACATTATTTGAGAATTTCGTCAAAAGAATAAAATTCTGGACAATATCAACAAGAGCAATGTTTGAATGCATGCCACTGACAAGGGTTAGATTAGTTTTCTGCTAGGTGGGGCAGCTGAAGAAATGGTTGCTTCGCACCTCACTCGTATTTCAATAATTTTTGACCATTTGCATCTCAGTCACATCATGCGAGAGAAGTTTTTTCAAACTAAATTACCATCTGTCTATACAATGAACCTGAAATATCGATATGTTTCAATTATCAATTAATTCTTCCAATCGAACAACAATTTTCAGAGGAAACAGATTTCAACAAGGTTGATGAGAAGCTCAGTAAAATGAAGATACGAAAGCATGTGGATAGGTACTTGAGTATAAAAACGTAGGTAGGGATAGGTAGAGAATTGCAAACGCTCTTTAAATATTTATTTATCAATTCATCAAGTATAGTTAAAGTTTTGAGGGCATTTTTTTTCAGATATGAAAATGAAGTTACTTTCTTATTGTACTTTACTTGTTGGTTACTTAATGGTTATTGATTATTCTGATTCTTCTAACTTTCTCATCTGTTCGTAGGATTTACATGTGGTGATTACTGAGAATGTAGAGCATATATATATATATATCAGAAATCATGCCAGCTATCATATCTATAGTATTCATCTCATAGAATAATATCGATAATCTCAATAATAAGGTATATTTTCGATGAACTTGATGTCCTACAAAGATAATATATATCATATACATGAATTTAAGCGAATTATTATTATCACACATGGTGGGTCCGTATGTGGTATGTCCGTTGAGGACGATTGTTGATTTTGCCTACTCTGTATATGCCTATTAAGTGCTCATTCTGTATTGAAGAGTCGATATTCTCGTTCAACAATTTCCCTACTTTATTTTTCAGGTTTTCCCTGGTTTCTTAATTCACGCCGTATATACATATATTATTAATTCGTTCGTGTTTCGTTCTTGTTTTTATCTCTGATAGTTTCGTTTTCGTGTCGTCATCAATACTATGACAGATGGAAATCATCGATAACCGATATTTCCAAACTCGTTTCTAAATCGTTTTCGCCCACCTATCTGCAATGTACAGGGTTTTCTCGTATATTTTTTGCACCCCACCTTAGGGGTTAATTTATATTTTTTTCTGACCTATCAGAATTTTATGTCGAAATTCCAAAATCTATCTGTCGAATATTATATTTGCATTAGATTTATGATTTTTTGAAAATTTCCGAACCCCTATGGGTAGGGTGCAAAAATATACGGAAAAACCTTGTACTTCAAAATTCACGATAGTGAATGGCTTTGGTAATCAGCTAAAATTGTTTGTATCATTTCATTGGCGATTTGATTGAAAAAATAATTGTTCCGTCAAAGTAACCTGGCTTCTAAAAATATATCATACATCTACGATACATCTATGATAAATATAGAAATCGAAACACATAATTTGAAATGTACAGTCATCAATCAATATAAATAAAATATGCTTATGAAGATTTAATTTGTACATGCTTTATTTTATTTTTGGTGTAGTTGCTATACTTAAATATGAATTTATGAAAAAAATGTGTACTTTATGTGACAATCATTGATTTGGCATACAAAATAACAACATATGAGCAGCCAATATCACCAAAATAATATTTCTCTGTTTGCACGTTCTTCAAAAACATCATGATAATAATAATAATTAAACCATGAAATGAAATGCTGAGGTATGAAATTACATGAAGAAGGGGACATATTTATAACTTCGAAAAACTAATGAGGATGTCACAGTTTAAGTATTTAACATGATGTTTCTAGAATAATAGTATGGATAAGTAGATCTGCCTTCAAACCGAGTGACTGACGATTATACAGAGAGTCCGGAAATTATGACAATATTTCACTGTGGCAATCCAGAACAGGAACGAAGACATATATTCTCCAGTTACAGAGTGGTTATGTTATTATGTCAAAGAGAAAATTACCAGTGTGAATTTTATCTGACGGCATGAGAAAATCTTTCATGATCAATTAACATTTTATATGTTTTCATTATCGAGCCAAATTCTAAGTAGTTGACAAAGAAGTACTATGTCACTAATATAGTGATATGAGTATAGTAGAGTAGAGGCTTCTGGAAGTGATGGGAAAGATAACGATAATGGCGCCTGATGGAATCGATAAGTTGGCCTTTGACCTTGGCTGAAAAAAATCATAGATAGGTACTTCCAATTATGAGTGATGAAATATTGAAATAATAGTGTTGTTCGTGTTATTCAGGGTTATTCGTAAAGCGGTGCAAAAATAACGCAGCTGCAGGAGGTTCCAAACCATATTGTGCATATGAAATTACGATACTCATGAATTCCAGAAAGAATAAATTATAATTAGAAGGTATAATATTTTTCGAGTATTATGAAATTTTGAAGTATGATGTTGCTTTGAGGAAGAACAATCGGAAGACCACGAACGAAGCATTCGAGGACCCATATTTATATTAATTTTTTGCCCTATTCTTTTATCTGAATATATCCTGAATGTTCCTATCAAAGAGAGTCTCTCTCTTGTAAATGTTGGACCTCTTGGTCGCATCATTTGGACATATAACTTACATTGGCACAATATTTCCGATGGGCCCTGAATGCCCCTTCCATACGCCACTGCCAACCTTCATTCCGTTCTCATAAAAATATGAAGCCCTTAATGAAACAAAATCCGTAACAGACTGGAAACAAAGGAAGAACGGAAGTGGTGAGTGTATCTTTCGGCCCACATCGCATTAAAAAGCTAGACTGCATTCTATCTGCCTGTACTCCCATTTAATCTTTTTGATCAAAGTAATTACGCTGGATAATGAAATGTGATTTTTTTGAAGCCCGTAATGGGATTTCGCGAAAGCCACGCGTTTTTTCTTCAATTAGATCCAATCTGATTATGAGGCGTGATGAGAGAAATATTATGTTGACATGATTCGTTGTTGGTAGGGCTCAACAGACTATTTCATAGTTTACTTGGATTTTCTCTCTCTCTAATTTTCGATACTCCGAATGAAATAAATCTACATTCGATAATCAGTGAATCCCTATTAGAAAATTTCAGCCCCGATTTCATCATCAAGATGAGACAAAGTTAGTTGAAAAAAAAAACGGTTGGTTAGTTTCACGATCATTCAAATCAAAGAACATACTGTTGGTTGGCTGACTTTAAACAGCTCCATTTGAAAAAGTCCAAAGCTGTTGTGATATTGATGAAGTTGGATCACTCACCCAATGAAGCTTCAGGATCAGAAAGATCACTGATGGAAGGCACTTTCTGGATCGAGCCCATGGCCGCCATTGGTTGGTCTTCATCGCTTTCATCGAAAATTTCTTGTTTCATGACAGAAAACGGTGTATTGTAGTCGGCATCTTCACTCTGGAAACAAAATACAAAAAAATATCTTAATAATATTCTTTAATAATAAGCGTATGATTATGGATACAAGACTTTATTATAGATCTTATAAGATCACATATTATATATATTTGTATATTGCCTTCAACGCCCTAGAGCATTATAAGGTTGAATTTCAAATGCAGTGACAATTTCTGGCAGATCCTAAATTGAAATAATCATTATAGTATCTACTTTTGTTCATAGAAACGAGGGGAGATAATTCCTGAAAAATCTGTGAAAATTAATACACCATCTCCTCGATTAACTTACAGACAGTATTTGATAATTTTTCTTACAACAACACAACTATCGATCTTATCTATTCATTCAATTGAACAATTGGTTGAACTCCTTCAAATAGAATTTTCTTCATATTATGTATATGTTTTGATTCCCTGAAAATTTCAGATTCGGAAAGGCTATCCAACAAGTACCCGAAATGAAAATATGAACACCTGTGTGAATAAAACATCAGTCAGAATTTGGATACGTTGCGATTACTGTTTGATCGGATAAATAGGAAGTTTGCCAAAAAAGCAGATTGCAACTAGAATTGGCAATCGGATGAATCATTCATCATACAGCTTTCTGACGCACCTTGATGAATTTCTAGTCTACACATAAGAAAGTTAGGGATATTAGAATCAATGCAGAACGACATTTTTTTTAGATATATAATCGGCGTGTTTACTTGATGGCAATTAACATACTTTTTCACATTTTTATTCCGATCGGATCATGAAAAACAAAATATTTAGATAACCAAAATGGTCAATACCAGGTCGATAGAAATGACGATCTGGCAAAAATCTTCAAACGGAGATCTGAAAATCTAGTACACTACAAGGTAACAAAAACACAAGCTTGTATCTTCTATAGCCACAGCAGTTTCTCATTGGACGATCAATTAAAGCCAATTTCGAGAACTGCTTCATAAAAAACTCGGCTTTCTGTTCCATGGAAATAGATATTTTACACCCCTCGAGACCTACAAAGCGCTAATTCGACCTGTCCTGGAGTAATGTTCATACGTTTTCAGTTCAGCTCCCAAACAAACGATTCTATTCAGAAGAGAGCTATTCGACTAGTCGGTGATACTGGTCACCAATTCAGCGACCTCTCTAGAACATCGTAGAAAGATGGGCGATCTCTCCTTTTTTCATAGATATTTCCAGGAGCGCCAAACTTTCAATGGAAATTCCAATACCTTCATCCTCTCCCAACAATCCACCGCTAGCTCACACGATGGTCCTCGAACATTATACCTGTTCCTTTCATGTTATCAAGAGATATAAGTCACCGATTCCTATACCAGAGACCAGATTGGAATTCGTCTTGAGTCTTGATAGAGTTCAACGCAATTGCAGTAACCTATACCCACTTCAGGTTGCCTTTATGATTGCGGAACACGTACCACAGCATCTTCAATCGCCCAAATCGGTACAAATGCTCAACGCGCAAGAAATACAAAACAATGTGCTTTCTGCCCACTATTACGGTTGTTTATATTGTTGAAGGAGAGGAATGGGAGATTTCATGAATGAATTGATCAGACGAGACATGGCCTTGCTTTTCCAGACATGGAAATGAATGAATGAGTCTGGCCAGCGCTGTGGGTCTTGCTTCAATGTCCTGTCGCATTGTTGTCAGATGGGTTCACAAAGCACTGAATCTTGTGATGAAAAAAGTCTCACATAACTTGTTGGTTTCAGATCTAGATGCAGTCTCGCCATATTTGGGCCAGTTATATCGCAAAATTATGTGAATTTGTATGTTGTGAATCTTAAAGACTTTGTTGCATGAAGTTTCGGTGGAAACTGATGGAATTATTGTTAGGGTATTACGATTATAAATCTTGACCGATACATATCAAGTCATTTATGCCTTTGGTACCATATTTAGTATAGTCCCAATTAATTTCAACGTGCAGCTGATACAGGTCAGCGAGAGCTGAAAAAGTGGTGAATGCTTGTAGCATGATGATTGGACGGTTTACCTACACTTCTATTCGAAAAAACATTAACATTGATTTTTCTGAAGTTTCGATATGGATAGAAATGGGGTTTTGATATCTAGATCGCAAGGTATGTGGATTCAGAGTAAATATAATATAATTTGTTTGCACTTGGAAAAGGCCAGCTGAATCATTCAGATATTTTCATCATTCTAAAAATTGATGTTCATTGAGAATACAGTATATATCTTTCGACATTGTATAATTACAGAGTTTTGCAACACACGAAAGCTCTCATATGTTGGAAAATAATGCTAAATAAAGTAGTAGAACTAAACGGGTTCTAGCACAGTCGAGTAAGCATCAAACACAACATATGCGACTTCGCCAAAACACATCAAACCCAACATGTGCGACTTCGCCAAAACGCATCAAACCACCCAACATAATATGCGACTTCGCAGAAATGCGTCAAACCCAACATATGCGATTTGCCGAAATGTGGCTAACCTACCTTGATGAGCCGAGTCGGTAGCATACCTAACCTATCTAAAATAGTTCCACCAGCCAGGGGCGTACCTAACCTATCTAATAACCCCACCAGGGTCGTACCTAACCTATCTAATAGCCCCACCAGGGTCGTACGAACCCCCATAAATATTTTCGGGGGGTACACAGGTCCACATCCCCAATGACCCGCCCCACACCGTTTCAATGTCCCACCCCGACCTACAACATACGTCATGCGTCATACGGTGAAACGTCAAAACGATGAAACGTCAAAACGATGAAACGTCAAAACGACGAAACGTCAAAACAACGAAACGTCAAAGCGATGAAACGTCAATCGGCATCGAGATTTTCGGGGGGTACACAGGTCCACATCCCCAATGACCCGCCCCACACCGTTTCAATGTCCCACCCCGACCTACAACATACGTCATGCGTCATACGGTGAAACGTCAAAACGATGAAACGTCAAAACGATGAAACGTCAAAACGACGAAACGTCAAAACAACGAAACGTCAAAGCGATGAAACGTCAATCGGCATCGAGATTTTCGGGGGGTACACAGGTCCACATCCCCAATGACCCGCCCCACACCGTTTCAATGTCCCACCCCGACCTACAACATACGTCATGCGTCATACGGTGAAACGTCAAAACGATGAAACGTCAAAACGATGAAACGTCAAAACGACGAAACGTCAAAACGATGAAACGTCAAAACGACGAAACGTCAAAACGACGAAACGTCAAAACGACGAAACGTCAAAACAACGAAACGTCAAAGCGATGAAACGCCAATCGGCATCGAGGTTTCCCAACAGGATTTCAGGAAGAAATAAAGTTTTTCATAAATAATAATGATGAGATTTTTATTGAGAGAGAGATCACAAATTATTTTGGTAGCATATTTTCAAACCATTCATATAAAATATCAACGTTTCGTAAACTACAACAATGATTGGAGTCACCCCAACAGCGACGCAGGTGATGCATACAGGATATCTTGGTGCTATTCTGGAAAGTTGGAACAACCCACCATGAATCATCGAAATCCTCCAGATTCACAACTTTTGCATGTACATTGAATGGAGCTAATTTTTCAATCAACAATTCCTTCTTCTGATAGCCTCGCACATAAATGATATCAATGTCACACAAATTCTCCCGGAGAATATCATCTAGCAAGTTGTATTCCACAAAGCCTGAAGAATATCTCAGACCATGAACGTTTTTCTCCAAGAAACAAACCCCACATCGGTCTTCTTTGCTTAGCAATGAGAATGGTTTTTTTGGCAACAGTAAATAATTACTACATTGAACACCAATTCTTATAGCAATCTCCTTTGGGTGAAATTGCTGTTCAACAAAAAACCCCTGAATGTCTACGAACGCAACTCTCATGATGAATATCTGACTCAAACTGTCGATGAAATCGAATCAGTTCCACTTTTTAATAATTTCACTGAGCGGGAGGTGTTCGATAATGTTATCGTGAACAATGATGCAATAGGCGCGAGTATTGGCGGGAAAACCTTGGGAAGCTTCAATTTCAAGTTTGACGTCGACGCTGGAACTTTTAACACTTTCATCACGTCGAGAACAATCTATAACGAAAATAGGCTGTTTACCGGAAAATTCGGCATAACCGAGGAGTGGGGTATGTATGGTGGTATTTTTGTAACTATACCCGAATTGAGAATAGTTAAAGTAGGCTTGGGGAAAGGCTCCTTTATTGAAGGCCAAATGCATCTTTTCCTTTGGGTAACTTTCTCCGTTGAGTGTTAATGTGATATTTGTAATGTCCACATGATTAAAAACTGTTGGATCATTATTCACTTTATTTTGATCGTGGTTTGTTTGAAAGCAAACGATGACATATCGAGGGCTTTCGAGGAACGATGAAGTTTTGACAGCCCATATTTCATTGGTGGCACCTGTGGTGAGAGAAGGCAGCATATGCAATTCCCATTTTCTGAAGGGTATAAGGATAGGAGTGTCAGCCTTAATTGCCTTCAGAAGTTGTAATTTAATTTGATCGTTCGGATACAATCTTTTCACTTTGAGTTCCACATTTTCGATGTCCAATTGTACTTCTGTGTCAACAGTCGCCCCAATAGCTTCAGTGATTTTGAAGCAGTTGTTATCGTTTCCTGCTCGTACTAAGCGAATTGAATGCTTGCCATAGGAGACGCACTCGTAATCGTTGAAAATGTTTAGTAAGTGCTTCAGAGGAATGAGCATACTGAACGTTAATTCCACTCCATTGATGACATCAACATTATTGGGGTAGGTCCAACCTGCTATAACTAAATGTTTTGAATCTTCGGCAGTATAGCATAGATATCCTTTAACGGTGCTGACAGTTCCAACTTCACGTACAGATTCCAATTCTTTACCATTTTGATCATAACTGATGGATTGGAACATATATGCCCCAGCATTATTGACAAAAGATACACGTCCAGCACCTTTAGTTCGAGTGATTTTTCCACTAATGTGTAGCATACTATCATACAGAGCATCGAAGGCATCAGACTGATTAATATTGATTTCTATAACATCATTGTTACGAAAAGACTTGACATAGGGGTAGTATGTCCGCCATTCCACCTTTTGTATGGATTCATCTAGGTGAGGTTTTCGGAAGATGTTAAACACTTGTGCAGATAACATGGTAGCCGAGAGACTTGAGAAATTTTATATTCTGCAGACTGAGCTGCCGAGTGTGACTGATGAAGGTCTTCTTGAAGACTGATGGCTGGGAAACAGTGGAGCGGCTTTTATAAACACCTAACACCATAATGGCTTCAGCTCCAATCGAATGATGATTTCTTCGTTTCGAAAATTGACCAATTGAAAGTTTTGATCGAGCACTTTGAGTGTGATATTATGAATTTCACATGTATGAGTAGCGATGGGCAGATAGATGAGATGATTTGGCGTTTCGTCGATGGCGTAGCCTGGATCGGCGTCGATAGCGAATTCGTAGATCGTGTGGGATGGTCTGTCGTTGTAGAAGGCTCCAGAGGTAATGTTGCTGTCCACATGAATCGTTCGTACTTTTATAATGTTCACAGGCTGATCGGATACATGGTGAATGTCACGTTCCAAAATTCTAGGTGAGAATCCTAATATGTTTGCTAAACTATTGTTCCGAGTGAAATCGATTGCATGGTGCTTACAAAAAATTTCACTTTTCAAAGTATTATTATTCGGTCTGAGATAGAAAAAGTCTTCGGGCTTCTCTGTCGGTGGTGAATTTTTCTTTTGTGAAGTTGGTACGACAAGATCTTTTCTGAGCAACCTTTCAATATCTTCAATTTCGTAAGCTCCAACAGGAATATCAATACTTTTTCTTTTGCCTTTGTTACCATTCTCGAAATAATCAAACTTTGTGTCCTTTTCAATATTAGGTATGCTGTTGTATGAATGAAAACTGAGTAAAGCTAAGCCATAATCAGAATCAGACTCTAATTGAATCGGTGGGGAGAAATCGATGGATAGCGTCGAAGTACGACCCTTCAGAGTTAATATCATAGACATGATTCTTGATTGGTGTGTAGGAAAGTAATAAGATTCAATTCATCAAACACATTCATTTATTTGGAATGTAGTAAAAATGCTAAACATAAATGTCCACAATTGATTTGATTATAATTTTGATATTGTTTATTGTTATATAAAATATCAACGCTGCGTCCGAAATATTCAGCCAATTCTCCTGGCGGCTTCAAATTACCATAACTATCGAAATAACGAACCGTGTTTCCAACTTTTCTATAAGCCACCCAATGTGTACCTGAATTAATGGAGGAATCTAAATTCACCACTGCACACTCGCAACGTCGTGGTCGGTTAGGCAGAGTGTCTCGCATGAAAACACCTCGAAAGTATGGTATTTTCAGCTTTTTTGCATACTTTATAATCTCTCCATCATATAATGCTCTATCGGGCAGCTCAGCTAGAAGTTTTTTGACTGACGCTTCTTCAAGTATAGACCTCTGCCTCCTTTGACACATTTCGGAGTCGCATTCTTCTTCAAGTATAGACCGAATCCTTTACGTGTTTTACGCAGATACACACCAGACCCTAAATGCTCCATAGCTTGATTGTGACGCATATCTTCCTCCATTTTTTTCTTTGCATTCTTGGCATCGATGACTGTCTTTGCAATGGCACTAGCTCCCCCAGCCAACGACCCTAAAGCCGAGAGGCCTGCGAATAGCGGGATTAGCGGTAGAAATCCTCCACTTTTTCCCACCGATGATGATGATGAAGTCGTCGGTAAAGGTATAATTCGAGGTATTCGTATTCTCTTTCGACCTCCAACTTTTTTTATCGCGTTTCGAGCTGCACGCAAAGCTGCTACAGATGATCGATTCAAACCACTACCCTGATGCAGATCGTTATTCACATTACCATGACTAAATGTTTGTTTTTTCAAAACGCCAAGTATATTGTTTACAATTTTTGAAAATGGGTGTTGCTTTTGCCCCATACCCATACCGAGTTTACGTTTCGCCTTCATGCCTGTGGTGACGAACCAAGCTGCTGCTTTCTCACCAAATTTCGCGTCCTTCGATTTGACTCGTTCCCACGCTCTATTTTCCAATACGTGATCGGCCTTATGACGTTCCTCCACAGAGGTGTTTTCAGAGTATGCGATATCGTGTTCTTTACAAGCCTCATCCAACGGATTGATACCCGTATCACCACGCTCTAGTCGCTTTTGTAATTTGGTTCCAGGACCACAATACGAATAACCGGGTAGATGTAGTTCGAATGGTAGTTTATCGATTAATGAATTTACCACACCCTCTCCACGATAGATCAACATTAAAAATGACTAATGATGTTACGAGATATCGATATTTATTATGAATTTGAATGTGGTATGTCTCACATCATGAGGACCGTTCAGCAGAAAAACATCCTACCAATCGAAAACTTGGACCATCTGAATGATGGTGCAGGTGCGAGAGATTCAAGTAAACATGGTGCTTTATTACCAAACTCATTTCGTGCAATCATCTGCGGACCGAGTGGATGTGGAAAAACAAATGCCGCACTGGCACTGCTGTTTCATCCTAATGGCGCCAAATTTGAAAACGTATACGTGTACTCAAAATCGCTGTATCAACCCAAGTACCAGCTGCTCGAAGAGGTATTGAAGGCAGTCAAAGGAGTAGGTTATTTTCCATACAAAGATAATGATGAAATCATATGTCCCAACGAAGCAAAACCAAATTCCGTCTTCATTTTCGATGACATTTCTTGCGATTCACAACAAAAAATTCAAGAATATTATTCAATGTGTCGACATCGAGGTATTGACGCTATATACATTGGCCAGACATACAGTTTTGCTAGAAAGCAAATGCTTCGAGATAATTGTAACCTGATTGTGCTATTTAAACAAGACGAGGTGAATTTAAAGCATGTGTTTGATGAACACGTCTCCCCAGACGTCACATTCGATGAATTCAAGCGACTTTGTGCAGATTGTTGGTGTGAAAAATATGGTGCAATGGTTATTGTCAAGGAGTGTGATCTGAATTCAGGTCGCTATCGACAGGGCTTCGACAAGTTTATAAAAGTATGATTACATTGTGATGTATCATATTCATAATCATGAAACCGTCCAGCAAAGAGGTCGACGTCATTCGCAAGAATAAAATCAGTGAAATAGCCCAGGCTATAAGGAAGAAATATCTAACTTTGAAATTAGGTAGGTCTGAGGAGGATGAGACAATACAGAAAT
The DNA here is from genome assembly GCA_963576655.1 of Gastrophysa polygoni. Taxonomy (NCBI): domain Eukaryota; kingdom Metazoa; phylum Arthropoda; class Insecta; order Coleoptera; family Chrysomelidae; genus Gastrophysa; species Gastrophysa polygoni. The sequence goes on from OY755087.1 coordinate 18,343,547, forward strand.
TTTTCCAACCAATATCTACACCCCTGAAAAAACTAGTATCGACAAAAAGTCGATTAATTGATAGTGGCATAAAAAATGAGCCTTCAACACTATCGAAAAAAGAAGAGCTGAAAGTATGGAATGAAAGTGAAAAAACTGAAAAAGAAGATGAAGAAGAGAAAGCATCGGAAATTCAATTTCAAAAACTTGAACGTATTGCTAGCGCTAGCGGTAAAAGTGATGATGGCGTGTTCGAGGAAGATGAGGAATCTGAAGAGCCTGATGGTGACACCGATGTAATTGATCCCGCAGCTATTGAGTCATACCTTGAGCAGTATCCTGTGATGAGCATTCGATTCATGAAAGAATATTGGACAGAGGACGAAAAAATAGACAAAATATATGGCCCCATATACGATATCAGTAATTCAAAATGGCGTCTTGGATATAATGAAATTGATTTTGATGGTCGTACAGGCTACATCAAAATTGCTGGAAAACAAGTGAGAGGGACGCCTGGAATATATGAACTGATATTCTACGATGTACCAGAAAATTTCAATAAAGAAGATCTGAATGGATATAAACAAATTTTGGAACTTTCGAATGCCCACAAGAATGCTAGCGGAAAACTGAAAGGTACCAAAAGATATAAGTATAAGGAAATCATTAGACCTATGTTCATACCTCCAACATCATCATCGAGACGTTATACAACGGGACATGGTTTAAATATCCAATTGAGAAATTTGCCGACGAAATTCCAATCGCCAATGTTGTCCTACAATACTAAACCTGTGGAATACATTTACTGGGATGACCCCAATGAATTGTGTGAAAGATTAAAATTGCTCATAGCCTCGAAAAATGCAGGAAATACCTCTCTGGACAACGAGATTGTATCAATCATTGACGAATTGAAGGAGGCCAACATCATACAATAGATACAGACTTTCGCATGGATATTGAGGTCATTTCAAAGATGACTATCGATAAGTTCGGACGTAGTTCGAATGGAAAACGCAAACTGGTGGTAATTACATCTCCGAGCGTCGGTGGTGGACTATCGTACACTTCTAAAGGGGATATAGATTTTGGCAATTTGAAATTGTGTAATGTCAAAATGCCAAATTTGAAAAACGATGTCGCCAACAAGGAATATGTAGACAATATTAAAATATATGTAGAACAGACTATTTCACAAATAAAAACAGATTTCAAGATTGCGTTCGATGATTTTGGTGATAAGGTACAAATTGCGATTGATAGTCTCAAAAACGAATCGATAAAACTAGAGAAGATGTTCGATTCACATCGAATCAAACTGGAAACATTCAATTCAAACTTGATACAATTGTCGATGATGCTACAGAAAACAACCAGCTCGATGACAAACTTTCTAAGTATATCATTACCTAAACTGGAGAAGGACATCGTTTTGAATTCAAAGGCAATTCTGGATATTTCCGAGGTGCAGGAGAATATCAATGGAACTATTGTCGATTTGAAGAAGCGTCAGCAGCAAAGTTTTGAATCTGAACAGCTTCTCACCAATATCGTCACAGAGATCAAAGATGATCTCGCAAAGAATGTGTATTCCACCATTGATCCGCAAACAAAAATTCCAAACAAAATTGTATCCCTAAGTCGGCAATAAAATAATATATATGAGGAAAAATTACAATTCTTTAACCACTTTATCACACACACACACACACACACACACACATGTCACGCTATCATCCAGTCATATTGATATTGAGATATGTCACACTCTGCAGAAAAGATTCGACTTGTCGATGAGCTGCATAAACCTGCAAGAAAAAATTACCCACGTCGGCGAACCATAATTAAAGGTATAGACGACTTGTGGCAAATGGATCTAGCGGAAATGCGACAGTATGTCTCACACAAGAATCGAAATTTCAAAATGATTATGATTGTGATTGATTGTTTCTCTAAATATGTATGGACGCGTCCATTGAAAACGAAAACTGGCGAGGAAATAACCAAAACGTTTGCAGACATTTTAGCGCACACAAAACGATGTCCGAAAAATCTGCAAACAGATCAGGGAACTGAATTTTACAATAGCAAATTCCAAAGTCTAATGAAATTGCATAACATAAACCATTACAGTACGTACAGCGTCAAGAAGGCTGCAATAGCAGAACGTGTAATTAGAACTTTGAAAGAAAAACTATTCAAATACTTTAGTTTGAATGCCACCTACAGGTGGATAGATGTACTACCCACCATTACAGAATCCTACAATGATACACACCACAGTACGATTGGTTGCAAACCATCGCAAGTCGATAAATCCAATGAAAAACAAATTCTCAATAGATCTTATACACACTTGAAGATTGTTGGCCCGCGAAAATTCAAAGTTGGTGATATTGTACGCATATCCAAGGTCAAGCATATTTTCGAAAAGGGGTACACCCCAAATTGGACGACAGAGTTATTTAAAATCGTCGAAGTCAAAATAACGAATCCCACCACATATCTGTTGGAAGATATGCATGGGACGGCAATCAGGGGGGCCTTCTATGATGAGGAGTTGCAGAAAACCAAGAATCCCGACATCTATCTCGTGGAGAAAGTGATGCGAAGAAAAGGTCAGAAGCTGTACGTGAAATGGTTAGGTCTTGATAGATCTCACAACAGCTGGATTCAAAATACCGATTTAGTATAGGATGTTATAGAAAATACAAACAAATCTAGACAATTCAGGGGGCCTTTTCACCACCACCACCACCACACATTCCATGTTTTCGCACGAAAAACATAAGAATTACCATAACAATGATATCACATTGGAAAAAACAAAAAAAACGAAAAACATCACGCCATAATCACGTGATTCCAAGCTTCAAATAGTCTCAAAAAAATCAATATTCATTCAGTCCAGTTTTGAATTATGGTGAGTCAAGATAGTGATTATTTTAGTAGCAGCACAGAAATGGAGTTTGTTTACAATGATGTCGACAGCAACGACGACGTCGACGTCGACGACGACGATGTTGGCTACAACAACAAGTGTGACTTTGAAGAAACGCTCAAAGTCATCAATCAGGCTCTAGACAAATATGAGCATTCAGCTCAAACTGCGTACTACGATGATGGCGTCGATAAAGCTTTAGCTCGATTCGAAAAGATTGCTCAAAGTGAAGACCCACTGCTGCTGATGACATTTCCAATGGACTCATACGGCTGCTGCTATGAAATTCAATGTGGCCTAAGTCCAGCGAGAGATTTTAGCGTCTGTGTGATTCTGAAGCAAAAGTTTTCACCTCGAAGGATTTCCTTCAACACCTACGAGTGGGCCACACTCATAGACATATTGTCTAGAATAAAACAATCATTTTTCGATGGGGACGACGACGACAGCTATCCCGATGAATATGATCCGGTGATGATAAAGTGTGGAGACTTTGTGCAAGTGTACCAATACATCGAGTGCAGCATAAAACAGGTTTCAATCTCCAAATGGACCGGTGGCGGCGGCGGCATTGCCTCGGACGGGGCAGGCGTCGATATCAACTTGAGCCAGAGAGACGTCGAAAAAATGTTACAAACTCATACGAGTGTGGTGTCTGATAGAATTGCCATGTTGGATGTCATGAACTTCAATGATTATTTTCGAAATATTTTTGATATTGTTAAAGGGTGGTTGCGAGATAATAAGACAAATGTGTCTGCTACAGAAATCATTCTGGGAATTTGTGAAACATCATCTTTGAATAGTTTGTATCCCAATGCTTTGCGTGAATATTTATTTTATTATCGTTCTCAAATTGAATCCGATTTACAATGTAATTAATATGATGTATTTACCTATAATAAATGCGATTTTTCAAACAACGTCTGGAGATCTATTTGTAGTAAGTGGAAATAAATTTTATTCGAGCTATTTTCCAAACTTGCAAATCAAACGAAAAATTAATCTCAATTTACCTGGACAATCTGAAATAAATGCCGCCTTCCAAACGAATACTGGAAAAATCTACATGTTCTTGAACAATTCGTCTTTCATTGAATACCATCAGCATGAAGATGATTATCGTTTAGTCAACAGAGGACGAATTGAGGATATTTTTCCAAATATACCAAGCGATATTACTTCAGCATTCCGCTACATTGACGGACACATATATTTTTTCAAAGCAAGTACATACTTCAAGTACAATGAATTTCAGAGAAAGCTAGTTGCGGTTGGAGACTTTGATTGGAATATGTTTAACATTAATTGTCCAAACCGAGGTATTCTACATGAACTGAAAACTCTACTTTCAAAAGTGATTTCTTTTTATGAATAATTTTCACAGATGTTGTATATAGGGGGAAATAAATAAAGCACAGGAATTTTCAAAATGTTTTTCATTTCATTTTCTAGTGAAAACATTTCAATATATATTTATAGTAAATATTCAAATCATATACAATTGTGTAGGTGTGTGTGTGTAACATTTTCCTCAAAAAATACAAATTGATGAGACATGGAGAAGTTCGATTAATTCAAACTGTAATGACCCCAGGGAAGTGTATCGAACGAATTGGCTAAAAGTTTTCTCTTATCATCATGTGGACTTAGACCGATTTTCGATTGTTTAATAGAAAAAACTTCATGCTTGTATGAGCGTATTGTTTTTTGGGTTACAGTCTTTTGCGCACACTCCTTCAGACAATTTACGTAATCGTCGAATGTTAGTTTATTTTTGACTACACATTTTTTCACCCCTTTAGATTTTTTAGTCATCCCGAAATTTTTCAAGTCATTATCAATTTGATCTTTACTATACCCCTTTCCCTTCAAGCGCTCCCGCTCTCTATCAATGTCCTCCTCATCCATAGATAATTTGAAAGTATACATTTTAGATCGTAACCCTACGAAATGTGTAATTATTTTACCATTAGCCTCGTCCTTCATCAAACCTAGAACCTTTTTGTTGACCTGCGGAATCCCATAGACATTGTCTGGAGCATAATCAGATGTATCAAATCTATTGATATTCTCTAGAATAACTTCTCTATATACATCCTCGCATGACAGCTCATAAAAAAAGCTATCTGTATCTGTATACATGAGCTTGCATTTATCAGCTTCCATGTGAGTTAGCATGAAATTATAGTGGAAATCATACATGATAGTTTTGGAGATATCTAGGATAGCCATACCAATGTATAGAGGCTTATTAAAGATTAACTCACACTTTTTCATCTCAACGGCTACGAGGTTTTCGTCGAAAATTGTGCGCTGCTGGAATTGTGGACTCGATATTAGATTTTTGAGGCCATAACGACCTTCATACTTTCTTACCAATTTAACTATGCGATGATTGCGAATGTTTTCCATAGTCTTTCCAAAGACAGCGTTATTCATCAATTTCCTCAGATCCTTTTCAAAGGCACTCGTGGCCATTGTTCTTAATCGAGTATTCAAGTCTATGTAGGATTTCAACCACGTCGACTGTTTGAATTTTAGAATCTTGTGGATTTTTGTTAATTTAAGACCGTGTTCGAGAGCCTGCTTCAAGTTTCTGTAGTGTAAAATGTATTCTTTTTTATTGTGTAGAGTTGTCATTAATTTAGGTAATTTGGAATCTGGCGGAGTGCGGTGTTCAGGACAAAACGGAAAGTCTTTATGCGCATCATGTAATGTTGTCGGATATTCCAAATCTACTTGGAGAATATAGCCTTCAGGACTGTCATCCGGAATTTGAGTTACATCGATGTTGGTGTTCTCGACCCAAGTGAACTCCCCATACGGTAGGGGTTCGCTCATGGCTTTCCCATACAAGTTATTTACGTCTAGATAGAGCAGGTATTTTGATGGTTTCTCGGGATCATATTCTGACATATACTTGTTATTCGATTCAGAGTATCTATTGCTACAAACCGTTATTCCCCCACGAATCGCCTTTTCAACAAACATCAACATATCTACATCTTTTAGAATTTGTAATTTGCACCCAGTATACTTGAGCATACAACTCCAAGTATACGAGGGCATCGTAATGTACCATGCGGGGTCGAGATGATATGTTTTCCTACATGATTCGCGAAAATTTTCCATTATATCAGCTAGAAGGAGAATATCGGTACGCATATACAAATCACTATATTCTCCAAGCGATTTGATGTCGAAATATTCCCAAACCTTTTGAGCATGAGCGTAATCGTCATCTGAAATATTTGAATCGTTCAATATATTGTGAAAATTTTCAATGCTTGGTAGCTTGGTTTCGTTTAATTTCTCCTCATTATCAATATAATCGTAGGGAAAAACACCTTTTCGTGTTAAAAGATTGAATTGAGCCTCATTCACATTACTGAATTCTTTCCTTAGAATCTTCAATTCATCTAGTTTCAAAGTTGATGCTAGAGTATCTAGACCGGTACCCAAGAAACGCAATGAATCAATAAATCTAAATTTTATTGATGTTTCTGAATCATATTGAGTGAAGGAGATGTATTTTTCCATATTTATTGGGAGTACGGTGACGTGTCCACGCTTGGAAATATCTCGAATAATAAAATGCGAATCATACCCCGAGAGATTGTGGAATGTTATTGGTACAACAAACAATTTTCTAAATCGGAGGTTACATGACTGGTGCGCATGACCGCGAACTGCGCCAGAAAAATGACAGTGGTCGACTACTACAATGTCCTTATCCGTGAATTTCTTTTCGCAAATATGACAAATAGTTGCTCTACAGATATCTGGATTCGCAATCATTGGTACAATGTTTTTGAATTTCGATTCCACAAATTTGGCAGCATCCGCCATTTCGTTTGCAAACCATTCCATACAATCTCCACCTCGATAGCTCCTATAAAATGAAAGTGTGTCGTCGTAGGAACATTTGAAATAATATCCTGCACTATAGGCCTTGTGGTGTTGATACTTGAGAATTGTTCTCGAAATTTTTGTATTACATTTTTTCAGCTGTGATTCGAAATCGGCATAAATTATAAATGGACATGTTTGCTGATAAATGTGATCTCTAAACTCGACAGCATCATATTTTGGAAAAGAAATTTTTTCGTTATTTATATTTTCACATAGTACACTATGCTCATCTAGTTTTTCCTGACTCAAGAAATAATTCAGACATCTGTCGCAGATATATTTTTTCCCCTTTGTTTTGCTGAGCTGACTAGATAACAAACGAGACAAGTCTTTTATCCAACAGTAATGATATCTAATTGTATTACTCGCATTATTATTACCTTCAGCTAATGTTGATGGTGGATCATAATCATTCATTTTTTGGAAAGTATTTATCCTGAATTAATAATAAATTGATATGTTTGTCTAATTTATGCTTTGTTAGCCTTGCAGGTAGTACTGTAAAATCTACATTCCGATCAATCACATTCAATTCTAGAGTGTAGACGTTGACTGAAATATTATTAAGTTTTTCGAATTTTGAAATTTGAGTCAATTTCATTGGTATGTCTAACCCTTTCATATTCAAAACTGTAGAATATTTTGGATATTGTGTCATTCTTTGAGGATTTCTAGGTGTAGGATATAGAGCACTGACTATGCTCCAGAAAAAGCATGCATCATCATTGTTTTGTACATTGACGCAGGCATGCTTTTTTTCAATTTGTTCAGGTAATTTGATATAGGACGAGCCATTCCCCATTTCAAATCGATTGATTGCTACCTCTAGGGAAATTATTTCACTCAAGGCCCACCCACTTTTTTTCTCAGAAAATTCGCTCAATTTATTCAGGATGACATCGATTCCATTAATTTTAAACCATTCATCTAGATCCGTCCCTGCATCTACAACTGTATTTGGTGTATTGAAATGTTTACGATCGATTATCTCTTCATCATTTGATTTTTTTACGAAATCACCGCAAAATGTAAAATTTATTTTGAGCATTGTTGAATTATCTAAAATTTTCAATATTTTCTTCTTTATAAGTTTCGATGCATCTATGAGGAAGTCTTCAATCTCCTTGTGATTCAAATTCACAACGAGCCCCGTCTGAATTCTCGAGTCGAAAATCGATTCTACATTAATCCAACGAACAGATGATCTCAATCCTGAACCTACATGACCCCGTTTCATTTTTGCCATGAGAAATCTAACACGTTTCAGCTCCCCAATCTTTGCTTGTAATTTTCTCTTTTGTCCAATCGAAAGTCCGAATTTTTCCACTACCGAAAGACATTTTCTGATTTGTGAATTTATTAGTTTCAATGGATTTGTATAACCGCTTTTGATTTTTGAAAGGGTCTCATCTGTTTCCGCGAGAACTTTATCAAAATTTTCCATGTCGTATCAATTTATATTTTTTTGATGAAAATGTTACTCACTTTTGGCTTTTGATTATTTCAAAGGATGCCGCCGGGTGTGGCTTTCCAACTGCGATGAGGCCTTTGAATATTAATGCGTATCCACCAGTTGAGAGCTCTTTTGTGTGAGCGGCGTATGCTTTAGTTACTCTTGAAGGCAGGAAAACCACAGAGTCCTGCAGTTCAAGCAGAATAGACACCCCAAATTTTGTTTCAACGCTCTTTGCTGAGATGATGGAGAAAGGCACTCCGATTTTCAATTCTCCAATCTTTGTGATTGGTTTTCTTTCTGCAATACATGAAACGGTGTTCAATAAGGATAGATCCATCTGGAAATTATTATAAAATTGTGTATTAATAAACGAGAATTTGGATTGATATCAAAGGAATAATTCTGAGAAGAATAAAATGAAAAAATACTCACTGTTATTGGTCAGCTGATGTGGTTCACACACACAAAGGTTGATTATTGCTCGATGTCTTCGAGGTGTAGCAGGAATAATGATTTTTGGTGATGGTGATTCGGTTATATAGCACGCATGAAAAACATCGAAATTTGGTAACCGCAGAAAAATAGATAAATATTTGTTCAGTTCAAAAATATTGTTGAAAACAAAAATTGCGGTTTTTCTATAAAGGTAAGAATATTTTTCACCTATCATGCTAATCTATAATAATAACCTTCGATGAAAATACACAATATTGATTAGAATTTATTTCATTTCATTTGGAAAAACATCAAATAATATTGATTACAATTAATATAATGTGAAATGCATGTAACAGATTGTTTGATAGCTCAAATGGTTTTTTATGCTTCATTGTCGGCTGAGGTCGTGTGGCGGTTCTGAGGATGCTGTATGCTTCAAAAAAACTGACATCTTCATGGGTTTTATCGTAGAGTTTTATATTAAAATATGATCTGTGGTACTTGTATTAGGATTACATCTGAGTATCGTCGAATTTTCCTAATATTGTATGCAGTTCTTATAAAAAATATTATATTTCAAAATAACCATAGTTTTTTCACAGTTGGTGATGATACTGGTATGCTGCGAGTAGTGATTACTTTTTCCAATAAAGATATTCTCGAAAAATTTCTAATCATCAGCTGTTTATCTTCATATTGTTTTATTGTATGATTGAGTTCCTTTATTTTCTTTTGGAATTCTTCAAGCTGGTGTCTATACTCTATCGACGCCATTTGAAAACTGTTTGAAAAACATTCGTCTATAACATTTTTTATGTTGTAGGTCAGGGTGGAACATTGAAACGGTGTGGGGAAGGCCACTGGAGAAGTGTTGAGGTGGACCCTGAACCATTGTGACATTTCGTCGTTTTGACGTTTCATCGTTTTGGCGTTTCATCGTTTTGACGTTTCACCGTATGACGCATGACGTATGTTGTAGGTCGGGGTGGGACATTGAAACGGTGTGGGGCGGGTCATTGGGGATGTGGACCTGTGTACCCCCCGAAAATCTCGATGCCGATTGACGTTTCATCGCTTTGACGTTTCGTTGTTTTGACGTTTCGTCGTTTTGACGTTTCATCGTTTTGACGTTTCATCGTTTTGACGTTTCACCGTATGACGCATGACGTATGTTGTAGGTCGGGGTGGGACATTGAAACGGTGTGGGGCGGGTCATTGGGGATGTGGACCTGTGTACCCCCCGAAAATATTTATGGGGGTTCGTACGACCCTGGTGGGGCTATTAGATAGGTTAGGTACGACCCTGGTGGGGTTATTAGATAGGTTAGGTACGCCCCTGGCTGGTGGAACTATTTTAGATAGGTTAGGTATGCTACCGACTCGGCTCATCAAGGTAGGTTAGCCACATTTCGGCAAATCGCATATGTTGGGTTTGACGCATTTCTGCGAAGTCGCATATTATGTTGGGTGGTTTGATGCGTTTTGGCGAAGTCGCACATGTTGGGTTTGATGTGTTTTGGCGAAGTCGCATATGTTGTGTTTGATGCTTACTCGACTGTGCTAGAACCCGTTTAGTTCTACTACTAAATAAATCGATGAGAAACTATAAAGATTCTGTATAGAAGAAAAGTTTTACAACATAGAAAATTTCACTGTATTCAGGTACAATGATTTTGCAAGGAAAAGATATTATAATCATAACAAAGTATCCAGTTATAGAGGCAAGTCCAAATCCGGCGTGAAAAAATATATCGGGTTTCAAGAAATTGTAACGATTGAGACAAAAGCGAGGTTTCATGCTAGATGAAAAGTTCATTGAGAACTTTTTGTGGAAGAAATGAACTCATCTATCTCATGGCTACAAACCATACTATGTTTTGTCGGTCAGCAATATATTGATGGAAATGAATTATTCGGAGCAAGTTATCCTAGATGTGATATTGGAGTTTGCATGAAATGTTTAGTAGTTCTATTTAATACGATATGACTAATTGTGATTTTTGAAAGCCATGAGCTCCAAATTTATTATCATTCAAAATTCTCAAATAATACAGATATATAATAATATGAGTTGACATAAGATGCTTTATATTCGAGCTGACATTGAGAAAAATAATTCCTTTTTCTCTCGCTGATGGTTGGCTGCGGAAGGTTATCTGAATTCATGGAAAATTAAGACATCAAATGAAAGTATTGAAGAAAACTGTCCGTTCTGCAGGTATATAACTGTAAGTTAAAGCATTTGTTAAGTCTTAACTAAGTGGATCATGAGAATGAACTGAGGTACACTTCCCTAACCCTGTATAAACCCAAACCAAGGAGCTACACAATCTGCAAACAATGTAAACGATTAGAAAAAGTAGCTGTCAACTATCAAGGATTGTTTCATTCGAAAACATTTTCCTAGACGAGACTGGTAATTAGGACTATTGTTGACATCATTATTAGAGTTGGACAAAAGCGGGTTGTTTTTTAATTTAAATGAATAGGCAGAAATTTTAATAGATATAGTATCCTCGAATAGAACATGAATTTTGAAATTTAGTCTCTCCAAGGCGAATTGACCGATTATCACGAAATTTTGCACAGTGATCAATGTCACCAAGAGGTCCGAAATCGGACATGCCATCGAAGAATAATCACCTGAAAACCAATGACTCCCATTACTCGCCTTGCATTCCTATCAAATATAATAGTTCGTTATTCTTGCTTCATGTGATGTAGAAGTTATACATGGAAAGACCATAGACCTACCGATATTACGACACACACCGGCAACACCACAAGCAACTCGGCATGAATATTGTATGAAATAATGGATGTTGATCTTGTGTAATTTTCTGTCGATGTGAATATACGACCACGAGTGAAATAACGTTGCTTTGCACTATTACCGATGTGCATTTATTTACAGCGCATGTTGAGCTCGTCGTGCTTCTTTTGCCTCACTTTATCGATGCTACTACTACTGGTTTTACTTGCATCGCCGATCGAAAGCTATAATTTCTTGGATCGACCATGATCACGTAATGTATGAAGTGATTTTTTTCACCCTTCCATACATTATTTTGGTATTGTCGTTTCTGAAAACTAAAAATAGAAATCATAATAAACACTTGAGATACTTGAGCAGCCAGACCTATGATCTGCCCCAAAATGTCTTTGCGTCCAGAACTCAACTCTCAGACACCCAAAAGATTTTTTTTATTCAGTTCAAGGTTAGACAGGGTCGAAATACTACTGAGATATTGAGAATTCTAATACAAACTCTGTTACAAATATGAATGAGTGTGACAGGGAGCCAAGCTGACACGCCAGAACATATTTTTCTATCACTTATGACAGGAGGTATAGCAAGACAAGGCGAAACTTCTCTCATATGAACAACAAATGAACCAGTATAATATCTTCAAGAAACCTTTCAGGTATGCAAATCATGTCCAAAAAATTCGCCAGTTTTTGAAGATGTAGCAATAAAATAAAAAGTTTGATTTAATGCTATATCGAACTGTGAAGGATCTCTCAATGGAGACCAATTTTCAATATTATATTCAAAAGTGATCTTACTATTTGCCATCCAGTATTTTCGATATGAAATTGCAAAAACATGGGTCGCCATGGAAATTTCAGAATTATTTTCAAAAATATAAGAGCATATCAATTCGTATGGAATTCACACCCGCGTAAAATTATCAGGTACCAAATGGTAAAAAAGAACGAGATATTGAATGATTTCAGCAGATTGTTGATGATCTGAAAAAAATCAAATCTATAGGAGCCTTGAGAAAAACGTGATGTGGGGGGTAACTATAGAAATTCAGAATAGAATTTGCAGCAAAACTGACGCTCAATAATGAAATCGTCAATACGTTGCCGAAATTGTTTGAATAAATATTGCAAATTAAACTATTCTTCTACTAGACTAGGATGGATACCAGACAGACTCCGATTGGAGAACCAAATTTTGTAAGTAGCTTCAGTGGATGTGAAATGTAATATATGTATAATGGACATCAATTCAATCCAAATTCAGTAACGGATATACCCTGGTAAACATGAAAACAATTCACTTCTTCTCGGTTCATATTCACTATATGGCCAATAGAAATGCCCATTAAAATAATTAATTCAGAGGAATCATACTGTATGAACTTTCTCACGCATTAATGACAGCTAATGCGCGCGTAAAAATTTAAATGGTCATCCGAAAAAGTAGGTAAGTAAATGAGTGACAACATCGATCAGTGAACATAATTAAAATAAAAAACAAACCGTTTACGACTGAACCAGATCTCTTGCACGAAATAGTCTAGTGTAGTCTAGACTAGACCTATCTCCATTCGGGTACCTCAAGAGACGAATTAGAGAAAATTTGTCATTTTGTGTGAGTGGGCACAGATTTCATGAATAAATCTTCGAGATTCTTCGGTGTTGGTTAATTGAACAACAAAACTATATCCAGATAAAAGACATTGAAACATATACATATAATTAGTAGATGTCTTCGATAGCAGCTACTGGTTTCGTGAGATACAATCGGAATAAAAGAAAGTTCAAACCTTGAAACAAATCGAAATGAGAGTGATTCTTTTTTAAAGCGTGAGAATCCAATCATAATTGTATTCAAATATGAATTGGACATCCATCAGGTCAAATGGAAACAAAACATTGACTGCTAAGTCTGTTTGGAAAGTTGAGAGAGTAAGAAATCGATTTATAAATCATAGATCCGTCCCAAAACCATAGCATATAGTGGTGGAATAATATAACGTGAATAATAATAAATTGAAACAAGGTAGCCCCTTTCAATCAATGATATTGTCATATTCATTACACTACGAATTCTTCGAAGAGAATGTCATCCATGAGGGTACAATAATCTCCATTTCAATTGATCAGTTACTAACTCAATTTATTAGAGTATAATTGATCCATGAAATCGATTTATCAATTTGTTATGAGAGATTAAATGAATGGAACCACCACAACTATTTTATCAATTGAACAATCTTGACAGCTAGAGTATATATGAATTTTTGCCAATTTGCTCTTTCTGTATGAACGCCATAATATTCATAATTCTTCAGTTTGATATTTGTTATGTAAAACGAACATCATGTTCGAACCACGCACTCAATGTAGAAACAAAACTTTGATAGATAGATTAATTTTATCTCTCATGAAACAAATCATAAAAATTATTGATGGATGATTGTTCAAACACAAGTAATAAAACAATCATTGTGATAGTGATCGTAATACCTATGATTTATGATTCATAATATTCAAGTTTTGAAATGAATGATGGGTGAATTCACGATGGTAAAATCAGTTCATTTTCCAATAATTGTTGAAACCAGAAGAGTTTTACATTAATTACGACAGATTGTGAGTGACTCATTTGCGAGATGAACGTATCTCCAATTGAAATTTCTTCCGATTTGGGCAAATCTTAATATGAACGCAAAATTTCCTTATCAATCTCAATCATTGTATGCGCGAAAATGGATACTTTGAGCAGTTTTTATGACGTCTTCATTATTTTTATATATATGTGAGTAACTCAATTTTTACGTAACCCTTATAATCTTGAGTACTGAAAATTATTAACACAAAAATTTCACGAAAACTGTTGGAGTTGTCGAGTTTTGTTGCCAGTTGAAACTCAGCAAAGGAGTATTGATTGAAAACAAGGAGGAAAAGATGTTTCCAACTGAATTCCTATGTTTAAATATTATGTAAAAAGTCATAACATCGAAAACTTCAATGAATGATATACTGCGTTATTTTTCAAGAAAGAATAATTACATAATCCGCTCGAAACAACATAAGTTTGCACTTTGATCTGCCAACTGCATGTATATTCATTTGGAAAGTGAATCTGTAATTTCGTGAATCAGGACTGGAGCCAAAAAATGTTTCTTTCGTATAAAGGCACATAGTTATTTTGTTCTGAAAGACTTGAGTTCGAGTTACCAATATGATAGCGAGTTTGATAGGTATAAATGATTTGAATTTCTCAAACTATAACCTTTTGATGTGCGATGTGCTTACGACAACATCAATGAGGTAGCATTAGGGTCAGAAGTTGGCCTCAAATTTGAAATTATTTTTGGCATTTTTCGGTTTTTGAAGTGCTCAGGAGCAATTACTCGTGAAGAGCTGCTATGAAGTTGTGGAAAATGTAGTATTCTTGAAAGAAGTTAACAATGATTTAGCCGCTACAATACATTTGAATAAGCGCTGCATCTCGGGAACAATTTGTTTGGATTTGTTGTATTGTGGAGACATCAACAAGGATTCTACAATAATATCCAATTTGCGATGTTTTGAGTTACCATATGTTTATATTTTGTCCATGTCTAACTATATCTCTCTGAAGATATGTAGAGAGGGGTCAAAAATGAAATAACATGGGGGGAGGGGAGGGATTAATTAACTAACTATTTCTGGATTTCTTGCAACCAGAGGTCGTATTTGACCAAATCACCTCGAGTTCACAGAATTCTATAGTACATACGTATTCCGTTAACTTTACAAACACGACTGAAACCCCTTTCGATGCCCACTTCCTGGTCCAGGCTGATGAAAATTAACTTTTTTTGTAGAAAAACTTTCCATATCTCCTGGTAAGTATTTCAAGTATTATGGACGATATATAAACTCTTCGAAAAAGTGATTAACGAGCAAGCTGAGGCTATGCTAGGGCCCTCATTGATAGCCGGAAATGCAGAATCACGCGGCTAGTGATTACGCGTAGGCTTTTTTAAATACCGGATGTGTCAAACTCTGCTCGTAATTACAGAAGCAACACACGTACTCAGGTGTCCACTCGGTAAGGGCGTAGAGGATAACTGACAAAAAATGCAGAGATGTCCATATACATAGATAGATATTATTCAATCATGTTATGTAATGAGTTACATTTATGACAAGTCCTGAGAGTAAATGGGTACAAGTACTAAATATTGTACAAGTGAAAACATTAAAACATCAGTAGATGACACATATAAGTCTATGAACAAAATCTTACATCAATAGATGAGGACACAGAATGAATCTATAGTTTTTTCACAGATTATGTTTCGGATTTCATGACGGCATTTTGAAATTATCTGTTTTCCAAAAATGATATCGAAACCCAAAACGACTGAAATAATAATTCTGTTAGAACAACATCATTTTTTCTCTTGTTCCCTACACTGAAACGATGATGCGATGCTAATATACAGCATGTTGAAAAAAGTGTCACAAGATTAAAATATGCAGAAAAGTCTTAGTAAAAATATGTCCACAAATTAACGGTTTCGTAAATACGATTTTTTTCGAAAGAGTCGACAGTCCTTGCGGCGTAGATGTCTATGTCGTATGTCTTATAGCTGCATTGAGCATCTGATTTGACTTCTAATGTTTCTGTTGTCTGTAAGTAAATATCATTGTACACTTTAAAAAATTGTTTGAAAGCAAAATGGTCCGTATCTCCGAAACCGTTAATTTGCGGACATTTATGTATATGAGAAATTTTCTGCTTATTTTGGGACATACTATCCAGACCATTTTTTATTATGGCACTACATGACAATAGCATGTTCTTGATAATATATGAAACATTATATGTTTCAATATTTCTTAAAATTCATAAATCCTTATGAGTAATTCATTAAAAACTCTCCACCTATAATTTTTTCTGATCTGATTATATTAATCATCCTATTTTGCTTATTGCATAGTAGTTTCGAAAATGACATTTCCAACATAAACTATACGAGTCGAAAGACGAATTTCGGATCAATATCATAGCGCCGAAATCGGAGCAGCATAGAGAAGTGAGTTCATCAAATCATGAGTTAGAGGTTATATTATATAAAATGAAAAAGTTACATGCAGTTAATATCAAATCGTTGAATTTTGATGTATATATAATTATCGAAATGAATGGGCTATGTTATTGGATCAAGTACTCGTAATATTCGATGGAGTCAGCGAGTCTGACAATTGAATCTTGGCTCAAGTTCAAACATCCAAGCTTTCCCATCTATTCCTGGACTTTGGCTTCACTCTCCCGTGATAGACACAGGTGATCGTGCGAATTTAAATAATGATATTATGAGGCGACCATCCTCGCGAACGATTTCAGAATGCGCTTTTTTCATTTTGGTACCTATTTTACTGATAATAATATACTGATATTGATTAGGAGATTCATATAACGAGTGTTGGAAGTCAAATATTTCGCAAGATTAGCACAAAAATATACATTTGAATTCAATCAATACCAAATACAGATGTACATACATAGGACCAGTCAAAAGAGAACATAAAACTTGACCTCGTGTTAGTCAGTGGTGAAATGTTGGAGGAGAAGGAAGGTATTGGAATTTTTCTTGAGAGTTTGGGAAGTTGAAAGCTTGAAATCTGGTCTTAAGCATCAGGAAAGAAATAACTTGCCGTTCTATTGATAAATGATGCTTGGTAGAGTGAAGTTCGGCATGTTTCGAGCTTCACAATGTACAGATTATCAGCCTGAACTCGTCAAGTTTGTCTACCTGAAATCGTATAAAAGATAAAGAGATCGCCAACCTTTCTGCGATGCTCTAGTGAGGTCAATGAATTCGTGCGTATAGTATCACTAACCAGG
This sequence comes from Gastrophysa polygoni, assembly GCA_963576655.1. NCBI lineage: Eukaryota > Metazoa > Arthropoda > Insecta > Coleoptera > Chrysomelidae > Gastrophysa > Gastrophysa polygoni. Next base: position 18,360,920 of record OY755087.1, read on the forward strand.
CATGCTCGGACAAGTTTTTGTATGTAATGTATACTATTTTTCCTACGAGCATCAATATTTGAATCATGTGCGTTATTATTCCAAGTTTCACCCACTACCCATTGTTGCCAGCTATCATCACCCTGTATAGTCGATAATAATATTATGACGTCTCTTTCTTCTTATGAATGATAACGAATGCCTCTTACTGCGTCCTACAATTATTATTCTCATTCATGAATATTCATTATTTTGCAGCAATAAAAAATATTGAGGTGTGTTCAAATACACTTTGGCGTTGAGCGACCTTTTCATGTTTTACCGCTAGGCTCTTATCAGCTTGCGGCTTGCTTGGAATCAGGGTGGATTCAGAGGTTATGTTATTTCAAAATATACATAAAACCAATCCATTTAATAAACTTTGGTACTGTATAGGTTTAGAAACTTAAGGCAAACTTATCATCCGTTAGAACAAAACCAAATAAAAAATCTTATACAGATGAACGTATTGGGAAGAAAGCATGTAGTGACATTGGGTATTTAATAAAAATAACAATAATTATTGTAATCATTCATACAACATACCTACATGCGAGCAGGGTTACTGTTCTCGATTTTTCTGTAGGCGAATTCGATCAACTATCCGACTCCAAAATATTTACGTCTCGTTTTCGTCTCTTCTCAATATAAACTTTTTTCTTTCTATAAAATAAAGCAATGCGCTTCACAGATGGAAGTCGGGGAAATACTATTTTTCGACCATGCATAATCTTCAGCAAAAGTTTATGCGTCATTGATAGTTCTGTCACTTATTCAAGGAGTCGAAGAACAACTTATCGCCACAAGACCATTATCAGCCCATATATATTATATAATCTCAACAATCAAAATTGATAATATGGTGAACATAGTCGATGGAATGACTTTATCGTGATGATACAGATCGTAATAATCATAATAATCGCAAAATTCGTGGATAATGTGTTCCCAGTACCTAACCAGTACCTAACCTGGAGAAAAATAAGATTGGCCAATATCCAACATTCAACAGACAACGGCGAATTATGTATTCGGGTATACATAATCATGTATACATATTATACATAATTATAATTTTTTCAGTTTAAACTGACAAATGTGTATAATTTTCAGTTCAAACTGTCAATTATATATAATTGTCGGATACCCACTAAAACAGCGGCTTATAAAACTCATAATGTACTATTAAAATTGATGAATAAACGTACGCCCCAGAGATGTTTTCGATTTGCTACACACACCCGAATTACACCAATTCGACTAGAATAAATCTGGATTTTCAGAAACCCCAAAACATCACGAATTCTGATACTTAATCTAGCGTAGGATAGCAGTTGAAAGAGATGTGACAGCGAACATGATACTTCAGCATATAGATCAAGTAAATGGGGGTGAAAAAGGAAGTTAAAAAATACTTTTATTTGTCGTTCCGTTCGTGCCTGAAGAAACGTGTTATTTAGGAATGAGTTGTAGAGGGATTGTGATAAAAATTGTAGGTGATATGAGGTGATAGAGCTCACAATTCTAATACCTATTATCTCGATAGGTGGTTGTTTGTATTTCTTTCACCAGCTGTTCACCTTTCAAATAAATCTTCAAGATATTCATTATATATGATATATATGATATATATGATATATATGATATATATGATATATATGATATATATGATATATATGATATATATGATATATATGATATATATGATATATATGATATATATGATATATATGATATATATGATATATATGATATATATGAGATATATTTATTTCACGACATTTTCGATAGGAGTTTGACAGGTAATGTTTGAAATATTTCATTATCATCATACATATGAATGTTGTGGTTCATATACCTTACACGCAATTCTAACGCAATCCGGTTACTGATTAGGTATAATTTTTACAACATATATCATAAATATATCAGATTTCTTAGAAAATTTTAATCTTCATAAAATCTTTCCGAACCCAGATTGCACTGTCCAAATATTGATCATCTCCGTTTGTAATCATATCGACAGGAAGAACCCACCGATGATAGAAAGAGATGAACATAATGTTTATATCATGTTTGGGTCTCTAGATTTGTGTCATCAGTCGAGCAAAATGGGATGGAAAGGACACACATTTTAGACAAGGACCATCCTGGCACACAACAAAGTTGTCTATTCATTGGTATACATAGTTTTCTCGATTCGCAGGTTTTGTATAATGAATATCATTTGGAACTTGGATTTTACAGTTTTTGAAGAATTCACCGAAATATATCAAGACTGAGGCAGTCATCAATATCATCTATCTAACTCAGTTATCGAAATACGTATTGGTTCTACTATAGATAGATTATTTTGATGGTTTTAGGGTCCAGTCATCAATGAATAGTTACGAGATTTACAACCTCATGGTGATACCCAAAGATATGATAATATATATTCTCTACTAGATCGAACTTTGAGAGAGAGAGAAATTGAAACGACCATAAGAAAGAGACACAGCGATCAGAAATCAACTGACTGTTGGCAAAACATTTTGATGTGCCTTGCTATTATATTGAAAACAGCGACATTTTCGGTTATTTTCATTCGAATCGAGTTGATAATGTGAAACTGTCCACTCAAATGTATTGATCAGCGAAGTTTATTTATCCATAAGTGTGGTAAAACAACGAGACTCAGTTTTACCTGTTGTTATTGAACTGAATATCATACTGAATATTGAAAATTGGGAAATAATCCTAGTTGAATCAGCCGGTTCAGCCAATCAAGTCAAGGAAGGATTTTGAAACTTTGTTCGAAATGGTTTTGTCCTGTTCAGCCTATGGCTCTACTCATAGATTCAAAAAGATCAGAATATATCATTTAATAAGTATGTTATTGACTAATGTTGAACAAATTCCAAATAGACTCCATTTCGTGCCTATAGAGAAAGGCGGAGGAATCCAACCAATGAAAACTGCGAACGAGCTGACTGCTGGCAAAGTTGTATTTTTCTTTGTTACAATCTTTTTTTAGCTTTTTCTTTTTCTCTAGGTCGTTCCAATGCTCCTCAGAAGTCGATGATGCAAGGCTAAATCTAGTATGAAATTTAGTAGTGCTGTGACAATAAATATTCATATTTTCATTCATTCAAGCCAAATTCGTTCTATTTGAATATTTCAACATCAGCCTCGATCATCTGTGAGATGCGAAGCTTAATATTTCTATGATAGTATAATAGATAGGATTTTGATGACTGAGACACCACATAATCTGAAAGTTGATAACGGCGCACTTTGATGTCATATTAATACGCGACTCATGAATAAGAGTTATTGTATGATAAGATATTTCTGCGTATACGGTTCGCAAAATATCTATACATATACTAGTATGACAAACGTATACTAGAACTGGATGGAAAAGAATCAAGCTATAGCGAACTCGAATGTAGGACCTAAGTTCACAAAATATATTTTTGCTTCTTCAGTTATGGTTTTATTATTTAAATGCCGCTGAAATTTCATTCAATTCTTGTTCATATTGTATATGGTGCTCATTCACAATTGTTAATGTGTGAGTGAATGCGTGAAATAGTAGTGATGATCTGAACTGAAATGAATTGTTGAAAAAATACGTCAGAAAGGCATGCATAATTTTTTTTCAATATCACAGAATTAATTACAATACCTCACCAACTAACTATTGCAATATTACATACTTGAATTTACTTCCCATAGATAAATAAGCAGACTAGTATACACTTGGGAGGTGTGAAAATTGTATGTTGAACAACTATGATGTCCATATATCATATTTGTCCACAACTGTGAAAATATGTTTGTGTAGTTTTTGTGCAATAAATATTGTCATTTTTAGTATGAAAATACTATTAGGGACGATGAACTTTGTTTCACATTTGTTGGTAGGCAACAGAGAATTTTGAAGCCACAAAAATACCCTTCTTTGAGTTCTCATTTTCTGTAGGTATATATCCACTGATAGGAAGCCTATAAAAAATATACTACAAATGTTTTAACGATGATATTAGCGTTTCGAGTTCGCTTACCACATCATGCGTCAATTATCAAACGTAGTCAACAATACATTTCTTAAAAATGCAATTTCATAAAATGAAATACAATATCTACATCAATCAACTGGCCAATCAACGATATTGGTGTATATATACAAATGGGAGAAGTTGACTATTGGGAGATATAATTTCCCTCGTAATTTTCGCTGAAGGTTCACGCAGAACTCCTTTTGGAAAAAAAATTTCTCGAAGAAATTGTACCTACCAACTATAAAATGAATGAAATCATAAAGTATCTCGTGTCAAACGACGATTTTAGTAATGCGTCTTATTATAAGACCAAAATATTTTCCTCTGTTCAGAATCTGAGCAATTCATGAATGAATTTTTCTTTAGCAGAAGGAAAGAGTCGAGAATGAATAATGAAGCCATTAGCAAGCTATATACAAAACGACAACAAACGCAGTAGTACATCGTAAATCTATCACCACACAAGCATAGGCGTATCCAGTCACTGTAGGTACATATAAGCCATTATATAATATACCAGGCTGTCTCACGATGGACAACTTAGTGGGAGAACGGGACATCGGATTATTCTGAAGATTTGGCTACTACAGTTATCACTCGTGATCTATCGATTTAAGAATTTTCAGCGATACAGCGTTGCCTCTTATGCCTGAAAATAGCATCATATCAATCAACAATCAAGTTGAATGTATTGGAAAATATTTCTTAACTCATAAAAGTTGAATTATTCAGGAGTAGAATGAATCAAAATTTTTTAGTTACGAAAAAAAAAATCACTTACACAAAAACACCTTTGTATCATATTCATGTATTCGAAATATTCATGAGATTTCATCATTGTTGAAGATTTTCACGGACAAGAACAGTTCATCCAAAATAAAAAGATATTTCTCGACATATTTATTTATTCATTCAGGCTCATACACTTAGGCCTCTCAGAAGTGATTCATTTGATACCTACCTACGAACTAAAGCGAATCTTGATAACACATATTTGAAACAAGTACCATTCCAACGAGCATTTTTTATTCTCCTTTCTTTTCACAGCAACATTTTGGAAAAGTTTTGAACAAAGGCCAAAGAACACCATGATCTTCACAATGACCAAAATCTGAAATATGGTAACCAAAGAAGTTCATAGTGTTATATTTTGTGATTTTATATTTGTACAGGTTGTAATTTAATCGATGACTAAAAATATGGTTTTTTCACGTTCAATTTTTTCAGATATTCCGGGAATGAATGAGATTACATTTGTTATTAGTGTTGGTTGTCTTTGCGGTTGTTGTTTATTCTGTCTGTTCTCAATTTGATATATTGTTTTATCAATGAAATCTTTCGGATAAGTGTTGAGTTATAGAACATCTTTTATATGTTTCATTTTGGCATTGAAAATTTGGTAACTGATTATCGGATTCGATTGTGGGTTCGATATTGTTTAAATAATTCAGAAAATTATCTAGTTCTATACGGTTATGTCGCCAAATAATGAAAATATCATGTACATATCTCCAAGTCTTTGGTTGTTTATTGAATTTTTCCACAATATTTTCTTCAAAATCTTCCATGAATATATACCTTAGAATAGGAGATAATAGTGAAAAAAACGGGAAATCAAAAAGTCTGCTCGCATTGACCTGAACGGAGACAATAATATTGCTTCTTGTTCAGTTGATATAAATAGAACTTAGCACCCATTTCTGAAAATTAATTGAATATGAAAAAGGAAAATTCAATATCAATTGATGAAAACATCTTGTAACCAGAATTCTTCCGTCTACCAAATTGTCACTTTTCAAAAACCAACTGCACGTTCAAAAATTTCACGAAGAAAAGTGTTTCTATTGTGTTGAGCACGGGAGCAGATTCGTTCCCGAAACGTCCACCAAGATGAATAGAATATTATTCTTATTAAATATATTTGTATTTCCAAATATTTCAAAAACAATGTGTCACTGATTGATAGAGAATTTTTCTTTTAGGTATCTAAAGGTTCAACTTCAAGCGCAGTGACATTTTGGGGCAGATCACAAAATCTGTCCTTGAAATTTCAAGGAAAAATCCTGTTTTTCATCATAACTTCAATACATAGATATATTCATGTAATTTGACATGCACCTACTAAGCACTAATAGACATTTTTTTATGCAGGAGATTTTGTAATATTTCTACCAGTGGCGTCCGTATGGCATGTATACTGGATATTTTTCTGAAAAAATATTGCACACCCTTGCTATTTCCGAAAACAAATTTTTGAAATCCTCATTCATTTTGCAGAAATTTGACCCCCTGATTTTATCTCTGTCCGATGCACCTTTTTTGCGTAAAAAATAAAAACCATTTTCATGCATTTGTGGTATATTTTTTAAAAAAAGTCTCCAGTTCACATCCCATACGGACACCACTGGTGAAAATATTGAAAAAATATCCTGCATCCAAGAAATGCCTATTGGTGCTTAGTAGGTACATGCCAAATATCATGAGAATATTTATAGAACAGTACTGAGGTTATGATGAGAAAACGATTTTCTTCCTGAAATTTCAACACCCTATAGCTCGAGAGTTAAGAGGTCAAACAAACTCCAATCTGGGTATCGAATGGGTCACTTTTTTCATTTATTTACTTATTTAGCGCATTGCCTATTATTTACAGAATTATCAACAAAACAATTAACAATTTCACATTTCTGTGCTGCAATCATAATTCATGACTAAGGAACACTAGAGTTTCTATTGTAGTGTTCCTTGGATTCATATCTGAGCTTATAACTCCAATAATTTCCGGGGGAATCGATGCATTGATAATAATAAAGGTCTGTTTCTAATCTTCTATGAGCCAGAATATTCAAGTATTCAAGCAGAAAGCCTAAAAAACTTGTTTCGAACACTATCAAGCATGTCCATTATAAGAAGGGCACCAAATGTGGAGTTGTTTTCAATTATTGATCCAACAATTGAACAATATACAGTGTGGAACAGCCAAATGGAATAAATTCGACAACAAATAAATGAGGGTGTGTTGGGAAAAACGCTTGGACACGTCGATTTGTATTTTTGAATACGAATTTTTTTTAAAAAAAATTGTGACAGTGGGCGATACCAACTTTCTTATTTCAGAAGGATTACCCTATATTTCATTCCATTTTTAAATTCTCACTGGAGAAACCACTCTTGGGGTCTAGCGGAAATTATTACAGAGATATAGGGTGTGAAAAATCGAGATTTTTCGATAGGATTTTTTGTGTCTAAACTATGCATTATTGGTCGAAACGACTTGCATGTCTCTATCCTAATTCTCTATATACTATCTACTGACATTTCTTTGGGACAAATACAAGATGATCAATTTTCTGAGTTCTGCACCACCCTATATTTGTTTCAATCAAATGACAGTAGGTAGTAGATCAAAAGTCAAGACAGGGACATGCAAGCTGTTTCGACCAATAATGAATAATTTCTATACAAAAAAATCCTAAAGTTGAAGAATCTCGATTTTTCCCACCCTATATCTCTGTAATCATTTCCGCTAGACCCCAAGTGTGGTGTATCGATGAAATCAGCTCTTCAGTGAGAGTTTAAAAATGGAATGTATTACAAGGTGTTCCATTTGAAATAAAAGAGTTGGTATTGGCTACTGTCACATGAAACAATTCATATAATTTGATTTTTTTTGAAAAAAATGCATATTCAAAAATACAAATCGACGTATACGAGCGTTTTTCCCAACACACCCTCATTGTCGAATTTATTCCATTTGGTTCCATTCAATGGCGAGATAGACAATTCATTTCCAGATCGCAGAGTGGAACCTAACATTTTGAGTGCTGTATAGAAGTAACATTTGCAATATGTCTTTATTTATCTTCTTTAGCCCCGTGGTATACCAAAAAGTTGCATCGACTATGGTAGCAACGTCCTACGTACATTATATTATATGCATTAATGCGACGGGGCCCACTATCGTATGCACACGACGGACATGGGTCTACCCTGTGCCCCTCTAGACGAGGCGTTATGAATAAATTGTTTGTATATTTATGTCCGTGTCTCACCAACTCTTTTTTTATCTATCCTCCTTGCTCTCCAAGGACTCCAACATAAGACGAAGAGTCAACAGATCAGGGAAGGATCATAATATGTGGTAGTCCAGGGAAAATGTGGATCAGGAACATTCATTACCGATTGTTTTGAATATAAATGAGCAAAAGATACCTTCAATTTGAAATATTGAAAGGCTAATATCATTTTATATTTTTTAGAGAGAATTATGAATTATACTTATAAAAAGCGCTCTTATTATCGGTTTTCTGTGTGTGCCTCGATTATTTTTTTTGTGTATTCTGTACATTGTGATTGAGTCGATTGCTCTCTTTGAAGGTGCATCAGATTGTAGAAATATTGATATCACCGACTACTTATGAACATGCTACTTCCTTCTTGTCTTGATCAGTTCGGAAGTTTTATCGACGCACGTTTATTTCCGGAACTGAAAAATTCATCGAACCTAATCAAATACTGTCTGTAAGACTTTCGAGGAGGTGGTACATTCATTTTCCAGCTTTTTTTCGGATTTTCTCTCCTCGTTTCTGAAAAAATGAAGTAGAAGTTATTGAAAATTATTTCAATATATTTGTAGTAGGGACAGATTTCGTGATCTGCCCCAAAATGGAGAAAAGATATACTGACAAATCAAAATAAGCTGAACATATTTTTACTGAAAATGGACAACATATGGCCGATTGGAGTAATATAATTCTGACCTCCGAACAACAAACCCATTAGAAGGATCACAAAACAAATATTCTGATGCTAACATGAATTCCCAGAATTATCATAATATTAGTACCCAATCGTCGCCAGTGTTGTCATATCCAATCATCAAAAAGTGATAAATAGTCCATAATATTTAAAATCCTTTATGAATTCATGTAGTTCAATGCACAAATATAATAATAAATTTGGGTCATGATGATTATGAATCAGTTCCGATTAATAGAAGACTGTTACAATATTCAGAGACTTAGCAATTTTACTTTCTTGGGGGCTCGAGGACCAGCTTAGGTATCATGAATACTTTTTGCTCAACGTTGCAACACCGCAATTTGATATTGACAGTCAACGGCGATTATTGCTTTGTTTGGTATCTGTCATTATTTACGTTTTGATTTATCGATATTATTCAACTTGTGTTCAGTTTTGTGTACTCAGAATTCATCAGGAACTCAGTTTATTTCCTGTTTTGGTGATTTGATATAATGGAGAGACGTTGTGAGGTGTGTTAAAGACAATTTGAACCGGCGATCAAAACACGTCATTTCATAGGTGAGTTACCATTGTCGTATCATTCGAGATTTTGAAGCATTTTCCCAAATGGAATGGATGAAAATGAATCAAAATTAAATTGATTAGATTATATTGATTATACTCATAGGTCAGCTGCGAAAGTGTCTTGTGGTGAAATATGGAGCACTGATAAATGCTTCCTTATTTGTAGTCAAAATATGCGAAGCTGCTGAAGAATCACTGAGAATAATGATGAACTCAATTAATATTTTTGATGAAAAATATAAGGATATTTGTATACTTCTTGTACACACAACACTGAGAAATTTACCGTTGACTGTTCTCGGAACTAGTCAAACTAATTTGAAGAAATATTTCACTGTAAGACTTCATCATGAGGCAAAAAAATTGAAAGATTCAACGGAAGTTAGAGTAAGAAGTATGTTAACAAAAACAATCCTATTCAAAAATCAATAAATTATTTGTGCGATTATCCATGGTTGTTTTTCATTTCAGTTCTGTTTCAAATAAGAAACACTGCTATTTGCTACATCTTCACATGAGTCATGATTTCATTGTGGATATAACATTTCGTCATAATACTTGCCAACACATATTCATTATCGATTTTCATCTATCTACATGAATTGAAATATCATTTTTTTGCGTCAAAATATATGAATTCTGCTCAAGATAAGACCTCCTTCATTTTTGATGATATCGTGAAATGATTTAAAAAAGTTTCATCTTCAGATTTGAGAATTACATTCAAATATGCAATCATATCTATTTGCCTTGAAAACGAGTTTATCACTTTTTTGAAAATTATTTCCACTAGTAGGTACTGAACTTTGAAATCGTAAATATACTTACATGCACTGTCACTGATCGCCAAAGATATAAATGTTAATTATTGAAATTGAACGTTATTTATGATAAAGTATAAGTAGACAACTGTATACTGAATAGTGGGTATATTGTTCCATATGGCGTTGAGAATACAAGCAAGTTACAAAAATCACCATAGGATTGTATGTATTCGAATTTCTCGTAACAATGTGAAGGGAGTATAAATATGTTCATTTTCCCACCAAGAAATGCTATAAAGTACCCTCGAAAGTACCACTGAAATTTCGATTTGGTTTCATCATGAATTAATAATAAATTCGATCCCCTCTGACAACACGGCACTGGTGCTGGGAGAATCAGCTCCTGCTTTCCTCGTTTAGAATAAGATTGATACTATAGATGTTGCTTCCAAACAAACTGTATTGCCAGGGTTATGGATTACTTATCTAGTCTGTTCAATGATCGAAGATTCTGACACTCTTTCTCTCTTTATTCCTCTCTTCGTGTGGAGATTTCGAGGATACTCAAAAACCAGCGTTGACCTTCGCAGGTTAGTTCATCGGTTCGAGATAATTTTCCCACTCAGTTCTACAACCGCAGGATACTGTCCTCCAACTGGTACAGTTGGACTCGTCAAGCCTTGTTGATTGACAACATATCTTTACACAATTTCCTTGTCCGTTAAATCAAAGTCTTACCCAGTTAGTTTGTACCTTTTTGGTTCGCTTCAGTGGAATAATCCCTTGCAGAATTACTTGAATGAAAAAAAAAAGGATATTTATTCAAATCTTACCTTCCGATGAGATGTTCACTCCCGCTTCCATCATACATTCAAGTTCATATCCAGTCCTTGTTACATGCATGAATGAAGATTTTATGAGCATCCAGCTAGTTCACTGCTCGAACAAGTCTACCCACGAAAATATTCTATGTACGCCAATGGCAATAATATTAGCTTTTCGTTTGGATCCCGAGTAATTTAGGGTCTTTACCATTACGAGTGCGTTGGTGCTACTGGTCTTTTTCGTTTGGGTTGCCCGTCTTCAGATCCTTTGTTTGTTCTAGCACTAAAAAGCGGAGTTAGCTTTTCTATAATTATCGCGACATTGAGAAAGGTGTCCCAATATTTCTCTAGATAAGTTTCATGTACTCGGTGAAGAGATGGGTGTTGGGTTTCATGAATTTGCAGATATTTGATTATGCAGATTACCGATACAGTTCAAAATGTCCGCTGATCGATCAACAAACACTCGAATCTGATCGCTTGTTTATTTTTGTCTTCTGGTCAGTGGCAAAAACGGAAGATTCATAGCTATCTGAGGTCAATAGTTCATGAGGACTTTTCAAATTTTGTATCAAATGAGGTCCTTAATGATGTCTGAAAGTCCATTTTATTCTGAATTCATCGATTTAGGGTGCAAGACACGCACGCTCTTAGTTAAACACCGCAGTGCCAGAGTTTAATTGTGATTTAGTGTGGATTTATGCACCATCAATTGACAATCATCGAGTAACAATTATCATTTAACAATTAGCAAGTAACAAGTAGCGAAAACATTACCGTTTATGCAGATCGAATTAACGAGTAGAAATAAATGATACGTATAGACGCACAAGTCATGAATCCACACCCTCCTATGATAATTTTTTGTACATATTTTTGATAACTGATTTGAATGAAACAAATTTGATTCATTGTTTTATTTTATATGAGGCTCCCTCTAATTAAACCGAGCACCCTGTATACCTAAACTCTAGACCAGAAAATGTAACGGTAGATATCAAAATGATATTTATATTGATATTTATTATACTGGGTGACACAGACCACAGACTCATGGTGCATGCCCTTTTCTCATATTTCTTAACTTCATTCTTGAAATTTAGAACATCAAATATCTCACTGGAGGGCATTTTTTGACATATTACATGACATGCTTATCACATGTCATGTATTACTGGATTCACAAAATAATGAATGTATGTGAATGTATTTGAAATAATGAATGATGTAATACAATATAGAGTGTTATAATTGAAAATCGAAAGTCTATGTCATCTCCGAAAAAAAATGCTCTATAGTGAGCATATTTCATATTCCGAATTTCAAAAATGTAACTATAAAAACAAAGGGGAAACAGGCATGTATACTTGGAGTAAGTAAGTATTTATTTAGAAGTTCCAATATTTGAAAATACAATGTTGCCAGACTTTGTGAATTGATGCTTTTGTATATTAGAAATTCATTTAATAAAATCTATCTATAATTTCGGAAAATGATGAATTGATAATTTAAAAAAAAAAACTCCTGATTTGACTTGTGTCAACCCTTCCGTGACATCATCATCCTAAATTGCATCATAATGTGGAGCGGTGACACCTATCACTATTCAAACTATTCAGTATCATCAATGAATCGATCATGCTATATTTATCACGATGTATCATCAATAAATCGATAATGCTATATTTATCATGATGCACTGAAAGTAGCCTTGAGAGATTTGTATTGGTTGGCTAGATGAAAGTTCAAAAACTCGAGAAGTCAATGTTTTTATTTCCAGGCGTTAATTATTTGATCTACGACATTTTTTTTCAAATTTCAACAACATGTGTATGTTTCTTGTTTCACGACATTCCTATATTTTTTAAACTGGGTCCTTCGAAAGCTAGTTTAAATGGAGTCAACTGAAAAAAAATAAAATACGTATTTACCGAAACAAGGGTGAGCAAAATGAATCCCATCCCACTTCTGAACCAGAATGAGTCATTCAATAATAATAGGATGCGGCATATCGACCGTATAAATTTAGACTATTAGTATCGTTCCGGAAACAAATCTCTGGTTCTCCTATCTTTTAACCTTAACCGATACATTTGATGTTGACAATTTAATGATCGCCTTCCAGAGAAGATGGCATGCGTTTCCTGTATTTTTAACGCTCACAACAAAAATAACGACCGTCGTCTAACTACCTTTTCACTCGAGCGTTCATAAGGACGATTGTTTTTTTAGGAAACAAGATCCAAGAGGGCGCTTGGATATATCTCATTGCTATCTCAAATATAGAACTGAAATATAGCCACTCAAAAAGATAACTAATCATTGGTGATTTTATGATGTTAGTATTGAAAAATCATGATGGCATAATTTGGTGTGAACGATGATAATCTTTGTTCAGATACAGAGTATGTTAATATATTTTGAGCCCCCCTCAACTATTTTATTTTGAGAGCTATATAAAAGAGGCGAATAAGAAAATGTTTTCATAATATGTCACGTGATGAACGAACGGGAATATATTCATCAAATGGAACATCCTATATATTTATACATTTTCTTTGAAATCTCGTTCTCCTGAATTCAAAAATATACAGGTCTAGCTGTCATATAGTTCTTACATATTCAACAATAAAAATGCTCTGAACATTCACGCTAAGTGAAGTGCAATAGACTTCAATTTATGATCCATAACATCAACATTAGTGATCTAAGTTAGTTGATGATATTTCAAAATGGGTTGCACAAGAGTCGAAAAGTTGACAAGAGATAAAGGAAATTTTTGAGAGTCAGAAAGGAAGAATGAAAAATTCGCAGATATAGAAGTTATTAGCATAAAATCCATATCGCCCAGTTCCTTTAGTGAAAACCGAGGCGAGAACACATGATTTCTTAATCATAAAAATTTCATAGATTCCACGAATTCACCGTTTGACAGTTTGCAATGCAGTTTCAAAATTCACTTTTTGTAATATTTTTATCTTCTCATCAACGTCAAACATTGCTGTTCTGTCAGTACACAAGCTCTGCATTATAGTCTTTTCAGAACATTTTCATTGTTCAATATCTCAAAACTATGACGCTAAAGAACAAGCTTTTCAAGAAAATTATAAGATATATAGGGTGTTCCAATGAAAAAAATACTTGTATTATTGATTTATTTTGAAATTCAACTCGAGCGTTGAGTTTTGCTAAAAAAAAAAATTTTTATAATCAAACGAGGTCACGTGACTTTCGCTACTTGTTAAATTTTGAACGGTGAGCTTGATGATTTTTCAATCGATGGCTGGCTTTTTGGTACTGAAAAAAATCTATTGAAATGAATTGTCATCTAACGAATTTGAAGCGGTATTTTCATATTTTTTTTCAAGAAAAAAAAGTGATTTTCGAGTGAGCGAGAAAAAGCATGATGATGCTACTGGTATATGATACAGTTTTGACGAAGTTGAATATTTTTGTAATATTCCAGAAATTTCATAAATATAAAAAATATGGCAAAAACTAAAAGTTTTGAAAGAACGTTCAAATTCGAGACAAATGTAGAGAACTGGTATCGAACAAATTTTCTCTATATATATTTTTTTAGAATTCGAACAAATGAGTATTTTAAGCGATTTTTCATGAAAATGTAACTTTTGGAAGGTAGCAAAAGTTTTTCAAAACAAAGTTGAATTCAAAAATTAATTACTGCACAACAAATGTTCCCATATACGATGTCAACTCCCTGAAGGAAACTTATTCGGCGCGTTTTTCCATAAACTTGCACTGTCTGAGGGTTCGTGATTGAGTTCCTCGAGGAACAAAAGGTTGGAGTTAGTGCTAGACTTTTCGGGTTGTCTTCTCGCTTCGCTTGTTTCCCTCCGTCGACACGTAGTAATTATTTCCGTAATATGTCGGAACTAATTGCGATAGGAAGTAGAGGTTCATGGATGCACGTGATGAGAGAAATATGATATATCATTTTCAGATGGCAAAGGAAATTAATTTCGAACTTTCAGTCGATGCTTCCTTCCATTTTACTCATCAGAAAATTTCTCCGTACCGTCGAGAAAATGTGAAGAAGATAACTTTGTGCTTCTTTTAGGATTGTTTTCTACATGCTTGCGTGATTCACTTTCTTTATGTTGAAGAAAAAAATTGATTCTAACTCATGCGGGAAAGTAATCTCCGTGCAACTTTTTCTGGGGATAAATACGCAAAAGATCAGTTTTTATTAGGATGAAATAAATGGATGAATAATGTACGAGTATATTTGAGAGAAATTGGAGTAACACATTTTCTTCAATCTCTTCTGAAGATTCTTCATCAAATTTTGCTATTTTAAACATGCTCTTTTTGTTAAATGAAATGTGACAGCTATCATGACAGTCATTTTATGTCATTTCTGTCACTTATGGTCATTTTCATTAATTCGCCTTCAATATAGACATATAAAGTATTTCAAGCATGAGAGAGATGATTGAAACACAAATACATTACGGATACAAACTTAGACACGATTTTTTTTGGAAAATATACTGAATAACGCTAGAAAAAATTCGAACAAAATGAAAAAAAAATCATATTAATCAACAAAAAAGTATGACGGCTTCTGAAATAAACTGAAAATATCCTCACAAATGGAACAAAACATATCTTGGTGGAATAAAACAACAAACAGAAAAATGAATCTAGAACATTCATCAAAATAGTATAAACGCTTCTGAAATAAACTATAAAAACCATATATCAAATATATCATAAATCTAAAGCATATAGAGTAAATACATAATCACATCTCATATCATTCAGCTAGTCAATTCAAGTGATCAACACTGAACTTCCTCTTCAATTTCACAGTCCACATCAAAGAATCTAATGGCTGAGAAACCGCACTTTCAATCTCTTCCAAAAGACTTACTTATCGTTAGCGTTTTCTCATCGTAAGCGTTTTCCTCATCATGATATTCGTAATGATATAATAATTCGTAATAAATAACGAGTATGTCATAAAACTGACTGAGTTGAGAAATGCATATTGGCTCACCTGTATGAAAACTTTCTTGTTGAAAGTGACACCCCGCTTTTTTGGAAGTGGGTTCTCATAGAAGTCCTCCTCTTCTATGTCATAGTCGAAGGAATTATCGAACGACTCCAGGTCCATCTGTGGAAAAACATATTTATATAGTGTTTTCAGTATCACTCGATTGATTTTCAATGGTTTGGTTTCTTCATTCAACATTATTTGGTTCTCAGAACGGATTCAGTTAGAATTATAATTGAAAAACTCAATTGAGAACTAAATGAGAGATTCTTGGAAATAAAATGCGATTGCAACAAAACATAGTATTGAATAAAATTGATGATGTATTACGAGGTATATTATGTTACAAGTCTCGTAAACAAAAAATTCCACCAAAGTGGCTCTTTCTCTTTCAACTACTCTAACCTGCCAACTCTCACTGAGCAAGAAATCAATTAGCATAAATTCAGTTGAATGATAAGCAGGTCAAATTTGTAAATGTATCTGAATTATTTTGTTTGGAATTTTTTCGATGAACCCGTCGGTTTGCGGTTTGCCTGCTCTTTCTGAATCTGACAGGATTTTTCCCAAAACACGATCAGGAAGTCCAACTCTTCTGACGTTACATTTGAAAATGAATTTTCAGAGTCCAGCTCTGGATTTTTTCTTCAATTTAATGTGATCTTGGATAGGCTCGAGAAAGGTACGTCGCTGCTAAACTTCACACAAATCCACATAATACCCTGTATTCAGTTCATCATTGAAGTAACTATCGGTTTGAGAATATATTTTATAATGCTGTAAGTCATAAATTTCAAGAAGAATCCATGAATAACTAGTTGCCACCCCGGAAAGAAATTGTTTTAGATCCATAAATCGCAACTAAACGAAAACGGTAAAGGATAAGATACTGTATGTCAATATATTCTTGTGATTGCAAAAGATCAAAGACTTTGAGAAGATGATGAAATCCAGGGTTCCATTCATAGAAACCAATTTCTAAAAGTTTGATATTTTTTCTGAATCATAAGAATTTCTTCTGAACAATTCCAGCTTTTTGTGGGATTTTCTTTCCTCGTTTCTAAAAAATAAAGTAGAAGTTATTGAAAATTATTTCAATATATTTGTAGTAAGGACAGATTTTGTCCCTACAAATAAAAAATTTTTACTTTATTTTTTAGAAACGAGGAGAAGAAACCGCACAAAAATTCAGAATTCCTTCGGTAAATGTCATATTTTGACATGTTTTAAATTTTTTCACTGGAACACCCTGTATGTTATCTCATATCTGAGATATTTTTTTCTGATTTCGAAAATATTTACATGTTCTTCATTTCATCCATCCGTTATAGAAATATGAACGTTCGAATATTTTAAGAAATTTAAATTAATGTGCACTATAACATGGTGAGCCAACCTCCAGAGGCAATCGGGAATGACAGGACCTGACACCATTTTTGCTGTACACCTATTGAAAATAATCTTCATTGATGGATTTATGATTTTTTGACAACTTTTCAAATAACCCCTGCGGGCAGGGTGCAAAAAATACGGTACATATATATAGGGGCACTGCATTGCTGCCGCCATTAATAATTCTTCGATATGAAAGAGAAGTAACGTTATCCGTATGTGACCTAGAGGCCACACAGCCGTCCATACTACACGACCCAGCATCGAAAAATCGTAACGTAACCTAATCTGGTAAATCAGAGTTGGCGTTGGTTCGTTCCTTCAGAGACCTGTAGACAACAGGTGGCAAGCCTGCTGTGCTGTGACAATCATTTCACTTCACAGCCCTCGTCCGTTGTAGCGGGTGTTGAACACTTGGCGAGGTTGCCAGTTAGATTTATTTGCGAAAAATAATTAGAGTTTCCCGAAAAGGCATCAATGAACGTGTGTCGAAATGGTTCTCACGAAACATGACAATTATTTTTTGTAATTACCAGCAAACAGCGAATTATGACGTGATAGAGTGATTTATCGGAAACGTACTGTTAATCGAACCTCTTCACAGGGTGATTCTAAATATATACAGGATCTTAACTGATAGCTCATGGTGACTAAAAAAGAGGTAAATAAACAAGTCAGACAGCAAATGTGTAGAAATTACAGTGAGCTATCACTATATTCTAGTTTTATATTCACGATTTTATCCAGAAATATGATTCTCCTAATTGTGAATCAATATAGAAATATAGGATAGATCCATGAATAATGACTTTTCAATCGTTATTGGAAAACAAGATTTTCATTTCATTTGTTCAACTCGTTGATCATTTTGTCGAGGATTTTATTCACAAAATCATGTTCATTCATCAGATTTTTGCAGAAACATCAGAAATCACCTTGTACATTATCATCAGCTATTGCAAACAATTACTTTTCAATTTAGCGAAGAAAAGTTTTCTGAAAAGTGTTGAAAATGATATTTTTCGTGAATACAGGTTTATGAAATTTGGCAACGCCGCCCATCGTTCAGAAATCTTATGCACAGATGCACTACATCAGGGCAAAATTAATGGAATCCAGGAGCAAGGGCTTTCAGTTTTCAAGGTTCAAGAACCAGGAGTATATTTCGACCCAAACGTCAAAATCAAAAATGAGGAATCTTTTTGGATTAAGAAAGAATAATGAACCGACCTATATTCAACTATAGTAATCCGAAAGAGTAGAATTTACAGGAGGTTTCATTTGAAATTCCCAAGTTGGATTCGTTTCGGTAAAACAGGAAGTGATGGCAAAAAAAATCAATCCTTGAATCCAACATATTTGCTGAGTTCGAGAATCCGATATGGGAGCTCTGAAAACAATGTCTCATCTAAAGAATGAGTTGAATTCTCCAAAAAATTAATTTGATCATCTTGAGATTCTATGTCATTCACTAAGCGTAAATGTTATTACATAATTTCTTAGGTATATTTTGTCATTATGATATCATCTCATTCAATATCATTTGAACTGTTTTGCCAGAAATAAATGATTTTTTTCCTAAATTATGATAATACTATCTGAAATCGGTAGCAGAGTTCAAACATGGTGTTCCAGTTGGTGTCTTTCTAACTGTTACAAATACTCCGGTTTTCGAATTGAACACCCTGTATATAATCAAATTTTTCAAAACTTCAACAATATGTATGGATTGCCGATCGCTGATACTTTCGCATGACGTTAGAGTAGATATTAATCACTATGGTACCATTTGAAAGAAGGAAGTATCAAGTGAGTTGTTTACTTTTTTAGCACCTATTTTCAACCACAATACTTTTTCATTTGGAGTAATTTTAGTGGTTTCATGATAGGGGTAGATGATCAGATCGATGAATAAAATGTTTGTTCATCGGTTTGTTCGGATATATAGAACATCAACTATTGGATATCACGGAATAGACAAAATTATGAAGTTTACAACAATGTAATAATACATTGTGTTCCATTTAAAAATAGGAAGTTGATGCCTTCACCGCGGAAAAACAGGATAGTGAAAAAAATATGTCAAAAAGTGACCTCTAGTGACCATATTTGACCAAATTTCAGGAATTTCGATAGAAAAACAAATGAGAAAAGGGTATTTATCTTAAATCTGTGACAACCGGTATATAGTGGTGTGTGATTCGGAAAAACGCCAGGCCTGGCCATGAAAATTATGACTTACGTGTCCGAGGATTTTCCGGATCAATTCAGGATGAAGCAGAAATACTTCTTAAATTCAATCAATTAGTTGCTAATGAAAGGGCACATTTTAAACAATAATCCTATAACATCTGGAGTAGTGAGTATAAGCATATGTGACAGAAAAAATATCAAACCGAAAAAAATGTAAACCTTGAACATGGTGAGCATCATGATATGGAAGATAATACACTACTTTGAGCACTTTCTTCTGCATCATACGGTATATCATCTACCTAGTTTCTAGCTGATAAGGATGACTTTGTGAATGACACCTTCACGTTACAGAGTTTTATTACAATTTTTAGCGGATGTTGTGAAATGAGAGAAGATGGAGTAAATATGAATCCCCATCTCAGTTTGAAAAACATGATTATGGAACGAGTTATGGAATGTATCTATATGTATACAGGGTGATTCAAAAGTAAGCGGCATCCTTTCAGGGGTGTAATCCTTTTTTTTATCTGTTAACAACACGAAAGGGAAACCTATAATGTTCGAAGAACATCGTGTAAGCCAGCGGTGGAATTTTGGGAGAGAAGGTAGGTGTTGGAATTTTTCTTGAAAGTTTGGAGGTTGTGAGCATCAGGAAAATGTTTCCTAAGAGAGCTACGCATCTTTGAATAGGACACTTCGAAGAAGATTTCTTCTCAAAGTATGGATATTTCAAATCATTTTGATGAACACTGTATTTTTGATACTCAAATATTCACCAGTAATCGATATTCTGATTTCGATCCCTCCGAGGATCCCTCATACCTATGTGTCAAAACGCATCTCTAGTCTATATGTTCATGCTTTAGTGATATGCTGATATTTCAGTGTCAGTAGGGGAAAAAATATTACATATACCTACCTGCTATTATAATATGCTATTATATAGCTCACTTCTCACCCTGAGTATATAATATACTATTTTTGCGTTTGGAACAAGCACACGTGAATTTTTCACAGTACGGGCGTTTTGACAAAACATCAGTTGGATTCCAGTGAAACCAATATGTTTCTCCATATGAGAAGAGAATAGAAAAAGTGGTAAGTTAAGTTGCTAAGAATCATCATCAAGTGAATTCCGAGGTAAATTCATATTTTTCCTTGAATAACAAAATTCAAGTCCACTTAACAACCCTCAAATGGACCTGCATAATGAATCGTATTTTCCACAACTTTCAAGTACCAAGTGCTGTCACCCCAATAACGAAGGCTAAATGGCCCATATCTTTATTAATTTGGCGTCAGACGAAGGGTGGTACATTGTATCCTGAGACTCTTCAGTTCCACTGCTATATCTTTTTATTTTATTAACATGACAATAGAAAATCACCCTTGGATCCATATTATTTATGGTTTTATGATACCAACCTGTAATGCCCTATAACTGTATTTTGAAAAACTCCACTGTATAATGATGTTCACTCATGAGACCTGCATATGCGAGGTCACATCAGTATATATTTTTTCTTGGATGATAGTTTGGCCATTCAACATCATGATATGATGTTTTATACTTCACTGGATTCACATTGAAACTTCCCCTTCTTGACATACATCACGTATTTCATGGAGAACTCATATGATCTTAGTAATACAAAACGAGAATACCTTGGAATAACACATTATCGTCATAGTTGTTAGCGTTGTTAGTAGGTACATAAATTCATTTGTTCAAATCTCAAAAAAAATTCCAAATTGACACTGCTCAGTTCTGCTGAAGTGTATCCTATAATGAGCCTAAAATTATGCGAGCTTTCTGGTGTTCAAGTTCGTGTGCGGCTTCGCTAGCTTCATTAGTATTAGCAGAGGTATTAGCAATATTTAGAAAGTTTACATGGAAGTAAAAAAGGTTATACCTATAGGTATATTTGTGTGAAAAAATATTCAAACAAGTAGGTACCCCGATATTATTTTTCGATAACTATTGAAACAACTCCTGTGGGCGGGATGCAGAAATATACGGGGAACCCTGTACAGCGGAATCACTACACAAAATTGATCTTTGTATGTAGAAATGAATGAGTCGTGAGAAGAATGGGGGACATGCAAAGATGAGCTTCAAGTAGTGCATTATCAACTCTAGATACGTTTTGTATACCGGTATTGACTACGCCACTGATAAATCTGGGTAGATAGTTGAATCATTTTCACGATTATCTATCATTCAAAGCAATGACTGATTATTGTGATTGTTAGACAGGTGAGGTGGGTGGGCAATTCTCGAGGCAATTATAAAATATATGCATTTTGTATGAAATTTCAGCGAAATCAATTGTAGGAACGTAGGTAGGAATCCTAACTGAGCCAAGTGCCAAATATCATAATACCTACCTCCTACCTAACTAGGTAGGTATACCGAACGTTTTACATAGTAGTAGTGTTTCTGTCATTTCTCATCAAAAATTCATCATCATCATTCAGACACCATTTCTGGACAAAACTATTTATATTGAGGGATGAAATATAGTTTGCGAGGTAGTTTGGCATAGATTCAAAGGGACTTGAGTCATAATTATACTCTAAAAGCCAAAACAAAATTCAATTCACTGAACTACTGAACACCTATAACAGATCACTTGATTTATTTTCATGTTTCACGGAACTGCGAAAGCAATAATGGTTTGAAACCAAACCGAACCTACACCTACATTTTCTATTATCTATTTGATCGCACCAAAATAGCAAAGCTAACTTGAATGAAAATAATGTACGATTACTAAATAAACAATTTCAAGCAATCCTCAATGTAGGTTTCATTCAGTGATTCCAAATTAGAATGTAGGAGAATTATGGCCCGAAACTAGCGAACCACGGTTTGTTTGGTTAGAAAATAAACACAGCTGAACTTAACCTCTCATAACCTTTGTTCAACTCACTTTTCATCCACTTGTAGCCGTGATTAGGGCTTCTGCTTGTACACAACACTCTGTTTCCACGATTTGCACGAGAAAAACTAACACGAACCAACACAAAACACTGAAAATGAGGAAAATAAAAACAAATAACGACGATACGGCCTACTGAGAAGTCAACAGATGAATGAATTGGATTGTTGAGTGGGGGAAGATGGAATTGATGGACGTGAAAACACGAGCGGCGTGCGAACGGATTCTCGCTGTTTTTCGTGATGCTCCGTCCCTGTCATTTCTGTCAGATTTCTGTTCTTCATACATTGGCGTAACTAGGACTATTCACTAGGGCCGGCCTGGCCATCATACCCTTCACTTCACGCAAATGTGTGCTTATGTTTTAAGATTCACGACACCAAAGTACATACCTACATATTATGTTATAATATAAGGTTGGACAGTTTTGTGATGCAAAGTGTGATATAAGTATAATACAGAAGATTATTTTGGAATATACAGGATTACGGAGAAACGCAGGACATTGTCTGCTAAATATGGACAAAAAATCTAGTGAGCTGTATGTTCTGGTCTGCTCAATAAGCGGAAATCCACTACAGGCTTCTGTAGCCGATACAGTTCTGCCGTCCTCGAGTCCGAGGTCAATTCGAAGAAACAATGATTTCATTTTTTTTCCTGTCCATCATTTTTCAAAACTATAAAACCTAAGAAATCGTCCCCAACTTCGTACTCAGTACTGAAGTGTTAGTATAAGTGGAGTAACAACTAAAAAATGAAATAATAGTTTCTACTCATTATTTGGACAGTGAATTTACATTCCCATTCGTTATGATATCCTGTCACAGATAACTCTTGACTTAGAAGAGGAAACATTAAAAGTTCTTAATCTTTACAATCTGAAGGTACTGCGTGAGGTAGTCCGCAGACAGTCACACGACAATACTGAGGTGTTGTGTTAAATATGTATTCAGGACAATATACAGGTTGTTCCATGTGGGAAATTCAATATATTACGGGTCCGAGTTTATTCTGTCCACCCTGTATACATATAATGCAGGAGAGGTGAAACTGACCATCATCAGAGTATATTCAATTGCTGTCCTGCAATAATACTGTTTTCCTCAATTTATTTCGGAGAAAATAGAATAGAAATTGTCATAACTTTCGAAATACTCCGTGTATTTCCATATACCCCTATATGGTTAGAACCAAATCAATCTTGTAAAAAATTAAAAGGTGTACCAGTGGAAGAAATTATGTTTGATTCTCTATGATTGATTTCTCGGTATATTCCAAAATGATTTTAAAATATGGCAATATGCAAGCTGATATGATTCATTATGAAGGAGTAAAAAGTATCAACTAATTGTTTGTGAGGTGTTTTTATTCATTTACTGCCAAGTAGATGAATAAAACAAGTTTGCATATTTTCATCTTTTACAGGGTGTCCTTAAAAGGTCTTTACAAAAAGCTACCACATATTCTTCAGACCAAAACAATTCGATACAAGCAAACTTACCTCAGTAAAAAGTTGCTTAGTTTGGGCGCTAGACGGCTCTGAAGTTGAAATTTTCAAATCGATTTTGCTTCATAACTTTTGAACGGCTCATGAGATTTTTTTCAAATTTGGTACGTTGGCATAGACTCATCGGGCAATGAAACTCATATCATAATCATAATGAATATCATTCCATGGGCGTAGAACTTGATTTTTTCAGTAAATGAACATCTAAAACTCCTACGCCAATGGAAAAAAATTAGTTTCAATATGAAATCTAAATTATTCAACTCATTCACTACAAAAAAGGTACTCTTGACAAAAGTCGATTCCTCTCATGGTTTCGACAAAATTTTAATTTTAGTGATTTAGAGCATAATTAATAATAAAACGATCAACAGATATTTGATAAAAATTGTTCAAAATGTTCACCATTTTCACGTATACAAAGATTTATACGACGCAAAAAGTTGAAATGTACTCTTTGCATAACTTCTTCATCGCCTGTAAGATTATTCGTCGCCTGTTGGATACGTTGCCATAATTGTTCTACAGTATTCACAGGGGTCTTGTAAACCGTAGACTTGAGATAACCCCATACAAAATAATCCATCGGTGTTAAGTCTGGAGAACGTGGTGGCCAATTCACGGTTGCATCATTACCTCTACCTATCCATCTGTCTGGGTACTGTTGGTTTAAAAAATTCCTAACATCCACCGAAAAATGTGGTGGAGCTCCATCGTGCATAAACCACATATCTACCCGATGTTGGAGTGGTAAATCTTCCAACAAATTTGGCAACGTATTTCGTAGATGTTGTAAATACATGTCTCCTGTTAATCTTTGTGGAAGTATGACAGGACCAATTATAAAATTTCCTATTATTCCAGCCCAAACGTTGATTTTGAATTCGTGTTGAAAATGGCTTATTTTAATGGAATGAGGATTTTCAATTGCATAAACGTGTTCATTATGAAAATTAGTTATTCCTCTTCTCGTGAAACAGGCTTCATCAGTGAACAAAATATTCTTTCCAAAGTTCAGATTCATTTCTCTTTGCAAATTAATGAACCTACAAAACATCAGACGACTTTGTGAATCATGGATTAATAAATCTTGAACTGGCGTCTTGTGGTATGGGTATAATAATTGTTCTCTTAGTACTTCATGAACGGCATTCCTAGAAACTTCTAGTTCATTACTTATCCGTCTAGTACTCAATTCTGGATTTTCTTCAATACGGTCTAAAATTTCTACTTCGACTTCGGGAATCCTTACATAACGCTGTCTTCCATAATCACCAGTTCTAGGAGCAAAATGACCGGTCTCCCGAAAACGTCTCTCAACTGCAGCAAAGGTTGGGTGGCTTGGTACGCGACGATTTGGAAACCTTGCCGAATACACCCTCACACTCTCTCGACCATTTCCTTGACAATATCCGAATACCAATAACATATCGGTGTATTCTTCATTGGTGTATTGTACGGCCATGATGAATCAGAAAAGTCTGATATCAACAATCAACGTCAATAAAACTCGACAAATCAACACAGATGAAACTATGGAAACCAAGAATGTGAATATCACTGTTTTCGAGCAGATAATAATAGTCTTCAGAAAAATAAAAAAAAAAAAATGCTACTTATTTTCAATAGAAATAACCTATGCAAAAAGTACATCTCAACTTTTTGCGTCGTATAAATCTTTGTATACGTGAAAATGGTGAACATTTTGAACAA
Organism: Gastrophysa polygoni; assembly: GCA_963576655.1. Lineage (NCBI taxonomy): Eukaryota > Metazoa > Arthropoda > Insecta > Coleoptera > Chrysomelidae > Gastrophysa > Gastrophysa polygoni. The sequence goes on from OY755087.1 coordinate 18,386,670, forward strand.
TTTTTATGAAATATCTGTTAATCGTTTTATTATTAATTATGCTCTAAATCACTAAAATTAAAATTTTGTCGAAACCATGAGAGGAATCGACTTTTGTCAAGAGTACCTTTTTTGTAGTGAATGAGTTGAATAATATAGATTTCATATTGAAACTAATTTTCTTCCATTGGCGTAGGAGTTTTATATGTTTATTTACTGAAAAAATCAAGTTCTACGCCCATGGAATGATATTCATTATGATTATGATATGAGTTTCATTGCCCGATGAGTCTTTGCCAACGTACCAAATTTGAAAAAAATCTCATGAGCCGTTCAAAAGTTATGAAGCAAAATCGATTTGAAAATTTCAACTTCAGAGCCGTCTAGCGCCCAAACTAAGCAACTTTTTACTGAGGTAAGTTTGCTTGTATCGAATTGTTTTGGTCTGAAGAATATGTGGTAGCTTTTTGTAAAGACCTTTTAAGGACACCCTGTATAATAATGAAATGTTGATGAACTTTCATGAATTGACCTTCAACATCTGAAATCCAAATATGGGAAGATGTGCAGAAAATCGTCTTACTGGAGTTCAACTCCAGGACAAAGACAAGCAAATGAGTTATATAACCTACTCGTGCAAGAGAGCCACAGACATGAACCTTAGAAAACCTGAACTAAATCACAAGCTTTCTCACAGGACATGGCGCTCTGAGGTATCACCTCGAGCTAAAACTACAATCTGCTGCTTCTGCACTGAGGCCGCTGAAACAGAGGAACTCATAATCTGTCCCTGCAAAGCCCTAGCACAGAACAGCAACTAATAAGTTGGTATTCTGTGGTCCTAGTCCGCCAAAGTACAGTATATTATCCCTAGACGAGACAGTAAGTTCACTTCCACAGAAATTTGGCAAGCGTCCCCACTTCTGCATTGAAACTCGCGGTCGATGCGCAGTAGCTCAGTCGAGCCAGACGAATGTACAGAGAGGCTCAGCACCATGTTTACATTGTGTCCCAAAAATATCTTTAGTCGTGAATCGTGATCTTAAGAAATGAAACATTGATTCATGCATGAATCCTGAGAAAGTCCTAATCGCTCCAAATCAAATAGATATTCTCAATATAATCAAATAATAATAAAGATACTGAACTTGAAAAATTAATATGGAAATAAGCATTCAACATGAATTTGCCTGGAAGATTTTGATGAAATATTGTCCACAATTTCAACAGTACCTTTGAAAAATTATGAAATTCTTTTCTCCTTTGAAAGTAGACACAAATGATTATTCAGACTTGACCACCGCCGAAGGCAATTGTCTTACATATGTGGCTGGGTACCTGATAAGAAAATGCTTGGAAAAGAAACATTCATGTGAGATATGCATTGATTATGGGTCTTCTAAAAGTACACTAGATCAAACTAATATACGTATATATTCTCAATTCAAAGCATATGAAAATAAGAATAGAGACATGTTTGGTAACTTGAAAATGCCTCCTGATGAATTTCTGAATTATCTTGTCTCTCTAGAAACTGAATTCGTGTCAAATTTTGATGAGTGTATTGGTGGAAAGGTCGGACATAGACTAAAAGAAAAATGTTCATCCATAAGCTTCTCACACCCATGTGAAGATTTTCCAAAAGAATATTTACTTTCATTGTTCATACGTGTTAGGATATATTATACTATGAAATTTGCAAACAGGGAATTGAAACCAATTTCAACTAACAAAATGAAGTCAAAATTGGTTATTCTCAAAAATATGTAGAATTTGTACTTTTCAGTTCATATTGTTTTGTTCCATCTATAACATATTATATGTTCTTTTTCGTTAGTCATAATGAAGTTTTCATAGAACTGTGGTGTTTCATTTACCTCATAATGATAATGAATTTATAAATCATGTTCGTTAAAAGACCATAGCAACTGTTCAATATTTTTTCATGATTGTTTTCTCGTGGGAAATAAAATAAAAAAACATCTATATCTATAACCTCTGAAAATCTATTCTTAGACCTACTTCTCGACTGCAATCTATCTCAGGTTATAGACAAGCTCACTCGTTTCCGCCAAAATCAAAATCCGTCAATTCTCGATTTGATTCCAACATCCGATCCCGATCTTATCTCAGAAATCAACTACGACGCCCCAATAGGCAAATCAGACCATATCATGTTATCAGCCAACATCCAGGTAATAAATTATCATAAGCCCAACGAACTTTACCGCTCTTTCATCAACTTCGTCACATTATCCCAGGACATACAGAATTACAACTGGCAACAGTTATCAACCATCAACGATATGCAAGATATGTGGCATCATTTCACAGCCATATTGGAGAAGATGACTGAGAAAAACACAAAAATGATAAAATCCAAACAGAACCCTATGAAACCCTGGCTAAACGAACAATTGATTAGGCATACCCATCACAAAAGAATGTTATGGCGTAAATTCAAAAGATCCGGCAGCGCAGAAGACTTCGATATACACTGGCAATACTCAAACTGGCTCGACCTGACTATAAAACAAGCCCGTTTAACTTATGAAAACTCATTAATCGAGAGACCCAAGGCCTTTTACTCGTACATCCGCCATAACCTCTCATCGAAGGTCTCTGAGCCTATAATACAAGATCCAAATGGTCAAATGAGTTCAACAAATTCCGAAAGTGCCGACATCCTTGCGTCCCATTTCGAAAGTGTATACTTAGAAGAAACCGGGGGTTCACTTCCCCAATACAGGGGTCCTGTGAATCCCAACAATATGTCAGAAATAGAATTCCACGTTGATGATGTTAGAAAAATACTAAAAAATCTCAAACGTGACTCATCTCCAGGACCTGACAAAATATCATCGAGACTGCTCATTGAGTGCGCCGACTGCCTGAGTTATCCGGTTTATCTATTGTTCAAACATTCAATAGTTTCCACGAGTTTGCCAAATATCTGGAAGACATCTATAGTAACGCCTATATTTAAAAAAGGCGACAAATGTCAAGCATCGAACTACCGACCAATAAGCCTAACCAGTATATTGTGTAAAGCACTGGAGCGACTGATTGTTGACAACATATTACCATTCTTCATAAATAATAATATCATCCCCCTCTCCCAACATGGCTTCGTTCCGAACCACTCGGTTCTCTCTAACCTACTTTTCGCTACCAATCCATGGACGATGGCTCTCGACTCTGGAAACCCAACAGACATCATCTACCTAGACTTTAGTAAAGCCTTTGACAAAGTCCCCCACAGAAGATTGCTACTCAAGCTCGAAGGCGCAGGTATTAACGACAAGTTATTGCAGTGGATTGATAACTTCTTGTGTGATAGAACATTCCGTGTGAAAGTTGGAAAAGACGTATCGATATCACGCAAATCCAGCAGTGGTGTTCCACAAGGTTCCGTTCTCGGGCCAGTTCTATTTCTAGTTTATACTGCTGACATGCTGTTTTCACTGGACTGCCAAACTAGTGTGTACGCCGACGACACCAAAATATTCGGAAACCTCTAACACAAAGTACTTCTCTCCAATCCGACTTGGATAAAATAAACCAATGGAGCGTCGACTGGCTCATTCCCCTGAATGTAGAAAAATGCTCGATTTTGCATATCGGTAAAACAAATCCGCAACTCACGTATAGTGTATGTGGTAATCAGCTGATGTCCGGGAACTCCCAGGTTGACCTAGGTGTCACTGTAACTAGCGACTTGAGTTGGTCAGAACACATTTCAAAAAAGGGAAATAAATCACTTTATCTCCTCAAGAAAACATTCTCCAATCCTACGCCTGAATTAGCAAAGAGACTGTACACAACATATGTGAGACCCACGCTTGAATATGCCGCACCAGTATGGTCCCCGTGGCTCATGAGAGATAGAAACCTTCATGAAAGGATTCAAAAATCAGCGACTCGTTGGCCGAGATCGATACGAAACCTACCATACGAGGAACGTCTTGAAAGACTGAAGCTTACTTCTCTCGAAACACGTCGTCTGCGTGGCGATTTAATACAAATGTACCGCGTTACACACGACTTGTTTCCTTCTCCTGAAGGAATGGCAGAAATCAGCACCGACACCCGCCTCCGAGGTCATCCATACATAATCAAGAAAGAACAATTTCGAACATCCCATAGACTCCATTTCCTATCTGACAGAGTCTTCGAGGCATGGAACAAACTGCCAATGGAAGTAGTGTGTGCACCAAATATATCCAAATTCAAATCAAGACTGGATTCGTTGTGCCTCTGAAATTTTATGACTTTTCTACTACGTTTTTTTACATACATCCTCACTTTGTATATTGTGCTATAATAGGCTATGCCTCTGCACTTACTGCTTATAATAATAATAATAATAATAAATAATAAAGATTGCGCCTCGTATATTACGCTTCAGTTGACGTTCGGCCACAGAACAACAATTTCTGTCGACGCGCAGTCGATGCGCATTGGGAAAAAAAAATCAAACGTCTGCCACGAAGATCAAAGGTCCCGACGCCAACTGACCCTACTGTCTCGTCTAGGGATAATACGTCTAGGGATAATATACTGTGGCCAAAGGCAGAACCAAAACCATCTAGATCAGGTGTTCATCACACCTTCAGTAGAGGAAAATCAGTTTTGAGATAAAAACTCAGAAAGTCATTTGATTTTCAGAAGATATTTTTAATTTTTACATCTAGAATGTGTTCGACTCACTTCAACCAATCTCTGATTGATATGAATGATCGAATATTGAAAGAACTTCCAGTTTTTTTATCCAACACCCTGCATTCTCATACCTACCTGAACTCTGGAAACCATGGCTTGTATAAGGATAGGTTGACATCGTGTTATGGTTTTTTTATTCCGGGAATCCTTTATATTCTGATATGGTCCATGAAACCTAGCTGAATAATTGTTTCAGAAGTTTTTTTGAATTCTCGAATAAGACATTCAGACGTAACTGAAGGTTATAGAGAGAATATTAATGGTGAATCACCATTTACTCATATCGCATTCAATTATCGGAGACACCAAAGAGGTATAGGTATTTTCTGGATGCATTTTCTTTCAGGGTACTCACTTCATAATGTACCAATTGATTATATGATATCAACAGAATTTGGGCTATGAACATTGCTGGTTACAAGTAAAATTCGAAACTGCAGATAATTGATGAAGGAACTGAATTAGTATCATTAGAAACGAGCAAAATGACTTTTTAATAAGGTTTCGAGTGAGAAAGAAATAGTCAAAGACCTAAGGAATATTTTTCACAATATACATATAGATGACAGTTCGTGAACAAATGAATAACTCAAAAAAGGCCTAGTCATAAGGTGATATTCTATAGAATCAAGCAAATTCATTTATTATCTTGTCCTCAATAAATAATGAGGTTCATATAACCATACAGTGTTTTGGTTTGCTTTATTAAATCTTTTCGTAATGGCTACTTCATTCATACCAACAATGCGTCATGTACTCGAGAAAATAAAAGAAATCATGATTTAATATGACAATTATAAGAATTGACAGACAGGGCATACAATAACTAGATTATAAAATAGCATATTGTTCATACAACATTTCCTTAACTCTATAATAATCTTCGGATATACAGCCCTCTAGCATAATTTTTCCAGACTCCACCTGAAAAAAAAAAGTAAGAATAAATAGCAACATATATCGGGTGACCATGAGAAAAGGTACGCCCCTGATATTTGCTGTGCTTTTGAATATAAAAATTTGAAACTCAAACCATTGTACACTGCACGAATACACATTATTCGATTTTTTTTTGTAGAATTCACTGTCTTCTTCAATTGGAATATTAAGAATACCTACTAAAGATCGGTATCTACAATCATCTAACCTGAGATGAGTTTTTTGTTATCATAGTTATAATATAATATATATTTCCGCCAGGAATTATTCATTATCTTGAACGAGACAACTGGATATAAGGAAGTAAAAAATGTTTTTTTTTCTGCCATGCCTGAAGCCATGTTTCGTATTGAGACTGAGATCCAATATTGAGATCGCCAATATTGGAAATATTGGCGATCTCAGGAACATCTTCAGATAAAACCATGAAAATTAATTCTATGGGGATATCGGTGTTGCCCGATTCAGTGGTTCACAAGAATTGGCAACCCAGCGTTTTTTGTGAAACATGCTTGAAAACATCCATATCTCAAAGACTCTGTGAAAAGCCATTTTCAATAGATCGGAGTATTTGATGTGGAGTATTGGTGAAGCCTTTTTCGAGACAATTCCATTGATTCTGTGGTTAACTTTTCATCTCAAATGGAACCACCACTATTCACTTTTATCGTATTGAATTCAGGTTCGCGTAATGTTAAGAAACTGAATTTAATACGACGCACATAAATTAGGGGGTCTATAAGGGGAGTCTATAAAGGCATCATTGAAAGTCATCCCTGATAACTACCAAATTAACTTGTCATGACTTCACAGAAATCTTTGAAATACAGATTTTTTTAAGGGTACTTCGTTTTACAAAAAACGCAATGTTGTCAAATCATGTGCATCAAGCAGTGCATCTAGTGGGGTCAAGGAGCCGAACCCAATGTGATGCAAATTTATAATGGGATTCGAGGAAATCGGGCAACACCGATAACCTCGTAGAATGGATTTTCATGATTTCCCCTGGGGTAGATTTTTAGATATTAGACTGTTTCCATACATATCAGCGATCATGTATAGTGTACTACGTTGTAACTGAGAAGGTAGTATTTTTCTATCACAACGATTGATACTTTTGAATAATGATAGATATGAAGTCAAATATTCAATCAAGAGAATATTTTGATAATTTTTATGTAGCACTCACCCTTCTCACAGCTATAGACCCATTTGAACACCATAAAACACCTCCTGAAAACTCAGAACTAATACTATTTCTCGCCAGGATTTGCTTGAATTCAGAAAGTTTCAGCTCGTTTATAAACACTGGATCATGAGTGTCTTCTTCAGATAATGGCTCTAGGGTGAGTATCTTAATATCTTCCTCTTCAACTAAAATGGATTAAATTGAATATGTGAAAAAAAGGAGCAAGTATATCGTCCATCGGAAGCGATAATCATCATTTCTATGAACAGAACATATGTTCATATATGTTCCATGAACATATGTGAGAAAATGCAATTTTGAATCTACTGAAAATTGATAGAACTTGATAATCGTCAAGACCTAGAATTGATGAAACATAGTGAAAAACGGCGCTGGTGTTTTGACTCACCTTCCATTGGTTCATTATCAAGGTTCATTCTTCTCGCATCTGCTTGACTTTCTCTCAGCCCTATCTGAGCACTGAGCCAAGCAACCTCAGCATCTTTAGCCTTTTGGAATACCAACTGTGACACTAAGGCATCCGTTAAACGAACCTTGAAAAATCAAATCAATGTAATCCTGAAAAATACTTTTTCAAAGAGCAGGTTGAAGAATGATAGTTCTCTATTAAAACTGATTAGGAAAACAGTATGTTCATGAACTATCGGGCATAATTTCAGAATGAGTCTGATCACTTGAGGCTGTATAAATAGCTTGGGGTGATAGTCCTCCCAGACCCACCATGCAAGATATTTTGATAAATGTTGTGCCTTTGAAGTAAGGTTTTATTTTGTTTAAAATTTATTACAACTGAGATGTTTAAGCAAGTAGAATTTCACCTGGTAGATATGCGTTTCACTGGTAGCATCGACGATCTCCCCTTTGGCAGGGGTGAACACCCTGGCTTGAATAGAGTCCAGGCAGTGTTTCTCTATCACCCTAGTATTCTCCTCGGTACCTCTCACCACAATCACCCTCCTTGGTTTCAGCTGCGACAGGATCTTCATCAGCGATTCTCCGTCGGAACGACCTTCGAAGTCGATGTACTGCACCTGACAGTTCACCTGCACTGTCCTCTGAAGGACAACACACTTCGTCGGCATCTCCGGTATTTCAGCTTGAAAAATTTGTCAAAGCATGAAAACAGAAAAGTGACAACATATTATAACTATCTTTCTACTGTATGTAGGTTAATCAAGGAGGATGTATTATGTTCATTATTCCAGACTCTATGGGATTTTTTCATCTTGATATTTAAAAAAATAATAATGCCTGGTTAATCCTATTGAATTTTAATGATATGACAACAGTTATCGATTTTCTTACTGATTTCCTCCTCTTCTTTCTTGATGAGTAAATTTTCCTTATTATCTTCGACTTCACCAACAACTTCCGCTAATTTATAATCTTCTGGTTTGACAATTTCGCCATATTCATCACACTTTATCTTTTCTTCATGGAATGGATACATAGGGTACATCTTTTTGGTTACTTTGAAAAATCCTCCAGAAATTTTGCCTTCCTGTTTTATCACAATATCGTGCCTACCTTTAGTAATCACAGACATCTCAATGTCATCATCAGAATCTGATTCACCATCCCTGAAAATAAACAAGACAATCATTCAGATGAGTTATTGACCACTTTGTAGAGCATTCCCAAAGCAATTATCAATGTTATTGATGTGATTCTAGATTCTAGAAGAGAATTCTTGAAAAATCTATACCACACTTCATACAGCATGAAATAATAGATGCTATTTTTTAAACATTGTTATTTCTTCAAGTTCAGTTCTTATTTAAGAAAAGTATGTCAAAGCAAAAATAAGTCCAGTCACTAAATATTTGAACTCATCATGAAAATTCCTTTGAAATATATGAATATGTGAGGTGACTCATACACTGAAAACAAATTATATATTTGCCTACAGGAATTTTTGCTTGAGGTATCCACTGATTGTTGTGAAAGTGTTGGCATTTTTATATATGTGAGATGACCCAAAAATATATTGATAGACAGTAAATCAATCGAGGTGGTATATTAATTTTTCAAGATTTTTTGGGATAATAGTATCAAAAACGACAATCACGCAAATTACGTAGAAAAATATTATTCAAGTTGTGTTCAAAACTGGAGCAGACTCGTTTCCTGAAACGACCCACTACATCAAGATGAGTAGAAATTTTGATATTTATTGAATGAATATATCTTCCATTTTTTTCAAACGGGAGAATTTCTCTTTTAGTCATCTGAAGGTTCAATTCCAAGTATGGTGTCTGTCCTTACTACAATAATTTGTTCCAAGATCCCTTTTTGGGTATATTACACATCAAGTTAATATTATAACAAAACTAATACAAATTAATTGATAGTACTCAATATAATACTTATCTAACAATTATTTTACAATAATATTGAGAGATTCAGAGGAGATACATGGAGGACATGAATACATCTATAGTCAGATAATGAAAGTATCTTTGAGTTGATGTTTTGGTTGGCTATCTGGCTATCATAACTATATGATTTTGCAAAACTTCATGCTCAATTAGAATTCAATCAGATAACATTTTTTAGATAAATGCAAATGGAAAAAATTCATTTTCTTTTAATTCAGTAACTCTGAGAAAAGTAATGAATTATCATATTGTCAAAAATCAGAATGAGTCAGAGTCATTCAAATACTCACTCTTTAACATCATCGTCTTCCCTAAGTTCTTTCTGCCTCTTTTCATATTCTTCTAATTCTGCACCTTCCAATTTCACTCTCCTTTCAACTGTCAAATCTACTGTTCTTCCTCCTCCATTGTCTACCAAATCTCTTGCCAATGTCCCTGGAGATGTTCTGAGTAGAGAATCAAATTAGATAAGATAAGAATCAGAAGTATTTTTGCTACTGCAGAACCAGGAATATTCCTATTTGGTTTACTATTCTTACCTTGAGGTTAGAATAATACTATTACAGGAATTGGAACACCACTGCAAAAACAGTTCTCTTGAATATCCACTCTCCATATCAGCAGAACTAGCTAAAACAACCTTCGGACTGGGCACTTTGCTCAATTCTCCCAAAGTGTGGCACAACTGTAAATGTTTAAACTGAAAGGGATTATTTCTAGCTCCTTCAAAGCTCCTCATAAGTTTGTCACTCATCCATTCTATTTGAGATTTGGCAAATTCAACTACATTGTAACTGACGTTAGTCAATAGAGCCAGGGAATATGCTAGCAAACCTGATTCCTTATTCCTCCATAACTGGTCTAACATGTGAGCTAATTCCAAGACTCTACCTGCTGTATCAACTGCTATGAGAACATTCCCATTGTTTCTCAGCGTCTGAAGTATATTAGCTATAAATGAATTGAAAAATGAGTGGATATGGACTGTGAATCTAAACAATGGTTCTACTAACTCATAAGTTTCTCATCTCTTCCACGTCGCCTTGCTTGCTGATAAGTTGCATTGAAGGCATCTGTGATTAGTAATGAGGGTCGTTGAAGCTTCTCAAGTTCACATCCATTCAAATGTCTTTCTTTTTTGTGGTTGAAATCATTTGCATAAATGATGTCTTCTTCACCTACTTTCATTATTTTCCAAATAGTACCACCTATCATATGCCCAGCTGGTAGAGGAGTGATGGTCAAACCATATCCTTTTCCTGAAAAGAGTGAATATGATCAGAGGTTCACATAAGTATAATGATGATACCTTTCAAGGGAACAGTTTGATTGTACTTCAGTTGAACAATTTTCTCAAATGTGGTATCAACGTCATCTAGTGAAAATATACAGAACTCCTTCATGTTGTATTGAGATTGATAGAGATCGTACATGAACATTTGTCCCATTTTGTAAACTGGTATTGTTGCATAAATAGGGCAATTGAGTCCCAGCTTCCCCACAATATATGGTAGGGCTCCTAAATGTGACACATCAGGATAGGACAGTAATACAGCATCAATGGTATGTACATGCCTAAAAAACATTGATAACTTTGATAATTGTAGGCATGCACTATAACATGATGTTGAGCTAGAATTTCTATACCTTTTCATTTCTTTAATGAATTCCATATTGAATTTCTCATCCCAGCCACAGTCTAGGAGTATTCTGACTTCATCTACTTGGAGAAGATAGCAAGGGGGTGATTCGTCCATTGCCCCAGACAGGGCTTGAAGTTTTATTATCGAAGTCATATTTGTGAATATTCAAAATGTTTTGAATCCTCAGATGATTAGTGAGACTACTCCTTATTCAAATTACGAACATTTTGATACAGTAAATCAACAGTCATAAAATTTTGAAATTTTAAAGTCGAGTTGACGTTGTGGCTCTTGCGGCGAGCAAATGAGTCCACTTTTTAAGCAAACATGTTTAATAGCACTAAAATATTACAAATTGCATTCAAAAAACAACTCAAACATTCGAGAGACGAAGGTCACTCTCCTGTGTCGTGCTGTCGTGTCTCGAACCGCCAAGAGAGAGCGAAATCGACAGTTGACGTCGACGTCCCTGCTGACAACGCCTATCTGACACATGTAACCAGCGTTGCCATGCTTCTTGGAGTATAGTCAACCTTAGACGCATGTCTGTGGCCAAGAGTGGATCTGCTCCATGAATCCGCCACAGGGCTCCCCCCTAGAGAGTAACCCGCTGGTTGCGAGCGGTTCTGTTGGCATGTGTTGATCAGCAGACGGTTGGCGTATGAATGTTCCTCCAACTGCCGATGCGACGCTGGGATATACGCTGGTTTGAGTCGGTCCATAGACACTCGTTGAGGGACATTCTTGACATCCACGGTCAGGAACTTGTCATGTCGTTCTAGTACTCGATACGGGCCGCTATACGGAGGTGTTAGCGGAGGCTTCACTTTGTCCGTACGAATGAACACATGTGTTGTCGTCTGTAGGTCTGGGTGGACATAGGCGGTGCGGGCCGAATGGTTGCTCGTTGGTACCGGCCGTAACGCGCCCATGGTTTCTCGGAGCCGTTGGACAAATCGGTGTTCGTCAGGTGCGGTTGCACTGGGGACGAGTAGCTGTCCGGGAAGGCGAACTGGTGTGCCGTACACTAACTCGGAGGCGGTGCACAAAATGTCTTGTTTGAAGGTATTGCGTAGGCTCAACATAACCAGGGGAAGGGCTTCAACCCAAGATACCACGTCAGCTGCGATGAGGGCGGCTTTGAGAGTTCGGTGAAAGCGCTCAATACACCCATTTGACTGTGGATGATAAGCAGTCGTCTTTATGTGCTGCACTCCTAGCGTTGTATTAAGCTGACGAAACAATTGACTCTCAAATTGTCTTCCCCGGTCCGTAGTTATGGTCACCGGCACACCATAACGAGATATCCATTCTTCGAGGAGTTTCTGTACCACTATCTCGGCAGTTATCTCCGGGATGGGTATAGCTTCGGGCCACCTCGTAAATCGGTCGATGATAGTGAGCAGGTATCGGAAGTCGTGACTAGGTGGGAGTGGTCCTACAATGTCAATATGTATGTGAGCGAATCGGTCATCTGGCATTCCCAATGGTGTCACAGGCGTGTTAGTGTGACGTCCGACCTTGGCACGTTGACATTGGATGCACTCTCGTGCCCACTCCTTGACCTGACGGTTCATGTTGTGCCACACAAAGCGCTCGGCGATCATTCGTAGTGTAGCAGCGTGTCCTGGGTGAGACTGAGTGTGAAACTTTAAGAAAACATCTCTTTGAAAAGTTGTCGGCACATACACACGCACCCGCCCATCTTGGATGGCACAATAGAGGGGCCGTTCGCTATCAGGTAAGACGATACGTTGGAGGCGTAAGGAGCTGGCAGGATCGTCTAGAATCTGCTGCAGTCTCTCATCTGTAGCTTGGGCTTCAGCCAGCCGGTTAAAGTCAATGGAGATGGGTGCTGTAAGGACGTCTACTTCCGGTCGCGAGAGGCAATCGGCGACGACGTTCGCTGCACCCTGTACGTGTCGAATGTCAGTCGAGAACTGGCCAATAAATTCCAGCTGGCGAATTTGTCGTGGAGACTGGCGATCGTGCCGTTGTTGGAAGGCGTATATCAGAGGCTTGTGGTCGGTATAGATGGTGAACTGCCTACCTTCCAAAAAATGGCGGAAGTGGTGGATGCCACAGAATATAGCCAACAGCTCACGGTCGTAGGTACTGTAGTTTCTCTGCGTCGCGGTTAGCTTCCGTGAAAAGAAAGCAATAGGCTGTAGGTGCTCGTCGATGAGCTGTTGCAGCACTCCACCAATTGCAGCATCGGAGGCGTCGACTGACATGCTCAGCTGGGCATGCGGTGCAGGGAAAACCAACTCGGCAGAGGTGGCTAGAAGTTCCTTAACTCGGGTGAATGCACCAATTGCTGATGGGGGTAACTCGAGATTCTGTTGCTTCTTCTTTTGTTGTGACAAGAGCTCGGTTAGCGGCATGAGCTCGGTTGCAGCGCCTGGTATCCAACGTCGGTAGAAGTTGACCATCCCCATAAAACGACGTAATTGTTGGTATGTGGTAGGATGTGGAAACTCACGGATGGCGCTGACTTTAGCTGGCAAAGGCCGGACACCAGTTGGAGACACTGTGACGCCCAGGAACTTGGCTTCGTGGGTCCGAAATTTAGACTTATCTCGGTTGATTTGGAGCCCATTTGCCTCCAGGATCCGGAGGACTGTTGCCAGGTGCTGTTCATGTTCTGCTTCCGTTTCGGAGGCTACCAAGATGTCGTCAATGTATATATATACGAAGGGGCATCCTCGAAAGAGGTGGTCCAGGTACCGCTGCAAAGTCTGAGCGGCATTTCGCAACCCGAAGGGCATTCGCAGAAATTCGTATAGTCCAAATGGCGTGATAACAGCCGTTTTCTGTACGTCTTTCGGACGGACTGGGATTTGGTAGAAAGCACGTACAAGGTCAATGGTGGAGAAAACTTTCTTGCCATATAACTGGTTTGCGAAATCTTGTATGTGCGGCACTGGATACCGGTCGGGCTTGGTTATGTTATTTAAACGGCGGAAATCTCCGCAAGCGCGCCACTGGCCGTTGGATTTTTGGACCAAGTGGAGCGGGCTGGCCCACGGCGATTTCGATGGTTGAACAATACCTGATCGCATCAGTTCATTGAATTCAGCTCGTGCAGCTTGTAGGCGGTCTGGTGGGAGCCTGCGTGGCTTCGAGAATACCGGTGAGCCTTGGGTGTCAATGAAATGCTGCACAGGATCGTCTGGCGTGCTGGTTGGGCGATCGTATGGATGTGCCGAAGATAGTCCGACTTCCAGGGTCCTGACTCGTCGGGACACACACGTGATGCTGCAAGGGGCGGCTGGATTGACAAGGCGCTTGTTTTGCATGTCTACAGTGAGACCATGGTAAGTTAGAAAGTCAGCGCCTAGAATGGCGGTGGTGACGTCTGCAACCACGAAGGTCCATGTGACTGGTTGGCCGAATCCGAGGTTCAATACCAGTTGCTTCTGCCCATACGTTTTTATGCTAGAACCGTTAGCAGAGTACAGGCATATGGTACTGGGTTGTGTAGCGGTACAGATCTTACGTGGCAGCACACTTAGATCGGCTCCGGTGTCAATTAGGAACTGGAGTTGAAGTGCTTCATCAGTAATAAACAGGCGACGTGGTTTGTGGGGAGCGACAGATGTCGCCACTACAGCGCCCCCTGGTTGTTTTTTGGAAAAGCACATGGTGGTCTGCACTTCTTGGCTTGGGGTCCAAATCGTCGATGGTAATAGCAGTATCCATCAGGAGGTGACCTGGTCGTCGCTTGAGCAGATTGAGACTTTCGAGCCCTGGCGTCAAGATCTGCTTGCTTAGACAAGGCATTTACCTGATCACTAAGCTTGGCTACTGCTTGGTCTAAAGTAGGCTTCTCGTCAATGGACATGACTGGTAAGCTGGCACTTCGTACATACTTGTCAGCTTTCTGAGCTACTTCCTCTAGGTCCCCGTCTAGAATTGATATAACTCCTCTAGCTTGGGGCGGTAGGCGGTCGAGCCATAGGTTCTTCAGTACCTGTGTGTCTATGCTGCTCGTGCTCAAGGCTTGCATCCGGTGGAGAAGCTGAGATGGTTTGAGGTCCCCCAAAGTCATTTCCATTAGTCGATGGATTTTTTCGTCAAAGCTAGTGCCATATCTGGTCAGGAGTCTGGTTTTTAGCTCTTCGTAGGCAGTACCTCTGGTAGGATTTCGCAAGATATCGGCTACCTCTAGAAGTACTTCGCTGTTCAAGCTGGTAACAGTGTGGTCGAACTTGCATTCATCTGATGTTATTTTTGCTTGTCGGAACTGTGCTTCGAGTCGAAGGAACCACAACTCTGGTTCTGTACACCAGAATTCTGGCGCTTTCATTCCTACGCGGGCGATTATGGTGTGATCGTCATCCATAGTGTCGTCGTTGGCCGTGTAGTGAGAGGAACACTTCCGCGAAAGGCACTGTTGCGAGACACTAAACACGAGGTCGCATAACCTCAGAGCAAATCACAATCACGCGTTGTCGGGGTCACCAATGTGGCTCTTGCGGCGAGCAAATGAGTCCACTTTTTAAGCAAACATGTTTAATAGCACTAAAATATTACAAATTGCATTCAAAAAACAACTCAAACATTCGAGAGACGAAGGTCACTCTCCTGTGTCGTGCTGTCGTGTCTCGAACCGCCAAGAGAGAGCGAAATCGACAGTTGACGTCGACGTCCCTGCTGACAACGCCTATCTGACACATGTAACCAGCGTTGCCATGCTTCTTGGAGTATAGTCAACCTTAGACGCATGTCTGTGGCCAAGAGTGGATCTGCTCCATGAATCCGCCACAACGTTTTTTGACTAACCCAACTTAATTCCAAACATTTAAGTTTTCTTCTTTTTTCATCCATCTAGCCTCATCATTGGTACCAACATCTTTTGAACCTTCAAGACATCTGCTGATCTGTAAGCAAGCGGAGATATTGGCAACAGGTTTTCTGATCTTTTGTTGCCCAGTGACATGGTTAGGATATGCAAAGCAAGAAGTGACCTGGGAAAAGAATAGATAATCACAGAAGAGACTCTTCCAGATAATGCTTAACATCAAACCTGAGAAGAATACGAGAACACAAATCAGCTGTCATTTTCATACTATAACCTAATTATTTCGAGCTTGGAGATTAGATTTAGGTTTCTTCCATCTTCGAATTTTTAGAAATGATTAGAAAACAGATTTGCCAGATATTCAAAAACATTTTTTTTGCAGAAGCCCCATATGAGAGATCAAGATTCATTCATTCAAGCATATTCAACTGTAGAGAAGTTGTCAATAGAAAAGAAATGCTGAAATCAGTTCCAGCAGTAGATGAGGGTGCAGTAGGTGAAAAATCAATTGATGTAGATTCCATCATTCATAAGTAATTATTAACTAGTGTGGAGGTATATTCTTCAACAATATTTTCCATTTTAGGAATGTTGACACCTTTCCTGATTTCAATACCCCTAACAAATTGTTCAATGGTGTTCCATTCAAGAATTTACCTATTTTTAACATAAGAGTGACTAAAAATAATACAATACTAAGTTTGACCGATTTCAAAGGTGAGTCATAATGTTAGTCAAGATAGTTTTTGTAAGATGATAATTTTTTAGGTGTACCAAAGTTCATTAGATCTTGTGGAGTTGAAGGTTTCAAAAATGCAAGGAAAGGGACTAATATAGCAGCCCAAGCAACTGCAATCTCCATAGGAACAGTATGTGTTTGTATTTCACAGCAACTTTTATGGAACTGTAATTTTGAGTTGCACTTAGTAAACAAAGATATACTGAAGATTGTGGAATGAGGGACTGACAACTGTGCATTGTTTTTAATTCAAAAGGCTACCTGATGTTGGCAATGTATTACATTTAGTAGAATCTCACTCACATGATGACACAAAAATTATAATATAGTGTATTTTGGTGTGGATCTATGAATAGTCTCAGAGATAGTTCAGTTATGTTACTTCTGAATCAATACATGAACCACATAATGAAACTTCCACAACACAGGCTACTCCTTCAATATTCTAGTAAGAAATCTGCATCACCAATAAGCATTTTGAAGGGCACAAAATACAATCAGTGATGTCTCTATCTTTGGTACAAACTAAATTATTCTAAAGTTCAAAAATTTTTTTGGAAGAGATTTCATTGTTATTCATTATCATTTTTTCATTGTGTCAAATTTCTTCATTTCTCAATTTTATATTTGTAGAAAGCTGTAGAAGGTGGCTTCAAAACAGTCCGAGTAAGGGTTAGAGGGCTAGGACCTGGTAGGATGGTAATATAATTGTTATTCCTATAATTATGTAACTTATTTCAATAATCATGAAACTTATTTTGCTGAACCTGATATTTCTATCATTTTTTTAGGCTGCCATAAAGGGTTTACAAATAGCAGGCTTAGATATTGTATCCATTACTGATAGTACAAGAGTTTCATGGAATCCACCTAGACCAAGGAAACAAAGAAAATTGTGAAGAAAATTCATTCTCATGAGCTCTTTTTTTTGTTATTCTGAATAAACTATTGGTAGGTACCTAATTTGCACACATGTTCGGTATCATTTCAATATTTTTTGTAATGAAAATGAAATAGCAACTCGATATTTCGAAATAATTTATGCAAATTTAGATACATTCATAGTATATAATACTTATATTCATAGACACAGCTCATCTGTATAATATTATGCAGATTTTAATTTTTAATAAATACATAGCATGAAAACTATTGAATAAATAATATATGTTGATATATCTAGACAAAAACTAGATAAATGGAACAAGAATACACCTAGTAAAACAAAATTGGCACAAAAGGTGAAGTTAGTCTAAAAAACATCTTTTCAGAATTATTCTGCACTTCAGTTATGATGTCACTATTTCAAATTGAATATTTTTGAATTTTTTAACTTCTATACAAGAAAAATTTTTCTTACACATGTACCACATTCACTGACAATAGTTTTTCCACAACACCTTAGTTTGGAAATTTCAGTACAGATAATTTTTGGGGATTTCATTCAGAGGTTCTGCACAAGTTCCCATATGCTTCATTGATACTAAAGACCGGGAACGGCAGTTTTCAATCTCCAGAAAGCAAGTGTTGCTGTAAGTCTTGTTGTCCGTTCCACAAACAGGATCATAGTATGTTGGGCAGATTTTCTGGCAACCCTTGAATATGAATCCTGAGATGCATCGTTTCATTGGGATAACATACATGTGTTTGCTGAAATGAAACAAATGTAACCATTAATTGTTGAATTGATACAATCAAATCCACCAAAAATTATTATCCAATAATAATATGAAACACGAGAGCAATATTGAATAATAGAATAATGGACATATCAGAAAATGGTAGGAAGGTGCTCTGGGGTATGATTGGATTGACTGAACTCAACATGCAGTTCTGAATTTGAAATATCTGAAATATCATTCAATATATCTGAAATTCATGATGAATATCCTGATCAATATTCATCATGAAATCTTTGTACTCCACTATTTTTCTTGAGTTTCATGATTTGATCAAATTGAACAATTGAGAATACAACAGAGTTTTTTGTATCTCGTTTAGTTTTATGTTGAGAAAAGTAATTACTTGAACTTGCATGTACCCGAGACCCGAGCCATAAAAAGAAAATCTGAGAAGGCTTCGAATTCACTCGAGTATAGCCAACACGGTGATTTCATTAATGGTGGAAGAAACGCTCATAAACATTCTGCATATACATGTTTTTCAATTTACACGGTGATTGATAGTCGAAGTGCAGGAATCAGTTCACACGTTTATAAGAATTTTTGTCATGAAATATCACAGGGAATCACCCTCTGAAATTGATGACATTCACATTTAAGATACACCCCGGATAGGCTGAAATCAATATACCAAAATGAATTCTCAAATGAATTAGGATATACGGAGTTGATGTATGAAAACTAGAATTCTGATAGTTCTGTACTCACCCACAACTATCTCTTTTCATTTCACATTCGCTCCTGTAAATTTTGTTGTCTGATCCACAAACGAAATTTCGGTCATCCGAACACTTGTCGTTGCAAGAAGCAGTAGTTCTGCAGTGGTGTGGCGGTACCGGGATCACTAGTTGGCCACACGTTTCCTTCTTCATGTGACATGATGATCTGGATGCGGATATTATGCGTTATTTATTACTTTAAGTTAGGACCAATATCAAATATATGGGATAATATAAAATCAGCACATTCAAATGTACATATAACCAATATCAAAATATTTGTGCCTACAAAATTTTCGAACCACTTGAATAATCTATTCATACTTGGTATGTATGAAACACTTATATTACCCATTGGAATAAAATTGTAAATGAAATCAGAATCCAGGTCAGTGTTCATGAAAGAATCAGAATTTCGTATATTTCCAAAACAACACTCAGCAAATAGTAAAATTTTATATGTGTATCGTCGGTTATGGGATATAGTACACATTCAATGTCAAGTGAAAATAATCAACTGGATTGGAATCCGGTGTTCTTGGAGGTCTGGGATAGGTCCATGTCGACCTTTCCACATCTTCGGAATATTTCGCAATGCCTAATAAGTAGTTCATTTTGCTCGATCGTTTTTTTTTCCTCTCGAAATATCGAAAAAGATAGTATTTCGCAATACTAGGGCGTTGTTTTTGAAATATAATGAGAAATTGTGGGTTTTCCTGAAGATGGACCGATCGATAAAAGTATGAATAGATTAGTAGAATAGACGAAGTAGTTTAAAAGTCATGGGCACATGAATAATTTACCAAAATGAAGATGATAAAAGTGATGAAAGACCGTAGACACCAAGGTTTTCTCTATGTGCGGTTATAATTGAATCCAAAACACCATGTATTGAAATAAATTTACTCGTATTGTGGAGCAAAAAAATATGATATGATATTAGTACTCAGTAAAGTTGGAATCAGGGCGAGTAAGCAGTCTCTAATGGATGCTAATCTAATCAAAGTGATGAGTGAGGCATTTTTCATGATGTGTAACACAGTTTACTTCGCTTTGGATACCTACATCTCCAGATTCTGAATCTCCTATATCATCTAATGATATTCTAGTGGTGCAAGACAAAGACAGGTCTGAGTTGTGAATGAACGCAGGTACTGTTCAATTTTTAATAATGACCTCTAGTTGAATATAAAGTTGATATGCTGGTAGGGACCCTCTATTCAATTGACAAAGTTTAGGCGCCTCTCGTTGTGACCCTTCGGTCATATACGATTTATCCAATAACATATTTCGAGTGAACATATTATCAAAAATACTTGGTGACCAAATTTCAAATTATTCTAGTAGGTACTTACTTATAAACGTTACCATCAGAACCACAGACTGGATCGTCACCCACATGGTCGTCGCAGTCGGTAGGACAGGCCTGTTGTTCCTTCAGTTTCGTGCAATTTCCCACGTGAGCGAACTGCACCCCTTTCAGACACGTCGCTAGGCCCAATTGGCATTGGTTGGTGTACGTTCTGGCGTCCGTCCCGCAAACCGGATCGAAATCGTTGGAGCACTTGATTTTGAGACATTTCGTCAAACGGTTGTGGCATTTCTCGTAGTCTACCTTGCTGACACGTCGATTGTTGCTGTAAATAATTGAAATTTGGAAAAACTTCAGAAGTGGCACTTTAGTAAACTTTCTTTGAGGAATTGATAATGAACTTGGGGAATAATAATACATTGCACAATAACACAATTGCTTATTTCACAGTTACAGTAATTTGGCTTCTTTTGATGAAAACGTACGCCTTTGAGGTTGCGACTTTGGTTTCATATCAGCACAACAAAGATATTTTGAAATTGAGATCCCATCATTTTAGCCCTTCTATTGTCGATTCCCTACCAATTCGAGACGAAATAGGTATTCAGTTTCGAAATTGAAGATTTCCAAATTTTCCGACCTCTTTGGAATAATTTGAATAATAATATGAAGTACTCTCCTGACCTCATGATTCTCAACTACTATCTGTTGTGTTATCAATGAAATAAGTGAATGGTGAAACCTGAATTTATTTCATCTATCGAAGCAAATTCAAAATATCTGAGAATATCGATTTTCGATTCTTTCCGATTCTCATTCCCCTGATTCAACTTTGCATTCATCCACATACCAAACCCACAACTCATTTTTTTCCCACTTTCACTATCAGAGAAATCGGTGCACAAAAAACGCTCTTATTTTCAACCCGTTTTTGGCATGTTCATCAGAAAGTTCAGATTTGGCGAGGTCTTCAAAATGACACCAAAAACATCCACCTAACTCACGTAGAACATGCAAAAATTTCACAGCGTTACAGAAATTGCTTATCGGACCGCCTTATACCTTTACACAATAATTACAATATACTTACAATTCTCGAAAAGATGTAAGCAGTTGTTAACTTGCATATCTACCACTATAGCCACGGTATTTTCTATTGCCAACTCCTTTTCAAGGATCAATCTAACCTAACGGTCTACAAACCGCAAATACGACCTGTCCTGGAGTACTGTTCACATGTTGGAGTCCAGTCCACAAACATACTCTGAAGCTCTCAAACTCTATTCAAAAGAGAGCTATTCGCCTAGTCGAATTCAACATGAGTCGAAAATATGAATATTATGCAATGAAAAATCATTCAACAATCATAGAAATATCGTGATTGTGGCACTATTTGACGTGTTCGGTGAACCTTCGAGAGAGGATATAATATGGTGAATATTTCAGTCACTTTGAAAATTGGCAAGTTTACTCGCAAACTGTGTATCTGATCGATACCCAATAACACTAGGTACCATGTTCTTTATAGAAGTAATCATAATTCGTCCGAGAATTTCCACACGAAAACGTCATAGTAACAATTTTATATTGTTTCATACATCTGAATAAAATTTTCAGATTATATTCTCTTCACTGCAATCGCCTCATTTTATCACTCCATTTCTTCTTAATTCCACGAAAGGCCATCTTTCAAAAATATTCAGGACCCATCACCATATGTATCATCTTAGAGACGCCTCTTTAAGGAACCATTTGACGACCTCCAATTGAACTTTTTCTTCTATATTCCGTCATGAAAGACGCTGGTGGAGTTTGCTAGGCTAATTATGTGACACCTTCATGTATTTCGAATATAAACTCACCCACAGTTGAGTAACCTGAGCTCGCACTCGCTTCTGTATATGAATCCATCTGAACCACAAGTAGGTTTTTCCAGTTCGTTTTTACATCCTGTTGGGCAAGCTAGACTGTGTGAAGTCCTTTCTTGTGTAGCACAGTAGGCCATTGGCACTTCGAAGACGTGTTTTCTGAAAAAACGGAGGTTTAAGGAATCTAGAGCATAATACTATCACAAAAATCTGGAAATCGTATCGTTTGTCTTTTCTGAATAGAGGGCTGCATATTCATCTCTCTTAACTCAATGGTTAGCATCCTTAGAATAATATAGTATATATTAGTACATCAGTATAATAGAGCATATGAATTCAAGAGTGACTGTAGGAGAGTTTTTGTATTTGAATAGCCCTGTATATTTATTTTTCCCCTTCAGTTCATGTCGATGACTTTCGGTAGACCTTGGCTTCTTAACGCAAACAATCATCCTTCCTTTCTTCTCGAATACCCTCTTGTACTTGTATAAACCAGTTCACAACTGGCAGTCTAACTTAACAAACATGATAGCTACATTGATGTTGAAATCAATAGTAAGAAAGAATCCGATGCCATTTTTCCAACCTGTACATAAGCATCTTATTGTGTGTTTTATATTTAGGTCGATGTTATTCTCATGCGTTGATTTCAAATCAATCAAAATGCCCCTCGAATTCGCGTTGCGACTTGGATTGAAAGTCACTCAGTACTTCCACACGACATGTACGGTGGCGGCTTAGAATTTGGATTTTGATTCTTTCTTATTCATGTATTACTACTACTACTTGATTGTGAGTAATACAATAGACAATAGACATTGTCTATTCTAGGAGATCACATCGGAATGTTGGAAATACAACAGTGTGAAATCGCGTTTCGCGTGAGAAATCTGTCTGTCTGTCAAATGGTTCTTCAATTTCAGTACCAATCTGCACTAACTCACACTATAACTCCAGGAGAATTTCATACTCACCCACAATTTTTCGACTTCATTCTGCAAACATTGGTGTATAATTTTCCATCAGATCCACAAGCGGGTTTTGCGTTCCTCCAACATGATTCACGACAGTGACGAGTCGTTTGACAGTATTTTTTATTGGTCCTCACCACTCCTTGACTGGAGAAGATATAATTTCATATTATCCTGCTCAGAGGGTCAGCGAATTGCGAAGCGAAGCGAATTTGCACAAGAAAAAGTTGAATCAACCCATTTCAACATTACATGTATTGAATCAAAGTTATAGACGAACTTAAATCAGTAAAGAAAGTAACGGGATTCGATTTTTCAAACACAAAAACAAAAAAAAATCTGCAAATTTTCAAAAAGCTCAACGTTCAATACGTTATGTTACCTTAACGTTACGTTATGAATTGGGGCATAGTGATCTAATTGAATACGTTCAGTTTCATTCCACTACATACTCCTATGCTGATATGTAATGATAACGATAATAAAAATAATTCAATAGCAGTTAAAGCACAATGGATAAGAGCCCATAAAACTGACCACTCACAATGGATTGTGTTTGGGACTAAAAAAAAAAATCATTGGTAATATATTCTCACCCACAAGTCAGCAATTTCATCTGACAGGTACTTTTGTAGACATTTCCGTCACTTCCACAGATGGGTCCATCTTTCGGCGCTTGCTTACAGTCAACTGGACAGTTCTCCCTATGAGCGCTGTTGTTATTGCACGGGCCCAAGTGGGAGAGTTCAATGCCGAGTCTGAGAAAAATAAACGAATCATTTTACAAAATTACGAAGTCGCCGAAGTGCCATCATAAATATTCTTCTCAGAAATCCGGAATAGCTGATCAGATATCTGAGATACATGTGCAAATCGGAAAATTTAAAAATATTCTATGCCAATTATTAAACTTTTCGCTTCTGTATCAAACAATGTTTAGTATTCATTTTTCAGCTTTTCATGGGATTTTCTCTCCTCGTTTCTAAAAAATAGAGTGGAAGTTATTAAAAATTATTGCAATATATTTGTAGTAAGGACAGATTTAGAATCTGCCCCAAAATGTCACTGCGCTTGAAATTAAACCTTTAGATACCTAAAAGAGAAATTGGTCTATTGGTCTATTGGTCAGTGACACCTTGTTTTTGAAAAAAATTCTGGAAATACAAATATATTTAATAAGATAAAACCTATACTTATCTTTGTGGACGTTTCGGGAACGAATCTGCTCCCGTTCTCAACACAATTAAAATATTTTTCTCTTCGTAAATTTTTTCAATGTTTCCGATTTTGACACTGAAAAGTGAATCTGACCAATAGAGAATTTCTCTTTCAGGTATCTAAAGGTTTAATTTCAAGCGCAGTGACATTTTGGGGCAGATCCTAAATCTGTCCTTACTTCAAATATATTGCAATAATTTCTGATAACTTCTTCTCTATTTTTTAGAAACGAGGAGAGAAAATCCCATGAAAAGCTGAAAAATGAATGTACCACTTCCTCGAAGAACTTACAGACAGTATTTAATGTTTAGTATCTTTGCCAACCAGGTGTGAAACATAGTTATTAGTCGATCACTCCATTCATTTTGGGTAGGTACTGACAGAAGTGATGAAGTGAATTTGTGAAGGAATTTTGTAGGATACGGCTATGTAATTCTTTCCTGAAATTTTTCCGCCCTCATGCAGTATCAACATGAATGACATGAACGATCCGATTTGAATCCGCACGTGTTATCAATGTTAACCAATATAGCTTGTGTGATGTAAATCATTATCGTGAATAATTCCCACTGTGGGTAATATGAGCTCTTTGAATAATATGCTAATGTATCGATAAAAGTGAGTGTTACCATTTATCTACAAATCATCGCAGAGAACAATATTGACTGTTGGTAGAGTAGGTATGTCGCAATTCGAAAGATTGGATGAAACCATATCAGAAATCAAAAAAAACTGCAAGCATTATTTCACACACTTTTGGCACCACACGTTTTAAATTGAAATTCGCATCCTTTCACACCCTGAAAGATCGAGAAAGACATATGACCAAGTTTCTAACAATTATTTCCATGTTACTATGGTGATTGCGGTTTCAATGAATGATATACGTGAACGAGGGATGATTCTCGAGTCTTTGAAAGACAGTGACCTGAATTCTATTCCTTCCTATATGGGTTGGTTTATCATTAGTATGACTAACCTGCAAATTTCCACTTGCAGCATACATTTGTTTAAGTACGTGCGGCCGTCAGTACCACAAACGGCATCTTTTTCGCCACCGCATTTGTGATCGCATTTTGATCCCGTTGATCTTTTGCAAAGATTCGTATCTGTAGCCAGAGTAACACCTGTGGAAATAATAGTTGTTAAATCATCATGTCAACTCATTACATATAAATATTGATCGATAATAAATATATCTGTATGTAGTGGAACAAAGAATCAAAATGATCGGAGTCGAGTGCCGAATGTTATGGATACCTTGTACATTATTGCACCACAAAAGTCATAAGAAGATAATGGATACAAAAGTTTTATATCTTATCTGAATCATCAGAATTTATTTAAGATTCAAGATTATTTCGGGAAACGTCACATTTCGACATATTATCAATTTTTTCGATGGAACACCCACTAGAACATCTCATATCTGAAGAGAGCTATTTTTTCTGATTCAAAGAATATATACGTTATGGTTCATTTCATCCATTTGTTTTCGAAGTATAAACGTTTGAATAATTTATGAAATGTGAATTAGTGGGTGCATTTAAACACGGTTATGAAGTAACAGTTTCTGAGCATGGAATTTCTGACCATCCAAGTGTTCGAAGAGGGAAGCAATTCCTCATCTATTTTTCGAGTTGTTAATTATGATTCGAACACGTATTAACTTTATCTGATCTTTAATATAAAACACTGCCCTGGGTATTTCTACAATACGAATTATAGGAGTCTTGAAAAAAATCGATTAGTTTACACATTTCTCCCATGGCTGTCAAGTTATGGACGGAAAATAAAACATATATGTTGATTTTTCCTGAAAAAAAAAGGCTGATTCCTGGATACTGTCTGTAAGTTCTTCGAGGAGGTGGTACATTCATTTTTCAGCTTTTGATGGGATTTTCTCTCCTCGTTTCTAAAAAATAGAGTAGAAGTTATTAAAAATTATTGCAATATATATTTCTGGAATTTCCACTCCTTCAGCAAACAATAGAAATAAGCCTGGAAAATGTGAATATTTCAAATTCGTTCCTTTTTTCAAGTACATTGGGAGACTTCTTATTTTCGAAATGAAAGAATGTTGCCGTTTGAAATCGTACCCACTGCATATATATCGAGTGATACAGACTCATGGTACACGCTCTTCTCTCCTCTGATTTCGAAGCTACATTTCTGAAATTCAGAATATGAAATATGCTCACAACACGAAGCACTTTTTGATATATTCAGTGATTTTTTTCAATTTCCGGTTCTTCCGGAAATAAAATCAACTCTCGATTATATTTCGATGAGAAACATATATGTGCGGACTTTTACGTTTCATCTTTATAAAACGAATAGATCGGGTTGAATGTAAGATGTCAGCCCCTGTCATATTTAAATTTACCTTTCTAGTCCTGTTGAGAATTATGTATACTTTTCACACTGGGAAGAGACAGTGAAACAAAATTTTCCAAGACGGATATGCCTGAAAATATGTTTTCTCTTCGTCTCCATCACGCTTGATCCGAGAAAAAGAAGGCTGTTACAAATGGCGAGCAAATACAATACATCACGTCCTAACCAAGTATTATATCAATAATGTGATACGATAATTTGCTTGATAGGTATCCTGCATGCGAAGAGTGAATACCTATTAATTTTTCGCTATTTGGTAGCATTTAACTTTAGCTCGCTCAGGAATTCCATGGACCATTAGGATTTATTTATCACTACGTGGTGACACGTTTGGGGACAGCAATTTATGTTGCGAAACTGAAAGGTGAACGAACGAAAAAGTTTTGCGAGCTTCAGCAAAACGACAGTTTGGGGTTGCTGTGCTCGAGAGGCCAACATATATATCGGGTGAACCGGAATCAATTTCCTCTCCTATATGCCCATTGTATTTCTTCGAGATATTGCAAATTAAGAACATTGATTTCATGTCGCGGATGTACAATTTAGGAAATATCAGAATGAATATTGAACTGTCTGGTTATCCATACATTGCCAGGCTCGAACTTATCATTAACGTTATGGAATTCTTTCCTGATGCTCACGATCTCCAAACAAGTACAATTTCTCTTTTGAGAAATTGCTATTCATTATGAAATTCCAAAATGTATCAAAAACATATCTTCCATCCACAAACTAACGATATAATTGAGATTTGATTAGATGTTCACTTTCTCCCTAGTTTGATAGAATTTCAATGGGAAAGTGTGTTATGAAGGATTGAACAATAGCATGTGAGTAACAATGAATCGATGTCAATATATTCATGGAGGATGTTCACTATTCTTTCAATTTTATATTTTTCCTCAGTTCTCAACATCAATATACTGATTTATTTCGAATATTGACTCATGGTTTTTCATGTGGATAAGGAACTACTATGATTATCTGCATAGAAAATGAATTGCTGGTGATGATAAAGAGTACGTAGTTCTCTTCATATTTTGTAAAACAATAATGATAAAAGTTTCGCACTATCATGAAACTCTATGTTGTGATCTGAAAGATATCAGTTTGTGGGAGTTGAACAGTGAAATCTCATATGTCACAACTCTGACATCGATTCATCGTCATATATGTTTTGTTACTAGGGGAATGTTAATAGTTGCAATTCAATGAGATCTCAATTGAGTCGGTGAGACCAAAATTCTCATGTTCTGTTGATATTTGCTGAATTACATGATAATATTCAAAATTATCGGCTCATTTTGAGTAATGAATGCAATTCTAGAGAAAACTAGATGATAGAAATTTGCTGTTAGTGAAAAAAAATTCGAATTATGAAAACGAGAATAATGAACACGAACATGGAAAATTACCTACCGAGCAGTAACCAATCAAATCGGAGATAGCTTGTTGAACAGAAAATAATGCAGAACATAGTGAGGTATGCGTAACATAGTAGCTACTGAAGAATATGACGGATGTTATACAAAAAAAGGTACTGCCATATTAGGATTCAATTATTTAGAGTAGGCATCCAATTGAAAGCATATTGCTGTTTAGCTTTATAATCGAAAGATTAATGGGCACTAGGTGTATATTCCAATTGAGATATTAACTGCTGTTGTCTACTTTAGAAAAGGAATTGCTCCATGCTAAGTGATTCAGTCATTTCATTCAGGTCGTTATTCAGGATTTAATGTCGTTCCATTGAATACCAGTTTTTTGTAGTACATCTCGGATAAAATGCGGAAATGTTGAGTTCGTTTGTGTTTATAGTTGACTTGACGATCGACTCGAGAGTGCTAGTAACCTAAAAATGATAATCCGAAGTAGCGTGAACTATATAGATGCTACGAGGAGCATAGATTATACACATACAGGATAAAGTGTGAATTTCGATTTCGAAAAAACCTTAGATTTGATAAAAACACATTTAGTTTTCATGGTTTGATGTTCTTTGACATCAACAATGAATCAACATGAGAGTATGTTGCAATTTGTGATATTTCAAATTCTGATAATTTGGTTCCTGCTTTGAGTAACTGGAATGCTTATTTTTTTATTTGAATCAAGAATAGATAATGGGATGATATTATGGAATCAGATCTTATCTCATATACTATGTATGTTCAATATACGTTTTGGTGAGAATCTTATTGTGAATTGTTACCTTTTCCACATGTTTTTTTCTTGAGTTCACAAATATTTGGGTAAATAATGCCATCACTACCGCATACTGGATCTCCATATGCATTCTCTTTGCAGATTCGAGGACAAGAAGAATCCCTCACACCTCCGATTTCTGGAACAGAAATAGAAATGAGTACAAATGTACCATATTATATTCTCCATGGTTTCATTTCCATGTCACCACTATTGGTCTCTGTTCGGAAGATATGTTCACGATACTGTTTGTGTCACCTTGAAGTATTTGAAGGGTTGATACATTTGCTTCTTTGTTTCTCAAAATCGGACGATGAATAGTGGCGAGATGGCTTTGCGTTGATTTTTGTCAGACAGCCTGTATATCATGATATTCATAGGATATATCTATATGTTTTTTTTCGAAACTCCAGAATGTGGTCGCTGTATGAAAGTAACACATTCAGCCATTCTGACCCTTCAGAAAATTGTGGGTATGCTTTTGAAATATTCATTTCGGTTATGTTTGAGTTTAAGGAGGCATCAAAGACGTTTGGAAATCCTCTCATCATAATTCATGCCTCATCCTTCAGAGAGGCCTATTTGATCTCAGTTTATATATTATCAATGTATAGAGATCCAGCAAAAAATTGGCGAATACATCTTTGTGAATATGGTGGAGGTTCCTAATACCGCCACCATAAACAGTTCAGAGTTTCATGTGAAATCGATATTGCACCTAATCCAAATTTAGGGAAATCTCATGATTCATGTCATCATGCTCACACATCAGGATTTCGAACAATTCGAATTTTTGCATTAGAAGATTTGAATTAGTTAGGTATATTCTTCGCTTGGATGGCTCTAAACCCTATTAGATAATTCGGATCGATATATCAACAGTTATCAATATATCGATATCTATAATCCAATATCGTCTATGCACAGCTGGGAAATATGTTTTCTTGGGTTTCTGATTAATTTTCCTCCATATCTTTCATATCCTCCTTGGCCCACTTGATATTTCTCACAAAATCTCTATATTGAGTGAATCATTAAGAAGAAGCTGATATGTATATATTCGGAAGGGAGTGGAAGAGAAAAACGTTTTGAATTTGGAATCACAGAAAATGATTCATTAATTCCTAGTTATGTGCCAAGCCAAGAGAAACAAATCCGTCTGCAACATAGAGGAATATATCAAAGTAAACAATGAGAAAAATAAAACATCCGTCAAATGAATCTATGTTTGATCTTTCCCTTCGCCATTCTTTGATCTTCGCTGCTCTCATAATCATGATTTCTTCACACGTTCTCGTCGTTAATCAGTCGTATCGTAATGTATCCACCATTTGGGGTCAACGCATCACATTGTAAACATAACATCGAACATGAAGATCAGTGGCGGCTCGTGAGACTAGTGCTTTGCTAGTGCTTATTTATCGGATGTTTCATCATTGATGAGTACGATATCCTCATCTGAATTTACTGAGTTTGATCATCTTTTGAAAATCTCCCGACCTCTAGAAAAGACCACAATTGGCCTACACTTCAACTCAACTCAAACTAATACAGAATATGTTCAACCAGAAGCATTTCGGTGATCTAACTGTTCACACAGCCAGCTAGTACTCGTTCAAATGCATTTGTATCCATAATTTGAGATCACGTGATTAGCAAATTGTGCAAATTGAATTGAAACGAAAAGTAGGGACTTCTAGAAAGGTACTTTCTAACATACAAGGGGCTAACAAGGAGTATATAGTAATTATCCGAGGCAACTGAGGCTATATCAACGTCTTCTGGGCAGTTTTACCAAAGATCTACTCAGGTGATATGGTGATCGGGTGTTTGGAAATGCAAGTCAGTGTTCCTGCTTGGAATGGCCCAACGATTTGCTGCATACATTATGCATACATTTGTAGAGTGTTCGTCTCTATAGTTTACACCTTGTCATTAAACATGGACGGTATTCAAGTTCCATGGCCTAGGCCATTGTACAAATAAGAACTGAAGATATATCCTCGCATTTGAGATCAAGACATGAAAGCCTCATCAAGTACGATCGAGAGGTACACAGATGAATTCAAAGGACGCCTCAGCCAATTACTGGAGTGTCAGGGTCAGCCAAATGAGTTTCAGGGTATTGTGACGTTTTGAACATTAGAAAAGCTAGAGACCAAGAACTGAGATCGTCTGATATAGGTGCCGAAACACTTGGTATAAGCACGAAGATGCATATAGAGCTCTCATCAGTCTAACTAACAACTGGTAACAAGGCTCTTGATCAGGCACCTTCATCCCAACGAAGTTGTTGATGATTCCGTGATGAATGTTCTTATGGAGAGCAAGACTAATAGAGATACAGTTTTGAGATTGTTATCTGGACATGAGGATGTGAGGAAGAAGCATCTGCGAAGGTCAAGACAATAATCTTCAAATCAAATTTGATACCAGTATTTCCAGTATTTGAGTTCTGATTTAGATATTATTGGGTTACGACTTCCAAATTCAACTGTGCCTCCGACAAACTCTTCATAACCAACAGTTATTTTTATGTTTCCTGTGAAATAAATCCTTATAGATATCTTTGCATTGAGGAAAAGAAACAATGTCATTGTTGAATCTCATGTTTCAGAGTATTTCTAGTTCAAATTTGAAGAAATGGGGAAAGATATAGAACAGATTCCGAGTTTGCTTCGGGCAATGACTACTTATTATTAGCTTGAACGAGACATCTTCTTGAAACCTATTAGAAGACTATACTATGATAGCAATAATATATTCTGAGATTCCTCACCACCGTATAATAATAGTTCTGAAAGAGTATTGTTAAATGAATTTGAGAAGAGAGGGACTGAGGTACCCCAACTACGCCAATGTGGTTTGACTGCAATCTCTATCACAAACGATGAAAACATTCGATGCACGTTTGATCCAAGGCCTCAGGCTGGCAAATATAAATAATGAATGGAGACGGTCGAGAGAAAACATAATATTAACACACTAAAATGTTTAAATGAATGAAACCCACGACATCAGATGGATGTTAGTAGGAGAATAGGTTAATGGTTTACCATGATGCGGGCTCAAACATTATTTGTGGTCATGCAAGTTTTTTCATGATCTTTCATACTGTTTTCAATGCGCGAAGATTTTCACCTTGGGATTTTCATTCATCAGTTGATGTAATGATTTTCTATCTTTAGCTTCCTGATACTGTTCATTGCAGACCCTCCAATGATTTTGTCAACAAGATACAATGATGATTTGAACCTGCGTGCGTGGAGGTCAATAATTTGAAAGAAATCGATTTCATTAAATTGTTTTGCTGAGATCGATTGAGATCTAGATTTTTCTCAATAAGGATTCCATAGTAGAATCAGGAGTGTTTCTGCGTACCTCTATTCTTGCAGTTTCATCTTCTGTTCTTCTTTAAGGAGTTACTCTTGGACGTTCTTGAGTCTATAGAAGATTTTTCCAAAGTGCCCGTGAGGATTTCTTGATCATTTCGGATAGAAGATTAGTATAGAAGATTATGGTTCTGGATGATCATGGAATTTTTCTGAACAAAGTAAGCGAGAATAAACATTTAATCTGCATTTCAACAATCATGCATTCAATTATTGCTGTAACAATTTCATAAAACGATGAACCAATGAAGTTGTTTTTTGCTTCATGAGAATGTCGAATTATTATAATTTGAATCGATGAGCGCGTTTAGAGAACTTCAGGGAGTTCTCGAATTTCAATTCATGCATTCACTCATTCGATCATATTTTCATTCCATTTAATCGTCAATCTATGGGAGTGCCCATTATTTTATATGTATGTGTATATATTGTATGTATGTATCTCGAATTTTTATATTATATTTGAAGAAATCTTGAAAAATCTATATTCTACAGTGTAGAAAAAAATACAATTGCTGAGGAATGTTTATCAGTAACGTGAAAAATTCTATCATTGAGGAAGAAGAATTCCTAGGGACATTTCCAAAGATCGTGAAAAACTCAATCAAAATCGAAAAACCTGTATACGGATTTGATGTGGTATGTTGGAATATTTCCGTGTGCAGTGATTTCACAACACATATTATCTCCAATGGTTATTTTATATTATGATATGGAAATCAAAAAGATCATCATCTGAATTTGATGCGCTATAACCTCATTATTTAACAGGGCCGACAATTAGGAATTATAAAAGCGTCATGTGTTCTACCAAAATATAAAACTTGCAACTGCAGCAAGATTTCTTCTGATTTGTTTCAGAATGTATATTGTCACAGGAATATTATACGAAGTTACGATCATTGACCACTCATTTTTCAGCTTTTCATGGGATTTTCTTTCCTCGTTTCTAAAAAATAGAGTAGAAGTTATTGAAAATTATTACAATATATTTGTAGTAAGGACAGATTTGGGATCTGCCCCAAAATGTAAAAGAGAAATCCTCTATTGGTCAGTAACACCTCGTTTTTGAAAGAATTTGGAAATGCAAATATATTTAATAAGGATAAAACCTCTACTTATCTTGGTGGACGTTTCGGGAACAAATCTGCTCCCGTTCTCAACATGAAAAGCTGAAAAATGAATGTACCACTTCCTCGAAGAAGTTACAGAAAGTATTGACCACTCCTTTGAGAATTCACAGTACGAGCTATAGTCATTGAAGAATGACTATAATTTTGTGATCGTTCTACGAAATAAACAAATTTTCGTTACACAATGAGTTGAAGATAACAAATTCCAGCTTTGACCTCATCTAACGCACGTGCCTTATATTATCTTTTGAAAGTCCATAATGGTTGAAATTTGATAGTAAAAAGCAAACATTCCTGCATGGCTCATTAATCACTATTGAAACCCAATCTTTGAACTAGCCTCCATAGTGTCGATTCGATTTCAAAACAGTGCGTGTAAAGTTAAAGTTAAAGATACCAAATAGGAGTAGAGTTCTGTTTTGAACAGATCATACTCATCAGACTCGAAAAGTAGACTCCCCATTTCATATAACAGTTGATTGAGTTGATTATCGAGGAAATGCATAGATCTAAGCAAGACCAATGAAGAAGATCTTAGAAGAGACAAGAAGCATCGTTTCATCTGAATTCAACATTCACAATGATACACATACAATTTTCTTGGAAAAAATCCTATTTTTTTTGAAAATATCTGCTGATTGTGTTCACTCTGTTATATTCCAGTTCTTCTATTCAATATTTCTTTTGTCGTGAAACAGATGAGACGTTACAATGTCAATACCTACAACTTCATATCGTTCTCCAGATAAGAAAGTCGATGTCAGATGCAGATTTTTTCTGCTCTAGTGATCGTGACCGTAACGTATAGAACGTGCAACACAATTCAGTCATAATAAGCCGGAGAAAAAACATTGTCATTTGCGATATCGAATCGAATGCTGATGGGCCCACCTATTAGATCATCTAACAGATGAACTCGAGACATTTGATTCGTTGGATATCAACAATATAAAAAGACAGAAGAAGAAAAAGAAGGTTTTTCCGCATGACATAACAATGATAAACATATTCGTATAGAAACTCCACTGAATTCTTAGTTGGAAGGAAATATTTTTTTTTAATATTTGAAGGAAATGAGTATTATCAATGATATGCTATCGTTCAATATTCCATTGAGCATCCTTTCAATAATGTTATGTTACGAGGAGGATCTGCTGATTGTATTGGTATTCAAAGTTTGAACGAGGAACATCAGGTCAATCCATGGAAACATGTGGCTGGCAAAACGTGATACTATGCTTTGAATATTTTAGAGCAATAACATGTCAGAAACTCTATAGTGAGGAAATAGGAGTTAATGAAGGCTGAAATATTTGCGAATGATTATTATATATTCTGCAATTGTATTTGGAGTGTTGCAGTCTTCACATTACCTTCCTTGAAATTCATCTTCATTTCTAATGCTGTGATTTAATGATATTTTGATTCCCTTTTTCTCGGACTATGCTGAGTGCCTCAATGGAAAACAAAATTTCACTCAGTAACCTGATATAGTTCCTGATATAAATCCTTGTCGAGATTTGTGGCTTACGGTTTTTTAAAGAGTTTCATATGCTATGTGGTAATTTGTGCAGTTATATTTGGGCTTAATTTTCTGGAAATGAAAGTTCATGAACGTTCGACACTACATTAACGTTGAACGTTTCGTTTTCATTCTGCCCATATTGAAAAGTATCAGAACTGACAGAGATGTGCTCAAAAAGCGAGAATTCTCAATCTCAGGAACATGGGAGATGTGAAGAATATGTTTGCGTCATTGTTTGTTTGAGAAAAAAAGTTGTGCAGAGATGTGAAAACAATTGTATGGAAAATAGGATAAACTATACATGGTGGTCATGTGATATTGGACAGACATTCTTTCAGGTATATTCTGTAGCCCTTTCAGAAAACTATTCTTAATGATGATAATGATTTATTACTTCCATAAAAACATGGAGAAATCTCCTGAAAAGCTCTATGCATATGAATCACTTTATACATATGAATTCAATTGCTACCAGCACTTGTTATATCGAAAAAATGCGCACTTCAATATGGGTTAGTTCATTCGAAGTGGTGTGATGATAATTTCATGAATCGTAATTTGCCCATCAGATGCAGTATTCGGACTCCATGTAATTAAATCAAAGTATTCATTTCAAAACCATGGGAGCAATAATTAATTTTAATTATCTGACAGTGGGCAGGATTATTTGTGATAATGATCGTGATCGATAGAAGAGTAACGGACTCGACAACCTATATAGAATAATTAGGTACTTTCGTGAAACATCAAGGAGAAGTCATGGGATGTAATGATGGAGATGAAGCAGAAAATTTTCAGACAAACCGATCTGGACTTCACTAACAAAAAAATCATGGAAAGAAGTTTTCAATCCAATTCTATGTATTTTTCAGTTATTGATTTTCTCAATATTCTTAATCTCAGGAATCCAAAAATGAAGTGACATACTGGGTGTTCATTCCGTTATATGATTTGAAAATATTTCAACATTGTAGAGAATGTTGAATCACCCAGGAGTTATTTGTAGTAAGTACAGATCAATGATTCTTTATTTCCACCATGCTTTTCGAAATATCGAACAGAAACAAATATGTATGAATGGATATCCACGTCTATTATAGCATGAAGTAGTATTTTCCAATTTTTACAATCCCTTCAGTTGGAGCAATTGATATAATGGAACTATTTTGGCACTTGAATTATTTTTGTACCTACAGCTTCGTATTCCAGGAAAAAATAAGAACCAAACCTCTCCATGTTCCTCAACATGTAGAGAAGAACTAGAGTGATGGATGAAAAGTCAAAAAATATGTTGAATATAAAATGAAAATATTTTTTTGATGTTCATTGATTCCCAAAATGGCATCAATGGCAATGAGTGCAATTTGTGCAAGAAACTAACATACTTGCCCCATAGACACACCACTGGTAATCGTATATATAACTTTATCAACTAGGTACCTCAATTAGGTATCAAGAAAGTGTGTGAATTTTATAATAAATCCTTTTTGAGCAATAGATGAAGAATTGATTTTTTCAAGGGACTTGAACGCTCTATATCTCGGAAAAAAATCGTTTTCGGCAATATGTTTGAGTGATTTCCTCTCATATTTTTAACTGAAAAATCTAACCTTGAAGTTCAGTGCAACATTATTGGAACATCTTGAATATTGAAATAATCATTATTGAATTTTCTATGTTCATATTCATTTCATTTTTCAAAAAAGAGTAGATAAAATCTCAAGTTCGGAGCAAAGAACGTAGTACCTCCTCTATCAATCTACAGACATTATCGGATGATAATTGCTCACACTCTATCTGAATTGAGTTTCTATACCAGAATGTTCCAATCTTTGAATATTGAGAATCGGATATATTCGAAACAGAACACATTTTGTACCTACCTATACCTGCCGATTAAAAAAAATCAATGCCAACCATGATTGATAAATTTTTCATCTAGGTCTCCTTGATGAGATGAAAAAAGTCATTCGTAATTCTTGGTGTTGTTGTGAAGACGTCAACATCCTAATTGATACTAGTCGCTTTATCGTTCACCTTGTTATTCCTTTCCAAAAAAGTACCGTTCTGTATCGATGAGATCTGTATTTGCATTGCGACACAGGAAATTGAATGTGAAATATTCGAAGACGCTCTTTAACGGATATCAACGACTTTTTTCGCATCGTTGGCTCTGCTAAACATGATTAAACAAACCGCTGGTTCACTGTTAATTTATTTAGGATATTGAGTGACGACACAAAAAGCAATGACGGCTATTCCATTCTCGGAAACCATCCACAAATCATCCGATGAGATGGTGAGAACTTTTCGTTCACCTCACTTATTTTTGTGTTCAATCTCCAATCTGTGTCTATCTATCTTTGTTTATAGGTAATCTGAAGGTGTTGCAAGTAGTGTGCATAAGAAATTGCGAGTTTCTTGCGAACAGAATAATAATTATTTTCAGTCGATACTGCGATGGCTGTTTTATAAAGTTATGAAGTTTTTTTTCTGGTTTGTGAAACGAACTGTAGGTTTACATTATTATTTCTGTTATTCATTTGTATCATTGTATTCATTTGTTCATACCAACACTAATTTCTGTGAGAAATGTCATAAACTTCATAAGAATGAGAATGAAATTTATATTATTCCACCAGTTCTTACAAAATGTAGTCTCAACCGATAATGTCCGAACACAGTGTAACGAAACTATATTTGGGACTGAAGGTAGGCTGGTATCATGATTTGCCTTTCGTGGTATTTGGAGACAATCGTTAATTGATCGAACAGATGTCGTTTGATGTCCAATCAAAAGTGAGAACAAAACAGAATTCAACATTTTCATGCCACTTTTTTATAATATATATATATATATATATATAGTATATAATATAGTCTCATTATTAGTCTCATTATTAGGCTCATTATTATTGATATCTTCCAGTGGTGTGATATGGAATATCAACAATAACAGGAAGAGAATTAAAAAAGAGTATTGAGGAATCAAAATGTTTCTGAAATTTCCAGAAAGCTGAAAATGTCTGGGAAAAATTGAG
Organism: Gastrophysa polygoni; assembly: GCA_963576655.1. NCBI lineage: Eukaryota > Metazoa > Arthropoda > Insecta > Coleoptera > Chrysomelidae > Gastrophysa > Gastrophysa polygoni. The sequence continues at coordinate 18,424,547 of OY755087.1, forward strand.
TGATAATCTACTGAAAATTCACGCATTGAATGGAGTACACACAACATCCTACAATTCTCTCACTTCAATAAATATTCATGAAGAGTATCTAGGAAAAATTATTGATGGATTCCAGGATGACCTCACACATTTCGTGAGAAAATATATAGGCAATCATGAAGAATAATTGATGGTGAGCTCAAATATATGAGTGTTTTCGATCGATAAGTTCTTCAGATGATTCAGGTCACACATAAGAATGCTCATAAGTGACAGGTACCCCTCGGGATACGGCACTGGTAGGCGCATCTACCAAATGAACCAGACAAGACTGGACGGAACCTGTTAATTGAGTGCTCTCATTGAATTATGACCAGAAGTATTGCATTAATTTTTCAATTACTTCGTCTTTTTCACTACTAATTGAACGATAATGGGAATTAATAGGGCATTTGTATGCATACAAGATCACTGTCAATTTTCAGTAATAAGGCATTAGGTAAGGTTTATCGACTTTTGTCGGTGAGTAGGTGATATTTTTATACTATGTGAATATGGTGCAGCAAAAATCAACGGATACAAGATTGAAGCTATTATTAACACCTGAATCATTCGAGTATGAGTCTATTTGTTCAATGAATGATGAAAACATTTCAATTGCTTGAATCAGTGATCGATAATCTGGAAAAGGTGGCACCACTGGAATAGGTTCAACATGTTCATTTCGGTTCTTGATCGATATCACTGTCATTCCATCCATCCATCCATCGAAATCAGTTGAAATAGAGACTTATTCTTGATAATCATTCATGCAGCGTTCGCAGAATTATCAGTATATCTTCATTTTCTGAGATGATTGATCGATGTAAGTTAACATGAAGGATATTTAAGTTTTTTCTTCTTAACAAAATGACGGTCGGTTTCTTATAGGATATTTATTATCCATACTATATGTCGTTAACTATCGAAGTCCCTTGCAGATGTTTCCTCGCACTCCATGTGGTGAAACAATAACTATCAATGCTGATGTCTCACAAGGAACAAGGCCCACAAGGTCTTGGCAGCAACTTTGTTTCTGCTCCACTTCAACGATCTGTCGGATGTGACATCCTCCCCAGTCCACAACTTCTCAGATGATTATATATATACACTACCGTATACGCTGTGGTCGTTCAAGTGAAAACACAGATACGAAAGATACTTGGTGCATGTGCGATAATCAAATGAGGTGCATTCAGAATCATTGCAAGTTGAACAGTATACAGGGTAGGTCAAGAAATATAAAAATCGTACAAGTGTAAAGCACACGTCAGTAGAATTCAACACGGTGACTTGAATTGAAGTGAATTGAAGTTGTACCAAAATACCAGATACCTGGATAGTAACGTGGACGATATCTTCCTTTTTTATAGATATTTCCATGGTCGGTGCTCATCGGAAATCTCTATCAGTCTATCATTCCACCACTAGGGTTCTGGGAAGTCAAAATAGTCGAGCTCCTACATTTTCAGGCTCGGGATCTGTTCAGTGTTACTCTTCCTGGCGAAGTTTTAGAATTCTTCACCTACTGAAGTCTTTCCTAGATGGAGCGCCACCACTGGCAGGTATAATAGGGCTCTAAATAATGTGTTCAATGTTCCATAACAAACCCGACAATGATGAATAGCCCAGGAAATTATCTCAGCTACTTATTTCCCTGATCCAAGAACGTCAATTACATTCTCAGTGAGATTACCGAGTTGAAAATTACATCGCAAATTTCATCAAGATCAAACTGTAGGTACTATCGACATTCTCAAGGACTACAACAAGTAGCAGTATCATTGGGCAAGGAGAGAAAAATTCTTTGTTCATCTATCACTTTTCCACTATAAGCATATGTTTCCTATATTCGTTGATCTAAAATTCTCATTTCTCATCAATTCCATTTGTCTGTTGAATTGATTGGATAAGATTGATTAACACCCTGTATATATTCAAAAATTGTTTTTGCCATCATTTTACACCAACTTGTCACTGTTTGCTCCTGAATTAATTCGCCTCATTTGGTCTTTGATCTCATTATTCAACTCGTACTCAATTAATAGAAGACAATATGTTGCTTTTGCTGGCTTCAAGTCTGGGGAATACTCAGCCTCCGCTGGTGTTCCTCAGAGCAGCAATTTGGGACCCCTTTTATTGAAGTTCAGTATCTCTCATATGCTGACGATTTGAAATTATTTCGTGAGATTCAAGACTGCATTCGTTTATCGAATAGTTGAGAATGGTGCCATAAAAACAAGTTACCACTTAATCCTGATAAGCGCAATGTTATGTCTTTCACCTTGAAATCTTCACCCACATCATATCAATATTCGATCGACAATACGACTCTGAATAGACCTACTGTGCTGATTCGATCTAGGACTAACTTTCGACCGCAAACTTACTTTCACCCCTCACATAGAAAATATGGTATCTGCAGCGAATCGACTCTATGGTTTTCTGATTCGGAATAGTAGAGATTTTCAGCAAGTTTCAACGTGTAAAACTCTCTATTATACTTACATTCAGTCTAAATTAGAATATGCTTCCATAGTCTGGTCTATCTATCCCTGGTAGAATCTGTGCAAAGGCGTTTCTTGAAGTACCTTTCGTTCAAATGTGATGGCGTGTATCCCACAATGGGCACCCCGCACGAACTTTTACTCCACAGGCATAGGTTCAATAGTCTGGATGTCCACCGAGAGAGTTCTGCTTTTATTTTCACATATAAATTGATGAATAACATAATTAATGATTGTGTCCTCCTAGAGAACTTCAGCATATTCATTCCTCGGTTGACTACCCGTAGAACAGACTTATTCTATCTACCAACCCCCCGAACTAATGTCTTACTGAATTCACCAATATAAAGAATATCTAATACATGCCACAAATACAGTGACCAGCTTGATTTATTCAATACGAATGTGAACTCTATACGTAGAATCTGCCTGAACTGAATTGCGTCATGACTCAATAACATCATATTGTCAATTTCAATAGTGTATATCCATCCTGTATATTCTCTTCTTATTGTGATTACTCCCACTCTGTAAATGGTTTCTGTTGAGTGGTGTATGATAAATAAATAAATGAATGAATAAATGAATGATGAACTTGATTGTATAGTGATATTTCCTCTGAATGAGAATTGAGATATACAGGGTTGTTCAGCACAACCTGTTTTTTCTCAATGGGACGCCTTGATCAAAATATTTTCTTGAAAGCTTCTAGACTTCATAATAATATAATACATACCAATATGGTCTGGATTACTAAGTATAAGGTGATATTCTGAAATTATCACTGCTTGAATAAACTATTTTTCATTCAATCCATGATGATTTGAACCATCAAAAATTGTCCAAATGAATAAATCCCGCATGATATGTGAATGATTTACAAGAAAAGTATGCATTTCATGTATTTTACATGCCTGAAGGAAAACCTGAAGACTTGTACTCCTTCGTGTAAACCATATGAGTATTATTATAGGTCTTCCGTATGGGGACGGATCAAGAATTTCTCCATGGTAAATCCTGCCTGTCGTAAGAGGCGACTAAATGGATACCCATAGGTGGAAGATGATGGTTCCCATCATCGCCCGGTGCGACACCACCACATCGACAGAGGTGCTGTGAAATGGGTAACTCCCATGTTTCAGTATTTGGTCGATGCTTCCGGTCATATCCCCATACCCTATCTCCTTCTTCCCAACCCAAACCGCCCATTTCAGCTGAAGAAAAATCTAGATGATGAATTCTCCTAGGGTAAAACACTCCGGAAGTAAAATACCTCTCCATTCGGATTTCCGGGCGAGAGGTGCTCGAGGGGGTTCACCATCGAAACATCTGAATTTAAAAATAGACCTTTGTAACATCCGAGGTCTGAACAAAAATATAAACGATGTTCATTACCATCTACAGGCTGAGAAACCAGATATACTGGCTTTAACTGAGACGCAGGTCAACTCATCAACTAATACGACCTATATGCTCTGCCCTGGATATGAGCTGCATACCCGTTTCAGATTCAGAGGAGGTTTATGTCTCTTTTCCAGAAATGATCTCTCATGCCATCGTGTGGAGGAACTGGAACCGAAAGAATTCGATGTAATGTGGCTCAAGATCGATAACCACAAACAGACAAAGTTCATCTGCTGCCTTTATCTATCACCAAACGAACCAACTCCTGGTGACCTCTTCGAATTCCTTTCTCTGAAACTTGATTTCATCCAACAGAATCACCCAGCAGCTGAAATCATCATCATGGGGGATTTCAATGTCCACAACTCCACCTGGCTCAAATTCTCGAACAAAACAGACGACTCAGGACGTCTGGCTGAGGCTTTCGCTATCACCTATGGTCTTGAGCAACTGATTAACGAACCCACTCGGATCCCTGACATCAGCAGCTATTATGCCAATACGCTCGACCTGTTCCTCACTAACAATCCGGAACCGTATGAAGTGAAAGTCCGTGCACCACTAGGAAACTCAGACCACACACTCATCTCCACGATATGTCCTTACATCACTCCGCGAACCAGTCCAACACCCCCACGCACTGTTTGGCATTACAATTCAGCCGACTGGGATGGCCTTCGCATGTTTTTTTCTGAGTTTCCTTGGAGGAGAATGTGTTTTGAATCGGGAGATCCTACGCAATGTGCTGAAGAGATCTCGGAAATCATCATGCTGGGAATGGAAACTTACATACCACATAGCACCAAATCACGAACCACTGGTGAACCATGGTTCAATGGAACCTGTTCTAGGGTTGTCGCACTGAAGCAAGCAGCATACCGTCGTTGGCGCAGAAACCCAAGCCCTCAAACTAGAGCTGAATATGTTGAAGCTAGGAATACATGCAATCGAACGATAGATGAATCTAAAGAGGCATACAACACGAAAATAAGATCGAAGCTCATAGAGTGTCCAAATGGTTCTCGTTCATTTTGGACGTTTGCCAAGGCAATCAGGAGAAATTTCACTTCTAGCTCATTTCCTCCCCTCACAAAGGATGATAATACATTGGCTATAACACCTCATGAAAAAGCCAACACCTTCGCCAAAATGTTTGCAGACAATTCTACCTTGGATCCACGAGGCCAGGAACTTCCGAAAGTCGCTACCATCGATAACCGTATGCCAGAAATTGTCTTCCGGCAACGCACCATCAGACACATTCTGCTTAGCCTCAACGTCAAGAAGGCAATGGGGCATGACGGAATACCGCCTATTGTTCTCAAGAAATGTGCCCCGGAACTAACACCAGTTCTTTGCAGGTTGTTCACCCTTTCGTACAAACTCGGCGTATTTCCTTCTAACTGGAAAAAAGCTAGGGTCCAACCGATTCCAAAGAAGGGCAAGAAAACACTCCCTAACAACTATAGACCGATTGCACTACTATCTGTGATCTCTAAAGTAATGGAAAAAGCAATCAACATCGAGCTCATCCGATATCTAGAGAGCTCAAGAATCGTGAACGACCGGCAATATGGCTTTCGTCACCAGAGGTCAACTGGAGATCTGCTTGCCTATGTGACACATAAGTGGCAGGTGTCAATAGAGAAACATGGGGAGTCTCTGGCTGTAGCCTTGGATATCTCCAAAGCATTTGACCGAGTTTGGCACCAAGGCCTCCTAGCGAAACTTCCGTCATATGGTTTGCCGCCCCAACTGTGTCTTTTACTATCGAGTTTTCTTGCAGATAGATCACTCTACGTGGTGGTAGACGGGGTCTCGTCTGATACAATGACGATCAGTGCTGGTGTTCCACAAGGCTCTGTCTTGGCACCAACTTTGTTTTTGCTCCACATCAATGATTTGTTGAATGTGACCTCCAGCCCAGTTCATAGCTTTGCGGATGATAGTACACTTCATTCCGCCTTTTCCTCTAGAGCCCCTATATCATCCAATGAGGCCAGAGGTGCAAGGCGAAGGCAGGTTGATGCTTTAAATGAGGATCTGACAAGAATTCTGAAATGGGGATCTGAGAATCTAGTACAGTTCAATGCAACTAAAACTCAAGCTTGTATGTTCACCAAGAAGGCTGATCACACAATGCCCAATTTGATGATGTCGGGTACCACTGTTCCTATGAGGTCGTCAATATCCTTGCTGGGTGTCACCACCAACAGTGCTCTCTCATGGGACGATCATGTGAGGTCCATTGCGAAGACTGCTTCACAAAAACTCGGTTTTCTTTTCCGTGCGAAGAGATACTTCACATCCCAGCAACTGCTTATGATCTACAAAGCACAAATTCGACCTGTCCTGGAGTACTGCTCACATGTTTGGAGCTCAGCCCCCAAACATACGCTTAAGCTCTTAGATTCAATTCAGAAGAGAGCTATTCGCCTAGTCGATGACACAACACTCGCCAAATCATTGACCTCTCTAGATCATCGTAGAAAGGTCGGCGATCTCTGCCTTTTTTATAGGTACTTTCACGGTCGGTGCTCAACGGAAATATCATCTATTATGCCACCACGCGCGATTCCTAGTAGACAAACCAGACGAGCTCAAGCTGGTCACCTTTACACTGTCAGGCTCGAGACCTGTCGAACATCGCTATACCAAGCATCATTCATCAATAGAACGGCAAAGTTGTGGAATTCTTTGCCTAGTGAAGTCTTTCCTGATGCTTACAACCTCCAAACATTCAAGAAAAATTCCAACACCTTCCTTCTTTCCCGAAATTCCACCGCTGGCTAACACGATGTTCCTCGAACATCATAGGTTTCCCTTTCGTGTTGTCCACAGATAAAAAAAAAAAAAACCAGCGCATCAAAAAACTATCAAACACATATACAATGATAAATAGAGTGTTCCAATTGGAAAGACTCACATGAATATATTTTTATTATCGTTCGGAGTTTGGATTGATCTTCGGAACTTCATTGTAAGTTATTTGTGCCTCAAGATATGACAAAAAGTTCACACGATTCGTTTCCGAAATACAGGGTATTATTCATTCAGTCCAATTTTTTTGAGAGAAGTCGAGTTGCTATTAATTTGTGAAAGCGGCTCCAATCGATTTGTTTTGATTTGTTCGTTTATATATTGATGAGGTATCTTTTGGACCCATTTAGGTTGATTTCTCCGAAAGTTTCTGCTCCTTTTGATTGATGCAACTGAAATACAACTTTTTTCGGAACTAGCTTCATTATCGAATGAAAACCTTATGCATGTCTCTCCACCTGATGATGAGAGGAAAACTCTGGTACTCCCAAGCCCACAAGCCGATCATCAAACTAGTGGTAGAATTATACATGGCAGAACAAAAAGCCACTCAGATTGTCATGCATGTCATGCATGTTGAGCCATGCTTCAGCCAGTGATGAATCACTGTTGTGAAATTATGATATCAAGTTGATAGGTATGAGGATCCGTGGGATTCAGCAGAGGCGAAGTAGGATATAAGAACCGAGACAAGGAAATTTATTTGCAGCGGGATTCTTCAGATCTACCCGTCTGATCGCTCGTTGAAGTCTCTCAGTAACAGGCTCTTAAAACGGCCTGCTGTCCCACTCATAACGGCTGTTCGAAGTGATTCATGAAATTGATTCACTCATTAATTGACAACCTTCAATCAGTCACCACAGATAAAAACGTTGATAGTCTGGAAATTGCTTACATCTTTTCATCCCAACTTTCCTGATATATAACATTGTTATGGAATAACTACCTCGATATTCAGTGTTTGCAGAAAATTACGCTACGTATGGAATTTTTTCCAAATACTCAAAATTCATTCGGTTGCAATAACCAATTTTTCCTATATAAATGAATGGCTGTATCTACAATTGACGAATTCAATCCACTCGGCGTCTGAAACAACCAGAATTAAATTTTTTTTCCTACACACGCACGAGAATTATCTGATGAAATCCAATGAATTCGCTCTTACTCATTTGGGACCGGTTGTACTACAATAAGTAAAACATGAATTCGTGTGGAACACTTTTTTGGTTTTTGGTAGTAATTGCTTTGCCTCCTGGCTGAATGTCACTTTGATTGATTTAATCTCCAATTTGTACGAGGCACCTGGTTCACTTATGATGATGAGACATGAAAACAAAGGAACGAGAGAAGGAACCTAATTAAGTGAAATAAATTGGAAATGCTGTGATGTTACCGGTTGTATTCTTCATGTCGTACCAATGTTGGTATCTCGTATATAAACGACAAATGAAACGAGGTTGGATTGAATGGGATGAAAGCTGCGTATTTGAGGGCTCAACCAGCTGAAGTTTTCAAATCGGAAGCATCACGAACCGTTCTTGAAATGTACGCAACTTTCGACCTTTTCCATCACTCTTCACAGAGAAATAATATATAGTTCCCCTAACAAGAGTTCCAATAGTTAGTATAGGCACAACCAGATTTTCTCGTTACTGTAACAATTTTTCTATGGTAACTATAACAATATTCTGGGTATTGTAACGATAAAACATTGTGAGGATAACAAGATCATATGGTTGTGCCTATATACTAACTAGACAGTTTTTTGGGTGTGGTATTATTTGCTGTCTTTGAGTTACCAATAATGGAACGACTCAAAGAATATACAGCTGTATATGCTTCTCGTCAGAACAAGCACGAGAGACTATCAAAAAATAATAATGCTCAAGTGCACGCCTCGATAAGATTTGTGAAAATGGCAGGTCCATTACCAATTTTGAAAGATATAGGTGTATACTTGTTTTGATGAGGATAATACTGGAATAAACTTCGTTGATTGTATTCATTACTTCTCCACATCAATTTGAATGAACAGTTCTATAAGCCACGGATAATTTCATTCTCTACATTATTCAAACATATGTGAGTTTTTAATTCTGAAATTATTCTATTATGAGCATAATTTTACATCTCTCTCTCTTCAACACCCTTGTAGTGACAGCAACCCTTTCGAAATCAATTCAATGAGATGAAAAAAACAATATTTTCCAATGAAAGATTCAGATGAATTCAAGAACATTTTATTTCTGGATAGATCTCCAAGGAGTATATATGAAAGTACACTTGGAAAATTTCATTTTCGAATTGAGGATTATGTGTCTCAATATTCCACTCATGAATAGAAAATTGATTTATTCTTCACTCATGAACCTCACTGTATACTGCCACTGTCAACGAGACATCGAGATAACCGAGTATGGTGACAATGACCTGAACAGTAGATGAAGATTTACGATGTGAAAATTTCGATTGTTTATGGAATGAAGTACCTCAGCTTCATGGCCGATATGAAATCTCCTGCAACGAAACCAGTGATGAAATTATTTCCTATATACATCAAAGTGACTTCATATTTATCGTTGCTATCATCTTCATTTGTTCACAAAACAATTGAACATTATTGTGCTGGAGCCCGGAAATAGCAGATGTCTTCACGAAGGAAACACTCCGTGAGTATATGAATTGATATCACATACCATCGAAGTATTGATTAATCGAGGCCTAATGTTCATGTCGCTAATTTTGAACGCTCTTAGTTAAACACCGCCACATCATCGTTTTATTACAATACTAATTAGGATAGCCCCAGAAGAGGCCTACAGAGGAGCCTACATCTCCACCACTTCAATTTCTGAGAAACATGATCTCCCGGAATGCTGAATCCCCAACCCAACGATCTGTGCCTCTTACATCCTATATAATATAAGAGTTTGTATCTTTTTACTCAGGGCAGATCTTACATAATATAGGATCATTCATGTACCCATTCCAAGTTTCTTCATCACATAGTGATAGATAGTACTACCTTCATCTATCTAATTTGAATCAGAATCAGAATTTCCCTGGAACATTTTTTTCAGTGAGTACTGTACTGTGTGGTGGTCAGTAGATTTTGGAATCCATCAAGTATGATGTTCGGAAGATTTTGTTATTCATTATTATTCTTGGCAAGACTTGTCAACTCACGATTTGGAAATTACTACATTCAGTGTATTAGAGATACAATCAACAGTTTTACAATTCGATAGGTACTTCTGAATCTCCTGCAAACGACATCCAATAATTGGTGACCTCAAATCAAGGACATAAGCATTCAACAATAATCGAATCTGATGAAGAAGAGGAGACGAAGCAATCCCTACATCGACCAAGAAATATCAAACTACGGATACATATGAATAATACGGAGAGATCCGGAGAAATAATAGGCCCGACCAAGAGAGGAAAATAACTTCAACCAGAAGAGTTATCCCAAGGACGGTTTCATCACATTAGGATCACCAATGGAAACCTAATGAACTTGTTTTCATCAATATTCAATAATTTTCTGAGTGAGTACAGACTACAAGCATCTCTGCCAAATTGCTGCTTCTGTCAAACTGCCACCGTTTTGGCCTTTAAAACCTGTAATACGGATTCATCATGTCGTTTGCAGGAGATTCAGCACTACGTGTCGAATAAGTCTTGTCAAGAAAAATAATAAATGACAAAATCTTCCAAAAATCAAACTTGATCGATCCCAAAATCTTCATGGCAATTCTCGAATATATATCAGCAAATGAAATCACGATGGCATATATAACACGTTCTGCAGAAAGTTCAGTATCAAGGAAATGAATCTTGCTTATAGAAAGGGAGCTGGACTCCAATTTTGCGAATTGGAACCGGTATATATCATTATGTTTTCAAGGTGGTCCTCTGTACTCTGCGGTGGTAACCAGCAGCTGCAGATATCTGCTGTAAGAAAAACTGTTTACGATACCATGATGAAGTGCAATTCATCATATTTACTAATCAATGAAGCTTCATGATATCTGTAAGGAAGTATATATAATTATCCCATGAAGTTCGTGTTATTGTACCAACATTATCGATTGCTTGATGTCTATATTTATCACCAACCACATAATGGTTCATTATTGGCTTAGGTATAGATTGTGAAGTAATATATTTACGGTAATATTACGGGGATTGTTATATCAAAAGTTCAAATATTGATGAATCGATTGCAGTTCACCGGAGGTTCAGAAGTTTACTATTATCTTGGATTTTCATAGTGTATGGAACGCTTGAAACCAATTATGGAAGCAATTCAATAGTCTCAGACTGAAAATTGTAGGTATAGTTTATTTGCACATTCATAGTTCATAGTCAAATTATCGTGCCAATATTTTTGATGAGAAGATCCTTTTCACAACTCATATTTGAATATTTGCAACAGCTCATCTGATTTTGATTTTCTAAATACCTTATCACTGAGATAAAACCATATTTCTTTCTGTTTACGATATTCATACTTCCCATTGATATTCCTCCAAAATATAATGATTTCCTATTTCGACAAACTTCTTGAGATTGCCAATGACCAACATTTTCTCAGATCAAGCTGATCAAGTGGATATTCATTGTTTTCATTGAAAATATTCATTCAAATGAATAGGAACATAAGGAGAAGAAAATTGAATATTCCGACCTATAGAGTAACCGACTCGAACTGTCATGGTTTATGGGTATTAGTTCACGTATGAATCCATATCAAATTCCTAATCGAACTATAATCATGATCATGTTATTGATGGCTCAGTTGGAATATACATGACCTTGAATTTCTGCATCAAGTGGATCTGTATCTATGGATGTTTCCTTTTGTTTTCAGCTTTCCTCATCATATTGTAATTCGAGTTGATGACCGTCTCTCTGCTGTATTTCTCTAAGTAATCCTGTGATTTTTTATTATGGTCTAGTGTTTTGTGGAAAGAATGGTCTCATCTTGATTAGTAAGTCAAAATGTCCGATCCTTGAGGTTCGCTGCACAATAAAATATTCGTTCTGTCCAGTCTCCTGGTTTTAGATTTCCATCAGTTGGTAAACATCAGTTGAGTTTTTCATTCACATCTTCTGAGTAGAACAATTGTATAGTTTCGTGTTGTGTGGAAACTATCCGACTTTCTTTCATTCTCTGAAGGATATAAATTTCGAACGTGGGTGACCTCCTCGAATATTCATATCCCGTCGGTGAAAATATTCATATTTGAATATGTATATTTTTTTACACTTTTTCACTTCCACTGATATTGTTCCGACATATCAGGTCGGAATTTTGGTGAATGAATATTATCATCACATAATGCTTTTGGATATAGAATACACATTATCAGATAGCCAGCCATGATCTATTTTCATCTCTATCGACGTCCCTCATCATTCAGAGAGATACATTTGGGTATCCTTGGTAATACTTTTTGTTGTACTCTATAGATGAATGATCCGTCAACCAATCGAAAAAGTTACGATAACAATTTCATTCACAATTTTATTCACAAATGCATCCACCGATATTGAAGATTATTTTCAATTAATTTTGTGAGTACGTACTTTCGTAGCTCTGGAAATGGATAATTGAACACACATGCCGACGAAAGATTCCATGAGCAATGAATATTTGTTCAGTATAATAGTGTTTTGCCGAAAGTCAATGCTGATGAAACACCTGAACATACTCAAACTGAGTACACATCAATAATAAATGGCTGTCCAGTGAATACAGATACCTATATACATAACTCAAAATGAAAAACGGTGAAAATTTGGGATGTATTAACATTTAATAACATGGTTGAAGTTCAGTTCAGACGGTGACCTTGTGAGATTACTCGAATTGAGCACTGAAAAAAAGAACGAACCATTTCGATTTCACGCTCGTTATTCACATGCTCCGAAATAAAAACGCAGACAGTTTTTTGGGATAACGACGAGAAAGGTAATTGAACTTCTGTGGGATCTGCGGACTGTGACCAATCGTATGAACTAGTTATCTCCGAGAATGTACGAACTTGAATTACTGGTGTTGAGAAACGGTGCTGCATCTGATGATCGTAAATATGGGATAGTTTCCCGAATATCTCGCCCTAATCGAAATTAGTTGATCCGCTGTCTGGCCATACTACAAAATTATGGGACCATCGTAATTTCGAAAATTTGCACTTCCATCTCTTACAAGGTGCGCATTATGCCCAATTATTTGGACTGAGTTTGGTTAACTATTGCGGTCTACTATACCCGTTTCTTGTAACCAATAACTAGGTATGAATCATCTAACCATCAATTTTGTACACGATTTGTTCCAGGAGCACATCAATTCTATCCAATTATGTCAGACACTCAGCTCCTCAGAAACCATCCACTCTGAATCATCTTATGAAAGGATGATATTCGGAGCTCGATCTTGATACACACGTGCATATTTTCATTTTCAATTCTCGTCATATTCTTCTGGCTGAATTTAGTAGTAGATATATCATCGATATCAGTATATATGCATACAGAATTTCCATCAATAGAGTTTATTCAGCAAATTTCTCTAAATTTGATCTCGATATGCATCAACTAAATTATCAATTTTCCCTTTATTTCTAGGAAACGAAGATGAAAACCTGGTACTCGAGAGATTTTGATTGGAATTCCAATTACAATGGGGTTTCGAGATTGAGATTTGAAAACATATTTCGATAAAATGAAGACTGCTGCTGATGTATTTATCGCCATTCATATAATACTTCGATATCGTGTGCTGTTGCTGTAGCGAGATGATAAGATCCTGGGAATGAAATATACGTAGGCATATCGTATCCACCGTCAACCAACGAACATATTTTTGAAAAACTGCTACCTCCTACTGACAAGAGATCGTGTTGCATCGGACGTTTACTATACTCATAAACTGGTCCGATATAAATAATATCCAGCAAGCCACCCGATGCCAAAGGTTGAATTACTCACTCAATGATGGAACAAAATGCAATATATGTAAATGCGTCTCTTATGGTACATTATGATTCGCCATCAATAGCTTGTGGGCAAGAGTTGAAATCAATACAGAACAATACACCTTTTTTTTTGGTTGAATTTCTTTTGTCAATGGAATAATTTTCCCACTGTATGCAAGAATAATCTGGAGGAGGTGACGCGATCTATGGAATTGAAGAATGAAACTGAATCGCTCTGATTATTTCACAGCCTCTTGTTGATTTTGCCATTGTTGATAACTGCATTTTCGATCTTTGCATTTTTTATGTTTGAGAATATTTCTTTGTTGCTCTTGTTGAAAATATCATTTCGACATCTTTTGACAGTTTTTTTTAAAGCCGCTTGTTAGTCTTTTCATTGTTGAAAGCATCATAATATAGTATAATCAATTTTTTGACAATCACTTCCAGCTGTTGCCATCAAGTAGCTGTTAGAATTTTGGAACAATCGGCGAATTGTTCATAACACAAAGTGTGTATAGACATCATATACAAGGTACTGTTGTACGTTACGTACCATCGTTAGACCCTGCTTAGTAACTAATATACAAGGTACTGAAGTCCACAAGAAAATCAATAGTTTCAACTGAAATTGATTTCCGCCGTTGAACAGAAAGATCATTCTATAGGAAATGGGCAATAGATTTCATTATAGAATGTGATTTTGGAAACACCAGTGGGGTAACAGTTTTTCCGAACAAAATATTCAGTTTAATTTTCTACGTACGCCAATGATTTGTAGTCATGACAAAAGAAAATGGTAAACGCAAAATGTTCTATGAATTCTGAGCAATCAATAGATTTAATTCTTCTTGCAGGATTTCGACACCTTGATATCAGTCAAGAGTCAACAAAAATAGGACACTCTATATAATGAAATGCGTTTTCATGAATGTTCGAGCGAGCTTTTTCTCTGCGAAATCTCGTAGTTTCTGTTATTATGAATTTATTAAATACTTTTGTCGCTCACTGTACATTTCATTCTTGATGTCAATTGCGATTGAAAGCGAAAAATACATATGTTTGGGTCTTAGATTATAGAATGAAGTAGAATAGGAATACCCTGATCATTACACTGATTAGTTGAGATGCATCGACAGAAAGAACCGGTGACAGGAAGAGATAATCAATCTACAATATTTCCCTCCAATACAAATCGAAAATGTTTGGTTCCCTAGATGATTGAGAATGAAATTAGAGGGAAGGAAATCAATACATGTTTTATCTTGTCAGATAATAGAGGTTGATAATTCCGCATTCTAAAAATTCATTCAATGAAAACGACATACAGCGGCCTCAAATTTGAACCTTGTGGGACTCATCTAAATATACAATACAGGCTCGTGGCTCGCGTACTACGTAATGCATTTGGATCATTTGAAAAGTAGTATATTATACTCGTATACATAGGTCATAAATTTCCACTGCGAGTCGTTGCAATCTGTTACATATCAGCCGTTGCGCGTTGCACCACGATGGATTCTCCTTTTTCTTCTTCTTCTTCTGTTCAAACGCGGGTCTGTAAATGACCGCTGCGACCTCAAGTATAGAGTTTCGTATGCAAAGCATTTATAAATTCCCGAAACCCAGAAGGATGGTACCTCTTGTATATCATATGGATTGCTGTTTTTGTTCAATAATGAAATACTGTGATGACGTTGTTTTGATGGACATTTTGTTATTCATTCCCTCCGTATTTATTCCTATTATCATGAAGGATATTCCTGGTCCTCATGTAATACTTTTAATTCGCGTATTTCCATATAATCGTATATTACAAATCTGCTCTGGTTGGTCGATTATACCAGTACCAGCAGTTTCGCCGCATCTACACTTGTATGCCGCCCGCCTTTTGAACCTAGAATATCATTTCTTGAACTGTGATTTTATCTATATCACATATATTCCATATTAGTTAATCTACACCAAAATTTTCTGTTGCGAAAATACGAAATGGTTCATACGAAACTTTTTTGACTGTCTTAATGTCAGTTGCACGGGTGATGAGAAATTAGTGGATTGAGATGATGAAGAAATGTGCTTTATAGATTTGTTATTCCACATAGTTGCCAGAAAAATTGTCCACGCAAAACGTTCGGAAACTGTTTTTTGTTGTGTTTTTGTCCATGACTCGCCTGCGGATCGCTCTAGAGATAATATTTTCCGAACTTGTCACATGAATAGCTATTCTCCAAAACAATTCACATTTTTTGAATATTGAAAGTCAACTATGAAGGACATGAGAATGATAAACAAATTTCGTATGTTTATGAACTTGGTCGGGCCCGTCAGGCGATGTTTGAATGAGATATATGCCTCGCCCAAAGTGATGATCATTGTTTTTATTTCAATTGAAGACGCACGTAGAATGCGAATGAGATGAGTTTAGCATGGAAAATTTCATGTTGATTGATTGATCAGAGAATTTATATTATATCAGAAGAAGACAGGCCAATTCTTCAATTCAATACATGTGTATTCATATACATATTCGGCTTTCCGAAATACTGGTGCAAACAGACAATCATAAATATAGAGAACTGGTTTTTATCAACAGGCAACTATTTATAGTTGAAATGAGTAGGTAAGATTTTTGAATTTATTTGAAATTCATAGTATGGTTTTATTTTACCTGATGATGCGAACTTTGGCAATTTGAAATTTGAGCTCGTTACTAGCAGAAAAGTTCGAAAATGAACTGAAATGACAGTTCTCATTGGTCCATACTACTCCTACTGGTAATAAACCGATACCAAATGCGACATATGATGTTTTGATCACCATCCTTAGGAAGTATCATCAAATTCACATTGATTTTCCGAATTGCAGAAATAACTTGAACTTGCATCCATATCCTATATTCCTTTCGATTGCTTTCCATTTTCTCATTGAGTGAAAAAAGGCAATTGCGATTTCAGAGATAGTGATCAAAGAACGAGTGATTTACTGGTTTTGCAAAGTCGTAGAGATTTGCTCAAATATTCAGAAAAGCCTGATATTCATTACAGAAACTATTTTGCGAAAATCAAAATTGTACTGTGAGCACCTCGCGAAAGTGATCTCCATCAATTGTAGATTTCGATTAGATGATACCTATTACTGGAATTGGAAGAATGCTGCTCTGAAAAACACATAGAATCAGACCACCTATCATCTTCATTCAAACATTTTCATTCGATTCAGTCTAGTATTATTATGTTTTCAAGAGAATATAAATGAGCCATTGATTCATATTCATCCTCTTTTGTTTGTACTGTTCGTTCGCAATGCACTTCCTCGTCATGAAATCGTGATTCAACGTAATTTCTCTTCAATTATATTATTTCATCTTGTCATCGCATGATTTACATTGTGCACAACCAAAACGGCATTACATCCAATCAATGTCTACATTGTCGTAGCTATAATTCTTGGTCTAGATATATTGAATCTCTCGATCAAGTTGCCAGTAGAGTGGCAAATCTTCCAGAATATTATAATTGATTGGGATGGTTCTAGTTTCATCAATATTGTTCAGATAAAAAAAAAACAGATTTTTTTTCAGATCAATATTCTGATATTGAGTTGAACTTCTGAAGTGAAAGATATCTTCCCACTACAGATAAATTCGATGGGATCAACGCGTTCAGATTTTTTTCTGAATAACCGACACAGTATCTGCCGATTGCACCATGAATATGTGGCCGAAATCAAGAAGTTGACAAGAAGTTGATAATTATAGATGAGTATAAAATTCATTCGAATCTGACGAATGCGAAGTTACGTATTTTTATGCATAGAGCGTTATCACATCAGCGATGATAAAAAACAAAAGAAATTATCACCTTATTTCGCGCGAAAATGTGTGATAATGTTTGGGTAGCTGTTCATTATATTCTCTCGTCGAATATAACCTCTTGATATGATTATTAATGGATGGAATATCTCATGAAACCGAAGCCGCAGAATCTGCAGCTTGGTTCCACTTGGAATATTATCGATAATTATCATGTCTCACTTGTTATATTATAGCTGGAAATAATAGTGGAAGACATTTTTTGTCGATACCCATACTTCACCGAGATATTCTCTGATGAAAGTGAACATCAGAATGATCTCATTGGCTGAAAACTTCCCATCGGTTTGATAGATTTTGGTAACATGAGAAGCTTGATTGATATGGAATAATAACATCGTCGAAACGATTCAGAATTTCGAGAGGGTCACTCACTTTTTGTATGGTCCGTCCAAAATACATTCGTGAAGCAGATGAACTCATCTTTCTTGTAAACTGAGCATCGTACTTCTTGGTATCTCGTAGTTTAGTCTTATAGTTTTCAGATGGTACTTAAGTTCTGAACCAACTGGCGTTTATCGAATCAAGAGAACCCCTTTCTATTTCAAGTAATTCATGTCTGACTGTGTGCGGTTTCGGTGTGATCGAAGCAAGAAATTTCATATTTGGTGTAAATATTTTGCGACTGTAAAGTCAATATCAATACGTAGGTACCTGTAATTAAGTTGACTGAACATAAAATAGGAATTTCGAAAAATCAGGTAAGATGTGAAAAATGACCTTTCCGATATACAAGACAAATATCATTAATCGAACATGATTTGTGAAGGTTACAAGATATACATTTTTGAATATCATTTAACGCTTTTGGGAGAGTTTAAATATTCAAGAAACGCTTGCAATATGTTTTGTTTCGAGTCCTGATATTATTCCAATGAGAACACTCAATTTTCTTCGATAATCATTTGATAAAAAAAACTTCCCCACAAAATATGGATGATTTTGAATCATGCTGAATCATAACGGGGTTCATCCAAGTATCCAACAATGAAAGAATGTGACCGATTTTGCTTATTGTTTCGAGTCTTTATGTTTTATAGGTACCTAATAATATCCCAAGTCATGAATAAGATGTGAAACACTCTTCATTAAACTCTCTTCGAAATCAAGAACAATGGAACAAAGGAACATATAGACACCAGAACCAAAGAATTTGCCAATAAAATGTAATTACGACGTATATATAGTACGTATATATAGAGAATTTAAGCACAGTTACAGTATGATTTAACTGAAATGCAAATCGTTATCCCCAACAAATGGAGTGTGGATGAGGTGAAACTAGAAAAATAAACATAAATGTGGGTATACGTATATAAGGTGTGTAAAAACCAAACAGAATGAATCCATTATTTCGGTTCATCTTCAACTCAGTTAGAATTCGTCAAAGTTCAGAGTCGGAATTTTGTTGAACACACCAAAATTGTATAGCTTCAACTATTGGAATCCACCACCCTCATCAAGTTTGTGATCTGATACACAGATGGATCGAAGGAAAAACACCGATTCGATAAGGTGCCCGCTCCTTGCGGTACTAATGCTGATGGTACGACTGGGGACAATTTCAATTATGCAGACAACTGAACAGAAACAACCGAGAACGAATGTAGACAGTTATTCAATAATAATTCATCTGCAAAGACTCCGAGGAGACTTCCTTATACGCGCAACGCGAGCAGAACCAATGGTACCAGAACTAGTACCAGCGGTACGTGATAGCCGCGTTGCGTTCTGTTCTACAGCTGCGGCTAATCATACCAACGACGTTATTAAACCTTATCAAGTTCGTCCAGTTATTAATAGATACACTTGTTCTGGTCGAATGGTAAGAGAAGTGTTAATGACAAAAAATCAGGTATTATGTTTCTGCTTGAGGTTACACGCGATGGAAAGAATTACATATTGAAAACGTGATACTCCGTAAGCAAGATGAATTCCTGAGAGATTCAGAATGCCTGATAATAATGGTGATAAAAATATAAGAAATTAATCATTATTAAACAGCTGAAAGTATACAGAAAGGAAAGCTGTTCTCAAACTTCACAAGTAAATCGATGTATCAAACGTATATCAACTTCTATTTGATAAGTATATGAATGTTTTCATATATTTTCAAGACTGTTCCATTGAAATAACATAGAACATCCATCGTACTCAAAGTGGAGATGAGGTATGAGGAGGAAAGTGAAATTAGTCCAGCCTTACTCCACCACCAAAATATTGTCAAAGCATAGGGGACATGTTTCGAAGGAATCCTTTATAATCAGCAATATTTCAAGAGATATTATTAAGAGTTATACACCACTTTTATAACATGATTTTTTCTCCTGAGGCTTAAATCTCGTTTCACCCTAGCACTCTATGACTTCCATTTCTTCGGAAAATTCCGAACGTGTCTTCGTAATATCTAGTTTCGAATGGAATCGAAGTAGAATCAAACGAAATAAACAGATCACAATTTTGATAATATCACCACATATTTATCTCCTCCTTATCTATTATCTCTCCTAGTTTCTAAAAAATGAAAATAGAAATTATAATCACAAATTTGCCCCATACATAAAAAATGTCAAAATGTTCTTGAAAAAAGGAGACGAATATCAAAATCTAGAAAAATTAATATACCACCTCCTCCATCAATTTACAAAAAAAAAACATCGAATATCAATATTTCTCAGTCCTAGTAATTCTGATTTCTATTCGTACAGTGCTCACTCAAAAGACTTACACATTTGTATAATGAAAAATTTAGTGACGGCCATTGTCTCTGCTTGTCTAAAAACTGTAGATTCTAGTGACTAGAAATCCAATCGTGATATTCGTCAAATATGCAACATCATTCCAAAAGTGCCAAAATTTGGGCTCGTAATGTTTTCGGATTCTCATATGGTGAACATTTTGGTAAGCACTGGATATAAGAATGTATAGAATCGTATATGTATAATTATACTTATGCTATTGTGCGTGAAATCGGAAGTTCTGGAAGACATTCAGAAGTAGGTGAAAAAATTTTTAGTGTATACATATAAAACTCATATACTTCCGATTCTATCGAAAGTTTTCCATAAATTAATGATCCATAAACTTCTGTGTGATTTATAAACAGGTAGAGAGTATTATAGATGTTTTCCTACTATGTTTATCACCACTGCTAATCGTCTATATAGATTCTTACAAATTCAGAAAATGCAGTTCTGACTCGCTGCAGCTTAGAATCCTCACGTACATAACGAACTAGATGAAAGAAAGAGAAATCTTTGTGGAAGGAATAAAGTCGAATTAACGTCAGTTCGTGTATGTGTCGGGATAATAGAATGAAAAAGGAAGAACGCCTTAGGTCTGTCTAAGAATTCTCGGAGCAGGGATGGAATCAGCCCCCCAACTATAAGAGGACAATACTTGGAAAAGAATACCACGAGTTCAGGCACTTAGGTTATATTGTTTAAATTTTTGTGTTTATCCATATAGTACTTTTCCTAATACAAAACACTATCCATATAGTACCTAATACTATGCTGTATGAATTTTTTCATCATGCAAGATATCAATAATGTATTTCCAACATATATTTTTGAAAATTTCAACATTGTTATAGGTAACTTTCAGAATATCTCTGTTACTCATTCATATTCATATCGATAATCTGAAAATCATTATCTACTCTTTGTTGTATTTCCATTCTTCAAGGATTGGTAAGTGAATCCATATATTTTGAAGAATAAACCTAGCTTGTATGAATAATTGAGAAGAAATAAACTATGAACGAAACCATGAATATTGGAATAAACCCTCTTGATAAATTGATCGAAATTTTTTTATTCCTCAAAACTATATTACACGAACAGCGGAGGTTCACTTAATTCAGACAATTTTATAGAGCACTAGCGAATAATCAACCGAAAATCAGCCTTATATTTCATGTCAATTGTCGATTTTTTCAATATCATCTCCGGTTTACCCAGTAATGACATACACATTATTATACATCGATTATTGTGCGAGTATCCTGTATTTATTTGATGCAAATAAAGTATCAGCACTACAAAAATTTCAGGATCGTGGAATGCGTATCATCCTTAGATGTAATCGTATGACCAATATATCCCTGATGCTTGAAGCAACGACTCTACCTGCGTTCAATGATAATTATTTATAAAATATTGAATAATCAACTACCTGCATATTTCGAGGTATTCATTACATACAATTCTACTATACACGATCATTATACAAGAGGTAACAATAATCTCTATATACCAAAACTGAATATGGCCTCTTCTAGGAAATCACTCTTTTATAAAGGCATCAATGAGTTCAATAAATTACCAACCTCCATCAAAGAGTCGAAATCAGTGAATGAATTTAAGAATATCTTAATCTCAAATATTAAAACTGATTCTTAATATTATGCTGGGAAATGATTGTTATCTGTCATATGTCATTGGATCACTATTTTCTATTTTCATTGTTACTATATTTTTTTTTAATCACCTCATTGATTGTTACTAGGAAGTGTAATGTATGTCTGTATATATTACTATTACTATTATTATTGCATACTATTATTATAATTGTTTCATATAACCCTAAAGTTAATTATATTTAGACATTTATCTTTATTTATTTTTAATATCAAGCTTAAAGAAATTGTATTGTATATTAGGATGTATCCTACCAATAAAGATTTCATTCACATATGTATTTTTGCGAGTCTATTTCCTGTTGAGTAGATGCAAATTTTCCGAACAAATCTAAGAATACCATACCTATTTATTGTATTCACATCGATTTGTTCTTGAGATATTCCATGATATACATGATGTACTGATTCGAAAACATACTTCTTGTTCAATGGAGCAATTGACAATTGGCAATTGATACAACAGAGTGTGATTCTTCTCGAGGGTAATTTTGTTTATTATGCCCTTTATTATAACAGTATGATAATTTCGATCAGATAATCGCATTCTTCAGAATACAACGTCAGTTCCTTTGATTCTTAACTCGAAATACTCGAAATACTCGAACAGCAATCACTAATATCATGGAATATGTCACTTTGAACTGGCAATTGTCACTTCGAAGTGGCAATTCCAATCGTTTTCAAAAATATGTAGTTGTTGGCCCTTCTATGCCTTCGTAGATTCCTTATGAATTCGAGTCAAAGTGGCGGAGATGATCACAAGTGTGGAATTCAAAAATAGCACTCTGTATTTATAGTAATGAAATTCAAGTGACTGAAAGAAAGCAATTGAATGTGGATCCGGGCATCTGCGATGTTGTGTCGTAAATACCGAATCACCACATATATTGCGTTTTTTCGGCCAGCACTGGCAATTATTTCGAACTTCCACTTAGGAAATTTGTAAGGTCGTTAACTCGACAAACTGAAGATTCCTTCTCTGTCATGGACCCAAAATAATACAAAAACGGAAACTCATCATCGCTCCGGGTTCTGAGAATTTGGCTCGGTCTTTTTAGACACCACCTTTATCTTGATTGTCCCTATAAGTGAACGAACGAATTTTTTATTCATGTACTGATGAGATTTTGATGTACTCGAAATGAATTGTTGGAGATATTTTTGCGGGCGAAGCCAAAATTATGATGGATAAAAATCAGGTACATTGATTATAGGTTCTCTTATTCTTGCCACTTATACTTTAAGCTCAGGTAAAAGATAGCTATACAGCTTGCAATATTTCATCGAAAGCTTGAATGACGGAGAGTGAGAGAAAAAGTCCTCATGAACATAGGTCAAAGAGAGAAGGCAGATGCGGCTGACCCTGATGATTGATTCTATTCTTCCTGAATATGCCCGAAATGAAACGGATACTACATGCATTCACAAAGGTATATGTTTGGTAGTTTTTTGGGTCCAAAACCAGCAGGTATCCGTTTTTTCTCTGCCTGTCTTTGGATGTGTTTCATCAGGAGGACGTACCCTGTTTTATATACAGTTTTATAAAGAGTGCACCATAATGAAATTTCATATTTTTTTCTGTATGAAGACAATCAAAAGAACACCAAGGAGTTGGAGAATAATTGGGAGAATAAAATAGAATAAAAGAGTGAATAGGTTGGTGAGTAGCACCTACTTTCGAATTTTTCCATGGTATATTATGCTACTGTTACTCATTAATCAATAGACACATTCAGATTCCAGTGAATCCAGAACCCTGATTGAGGTTTGCTGCTAGTTTAGTCGAAGACTACAGAATAATTTCGTGAATTTTACGTTGCATGTATGCAGGGTGACATTTCTAAAACTTCCCACCCTAAATATCTTCCTTCCAGTAAATAATATGCGAAATCGAAGAGACAGGTAGATTTTATTTTCAAGATGGACACTTAAAATGAATATTTTTAGTCCTCATGGTTAAACCCGCTAGGAAGAATCTTAAAGGGAGGGGGGGTTCCAGTAGGGCTTTCAATTCTCTTTTCAACAGTACCCTGGTTTATATTTTTTTCGAAAAATACCGTTTTGAACTTACAGAAGTGATTAGAACATACCTGCACTGGTTTTCAGGTTGGTTTTCAAACAAAAATTGTTGTATTGACTCTCCTTCTGATAAAAATGGTAAGAAGAATAGATGGCATAATTCCAACCTCAGGATAATAAGTCTATGATTCCAACCCTCGAATAACAGGAATTATTCTACATCCTACACGTGTGATTTTTTTTATTTTTTGGCTATTCTACTTTCACTGAAAAAAGTTTCAAACGTTTATTCAAACAGTTTATAAGATAGCGCGAATCTCATGAAAATACGAGTCAATGCGATGACATATCTTTCCATAGTATCACTTACATGATAACGTTACACAACGTTGCCCTGGTCAAAATGAGTCCGCGAATATTAAAGAAATTTCTTTCCAAGATATCAGTCAGTGAAGATCTTGGAAAAATTCACAAAATCTGCTATTTGTTTTCCAATCCAACGGGCTTTCTAATTTTTGATGTCACCAAAATTATCATACTTGGCAACAATGCATACATATTCTTGAGTAATGCAACGAAATACTGACAACATCTCATGAATCATTTGAAAAGTTTTCCTCATAGGTACTTCGCGAGAAACATTAGAGGAACCTCATCAACCCTTGTAGTTCATCAAAGAGCTGTTCCAATATGGCCCCGACTGAATGAAGCTATCATCATGGTCGCCTGAATGACGAATTTGCAGAATGAGATGTGGCAAGATTCCGTTCCTGATATAGGTAACTAACGTTATGAAATGAATAGAGCATAAACCATAACGATCATAAATCCACTGAGCAACAGTAAACTAAAGATGTTATTTCCTGCTGGTGCTGGAATGTCATTTTCTGTACACAGGGTGATTCACGTCACACACGCGAAATTCGACTGAACAATCTCCTTATATCCTCACTCTGAACAACTGTGATTTCCTCGATCTCAAGAGAATTTGAAATATCAGAAACACGTGTTATGGAATGTTGTCTCAGCTGGGAACACATGCCAGTTCAAATTCAATTTGTATTCCATATGTACCGACTCGAATAATTTCTTCTTCAAACAAGAGATAGAATGAGGACAGTTTGCTTCTCGATTGAAAATATCAGAGTTTGACATTCTTTCTGGCAACGACAGTACTGTTACTTATTCACTGTTCTTCCACTGTTCATATGGAGAATTAGTGAAACAAAAAACAAAACGGAAATAAATCCTCAAACGTTCTATGCATGTAGCCCCTGCGAATAAGCTCAATTCAGCCAATTTGTTTTGGGTGTTTCACTGAAAGTATCATTGGCAAATGAAGTAATAGTAGGATTGGTATGACACTGTCAATCCATATGTGATGTATTGGAGTGAATAGGAATCATGGTGTATTGGCACAAAGTACCTATTACAATGATCTGCATGTGAACCTATTTGATAAATATTCCAACCTCCAACGTACTGTGTACCACTGACGTAGCAATAAAGGAATCATTTATCGCAGTCTGAAGTATCATTCTAGATCATCCTGTATAGTCCGTCTTTCATTATTTTGTCTAGGTCACCGAAAGTAGTGCAAAATTATACGGTTCTAAGTAGTTTCCTTAACTGTATCGAGACGATGTTTCAATATTAAATGCGGTGAGAGCTTCCTTTTATTTAGAATGAAAATGGTAAGTAAGATGGTCAGTTACTCAGGATACTAATACAAGTTTAGAAGTTTATCCAACATCGTTTGATAATGAAGCTATAGCTATGGTAATTTTGAACCAGTAATGGGAGTTTTGACTAACTCGAGGGACATAACTTATAATTAATGACTGGATATCATCTATCCTACTAATTATTCGATTACTTGTTTCTTCAGTAATTCACAAGAGTCACAGTTATTTTATCGATATGAATGAAAAAGACTGCAACTGAAGTGACGACATACCGAATAAAAATCGTTTAAGGAAGATGTGAAATAAATATAAACTTACAGAGAGTGAATATAATAATGCATGTAGATTCAGATAATTGAAAATAACTATCACAAGAAACAGCCTTTGAAAATCTCTTCGTGAATGTCTCACATACATCTGCTATATTTTATGTTTTCTGTATGAACCGCTCGATCTCCGTGAACTTGGGACTTATTTTTTTGTGGTATAGTCTGTTATTGTTCTCACTTATATATACCGGACAGCAAAATTTACGCTTCCAGGTTCGATCATCCTGATTTGTTTCAAAGCAACATCCTCCGGTATATTATCAGTTCATGAAATCAACTCGCCTGGACCTTTTTCCCATACATATTTCACTTCAAATTTTGATTTTAATAGGTTTTCGTTGTATCTAACCGTTTGTTTTCGTTCTCATCCTATACTTTTGCCGCTACACAGATACATTTATTATCTATTTTACTGTTAGTACGGTGCTGAAATGTTCCATTCGTTCCATATAAATTTTCATTTTGCATGAAACATTAATGAATGTAATCTGGTGCTTGTTCCTCTATAGAATAAATAATACGTTTCGAAAGTATTCTCTGTTATTCAACACTTGTGCAGTTTTTTCCAGAAAGCTCAATCTACATTGAAATGAATAGGTCTCGAGAGATCAAAGATATCGAAATGATATTTGTGAAATGGATTTGTGTTGAAAAAATGTAAAGCCTCAAGCTCGATGAGAAGTAAATGTGATTTCTTCTATTTGAATGGTACCATATAATGTGTGATTCGATATGTGATATAGGTATTTGAAAAAGCACCTCTTGATACAAGGTCATGATGATATCTAAAGTCCATGAAACAAATGTAACAACTACATCAGTAATTAAAATTACCATCGTCAACATCTACCGAACCCAAACAACATTTTGATCATTTCTGAATACACCAGAGATATTAGTTTAGTTTCACAAATTTGCTCATCACAAAATCAATTACCGAATTTCTCTTTATATCGTTCCACGAGGAACTAAAAAAATTTCCCACACAAAGGCCTGAAGTAGGCATTGAAATTCTGAAATCTTCTGCTTCCAACTGAAATTGAGTGGACCATTGACGTCATGACAAACTAACGGGTTTGATTGATAATTCAGATGATGCACATGCAGAGTTTAAGTTAGGTCGGTTGAGTACTTCGGAATATAGAGAAGCAGAACGTTTTCAATACTTTTATGAGGAGCTCCGGCACAGTTGAGGATCCATTCTGCATTCATTTCATACTCGATTTCATATGTTAGGATATCTTCTACATCGGATTCTTGAACAATTAAAATTCAAAAAAGGTTCAACAGCTAGGTCTGTTGGAGCATTCTGTTTAAGATGGGATTCACAGTTTCCATGGTATTTTTTGTATTTCCACATTTCACATGTTCGATTCAGCCGATGTGAAATAGAGCGGCAAGATGGAGAGCACATGTACAGAATTTCACAACTTATTTTGCGATTCTCTTAATTTTTTCGAAATAGGTTTAATGTCTTAACACTCTTTGAACGTATAGTCCGAGGTATAGTCTACGTATAGTTGAGAAGGAAATTGAATCTCAAAAAATAGGAAAAGACCTTGAGGAAGTTCCGCAAAGTGTGCAAAATTTCTTCACGTAAATAAAGTTGGATGGACGACGTCAAAGTGGAGTTCGGAAAAGGCACTTTGAGTTCGTGTTAGGAACAATATTTTTTCAACGAGCTTCATATTAGTTAACACAAATGAAAGAATAATACAAATTCATTTGACAATTTTCAATTCAATTTGCAAGAAAGAACTATATCATGAATGGATAAAGTTGAAATATGATTATTTTAAGGATTTAATTATTCGTTAATGATATTTGATGTAATGATATTTTTAGGTTGTTTTACTCATTCAAAAATAACATGTGCCTGGTGTGAGGAAAAGTGCAACATTGCGCACAAGTAAAAGTACTACTTTCCGCACACTTGTAGAGAAACTATGTAGTGTTGGTGTGAATCGATATCCCTGATTGATCTCAATATAAACATCCTGCCCACATTCGAAATACTCATTTGGTTCACTGAAGTGCAACCTGTACCTATAAGAATCTTGAATCAGCGCTCGAAGTCGGAAGTAATTTTTCACAAGGATGAGGTAAACTCCTCCATCCAACTGTACTGTTGGTGATTCTGTCTATTGTGGTCGAGGTAAATGTAGGATGGTGGAACAACTCTCCAATTGTTTCTTTTCAAAACATGTAGACCTGTCAAACAACCTTACGACAGCTGCACCGCTTGAGTAGAGATGGCGATACGATCTTCGATCCTGTGAAGTTAAATCCGCTTCAACTGATAATTATGGATATTTGACAGTAATGGTCAGCTAATGGTGCAAATCTAGCATTCGTGTTGAATTTAGGATTCGAATCGTATTCTCC
This sequence comes from Gastrophysa polygoni, assembly GCA_963576655.1. NCBI lineage: Eukaryota > Metazoa > Arthropoda > Insecta > Coleoptera > Chrysomelidae > Gastrophysa > Gastrophysa polygoni. Next base: position 18,453,000 of record OY755087.1, read on the forward strand.
AGAGTTTCCAATGTAACCATCGAGATCAGCATGGGTGACGCCATCTGATATTGAAGGGAAGACTTAGTAAGGTATCAAAATTCAACATATTCAAGTAGGCGAAAGTCTACAATTTCTTCTAGTGGCTGGGTATAGGGAGTTGGGACACCAGTCTTTATTTACATTAAGAAAAAACAAACAGAAAAAGAAAACAAAAGCAACATTGGTATCGAATGTGAAGTCTCAAGTTACGCGGTAACATATTCTTTATGAGTTCCCAGCTAACACCGATCGTGCCACACGTTACCAAACAAACAACCAAAAAAAAAAATAGAAAAAATCACGTGAGGCTGTCGTCACGAAATCGTGTTTTCACTTACCATGTACGAGAGTAGCCATGCAAAAGGCGAAAAACAACGCGGCGCGGCACGGTAGCCGGGAAGAGGACATCATAGCAGGCACTGGCGGGCGCGAACGAAACAAGTGACGGTCGCGGGGTGCCTCACGGTTCGCGAGCGAGAGAGATCTGCCGGTCGGCCGACAGAACTGAATAGCGAGTACTGAATGGGACCGGCTGAAATTGTGGCCTATATGAACTACCACTTCTTGCAGAGGCGACGACTGCCGTTTTTGCCACAGGGGATCGTCAACTGGTCACTTAACTCAAAATTGTGTCTGGTTAGTACAGGCGCAACCACAGAATCTGATCATCTCTACAGAGTTTTGATCATTATAATATCTAGAATACTATAATAGTTACCATAGCTATGAAATTCCTCTGTTTTTTTCAAGTCAAACGTCAAGACAATTCCAGTCGCAGGCAAATCTTGGAAGCACGCGAAGATATCGCTTACAAGACCAGAAATCTTTTGACGGGCTAGAGCTGTGGGTTTCTTAGAGGAATGAATGGACAGAAAACTGAATGGCTGAAATTGTGGTCTGTTGTATGAACTACGACAAAATGTTTTGAGTGACGAGAAAATCTAGTTGTGCCTTCACTCACTTGAACTTTTGTTATGGTAGCTATGATATTTCTTTGTGTTCTCCAAGTCAAACGTCAAGAACATTCCAGTCTCAGGAGAATCTTGGAAGCTTGCAGAGATGTAGCCTACAAGAATCTTTTGCAGTAGTATTTTCTTAGGCTAGCGCTATGGGTGCCTATTGAAGGAATGAACTAACATAATTGACAGAAATCGAAGTACCACTTCTTGCAGTGGTGCAGGGGGTCGTCAACTGAAAAAGGTGTCTGGTAAGTATAGCCACAACCACAGGATCTTGTTATCTCAACAGAGTCTTAATGGATATGATAACCAGAATATTGTTATGGTAACCAGGAAAAACTCTTTGTGTAAAGAGTTGTGAAGTTTGTGTACGTATTAGATTTGTACTTTTTAGACTAGATCTATGGGGGGGGGGGGGGCTGTTAAAAGTCCGAAACAAGGTGGGTACAGGATGGTGAGAAAAATCTTCAATTGTTTCTTTCCAGAACGTGTAGAGCTGTCGACCAACCTCACTAAGGCTGTACCTCTTAGTGTAGATGGCGATACTATCGTCAATCCTGTGAAGTCAAATCCAATTTTACTGATAACAATCCCATCTCAGTATAATTGGAAAATTACCCCAATGTCATCGGGAGGTTTGGAAACTGCAAATATTATCCGTGAGTTCATCGAATAAACCTCTATGGAGATTAGGTAGTTCAATTCATGTAAGGATATTAGAAAGTCTAATTCGTGTTTCATCTGTTGTCCATGGTTTTCCTTTTTCACGATAACAAATATTGGTAAAGAAGATTCAGTCAAGAACGCGAACTAGGTGTCTAGAATACACTTCCTTTGTTGGTGGGACGTGGGACGGTACCATTGGTAAATCGGAGATGCGTACCTACGCCACTGGCTGCGCCAGAAGAGCGAATTATCCGCGCTACATTTGTCTTTGTAAGGAGCTAATTGAAGATTTGCGCTGATACGCTATTGTTTATGCGTGCAGTTCGCCATTGGCCATAATAAGGAGTTTTGTAGGTCTGCGACGGGCTGAGACTGAATTATATTCATTGGCTTACTCAAAGGCAAATAGGTGTGCTATAAGGGCGATTGTCCGATTGCCAATCAAAGAGTACATGATTGATAAGGTTCAGTATATGTAACTGAAAATCATATGTAAGATATATACAGAGTGTCTGGGAAAATGTGACTGAGAATAAAAGTCTTTTGGATTCAAATTGGGATTGGAAGAATGAGATTACAGGTTCCTATAATTGCATTTTGTCTAGTCTTTCCTTACGTAGAGATGGGCCCCGAAGGCCGCAGCTGGGAATTGTTTCTTCTTGAATAACTTTCAGGGTAATATAATTCAATGTAAATTTAGTATGAGGAACACTAGTTAGGACCTCTTGAAAAAAGGTCCTTGAAACATTTTTAGGTTTTTCAGTTCATCAGGAATGCGATTCATCTATAATTTATCTTGATTCCTCAATTTTTCAACACCCTGTATGATTGAGGCCTGAAGAAATAAATTCGAATAGCTTGACCCTGAAACTGAAAGACGGTTATTTATTGTCCATTAAATATATCGTTTTCGAGGAAAAGAACTGAAAAAAATTAATTTATCATTTGAAAAAAAAAGACCGTGCATGATTTTATATTCTTTCTGGAAAACGTTCATTTCATCGACAAAAAACAATAGTACCTCATGCTTCCGATTCGAGGTCCAAGCTAAAGAATTTTTTTTCTATAGCTCTTTCCTATACAGGATGTTATTTATCATACAGGATGTCCTTCCGGGGCCCATGTCTCCGCAAAGAGGACATACCCTTTGGAGAAAAAGTGGATCAACTTGTCATCTTGTTTTTTCAGGTTCTGTCTGAATCCGAGAGATTTCCCACATTTTCCCAACACCCTGTATACATGAAATTTAATTGATAAAATGAGTTTTGATATTTTGATACATGTAAATGACCTACTTCTTTTTATCTCGAATGATCACATAACATACTCACAACATTCAGTGACAGTTGATGAAGCAACTGATGATGCAGTTTAATGTCTAGATATGAAACTCATTAGAACAGGCACAAATACGATCAACAGAAAACCAACGAATAATAACCGTTTTTTGAATTTCCTTTCCTATCTCCAATAAAAATAAAAATTACCTCAATCCATAATCTCGAGAATAGACTAGAAAAAACCACTTATATAACTCATAACTATAATCTTCGAATTCTAGACACAGCCAACTTGGTGTATTTCAATAAAACGCAAATCAAGGAACGAATATCAATTCATGAAACATAGTTGAACAGATAATTTTGAGGCAAATTAGATAGGCTAGAGGAATAAAGAGGGTAACATTTCAACAAGAAGTTAGGCCTACTTCCGGCCAAAGAGGTGCTTGAAAAAATTTGTCGTTAGTATGAAAGAAAGCGCTTTCATTGATAATATCATTATACATGTAGATTGAAACTTTTAATCTCCTCAAATGAACAATAGACGCTGCTACATGTCTTCTGATACTCTGTGATATGAAACTTCGCATGATACTCTTCGCGAGACACGCGATATGGCAGTAGCCTTTTTTCAAAAACATCTTCATCTTCAATCTACCTGTGCACAATACAAATCTGTCAATTGATTTATTTTCAATACGTCTCTGATATCAATCTCAAGGAAGATAACTTATTTCAAAATATTATTTTTCCAATTCAGATTCTCATCTAGATTGATATCCAAAAATCGAATTGTGATTAGTATGAATTGGAAGATTGTCAATACTGAAAGCCAAATGCACAGAGGCTGTGGAAAAAATTCTCTCGTCTACAGAACATATTCCTTTTTACATTTGTCACAGCATCTTTCCAACAGAATAATTATCTTTATACGCACCTGTCTATGGCAGATTATGCGATGAAGTGAGAGAGACAAGCTCACAAGCTGCTAGATCTGTCTTGAGGCGAATGCGGAATGCTTTCTCGTCCGCGATTCTGTCCGAGCCTGATCCGATGAACATTGATCCTGGAAGATTTTTATCGCCGAAGGGCACACCTGGAAGATTAACGGGCAGATCTGTGCTGGTAAGTACTGAGCATTTGTGATTCGGCACGAGTGCTTAAACTGATAATAAAATGAGAGAGTAAAGGGCTATAAACGTCTGATAATGTTTATGAACACATATCTTTCGTCTCATCTCCTCCTCGAAAACACAAGCGAGATGAAACGTTATGAAGAGTATGAAATCGAATATCATTCAACAATATAGAGCATGAACTTCATGTAAATATAAAAAATCTGAGCGACTGCATATTTATTAGTGAAATTTTTGACTGTAATTCAAAGTGAAATTGTATCCACACTTTTCACCTTCAGTGGAAATATATAGAACAAATTCGAGTAATTCTACTCAGATGAAATTGAAAAAAAACGGAATGAATCATTCTTGGTGTTTTCTAGTCCACCCGTTGATTGAAAGTGCAAATAACAGCGAAACTAACTTCCCAGTGTTTCTGCCAAATAGTGAGCTGACCGAAAGAGAATGAGATAATCTGGTTCATCAATCACAGACACTCGAACGATTTATGAGTGTCGAGGCCGAGGCACTCAATTAATTTCAATACTTTCAGAGTTCAGTAGGTACCTACCTAATATGATTTTCAAATTGAGATACAAAGCATCATTGAAGTGGTCAAAGGTGCAGCTTCGACCAGGAATCTGAATATGAATGAATTACTGGATTATGGTCAGTTTGATCCGTGAGACATTCAGCCAATATGACCAATAATGATATATGATGATGAGAGAGTTGGAGTAGAATGATTTAATATGATTGTTTAATTCAATCACTGCAGAAAGCTGATGATAAAAATTTGATTGATAACTCATTATTGATCATATATACTCAGTTTAATATGAATTTCATGCCAATTTTCAGTGTAGCCCAGGATTAGTTGATGTGTGGATTTTGGAGTTTCTTCACCTTTGATTTCAATCAAACTCTTTGATATCGATGATGAACGAAATCACATATGAATGGGATTCGAAATAATAATTCGATGAATACGAATACTTTCAATACGCAATGAGATGAATAGTGCTAAGCTATGAGTGGAAAATGATATGAACCTAATCGAAACTGAGGAAAGTACAACAGTTCTGATCACCAATTTCAAGTCAACGAGTTCAACTTCACTCCTTCCAATGGAGTGAAAAATCAACTGAATATGGTGTGGTCCAGTATCTGGATTAATGATTCATTAGAGAATTCTTTAGAAATCCATGCAGATTCTTCTCATCTTTCCTGAAATGTATGCCTGTTGGAAGTTGGATAAGTGGGAAAATATCATTTTTCTGTTCTGCTGAAGCGAGGAGAGTTATTCATTTGGGTCATGAACGAAAATACATTGGAACGTTTCGATCAATTCCACTTGACCCAGTGATAAATTATTTATATTCAATGGTATACCTCATACATCAAAGATTGATGTTTCACTCAGAACTTTCTTCCTATCAAAATTGGAAAATGAATAAGGTACCATTACACGTTGTTTCATGGAGTGTTTGGATCGAATATATTCACTGTTCGCAAAGTAATATAGTATTTTTTGATTTGACTGCTGGCCGATAAGCTGAGAGGCGCCAATAAAAATCGGCAGCTTCTACAAGGAGAAACGGATTTGTTTCAGATTATATCTTCTATTCTAGTTGTATCGATTAAACTCATCTGAGTAGTCAAATTAAATTTGACAATACAGACTGGTGTTGTTATTGAGATGAATTCTGATAGATATCGAACGAGCTACTAGAACTTTCAAAAAGATAATCACTCAACAAATTATCGACGAATAACTTACAGTTGTGATTAATATTAGACAAGTGCCTCGAGCCAGAGCTGATGTTCACGACTTGTCGGACGATCGTTAATTAATGCCATTTTTTATCGGCAATCTTTACATACCCAATAATTTCGCTAGAAATTGCACACTTATGCTATCATTATCTTTCAGTTGCGGCAACTAGTTTATATTAATATCTGTTTATATTGAATTAGCATGATAAGAAACAAAACGCGCGCTGCTATGATGCTTGGCATAAATTACACTCTTCACACATGGAAAATCGAATTAACGTCGGAAATAAACGAGCACCTACATCTGAAACAGTTATAGACGGCAAATTGATTTTTTCTCACAGGGAGTGGAACGCGAGAAATGGAAACTGGAAATAGAAAGGCTCTTTTCTTGAACGTATCCGAACCCACTCCAATCGGTTCAGTTTGCTGTCATTGTTCTCTATTTCTTGAATTCTGTAGTCATTCACTGACCTGCTTGGTCATTGCGTATTCATTGGTGCAACAGATTGATGTTTCACAGACTATACAGGGTCTTTACAAATGAGAGTCATTGAATATTTCTCGATATAATTATATTTTTCAATATAAGATGAAGAACGTACTGGAGCAAAAAATATTACCAAACATCGGCAATTATATTGGTACTGATATGATCATCTTTTTCTATTTGCTCATCGTACCTTGGATGACCAAAGCTAACGTTATTTTCTGCGTATCGAAACGAATAAACAAAATCTAGAGAATGTCAACAAGTTCATGATTCTCGTGAATGTGTAAGATTGTTAGAAGAGTTCACATAAAACTGAGGAAGACAATTTTATCGCTATACCACTGTGAACATACGACACCCTATGTATTAGATGAAATGGACACTTTTTCTGTTTTCTATAGACCTCTTAGAATAGACTCATTTTGTAACTATATCACCACATATACTGTATATTACTACATTACTATTACTACTGAATAAATTATTATTTATTTATTTCAATAGTTCTCGTCTGTCATGAATTCACAAATCTTCTCATGGCTTAATTCATCATGATCTCTCAGCACCGTCACTCATTATGACAGATTTTTTCCCGCTCTATGAGCGTTTTTGATTACTGGGCGTAGCATATATTATTCTCTAAGCCCGCAGGAGTTCGAAATGAGGAGGTGACTCACTCGATTTGTGACTCGAAAAATCGGAGGCTCGTTTGTTTGTAATTAACCCTCTAACCTCCAGTTATGACCACCATTGCTATAACTATCTTCATGCTATGCTATTCCTCTGGAACCAGTTCATGTCATTGTGAGAATATTTTATTTACAACCATCGTGGCTACCTGAATCTCCCTGGATTCACCACATAGAGTGTTCTTCTCTGAAGTAATTCCTGGATAACCCTAGGTCATGATATGAAATTCATGCAGTCTTTCTATAAGAAGTTCAGAAGTTGGTATCGAAAGTCGTACGTTCAATTTCCCATTGGAAGATATGCAATATCTTGAAATATCATGATCATCATTGTCAATATCATCAGAGGAAAAAGGAATCCAACACGGAACCTATTGCGCTCATTCTATTCCTTGTATCAATATCTATTTCGATTCTGCAATTGCAAAGGTTATTCCAACAGCTATTTTATGAGGAAGAACAAAATGAGGATGGATTGAACAGCATATGTGAATTGTGACAGGCATGATTCAACATGGAGCGAACAAGTATTGTTTTGTCTGATAATCTTAAGCTGCTTTCTCAATTCTTCAATCACATGATTCTAATCAGTGCAACCTCTATTTCCACCCCACTCCATACTCTGAAGGTCCCATGTTGATGGTTCAATTTCTGTTAATCGTCATCTGAATTTTTTCTGTGACTACTCATGATATTTCTGCTACAGGAAACAAAAACAAGCACTGAATTAATTTGGAGAGATGATGTTAATGAGGTGTTGTCAAGATGAGCATTATTTAGATCACATTACCTCCTTAGCAAGCCAACCCCTTCAAACTTTACCGTTATAAACTCAGAGTGGATCATTATGTCTCTACTTGACCAAACAAAATGTTCTTAAGTATATCATCACTATGATTGAGGTTGAGTCAATGAATGCATCGATTACATTATTATTATCACCTCCTAGATCTTGTGCCGCTCATAACGCCGTTACAGTTATTAATGAATATTAATGATTTATTGCTTTAATCAGAGTTTACAGGACCCATAATGAAGATGAGCTCAGTAGAGCCTCGAAGCGAACACACTGAATGATCGATTATTAGACGGATTCACTTGAGTTTACCATTTACTGAGAGATTTATTGACTATTTTGTCGCTGGAAAACCCTGTAATTCTATTTCGCAGTCGACTGCACATTGATATATAGATATACCATTAGGGCACTCATCTAATATAGACTGCAATAAATTATTGTGCTCACTCGCTGATAAGGAATAATGAATACATTGATATAATGGAGATTCAGAAGAGTAATTGTACTAGTCGAGAAGGAAACTGACTATGATATTCACATTCAGAAAAAGGTATATGAATTTTGTAATATTCAGTTGTAGAAGCTATAGTGAACACAATGAGAATGAAAGTAGTATCGAATGTTCTTAGCTTACTAGTCATCTTCGAGAGAGATTCATGAAAAGTCATCTCATTGATGGAATAATCAGGTTAGATTTGAGAATTTTCAAAATGTTACTTGCATCGAATAAAAGTTGAATTCCTTACCGGTCAGAAATCTGAAAGGTTGATATGTTAACAAGATTATTCAATACATTGAAAACTTTATATGATGACTACCAAGAGGCAGATGTTGAGGGCATTGATAGATGAGTCAGGAATTTGATATTTCATTGAACAAATTGGAAATCTAGGAATTGAAGCACATGGAAATGACACACTTAGAGTCGAGACACAAACGGGAAATAATTGTCAAGAGAAATAATCATTACAGGAACCAATTTGACAACTTCAACAATACGTTTGAGTATACTTAGGCTGAGACTTGAGCAACTAATGAAAGAACCAATGGATCCCTGATATCAATAATCATTAGGGCCAATCATTATACGCTCTACTTACTCCTCCGAATCCGTATGAAACTTATTGCATACCCCATACCACCAAATTACCAACCACTGGTGAACCATGGTTCAATAAAACCTGTTCTAGGGTTGTCACTTTAAAGCAAACAGAAACCTATTGTCGGAAACTGAAGCTGAATATATTGAAGCTAGGAATACATGTGATAGGATAGATGCGTCTCACAAGAGATGATTGTACATTGGCCTCAACACCATAAGAAAAAGCCAACACCTTTGTCAAAATAGTTTGCAGAAAGTTATAGTTTGGATTCACTAGGCCCAGACGTGCCCAAAATCTACCATCGATACCATCCATACTGCCATATCATTTGCCATGCTTGGTATCACCACCAACAGCACTCTCTCATGGGACGATCATGCGAGGTCCATAGTGTGAACTGCTTCGAAAAAACTTGGCTTTCTGTTCCGTGCGGAAAGGTATTTTACACCCTGCAACTGCTCACGATCTACAAAGCGCGAATTCGACCTGTCCTGGAGTACTGTTCACATGTTTGAAGTTCAGCTCCCAAACATTCGCTGAAGCTCTTATATTATATTCAGTCGGTAATACAGCACTTGAATTAATTGACTTCTCTAGAACATCCTGGAAAGTTGGGCGATGTCTCCCTCCTTCATAGATATCTCAATGGTCGGCTCTCAACGGAAATCTCGTCTTTCATGCCACTACGAGCGATTCCTGGTAGACAAACTAGGCGAGTTCAGGTCGGTCACCCCCATACATTGTAGAGCTCGAGACCTGTCGAACTCCGCTCTACCAAGCATCATCTTTCAATAGAAAGGCGAAGTTGTGGAATTCTTCGTCTAGTAAAGTATTTCCTGATGCTCGGGACCTCTAAACTTCTAAGAAAAGTTCCAATACCTTTCTTCTCTCCCAACAATTCTACCGGTGTCTAACACGATGTTCCTCGAACAATATGGATTTCATTTTGTTCAAGCAAATCTTGATTACGAGTTGATGAGTCGTAATTTTCAATTTGCCTGCTATTTTGTGATTATGTATGAGTAGGTGTTGATTCTTGTGTGAAAAAATATACGCTTCCGTAGAAAATAACTGTTGATATTACCACTGGAAAAAATCACGCGAACACCTGGAATATTATCTTTTTCTATGGAAACCCACCTATACATTCATCACGACAAATACTCCTACGAAATTCAACGAGTTTTTGTCAGTGCTGCTCACCGCTTCGAAGCTGGTTGCATTTTTGTGACTTCCCAATGATTGACGACCATCGAAGAAGGTCAGTCCTCACGTGCAGTCTTCACCATCGATGATGTTTCGCCTTTGGACAGACACATAGGTAACATATATGTCAGTAGAAGTCGATAAGTAGGCGAAATGCACCTCCAGGTGATTGCACTAACCTCGATCAAGGTCACGAGGACTTCCTTCTCCAGTGGCAGAGCTTGAGGACGGCCGCTGTGCTGAAGGGTCTTGAGTATCATCCATCGTCTCGAGAGATGATCAGGGCCGTTGCCTGACTATGATAACTATGAAGGCCAACGATTTCAATAAAGGACAAACAACAATCATTTCATAAAGGATTGTCTTATTTTTTCCATATCGTGTCAAAACCAAACTGAAATTCTTCGATTCCATTCGAAAGGCACACTATACCGAAGGTCAACCATCGTCGGTCAAAAGTTGAGAATGTTGGCTCTCAGGTTGCAGTACAACATCATATAGTTGCAGCATAAACCAATATCATTGTTCAGAGGTAGTTTCTTCATTTACTGCATTTATTTCATTCATTTACTTCATTTACTGCAAATGTTTAGTTTTTCAATTTCAGGATACATATACCTTGAATAGATTTCTTGAAATTAATACGTTTGGTGAAAAATCAGAGAATTAGCCTTATTCTGTGAAGTACTGAATGCAGTGCAACAATGAAATTCGAAAGTACAACTCTGTCACAAAAGCTTTCCTTGAGTTGTTGATACTATTTGTATATTATAACGGAAACGCTTCAAGTCATTTCCTTGATGAATATAGGCCATGAGAATAGAGTTCAAAAGATTACACGGGGAAAGACGAAAATTCCTACAGGCAATGTCACAGCCTATCTGGCCTCGTTACTAATATGATCTCGTTGAAGTTGAAGTTAGTCATTAATAGCATCAACGAATCTCAGATGATCATCTACACTAACTCATTCATATAACAAGAAATGCACTGGAATTCAATTCATGAAGAGATGAAAATCTTCATTCACATGTAAAGGAGTGTTCTTCCATCGTTGTACATGTTCCTCATCTAACTTGAGAAGGGAGTTTTCTTTCCGGTATCTGGCTCTACATCACCTTCAACGAATTTTATCTCGATAAACTCTCGCTTTCCCATATAGATATACGTAACTGCTAGTATCTGTCAAAATTGGTTGAGCGCAACAATAATTCCAGACCAAGCTCCAAACAAGCCTCATATATTTCCCAAGAAAAATCGCCTCAACTGTAATGAATATGAATCTGTTCATGCTATAGTATAAAATATTGAAAAATCACGAATTATACTTTTCAGGATCGAAAGTTCGGAGAACGAACAGAATAGTTTGGAAGTTTGGTCAAAACAAAATACTCATTGACTCTAATACTACATTCTGCTTTTTCAGTTTTAGGGCACACATGATTTTCTTATGAATTGAAAAATACTAGATGTAACACATATGAAAACGCTCACAACTATGTCCTGGTAAGTGAGCCTTTTCTCATCCAGGATGAAACAGCAAGTATTTGAAATTTTCCTCGAATATTTCTTGAAAATTGCTGATTTCAATTTCATTCCATCTTTGAGATGTAATAAAACGCATAGGTATATTATCGATTCAAGACTGTCATAGCGGGTGTGGATTGAATAGCACTATCAAGAAAAAGAATAGACATTGTTCAGATCGGACAATGAACAGCCATCGGCAAAATTGCAAAATATTCATTTCATCGATAAGAGACTTTCAACAGGATTAATCCTGGAGTTTTTCTGTTGGGAGATTACCTGAAGAAGGTATCCCTGACTCAAATCAGAAAGTTCATGTGACTGCGAAAATATTACTGGGACTGTGAAACACTTGACATATTGACTTTTTTTCAGGGTGTCACCAGATATCTGAGAACGTATATGATTCGCAAGAAATCTAGTGCTGCCCTTGCCCCATCGACTCGAGAAAGAAAGAGCTATCGATTCGTCTGGATGTGCAACAAATTTGCCAACAGTCAACTGATCACTGCTGGTTGCCTCTCTCTCGTTTGATGTTTCCATTGGTTGGATCCGCTTTCCTCTAGGCGCAAACTAGGGTTTATTTGGAATTTGGTCAATATTATCCAATAACTTAATTATTGGATGATTTATTCTCATTTTTTTCAATCTATTAGATCAGCCATTAGTTCAGCTGAACAGGACAACATCATTTTGAAAAAAGTTTTGAAATCCTTCCTGGATTTGATAGGCTGAACCGGCTGAACCTAATAGGATTATTACAAATTTTTAATATTCAAACAACAAGTAGAACTGAGTCTCTTTGTTTCAACACACTTATGGAGTCATCACTCTCATAACTCAAAAAAGATGAAGGATAAGTAAGAGACATAGCTTTCGTTGGGAATCTCAAGTTTCCACACCATCATCACATGATTGAATATTTTGACAATCCGCTGGTGGTTGAGATAATGAAAGTGATGATAGAATCAGGGAGAGAAAGACAAATGACAGGAAATATTGAGGTTACAAGTGAAGTATGGAAGAGTTGACATATCAGAAGAGAGAGATTCGAAATATAATGAAGCATAAAGATTGATTTTGCATGAAGACATGGAAATTGAATCCATAGGTGATTCAGTTATTTAAATAGTGATGAATTGAACATTTCATTGATTCCAAGTGTTCATAAGAAACTGGGTTTGTTCACATAGTCAAATTTACGAACTGGAGTTGGAATTGAAGAGAAATGTCATATTCAATTATTCGAATATGTAATATATATTCGAAATTTTGAGTTCTGTTTTTGAGACCAATGTTCGAACAGTATGGCAAACTTTTCGATCAAGATTGGACCAATTCAATTTGTAGACACTTGACTTGTTTAATTCAATTGATTTAAAGGAATTTTATGGTTAACCAAGGCACATATAGGATTGGTAGGAATCATTATAATTCATCATCGATTGTTTTTAGTAGATGTACGACACTGAAACTGTCTCTGTTCGAGTTGTGAAGCTGATGCGTGAATTTACACTCCTCGTATGGAATCAAAAGCAATCAACACAGTTCACATCGAATAACATTGATCGTTCGTGATCAAATTGATGGATGCTCTCTACAATGAAGATTTACTATCAAATCTTCCGTGTAGTGAATGATGATGTGTTCTATACTAATGCAAGATTGATTGATTTTTGTGTTATGATTGTGCTCGGCTGTAGGTTCCTTGATTGAAACTGAGAATGACCGTGGGAAAATTTGGAACGGCATGATCTACATTCGCGGAAAGTTATCTGAAACGTTCTCTGTAGAATCATTTTCATCCCACGTTCACTCATTGGCGTATCTAGGAGGTTCTACAGGGAACGACAGATAATAGAAGAAATACCCAAAGTTCTCGAAATCACATTAGGAAAATTTACTATTCTCACAATAACTTGAAGAGGATTGAAAATTATATACTCACCTACATGTGATACTTTTTATGTAATATCATGTGATGCGAATGGATATAAAACGTTTCAGATGTTAATATTGATGAAATATTCAAGAGAGATGATATCAAATAACCGTTTACTTATACAGACGTTCTGAATAGAATATCAATGCCGAATTCCAGATTTATGGATCGGCTATATTCTGGTATTTTGAACTAGTTAACTTATTCATTCTGTGAAACAGTGGCACCGTATGATTTCCTATTTAGATGAATGCACAATTCAATGTGGTTTTAGGGGGAATTCAAATGCGAAATCATGAAATTGAGTTGTCAGTCAGTCACAGCTCTCTGATATTTTTTCAATATACATAATAATGAATTGAATTTGGAAGTGATGATTTGACGATCAACGTCTCTTGTAATCATGAGAATGCCTGATTCACGTTTGTTATCCATCGTTTATATCAACTAATATTGTGGAATCTAAAGTATATTTAGCATCACTTTTTTCCTACATTTGTTCATATATACATATATTTCACTCAGGAATTTGGTGTTCGCATCAAAATATTCAGTTACTAGTTCCTTTCAACCGAATGTTTTCAGGGCCATTTCATGAGGAATCTCCCACAAAATCATATCGAGAGCATGTCAAACCGTCATTTGTTTCTCATCTCTCATCGTCCATATACAGTGTGTCATTCTTCAGATTGGCTTCAGAGAATGGAGGAAAACAATCGGCAGAATGGAGGGAAAGTAGATTAGTAGTTGCAGTTCCCTCCTTAGCGGGCTAACAACCCCGACTTCAAAATTTTAAATAGCCAACACTTGAGCTATAGCTTATCCAGAGTGAACTCGTCATACTGTATATCGAATTATCATAGTATACCGATAGTGTTGTCAAGATTTAGTTCACATTTTTGGATGCTTCTTGCGAAACTATCAAACAATCTTTTTTCGGGGACCATGCAAAATGTTGAATATTTTGCCCTAGTGCACAAGTTACCTACTTCGTGCAATGTTGATTACGAAATATGATTAGTATCAATATGGGGTGTCCTCACGAACTTGCGCAAAATATATGCATGCATTTTCGTGTGCGAAGTTTTACTTTCCTGTACGTCGTGCGGATATGACTTTTTGGGAAAAGGGTAACTACACAAAAATCTGATTGGTAGGGAGAATTTAGATACATTTCAGTAGCTTTCGAATATTTTATACAATGTGAAAAGCCGTCGAGAGTATTATCTCTTCTTTCAGCTTGAAAAAACAATATTATTCCAGTACCTTTATAATGATGAAGGATGAAGAATAAATTGACCAGATGTTCTTCTTCAACGTTCAATTGGAAAAATTGAATATATTAATTCCATTTCCTCATTTCATATGAAGCACGTAAAAGAAATTGTGTCACCACCACTTGTGTAAAATGCCCTTTCCGCACGCGAAATCTCATCTTTGCGCACTTGTTGGGAAGATAACTATAGGCAATGGCGTTTGGTAGTGACAATATCTAGAATAAAATTCCAGTTGTCAGTTGGAAATCAGGATATCTTGAAGCATCACATCCAATTGATTCGATAGCTGAAGAAATGTTGTGTGCGACACGTGCGAAATGTAATTTTTGCATATCTGCAAAGCATGGTTGCAGCTCTCGACATCGTCTCCAGCTGTTTCTTCATGCATTCTCGGACAAATATACACTATCAGCACTGCTTGCTTCAAACAGAACAAAATGATTCATTGAGGATGGCGATTTTCAGTAGCTTTGTGCAAGTTTTGCACTATTGAAGAGCATATTCTTGCCTATATATTTTAATAATTGTGGGGCTCTATAAACCTCTAATAGATTCATAACAATTATTCCACATCGGAATCTGATTAGGAAGACAAAGTTGGATAATGCATATAGAACGATGGAAGTTTCACGAGGTGATGATTCACCTCGTCGACCATGAACATAAACTCTCTCGAACATCCATCTTCACAAGGGGAGTTTTCCACACTTCGAAGTTTGCTTTCAGTATTCCAACATTTTCTTTCTTTTTTTGTTGAAGTTTTTATAGATTCATCCTCATGGGAAGGTAAATAATGTAATAGCTGGTTCTTAGAGCGTGAAAAATCTTTCAAGCGACAAATGTGCTCGCTTACTGAAATGACTGGGGTGTTCAATCTGGAATACCTATACATTAAGTATATTTGATTCGCAAACATGTAGATATCTTCACTAACTTTATATATATAAACTCTCTGAAATTGCTATCTAGCAATGCCATTTCTTTCTCTCGATAATTTGCTTTCAATACCTATACTTCTTTTTCACCTACTTGTTAGTTAACTGGGTCGCTCAACTGTTCTTCGATTGTTTTATTATCTGTTCGGCCTCTTCTCTATCTCCTCCTCGGTTGTACCCGGTCATTAGTTTTTTCTCGTCTTAACTATTACAAAAATTGAAAGTTGTAGGAATTCGCGCAACAATCATTATCTACATGAAAACGAGGAGTGTCTCGTAACTATTATAAAAGTGTGGACCGATCTTGGTATTAACAATAAACAAGCATTACTGGTACATACGGCTTGTCTATGTGGGCGATCCCCTGATATCTCATAGCTCATGAGGAGAAACGTGGAATGGAACCAAGGAACGATCTCTCCATGTGTAATCGAAAACTTTATGTGCATCTTTTCAACCATCGGATATGAACACGTGTTACTCCAGCTGTGGCCCTGTGGAAGTAACAGTTTCAGTGCGTTTGTTCGTACATCTGAATAACGGAAATTATGAAATGCACCAATTTTGATCGACTGATCGCATCAATCTGGAGAATCAAACATGGTGTAAATATTGTGTTCATTTTGATTTTCTCTGAGTTCTCACTGTTGAGTCAAATCGACACACAGAACATTTTGAAACCAAATCAACACCATGTGGTGTCTTTTTCGACACATACCATTTTGGTGTAGAATCAACACCGCAGAAGCAGTGTGAATTCTGACTTCAGCGCAGTGTTGATCATTTTGAGAATTCAACACACTATACCATTTCAATGAATGAATCTAAATGGGTCACACTGTACATTTTCATATATTATCAATCGTGTACTCATAAACATATATTCTTCCTAATCATTGATGGTCATTGTCTAGTTTTTGACACGCTCGGGGCATCAGCTTATTTTGCCCGCCGTGTAATGAATCATCTGAACCAACAAGTTTCTCGATGATGTATCGAAGGATAATAAGCTCTCCAATCATAACTGTTTTATCTCCAAGATTTCGAATAGCTCATGAAGTTACGGGGAAAGAACAAAACATTTTTAACAATGTCATTGTCAATTCAATTTTTCTCATTGATACCTCCATGAAAAACTGCTATGCTATAGAATGAATGCTCAAGTACCTTATTCGGATATTTCCATAAATGAAGAAGTTATGAAGTGAACATGAGAATTACCAAAATTGCCCTATGCCCATAAAACAAAAACGTATAGATTTTCCCAGAATATTATATAAAACTAATGAGTGGATATTATTATAGTTGGTCTTCAAAAAATCATCACCTACGCTAAGTGTACAGTTTCGGGTATGATGATTAAAAATCAGAGGTCGTATTCACAGCAAAATTTTATTTTACAAATTCGACTTACAATAGATTATATATAAACTTACAAATTTCGAAATTCCAAATTGTGCATTATAATTATCGTAGTGATTGCAGTTTCTATAAAATTGTAAATGAATGAGAATCAAACAATCATTCAACAGATCTATAGATCTTTCTGAGAATGAGATCAAACAATATTCATTTTGCTTTTGGACATAACAATGATGTTCAAGATCGACATGTATATATAGTAGTAGTGTAATATTCCTGAAAAATGCTGCTCCAAAATACCACTGTGTATTATAAGTGAATGAATATATGACTTTGGTGTTGTCAATCTGAATATATCTGTACAAAAGGAAAGCTTCATCATTCACATTCGACTATTTGTTGAAAATTATTAGAAATTAGATAAACCATAGATTTTATCGAATTGAGGAGTGATGTAAGTAAGACCAGGGTGAATACAGCAATTTATAGAATTCAATTCATTTATTTCACTTATCATTTGAAAACACCAAAGATTTAATAGCAATAAGTAATAATTAATGTGAATGCGGATCGGATTTCATTTTTGGTTACATAAAACAACAATTTGTTACGAATATACTAACAATATACCCGAATCCCCGAACAACATGTGTGTGGATGAAAATACAAAAATGTTCGGAAATACACTGTGTGGCATATTTTGAATCATAAGATTCCATTGGTCTCCTTTACATGAGCTTTTATTTTTGCGTTATGGATATCTCTCGAAATTTCATGATGCCAAGAGATATTGGCTATACCTTGACTAGGTGATTGTGTTATTGAAGACATTGAAGGAATGACTCTGAAGTAGCGACATATTATCACTATTATTTGTTTCTGTAGTGTTCTATTGTGTAACAAGATCGGAAAAAAAATATCTACTATGCTGAATTGAATGGAATTACACTTCAGTCTGAAGCAGAAATCATCTCTCTAACTCTAGTTCAAGAGCAATAACAGAAAAGTTATTTCCATCCCGAAAAATGATGAAATTGAAGAACTACACTAACGACTACAGTACATGAAGATGATTCATCTCTCATTCACCTTCAACATTCCATGTTCGCCTCTCATACTATCTTGATCTTCATTTTTCCTTCCTCATTCTCCTTTTTCATCCATTCATTCGCCATATTTTGCTCTCAAATCACTTCTTTTCCTTCTTGCTGATTGCTGTTTCCATTCAATCAAAGATTTTGTCAATTTTACCAAGCAAGGAATTTTTTTGCCTGCATCAGTTGTCCGAATAACCACTGTTTGATTTTTCGCCATCTTGTGACGAATAAATCGAAGGTATGCATGTTGAGTTTTATAAACAACCATGCCGGTGAAAGCAGTTCCCTTCATACAGCGATGCTATCATAGAAATCATAATATGTCTTTCTATACTATGATTTATATGGATGCTATATATGGAGGAAATAAATAATTAGCACAACTACATCGGATATAGGCAGATGTTTGCTTTTCGATCATGCAGTTGACAAGCTCGTGCAAGCTTCAAACTTCGAAGAAATCGAGGAACTCCGACTGCAATTTTCTTCGCTCTCGGGAAGAGTGTTAGTTGAGTCAATTTCAAGAAGGTGGCGCCAGCTCTAAGCGGCCGGATAATTATGGAAAATGATATATTTTTCGTTCATGAGGTTTCATTGACAACTTCTTCGAAGAACTCTATGCAGGCGAGTGTTCTCATAATATTCACGGGGTGCATAGGCAAATTTCAGTCCGACGCTGATATCAGGCTGAAGGTGATATTATACCACCGAATTCTTTATTTGATTTTGATTTGAGGTGACATTTATTTCTACTTGAGGAATCTAATTTATTTCAAATAAAAAACGATGGTATGTGCCGATAGCGTGTTATGTTTTTGAAACCATTAAAATAAATTATTCAGTACATAAGAGAGATTCGTAGGCCAGTCACAAAAACAGAACTGAATGTATTTCATCTCATTTTTGTATTTTTCTGCTTGAAGCTCTATCAAAAAATCGCAAATATTCATAACCGAGATACGTACATATAGGATATCCCATCGAAATCTATCCAACCTCAGTAATAGTTGCAGCAGAAACAAAATCAGAGCAAATTGATTGGTTCAATGAATCTGATCTTCAAATGAATTTCAGATTCAGACTTCCAAATGATGCAGAGCACTTATACATATTTGTAGCTCCCAAACTGTGGAATCTCATATGCGTTTTCATTTTTTTTGGAAGCGACTTGTCAGGGAGAATGAGAAAAAAATCAATATGGCATTTGGTTGATTCAAATGATATTATCAAAAGTTAATTGGGGTGAATAAATTTCATGGGATACTGATTATATTATGATAGAATAAAGTCGAATATTTCTGAGAAAGCAATGAAAAAGACTGAATCATCAATATTCTGATCAATAAATATCCTTAATAGCTAAACACATGAAACATTTCTTTGATGAATAAATACATGGAAGATATAGATTGGGACATCATTGAAAATTTCGAATAACATTTATATCTAGAGAATACTGTATACGGTAACATATAGATATGGAATAAACTTCTCTAAACCTATATTATTTTCAGTCCTTTTTCTTTTCATCCTTGATAAAATTTCACGCGCAACTCTTGAATTTTCTAAGCCTCTATGAGAAGGCACAAAAAAAATTGGTCAAATTACCTATTTTATAATATATGGTTATTAAAATCTACGGAAATTCAAATCATTTTCATTTCCTTCTGAAAATTGTCGGTAACTACGTTTGGCGCTAATAAAAAAATATTTCTATACGAAATTATCAAACTTGCTAAATGACGCCCAATGACATGATTGGATTTCAACAAAAAAATAATATGTTGATGTAACCAGATCCTCAGACTCAGATATGTATATATATATATATATATACTGTTCACTGTGATAATATCATAAATATCGATATTATATTAATTATTTTGTTACAGAACTATGGTATGATATATTATGTCGATCACCAAAACCATATTTCTTCCTTGTAACCATCTTTTCATTCATAGAAACGATTGAATGTCGATCCCTCATCCAAAGCAAATAGATGAGAATGTCAGAAAATTGTATATCTGACAAAATCAACATATGAGTTCAAGGACATAGAACATACCTGGTTGACTTCAATTACTCATCCCCCGAGTAGCACAGTTTATATGATGAAGGTTGACAAAAATGTAATGTAAATGTAAATTAGGTAAATGGATAGTCTCTTAGAAATCTGTTTGAACCACAGGAATTAACACATGAAAGCAAAATTCTTATGTAACCAATCAATTGGATATTGAAAAAGAGATTCAATGTCTTCAACTTCAAATAAATTGGACATATATGGACAGAGATGAATCTATTTTTGCAACATACCTATCTATGATGAATGCAACGGAATATTAGTCTCGAAGCATTGTCAAATAGACACCATATTATCATATAGGCACGATATATATGTTGTTTGATTTCCGAAAATTGACTCAACTATGAGATTCAAACATACTTTTAATGATATGTAGGAATATCGAAGGAACATGAACGATTTCACTTGGATACGAATTCTGGTTCAACAAATCTGGTTACTTCAACCATACAAATCATGATAATATTTATCTAAAAATGTTTATTACAATGATGATTTCGGAGGGTATGTCCTCTTTAGTGATTGGGAAAGGTGGATCATATGTGAATGTATCTTTACTGAAGAACCTGATGTATTTTCCCATGCTGATTCAGAATTCTCAATGAATTCTTCGTAATTTAAAATCTCTTCTTATGTTATGAATTGTGATCAACATGAGAATATTCATCAGATGCCAACTTGTTTCTACTTCTCAATCTTACTCCCATTTTACATTGTTGAAATCTGTTCTAATGTGAAGCAATCCAATCCCTCATTTTTAAAGCTTTACCTGATGCTTGTCCAATTCAATTTCTGACACCTAAATATCAAAGAGTTGAACAAATATTGTATTTCAAATTCACTACAACTACTCTATAATATATAGAAAGGTGGACCCAAATTGTTTTTCGAATACATTATCTTCCTGCCACTATGAGGAAAAAACTATTTCATTTGGTGTTTGATCTTATGGACCCGTTCTTCAAAATATTATTTGAATAATGCTGATTTAATTATACCAGTTCGAAAAGGTGCTAGAATCAGATATGTGTCTTCCATATTATGGATGGCAGTAAGGTCATATGATGCGAATTGTATTATTTTTCACTGTTGAGGGAATGTTAGTAGGTATATAAATAGACATTTCAAAATGAATAGTCGCAAATGAAAATATACAAAATTGTTTAATATAATATTTATAAAACAACACTTCTTATGAAGGCAAATGATATAAAATATAAGAAACACTAGGAAATATATAGGAGAAAAAAACAATTTATCGATAATGAAATCACCTAATCACATATTAGTTTGTACTGTTAAGCTCCATATTATCTATTTTGAATCTCGTAACGAGGCAATTCTTGAAAAGCTGTTATTTGAATTACCCCTTTGGAGATCCAATATATAGGTACACATATATTATTGCAGAATTCTTGGAGCCATCCAATCTAATATAGTCATCGACATTCAATTATAAGAAGCCCAGTCAGTATCGAAAATATCCTGAAAACCTTCAAATTATCTTCATCATCATCCTTCTACGGTATATTTTATGGAGGAAATATGAGAATCATCAGCAGATCAACTCAACACTCAAGCACATACTCTCATAGATTTTCTCAACTATTCAAATTGTGATTATAGTTTATGGTTCTTCATTCATGAATTCCACTTCGAACATGCCGATTGAACTAAAAGTGCCAATGATTACAGGGTCGATATTTGAATTCGAGTTCCTTGATCGAATATTACACAATTTGTATCAGAGACAAGCATCAGACTTCGACAGATTTTATCATTTTCGATTACAGTTATGCCAAATTTGTGTTCAATTGATCATTTGAGGAGAGTGTGAAGAAGGTTCGGAGTTGACTCTTCATTAAATTCGGATGGATAACTTGACCGGATCCCCGAAGATGAATACCGATTAATCGAATATATCTTCCAAATTACCTACTGAAAGGATGTTTGATTTGTTCACATGTAAGGAGGATATAGAAAAGTAGGTCTCTTCTTTTCAAACGGAACATTGAATCATCTCCCTTCCTTCATATAATCTCATCAATGTTTCCCCTTGGAACTGGAGGTTATACTAGAAACTGGAAATCATTGTGGAACTCTACATATTGCACATGTCCAGATCGGCTGGAAATCATCTTTCGATTTTGGATACTCAATTATTAGAATAGAATAGAATCATATATGGCTGATCAATTGATATGAATTTCCAGGTATCAAATATGTGAAAATGATATTGAAATTATGCATCCATATACCATCTCAATCCCAATATTCATGAGCAATTTTTCGGAACCTTATTGAATGCCACCATTGGATATATGAAGATACTTTCAATTAAAGAATGTGGAAAAATTGGTTAATGGTTATCCTCTTCCGATTGTAAAATGGTTCAAAAAATGATAATGAAGTTTCTCATCATCTCATCTCTGAATTCTAGCTCCTCAAGCTGGAATAACTTATCCTCATCACGTTATGCAACTTTGATATGTTCCAAACTGAGCCCAGCTCTGAAATTGTTCTGGCGGAATAAGTTAGGGTCTCGAATTATCTTCTTGCTCGAGAACATGTGAAATCATTCTACTAGATACATTTCAATCTCTTCTATTATAGTAAACTGATTCACCCGATGCCTTCGTCTTGAATACTCAGGCCTACCTTCACACTTGTTCTCAACAGGCCGTGGCTCATGAATATTCATGACTATTGGTTCTCGTGAAGAAATCATCAGAAAAGATCTACGAGAGTTGATTCCAATCTATTCATACAAGTAATCCAGTTTCCATCATTGAACTATGTGTGTTCTCATTTCCCCAAAGTTGTAGAGAATGTATTGCTGAATTTGAGACCGTCCGCAAATTGCACCAACGATCGTTTTCCAGTTATGTAAAGGAAAGTGAAATTTTTCTGTATTCCTGTTTGTGACATTCTGAATAGTTACATTTCGAATTTTTTCAGAGCCGTCAAGCGCCCGAAGTGAGTAACTATGTATTGAGGTAGGTCTGCTTGCTATATATATATATGAGGTAGCTTTTTGTCAATACCCAATAGCTACTTTGTATTCGATACCGTGCGGATATTGTTTCTGGTATTTTTGTGAAATGTAACTTTCTGGAACTTTCACCCTCAATAGGGAAAATCTGAATGAGTTTCGAGTTTCCAGGATGAAATTCTACATTGACTATGCGGCATTGAGCTGTCGTAACAATCGTCCACAGACCCGACAAAATCATACACACACTGAATATCTAATAATTAACGAATAGAGATCCAAACTTTCCTGGGACATCCGTTCTTCTATCACAAATCACAATGTTTACAAAACGTGCAAGTTCTCGCACGATTTTGATTTACTATCTCGCGCCCAAACCTTGCCGAGCAGGCTCCTGACCTTCAAGCTGGCCGAGGTGCGCGATCCCCTGTACTTCTTCGGCGAGTTCGTGCAGCTGCCGGTAGGTGTCGCCGCCCCGCTGGCAGGGCTCCTGTTTCTGTTGAGGGTCTTCTTCGAGGTGCTGCGTTTGCGGAACAGGTCCCTGCTGCGCTCAGGGTTCTCCAGCTTCAGGCGGATTTGCGTTAGCACGCCGACGAGGAGCTCGTCGACGTTGTGGTTGATGCCGACAGACGTCTCTATGTACTTGCAGTCGTAGGACGTGGCCATCGATTTGCCTTCTGAAACGTGATATTATGCTAATCTATATCCGATTGAGTAGTATTGAGAATTTTCTGGACACAAACAATTTGTCGAATCGAATTCAACGAAAATCTCAGAAACTTCCAACGCTGGCTCATGCCTTATCCAAATAAAGTGAGTAAGCGTGTGTTGGAACAAATTGATTGAAAATTTTGGGTTTTTTTGGAAAGTCGCTCGGACATGTCGACTTTCAATTTTTGGCTGCCGTTTATCTGATGATACATCGATGTACACATGGTGGCGGAAAAATAAACTACAACTATCAAAATCATTTCTTCAAATGAGAATACTCATTTTCTATTGACTTTTTTCATCTCTGCATCGAATGTTTCATGCACTCTGTCCTATACCTGAACTCGACAGGTATCAAGATACTTACATATCAAAATCTGAGACCGTATCCTTGAAAAACCAGTCGATGATTTGATTTGATTCATTGTTCTATTTTTCAATGAATCTAACCTTTTCAGGCAACAGGATAAAAACTTGTTGAAGAAGATATTGTATCATAATATACGGTCTCAGTAGGTCTTAATTGATAGTATTCCAAATGTGCCCGAATCGAATAGGCTGTTGATTTTTTCTTAACAAAAATTGCCTAATCGTCGTTTTTTTCTTAAATTTCACCACATATAGTTATGGTGATGATAATAACATGGTATTAAAAATAGTGAGCTTTAAAAAAATAAATATCGTTACGTAATATACGTACGTTTCGTTAAGTACTATATTATTAATGGGTTCGAATAAAGAGGGTGCTGAGATCGCACACTATATTCAAACCATTTCATGATTCCTCTTCATTAGCATTTAAAGAGTCTGCAATATGATGTGTTCAAAGTAATGGAATCTAATAAACATTGAGAACACTGACAAACTTCCTAGTAAGCTATAGTCATTCAAGAAATGATTTGAAACGCAAACATACACTCATAGGTTAAATTGGCATTCAAGTTAGCATTTGAAGTTTCCCAAGTGGCCTCTGCTTCCTGAGTACTGTGTTTATAAGACGAAGCCTGCGGGCTATAAAGTTACTTTATCGTTTCGCGAAGTATTGGGAAATTTATTTCATTTGCAATGGCTAAATCAACAAAAAGAAAATGAAACTCCGAGGAAGAAACAGTCTGAATGAGATTCCCCAACGATCGATTGAATATTGCAAATGGATATAATGTTACTTCTTGCTTTGTAATTGGAATCCACTCTCTATATTAATGATTCAAACATAATAATAATAATAATAGTAGTGGTTTTCATACTACATATATGTTTATTATACGTAACCCGTTCGTTAGAACTATTCGATGTTTCCGTTCAAATAAGATTTTGAAAATTTGGAACATCTTTTGAGTCAACTTGAATAATCGATGTAAAATATCGTCAGGGGCGTAGCACTTCCGGTTGAACCATTGAACAAGTCATCAAGCTCAGAAATTGGTATTCTAGCTTCCAGCCATATTTATGAGGTGAATCCAAAATCTCTTGACCCTATTGGATGGCGTTATATCCAGAATATGTAGAAATATAGAAACTGGCGGCTTAGTCCTTCCCTCGGCATTTTATCAGATCGATTGTTGACCCTAGTAGCCCTAGTCGCTCGTTCGACTGACTTGGTTTCCGACTCAATATCCTGCCATTGTGGCTGTTTTTATCTTCGAGGACAGGGACTGAATCCTGAATTCATCGTTTTTCAACGTTTGTCGACACAACTGAATTTGTTCGTTTCGTGTAGAAGCACGAGACATGAGGAAAATGCAAATCGAGAAATAGATCTTCTAGATCTATGTCTGACCACCATGTTTGTGCCACCTTTCCGTTTCGATTATTCAATAGCACTTTGACTAACGTTCGTACGGGATGGATGATGGAAGGGCTAAAAGAATAAGATCATAATATCGAGAACTGAAATGGCAACTTTGGTGGCCTCTATGAAAGTGAAGGGGGTTCTAAATTCTTTCAGTTCGAGACGCACTTATAGGTATAGTATTTTATCACGGCAACTTTATCACAATATGCATAAAATAACACCAAGTAGGCATAGGAACTTAAACAGGATTTCCGAAAGAACAATTTATCGAAATGACAAGTTAGTTGATACGACGTATGAGCTTGCTGATCTCTCCGAATTTTTTCAATTAGCGGTATAAGAGAAAGATATTTGCTCTTCATTACAGTAACAGCTGAAAATTCGGCTCCATATGAATGTGATTTTACAAAATGAATGAGAATTTTCAAAGATTTCGAACGAGATATTCAATTTTCACCGTTATCCAGAACTAGCGAATTAAATTCTGGTGGACCTCGAGCATGGGAAGGTTTTTCTGGGATCCACGCGAATTGCGAAAGAACGATCGCATTAGAGACCGCGTATTTTTGTGATTCGGGTAAACAATATTGACGACTAATATTGACATTCATTCTGCTCATGCCAAACGGCTGCTTTTTCCCAAACGCAAACTTTAATTATAATATTCTGATATAATATTTGATGCCGTTTACAATGATACCACATAAGTCATGAGAATGTTATCTCAGAGATAATTTGGTACAATTCTCAACTGACTTGAAAACGGAGGTTATCATTTTGGTTATTGAAAAAAACAAAGAAGTTGATTTACATAATAATTTTTTTCTAGATATTCGACAATGTGATAACATGGGATATATATATTTGCCAAAATGAACATTCGAGTGGTCTTTATGAAAGACTAGTTATCTTGCTCTTAATAGGAGAAAATGGAAGGTAGTCGCTGAATTTGAACGAATGATGTTCCATTCTATAGGAAATTATTTGGTTACGGACGTAATTGAACTGAATCACGCTGTATATGTTGAATTATCTAAGTATATTCAAGAACGAAAGAATTGAACGAAAATTCCAAAGAAATAAATGGGAAACAACTCACTTATTCGAGAAATTAAAAGCGAAGGTAGTCAATCGGAATTCGAAATGCGAATATAAATTACAAATTCAGCTCGGTTATTGCTTTGAGATACTGTTCCTGAAATTAAGATTCAATGGTCCCTTGATTGGAACATGTTTTCTATATCGGAACTCTTGACGAAGAAAACAAAATGAGTCCATCAAGTAGAACAACAGATATTGCATTTCATCTGAAGAAAGATTTTAACGAAAAACATAATTAACAGGTCTCATAATGAACTGGCTAGCTGAAAAATTCAAGTTATAGTTATTTTTGATGAAGTATTGAATATTGTTGATCGCTATGAATGATCTCCGAATTCATATTTTTTCCATATTATAGAAAATATATATGAAAACGAATCCATTCAGAAAATCATGATTGCGGTGGATTCAGAATGTGATCAATCACAAAGTGTAGAGGAAAATAACCTGAAAATCGTTAGAAGTGATTTCCTGTTCCATTCGAAAGTTTTCCTTTTGAACCCCATTTCAATTTGTATTCAAAGGAATCATTCACTTTGGCGCTGATTCGAGGAACAAACGTGAACTTACGGTAGCAGGAATTTACAAGTATTAGGTATTCAGCCGAATATTCAATCATCTAGGTACGTTTGGTTGTTGAAATAGGTATTCTTCGAGAGGCAGGATCGACTTTGAGAATATTAAATATGTTTATTCATTTCCTCATACACTGAGGTTTCAGTCTCAGGAATCACGGGATTGCATTTCCTGGTTCTAGGGAATGAGAACGGGATAAGGTTTGGAGACGTCATGATATCTCTGCATCTGAACTCGATCATTCATGAGAATATCCCGATGAATTCTCGAATTCGAGGAATAATATTTCGAGCATATGTTGTGAAAATCATCTACATTTTTGATACATGGTACTCCATCTTATTCATAGATATTGTCGGGTGATTAAAGACTG